>CM067338.1:16994375-18282500 GCA_034376525.1 Nicotiana benthamiana | reverse complement strand
GCGCCAAGGTCTTGGCCTTGCTTGCACATACTAGCATATCAACTTCCCGTCCATTGGCGCGCATGCCGTACCATGCTGCCGCCCGTCCTTCGCCGAGGAACCCTTCACTTGGCAGCACATGCACATTTTCAGCCAACTGCCTTGTCCCACTAAGCTAGCCCACGTTCCTAACGTGTGGCTGACAACCCCAGCCACTTAGGATCCACTACTCACGAAATGGGGCATTATACAAGCATTACAAGATAATGGGGATCATGGGGGAACATGGGAGATCATGGCCTACAAACAAGGAACTCCTGCCAACCGCTTCCATGTGCTTCTCATGTGCAATTCGGACCAGCTGCATTCCGCCCTAAGGATGCTCGAGCTATGCCTTAGTCAATTTAACATTGTCCCATACCAATGCCGGCGTAATCCGCTGCCATCATATTTCCCGCACACTGCCCGGCGCCCATACACCGTGCGCACACTGCCTTTGGCCCTTGTCCGTTGCCATGTTCCTTTCTGCCTCATTTCCCTCGTGCCATCACTTGTATTTTCTTTCCTATAGCCTTGCCTTGGCTATTGAAAGCCTTTGCCGTCAACCCGCATTCCCGCTTTGCCTTAGCTTAGCCCGCATTTAGCTGTCCCGACCAATGTCATGCCGACTGTCTTTGGCGCGCATGCCGTGCCATGCCGCCCCATTTTGCCGATGCTGCCTTGTCAAGCCCTTTCCAAGCAAACCTTGTCCGCCCCAAGGTCTTTGCCTTGCTTGCCCGTTCGAGCCCGTCGACCCCCTGATATTGGCGCGCATGCCATGCCATGCTGCCGTCCGTCCGTTGCCTTGTCAAGCCCTTCCAAGCAAACCTTGCCCATGCCAAGGTCTTGGCCTTGCTTGCACATCCGTTTGGCGCGCATGCCGTGCCATGCTGCCGCCCATCCGTTGCCTTGTCAAGCCCTTCCAAGCAAACCTTGCCCATGCCAAGGTCTTGGCCTTGCTTGCACATCCGTTTGGCGCGCATGCCGTGCCATGCTGCCGCCCGTCCTTGCCGACTTTCAAAGTTAGGGTCCTAACAAACCACCCACACCCTTTGAAATCGACGTCCTCGTCGAGTCGTCTCAATTGACGTACCTCGGAGGGTCATTGACATACCCCCCTTCTGGTTCCTCATCCTCCGCCACCTTGTCCTGTCCCTGTGCCGCAAGTACTGCATTTATCTTAGCCTGCACTGGACAGTTCCTTTTCAAGTGCGGACCACCGCAAGTGAAACAGCCATCAAACTTGCTGCTTCCCTCCTTGCCTTTGTGAAGTTCCCGTCTCACAGTGTCGGCAAGTTCACCACTTCCAGACGCTTGGCCCTTCCCGTTTCCCTTCCATTCCCTTGCCTTCCTTCCGTCGGCCTTTGAATGCGAAGTATCCATAGGTTCCCCTCCTATCTTCAGGTCTGCCAACGCATCTGCGGCCGCAATGGCAGTAGAGAGGCATTGCACATTTTGCCTTCTCAACTCCAATTGCGCCCAACTCTTCAACCCGCTCATGAAGTAATGCAGCTTGTCTTCTTCCGCCATATTACTCACATTGAGCATCAAGGATGAAAATTCCTTGACATACTCCCTCACCGTGCCACTTTGTTTCAAGTGACGCAGTCCATCGCGTGCCATCCACGATGAATTCGTTGGAAGGAATTGGGATTTTAATTCCTTCTTCATCAACTCCCAAGTTTCAATTCTTGGCAGTCCAGCACCTTCTCCATCCGCACTTCGTGTACGCCACCACACCTTTGCATCATCCGTCAAGTACATTGGTGTGATCACCACCTTATCGGCATCGGCTATACGTGCAGCCTGGAAATACTGCTCCACGTCCCAAAGGAAATTTTCCAGTTCCTTGGCACTTCTTGCACCACCATAAGGCTTCGGCTCCGGAATCCTCAACTTAGTGCGCTCATCAGTTCTAGGGGCAGAATCTTGCAATGCCCTTCGAAGATCAGCCACTTCTCGTCGCAACTCTTCCTTCTCTTGGCGTACCAAGGCCATTTCTGCCAGCGTTGTCTCGTGCCTCGCCGCATAATCTGCCTCCAACCGCGCCATTCTCGCAAGAACAGAAGAATCATCATTCTCGAGAGCTTGCCCAACTAGTGTTTCCAACTGCTCAACTCTTTGACGCAGCTCCGCATTTGTGCCTCCCGCCATGTTCTCAAAAATTTCAACGTAATCTGCCACTGATCGTTCCGTCACTGCCACAACTTGCTATGGCACGTCGTGTCTCCGCTGCACACGATCTGCCTTCAACCTGGCTCTGATACCAACTGTCACGGGGTCGATTTTGGCCACTTAAATCCTGGCCGAGGTTTCGCCTCCGTGCGGCAGTCAAGCCGTGCCTGACTCAGCCTTCCCCCAAAACTTGCCAATTGCACACAAGTTTGGCCTTAGACGAATTTAGGCAGCAAAACTGAATTTAAATGAGACAAGCATATACGGGAACAATTTCCCAACCTTTATATTAATATGGAAAAGAATTCAAAGGACCCTCACTCTCGCTATGAACAATGCCGCTCACAGCCCACTCTCCGACTAAGATGACCTTGTCAACCTTGGCCGAACACTCGGATTGTCTCACAACCCAAGTCCCCTTTTTCCTTGAAACACTTAGAACTCCTCACGTTTCCCTCGTTTTCCCATCAAGAAACTACACACGAATTACTTGACTTCTTTCTGCCTAAGCCTAAGGGTCCTATTTATAGCACATAGGAACCCTTCACTTGGCAGCACATCCACATTTTCGGCCAACTGCCTTGTCCCACTAAGCTAGCCCACGTTCCTAACGTGTGGCTGACAACCCCAGCCACTTAGGATCCACTACTCACGAAATGGGGCATTATACAAGCATTACAAGATAATGGGGATCATGGGGGAACATGGGAGATCATGGCCTACAAACAAGGAACTCCTGCCAACCGCTTCCATGTGCTTCTCATGTGCAATTCGGACCAGCTGCATTCCGCCCTAAGGATGCTCGAGCTATGCCTTAGTCAATTTAACATTGTCCCATACCAATGCCGGCGTAATCCGCTGCCATCATATTTCCCGCACACTGCCCGGCGCCCATACACCGTGCGCACACTGCCTTTGGCCCTTGTCCGTTGCCATGTTCCTTTCTGCCTCATTTCCCTCGTGCCATCACTTGTATTTTCTTTCCTATAGCCTTGCCTTGGCTATTGAAAGCCTTTGCCGTCAACCCGCATTCCCGCTTTGCCTTAGCTTAGCCCGCATTTAGCTGTCCCGACCAATGTCATGCCGACTGTCTTTGGCGCGCATGCCGTGCCATGCCGCCCCATTTTGCCGATGCTGCCTTGTCAAGCCCTTTCCAAGCAAACCTTGTCCGCCCCAAGGTCTTGGCCTTGCTTGCCCGTTCCAGCCCGTCGACCCCCTGATATTGGCGCGCATGCCATGCCATGCTGCCGTCCGTCCGTTGCCTTGTCAAGCCCTTCCAAGCAAACCTTGCCCATGCCAAGGTCTTGGCCTTGCTTGCACATCCGTTTGGCGCGCATGCCGTGCCATGCTGCCGCCCATCCGTTGCCTTGTCAAGCCCTTCCAAGCAAACCTTGCCCATGCCAAGGTCTTGGCCTTGCTTGCACATCCGTTTGGCGCGCATGCCGTGCCATGCTGCCGCCCGTCCTTGCCGACTTTCAAAGTTAGGGTCCTAACAGTAGGTGTCACGGGGTCGATTTTGGCCACTTAAATCCTGGCCGAGGTTTCGCCTCCGTGCGGTAGTCAAGCCTTGCCTGACTCAGCCTTCCCCCAAAACTTGCCAATCGCACACAAGTTTAGCCTTAGACGAATTTGGGCAGCAAAATAGAATTTAAATGAGACAAGCATATACGGGAACAATTTCCCAACCTTTATATTAATATGGAAAATAATACAAAGGACCCTCACTCTTGCTATGAACAATGCCGCTCACAGCCCACTCTCCGACTAAGATGACCTTGTCAATCTTGGCCGAACACTCGGATTGTCCCACAACCCAAGTCCCCTTTTTCCTGAAACACTTAGAACTCCTCACGTTTCCCTCGTGTTTCCCAGCAAGCAAATACACACGAATTACTTGAATGATTTCTGGCTAAGCCTAAGGGTCCTATTTATAGCACATAGGAACCCTTCACTTGGCAGCACATGCACATTTTCGGCCAACCGCCTTCTCCCATTAAGCTATCCCACGTTCCTAACGTGTGGCTGACAACCCCAGCCACTTAGGATCCACTACTCACGAAATGGGGCATTATACAAGCATTACAAGATAATGGGGATAATGGGGGAACATGGGAGATCATGGCCTACAAACAAGGAACTCCTACCAACCGCTTCCATGTGCTTCTCATGTGCAATTCGGACCAGCTGCATTCCGCCCTAAGGATGCTCGAGCCATGCCTTAGTTAATTTGACATTGTCCCATACCAATGCCGGCGCAATCCGCTGTCAGCATATTTCCCGCACACTGCCCGGCGCCCATACACCGTGCGCACACTGCCTTTGGCCCTTGTCCGTTGCCATGTTCCTTTCCCTCATGTCTGCCTCATTTCCCTCGTGCCATCACTTGTATTTTCTTTCCTATAGCCTTGCCTTGGCTATTGAAAGCCTTTGCCGTCAACCCGCATTTCCGCTTTGCCTTAGCTTAGCCCGCATTTAGCTGTCCCGACCAATGTCATGCCGACTGTCTTTGGCGCGCATGCCGTGCCATGCCGCCCCATTTTGCCGATGCTGCCTTGTCAAGCCCTTTCCAAGCAAACCTTATCCGCCCCAAGGTCTTGGCCTTGCTTGCCCATCCGTTTGGCGCGCATGCCATGCCATGCTGCCGCCCGTCCTTGCCGATACTGCCTTGTCAAGCCCTTCCAAGCAAACCTTTGCGCGCCAAGGTCTTGGCCTTTACTTGCACATACTAGCATATCGACTTACCGTCCATTGGCGCGCATGCCATACCATGCTGCCGCCCGTCCTTTGCCGACTTTCAAAGTTAGGGTCCTAACAGTAGGCCACTATCCTACCATCGAAAGTTGATAGGGCAGAAATTTGAATGATGCGTCGCCGGCACGATGGCCGTGCGATCCGTCGAGTTATCATGAATCATCGCAGCAACGGGCAGAGCCCGCGTCGACCTTTTATCTAATAAATGCATCCCTTCCAGAAGTCGGGGTTTGTTGCACGTATTAGCTCTAGAATTACTACGGTTATCCGAGTAGTAGATACCATCAAACAAACTATAAATGATTTATTGAGTCATTCGCAGTTTCACAGTCTGAATTTGTTCATACTTACACATGCATGGCTTAATCTTTGAGACAAGCATATGACTACTGGCAGGATCAACCAGGTAGCATTCCTCATTGACGCCGGCGTCGCATGAGCATAGCCGACCCAAAAGGGCACGGCCAAGTCCAAGGCGAGCACGACCGTCATTCGTAAGGAGCATTCTTTGGGCAGATAGAAGCCAATGAAGGCCCCGTGCCCATTGCGTTTACTGAATCCGAGAGCCCGAGCATGCTAAGTCGTGGACCAAGCCATCGCAAGGCGAAGCCAGGACGACCTGGGACACAACTGCAGCTTTTGGTTCACCCCGCACGTCGAACGCGAGGGGAGAAAGGTGACCGATTGTGCTTCATAATGCCTTGAATTAGGTATGCAACACAGAAAACCGACGTCGAACAAGCCTAATTTGCGCTTGAGACATGACTGAGATGGCATGCGAGCTAGGACGTCGCTGCTCGAGCAGGGATCCAACCTAGCCACACAAGCCGAATACCACTCATGTGCCGCACGTACACTTGCCTCGCCGGTACAAAGCCAACACCAGCCCCAACACGTGACGCGCAGCCATGTGTTGTTGCCGATGAAAACATTGCAAAGCCAAGACAAGCCCCGCAAAGCACGAATAGGGGGGTTTGAACAATGCCAGACACAACCCACAACAACCGATGGCAATCGGCAACTTACTAAGCTTCACCTCATGCGCACGGCACCTTGCGGCGCTACTTGCACGATGCTTTGCCATTTTGTTGCCAAAAGCCATCAGCCGCCACGAGTGATGTCGCCTCCCGATGTTGCCAGCAACAACCGATGGCAATCAGCAACTTACTAAGCTTAGCCCCGTACGCACGGCACCTTGCGGCGCTACTTGCACGATGCTTTGCCATTTTGTTACCAAAAGCCATCAGCCACCACGAGCGATGTCGCCTCCCGATGTTGCCCGCAACAACCGATGGCAATCAAGAACTTACTAGGCCCCGTGCGCACGGCACCTTGCGGTGCTACTTGCACGATGCTCCGCCGTTCGTTGTCAAAAGCCATATGCCGCCACGGAGACACAACCCACAATAATCGATGGCAATATGCAACTTACTAAGCTTCGCCCCATGCGCACGGCACCTTGCGGCGCTACTTGCACGACGCTCCGCCGTTCCATTGCCGAAAGCCATCAACCGCCATGAGAGATGTTGCCCGCAACAACCGATGGCAATCAACATCTACTAAGCTTCGCCCCATGCGCACGGCACCTTGCGGCGCTACTTGTACGAGGCTCCGCCGTTCGTTGTCGAAAGCCATCAGCCACCACGAGAGATTCCAGACACAACCCACAACAACCGATGGCAATCAACAACAACTTACTAAGCTTCGCCCCATGCGCACGGCACCTTGCGGCGCTACTTGCATGACGCTTTGCCGTTCTGTTGTCAAAAGCCATCAACCGCCACGAACGATGTCGCCTCCCGATTTTGCCCGCAACATCCAATGGCGATCAACAATTACTAAGCTTCGCCCCATGCGCACGGCACCTTGCGGCGCTACTTGCATGACGCTCCACCGTTCATTGCCAAAAGCCAATGTTTGCCACGAGCGGTGCCACCACCAGGCTTACTACGAGCCCACACGAGTACTTGCCGGCAAGGTTTGGGAACATCGAGGACGTAGCACGGACAAGCCGTGCATGCCACCAATGCCCACGCCCCATGCCAGCGTCCCCCATGCATGCCCGCCCCTTCCTGGCAGCAAGCACCTGAGGTGCCTCTCAACACCTCTACCCCCTTTATATATACTTAAAAAAAAAAACCCAAATTTCAGGAGTAGACATGTTTTGTCCAGAGAATCATAATAGACATGTACAACACCAAATAGCACAAACCAAAGTACAACTTGGCTAATATATTGACAAATGACTTTTAAACATTGTAAATGATATTATTTACAAAAAATAATATATTTTTTATTTATTTTTATTTTAAAACGAAAAATACTTAATAAAATACTAAAAAATATGAAAATTATTATAAAAATAGAAAAAATGATGGAGAAAAATTCCAATGCAACTTGTAATAGTATAACATATAAAAGAGTAAATATTTTTATTAAAAAGTGACATAAGAATAATTTAAAATAACAAATAATGCATAAAAATTATTAAAACATATATTAAAAATAGGAAAAATACATAATATTCTTATAAAAGCGTATATATGACAAACCGCCAATAAGCACGAGGCACCTCCATTGTCGCAACCACAACAAGTGATTCCGATTAGAAAAAACCGTTGCCAACCACAAAGCGTCGACCAACCGTCGCCGGTGGATACCGCTCGAGCCACCGCGACTTCACACCACCGCCACCAACGACCACCAACATCATTGCGCTTCACGTGTTGCCCAACCACAACAAGTGATTAGGATTTGAAGAAACCGCCGCCAACCACCAAGCATCGACCGGCTGTCGCCCGACGCTACCGCTCGAACCACCCCGACTTTCCACCACCGCCGCCAACGACCAACAACATCATTGTGCTTGACATATTTCTAAGCACTTGTTAGCAATAGACGTGGTGCGACGTGGTGCGATGTCGTGCCATGGCCATGTCCTGCGACGTCCTGACACGTACCGTGGCCATGTCCTGACACGTACCGTGGCCATGTCCTGACACGTCCTGACACGTCCTGACACGTACCATGACCTTATCCTGCCATGTCCTGGCGCGTCCTGACACGTGCCATGGCCATGTCCTGACACGTACCATGGCCATGTCCTGACACGTACATGGCCATGTCCTGACACGTACATGGCCATGTCCTAACACGTCCTGACACGTACCATGGCCATGTCCTGACACGCACATGGCCATGTCCTGACACGTACATGACCATGTCCTGACACGTCCTGACATGCACCATGACCTTATCCTGCCATGTCCTGGCGCGTCCTGACACGTGCCATGTCCTGACACGTACCATGGCCATGTCCTGACACGTACAATGGCCATGTCCTGACACGTACATTGTCACGTCCTGACACGTACATAGCCATGTCCTGACACGTCGTGACACGTACATGGCCATGTCTTGACACGTCGTGACACGTACATGGCCATGTCCTGACACGTACATGGCCATGTCCTGACACGTACATGGCCATGTCCTGACACGTCCTGACACGTACATGGCCATGTCCTGCGACGTCCTGACTCGTGTCATGGCCACGCCCTGCCATGTCCTGCGACGTCCCGACTCGTGCCATGGCCACGCCCTGCCATGTCCTGACACGTACAATGGCCATGTCCTGACGCGTCCTGCGACGTCCTGACTCGTGCCATGGCCAGCCCTGCCATGTCCTGACACGTACCATGGCCACGCCCTGCCATGTCCTGACACGTACCATGGCTATGTCCTGCGATGTCCCGACTCGTGCCATGGACACGCCCTGCCATGACCTGACACGTACCATGGGCATGTCTTGACGCGTCCTGCGATGTCCTGACTCTTGCCATGGCCACGCCCTGCCATGTCCTGCGACGTCATGAGTCATGCCATGGCCACGCCCTGCCATGTCCTGACACGTGCCGCTGCCATATCTTGACGTGTCTTGACGCGTGCCATGGCCATGTCATGCGACGTCCTGACACGTCCCGACCCGTGTCTTGCCATGTCCTGCGACGTACTGACACGTCCTGGCCCGTGCCATGGCCACGCCTTGCGCTCGTTGCATAGGCCTTGGCCTCTCAAGCGACACATCGAAAAGCCTCTAGTAATGTAACGTGGTTTGGTATTTCCCTCGACGTGACTAAGTGTCAAGTCACATTGTCCACTTAATGCACAAATATTCCAAGGCCTTGAGGACTTGTTCGATTTTTCCAACACTTAGTATAATATAGCATCAAGGTAGGAGTGAACCTCCATACCCAGCAACTCCATGACCTCTAAATATATACTTAGTTATTGATACTGACTCAACTCTCTCAATATAATAAGAAAAATAGTTGTCCGACCATATAAGGCTTTGTATGTGTAACTGCCCTTCCTTAGTAGTCTCGCTCATATGCACTCGACCATACTAGGCTATGTATCTCGTCTATTATGGGTTCGCTCATAGCTTCTCGACGACAGTATGCTTGGTATATAACTTACCATCTGATCAAAAGTTGCCCGATTGGGGCCTGCCTACCAACTGTAGCTTGATAGTGGTGAAAATACTATAATACTATATATATAGACCCTCTTCTTTCTTGTCTCGAAGAATATAATATTGAATTGAATATAGTCTCAATATGGGAGAATACTGTAACTTATGAGACTAGGATAATGTATATAAATTTGGGAGTATGAACTTCTCTTTATGCCTCGTCATCAAACACACGTACTTACAAGATCATGCCAAAACAACGGAAGGGCTTAGCCTTGACATACCTGAGTCGATTCTATTAATAATCCTTCTAACATACAATAATCGCGAAAAAATATGTGACAACAAGATTAAAGAAGGGAAAAATTCATATAATATTCGTAAGAAAGATTGTGTCGTTCTCCCTTAGAATCGCAAATTCTCACATTGCTAAGTAGTCTTGTGTGAATTTTTGGAGCAAATTCCATATGGTCACTTTGTGAATTTTATCACAATCTTGTATGATACTTACTAAAGCAATCACGTTGAGAGTCTTTATGGCCTTTTGTGAATTCCATATCTTTGTGAGTAATCCAAATCTTGAATTTGAAAGTCATTCTGCAATCAATTCTTTAAAGGTTTCCAGCTTGCAAAGTTATTCAAGAGTCACTTAATGGATCATATATTCGGCTGCCAGGTTGGGGAAATTTCCCTCCCAATTGTTATCCACTTCATTCCTTAATTAATTTGTTAATCCCCATTAGCCAATAATTACTCAACTATCCATATAATTAGGAATTATCTCAAAATTACTTAAAATACTCACTTTTAACACACTTTGTAAACCTTATTATTATGGTCATATGATACTTTGTATGACACTAGTCCAAAATACGGGGTACTATAGCTTGGACCGTACTTTATCCCTAATTTCCAAACTTCAATGAAACTCATTTCCGAACTTTCATCAATTTACTTATGGCATACTTTCACTTACGAAAACACAGGATGTAACAACATTCCCCCTTTTGGAACATTCATCCTCAAATATTGACGGATGCATATATCGCTTTCATAACTTATGTCTTACCAATACTTTAGTACTCTCCTTTCCACCTAGGCATCTATTATGTGAATGAATCTAAAGTCCAGGGTAGTCCCCCCCAGGCTCTTTCTTATACCATAACTTGTGGTCGGAATCCTTCCAATCTCGTAACTAGTGCTACCTCCTGTCACGCAGCTTGTACGACTCTGACCTTGTAAATGCTCATATGCGACTCTTCTCTCCTTTTCCCTCATTGTTTTAGCCAATCTCTAGGCCTCACTTTGTAAACATTTATATAGCTTTATAAGATGTCCCTCTAGGCATTTATGAGTATACTGAAGTTCTTTGTTCAGTACTTTGTTAAACTTACGACTATTGCTATATCTTGTATTAATGCCTTGGTTATCCATCTGTATGACTGTACTGCATGTAGAAAGGTCATACTATACCATAAATCTTACTTCTGTTTATCGTTATTCAGGTCTGCTACCAAACTCCAACTCATTCTTGTTGCTTATCATATAGGTATAAATCTCTGTCCTTTAATGCTTTCTTGTTACTGTTCATCTTAGGAATGATGACCTTATCTCATCTCATACTTTTTAACTTTTATCCATCCATGGTTGATTCACTTCAATATTGATCTATAATCTACCATTTACAACGTGACCTTTTATATAGCACTGCCGCTAGGGCTCACGTTACATCAACATTTGAAGTGATTTTCCTGATATACTTTGAGTGATACGATACTATACTTCAGCAATCATTTGTCATAATATCGCAATGTGGTTTACCTTATATGAGTATATTAATCCTATACAATTCATGAAATCATTACTCAATTGAAGTCCCAAACATCATCCTTTATCTATTACAATTACACCTTTATTTTAATATCAAGGAAGCGGTCCATCTCTTTTAAATGCTACTAGTCTTGAACTCCTTTGAGTTAATTCAGGCTATACTGAGTATTCTATAAATTAGAGAAATCATCAGCTCTCTTGTTCTCATGGGCTTCATCCCGACCTTTTCAATCTCTTTTTCTTTATCCTTACTATTGTCTTCCTAAACCGTTTTGGCTTTCCCATACTTTAGCTTGCGACCTACACATATACATTTATATTACTAGCAACCTTTCTTTGACTTTTTTGCATCATATATTTCTTGTGTTATTCTGGAACAGTAAGTGAGACATCACATTGTCTCTAATTCTGCTTTACTCTCTTACCTAGATTTCTTGGTACCTAGAAACCATAGGCTGGAAGATATACCACTGAAGATGCTGCTATTATTCCTGGATACTGAATCCCTATGTTTCTATTCTTCTATCCGAAGTATGGACTGTTCACACATTATTAATTTGAGTAGATTATGCATTGTTCACCTTTACCTTACTTACCTTAATATTTCGCATCATATCTTCTATATCTTTCATGACCTCTCTTCCACATAGGTATAATTTACATCTAGCACTTGAAGATCTATTATAATACGTGCATCTCTAGTATATATACAATCCGGTGAGAGCTTCATACTGACTTCTTATTAGGCTAGTATTCTTCTGACCAACTTTATCGTACATTAATTATAGAATATGGCTACTATACTATCTATCTTGTACCTCTGATATTTAAGAGTGATCCTGCAATGTTCCCAATCAGGAGGTCTATAGTTTTTCTGGATCCAACAATCAGACTCTTGATTTACTTAGTTGGTGTAAGCTATCTTTTGATCTGCGGCTCATGAAATTAGTTATTTCTTTATCCTTTCGTGGATGTCATAGAATATCCAGTATACAATCTTCTTACAATTCAATCTTTTGTCTATGAGTTGGACTCAATTATTTCTTTTAACTTATATCGGAGTCTTTTACAATGGTATGGTTGTCAACATATATGTTGTATTGATAATACTCCAAAATCTTACATGCATTCATAATGTAATTAACTGTTGATAATTGATCGAATAATTCTTTTTGTTCTTTCTCAGTTTATTTTAATAGGCAGTTACTTTTACTGGTCGTTCTTCCACTTATTGCATGAATACTTGACTTATCTTAGTTCCCACGCATGATGGAGTTTTTTTTTTTGCAACTCATATGATCTCGACTATTTATTTTGGTTTCACTTCCCGCTCTTTGTGTTATACCGCATATTTTCGAACATGTAATTACGCCATATGTAAATTTATATAAGATCGAAAATGAGATGTTATATTTTGCATTTTCGTACGTTAAGGTTTTTTCGTATGTTAATCAATGTATGTTCGGGAATAAGAACTATTTTGAGATTATAAGGATCATGCTATTTCAAATAAGTGATAAGTTAATTTATGAAGGTGAGAGGGTAAGCTAATCGAAGTAAATGAGTTCCTTCGAATTTTTCCTATTTCGGGATAAAATACGGCCCAAACTAAACTACATGGTATTTATAAACTAGTACTATAAAAGGTACCATATGTCCACAATAATAAAATGTATAAGGTGAGTTTAAAATAAATATTATTTTAAATAACTTAAGATAATTCTTAATTATGTAAATAATTTGTTAATTATTGATTAAAGGGAGATTAATTAGTTAAATAAGGAATTACTGAATAATTATGATTATGGGATGAGGCCTAAAAGGCCCAACGTGGCAGCCCATTATTCAAACTAGTGACTCTTCAATTGAATTGCAAGATGGCACATTTGAGAGATTTCGGTAGCTAGGTCATCACCTAGTGGGCCCACACCTTTCAAGGTTTAAAAGAATCCCTCTAAATCACTTAAGGGATTGGATGTCTCTTTCATATAATGATTTCATATGGTTGTGACATAAGTATCTTGAAACGAAAATTCAAACAGATTGCTTAGTATCTCAGCAATGTAATTTTATAATTTTAAGGGAATACATAGCAATTGTTTTCAAGAATATTATACATAGTTTTTATTATTCCGATCTTACTGTTACATGTTACAATTGACATATCTTTGAGGGATTATCAAGAGAATCGACTCCGGTATGTTAAGGCTATTCCTTCTTTATTTTGGCATGATCCAAATTATACAGAAGAAATGAGCAAGCACACGATTTTCATAAATTACTCTATTCATAGAAATACTAGATGTGTCTATATTCTTAATTTTCCCATCTAAATTTTTATTATCTTATGTTCATGGGTCCCGGAACAATAAGTATTTGACAATGTTTATCCGAAAGGCATATTGAGTTTTATGACATTCCGGAAAAAATCTTATTAACGTATTTCTTGCATTTATACATATACATTGACCCATGACTCAGATGGCATTTTATACGTGCATATTTGTATATGGGATATAGGAACAAGTTATGGCGTTATATATGCACCATTACCCGATCAGGTGGTATACGTTGATGATTTTTCCCATATTGATGATGATATAATGAGATGTCCTCAGAGGCTTGATGATATTATGAACACATATATTTATGCACGACATGACATTTATACGCATATGCATGACATTATTTGTAGTTCATGATTTATAGAGTTGTCCGAACATACAAGTTGAGTTATATACTCTCTATTTTTTTCCATGTCTTTTATGTAACTATTTATATGCCTTACATGCTCGGTATATTATTCGTGCTGACGTACCTTTTGCATGGGGACGCGTGTTTCATGCCTGCAGGTCCCGATACACTGGTCAAAGACCTCTAAGTAGGCTATCAGCTTAGTGGAAGATGTTGGTGCGCTCCATTTGCTCAAGAATCACTTGTTTGGTCGGTATGATTTAGATATGTATTGTTTCGTATGGGGGAGCCCTGCACCGACCTTTATGTTAAGTGTGTACTCTTAGAGGCCTGTAGACAGATGTCATGTATACAAATGCTTGTATGGCATTGCCGGCCTATGTTTTGAGTTTACAAATAATCATGTTGGCCTTATAGACTCGTATATCACTTATATGTTTTATATTAGTTTGGGTCGTCTCAATGAAGTATTCCCTTATATTTATTTTTATTAGCGCAAGAAGTCGTGTTTGGCTCATTTGCAAATGAAAGTACAATAAGATAGATGTGTTATGTTGGTACTCAGTTAAGTAATGTATCGGGTACACATTGTGGTTCATCGGTTTGGTCGTGATAAAAGTAGTATCATAGCAGTACTATCCTAGGGAATCTACAAGTTGTATCTAGTAGAGTCTTATTTATTGGTGTGTCGTGCACCACACTTATAAGCACGAGGCTACATGGCATTTAGGACTGTCACTCTTTCTTCTTACTCTACATCGTGTGCTAGAACTTACTTAGAAGAATTTAAATTCTGAACTTCTATTTTATTCATACTAAGACGATGCCTACGTTCAGAAAGATGATTGATAAGAGATATAGCTGTGGAAGTATTGAATTAGAGGAACTCGAGTTTGCATCATTTCTATGATGGATAAACGTGAGGTTTTCAGCAGACATATGTGTACCTTACGTGTCAACCTCTTGACAAGAAGCCTTAAGGAAAAAATATCTATCCACCTCTATGGTGAAAGACAATAAGAGATTCATAAGATAGATACAAGCTTCAACAAGTGAAAGGAATAACATGAGAAGAGTACGGGGTGACTAGTTAATGAAGATTATTGGTAATTTCAACTCTTGCAGAAAAGTATATGCATTGTGACTTGCTTTCAGCAATAACAGATGAATGTAGAATTGGCCACACTAATCTCAATCATGCCTTATGAGAGCTAATGGATACGGTTTAAAAGAATGGCATGATACTAGGATTTGGTTGGGGTTAGAGTAACCGAAAATAAAGAATGGATGGTCTGTGTTAGTTGACATTTCCGAAGGATATTACAAAGGTGCGAATAGATCTCCTCGTGAGACGCCCAAGTGGTGTACTCTAGAATATTACAATTAGACGAGAATACTAGTGTGATCAATAAAAGTTTACAACAATAGGCATAGAAAGTCTAGAAGGGATAAATATTACCTTAGTATGACTCTCGCCCCTAGTAGAGTGAGGGGGTTGACCAACCCGAAGAGCCGATGAATGAAGCAAGGAGAGCAAAAAGATAAAAAATATCTTATTGATGTTTTCAGAATAAAGTGATAGACAGAAATATTGGCAGGAAATGAAAAGAGTGCTAATGAGGATTAAGAGTAACATTTGATGCGTGAATGATAATGGTAGGTAAAAAATATGACAATATTATAGAGTCTATAGTCAAGTGAAGGAAAATACGAGAGGCGATATGCCTTGAGACAAAAAAAGAGTGTAGGCCGTAAAGTCACATCCTCATTTCAAGAAATAAGTTCGCAACAATAACCTTATTAACATAAGGAAAAGTTAGACTCTAAAATAATAGAAATTAGCGTGGACTAGTGAACTAGATAATTCAGAGTTTTCACCACGAAAAACAAGCTTCTTCTTTGTGGTTATCATCTCCTTTCAATTTTTCTCCAAAAATCTAAGCCAATCGCAATAGATTGAATTTATCGATTGCGCGCACTGTAGATCCGCATTTTCAGTCTGCAATCAGTATCGTTACTCCGTGATGTGAAGTTTATAGATTGTTGATTGTTATCAATAACAGATCGTCAAATTCAAGAAGATACAGTAGCATCGACATTTCAATACAATTCAGCACTGTCGGAGTAGTGATATAGCATCAATATGGAGGATCTTTTTCTGAACAACCATGGATGCTCCGTCCTCTCCCCAGCATCTGGCTGTGGGATAGGTTTATAACGTTCAAAACTCTGCTCCAAAAGAAAACAAAAAGCAATCGTATGCCTCAAAAATTCTAGCTAAGCAATCTGCTCCATCAAATATAGAGCTATGTCCAGTTTTAGTTAACCATGGTGAACCTGTAATTCAATTCACTAAGGAAGAGGTTAACAATTTCATTAGGGAAGAAGGACTGCATCAGTCAGTTGTTATTAAATTCTCTTATGGCAGACCTGATCTATCGGAAGTGCGAAGAATATTTTCGTCGCAATTTGATGTTCAAGGTCATTTAGATTATCGTCATCTGTTAGTCAGGTTTGATCTTTACAATGACTATGTTTATTTCCTTTCAAAGTCGACTGCATATCTTAAATCCAAAGGGGACGAATTTTTCTTTAAAGCATTCCCATGGTCTTTAGAATTCAATCCGAAAGAGGAGACGTCGATGGCAGTTGGATGGATTTCTCTTCCAGGCCTGCCACCAAATTTTTTTGCGAAGAGGTCGTTAATGTCTATAGCCTCAGCTGTGGGAAAACCTCTGGCTGTGGACAAGGCAACCCAAGATAGATCGAGACCTTGCGCGACAACAGTTAAGGTTATAATTGTTCTTTTGGATAATCATCCTAAAAAGGTCAAACTGTTGATTTTTTATAGAATATCAAGTAAAACTGTCTAGATTCATCAACATATAGTGTTCGATAACCTGCCTAAGTATTGTTCTTATTGCAAGCATCAAGGTCACGATGACAAGTCGTGGAGATTTGAAAAAGAAATATCTGGAGCTGAGGTGCTGACAGAGGCTCATTTGGACAGTGATCTGTCTGGTCAAGAGGTCGTTGAACTAGACAAATTACAAAGGGATGCAAGGGACTATTTAAATGCAAAAAGATCTGGACAAGTTGCCAAGTAGTCACCAGAAAAAGACGATAATTCAGGAGTTGAATTAACAAAAGTCTCACAGCAGACTGTACAAAGTGCAGAAAGAGTGACTGTGGATAATGCAGTCGTGCAGGATGTTGTTGATCCAACTGATTATGTTACACCTTCTGGTATGGTAAAGGATGCTACGAAAATGAAAGTTGAGATGAAACCTACAACAAATTCTGTGAGTGATAGGACTGATGCTGATCACCGTGAAATTGCTAGGAATGATGGGACTACTGCTGTATCTGATGCACCAAATTCAGCAAATCCAGTTGAGTCTGTGCAAGATATATTGAAGTTGGATAAAGGACCCTTGAAGCATTCTACAGAAGTACCTGCTACTACTGCAGATAGTATTTCTGTTAATGCACAGGATGGGCATGTGGTTGTTTTTTAGGGTAAGGCATGAAATCTTAATTCAACAGCAGTTGTGATTCCCTCTGAGCAGAACAAAACTGATGATATTCACAAAGGACATAATCAAAGTTGCAATGTGACGCAAATTGGAAGTGAGGCCAGAGAGCACCGGGTTGATGCAATTCAATCAAACGTTACACCTGCAGACACTATCCCAAGGCCAAAGTCAATAGTGCAGACAATGCTTTCTCTAGTTCAAAGGCTGGGCAACTGCTAGTCTTTGAGGGTGATCATCATGAAATGGCTAGCAATCCTGGCATTTCTGTTGTATCTGATGCACCACATGCAGCAGATCCACTTGAGTCTATGCAGGAGGTATTGACGCTAGATACAGGACCTTCGAAGCATTCTACAGTTGTACCTGCTACTGATATCCATGCACAATTATATGAGTTTACTGCTGGGGCAATGCACTCTACTGCAGATAGTATTTCTTTTAGTGCACAGAATGGGCAGTTCCGTTTTTGAGGGTGAGGCATTAAATATGAATTCAACAACAGTTGTGGTTCCCTTGAGCATAGCAAAACTGATGATATTCACAAAGGACAGAATCAAAGTTGCAATGTGACGCAAATAGGAACTGAGGCCAGAGAGCACAGGGTTGATGCAACTCAATCAAACCTTACATCTGCAGAAACCATCCCAAACCCAAAGGGCAATAGTGCAGACAGTGTCTTGCCTAGTTCAAAGTTTGGGCAACTGCTTGTCCTTGAGGGTGAGGAAGTAAAGCTGAATTCAACATCAGTTTTGATTACTTGTGATCATACCAACACAGAGGATTTTCACAAAAGACATAATCAATGCTGCAATGTGTCGCAGATAGGAAGTGAGGCCAGAAAGCACTTTGCTGATGCAGTTCATAGGAAGTGAGGCCAGAAAGCACTTTGCTGATGCAGTTCAATCAAATTTTACATCTGCAGACACTCTCACAATGCCAAAGGTTGATTCTTCCTAGTGTTGTAAAATGCAATATACTGAAGTTGACAATACAAAAAGACTTGAAGATAAGCAGATTAAGCAGCAGTAGATGACAGTAACAAACTTACTAGATGCTTCAAAAAAGCCTGCACATCTACATTGTAATGAAATGAATAAATCAGCAACTAAGGATACTTTTGAGCATACCAGAAAAGAGGAAACAAGACAGCATCTTAGCTGCAATGTGCAGCAGCTGGCAGCTGTAGAAGACAATGTATCACCTACAGTACATCATATTCAACAAGGCAGTTTGATCTCTTTGGTAAATACACCAGCTGTAGTTTCTAATGATTTATATCCTTCTGCTGATACACATCATGCTCAACAATCTGTAAATAGCAGATCAGATTTGTACACCAGAAAAGAAACTTCAAAAGCCAAAATTAATACCCACAACGCAGATAAGAGTCCAGCTACAATACCGACCAGACAGAATGTGCATAAGACCAAAGATCAGTTTTCTCCAATCATACTTTCTCACAATAAACAATCAACCTCCACTGCCAACACTCATCTTAGCATGAGAGACATGGTCATTAAATCCAAACTGTGGAAAGACCAACGAGAATTTGACGATGACGAGGGCTACGAAGAAGGGATGGCTGGATATTCATCTTCAGAAGACTACCAATATTCTGACGACGACAGTGCAGGAGAGGATTTTGATGAGCTGTTCAAGCCAAAATTTCAAAGACAGTCAGCGACAATCAATGGTCTTGCAAATATGAAACATGCAGCAAACACTAACAGCAAGTTGAACCATAATGCTCCAGTATTTGTTCCACGAAATTCTACAAAGTTAGGTGAAACATATGCTGTTGTTCACAACGCAACATCAATGCCAACATCTGCCAAGAATCAGATTGTAACAATAAAATCAATCAAAACTGTAAAGGAGACGAAAATGTCGGATACAATGATGCAACCTTCTCATAAACTTCTGGATGCGAGGGTAGAAAGACATATATATTAAGAAGGGGAGGAAGAGGATATACTAAAGCAATGTCGGGCAGATGCGTCAAGAAAAGGTGATCTGTCGCCAATGCATAGTAAAACAAGTAAGAAGTCTCGTGAAAGGGATAGAAGTTGGGACGGCAGGAGTTTGGAAGACTTAAACATAAGGAGATCTCCAATGAGAAATGCATAAAAAAAACAGGTCACTCAAGCAATTATTACAAAGGCCAATCGATCGAGGAACAAAGCATGAATTTTGAAGTCATATTCAGAAAAATTGTGGACGATGAATTAAAATGTTCACAAAATGGAGAAAAGAGAGCACCATGATGTTTTCTTCAAATTTTTATTTTCCACCTCACTTGCATTTTTCAATGTAATATCATCGCTGAGCATGTTATAAGCTCGGGGAAGATTCCTGCTATTTCTTTCTTTTTACATGCTTTTTAGTTCATAAGGCTTTGTTTTGGCCTCAATAGGATTAATAAGGTAAGGTTTATGCCGGATATTGTTATTTGGGTAAAAATACTGGTGCTATCCCCCCCTTATTTTATTTTTCCTATTCTTGTATTTTCTTTTTATCTTTATTAATGAAATCTAGCCCTAGGCGATTGCCTAGTGGTTTGCCAAAAAAAAAAGATAAACTAAACATGAATTAGGAAATGAGTGTGTTGATAATAGTGAGGATCATGAGAATTTTAGATTTCGTTCCAACAAACTTAATGAACAATTGAAGAGGATTCAAGAAACACTCAGAATAGTCATTCAGGAAGACACATTCCTAAAGCAAGCATTGTGAGCAAAAGTTAAGCTTAAGGGTCCGTATTTTCCAGTTACACTAAGCGTCATCCTATTTTTTTATCCTTATTATAGAAGGATTATCGCAAGGCTAGTAAGGTTCATCGATGATGTGAAAGGATGCCAAAGATGAAGAGGTAAAATATGTATATGTAGGTCGTCGTAGCTCATACTCTTAGTACTCCCTTAAGGGGGGGGGGGGGGGGGCAATATGGAGTGATAATGGCATTAAGTAGGAGCTAAGTGGTTCTAGAAATTATGGAATTATATAAGAAGAATGCGAAAAAAATTAAAAAGGGATGAGATTGTAGTTATTCAAATCCTACATATATGCTATGATTCCAGAGCATTATGTAAGCACTACGTCAATAAAAGGAAGTAAAGGTCCTGCCCAGAAGGTTATTGATAAATAAAGAGCCAGTGCAAGAGGTAAATTAGACAAAAAAATAACCTATGAAAGATTATGTGGAATATAGATACGAGAATGGGTCGATGACCAGTTAATAGTTGATTAAGGAAAAAACTAGTCATAGCTAGACAAGAAGCTACATGCAAATCAACAGAACATGTAAGATAAATGTAGTAAACTCCAACATGGAGAATTTAGCCTCGCACTAATGTCATTATAATTCTTGAGATATATACAACTAGGATTTAGGGTATTTAAAGGTACCATATCAGTGTTACGAGGATAAAAGAAACTACCACTAGGAAGGAAGTTAAAATATTAGTCCATAAATAACCCTACAAGCGCAAGGTTACAGAGATAGCAAACTACGGATGATTATAGGCAATGAAGGAAATAAAATGGTCCGTAATAAGGTCATAGCTTTACGAGAGTTAAGGGTTCTCCCTAAGTACTACAAAGAAAGACTAGCTGAGAAAATAAGGAAGGAGGCTTCAACCTAAGCACAACAACCTAAAGAGGAAATGATCGTGTAAATAGTCTGATAACAACATTGGAAGCACTCTAAAGGAAAGTGGCACCTACTGTGGCTAATGAACGAAAAGTAAAAATAAGAAGTAATATTCGAGATCATATGAGTTGCACAAAAACCCAAGCATGTGTGGGAACTAAGATAAGCTAAGTATCGATGCAAAATGGGGAGAAAAAAGACCAGGAAAAGTAATCGCTTATCTTATAAGAAAGCTAAAATAGAAAAAAAGGAATTATTCGATCAATGATCCAGAGTTGGTTACGTTATGAGTTCCCTTAAGCATTAAAAGTTTGATACATATAGCATATACAGCCATATAAGATTTTGGTATACATTAAATAACAGAATTGAGCCCAGGTCATAAACAAAAGAATAATAAAGGATTAGATCATGCATATTCCCCATCGCCGATGATTGGCTAAGCAAAATAACTAATACCATGAATCCTATAGCAGTAGATAATTTAAGCCGGCATAAAGACCGATCAGAAAAAAGAAGAAACTAAAGAGTTACATCAACGAAGTAAATCAGGAATTCGATTATTGGACCCATAAATTATAGAAATTATGATTGAGAATATTGCAGAGTTACCCTTAATATCGAAGGCACAAGGGAGATATTATGACAACCATATCCTATAATGGCTCTATGATGAAGCCAACTGAAGAGTACCAGCCTTATAAGAAGTCAATATAAAGCTCCCACCGGATTGTGTATACATCAAAGGTGCAAATATTATAATATAGCTTCAGGTTGTGGAGGTAAGTTATACCTATGTGGGAAGGAGGTTATGAAAGAGATAGAGGAATACGATGTAATATTTTAAGGTAAGTAAGGACAAGGTGAAAACCATACAAGATACTCAAATAAAGAAGGCTATGAATAGTCTATACTTTAGATAAGAGGCTAGAAGCACGTGGGATTTAATATCTAGGAATGATAGCAGCGTGGTCGGTGGCATACCTTCCAGCCTATGGTTTCTAAGTACCTAAAGGTCTAATTAGAGAGTAAAAGAAGAATTAGAGACGGTGAGGTTGTCTCACTTGATGTTCCAAAAATGTATGAGAATTGATTGCAAGCTAAAATATGCTTGAACAACAAGGTTTTAGAAAGGCAAGAGTAACGATAAGGAAAAGGCAAGTGAGAATGTGACAAAAATGGATAACTTCTCGGAACTAAGCCCGTGAAAACAAAAGAGCGGATGGTTCATCTATGTTATAGAAAGCTCAATTTAGCCTGAATAAACTCAAAGGAGTCTAAGACTAGTAGTATTTAGAAGATATGGGATACTGCCCTGGTAGTAGAATGAGTGTGTAACTATGATAAATAAGGGTTGAGTTTGGGCCTTAACTTAAGTATTGAATTGAAGAAGAAGAAAAAAAAAAAGAAAAGGGGGAATGAGGATTTTGTGAATTGAATAGGATTAAAATACTCACGTAAGGTAAATCACATTGGGATGCTATGAGATACGATTATGGAAGTATAGTATTGTATTACTCCCAGGTAGATCAAGAAAATCACTTCAAATATTACATGATGCAATGTAAGCCCTAGTGATTACACAATAGGTTTGAAGTTATTAGTGGTAGAGTGTAGATCAATATTCAAGTGAATCAATAATGGATGTATAAGGGTTACAAAATATGATATGAGAGTAGGTCGTCATTGGTAAGATGAACAGTAATGAGGAAGCATTAATGAACTTAGATCTATACATGCATGATAAGCAGCGAGAGAGTTACTTGTAGTTTGTTCGCATACCACAGTAATAATAAATCGAAGTAAGATTTATGGCATAGCATGACCTACTCAAATTTCGTAAAACTAATGACGGCCAAAGGGACAGCTTGACATAACTTTGTATATATTCACAAAGTGAGGCCTAGAGATTGGCTAAGATCTAGATGAAAGAGGAGAGAAGCGTCGCATAGGCACACATAGAAAATTAGAATCCTACAGGCTCCATTATAGAAGGTAGCAACAGTTACGAGATTAGAAGGATTCTGACTAGAAGTCGTGGTATAAAAAAGAAGCTTAATGGGGGGAATACTCTGGCCTTTTAATTTATTAAAAGAATAGTTGCAAAAATGGAAACAAGAGTATTAAAGTATTTGCAAGAGCTATTAGTTAAGAGAATGATAAGTGCATCTGTCAACATTCGAGGATGAATGTTCCAAAGGGGAGAATGATGTTATACCCTATATTTTCATATATGTAAGTACACATTAAGTAAATGATATAAGATGTGATGTTATATTCCGCATTTTCATACGTTAAGGTCTCGCTGTAAGTTAAACGATGTAAGCTCATGAATGAGAATTATGCTAGTTCAAACAAGTGATAAGTTAATTCGTGAAGGTAAGAGAGTAAGCGAATCGAAGAAAATGAGTTCCGTCGAATTTTAGTAATTTTGGAATAAGATACTGTCCGAGCTAAATACCCGGTGTTTATAGACTAGTACCATACAAGGTACCACATGGACACGATAGTAAGGTATATAAGATGTGTTTAAAGTAAATAGTATATTAAGTAATTTGAGATAATTCTTAATTATATGAATAATTGATTGATCATTAGTTAAGGGGAGATTAATCATATTAATGAGGAAATATTGAATAATTATCATTATGGGATAAGGCCTAAAAAGCCCAACATGGCAGGCCATTATTCAAATTAGTGACTCTTCAATTGAATTGAAAGACGGCACATGCGAGATTTTGGTGGCTAGGTCGTCACCTACTGGGCCTACACCCATCAAGGTTTAAAAGAATCCATCAAAATCACTCAGAGACTGGATGTCTCAATAATGTGAGGGATTAAAGTTTTAGTACATTTCATATAAGGATTTCATATGGTTGCGACGTGAGTATCTTGAAATGAAAATTCAAACAGATTGCTTAGTATCGTAGTAAGATGATTTTTATAATTTAAGTAAATATGGTGCAATATTTCTCAAGAATATTATATAGAATTTTTCCTACTCCGATCTTGTCGTTACATGTTACTGCAATTGACATATGCTAGAGGGATTTTCAAGAGAATCGACTCAGGTATGTTAAGGTTACCCCTTCTTTCTTTTGGCACAATCCAAATTATATAAAAGAAATGAGCAAATATACGATTTTCATAAATTACTCTATTCATAGAAATACTAGGGGTGTATATATTCTTTATTTTTTCATGTAAATTATTATTATCTTCTATTCATGGGTCCTGAAATAAATATATATTTGACAATGTTTATCTGAAAGGCATATTGAGTTTTGTGACTTTCCAAATTTTTTTTTATTAACGTATTTCTTATGCATTTCATGTATTTATACATATATATTGACCCATAACTAAGACGGTGTTATATATGCATATATATGTATGTATATGTCTATGGGATATGGAAAAAGGTTATGGTATTATATACGCACCACCACTTGATCAGCTAGTATACGTTGATTATTTTCATCACAGTGGCCGAGATGATACGATAGGATGCCCTCAGAGTCTTGATGATATTGTGAACACATATACTTATGCACGACATGACATACATACGCATATGCATGACACTATAAGTATTTCATGATTTACAAAGTTATCCAAAATTACTGGTTGAGTCATTTACTCTATATTTTTTTTTCCATGTCTTTTATGTACTTATTTATGTGCCTTACATATACATTATTTGTACTGACATACCTTTTTCTTGGGGACGCTGTGTTTCATGCTCGCAGGTCCTGATAGACAGGTCGAGCGTCCTCCAAGTAGGCTATCAGCTCAGTGGATGATATTGGTGCACTCCATTTGCTCTAGGGTTGCTTCTTGGTTAGTATGACTTAGATGCATATTGTTTGGTATGGCGAGGTCCCATCCCAACTTTTATTTCAAGTGTGAACTCTTAGAGGCTTGTCGATAATGTCATGTATACGAATACTTGTATGACCTTGTTGGCCTGTGTTTTGAGTTTACAAATGCTCATGTTGGCCTTGTAGACCCGTTTATCACATATTTAAGTTTTGCATATCAGTTTGGGTCGTCTTATATGGAGTATTTTCCTATATTTATTATGATTAGCCCATTGGCACATTTGACAATGAAAGTACAATAAGAAAGATGTGTTATGTTAGCATTCGGTTATGTAAGGTACCAGGTGCATGTTGCGGCCTATCGGTTTGGGTTGTGACAAATAACCATGATAGGTAACACTTTCTTATGGTGTGCTTACAATGTTGTTGTAAAACTATTATTACACGACCATTTCCTCTTTAGGTCACTGTGCTTAGGTCAAAGCCTTCTTCTTTACATCGTCAGTTAGTCTTCCATTGTAGTACTTAGGGAGGACCCTCTGATTATTGTATAGATATGAGCTTATTACATCTTATACTCAACGGAACTTTTTATGTCCTTCCTCGCCTATAATTATCCATAATTACTTAACTCCACACCCTTGTGCTTGTAGGGTCGCTTCTGTACTTGGTGTTTGACCATTTTACTAGTGGGACCCTATTTTATTTCTATAACACACATACGGTGTCTTTAACTATCCCAACTCCTATCTGAATATTTCTCAAAGTCACAATGTCATATATGTAAGACATGTGTTAGTGTTCACTCTATTTATCTTGTACGATCTATATATTTTTTTGTATGCTCTTATCTAGACATAACTAGGCTCTTATTTAATCAACTACTAACCACTCATTGGCCCATTCTTATATCAATAATCCACGTAATCTATATTGGGTTATTTACTATATCTTAACTTATGTCTCGTACTGGCTCCTTATTTATCTAAAACATCCTGGGTCGGAACCCTTACTTCCTCTACTTGACGTCATGCTTGCATAATGTTTTGGAATCGTAGCATATCTATTGAATTTGGATAACGTTAATCTCATTCTTTGCTCTGTTTTTTTTTTTTTTGCATTCTTCCTTTACCATGCCATCGTTACTACAACCACATAATTGCGACTAATGGGAGTAGTAATATTTAGAGCTATTATGATCCACCTACAAATTCTTTACCTTTTCATTTGGGGCATCTTTTCACATCATAGATTACCCTTACTCGGATTGCAGTAATCCATCTGCACCAAGGATAATGAAATTCCTTACTTACAAGGGTTACACTTAGTGTAACTAGCACATATAGTTCTTTAAGATTAACTTTGCTCACATTGCTTACATTAGGAAAGCGTCTTTCTGAATGACCTTTACAAGTTATTCTTCTGTTATCCATTCTATTATCATCGTAATGCAATATAAAATTCTCTTGATGTAGACCATTACTAAATCACTTAGTCCTGTCGCGCCCCCTTTTTCTCTCGGAATCAGGTTTTTGACATTTGGAAGGAAACTTGTTCCCTTTTGGGAATTGGGTTAAAAAAAATTAAAGAGTGGCGACCTAATGATTTAAGTGCATTACGATACAAAGAATGGTTTTTTTGGATAACTAGAGATTGGGTAAGGGCTTGAAATTATCCCGAGGGGAAGGTGTTAGGCACCTTAGGAATCCGCTAGTGTGGTTCCCATCCAAGCTACCGTTGTGACTTAAATACAAATAACACATAAGCAAGTAAAAGAATCACATAAGAGGGGATTTTCACATAAATATTAGAAATAAACAAAGTTGGAAAGCATAGGAGAGAGTTGATTCAGAAGAAACATTTTTAAAGATTTAACGAAGCAAAGAGCAAAGGGAGGGGGGTCCTAGGTTTATTAATAATAAGGATCACGTTAATGCAATACCCGGTAATCACTCCTCAGAGAGGGGCTACACGTGGTATTAATGCACACGTCATCATATCCATATGTACCCTTTTTCACCCCGTTAAGGTATTTAAACGTGAAATGGTCTCATTTTCTTATACTATCCGTCCTGGTCCTATCAGCCCCAGAGGTGTTTGGGACTGCTAATCCTAAAAGTGTGAGGAAAGGTTGGGCTTATCTCTGGTTTCAAAGGTAAAAACACTGAGGAGACAAGCAAGAACAATTATGGCAAGTTTTGGGGAAGCATATAAACAAACGAAAGGCTCAAATATACCTCTTTTAGGTAAAGAAAAACAAGTAGTTAGCATGACTTTCATGTACTGCTTAGGGTTTGATTAAAACATAAAGATTTGAGGTAAATTGATCTATTACATAATTCAGATAGGACGCCTAACTCAGTACTTCTTGATTGTTGTAGTTAATAAAAAAATCTGATTCATTTTACAAGTTTACCCTGAGGCTTGCCTAAGTGTTAGAAAGAAACCTATAGGCATGATATTTATTAATTTTAGAAAAAAAAAGAAAATAGATTGCAAATTGGTTTAGGAAAAAAGAAAGTTTCCAGTTTAAAGCTGGTTTTAGTAGCGTAATTGGTTATGCATTAGTACTGATATTTTTAGACTTATAAGCGAGTGAAACATTTCAAATTTGGTTATCAATTCCTATAGGCATGCTTTCTAGGTTATGTTTATTTTAAACACTTTTATAAACATGGCAAGAGTGCGGAAATCCTATAGGTATGGAATCTAAATGAAGTTAGTTATTTAAACCCTATAAAGAGGTTTGCCTAGTGACCATTCCATATGTAGGAGTCGGATTTCCAGTTGATTATGAGCATGGTATCGATATGCGAGATGCATAATTTTCTTATAGACAGGATAGCTATATGAATGTAGAATTGGAAATTCCTATCAACAGGATATCTATGTGTTATGCAGAAATCAAAAACTCCCTATGAGCAAGATACCTACCCTTTTTTTACATGCATGATTACCCCTCCCTTTCGACTATCCATCCCCAAAGGTTTTATTACAAGTTATTATAGTCCAAAGAAAGGAAAATACATTAGAAATTGAAAATTACAACCAGAGATGGCCTAATTTGTATTTTCGGTCTGATTTATGAAGTAACCAACTCTAAAGATCATGTTTCCAAGCCTTTCTCTCATTTGGATGTGTCAGAGTTCCTAAGAGCCTCATATAGACACCGGGCAGTGCTCACACCCAAATGCATTACAGTGTTAAGACATAGTGCAGCGTGGAAGGGCCAGCCTTTTAGTATCCAAGTTCAGAGAGAACTCAAGGTCCCAAGGCAAGACTCATAGGAGGGAGGCTGAGACTAGGAAAGAGTGTAAGTGCAGAGTTCTGAAAAAATGGGAAAGAGGAAGGGAACGAACATACATATATACATATAGGGGGTATAGGAAATGGGGAAGTGGTAGAGACGCAAGAACGGGCAAGTGGGCATATCCATCAATACGAAATGCTGGCACACCTTACGAGCCTATTAGAACATGTTGTTTTAGAGGTCAGGATCCTCTAAGGGATCAAGTTCAAACCATGGACAATAACTTTGCATATTGCCTATTTTTAAACTATAACCCAAAGCACATAAAGGGAACTAGGGAGCAGGTACTCACACTAGAAACAAGCCTAAAAGAAATTAACATGCTAGTTAAATATTGTAACTCTGTAGCGGTAAAAAGTAGACATGATGAAAAAAAGCTATGAGTAAGCACATTGGAAGATGCTGAAGCTTAAATTACGACATGGCAGTTTCAAAGAAAGCAAGTAGAAAAAGCAGTAGTCTTGTAAAAGCCAAAGTGCAAACAGGAAGGCGGAATACTATAACTGTAAGTTCGGAAAGGATTGTGAAGTTGTAAAGTCTGAAGTGTGTGATTGTTGAATTGTCATTTTTGATAAAAAGGGTCATGTATTTATAGTGGAGAAAGCAGGCATAAATAAGGTAAGAAAATATTTAAAGGAACGATTCTCAATAAATTAACCAAAGCTCCTTTAATTAAGGGATTTAGGTTCAAATGGGTATAAGCCATTTAAGGAAAGAAATTAATGAACCCTTTGTGCAAAGCATGCAATTGAGGAAAAATACATAAAGGTTAATTAAGAATATGGTTTTGACAATACATAGTTTGTGCAAATAGGGCAAGGAAATCAATTAACAACCAGTAAATCACAAAGTCTGAAATTCGGTATGAATGAATGAAGTTAGAAAAGGTGAAAAATTTTTTAACTTAAGGAATTAGACCTATTTAAAAGAAATTCCGAATTAATCACAAGCTTGAAAATCAATTTAATGGGAGACTCATCACATATAAAAAGCAGACAGACACATTATGCATGAAAGAAACTTATCATAAAATCAGTAAAAATTCCAGTATAGGAGTGTTCGGCAAAATTGAGAATTGCATGAAAACAAAGATGTTCAAACTTAGTTCAGAGACTAAAAGTTAATCTGAAATAATTAGGGGTCTTTTGAGCGAACCCTAAAGCAAGAATGAGATAGCAAGCAATAGAATCAAAATCATGTTTAGCATTTTCAGAAAAAAACATGCATCTTCCACAACAGAATTCATGAGAAAACGTGATAGCAAAATAACATGCAAGTAGTAGCATGGAGTAAGATAACATGGTATAGAAAACACTGATGAGAATCTTAAAGGAAACTGCTTAATAGGCTCTTTCTAGAAGAACTCAAACAAGGTTCAGTAGAAGGCAAACAAAGAAACTTAAAGAGCTTAGTAGAAAAACACAAGAACACCGGAGAAGTATAACAAAGGAACATAAAGGAAAATGGATTAAGATAACATGGTATAGAAAACACACTAGAAGAACGGAATATATAGAGAATAGTAGAGGATCACACGTGGTAGAAGGAAAACATAAGAACACCGTAGAAAAGCATAAGAGACCATAATATAAGAAAACATAGTAAGAGATGCATATAAGAACATGATACAAGAACACAAAAGAGACAAATACACATAAATGATAAAGAAAAACAACCCTAGATTAGAAAAGAAAGGTTTTTGAATGTGATTTTGAAAGGAAAGTCGGGAGAATTGTTTGAAAACTTCAAATAAAGCATAGATACACAACGTTAAAAAAACTAGAGAAGAAAACCTCAAAGGTTTAGGGTTTCAAAAGAACCCTAGAATGAGAAAGGCTTTGAAAAAGTCACTGATCAGAGACGGAGAAGCAAGAACCAGGCTCAAACAACCTTGATAAGCCGGAGCAAGGCCAGAGATGACCCTGAGACGTCGAATCGGCAAAGGTCTGAGTGAACACCTTCGAGGTCTGGCCTCGAATCTTCAAGTATCAAGCATTAGGAGCAATAGGAGGTGAGAATAGGGGCCACACAACCTGGGAAGCCATTTATTCCGGTGAGTTTCAAGGTGGGAGATGATGAGAGTTCAGGGAAGGTTCGAGAGTGATTTAGAGACGAAGAGATTCAAAGGCGACGTCTTAGATGAAATGGCTTAGGTTTGGGGAGTTTGGGAAATTAAAAAGTCAAGGGAGAATCACGGTCATTGATCATTTTGATCAATGGCCTACATTAAAGGGGAACCGAGCGGGTAAAAAGAACTAGGTGAGGGAGTCAGATAATTTAGGATTTGGGCGGGTCCCCAATAGAGATTAAAACTGGGGTTAAGTAAGGGTCAATTTGGGTTAAATAGGAAATGAAATAGGGCTAGATTTTAAATAGCCATTTTTCCTTTTTATTTTATAAATATAGTAAAATGATTTTTGAAAATAAACTACAGGTGATAAATTAATTAATAGTACATAAATATTAGATTTAAAATACTAGAAATTTTTTTTAATTATAAATGCAATTAATTCTTAAAATAAGATAATATTGCAATTAAGTAAAATTTAGTTTTAAAAATACCAAATGAATTTATAAAGATGTGCAAAAATTACCTTAGCAATATTATGGTATAAATATGAGAATATATATATATATATATATATATATATATATATATATATATATATATATATATATATATATATATATATATATATATATATATATATATATATATATATATATATATATATATATATATATATATATATATATATATATATATATATATATATATTCTTTTTTTAAAGTATTTTGCATGTAAAAAATATACAAAAAAATTGGGTATCAACAGCTGCCTTTCTTTACCCGAGAAGGATGAAAGAGTTTTCAGGTAAAGATATGATGACGAATTTTTGATAGGGAAAAATGGCTTGAATAGGAAAACCGTGCTCTGGTTCCTGAACTGCCTACATATCCTTGGTCTTACTGGAATAAGGCCATATGTAGTTCAGGATCCATCGGTGGAGTATGCCGATGGAAGTTTTCCAAGAACGGACACAACGTTTAGGTTGAGTTAGATGGTTAAAGTCTAACAGGGCTATGGGAGCTTGAGCAGGATTGCTCCTGCTGAGTTGGTCGTTGCTAGCCGGTTTACCTGCAAATAAGCAATACAAATGTATATCTTGCGGAAAAATTAAACGTGATGCAAATTCCCATTGTACCATGAATGCTGTCTTTGGACGGTTAGGATGATGTCCTTAGACCATCCATGAAACGTATAATAAAGGATTCGCAGGCCATGAATTAATGCTCTTGGGCTACAAGGATGATTCCTCGAAGCTATGATGCCTTAGAATAATGATATGCAAGAGATGAAAGAGGTCCTCAGGCCATGGCATGGCGTTCTCGGGCTATGAAGATGGTGCGTCCAAACAGTGAGGCCTTTAGACAGTTTTGCGATCTTTTAGCCTATGAGATACAGAAGGTGGCGATCTTTTAGCCAATGCAAAAATGTAAATGATGTGGCGATTTTTCAGCCAATGTAAAATGCAATAAGTGGCGATCTTACAGCCATGAAAAAAATGCAATAAAGCGACGATATTTCAGCCAATGCAGGGGTAAATAAAGTGGAGATATTTCAGCTATGCAAAAAGTAAATAAAGCGGTGATATTTGAGCCATTCAAGAAGTAAATAATGTGGTGACATTCCAGCCATGCAGGGTGTAAATAAGTGGCGATATTTTAGGCATGCAAGATGTAAATGAAGTGGTGATCTTTCAGCCATGCAGATGGAGACGATGCTTAGTCCCAGAAGGCAGAATGGTAGCCTTGTGCAATGCAAAAATACAGATGGAGACAGTGCTTAGTCTTGGAAGGAGGAATGGTAGCCTTATGCAATGCAGAAAATGAGGATGGAAATAAGTGCTGATATTTCAACCATGGAAGATGTAAATGAAGTGGCGATCTTTCAGCTATGCGGATGGAGACAACACTTAGTCTCGGAAGGCCATATGGTAGCTTTATGAAACGCAAGACTGCAGATGGAGACAGTGCTTAGTCTCAGAAGGTAGAATGGTAGCCTTAGGAAATGCAGAATGCAGATGGAGATATTGCTTAGTCTCGAAAGGAAGAATGGTAGCCTTATGCAATTTCAAGAATGCAGATTGAGACATTGATTAGTCTCGGAAGGCATAATAGTAGCATTATGTAATGGAGAAAATGTAGATAGAGGTAGTGCTTAAATGCGGAAGGCAGAATGGTAGCCTTATGCAAGAGAAAAAAGGTGAATAGAAATCAAATTTATTAGTTAATAGTTGATAGTTGATTGTGATATTGCAACCACTGCGGATATTATACATGGATAGCAACAATGAATAGGCATTTTCGTTCTGAGATTTGTATTCCTAAATAGTATGATGTATAATATATGCTTTTGCGACTTGGGTGCCTACATTCACAAAAAAGTTGTGAGTTTTGTAAAGGGGAAAGGTTAGTTCGTATCGCATCTGACCTTTCTTGATCCGATTTGCCCTGTTCTGATGACACGGTAGGTATAATTAGGGTAATGTTGCTAAACAAAGCCGACATGTATGAGTTGGTAAAGAAAAATATGATAACAGTATATATATTTATGAAATAGCTTTTGGGGGAACCGACGACTACGACATGGTTCAGGACATTTCAACCTCTCTTGCTTCGAATTTTGAGGGTCCTCCGCAAAATTCAACCAAAGTTTACTGGGTTACCTCTCATGATGGCTCCTTGTGATGATCGGCTTGAATTAATTCGAAATTTTAAGGTCATCCTCAAAATTCCACCCTAATTTCCAATTGCGATGGAAAATGAAAATTGTATTGAATTGTTGTCGAAATCAGATTAGATGTAATTCAAATTACATCATGTATGGAATCATATGTATTACACATAGTAATGCTTGACTGCATCTGAGTTGATTGGTTTTGGCCAATCTTCTCCATCCATTTTTGGAAGTATGAGGTATCATCCTGTCAAAACCCGATGAGCCATGTGTGGACCCTGCAAATTGGGAGAGGATTTCCCTTTGGCTTCATCTTGATGTGAGAAAATTTTCTTTCAAACCAGTTGCCCCGGTGTGAACCGTCTTAGTTTGACCCTCTTGCTGAAGGCTCTGGATATTCTGTTCTAATAAAGCTGGTCATGGCAAATCACATTCAATCTCGTTCCATCTATGAAAGCTAGCTGCTTGTAATGACTCTTTACCCACTCTGTATCATTGAACTTGGATTATTGCATGATCCTTAGGGAAGGAATTTCTACTTTGGCAGGAATGATTGTTTCTGTACCATACACCAGCATGTAGGGGGTTGCCCTTGTTGATGTGCGGACTGTGGTGCGGTACCCTAATAAAGCAAATGATAGTTTCTCGTGCCATTGTTTATGCTTTTCTATCATTTTCGTTAATAATTTCTTTATATTCTCTTTGGAGGCTTCTACAGCTCCGTTCATTTAAGGTTTGTAGGCTATAGAATTCTTGTGTTTGATCTTGAAGGTCTCACACAAGCTTTCATCAAGTTGCTATTGAGGTTGGAGCCATTATCAGTAATGATTGACTCTGGAATCCCGAAATGACAGACGACATGGTCACGGACAAAGTCTACCACAAATTCCTTAATCACATCATTGTAAGATGCTGCTTCGACCCATTTGGTAAAATAGTCACTTGTCACTAGCATGAATCTGTGTCTATTGAAAGCGGCAGGTTCGATTGGTCCAATAAAATCCATTCCCCACGCGGTGAATGTCCATGGTAAGCTTGTTGTATTAAGCTTATTCGGGAACACCTTCATCATGTCTACATGTACCTGATAGCGGTGGAATTTCTTGACATACTGGATGTAGTCCGTTTGCATAGTCACCCAAAAAAAAAAGCAGCCCGAAGTATCTTTTTGGCTAAGACAAAAAGGTTCATATGTGGACCGCAGGTTCCAACATTAATTTCCTCTAGCACTTTAGATGCTTCCGTTGCGTCGATACACCTTAATAATCCCAAATAAGGAGTCCTCCTATATAGGATTCCTCCGATGCTAAAGAAATAGTTTGCCAACCTTCGAAGTGTTCCCTTTTGAGTAGCGTTTGCAAACTCTAGGTATGCTCCTTTTGCCAAATATTCCTTGATGTCATGAAACCAAGGCTTTCCATCTGCTTCTTCTTGGTCTTGAGCACAATAAGCTGGATAATTATGGATTTTCACCGGAATGGGATCAATGAAGTTCATATCTGGATGTTGTATCATGGACGATAAGGTAGCCAATTAATCGACAAACTCATTCTGGATTCTGGGAACATGCTGGAACACTGTCTTAGTGAACCTTTTCCTTAATTCCAGCACATGGTGCAGATAAGGGAGTATGTTGGAATTCTTGGTCACCCATTCTCCTCGTACCTGATGTATAAGAAAATTTGAGTCTCCAATTATTAGCAACTCTTGGATGTTCATGTCAATGGACATCATAAGCCCTAAGATACAAGCTTTGTACTAGGTTATATTGTTGGTGCACGGGAACCTGAGTTTTGCAGACACTGTATAATGTTGACCGGTTTCTGATACTAGAACCGCTCGTATGCCGACTCCTTTAATATTCGCTGCTCTCGAAAAACATTCTCCACCCATCATAGGATTCTGCAAAATCTTCTCCTCTGAATGCTACATCTTCATCTGGAAAATACGTCTTTAGGGGTTCATATTCTCCGTCCATTGAGTTTTCGGCTAGGTGATATGCTAGTGCCTGCCCTTTGATTGCTTTCTGAGTCAGATAGACAATATCGTATCCACTCAACATTTTCCACTTGGTGAGCTTGCCAGTGGGCATGGGCTTCTGAAAGATGTATTTCAAAGGATCAATCCTTGATATGAGATATGTGGTATATGTACAAAAGTAGTGCCTCAACTTCTGAGCTACCCAAGTCAAAACACATCAGGTGATCTTTAACAGAGAATACCAGGCCTCGTACGGGGCTTCTTGCTGAGATAGTAGATAGCCTGCTCATTTCTCCCCGTTTCATCATAATGATCCAGAACACAACTGAACGCTCCATCCAATACTGCAAGGTAGAGTAATAGGTGTATAACTGGCTCGGGTGGGGACAAAATTGGTGTTGTTGGTAGGTACTCCTTGATTCTTTTGAAAGCCTTCTGGCAGTCTTCAGTCCATTTGGTAGTGGCGTCCTTCTTCAACATTTTAAAGATCGGTTGACAGATGACAGTAGATTGTGCTATGATTCGGCTGATGTAGTTAAGTCTCCCCAAGAGACTCATTACGTCCTTTTTGTTTTTTGCGATGGAAATTCTTGAATATCTTTGACCTTTGATGGATCCAGTTCTACTCCTCGGCGACTCACAATTAACCCAAGTAGTTTTTTGGTAGGAACCCCAAATGCACACTTGACGAGATTCAGTTTCAGGTTCTACCTCCTCGGTCTATTGAAGAACTTTCTCAAGTCTTCCATTGATTGGTGGATTTTTTTTAATTTTATAATGACATCATCTGCATACACCTCAATCTCTTTGTGTATCATATCATGAAAAGTAGTAGTCATGGCTCTCATATAGGTGGCCTCTTTATTCTTTAACCCGAATGGCATCATCTTGTTGCAGCATCCCCCATGGCGTAATGAAAGCTGTTTTCTCAGCATCTTCTTCATCCATCCAAATTTGATGATACCATATGAAATAATCTACAAATTATTGCAACTCGTGTTTGGCGCAATTGCCAATCAGGATGTGTATGTTTTGCAAGGGAGAGTCATCCTTCAAACTGACCCAGTTGAGATCCCAGTAGTCGACAAAGACTCTACCTTCCCGTCTTTCTTTGGCATTGGCACAATTTTGGCTAACCATGTTAAATATTCAACTACCCTGACAACTCATATCTGGCTTGAATTTTTAGAGCTTCTATTTACCAACGGACAGGTTGTATCGGTTGGCAATTTGTGTTTCATAATAGATGTACTAAGACTAGTCATGTCGTCGTACGACCAGGCGAATATGTCATCATATTCTTTTAGAAACTCTGTGTATTCTTCCTTTTCTGATGGTGACAAATGAACGTTGATTCGTGTTTTTTTGATGTTTTCTGTATTTCCCTTGTTAACTATCTTAGTCTCGTATAGGTTGGACTTAGGTCTGTTCTCAAAATTCTCAACTTCTTTAACAATCTCTTTCGGTATATCATCTTTCTCTGAATCTATGTCTGTTTGTTGAGTTGTCTCATTGTATATCACAGTTATTGGTTAATCAAGATAAGTAATAGTAATGTTGTATAAGTAAAATGATGAAAGAAATAATAAGGGTAATATTTATAAGAAACCAAAATGCTTTTGATAAATTCCATAATTGTTTTTGAACATTGGAGCTCTTTCTTTCATAAATTAAAAATGCAAAAAGGAAAGTCAACTAGTAAAAATAAAAATTGTGCATGATGCTTGTTCAGACTTGCTACCCCGAAGCTCGTTGAGCTTTGATGGTTCTAATGGTCCAGTTATTGAGGCATGCCCCTCTACCCACAGACTGTATGGAAGGGCCTTCATCCCCCTCCTCCTCGAAAATGACACAACAATCCATGTTATCATCTTCTGGGAACAATTTCTTCATCGTTGCCAGTGCTTCCTCTTCTTCTGGCCCGTAGACAACCTTGGTCGGCTGGAAAGTCTGCTCCAAACGGGTTATTGGCTGCTCCAAAAGATATAAAGGACTGCATCATGGTGGCGACTAATGGTTGAATTCTTCCTAGATGTACTCATATCCCAATCTGAAAGTGGTGCTATGCTTCTTGAGCTTGATGGGATTAGCGATTCCTTGGAGGTTCTTGCCAAGTCCTTTGCCAGGTTCATACCGGCTCTAGTTCAGTATGCTTTCAATCTTGTTATCCCAGTATTTGTCTTTATCAACGGCGTTGACTCTCTCGATGTGGTGGTAAGTTACCCCGCCTATCTTTCTCCTGCCTCCAATTGCTGGAATGGTTTGGCAACTGTATATGGGATTCCTATCGTTGCCATGAATGATCACCTCTTAGTGGTTCTATTCAAATTTCACTGGTTGTAGTGTTGATGCGACAGCCCAAGCGACATAAATCCATGTTCTTCCCAACAACAGATTGTATTATGTCGTCACGTCTTTCACATGAAAATCAATATCAAACCAAGTAGGCCCCATTTGCAAACACAGGCTAATTTCCCCAATAGTAAACCTTTGGAATACGTCAAAGGCTTTGGCGTTGATGGCCCCGTCCTTGATCTTGTGCAGTCCCTTTCCTAATGTCCTGAGTGTCACCAATGGACAAATATTAAGGCTGGACCCTCCATCAATTAGAATCTTGGTAATAAAATAATCCTCGCACTGCATGTTGATGTGTAATGCCTTGTTGTGACTCAACCTCTCTAGTGGCAACACATCTTCATTAAAAGTGATCTTGTGACTTTCCAATACCTGGCCTACCATGTTTGCTATTTCTTCATCGGCAATGTTACTTGGTACATATACCTCACTCAGCACTCTTACCAAATCATTCTTGTGTGCATCAAAGCTTTATAGCAAAGCAAGGATGGAAATCTGCGCCGATATTTTTTTTAATTGATCATGACTGAGTATTGTTTTGCTTGTACCTTTCTCCGAGGATCATCGGGCATGTTATAGTGATAGTTGGAAAATTAGAGGCATGCTTGCTCGACTCAGCCAAATGCTTTATATACCCCACCGGATCTTTTCATATCCTATGCCAGTATAGCTTCCCCGAACATGACTTTCCCCTTTCTTCTGGCTTCTGCAGTGTAGTCCCAAGGTATGGGATTTGGTATGAAATGGTGTAAATTTGGCATTTACACTAGAACTGGCGTTGCTATCTCTACTATGAATAGAGCAGGCCCCTTAGGAGGTAATACTGCAACATTAAAAGGTGTGGGTGCGTTTGCTAGTGACATAAACTCAACCTCTATCGGTGGTGGCGTCTTTGTGGAGGATGGTGATTCAAACTCAAGTGGCATGGACATGATTACCTCAGTATCCCTAGAAGGCTAAATCTTGACTACCATTGGATTAAGGGTGACTACTGGCTTCTTTGGATCGTCGCCTTCTGTGATCATACTGATTGATCCCTTGGGGTCCCAATCATCCTCTATCTCGATCATGTCAACACCTCCATCCTTGTGGTCTGGAAGAGGGTTATTGTGGACATTTGGAGCATGCTCTTTTGCTACAATGATCTTATTGTCAGTCAACTTTTGCATCTTATCCTTCAGAGAGCGGCATTTATCGATGGTATGTCATTTCATGCCAGAATGTTATGCACATGATTTATTTGGATTGACCCATTGAGAAGGGTTTTATTGGTCATGGCAGGGATAGGGGTGAAATAACCAACAGTTTTGAATCACTCATACAGCTAGGCAATGGGTTCATGAATGGTGGTAAATTTTTTGTGAGGTCTGCGGTCAAAATTTGGTCGAGGTCTACGGATTTTTCTATATGCGGGAAGTGTTTGATAGTGGGATGGTTGTGTGTTATAGTCTTGGTAAACATATGCTGGTTGTGAGTATTTGGGTGATGTGGGCGGAGCATGGCACAGTCTCCATGTAGATGGGGATATTCTGTTGGGTGTGGCAGTGGTCATTTGTGGAGTTTTGGATTTCTGGGATTATCAGCAGTGTGTTATTTGATATATGGCAAGTGTTACAGTGGCGGTGAGGAGCAGGATACTTTGGGATATTTTGTAGAGGTACATGATTCTCAGTAGTTGGGCAAGTAACCTCTGGAGTGGGGAAGGAAAATGACAAACCTGCCAAATTCCGAACTTGATCAAGTTCCTCCTAAAACTTCAACAACTTTTTTTTAGTTGGGATGTACTTTCTTTAGGAACCATATCACTATGAGTAGCATTTACCTGTTCAGCTGAGTTGTTCAAATCTTCCATTTTGAATTTGTTTTTGTACTGATAGGACTGGGAGGAGGAGTAAGTGGAGGGCCCCTAGATCTCGTAAAATATGATGTTGTTGTCAGAATTCACGAACTAACCTTTGGGGAGGGGAATAAACAAAAAGTTAAAAAAAGGTAACAAGTTAGTGAGGATCACTAAAAATGATGCAATATTAAACACGTAGTGCTGAAATATAAAACTTGTCCTAGTTTTGGGGGCCTTGTTGTGCCCGATCTAGGCCTAGCGACAAATTGATTTGGAGAAATTACGATGCTAAATGCCTTATTTTATTGATAAAAATAGACAAATCCCTAAACAACACTAAATACAAGAAAATAAAAATCACTAATGGCCATTGGCCTTATTACATTTTATAAAGCGGAAATGGAAATTCCTATCTATTTGGTCCCCGGGGGACCTTCCCCTGACTCGGCATCATCGACTGCATAGAACAGCTTTCCTATCTCAGGCTGTCCCAGCAAGAAGTAGGCTCTGGCCAAATGTTCGCCTTCATTTCCTTCAGTAGTCCTGTATTTGGTGGATCTCTTCCTCACCTTTTCTTCCAGTTCCAGCAGACTGTATTCCAGGTATTCCATCTTTTTGCTAGCTTTGGCGCCCCTTTTTTTCCATTCATTGATTTGATCATTTGATAGAAGTATTCTCCACCAGTCCAGCATGAGCAGGGGTGTGCTAATTATACCGAAACTGGGGACCTCATGCCTCATTTTCTGCAAAACAAAAGTGTTAGACCTTACCCTCACCAGACTCGACTATTTAATACCAATAATTGGCATAAAACGTGGTAGTGTCCATTTGGGTTTTGGGGAAACCTTGTGGACTTTGGACAAGACATTCCTAAAGAGTCATTATGCAGACAACATAACTGACTCGGCTAGGTTTGACCATGATTTATGCACAATTACATAGAGTAAGGTTGTTATGGGGTATTAGACTGGTACTCTTGAGCAGACAGCTTAAGAGGGAAAGGCGCAGAACCATCGACCACACTGTTGATCGACCAGTTTTATTGCAAATATGCCATTTTCGCATTTAGGGGTTATAATATTGTAAGAGCACGACCACTCATGATAAGCGTTGCTATGGTATCTTATTTGGTACGAGTGGAATATGATGTTGAAAACATGCTTATGCTATAATTAAAACAAGTTGTCATGTATTTACATGTTCATAATAATAATTAAAATAATTTAAGACATCAATAAAGGATGCAGTAAAGGAAAGCAGTAAAAGAAAAAAGGGACAAAAACAAAACAAAAGACAGTTTCGTAATAGGAGAAGGAATTAAAAGCTTAAAATGATTAAGAAAATAAAGGCATATAATATACGTAAGGCCACAATAATAGCTTGAAATGGTAAAAGCCTAAAAGAAATCGCCAACAGATTCCCCATGCTGCCGCGCCCCCTTTTTCTCGTAGAATCGGGTTTTAGAAATTTGGAAGGACAACTCTTTCCCTTTGGGAAATTGGGTTTAAAAGAAATGAAGAGTTGCCACATAATGATTTAAGTGCATTAGGACACTAAGAAGGGTTTAGTTTGGATAATTAATGATTGGTTAAGTACTAGAATTTATCTCGAGGAAAAGGTGTTAGGCACCCCTTACGATCCACTAGTGTGATTGTAGGCCAAGCTATTGTTCTGACTTAAATAAAAATGACACATAAGCAAGTAAGATTATAACATAAGAGGGGATTTTCATATAAAGGTTACAAATAAACAAAGTTTGAATCTCTTGTCGTCTTCACAGAATTTATTCATCTAAATAAGCAAAAAAAAGAGTCGAACCCTCTTTGTTTCGGGATCGAAAAGGTTGGCCGATCAGGATAAAGTATATGAGAGAGTTGATTTAGAAGAAACATTTTTAAAGCTTTAAAGAAGGGAGGGAGGGTTTAGTAATAATATGGATCATATCAAGGCAATACCTAGTAATCACTCCTCATATAGGGGCTACACGTGGTATTAAGGCACCGATCATCATATTGATATCTACCCTTTTCACCCCATTAAGGTATTACAGAGCAAAATGGTCTCGATTTCTTATTGCATGCTATTACTCATCCCGATCATAGCAGCCTCAGAGGTGCTTGGGAATACTAATCCAAAAAAAAGAGAGGAAAGGCCGGGCTTATCTGTGGTTTCAAAGGTAAAAAAACTGAGGCGGAAAGCAAGAACACATATGACAAGTTCGGGGAAAGCATATAATTAAACGAAAGGCTTAAACAGACCTCCTTTAGGCAAAGAAATGAAAGTAGTTAGCATGACTTTCATGTACTGCTTAGGGGCTGATTAAAACTTAAAGATTTGTGGTAGACTGATCTATTACATAATTCATTTAGGGAGCTTGAGTCAGGCTTGCTGTCATTACCCACATCCCAATCGGTTGTAGTGGGCCACCTTGTGAAGACAAGGCCAGTCAGACCAAAATCGAACACCTCTGATAAGCAGTTAAATGATAGATAGTAGTTCTAAACATGATATAATATACAAATTTGCAGAATATAGTGATAACAAAATAGGATGAACATCCCGACACAACCCAAACTAGGGTGTCACAAGTCATGAGCAACTAATGAACCCTGAAGCAAGTCTACCAATTACAAAATCTGATACAAAAGTCAGAAATACATAGAGTAATAAGATAAGGGAGGCACGGGGCTGTGGACGCCAACAGCTACCTCGTAGTCTCCTCGACACCACCTGGACTAGGAGGATCAACACTCACGAGCAAAATCTACTATGCATGGATTTGCACACAGTGTAGGAAATAATGTGAGTACTCCAACCTAGTGAGTAATAATTATAAATAATGACTGACAGCAAGAAAACGCGCAAAGGAACAAAGAAATTCTATATCAAGTAGCACAAAATCACTTAAAAAGGTAAATTAGTGAAAAGGTCAAATTAAATTCCTTTAAATCAAGTTAAACCAGAAATTTATCAGGTAAGTAAAAGTAGGAATCACCCCTCGGGAATAGTATCAATTACTCAGCAGTATCAGTCCCTCGGGCTCACTCTTACTACAGTATTAGCCCCTCAGGCAAAGTATTAGTCACTCAGAAGTATCAGCCCCTCAGGCTTGCTCTCAATATAGTATCAGCCCCTCGGGCTCAGTATCAATCATTTAGAACATCATAGGTACCCACGCTCATTATGGATCTGCATACTCCGGAAGGGCCCCCTTACGACCCAATCGCTATATCAGCCACTTTGTGGCATCATCACTCAGCACTCAGCCTCATATCACCCAAGCCACCTCGTGGCATATAAATGTATCTCGGGCCCTCGGCCACACATCACTCAGCATATCCTCGCATAAGGCCCTCGGCCTCACTCAGTTAGAAAAATCATCACAAGCCCTCGAGCATTACTAAAATAGTAGTTCTCAGTCTAAAACATCATTTAGAAATATAATTAAGTTTCAAATCCGAGTAAAAGTGGTTGAATTTGTAAAATAGTAAATAATAACAGGACTGAGTTCAAGTAATAAATCAAAACTGTGAAGAAATAGTGATTAAGAATCCCCAAAAGGTTCAAATAATCAGCACGAAGCCCAAATATCGCAATCAACCCAAATCTTGATGATAACAAATGCGTTTCAATCAAATATATGATAAAAATTATGAAATAGGGACGGACCAAGTCATAACCCTTAGTAGCAAATAACCCCATGCTCATGATCAACTGTGTGTCTCACCTTAACATAGCACTACATTGTGCATTTCGGGTTTCGAACCCTCAGGACATCATTTACAATCACTACTCACGTAGAACAGGCTACAACTCTAGCTTGACTCCTTTGCCCTTCAAATCGACCTCCACACGTGTCGAATCTATACAAAATCATAATGAATATGTCATAATATGCCAAGGAAAGAACACCCACTCGAAAATAATGGAAAAATATCAAAAATCCCTAAATTGGCAAAACACCGAGGCCCTAATCTGCTTCTCGGCACTCAAAAACTTTTACGTCAACGGGTTAGTTATCTTCCTACGAGTTCATACATACCAAAAGATCGCCAATCCGACACAAATAGTTCTCCAAATCCTCAATTAGAATTTTAAAATTCCAAGCTCTATTCTTCCATTTTTGATAATAACTCAATGATTTTCTAGGTGGATTTCACGATATAATAGAGCTTTAGGTTCTTAAATCTTACCTCCAATCGATTTTCCTCGAATCCCTCTTCAATTTCCTTCAAAAGCTCTCAAATACTTCTAACAATAGAGTGAAAATAAGCTCCAACCCGCTGATGATATGCTTATAACCTTTCTGTCCAGGCCTGAAAATCCTTCATCGCATTCGTGACCTAAACCTCACGAACGCGAAGTACATTTTGACTTTGACAAAACATAACCTTACGCAAACAGGATAACCATACTGCGAACTCGATGCCTTATTATCTAGACCTTCCCGAACGCGACTTACCTGATCCGAACATGAAGAGTAAATCCACTAGGTCCCAAATCCTTATACGCGAACACGAGCAGACCCATGCGAACAAAAAGCACCAGAAAATAACCTTCCGCTAATGCGGACCCTAAACCGCAAATGCGAATGGAAAAATGCCTGCCTTCCAATTTTCTTCTACGCGATCGAAAGGAACCCCACGCGACCGCGAAGGTTTAAAATCTGCTGCAATTGCAGCTTAATTTTTGCAACATCCAAAGTCTCAAAACTTCTTGTTAGCCATCCAAAATCACCCCGAGGAATCCCAAGACCTCAACCAAAAGTACTAATACATCTTAAAACCTCATTCAAACTTGTTCCAGTCATCAAAGCACCTCAAACAACACCAAAACCATAAATTCACGTTGAATTTAAACCTAAGTTTTCTAAAAATTTCTGAAATACGCTTTTGATCAAAAAGCTAACCAGACGACATCTGAATGACCTGAAAATTTTCACCCATCCCAAATTACATAACAAAGCTACGAAAACTCTCAAAATTTCATTTCGATCCTTGGTTCAAAATCTCACCTATAAATCGAAAATTGCCAAAATACTAACTTCGCAAATTCAAGCCTAATTCGATACCAGACCTCCAAAACCAATTCTGATTATACTCCTAAATCATAAATCTCCTCCTGAAGCTAAACGAACCATCGAAACTCCCACCCAAGCCCTTTATCTAATAAGTCAACATCCAATTGACATTTTCAACTTAAACCTTCTTAAAAGAGACTAAGTATCTCATTTCTTAGAAAATCCACTCAAAACGCAAACCAATCAATTCGACCATGCAAAACATAGATAAAGAAACATAAAGAAGTAGAAATGGGGTAATGGAGCGACAACTCATCAGATTACCGGCCGGGTCATCACACTTGCCTGCTAGTTGTAGTTAATAAAACAATCTGATTCAGTTTATATATATACCCTAAGGCTTGCCTAAGTGTCATACAGAACATTATAGGCATGATATCTATTGATTTCAGAAATGAAGGAGAAAACTGATTGCACATTGCATTAGGAGAAAAGAAAGTTGCCAGTTAAAGCGGGTTTTAGCAGAAGAGCACAAAGTCTGTAATTGGTAATGCGTTACTACTGATAGTTTTAGACTTATAAGCGAGTGAAACGTTTCAGATTTGGTTATTAATTCCTATAGGCATGCTTTTTAGGTGTTGTTGATTTTAAACACTTTTACAGACATGGCAAGAGTACAGAAATCGCATAGGCATGGAATATATTGCAGTTAGTAAATTAAAACCAATAAATATGTTTGCCAAGTGACAAACGCATACGTAGGATTTGGATTTCCAGTTGATTATGAGCATGATATCTATATGGGAGATGCAAAATTTTGTTATAGACATAGTATCTATATGTGAAGTGAAGAAAACTATAGTCAGGATATCTATATGAATGCAGGAGCGCAAAAACAATAGACAGGATATCTATATGAATGCAGAATTAAAAATTCCCTACACAGGATTTCTATATGTTATGCAGAAATCAGAAACTCCCTATGAACATGATATCTTCCCTTTTTTTACATGCATGATTTCCCCTCCCTTCCCACTAGCCATCCCCAAAGGTTTTATTACAAGTTATTATAGTCCAAAGAAAAGAAAATAAATCAAAAATTGAAAATTACAACCTGGGAGGGCCTGATTTAGATTTCTTTTCTAATTTATGAAGTAAACCAACTCTAAAGATCATGTTTCAACGCATTTCTCTCATTTGGATGTGTCAGAGTTCCCTAAGAGCCTCAAATGAAATATGGGAAGTGTTCACACCTAAATACATTACAGGGTTACGATATAGTACCGTATGGAAGGGCCAGTCCTCAAGTGTCCAAGTTCAGAGGGAATTCAATGTCCCAAGTCAAGGCTCACAGGAGGAGGGCAGAACTTAAAAACTTGGAGAGAGTGTAAGTGCATAGTTGTGAAAAGGGGAAAGGCGAAGGGAAACAATATACATAGATACATATTAGGTGGTATAGGAAATGAGGTAGTGGTTGAGAGGCAAGGAGAGGCTAGTGGGCATATCCAGCAATGGGAAATGTTGGCACACCTCACGAGCCTATTAAAACACATTGTTTCAGATGCCAAGATTCTCTAAGGGATCAAGTTCAAACCATGGACAATAACTTTGCCTATTGCAATTTTTTAAACTGTATCCCAAAGAACATAAAGGGAAATAGGGAGCAGGTACTCACAGCAGAAACAAGCCCAAAATAATTTAACATGCTAGTTAAATATTTAAATCTATAGCAGCAGAAAGTAGACATGGATATAGAAAGCATGCTTTTTCCCCAACAGAAGCAAGGATGAGATAGCAGGCAATATAATCAAAATCGCGTTGAGAATTTGTAGAAAACATGCTTCTTCCACAATAGAACTCATGAGAAAACATGAGAGAAAAATAACATGCAAACTATAGCAGGATTCAGAGGACAGAGTGGAAAATATTGATGAGAATAGTAAAGAAAGCGTTCTCAAGAGGCTCATTTCAGAAAAACTCAAACAAGGTTCAATAGAAGGAAAGCAAAGAAACTTTAAGAGCTTAGTGGAAAAACACAGTAGAAGAACACAAGAACACTAGAGAAGTATAATAAAAGAACATATAGGAAAAAAGAGTAAGATAAACATATGATAACATGGTATAGAAAACACAGTAGAAGAACGGTAATAGAAAGCACAGAAGAGGAACACATGTGGTAGAAGGAAAACATAAGAACACAATAGAAAAGCATACGAGACCATAATATAGGAAAACATAGTAAGAGAAGATACAAGAACATAATACAAAACACGGTAGAGACAAATACACATAAATAGCAAAGAAAAATCATAAAAACATTTAAACATTTTTTCAAAAAACCCTATATCGAAAAAGAAAGGTTTTCGAAAATGATTTTGAAAGGAAAGTGGGGAGAATCATTTGAAAACTTCAAGTAAAGCACATTCACACAACATATTTAAGAAAATAGGAGAAGAGAACCTTGAAGGGCTAGGGTTTCAAAATATCCTAGAGTGAGAAAGGCTTTAAAAAGGTCACCGATCGGAGTCGGAAAATCCAGAACCAGACTGAAACAACCTTGATATGCCAGAGCAAGGCTGTAGATGAACTTGAGACCTCGAATCGACAAAGGTCTGAGTGAAGTCCTTCGAGGTCTGGCCTCGAATCTTCAAGTATCAAGCATATAGATGCAATAGGAGGTTATTATAGGGGCCTCACAACTTGGGGAGTCATTGATTCCGGTGAGTTTCAAGGTGGGAGATGAATAGAGTTCATGGAAGGTTTGAGAGTGTTTTATAGATAAAAGATTCAAAGGCGGCGTCTCAGATGAAATGCCTTTGGGTTGGGGTTTTTGGGAAATTAAAAAAGAAAGGGAGAACCGTGGTCGTTTATCATTTTGATCAACTGCCTGGATCAAAGGGGATCCGGGCGGTTAAAAATAAACGGGTGAAAAGGTCGGGTAATTTAGGATTTGGGCAGGTCCAATTGAGATTAAAACTAGGGTTAAATGAGGGGTCAATTTTGGATAAAATTGATATGAAATAGGGATAGATTTAAATAGCCACTTTTTTCCTTTTTATTTTTAAAAATATTGTATTCGGAAAATAAATTAAAGGTGCTAAATTAATTAATATATACAAATGTTAGATTAAAAATACTGGAATCAAATTTGTAATATAAGTGGAGTTAATTCTTAAAATAGGCCAATATTGCAATTAAGCGCAATTTAGTTTTAAAAATACCAAACCAATTTATAAATATGGGAATACGATAATTGAGTCACAAAAATGATAAATTTGAAAATATTAAAATAGGGCAACGAATTTGTTTAAAAATCTTTTAAAAATTCAAAAAAATGATAAAACACTTGGTCATGATATATATATATATATATATATATATATATATATATATATATATATATATATATATGCACACACTATTTTGAAAGGATTTTGCATATAAAAATATAGAGAAAAAAATTGGGTATTAACAAGTCCCTAATCCATATTTAGTTTATCTTGTTTCCCGTATCTTACTGATTTCTATTACTCTAAAGGTCTAGATTTCGCTTCTTGTAATCATATTAGAGTCACAAACATATTTCTCCAAATGAGTATATGACTTTATGAACCACACTCTTTTGTTTTCACAAGGCCTATCAGCTATCGTCTCTTCATTCACCTGACTATAGGCTTTGGAATACTGTCATTGTTTTTTATCTATCATTTTCATCCATGTATCACATCTTACTCATAATTCTTCTTTATCACTCTTCTTATTCCCTCCTAATATTTGTGCCTATCACATTCTTTTAAAGACTTCAACAACGGATTCTTTTTTCTTTAGCTTCCCTTGCTTTATTCATTGGCTCTTCAGGTTGTTTAACATTCTCGCCCTACTAGGGATGGGAGACATATTATGGTAATATTTATCCCTCCCAGGATTCCAGTACTTGTCTTTGAACATTCTAGTATTCATATATCCTATTCTACAATGCACCATCTGGGTGTCTCATAAGGTGATCTATTTACATATTTTTAATATCCTTCAGAAATTTCAATTAAGAAAAACAATCCATCCATCATTTTGGGTTACCTAACCCCTACAAGATCCTGATATCCTGTCCTTCTCACAAACTATATTTGTTAGCTCCGATAGGGCATAATGGGATGGGTGTGGCTAATTATACATACCTCTGTCACTACTGTAGGTAACTCAAAATGATTATATTTCTCTGCTTGAATTGTAAATGATGATCATCTTCACTAATACCTCGTACCCTTCTTCATATTGCTTCTTTTACTTGTTGATGCTTATAATTTTGAATCTCTCATTGAATTTAACCATAAAGGTAGATATATATTCTTTCCTTAAGCCTCCATATCGAGAAGCTTTCATGTCTTAGTACACACATGGTCTACTGAAGACCTCACATTTACTCATCATAAGCATGATGCAAAATCGAGTCCCTCTGGCTTATCACTTCCACAACTATATGCAATCTCTTACAAACTATCTTTCGGGATGTAGGTATTGTCATAAGATAGAGATTAGGAAATTAAGTTCTTACATTTGAGGTCTACCATATGATCTAGAGTAAGAAGAAAGAGTGACAGTCCTAAATGTGATGTATTCTCCTATTTATAAATGTGGTGCACACCCATAAACAAGACCCTACTAGACACAGTTTGTAGACACCAAAGTAAAGAACTGCATTGATACCACTTTTCACATGCACCAAACTTGTGGGGCGAGACCGTAACCCAATGCCTCACCTTCCCTTTGAAAAGCAAAATATAAAACTGAACGGAATCTATCACTAACTAAACATCAATATAAAGTTGATCCAACAAGGCTGTCATAATTACCACAGCTGACAAGCCAACCAAATATACATACAAGGCCTACAAGCCCAACATATTGCACTAACTGACAGGATATGTGTACAACCCTCTACTGATTGATATATTGTAATCAGAATAGGGTCCCAACCTACTCATAACATATATATATATATATATATATATATATATATATATGTATATATATATATATATGTGTGTGTGTGTATGTGTGTGTGTGTGTGTATATACGTATATATATGTATATATATATGTGTATATATATGTATATATATATGTGTATATATATGTATATATGTATATATAAGATGTACATAAAACTCCAAACCTGGCAACACCAAAGGACGTGGAGCCTATCGATTGAGTTGAACTCGAGCAACACCTATTAAGGAGGTCTACCAGTTTGTCAGTCTGAATTTGTACGTATAAAATATAGCATCACTGGAAAAACGTACATCAATACAAAATAATGTACCGAGTATGTAAGGTAACAAAATAACTAATAGTTGAGACTCAACTGATAATATAATATCTGAAAGTAAGTGGGAGTCAAATATAATCTGAAGATACGCATACCTTCTAATACTGACTCAACTCTCTCAATATAGTAAGTACAATACATGTCCGGCCTTATATGGCTCGGTATAGGTAATTGCTATACCATAGTAGGCTCTTTTATAGGATCTCTACCATACTAGACTAAGTATCTCATCCATTTCGGGCTCACTCATAGGCACTCGGCCATAGTAAGCTCGATATATAACTTACCATCTGATTAGAGGTTCCTAATAGGGGCCTTCCGAAAAATTATAGCTGGTTAGTGGTGAAAATACTGTAATACCGTATATATATAGACCCTCTGCTCTCTTGAATGGAAGAAGAAAATACTCAACTGAATATAAAGTCATGATAAGGTAGAATATTATAACTTACAAGACTAGGATAATGTATATAAATTCGAGTGTATGAACTTGTCTTTTTGCCTCGTCATCAAATACATGTAGTTATGAGATCATTCCAAAACAAAGGAAGGGCTTAGCCTTGACATACCCAATATTGATTCTCTTAACAATGCTTCTAACATACGACAATAGAGACAAAACACGTGACGACAAGATTGAAGTAGGGAAATCCGTATGGTATTCTTGAGAAAGATTGTGTTGAAAATTCGTATGATATTCTTGAGAAAGATTGTGTTGTTCTCCCTTAGAATTACCAATTTTCACATTGCTAAGTAGTCTTGTATGAATTTTTGTAGCAAATTCTGTATGATAACTATGTGAATTTGATCACAACCTTTTATGATACTTATTGAAGCATGGAGAGTCTTTATGGCTTTTGTGAATTCCACATCTATGTGAATAATCCAAATCCTGAATTTGAGAAGTCGATCTTCAATACATTATTTAAAATTTTCCATCTTGAAATGTTATCCAAGAGTAACTTAATGGCTCATATATGTGGTTGCCATGTTGGGGGAAATTTCCCTGCCAATAGGTATCTACTTAATTCGTTAGTTAATTTGTTAATATGCCATTAACAAACAATTACCCAATTATCCACAATATTATGAATTATCTCAAATTACTTAAGTACTTCTCACTTTTAACACACTTTGCATATCTTGCTATTATGATCATATGGTACCTTGTAAGGCACTAGTCCATAAATACGGGGTATTATTGCTTGGATCGTACTTTATCCCCAAGTTGTCAAACTTTGACGAAACTCATTTTCGAGCTTTCATCAATTTACTTATGGAGTACTTTCACTTATGAAAATATGGGGTGTAACATTGATGGAGTTTGAGGGAAAGATGAAGAAGAGGCTTTCGATTGTTAGAAAAAGGATGACAATGAAGGAGGGCAACTAGCAAAGGGTTACCTGTTGTTAGATGTGTGCGACCTAGGAACCTGATTGATGGAGTTAAGAGAGCCAAGCATGGGGAAGGTCCTTCCGGGGCCAAGTATATTAGGAAATGGTGTTCTTTACTACTTTCTAGCTTACTTTTTGATTGTGATTGTAATAATGCAAACGCCATTAGTAGCTTTCGTATTATTGTTGTTTTAGTAAAGATTTGATCATTTTTGCATAATGAGATGATGAAATTATTGGCGTCAATTTTCTCCAAGTCTATGTGCCACTTAGGCTTACCTCGGGTACAATGAGGTCCCCCAGATTACGACGCAAATTTATTACATAATTTGGTAAAGCATGTTCAATATTGCAAGCATTCTTTCTGTATCCCTTACTAACTTGGTTATCTTTTGTTTGTTTTCTTTCTTTTGATTATTCCTATTCCCTAAGGTTGGTTTGTGCTACTAGCATTCATATATATCACACTAGATCCAGAGATCCTCCACCACCTCCTCTCCCAAGTGATCCTAAAGGCAAAACTAAACCAAAGGAGAAAATTGACGATTTAAGTGGTATAATAAATGACAATGCATAAAACGTTAAAACTTCGGATGGTCCAAGTAATCCAGCAGAAAATGAATTTGTACTATGCTTGGAACAGAAATACTGGATCAATAAGGAGAATTTGAGCAGGTCCGAAGCTTGGAAAACCTTTTCCCCTTCATGAACAACCCTAAAATCAACCAATAAAACTCAAGCACCCAAAACTTGGTACCTCCCCAAAACACACAGAACCAAAATCCACTGCCAAACCCTCCCACAAAGCATCAATACACCCACATCTCCTCAGATACATAACCCTCCACCAGTACCTACTCCTACACAACACCATCACCATCCAACTCAATACCCATAAACCACCTCTTATGACACTCCCCAAAATGCACCGCAACCTGCTCTTGATCCCCAAAACTTGATCAATGACCACCATTATGCCTAGATTCCTAGAGTCCACCATCGCAATCCCATATATGTTGAAACTTAATCCTATTACCCACAAAAACCCTATATATACCGGAACCCACCAAGAAGGACCTGCACATCAAAAACATGGCGGAAGAACTCACAAAGCTGGGTGAAGTGGGTTGATATGCGGGACGTAATGGATATGTGAGTAGAGGAGTTTGATTATAAAGTGAGGGTGTTGGGTGGTTTGGGGTAGGCTGATATGTGATCGGATGTATTGAATAGGTTTGGTATTTGATAGGGGGTTTGGTCCTCTGTGCACCCATTACAGCAGCTATGTCCCTTTTCTTGGACGTACCACCAGACTGTAAAGCTATATTGGTAGCTTACAAGGCTTCAAATTTCGTAACCATTCCATTCTTGATTCCTTCCTCGAACCTTTCTCCTAGCTTGATAATGTCAGAACATTTGTGGCCTTTGATCATCATCGGTCTCTCATAATACTACTGTTCTTGTGCTCGAGAAAATAATTTTTTCATTTTCTCTTCTTCCAGAGCCGGCCTAACCTTGGAAGCTTCGGACCTCCATCGAGAATCATACTCACGGAAGGTCTCTGTGGGCTTCTTATTCAAATATTAGATATACAAAACATCTGGCGTATTCTCCGTATTTAACCTGAATTTGTCCATAAAATCAGACGCCATGCTTATCTAATTTGACCACTTCTTCGAATCTTGGTTAATGTACCAAGATAAGGCGTCTCCCTTCAAGCTCCTCATGAAAAGCTTCGTGCAAATCTTCTCCTCTTTTCCTACTCCAACCAATTTTTCACAGTACGTTCTCAAATGGACCCTGGAATCCCCTTTACCATCGAGCATTTCGATCTTAGGAAGTTTGTACCCCTCGGGGAGTTTGACATTGGGTTCTACGCAAAGATCTTCATAGTTTATCCCCCTAATTCCTTTACTACCTTCAACGCCTTGAATTCTGCTAGTCAACTTATAAAGCTCTTCAGCCATGTTTCTGATGAGCAAGTCCTTATCATCAAACTCCGGTGCACTTGAGATGGGCTGGGTGGAGTGTGGCACAGTCTCCACGTAGATGGGGGTATTATGTTGGGTGTGGCAGTGGTCGTTTGTGGACTTCTGGAGTTTTGGGATGAGCAGTGGGTTGTTACTCGAGGTATAGCATGTATTGCAGTGGTGGTGAGAAGATGGGATGGTTTTGTTGTATTAGGATGTTTTGCGGAGGTACATGATTCTGAGTATTTGGAAAGTAACATCTTGAGTGGTGAGGGAAAATGACATATTTGCCAAATTACGAACTTGATCAAGTTCTTCCTGAAACTTTAACAGCTTTTTTACTAGTTAGGATGCATATTCCTTGGGGACCATAGTACCATGAGTGACTTATACCCGTTCAGTTGATTTGTTCGAATCTTCAATTTTACCTTAGTTTTTTTTCAGACAAGACTGGGAGGAGGAGTAGGTGGAGGGTCCCTAGATCTCGTAAAATATGATGATGTTTCTAAAGTTCACGAACTAACCTTTGGGGAGGTGAATAAACAAAAGTAAAGATAAAAGGTAACAAGTCAGTGAGGATTATAAGAAAAATGTTGCGATATTTAAACACATAGTGCATGAATGTGAATCGTTTCCTAATTTGGGGAACCTCTTTGTGCACGAGGTAGGCCTAGCACAAAATTGATTTGGAGAACTTAGAATCTAAATGCTTCATTTTATTGATAGAAAATAAAGTGAATCCCAAATCGACACTAAATAAAAGGAAATAAAAATTACTAATTGCCATTGGCCTTATTACATTTCGTAAAAGAAGAAGACTCATATCTATTTTGTCCAAAAGGACCTTCCCAGATTGAATGCTCTCGTAGATCAAATCCTCCAGTTCACGTAGGTTCACCACTAAAAATGCCTTTTCCATGTATTCTCCTTTGTTTCCCTCAGTGTTCTGACAATCTATGGCTCTCTTCCTCACTTTTCCTTCTAATTCCAGCAGACTGTATTCTAGATATTCCCGCTTTTTGCTAGCTTCGACGACCCCCTATTTCCATTCGTTGATTTGGTCATTTGATGGAAGACTCCTCCACCAGTCTAGAAAGAGTGGGGACGTGCTAATCATACTTAAACTGGGGACCTTGTGCCTCATTTTCTGCAAAACAAAAGGGTTAGACCCTACCCCCACCAGACTCGACCATTTAATATCAACAATTAGCATAAAGTATCTAGTTTTCCAAATAAATGCATAGAGCGTGGTGATGTCTGTTTGGGTTTTGAGAAAACCCAGTGGACTTTGGACAAGGTTATCCTAAAGGATCATTATGCGTACAACATAACTGACCTGACTAGGTTTGACCATAATACATGCACAGTTTAAACAAAATAAGGTTTTCATAGGGTTTTAGACTGGTAACCTTGAGCGGACAAATCAAGGGGGAAAGGCACGGAACCATCGACTGGATTTACCACAAATATGCCTTTTTCGAATTTAGGAGGTGATAATATCGAAAGAGCACAACCACTCATTATAAGCGTTTTTTCTATAAGATTTGTTTGGCACGAGTGGAATATGATGTTGAAAACATGCTTATGCAATAACTAAACATGTTTTCACGTATTTGCATGTCATAAAGCGATAATTACAACAATTCTTTGTAATTTAAAGTAGTAATAAAGGAAAGCAGTAAAAGAAATCAAAGAAAGAAACAAAAGACAGGTCAATTTTGTAATAGGAGAGGGAATTAAATACTTGAAGTCATTAAGCAAATAAAAACATATAAAGAAGAGTAAAGTCACAATAATAGCCAGAAATGGTAAAATCCTAAAAGATATCCCCAGCAGAGTCGCCATGCTGTCGCGCTCCTTTTTTCTCGTGAAATTTGATTTATGACATTTGGGAGGACAACTCGTTCCCTTTTGGGAATTAGGTTTTTAATTGAATAGTCTCCACCTAATGATTTGTGTGCATTAGGACACTAAGAAGGGTTTGAGTCCAGTAACGAGAGATTAGATAAGAGCTTGAAATTATCCCAAGGGGAAGGTGTTAGGTACCACTCAGGATCCACTAGTGTGGTTCCCAGCCAAACTATTATTGTGACTTGAGTGCAAATAACATATAAGCAAATAAAACATCAAGTAAGAAGGGATTTTCACATAGTGGTCACAAATAAATAAAGTTAAAAGAATGAAAGGGAAACTGATTTTTCTTAGACAAATAGTTTTATATTTGGAAAAGAAGCAAGGAATAAAAAAAAACAAAGGAAATGAGGTCCTTATAAATAATATGGATCACACCACACAACATCAAATAATCGCTCCTAAATGGGGGGCTACACGTGATGTTATCGCGTGGTCATTATATCCATGTCTACCCTTTCCCACCTCGTTAAGGTATTAAAGCGCGAAATGATCTCGTTTACTTATTGCATGTTATTACCCGCCCCAATCCTATCAGTTGTTGATACCCAATTTTTTCCTATGTATTTTTATATACTAAATACTTTCAAAAAACAAATATATATATATATATATATATATATATATATATATATATATATATATATATATATATATATATATATATATATATATATTGTTAGAATAAGTGCCCAACGCTAGAGGGGGCGTGAATAGCGTTTAACAAAAATCGCAGGAATAAAATCGAAGTAAATGCGGAAATAAAAAGAGTAAGGAGGGAGCACACAAAATTTATACTGGTTCACCACAACGTGTGGTTACGTCCAGTCTCCCGAGAGATTCTCTCGAGCTGCAACTAACTCTGTTAAGCTTAAAGGTGCTCAACAAACCAATACAACTTAAGAACTCGAGTCACACGAGCCTCAACAACGTTTGCTCGGAGATACCGCACTCCAAGACTTCAACCGAAGGAATGAAACCTTCCTTCTTACAACAACAAGGGATTAGACTTCCATTCAAGTGTTACAAACACTTAGCACTCAAGAACAGGACTCTCCAATAGAGTAGATATGAGTAGACTTAAGAATGCTCAAGAACACAACAATTTCTCCAAGATTTTGGCTCTCAAAAGCTATGAAATATGAATGAATTGAATGCAATGAAAGTATAATAGATTGTTGAAGAATTGTTGTAGAAATGAGAGGTTTTGGGGTCTATTTATAGCCTTCAAGGATCAAGTAACCGTTGCTCAATAGTTAGACAAGAATTTTGAATTAAAGGCAGAATAATCGATTATCTTAACTGCATAATCGATTATCTTACTTCAACGTTCAAAAAACTAGTCGTTGGATGGCAACGGTAACTAGATAATCGATTATTCTCCAAAAGATAATCGATTATTCAACCTCTCTGTAGTTTCAAGTTCGGGCTAGAAACACAGGATAATCGATTATCTGAAAATGATAATCGATTATCTGAAGGTGATAATCGATTATTTGGACCTTTTATAAGTTGGAGTTTTGCTACATTAGTAAGATAATCGATTATTGGAACATGATAATCGACTATTTAACCTTGAAAACCAACCCAAAAATCAAAGTGTTCCACATCAAAAACCAAGTGTTGTAAAAGCTTGTTTATGGTATAAAAAGTGAAAACCAAGACTTAATTCTTGAAAACCAAGTCTCCAAGGTCATAAACGTCGCGTCACTTTGTCAAAGACGTTTTCCACGTGTTTAGACGACAACCATAATCAAGTATGGTTTTTATGAAATAATGATTTAGAATATGTTTAAATATGCCCAGAAGTGAAAAACCAATGATAATATTTAAAAAACCATTTTGGCTAAAATGAAAACGTCAAAAACCATGACGATGTCTAGCCAACGTCTAGTCGACGGTAGCCGACGGTCAGATTTTTGGTTTGGGCATGGTCACAAAATTTTGGTCAACAAAAATATTTATGATATGCATGATTTGATAAAATGATATTAGAGAGAAGCCAAGACTTGAATCCATTGTCAGATCAAGATCACAATGCAAACAACTCAATAATGTCTTCAATACATCTCTTGGTCTTGTTCTTGACTCTTCTTTACTTGGACTCTTCCTTGGTCCGTTAGCCATAATTCTTGCCTTGTTTGTTCAATGATATCTTCGTATTCACGACATTTTGGCATTTGTCAACTTTGCATCCACGTCGGTTTGTCATTCATCAAAACCTTGTTTGATCAATGATATCTTCGTATTCGCGACGATTTGGCCTTTGTTAACTTTGCATCCACGTCGGTTTGTCATTCATCAAAACCTATAAAAATGAACACGACTTTAGTTCAACGTCTTTGAAAGTGTGTTCCAACAATTTCCCCCTTTTTGATAATGGCAAACCGAGATGGGGATATGCATAGGTGTTTAAACGTTTGTGCCAAATGCGTAATGAGATCCCCCTCAATTTATGCATAGCCCTTTTCTTCCCCTTTTGACATTAGCAAAAATTTTATTGATTAAGGGAATAAAGATGGAGTACTTAATGGAAGCATTAAAAAATTATTCAAAACATAAACTAAAGAGAAAGAGAGTCGAGCTTGAGCTCTAAAAGATTCAAGGAGCTGTCGTCATCTCCGTCACTCGCTGTTGCTTCATCATCATCATCATCACCGCCACTGTCATCATCGGTTTCCGGCACCTCGTCAACATCTTCCATACCCAAGTGCCCGTATTGAGTGCCACTTGACTCTCCCGGAAAGCCGGCGGTGGCTTGAGCATAGGCGTTTGAAAAGCGGATTATCTGAATTTTTGTCAAAAAGAGGCATTTGCTGAACCACTGGATAATCAATTATGTCCTGTTTGCTAATCGATTTTCTATATTTTTCCCAAAACTGATGCTTTACAGAAGCCTGAGATAATCGATTATGTTGTTCTGGATAATCGATTATCCTGATTTTTGCACCAAATTTTTGGAGACGCAGAAGCAATGAATAATCGATTATGGTAGTCAGATAATCGATTATGTGCTTCTGAAATTTCAGAAAATTTCCAATGCAACTCCAAATGGTTTGAATTTGTTCCCCCTGACTTTGTGGCCATTTTGAGACTTGCAAAAAAAAGTTAGACGTCTCCGACGCTCAAGTTAGTGATAGTTCAAATAAAATAATTCACAAATGCACGCATTAGATAATCGTGGAATCAAGTATTCCGAGTTTGCTACGAATGCGGAAAAATGACTCTTTCTCTAAAGGTTTTGTGAAAATGTCGGCTAATTGATATTTTGTTTCCACAAACTCAATCTCGACATCACCTTTGAGAACATAATCTCTAATGAAATGATGCTTGATTTCAATGTGTTTTGTCCTTGAATGAAGAACAGGGTTCTTCATTAAGCTTATGGCGCTAGTATTATCACACCGAAGAGGGATATGATCAATACTAAGGCCATAATCCAGGAGTTGTTGCTTCATCCAAAGGATTTGAGCACAACAACTCCCCGCGGCCACATATTCGGCCTCGGTGGTGGATAACGAAACACTTACTTGCTTGTTACTAAACCATGATACTAAGGAACTACCAAGTAAGTGGCATGTTCCACACGTGCTTTTGCGGTCCAATTTGCAACCCGCAAAATCAGAGTCGAAATAGCCAATGAGTTGGCATGAAGAACCTTTGGGATACCAAAGTCCTACATTTATAGTGCCAGCAAGGTATTTCATTATCCATTTTACCATAGTTAAGTGTGATTCCTTCGGACAAGATTGATACCGAGCGCATAAACAAACGCTAAACATAATGTCTGGCCTATTTAAGGTAAGATAAAGAATGGATCCGATCATACCTCGATACTTCTTTACATCTACTTCCTTACCTTTTTCGTCTTTGTCAAGGTGACCGGATGTTCTCATGGGAGTAGCCATTGCTTTGGCGTTGTTCATCTCAAAACGTTTGAGCAGCTCCTTGCAATACTTAGATTGACAAATGAAAGTCCCTTCTTTCATTTGTTTCATTTGCAATCCCAAGAAGAAATTGAGCTCACCCATCATTGACATCTCGAACTCACTTGTCATCATTTTCGAAAATTCCTTGCACAAAGATTCGTTAGTAGCACCGAAAATAATGTCATCTACGTAAACTTGAACCAAGAGGATGTCTTTGTTTTTGCTCTTGATAAAAAGTGTTGTATCAAATTTCCCCCTTTTGAACTCATTGTCCAAAAGAAATTTACTCAAACGTTCGTACCAAGCTCGGGGAGCTTGTTTAAGACCATAGAGTGCTTTCTTGAGTTTGAAGACATGATCGGGGGACTCAAAGTCTTCGAAACCCGGGGGTTGTTCAACATACACTTCCTCTTGAATAAACCCATTGAGGAAGGCACTCTTGACATCCATATGGTATAGTTTACAATCCATTGATGAAGCAAAAGCAAGTAATAAACGAATAGCTTCTAAATGTGCTACCGGTGCATAATTTTCTTCAAAATCAATGCCTTCTTCTTGATTGTAGCCTTTAGCTACGAGCCTAGCTTTGTTTCTAGTTATAATACCGTTTTCATCAAGTTTGTTACGGAACACCCATTTCGTACCAATTACGGTATAATCATTTGGTCTTGGCACCAATTCCCAAACGTCATTACGTTTGAATTGGTTAAGCTCCTCTTGCATTGCCAAGGTCCAATGCTCATCCTCAATTGCTTCGGAAAAGGTTGTAGGTTCAATTTGTGATACAAAAGCCATGTGTCCTACGGTTTGCTTAAGAGAGTTTCGAGTACATACCCCATGTTCGATGTCACCAATTACCTTATCGAGAGGATGATTTCTAGACGTCCTCCAAGCTCTAGGCATCACCGTCTCTTCCTCTTGTGGTTGTTTCTCTTTCAAAGGTTGTTCCATGACTTCGTCTTGGACTTCCTTTGGGCTCTCTTTTTCCACATCGCCTTGAAGATTAATCTTCTCCAATTAATCTACAAGATCATCACAAATATCCTTTCTCGCCAAGCAAGTATCATTCTTGGAAAATACAACATGAGGGGACTCCTCAATAGTTAAGGTGCGTTTATTAAAGACTCTATGGGCCTTACTACGTAATGAATAACCAAGAAAGATGCCTTCATCGGATTTTGCATCAAATTTCCCCAAGTTGTCCTTTCCGTTATTATGAACAAAACATTTACAACCAATAACTCGAAGATGGGAGAGGTTTGGCTTTCTTCCCTTGTAAAGTTCATATGGTGTTTTCATGAGTATCGGTCTTATGACGGCTCGGTTTAACACGTAGCTTGCGGCACTCACGGCATCTGCCCAAAAATACTTAGGAATTTTTGCCTCATCGAGCATAGTTCTAGCCTTCTCCTCGAGACATCGATTTTTACGTTCCACCACTCCATTTTGTTGTGGTGTACGTGGAGCGGAGAAGTTATGCTCAATGCCAAGTTTGTCACAAAAATCCGCAAAGAGATTTCGTTCGAACTCTCCACCGTGATCACTACTTATGGAAGTAATTGTTGTGCTCTTTTCATTTTGAGCACGTTTAAGGAAACTTTTGAAAACTTGAAACGCCTCACTTTTATGAGTTAGAAATAATGTCCATGTGTGCCTAGAGTAGTCATCAACAATGACAAAGGCAAAGTAGTTCCCACCAAAACTTTTTGTTCTTGATGGTCCAAAGAGATCCATGTGCAAAAGTTGTAAAGGCCTTGTTGTTGAGACAACATTTTTCGATTTAAAAGAGGCCTTTACTTGCTTCCCTCTTTGACATGAATCAAAAATGGTGTCCTTCTCAAACTTGAGTTTTGGGAGACCAACTACTAAGTCTTGTGAAACCAATTTTTTCAAAAGGTTCATGTTAACATGAGCTACTCTTCGATGCCATAGCCACATATCGTCCTCTTTACTTATGAGGCATTTAGCAAAGATTGATGAAGAATTTTCAAGGTTAACTATATAAATATTATCAATTCTATCACCATGTAAAATAACCTTATTATCACTAAGCCGTTCAACCGTACATGATTTAGAATTGAAAATCATACGATTTCCCTTGTCACACAATTGACTTATGCTCAAGAGATTGTGCTTAAGACCCTTAACTAATAAAACATTATCAATAGAGGAGGTTTCATCCTTACCAACCGAACCAATGCCGATTATTTTTCCTTTGCTATTGTCTCCAAAGACTACGTTTCCTCCTTTGGCGGGTCTTATTTGAAGAAATTTGGATGCATCTCCGGTCATGTGCTTGGAGCATCCGCTATCAAGGTACCAAAGTACACTTGATGCCTTCAAGCACACCTACATACCAACTCAATGAGATTTAGGTACCCAAGTCATTTTGGGTCCTTGGGTGTTAGGTGCAAAGTGGTAGTGTGATTGTTTAATCGTGAGATGCCTATGCCTAGAAAAGCAAACCGGAGCTATATGACCTATCCTATTACAATAATGGCAATGACATTCGGATTACGCATTCTCCTAGGTTGATAATAGCTTCTAGGTGGTCTAAATTCATTTACCCTATTTTGAGAACCGTAGTTTTGATGCACTTTTTGAAAACCATTTCTAGGTGTTCTAAAGTGCTCATCATTTCTCCTAGTGTTTGTTCTAGGTTGTCTAGTGTTCCTAGAATTAACATTTCTAGGTTGTCTATTAATATTAATTTTATCTTTCCTAGGTTGAGCCTTAGGTTGTTTAGGTTTTGGCTCAACTTTTCATTCATATTAATATTATTTTCGAAACCTAAGCCATGTTTAGTAGATTTCAAATTGCCAAGTACATCATTGAGGTTTTTATGAGAAGTATTAAATTTGTTCAAAGTACCCTTAAGTTTTTCAACTTGGTCTTTGAGAGATTTGCAAGACTTGCAACTTTCGTTTGAGCCTTCGGGTTTGTCGGCGCTTCTTTTGCCAAAAAATTTATTTTCTTCTCTTAATTTTTCATTATCTTGGCTCAATATTTCCAACTCCTTCTCCTTTGAAGAGATTTGTTTCATTAAATCCTTAATGGTTTTAGAAGCGCTAACAAATTCGCCATATAACTCATCGAAGGCGTCTTGCATATCTTCATAAGTATAAGGATCTTTAGGAGAAGTTTCACATACCACTTCTCGTGCTTCCTCATGTGCCATGAGACATAAGTTGGCGGTCTCATCTTCATCTCCATCGCTTGACTCATCCCCGGAGTCGCCTCCCCAAGAGATGTAGACTCTTTGTTTCTTGACGGTCTTCTTTTTCGTCTTTGTGTTTGGGCATTTAGGTTTGATGTGCCCAACTTCTCCACATCCATAGCATTTGGGTGGTCCTCCTTGCCTCTTTCCCTTCCGTTCATACTCTTTACGCATGAACTTGTGGAACTTCTTAATAACGAGTCCAAACTCGTTATCCTCATCGCTTGAGTCCTTAATGAATTGAGGTTGTGATGTGGAGGCCTTGAGTGCAATGCTTCTTTTTCTTTGATCTTCCAAATGAGGGTTAATAATGGTGGACTCGTACGTCTTTAGATTCCCCCGGAGTCCGTCTATAGTGACGTTGGTGATGCCAATTGACTCTTGAATGGCATCGGCTTTGGAACACCACTCCGGGGTGAGGCTCCGCAGGATTTTTCGTACAAGCTCCTTGTCCGTGTACGTCTTCTTGAGTGCATGGAGGTCGTTGACAATTTTTGAAAATTGTTCAAACATGTCGTCAATTTTCTCGTTCTCCTTCATACGAAATAATTCATATTCATGGGTTAGAAAATCGATTTTAGCCTCTCGGACTTGGTCTGTACCTTCGTAGGTGACCTCTAGCTTCTCCCACATTTGCTTGGCCGTGGTGCAACATGAAATCTTCTGATAATCATCGGGGTTTACTGCACAGTACATCATGTTGATGGCCTTAGCATTGTTCTCCACTTTTTTGATGTCCTCCGCATCATATTCGTTCTCCGTCTTTAGGATGTCTTTATCCTCGACTTTCTTAGTGGGCAATTGTTCACCATTTTTGATGATTTGCCACAATGAAAAGTTGTTGGATTGGATGAATATTCTCATCCGCTCCTTCCAATAGGTGTAATTTGTGCCATCGAAGAGTGGTGTCCTCGTGGTTGATTGTCCCTCACCAATTCCTGCATATAGATTGCGAGTAGAAGCCATAGATCGTTTCTCTCAAACTGTTAAGTCTTTCAAAGAGTATGGCTCTGATACCAAATGTCAGAAGAAGTGCCCAACGCTAGAGGGGGGGGGGTGAATAGCGTTTAACAAAAATCGCAGGAATAAAATCGAAGTAAATGCGGAAATAAAAAGAGTAAGGAGGGAGCACACCAAATTTATACTGGTTCACCACAACGTGTGGTTACGTCCAGTCTCCCGAGAGATTCTCTCGAGCTGCAACTAACTCCGTTAAGCTTAAAGGTGCTCAACAAACCAATACAACTTGAGAACTCGAGTCACTCGAGCCTCAACAACGTTTGCTCGGAGATATCACACTCCAAGACTTCAACCGAAGGAATGAAACATTCCTTCTTACAACAACAAGGGATTAGACTTCCCTTCAAGTGTATACAAACACTTAGCACTCAAGAACAGGACTCTCTTATAGAGTAGAAATGAGTAGACTTAAGAACGCTCAAGAACACAACAATTTCTCCAAGATTTTGGCTCTCAAAAGCTATGAAATATGAATGAATTGAATGCAATGAAAGTATAATAGATTGTTGAAGAATTGTTGTAGAAATGAGAGGTTTTGGGGTCTATTTATAGCCTTCAAGGATCAAGTAACCGTTGCTCAATAGTTAGACAAGAATTTTGAATTAAAGGCAGAATAATCGATTATCTTAACTGCATAATCGATTATCTTACTTCAACGTTCAAAAAACTGGTCGTTGGATGGCAACGATAACTAGATAATCGATTATTCTCCAAAAGATAATCGATTATTCAACCTCTCTGTAGTTTCAAGTTCGGGCTAGAAACACAGGATAATCGATTATCTGAAAATGATAATCGATTATCTGAAGGTGATAATCGATTATTTGGACCTTTTATAAGTTGGAGTTTTGCTACATTAGTAAGATAATCGATTATTGGAACATGATAATCGACTATTTAACCTTGAAAACCAACCCAAAAATCAAAGTGTTCCACATCAAAAACCAAGTGTTGTAAAAGCTTGTTTATGGTATAAAAAGTGAAAACCAAGACTTAATTCTTGAAAACCAAGTCTCCAAGGTCATAAACGTCGCGTCACTTTGTCAAAGACGTTTTCCACGTGTTTAGACGACAACCATAATCAAGTATGGTTTTTATGAAATAATGATTTAGAATATGTTTAAATATGCCCAGAAGTGAAAAACCAATGATAATATTTAAAAAACCATTTTGGCTAAAATGAAAACGTCAAAAACCATGATGATGTCTAGCCAACGTCTAGTCGACGGTAGCCGACGGTCAGATTTTTGGTTTGGGCATGGTCACAAAATTTTGGTCAACAAAAATATTTATGATATGCATGATTTGATAAAATGATTTTAGAGAAAAGCCAAGACTTGAATCCATTGTCGGATCAAGATCACTATGCAAACAACTCAATAATGTCTTCAATACATCTCTTGGTCTTGTTCTTGACTCTTCTTTACTTGGACTCTTGCTTGGTCCGTTAGCCATAATTCTTGCCTTGTTTGTTCAATGATATCTTCGTATTCACGGCGTTTTGGCATTTGTCAACATTGCATCCACGTCGGTTTTTCATTCATCAAAACTTTGTTTGTTCAACGATATCTTCGTATTCACGACGATTTGGCATTTGTCAACTTTGCATCCACGTCGGTTTTTCATTCATCAAAACCTACAAAAACGAACACGACTTTTGTTCAACGTCTTTGAAAGTGTGTTCCAGCATATATATATATATATATACATAAGCATAAGCATACCCAAGTGTTTTAGTATTTTTCTTAATTTTTAAAGATTTTAAGAATCAATGTTTTGTCCATTTTAGCCATACAAAAATCCAATAATTATTCCCAAGATTATCATTTTTGTGAATAACTTATTTTATTCTCATATTTATACCAAAATAGAGTTAAGGTAATTTTTGAATGATAAATTACCTATAATTGCAATCGTAGCCGACTTCAAGATTAATCGCATTTTTTAAATAAAATTGGTCCCGGTATTTTTGAATTAATATTTATGTATTATTAATTATTTAGTACTTTTAATTTACTTTTAAAATTGTATTTACTATTTTTATAAAATAAAAAGGAAAAAACTAGCTATTTAACATTTAGCCTCATTTATTTTAATTACAGCCTATTTTACATTTTGCAATTGTAGGCCTTAAATTGACCATTTCTACCCCAATTAAATAAGCCCAATTTTATTTTTTACTCGGCCCTGGCCCAATTTAAAAACCCGCCTGGTTCCCATTATTGATCCAGGCCGTTGATCATTTTGATCAACGGCCATAAGTCCCCCTTACCATTTTAAACCCCAATGACTTACCCTAATCTCTCATTCTCACCTAGCTTGCCACCTTTGAATCCCAAATTCTCTAAAATCCTCTCAACAGCTCTTCGAAACCCTTGCCTCTTCCTGCCTTATTTCACCATGTTTTCACCGGAATCCATGGCTACCCAGTCCATGGATGGTCTATACTCACCCCTTTCCACCATTAGACCTTGGGTGTTCAAGGTTTTAAAGGCTGACTTCGATGGTTTTCTTTTCAGATCTTCTCAGATTTGCAGTTCTATGGCCTATTCGTCCATGCTCTAGCATACTCAAGCATCAGGATCATGATTCCTGGCATTTTCTACCCAGGATCTGATTTTTCTTCCAAGCCCTTCTCATTTATAGGGTTTCTCTGAAACCCTAAATTGTTCGAGGTTCTTCTCTTTTTATTTTCTTAGATCTATGATATGTTTGTGTTCTTCTGGGCTCCTAAAGTGTTTTCCCCAAATTTTCTTTTCAAAATCGTTTCTGGAAAAGTTTTCAAAAGATCTTTTTGAATCTATCTGATTCTTTCTTAAGGTGTGTTTGTCTGGTTATACTCGTACGGTTTCTTTACTACGCATGTACTGTCCTTCTAATTTTCTTTTTCTATACATATGCTCATATGTTATTGTGTGTTTAGTTTTCCTTACTCTTCTACCTCATACGTTTACCGTTGAGTTCTTTGATTTGTGTTTGCTTTACTAGACCCTATTCGTGTTCTTTGCTTGACGAGTTTTATCTATTTTTGTTTATGTTTCTATTACCTCTTTCTTCTGAACTTGTTTAAGTTTCAAATTTTCTCAAACATGATCGCCATGACCTTGAATCTATTTTCTTTCTTTGTATCATATCTGTTTGTTTCTAATAAGTCTTTGGAAACGACTTCTGAGCCTCAATCAAGTGGCTTGCCTTCTAATCTCTATTGTTTATTCGATTTGAAATCCTAGTATTTAGGGTTTCCTTTGGCAATTTTAATTTTTTTTAGAGATAGGATTTCATCTAGGGACCCTGGACTCTCAGACTCACTATGAGTCTTCAAATTGAACATGTATCTCTTTGCTTATGATTCTGAACTTCTTTGATTAAAATCTCTTCTAAATAACTTGACAGTCTCTTGTTGATTCACATATTTGTGTGCTTTATATATGAGAACTCTCCTTTCAAAAGGTTTTACCAACTGATTAATTGATTCCGAAATCCTCTAATGGGGTTTGATTAATTGCTACTGATTTTCCCTAACTGAATCATCTTTACCTATTCCTGACTTGGTTCATTCGAGTTAAGCTTCTAATTTTGATTTTTTACTGGTTGTTTGATTGATTCCCTTTCCTTTTTTTACAAACCGCGTAACATTGGATTTTGCCTTAAATAACTCCTATGTATTTACCCTTAATTGTACTGCTTGGACAATATTTTTTTGGTTAACTCTTTCCTTAATTGTCTTTAACCCATTGGAAATTAGAATCCCTTAATTAAAGGGAGATTGATTTCAATGTTATTCTCTTACCTTTCTTTCTGCAATATAAAAGGGACAACCCTTCTCCACTTTTGAGAGGACTTCAAGTTCAATACCTCGAACCATTAGTTCAATACTTTCAACTTACTACACATTTATAATACTGATTTGAATTCAATACTTTCACAATATTTTGTTCTTTCTGAGATCTTTTGGAACTGTTCGCTTGCAACTTGGCTTTTCAAGTCTATTGTTTTACTTGTTTGTTTTCCCTGAAACTTCTATGTTCTAATTTAACTTTCCTGCCTCACCCTACGTATTTATTTACATTTTAGAATCCTACTTACTATGTTGTTCATGTTCAGTGACTAATGTTAATTATGTATGTTCTTTCCTTGCATCGGTGTTTGTTGTGAATCCTAACCAATATTTCGTTCTATGTGTTTGATTTAAGGCTCATGGCCTGGTAGTATACATATTGTTGCCCAGGTCTAAACCTGATCCTAAATGGATCCTAACTCCCAACTTTGGCTAAACAGGCTGGTCAGGGGTGTGTCAGCACTCTTAATTGCTAGGAATAAACACCACCCTGCCCTGGCCTTCCCTAATTCTCCTCTATGCACTTACACTTATTCTTAGACTTTAATTTCTGCGCCCCTCCTATGAGCCTTGCCTTGGGACCTTGAGTTCCATCTGAACTTGGATATTTGAGGGCTGGCATTTCCACGCTACACTATAATCTAATTCCGCAATGTATTTGGTAGGTAAGCACTACCCAAAGTCCCCTTGAGGCTCTTGGGAACTTTGACACATCCCAAATAAGAGAAAGGCTTTGGAAATCTGATCCTGGAAGTTGGTTTATCTCATATTGTTAGACCTTGAGTCTGAATTAGGATGTTTGGTTGTAGCTTGAACTTCTGATGTAATTTTACTTTTCTAGTCCATCCGGGTCTGTAATAATTTGTAATAATTATGGGGTTCTAGTAAAAGGGGAAGGCCACTCATGTATGCATATGGCTAGACATCATGGTTTATGTATTTATTGCTACAATCACAGCCTGCTCTTTCGCTTATGCACTTCACATAGAAATCATGTCTACAAGTTATGCATTACATGTAGATATCCTGCCTATAAGTTTTTCTATAATTGTATATAAAAATCTTGTCTATAAGTGATATATTACATGTATAAATCCTGCCTATAAGTTGTTTCATTATTGCATGTAGAAATCATGTCTATAAATTATGCATTATATGTAGAAATTTATTACATCAGTATATATAGAGACCACGCCTATAAGTTTTCTGCATATAGAAATCATGATCCTAGGTTCTCTGCACTTCTGCATATACCTCTATCATTAGGTTAACAGTCTCTAGGTTAAAATAATAACAAGTTGCATCCTAGAAATAATGCCTATAAGATTCTTGCACCTTGACAAACGTTTTAAAATCAATAACGCTTGGAAACCATGCCTATAGGTGTAGCCATTTGGATCTGATTCGTCTATCTCATCTATAAGTCTGAAATCAGTAGTAATGTTGTTTAATATCTGCATAATTTAGTTAGTTTTAAAATCAATAACCCTTTTTAAAAAAAGTTCAGTATACTTCCACCAAGGCAAGCAATAGGTAATTGATTAAATGTGTCAGTCCCTGATAAACTACATCCAGACAAGGCCTAATTCGTACTTCTCATCAGAGAATATGTGATTAAGAAGCCTATCCTAACGCTAACTTTTGATTCAGACTAAAACAAGTATCTGAAGTCATGCTAGACAATTTGCTTTTTTTAGGAGGCCTGCTTGAGCCTTTTTAACTGCTATGTGTTTCCCTAACTACTTTATGTGTTTTGCTTGTCGCATTATAATTTTATACTTTCAAACTTTGAAAGGCCCCAGTCTCCGTCCCTTATAGGACTAGTAGTCTCAAATGCCTCGGGGACTGATAGGATTGTGATGGGCAATGGCATGCAATAAGTAATGATACTATTTCGCGTTCAATACCTTAACGGGGTGGGAAAGGGTAGATATGGATATGATGGCCATGCAATAACACCACGTGTATAAAAGATTACTGGGTGTTATGTGGGGTGATCCATATTGTTTATAGACCAAGGACCCCCCCCCCCCCCTTACTTGTTTGTATTATTTAGAATTTCAAGACTTCTTTTTCTCAAATAACAACTTCTTTAATTGCTTTTAACTTCAATTACTTGTTTCAATTATGTGAAAATGTTCCCTTTTTTTACTCTCTTATTCTGAATATTAAAATAGCTTTGTTCTCAAATTTAAGCTTCTTTAACTTCGTTTTAACTTCAAATTACTTGCAACCATTATGTGAAAACTCCCTCATATTTGCAATTCTTACTTGTCCACTTGTTGTTTGCACAAAAAGTCACAATTGTAGAATGGTCGGGAACCACATTAGTGGATGTTGAGGGGTGCCTAATACCTTCCCTCGAGATAATTTCAAGCCCTTACGCAATCTCTGGTTTTCTAAATTAAATTTCTTCTTAGTCTCCTAATGCACTTAATCATTAGTTGGAGACTCTTCAATTGCAAACCCAATTTCCAAATGAGTTGTCCACCCAAATGTCATAAACTCAACTTTTCGAGAAAAAGGGGGCATCGACAGCATGGCGACTCCGCTTGGAATTTTCTTTAGGCTTTCACCATTTCATGATACTTGTGACTTTACTGCTTCTTTATTGCCTTTATTTAGTGTCTTTATTTCTCTTCTACTACGAAACTGACTTGGATCTTTGTTTCTTTTCTTTAATGCTTTCTTTTATCTCTTTCCTTCAATATTGTTGTAATTATGAGTAATTTTATTGTAATCATTACTTTATGAACATGACAACTTGTTTCATTCTTGTAATTGTACATTCAACATCATATTCCACTCGTGCTAAATAAAATACCATAGCAATGCATATAATGATTGGTTGCGCCTTTCCGATATTATCATCCCCCTAATTTTGGAAAAGGCATATTTGCGGTAAAACCAGTCAATCAATAGTGTCTTCGACAGTTCCATGCCTTTCCCTCTTGAGTTCTCCGCTCAAGGGTACCGGTCTAGCACCCCATTGAAACCTTACTCCATTCAGTTGTGTATTCATCATGGTCAAACCTAGCCGAGTCATTTATGTTGTATACATAATGACTCTTTAAGATAGCCTTACCCAAAGTCCATTGGGTTTCCCTGGAACCCAAACGGACACTACCACGACTGTACATTTATTTGGAGAACTAAATGCTGCTTATGCCAATTATTGATATTTAAATAGCCAAGTCTGGGGGGTAAGGGCTAACACTTTGTTTTGCAAAAAATGAGGCACGAAGTCCCCAGATTCTGCATGGTAACCAAATCCACCCAAAGTTGCTAAGCTGGTAGGAAGACCTTCACTCTAGTGATCAGACTCACCTCCGCAAATATTTGGAAAATTTGCCTTCTCTTCTGGAAGTTGAACCCAACAAAAAAATCATAGAGGCTGCAACCCTGTTCTGGGATGGCGAAAGATCTGTGTTCCGCTTTGGGGACCTTGAAATGACACATTTTCTAGAGGAAATAAGAGGTCTTGCTGGTATCCCATGGGAGACTCTAGGTTCGCTTATGCCGAAAAAATTGCAAGGGTGGGGGTTTTCTTAAAATGATAGGACTAAAGAAGAACCCAGATTTGACTTGCTTAATAGATTCCTATACTCCTTTCGACTATCTGTACGAGAGGTACGGCTATAGCAAGTCCTACCGCACTTACCCGAAATTCGCCCTCACATCATTGGGGCATATCCACAAAAAGGTCTTCGTCTTTATGTTTTGATTATTGGGGATGATAGTATTTCCTATGAAGAAGGCTAGGATCCATACTAGACTAGCCATGGTCACCAAAACCTTAATGGAAGGAATTGGCGGGCAGCCGTTTAGCATAGTATCTATGATCGTTGTGGAAATATTTTGAGCCCTGGAGAACTGTCAACGATGGGCCAAACACTTTGAGGGTTTTAACTTAATGCTCCAACTCTAGCTCATGGATTATCTCCATAAGGGTGAATATCGAAAAGAGCATCTGCATAGGGATTCAGATGATCGTATTTCCTTCTATCAGCCATGGCGAATGAACTATATGCCTAACATGATTGCTCAACCGGAATATGCTAATGGGTGGGTAGAGTTGTTCGAAAATCTGAAAGAGGACCAAGTCCAATGGATGTTTGAATTGTTCCCTACTAAAGAGTTCATTGTCCGATCTCGGGATGCACCGTTTCTTATACTCATTGGTCTTAGAGGAACTTATCCTTATGTCCCTCTATGAGTCATGAGGGAGGCCGGAAGAAAGCAGGTTATACCAAGGGTTGACAAAATGAGTCACTTCAGGGCCGACTTTCAAGATGATGATAGCCCTTACAAGTGCCAAGCCCCACACATGTGGCACTGTAAAATCATCATGGGAAGAGATACTATTAAACCGGACAGGTACCATGCCGGTTATATTCCATACTATCCAAGATCGTTGGAAGACGATCATATCAGGTTAGGATAATCGGGGTTCGTTCGAGATCACAGGATCATCGACGAGAAGGCTTAAGTACAAAGTACAACCAATTGCGCAAAAGGATTCATGAATGCGAAAGTGAGCATCGGGAAATTCAAGAATCCCAACAAAAGTTGATTGAAGAATGGAAACACATGGCTATCAGCGCCAACAAGCAACTGGGTTATTTGGAATGGGGTTTAGTGTAGCTAGAAAGAAATTTCATCCAGAGGATCGAAAATTGCCAGAATGCTAAAGGAAACGAAAGAGGACACTTGGCTAGAGCGTACTTGCTGCTGGGAGTACGTGAGATGGTGAAGCTATTCAATGAAGCTAAATAGGTCAAGTCTGGAAAAGGTCTTTCTAGGACCAAATAGATAGGATTCTTTTCTTTTTGCTTTAAATGTATTAATGCCCGTGGCCATTAGTGACATTTCATTTTCTGCTATTTTAGTGTCTTTTTGGAATTCGTCTTATTTTTATCAATAAAATGAGGCATCTATAATTATAAGTTCTCCAAATAACCTTGTTTCTACGCCTACCTCGGGCATAACGAGGCTCCCAAATTATGACACGAATTATGTTCTTGCACTACGTGTTTAAATATCGCAACTTCTTTTTCTTACAACCCTTACTAACTTGTTACCTTATTTTGTTTTTGCTTTTTGTTTTATTCCCCTCCCCAAAGGTTAGTTTGTGCACTCTGGCATCGTCATCATACTCCATAAGATCCATGGGCCCTCCACCTATTCCTCCTCCTAATCCCGTCAAAAACCAGAACAAAGGGATAATGGAAGATTTGAGCAACATCAGAAAGGAAAACCTAGTTGAACAGGCAGAGGTTACTCAAGGTACTTAGGTTTCTAAGGAAGGTGCCTCCCAGCTCGAGCAGAAGTTGTTGAAATTTCAGGAAGAAGTGGACCAACTTTGAAACTTGGCAAGGTTGTCATTTTCCCTCACTACCCCAGATGTTAACTTTCCCAGCACTCAAAACCTTGCACCTCCACAACAACATCCCGAAATCAAAAAACCAACCGCACTCCATTATCACTGCAACACATGTCACACTTCAAACAACACCCGACTACACTGAACTCCACAAATGATCATCTCCACAGTCACCACAACATCCCCATCTATGTGGAAACCATACCACACCCTATTCAACCTAACTAACCTGATGACAAAGACTCTCTTATCAAAAATCTGGCCGCAGAACTCAAGAAATTGACTAGCCGAGTTTAGGGCGTTGAAGGAATCAATGTGATCGATGGACTGAATTATGAAGACCTTTGTATTCAATCAGATGTCGAACTACCCAAGCGGGTAAAAACCTCCCAAGTTCAAGATGTTCAATGGCACTGGGGATCCCAAAGTTCATTTAAGGACATACTGTGACAAGCTGGTCGGGGTAGGAAAGGATGAAAAGATTTGCATGAAGCTTTTTGTGAGAAGTCTAAAAGGAGATGCTCTGTCTTGGTACATTAGCCAAGACCCGATTAAGTGGACAAATTGGGTATGTATGGCATCTTATTTCATGGATAGGTTCAAATTCAACACGGAGAATGCACCAGATGTATTCTACATCCAGAACTTAAAAGAAGAAACCTACGGAGACATTCTGCGAGTATGCTACTTATTGGAGATCAGAAGCTGCTAAGGTCAGGCCAGCTTTAGAAGAAGAAAAAATGAACAGGTTTTTTGTCCGGGGTCAAGACCCACAGCACTACGAAAGGTTGATGCTGATTGAAGGCCAGAAATTTTCCGACATCATCAAGCTAGGAAAAGATCGAAGATGGTATTAAAAGTGGGTGGTCACAAACCTTGAGGCGTTGCAGGCTACCAGCAAGGCTCTACAGCCTTGTGGCATATCCAAGAAAAGAGACGTAAGTACCGTGATGGTTGCACAAAGAACAAAATCCCCAACAAAATACTAAACTTACCCAATATCCCCTCTCACATATCAGCCTACCCTAAAGTACCAAGCACCTTATCCTTCTTACCAAGCTCCATCATCTACTTACCAATCGCCTCCACCACTCGCATATCATCCTACTTCACCCAAATACTCCCAACCTGCACAGGTCTAGAAAGTCTACAACACCCAATAAGCCCACCAGCAATCACCTCCCTCTCGCCAAAATTTCCCTAGATCCCGACCAAACTTCGACCGCAGACCTCCCAAACAATATACCGCCATTGCTGAACCTATCGACCATTTGTATGAAAGGCTTAAAGCTACTAGTTATGTCACCTACTAAACCAGGAAAACCACTCCAAATGGGTAAACCCAAATATAACATGTGCATACCATTCCGGCATAAAGAGGCATACCATTGATGAGTGCCGCTCCGTGAAGGATAAGATCCAAGCTTTGATTGAAAACAAGATGATCGTGGCAAAGAAGCCTGCTCCAAATGTCTGTAATAACCCTCTACCAGACCACGAGGGTAGAGGTGTTCACATGATGGAGATAGAACAGATCGGGAGCCCTGGGGGATCGATCGCGTTAATAGCAGAAGGTGACGAGCCAAAGAAACCGACAATCACCCTTAACCCGACTGTGTTCCAGATGCAGCCTTCTGAGAACACCTAGGTGAACATTTCCGTACCACTTGATCTAGAAACACCATCCTCTGCAATGATGCTAACACCAATCGAGGTCACGGTTGGGTCCCCAAAGGCACCGATACCATTTAAGGTCGTTGTATTACCTCCCAAAGCAAGGGTGCCCATTCTGGTAGCTATGGCAGCCGTACCACCATTCCACCCAAAATCCACACCATGGGACTACACAGCCATGACAAGAAGGATGGGAAGAGCCAAGTTCGGGAAACAGTTGCAGCACAGGGTATGACAAGAACCGGCAGGGTTTATACCGTAGAACACTTTGCCGAGTCAAGTAAGCAGGCCTCTGGTCAACAAGCCATCATTGAAACTGGACTTGGTGACTCTGGCGAAAGATACAAGCCAAGGAACACTCGGTCATTGACCAGCAGAGCAAAACACGACACAGATCTCTATCCTAGCTTTGCTACAAAGCTCTAACACACATAAGAATGCCTTATTCAAGGTGGTGAGAGAGAAATGGAAAACTGGTGGGTCAAGCATTGGAAATCACAAAATCACCTTCCACGAGGATGAGCTACTGCCGGAAGGATTGAGTCATAACAAAGCATTGCACATCAATGTGTAGTGCAAAGATCATTTTATCACCCACGATCCTGGTCGATGGAGGGTCCAGTCTCATTATTTGTCCTCTGGTAAAACTCATTGAGGAAACTTCTGCATGAGTTCAAAGACATGGCAATCAACGTCAAAGCCTTCGATAGCTCCAAAAGGTCCACTATCGAAGAAATTAGCCTGCGTTAACAAATGGGAACTACTTGGTTTGATGTTGACTTCCAAGTGATAGACGTGCCCGTCGTCTTACAACTTATTGTTGGGACGGCCTTAGATTCATACAGCTGGGCCTATAACATCAACCCTTCATCAGGTAGTGAAATTTGAGTGGAATCACCAAGAGGTGATTATTCACGGCCATGGCAGCAATCCCATATACAGTCGCCAGACCATCCAACAATCGGAGGAAGAAGGACGATTGGCGGAGAAACCTACCATTACATCGAGCGAGTCAGCGCTGTAGACAAGGATAAATGGTGGGACAATAAAATCGAAGCATAGTGAACTGATGCGGGTATGAACCAGGCCAAAGACTCGGCAAGATTCTCCAAGGGATTGCTAAGCCTATCTAATTGAAGAAACACGATACCACTTTTGGCTTGGGATATGAGTACACCTGGGAGGAATTCAACCACTGGTCGCCACCTTGGTGCGGTTCTTATTACCCTCTAGAGCAGCCAATACCTCGCTTAGAATAAACTTTTCAACCAGTCGATGTTATAGATGGGTCAAAAGAACAAGAAGCATTGGCAGCAATGCAATGTTTGTTTTTGGAAGATAATAACATGGACGGTTGCGTCATTTTTTAGGATGGGGGGAGGAAGGCCCTACAGAACCACTAGAACTCGCCGTGCCTCGGGGTAGCAAAGAGGAACAAAGCACTACACACTATTTTGTTTTACTAGCTTATTTTCGTTTTGCATCTTTATTTTTTCGTAAGAAACAGCTCCAATGTTCAAAAAATTATGGAATTTATTAAAAGTATTTCCGTTTATTATAAATATTATGCTTATTATTTTTATTACTTTACTCAAACAACAATACCATTACTTATCATGATGAACCAATGATTATGATGCGCAACGAGACAACTCAACAAACGGACATAGATTTAGAGAAAGACGATATGACGGAAGAGATTGTTAAGTTGAGAATTTCAAAAATAGGCCAAATTCCAACTTTGATGAGACTGAGATTGTCAACCAAGGAGATGCAAGAAACATCAAAGAAACATGAGTCATTGTCCATTTGTCACCGTCACAAAAAAAAAGAATATACAAAGTTCATACGAGAGTATGAAGACATATTTTCTTGGTCATACATCGACACGACTAGTCTAAGCACATCCATTGTGGCTCACAAATTACCGACTGATCCGGCCTGTCCACCAGTGAAGCAGAAGCTAAGAAAATTCAAGCCAGATATGAGTCTGAAAATCAAGGAAGAAATCACTAAGCAGGTCAAAGCTAAGGTTCTCAGGGTAGTAGAGTATCTGGCATGGTTAGCCAATATTGTGCCAGTACCAAAGAAGGTCGGGAAAGTTGGAGTCTTATTCGACTACCGAGACCTCAATCGAGCCACTCCAAAAGATTAATTTCCCTTTCCAAACATACACATCTTGATTGACAACTACGCCAAGCATCAGTTGCAGTCATTCGTTGATTTTTCTACTGGATACCACTAGATATGGATAGATGAAGAAGATGCTGAGAAAACGGCCTTTATTACATCATGGGGGATGTACTGCTACAAGATGATGTCATTCAGGTTAAAGAATGCAAGGTCCACCTACATGAGGGCCATGACTACCATTTTCCAAGACATAATACACAAGGAGATCGAGGTTTATGTAGAAGACGTCATCATTAAGTCCAAAAACGCCTTTGATCACATGGATGATTTAAGGAAATTCTTCAATAAATTGAGAAGATACAACCTAATATGGAATCCCGCAAAATGTGCTTACAGGTTTCCAACTGAGAAATTGCTTGGGTTCATTGTGAGGGGATAGAATTATATCTATCAAAAGTCAAAGCTATTCAAGAAATGCCATCGCTAAAGAACAAGAAATAAGTAATGAGTTTCTTCGGGAGACTTAACTACATCAGCCAGTTCATAGCACAGTCTACTGTCATCTGTGAGCCAATCTTTAAGATGTTGAAGAAGGATGCTACTACTAAATGGACAGATGACTGCCAAAGTGCTATCGACAGAATTAATGAGTACCTGTCAGCACCGCAACTTTTGGTTCCGCCCGAACTGGGTAAACCCCTACTACTCTACCTTGCAGTATTGATGAAGCGTTTGGTTGTGTTATGGGGCAGCACGATGAAACGGGGAGAAAAGAGCTAGTCATATATTATCTCAGCAAGAATTTCACCCTGTACGAGGCCCGATATTCTCTATTGGAACGCACTTGTTGTGCTATGACTTGGGTAGCCCAGAAATTGAGGCATTATTTCTGTGCTTACACCACGTATCTTATATCAAGAATGGACCCATTGAATACATCTTCCAGAAGCCTATGCCCTCTGGCAAGCTAGCCAAGTGCCAGATCGTGTTGAGTGAATTCAACATTGTCTACGTGACTCAGAAAGCATTCAAAGGAGAGGCGCTTGTGGATCACCTTGCTGAAAACCCTGTGGGTGGAGAATAGGAGCCCCTAAAGACGTATTTTCCGGATGAAGAGGTATCATTGATAGGAGAAGACATTTTTGAGTCCTATAACAGTTGGAGGATGTTTTTCGACGGAGCAGCAAATTTCAAAGGAGTTAGCATAGGGGCAGTCCTAGTATCAGAAACTGGCCAGCATTATCTGGCATCGGCCAAGCTCAGTTTCCCATGCACCAACAATATGGAAAATTACGAAGCTTGCATCTTAAAGCTCAAGATAGCCATTGACATTAACGTTCAAGAGTTGCTAGTGATTGGAGATTCGTATTTGCTTATAGATTAGGTCCGAGAAGAATGGGCAACTAAGAATTCCAAGATACTCCAGTATTTGCATCATGTACAGGAGTTGAGGAAGAGATTCACAAATACAAAATTCCGGCCTGTTCCCGGAGTTTAGGATGAGTTTGCCGACATATTGGCAACTCTATCATTTATGATTCAGCATCTAGATAAGAACTTTATAGACCCTATTCCAGTGGAGATCTCATGTCGAGAAAGAAGCGGATGGAAAGCCTTAGTTTCATGATATCAAGGAATATTTGACAAAGTGGAGAATACCCAGAACTTGCAAATCCCACTTAGAAGTGCACACTCCAGAGGTTATCTAACAATTTCTTTCACAGCGGAGGAATCCTTTATAGGAGAACTCCTGATTTGGGATTGCTAAGGTGTGTCGACATAAAGAAAGTATCTAAACTGTTAGAAGAAATCCATGATGGGGCCTGCGGTCCATATTTAAACAGTTTTGTCTTAGCCAAGAAGATACTCGGGGCAGGTTATTTTTTGATAACTATGCAAATGGATTGCATCCAGTATGTCTGAAAGTGCCATCACTGTCAGATACATGTAGACATGATAAAGGTACCTCCAAACAAGCTTACTGCAACAAGATTTCCATGGTCGTTCGCCGCATGGGGAATGGATGTCATTGGACCTATCGAGCCTGCCGCATCAAATGGGTAGAGGTTCATTCTAGTAGAAATTTATTATTTCACTAAATGTGTTTAAGCACAATCATACAAAGCACTGACTAAGGAAGTTGTGGCAGATTTTGTCTGCATTGTTTGTCGATTAGGGTTTCCAGTATCGATCATCACTGATAATGGTTCCAATCTCAACACTGATTTGATGAAGGTCATGTCTGAAACATTCAAGATCAAACACATGAATTCTACAGCTTACAGACCTCAGAAGAACGGAGCTGTTGAAGCTTCCAATAAGATACTAAGGAAAATGATAGAAATGCATAAGCAATGGAATGAGAAGTTATCATTTGCTTAGTTGGGATACCGCACCACAGTTCACATGTCAACCATGGAATGCCCTATATATTGGTTTATGGTGCAGAGGCAGTCATTCCCTCTAAGGTAGAAATTCTTTCATAGAGGATCATATAGGAAGAAGAACTCGACCACGCACAATGCGTATAGAGTCGCTACGAGCAGTTAGCCCTTATAGATGGAAGAAGAATGAACACAGTTTTTCATGGTCAGCTTTACCAAAATAGAATATCCAGAGCCTTCAGTAAAAGAGTCAAGCCAAGATGGTTCACACCAGAGCAGTTGGTGCTACCGAAGATTTTCCGCATCAAGATACAGCCAAAGGGAATTTCCCTCCCAATTGGCAGGGACCATACATGGTTCACTGGGTTCTAACAGGAGGAGTCCACATACTTACAAAAATGGACGGAGACGTTTGGCCAAAGCCAATCAATTCAAATGCAGTCAAACGATACTATGTGTATAATTTATGATTTCCTTGTATGCTGTAATTTGAACTATGTATGACCTGATTCCCGTATAAGAGGGATACGTAGGCTGCCCTATGGGTTCGGTCACAATTCAATAAAATATTTGTTTCCGTCGCAATTGGAAACTAGGGCAAAATTTTGAGGAGGACCCTTAAAAATCTAAAGTAACTTCAGCTGATCATCGCAAGCAGTCGTTAGAAGCAATAACCTAGTAAACTAGGTCAGAATTTTGAGGAGGACCTTCAAAAATCCTAAGTAAAAGAGGCTGCAATGTCTTGAACTGCGTCGCAGTCGTTGGTTCATCTAATGAAAATTATTTTCAATTATATATTAATGTTACACTTTACTAAATCATGTGTATGTATTATCAAATTTCTTTGTTTAGCGACGCTACTCCAATGATACACAACATCACTAAACATAGAGCCAAGCAGGACAAGTGATGTCCACGGGGAATACAAACTAAACTTTCCCCTATACAAACTCACGATTTTTCATTGGATACAGGAACCCAAGTTGCAGATCATCGAATATAGTTATACACTCATACTTGTTGGGAATATGACTTAGAACCATCACCTATTCACATTTGCTATCAGCACACAACATCCCTAGCAGCCACAATATTGCAATCAGCTATAAGCTATCAAGCCATCAGCTAATAAATTTTACTATTGTTCGCATTTTCTGCATTGCATATGGCTACTATTCTGCATTCCGAGGTTAAACACTACCTCCATCTGCACTTTCAGCATTGCATAGGGCTACTATTCTGCCTTCTAAGACTAAGCTATGTCTCCATCTGCATTTTTTTGCATTGCATAAGGCTATTATTCTGCCTTCTGAGGTTAAGCTCTACCTCTATCTGCATGTCCTGCATTGCATAAGGCTACTATTCTGCCTTTCGAGGTTAAGCTCTACCTCCATTTGCATTTCTTGCATTCATAAGGCTACTATTCTTCCTTCCGAGACTAAGCACTGTCTCCATCTGCATGACTGGAATATCGCCATTTTTATTTATGTCTTGCATTGCTGAAATATTGCCACTTCATTTAAATCCTGTATCGGCTGAAATATTGACATTTTTATTTATATCTTGCATTGGATGAAATATCTCCACTTTATTTATATAATGCATCGGCTGAAATATCGATATTTTCATTTATGTCTTGCATTGGCTGAAATATCGCCACATCATTTAAATCTTGCATCAGTTGAAAGATCGCCGTCTTATTTGCATTTTACATGGCTGAAACATCACCACTTCATTTAAATTCTTCATCGGCTGAAAGATCGCTATTTTTATTTAAACCTTGCATGGCTGAAATATCGCCACCTTTATTTATGCTCTCATGGGTTGAAGTATCGCCACCTTTTGCTTCATGGGCTGAAAGATCAAAAAATTATCCAAGGGCGTCATTGTTTGGAGGAACCATCTTCATAGCCCGATAATGCCATGCCATGGCCTGATTACTCCTTTATTTATGCTCTCATGGGCTAAAAGATCGCCACCTAAAGCTTCACGGGCTGAAATATCGTCAAATTATTAAAAGGCGTCATTGTTTGGAGGCACCATCTTCAAAGCCTGAGAATGCATGCCATGGCCTGAGGACTCCGTTATCTCTTGCATATAATTATTCAAAGGTATCATCTCTTAAAGGAATAATTCTAATAGCCTGAGCAAATCATTTCATAGCCTTTGAATCCTTTATTATACGCTTCATGGCCCAGAACATTATGGTCTAAGGACGTCATCCTAATTGTCCAAATACAACATCCTAATATATGTTTGTATTGCTCATTTGTAGGTAAATTGTCTAGCAAAGGCTGTCTCAGTAGTAGCGATCCCACTCTGTTTCTCGCAGCCCTACTAGACTATAACCATCCACCTCAATCGAAATATCGCGTCCGTTCTTGAAAGATCTCTATCAGCGTACTCCGCCGACTGATCTTGAACTACATACGGCCAGATTCCTGTAATACCAGGGATATGTAGGCAGCATAGAAACAAGAGCACGATCAAGTCCTTCAAATCATTTTTGCTCGGCCAAAATTGGAATCATGTCATTACCCGACAATTCTTTTATCCTTCCCAGGTAAAGAGGGGCAAATGTCCATACCAAATTTTTTCCTATGTATTTTATATATAAAATACTTTCAAAAAACTATATATATGCATACATAAGCATACCTAAGTGTTTTAGTATTTTTCTCAATTTTTAAAGATTTTAAGAATCAATTTTTTGTCCATTTTAGCCATACAAAAATCCAATAGTTATTCTCAAGATTATCATTTTGGTGAATAACTTATTTTATTCTCATATTTATACCAAAATATAGTTAAGGTAACTTTTTTATATTTTACGAATTTATTTGGAATTTTTAAAGATAAATTGCATATAACAGAAATCTTAGCCTACTTCAAGATTAGTAGCATTTTTTTATTGCATATAATTCCAATCTTAGCCTACTTCAAGATTAATAGAATTTTTTATAAAATTGGTCCCAGTATTTTTTGATTTAATATTGTATATTATTAATTAGTTGAATACTTTTAATTTACTTTTAAAATTGTTTTTGTTATTTTATAAAATAAAAAGGGAAAAATTGGCTATTTAACATTTAGCCTCATTTATTTTAATTATAGCCTATTTTACATTTTCAATTGTAGCTCTTAAGTTGACCCAATTCTTTCCCATTTAAATCATCCCAATTTCATTTTTTACCCGGCCCTGACCTATTTTAAAAACCCACCTAGTTCGCATTATTGATCGAGGACCATAAATTCCCCTTACAATTATTAACCCCAATGACCTACCCTAATCCCTCGTTCTCACCTAGTCCGCCGCCTTTGAATCCCAAACTCTCTCAAATCGTCTCAACAGATCTTCGAAACCCTAGCCTCCTCCTACCATATTTTACCATGTTTTTACCGGAATCCATGGCTTCCCATGCCATGGATGGTCTTTACTCACCCCTCTTCCACCATTAGTCCTTTTCGACCTTTTCGACCCAGGATATGTTCGAGATTTTTCTCTGTTTATTTTCTTGATCTATGATATGTTTTTGTTCTTTTGGGCTCCTAAAGCGTATTCCCCATATTTTCTTTTCCAAATCGTTTCTGCAAAGGTATTCAAAAGATCTTTTTGATTCTATCTGATTCTTTCTTTATGTGTGTTTGTCTGTGTTATGCTCGTACTGCTTCTTTACTACGCATGTACTGTCCTTCTACTTTTCTTTTTCTATGCATATGCTCAAAAGTTATTCTCTATTTTGTTTTCCTTCCTCTTCTACTACATATGTTTACCGTTGAGTTCTTTGATTTATGTTTGCCTTACTAGACTTGTTCGTGTTTTTGCTAAATGGTTTTCATATATTTTTGTTTAAGTTTGTATTACCTCTTTCTTCTGAACTTGTTTAAGTTTCATGTTTTGTAAAACATGATCGCCATGACCTTGAATCTATTTTCTTTCTTTGTATCATGTCTATTTGTTTCTCATATGTCATTCGAAAAAACTTCTGAGCCTAAATAAAGTGGCTTGCCTTCTCATCTCTATTGTCTGCTTCGATTTGAAATCCTAGTATTTAGGGTTTCCTTTGGCAATTTTAATTTTTGTGTTCGAGTTAGGGTTCCATTTTGGACCCTAAACTCTCAGACTCACTATGAGTCTGCTAATTGAACCTGTATTTCTTTGCTTATGATTCTGAACTTCTCTTTGATTCAACTTTCTTCTAAATATCTTCACAGTCTCTTCTTGATTCACATATTTGTGAGCTATATATATGAGAACTCTTCTTTCAAAAGGTTTTACCAACTAATTAATTAATTCTAAAATCCTTTAATGGGGTTCGATTGATTGCTACTGATTTTCCCTAATTGAATCCTCTTTTACTATTCCTTACTTGGTCCATACGAGTTAAGCCTGTAATTTTGATTTTTTATGGGTTGTTTGATTTATTCCCTTTCCCTTTTTTTAAAAACCACGTACCATTGGATTTTGCCTTAAATAACTCCTATGTATTTACCCTTAATTGTACTGTTTGGAAAATCTTTTCTTGGTTAACTCTTTCCTTAATAGTCTTTCACCCGTTGGAAATTTAAACCCGTTAATTAAAGGGAGATTGATTTCAATGTTATTCACTTACCTTTCATACTCATTTTCTGCACTATAAAAGGGACTACCCTTCTGCACTTTTGAGAGGACTTCAAGTTCAATACCTCGAATCTTTAGTTCAATACTTTCAACTCACTACACATTTACTATACTGCTTTGAGTTCAATACTCTCACAACATTTTGTTCTTTCTGAGATCTTTGGAACTGTTTGCTTGCAACTTGGATGTTCAAGACTACTGTTTTGTTTGTTTGTTTTCCCTAAAAGTGCTATGTTCTAATTTAACTTTCCTGCCTCACCTTTACGTATTTATTTACAATTTTCTGCAGTCCTATTTACTCTGTTGTTCATGTTCAGTGATTAATGTTAACTATGTATGTTATTTGCTTGCATCTGTTTTTGTTTACCCATATTTCCTTCTATGTGTTTGAGTTAAGACTCATGGCCTGGCAGTATCCATATTGCTGCCCAGGTCAAAACCTGATCCTCAATGGATCCTAACTCCCAACTTTGGCTAAACAGGCTGGTCACAGGTGTGTCGGCACTCTTAATAGTTTGGCATGACCACCACCATTGCATGTCCTTCCCTAATTTCTCTCTATGCACTTACACTTACTCTTAGACTTTAAGTTCTGCTCCCCTCCTACGATCCTTTCCTTGGGACCTTGACTTCCTTCTGAACTTGGACATTTGAGGGATGGCCTTTCACACTACACTATAATCTAATTCCACAATGTATTGGGGGTGTAAGCACTACCCAAAGTCCCCTTGAGGCTCTTGGGAACTTTGACACATCCCAAATAAGAGAAAGGCTTTGGAAATTTGATCCTGGAAGTTGGTTTATCTCATATTATTAAACCTTGAGCTGAATTATGCTGTTTTGTTGTAGCTTGAACGTCTGATGTAATTTTACTTTTCTGATTGATCCGGGTCTGTAATTATTTTTAATAACTATGGGGTTCTAGTAAAAGGGAGGGTCACTCATGTATGCATATGGGTAGACATCATGCTTTAGGTATTTATTGCTGCATTCACAGCCTGCTCATTTACTTATGCGCTTCACATAGAAATCATGTCTATAAGTTAAGCATTACATGTAAAAATCATGCCTATAAGCTATTTCATTATTGCATATAGAAATCTGGTCTAAGTTATACATTACATGTAGAAATCCTGCCTATAAGTTGTTTCATTATTGCATGTAGAAATCATGTCTATAAGTTATGCATTACATGTAGAAATCCTGCCTATAAGTTATTGCATCAATACATATAGAGACCACACCTAAAGTTTTCTGCATATAGAAATCATGATCCTAGGTTTTCTGCACTTCTGCATATATCCCTATCATTAGGCAAACCGTCTCTAGGTTAAAATAATAACAAGTTTCATCCTAGAATACATGACTATAGGTTTCCTGCATCTCAATTTTTAAAATCAATAACTTTTAGAAATCATGCCTATAGGAGCATCCATTTCGATGTTATTTGTCTATCTCATTTATAAGTCTGAAATCAGTTGTGATGTTGTTTAATATTTGAAGAATTTTAGTTGGTTTTAAAATCAGTAACCCTTCTTTAAAAACCAATAACCCTTCTTTTTAAAAAAAATAAATATACTTCCACCTAGGAAAGCAGTAGGTAATTGATTAACTATGTCATTCCCTGATAAACTACAACCAGACAAAGCATATTTCGGACTTCTCATCTGAGAAATATTTGATAAAGCAACCTATCATAACTCTATATTTCATTCAGACTAAAACCAGTATCTGAAGTCATGCTAGACAATTTACTTCTTTTTAAGGAGGCTTGCTTGAGCCTTTTTAACTGTTATTTGTTTCCCTTAACATCTTTATGTGTTTTATTTGTCGTATTAGAATTTTATCCTTTCAAACTTTGAAAAGCCCTAGGCTCCTTCCCTTTTAGGACTAATAGTCCCAAAAGCCTCCGAGACTGATAGGATTGGGACGGGTAATGACCTTCAATAAGTAATGATAATTGTTTGCGTTTAATACCTTAACGGGGTGAGAAAGGGTAGAAATAGATATGACAAGTACGCGATAAAACCACGTGTATGAACAGTTACCGGGTATTGTGTAGGGTGATCCATATTGTTTATAAACCTAGGAACCCCCCCCCCCCTTACTTGTTTGTATTATTTAAAATTTCAAAATTGCTTTTTCTCTAATTTCAGCTTCTTTAACTACTTTTAACTCAATTGCTTGTAGCAATTATGTGAAAGTTTTCCCTTTTTTACTCACTTATTCTGAATTTTAAAATTGCTATCTTCTTAAATTTCAACTTCTTTAACTTCAAAATTACTTGCAAGCATTATGTGAAAACCCCCTCATATTTGAAACTCTTGCTTTCCCACTTGTTGTTTGCACTTAAAGTTACAATTGTAGTATGGCTGGGAACTGCACTAGTGGATCTTGAAGGGTGTCTAACACCTTCCCCTCAAGATAATTTCAAGCCTTTACCCAATCTCTGATTTTGTAAATCAGAATTTCTTCTTAGTTTTCTACTGCACTTAATCATTAGGTGGTGACTCTTTAATTGCAAACCCAATTTCAAAAAGGAGATGAGTTGTCCGCCCAAATATCATAAACTTGATTTTGCGAGAAAAAGGGGGCATCGACATCAGTGCCGGAGGCAGTTAGGACTACTAATACTAAACATAAGGGATATTATGCTTGTTTATAGTTTCAAAGGCAAAATCTTTAAGGCAACATACAAAACACGTATAGCAAGCTGAGGGAAAACACATAAAAAAGTGATGGGCTCAGATAGACCTCCTTTATACTAAGGGAAGCACATGATTTAGCATGACTTACACGTACTGATTAAGGTATGATTAAAACTTAAGTGGTTGAGGAAGACTTATTTATTACATAGTTTAGATAAGAAGCCTCAATTAGGTATGCCTGCTGGTTGTAGTCAGTAATCAGATTGTATTTATGATTTTAGCTCTAAGGCTTGCGTAGGTATTGGACGAGGGTCCTATAGGCATAATATTTACTGATTTCAAAAACGATGAAATAAACTGAATACATACTGATTTAAGAAAGACATCAGCTATTAAAGAAAGCAAATTTTAGGAAGAGATCATAAGTTCTGCAACTGATGGTCTTCATTATTATTGGTTTTAGACTTATAAGCGAGTGAAGCGATTCAGACTTGATTAATGACTCCTATGGACATGCTTTATATGCGTGTTGATTTTAAACCCCTTTTAATAGACACGGTAAAATGTAGAAAGCCTATAAGCATGATATCTAGTTGTTGAATTTCATTTAAAGCCTATGAACATGATATCTACTTGAATTTGATTGATTAGGAAATATAAACATGATTTCTAATGCATAACGTATATGGAAGATTCAAAAAGACCTATAGACATATTTTCTATGTGTATATGCAGGATTCAAATTTCCAAGTAATTATACACATGGTATCTATATGAGAGAATGCAGAATTCCTACAGACATGGTATCTATATGAGAAATGGAGAACTCCTACAGACATGGTATCTATACAAGAAATGCAGAAATTTGAAAATAAACTAAAGGCATGATATCTATGAGAGTGCAAAAATTCAGAAACAGCCTATAGGAAAGATATCTGTATGAAAGTGCAAAAATTCAAAAATACACCTATAGGCAGGATATCTACCCTTCGCATACATAGTTATCCCTCACTTTTCACTAGCCACCCAAGAGTTTATTACAAAATTATTACAGTCCAGAATGGGGATAAAAGAAAAGACATCAGAAATTAAAAGTACAACAAAGGAAAGCCTTATTCAGACTTCCTGTCTGAAATATGAATTAACCCAACTCCAAAGAGATCATGATGCAAAGCCTTTCTCCCATTTGGATATGTCAGAGTTCCCTAAGACTCTCATACGCACTCCGGGAAGTGCTCACACCCAAATGTATCACTAGATTAAGACATAGTGCAGTGTGGAAGGGCCAGCCCTTAGATGTCCAAGTTCAGAAGGAACGTAAGGTCCCAAGGGAACGCTCACAAGAGGGGCCAGAACTTAGGGACTAAGAGAGAGTGCAAGTGCAAAAACAGAGTTCTGAGAGGGGAAAGGGAAAGGAAAACAACACAAACCAATACATATAGGGGTATAGGGGAGGTGTTAAAGAAGCAAAGATAGGCTGGTAGGAATACCCAACAATGGGAAATGCTGGTACACCCATAAGCCTGTTAGAACGTATTGTTTAGAGATTAGGATCCCAAAGGTCAAGTTTAATTCATGGACAATAACTTAAATATTGCCATGTCTTAAACCATATTCTCAACACATAATGGGGTAGGGAACAGGGATTCATAGCATAAACAAACAAAAAGAAAGCAGCATGCTACTGAAATACTGAGCTCTACAAAACAGCAAATAGACATGGATGCATATAATATAAATAAACACATTGTTGTGATGTTGAAGCTGAAATCATGACGTACCAGTTTCAAAGAAACAAGTAGAGAAAAACAATAAGTCTTGTAATCTAGCCATGGTGTAGAAAAGAAGAGAGAACATTATAGTGCATAAGTGTAAGTTAAGAAGAGTGTGTGTGTGTGATTTTTTCGAGTTTCTGAAAGAGTCATGCCTTTATAGTGTGAAAATCATGCATAAATAAGGTAAGAAAAATCGTTAAGAAACCCTGAATATCAATTAAGAATCAATCGCACAAGACTTCCTTTAATCAAGGAATTTAGATTCAAACGGGTAAGAACTGTTTAAGAAAAGAAATTAGCTAAGCACTTTGTGCAAAGTATGCAATTAGGGTTAAATACATAAAAGGTTATTGAAGGACAGAATTTTGAAGTATACGGTTTGTTCAAACAAGGTAAGAAAATCAGTTAGTAGCCAGTAAATCAATAGTCAGGGATCTCGTAATTACTGATCCATGAATGAACCTAGTCATAAAATCTAAGAAGGGTTTTAGAAAATAAGTCGAGTCATGAGTAAAATTAGCAAACAGCGAAGGAAAATCAATTAGTCCTATTTAGAAGGAAGTCTGAGCAAATCACAAATTTGAAAACCTTTTTAGAGGGAAGTTTGTCATATATAAAGAACATGCATACATATGAGAAAAGAGGTCGTGTCATTGTAAAAATCAGTAGAAAGAATCCAGTGTAGAAGGGTTTAGCAAAAAGTCAAAATCATATAAAAATAGGGATGTCCAAACTCAGTTCAGAGACTCAAAATTGATCAGAAAGAGTTAGGGATTTTGAAATAAACCCCTAGTTCAAGCAAATCACATAACCAAACTTGGAAGAACCCCAAATTCTAAGGTTTCCACCATTAATCGAGTGCAAAGATGAAAGGGCAAGTAATTAAATTGAAACAGGTTCAGAAATCTCAGAGAAAAACTAAAACTCTAACATATGTCTTTCAACACAGAAACTCATAAGAAAACATGATAGAAAAGTAACATGCAAAGCACAGTAGAAGAGTTCAAAGGAAATATAGAGTAGAAGAAGCTAATACGAAATATAACGGTAAAATTGATAAGAACAGTAGAAGAAGCATACTAAGAAGTTTTAGAAGAAAGTTAAACAGTGCTCAGTAGATGAAACTTAATAAGAAACAATTTAAGAACATAATAATGGAAAATACAGTATAAGAAACACACGAGAACACAATATAGGAAAATACAGTAGAAGAAATACACAAGAAGCATACAAGAATACGATAGAAGAAAATACAAGAACACAGTAGAGGCAAATACACAAATAAAGAAAAAGAAAGTCAGAGAAACATTTAAATACTTTTCAGAAAACCATAGATCGGAAAACAAATGGTTTTGAAAGTAGTTTTTGAAAGAAAAGTCAGGAAAATAGCTAAAAAGCTTAGGGAACCCATAGATACCCAACAGATCTAAAGGAATCAGAAAAACCTCGAAGGGTTAAAGTTTCAAAAGAACCCTAGTAGTGATATACGCTTGGAAAAGTCACTGATCTAAGCCAGGGAGGTCAAACTAATGCTCGAACAACCATGGCATGCCGGAGCTAGGCCGGAGATGGCCATAGAACTCGAACCAAATGAAGCCTGGACAATGGTCCGTCGTGGTCGGACCTTAAATATTTAAAATCCAAGTGTCTGGGAGTCGTAGAAGGTCGGTATAGGACTCTGGTGGCCTTGGAAGCCATAGATTCTTGTGGCTTTAGGGTAGAAGTGTTAGCAGGCGGTCAAGGTCTTTGAGAAGCTTCGAGAGAGTTTGAGAGAATGGGGGAGTTTAGAGGCGGCTAGTAGGTGGAAAATGATTTAGATTTAGGGGTGTTAGTAAATTAAAAAAGGGAAGGGAGAATTGTGGTCGTTAATCATTTCGATCAACGGCTTGGATTAAACGGGGAGCTAGGCAGGTCGTTTAGACGGGCTACGGGTCGGGTAATTTTAGGAGTTGGGATGGGTAATGGGGTTTGAAACTGGGTCTAATTAGAGGTGCCAAATCTGGCCAAAATTGAAATAAAAATAGGCTAGCATTTAATTAGCCATTTTTCCTTATTTATTTTAGAAAAAATAGTTAATACTAAATAGGTTTGTAAAAATAAAAATAGGCTAGCTAATTTTATAATTATAAATATAATTAAATCTTAAAATAGGCTAATATTATAATCATATGCAATATAGCTTTTAAAAATACTAAATAGGTTTGTAAAAATGTGCAAAAATCATACTAGCTATATTTTAGTATAAATATGAGAGTACAATAAATGAATTACCAAAATGTCAATTTTTAGAATACTTATTTGGTTTTTTCTTGATAAAATAGGGCAATAAAATTAATTTTAAAATCTTTAAAAATTTGAAAAACAATAATAGGACCTTGGAAAATACTTATATATGTATATACATGCTATTTTTAAAGGTATTTTGCGTATGGAAATATACAGAAAAAAATTAGGTATCTACAGTCGGTTGTACTCATACTCCACTTTGTACATAATAGTGCAGATCGAGGTGTTGGACCAAGCCACCAGTAGATGTGGCTTATTGTTGAGTTATCCCTGGAGAGACAAGGTAGAGATGCATCTCGACTGTAATATTGTGCCCCATTTCATTTTATATTTATTGCCTTTCACTTAGACGGTATTGTTATTTGGTATTTCGAAGTTGTATTTCTGTTTTAGAGCTCATGACTTTGTATTTACCAATTCTGTAGGGATTTGTTATGTATCAACGTTGATGTTTATGTTAATTGGCCTTAAACTTGTACTATGTCTAATAATTCAGTATTTATATTTTACTTTTGTAATGTTTGGCTTGCCTAGAAAGTGAGTTAGGCATCATCATGATCGGTTGGTGGTTTTGGGTCGTGATATTCAAAGAGCATCCAAATAACCAAAGCCAAGAGGGTGTATGAAGAAATGAGCTTAACTCTCGAATTAAAACTTATCTACCAAACATCCTTCATCGTAATATTTGAAGAACCCTCATGATTGAGAAGACCAATTCTTCTCTCACCCATGTTTCCTTCTTTGCATTCGGGATCTCCCTATCGTGTTCACGAAGAATTCCATTTGCCAACCTTTTACGTTCGTGCACCTAGAGTCGCATACGCAAAGGCCAAAGCGTGCCTTCCCATTCTTTCTTCTTCCTTGTTCATGTTTTCGTAGGCTCCTCTGCATCTGCTAAGAGGAGCTAGATCGTCAATCGCATTTACGAGGCCTTCTTCATTTTTGCAAAAAGCAACCACTGCCCCCTCTAATTATAACGACTTGGCTGGTCATTTTAGGTATTTGCATTCAGTTTAGTGGTTTGAGGTCACGAGTAGCTCCATATGGTTTATTATAACTTGGATATATCGTTAGTTTTGATTGTTAAGATTGATTTGGAAGAATAATTCTTAACTTACCTTTAAGTTGGAAGAGTTGACTAAGTTTGACTTTTGAGTATTTCACCTTAAAACGGTATTTTAATGGTTCTAATAGGTTTCTATGGTGGCGATATTAGACTTAGGTGTGTTCTTGGAATTTGAATGTAATGGTTTCTAGGTTGATTTGGCCTTTTTTGCCGAAATTTGGCAACTTAAAGACTTAAAAGTTAAGTTTTATCAAGAGTTGACTTTGTTGATATCATATTCATGTTGCAGTTTTGAGAGTTGGTATAAATTCATCGGGTCATTTGAGACTTGCATGTGAAATTTGAGGTCATTCTAAATTAATTTGAGTTAGTTCGAAATGAGTTTTAGAATTGGAAGTTCCTTAGTTTGTTATGCTCGAATTAGGTGCGATTTATATTTTTGATGTTGTTTTGTTTGATTTGAGTCTTGTATGAGTCTGTGTTATGTTTTGGAACTTGTTGTTATGTTCGGACGGTGTCCCAAGGGACTCGGCTATGTTTTGGGTTGGTTCGGACCATTTTTTGGGTTTGTCGAATTTGCTGGTTTTATTGATGCTTCAACTGTTCTTCGCGATGACGAAGGTGTTGCCGTGTTTCAGTTTAGTAGTGGGATTTGGGTGTGGTTCTTCTTCATGTTTGCAAATGTATGATCGCGTTCATGATGCTTGAGTGGTTTGTCAATCGCGTTCGCAACTAGAAGTCTGTGATCGGCGTAGTGCGGCAGGAGGCGGATAACTCGTTAGCTTACGCATTCGCAATAGGGGGACCGCATTCGCACTTTCTTGGTTCACTGGCATTTGTAATGGGAGGTGCAGACGTCTACTTTGCGTGAATAAAAACAAGATTCGACTTGTGGTTTTTCTGTTTATGATAAAAAAGAATTACCGCCTAATATTTAAAGGTATACAAGAGTACTTATTTAATTACTAAGGTCATTTTTTTATTTAATCTGCTAACCGCTGAGACTGTGGATGAAGGTTTTTGTTCTTTCACGAAAAGGTATAAGACACCCCTAAAATCAACCTAAGATAGTACTGTAAGACTTACACTAGATTTAAAGAATTAGTTATTTGTATTCAGCTTACCTAGTGTTAAAAGAGTACGGCATACTATATACATCTAAATTTGAACTTGCTAGTTGAAAAGAGGATGTGTGGCTTTGATAGGATATGTGTTTAAAATTTTCTTTGAAGATAACGTTTATACGTACATATAATTAAAACAAGTTTAAAAATATTGACATGATGGTTTACATTTGTGAAACGTGTAAAAAGAAACTAATTTGTATTTAAAAAATATGGTTATTCATGTAACGTTAATAAAATAAGGATGTTGTAAGAAAGTGAATCTAAGATGCACCTTGTCTTTTAAAATCCTAATTATTAAACTTGAGGAAATCGTTAAAAGTTCTTTTGTTGGGAGCAGCACTTTATTTAGAAAGACTCGATTTCTTTCAGAAGGCCGATTTCTGAATTAAATTATGATTTTTTTTAAAAGAGAGACCGTCGTCTTTTGTTAAGCTATTTTGGCTTCAAAATCTTCATGAAATGTTAGTAAAACATGAGATATTAATAGCGTGAGTGACATATGCTTAACTAGTTACTATTAAGCCTAATGCTTCTATTTAATCATATGTCCTTTAGGGATTGCCTAAGTTGCTTGCATGATTCAAAGGGTAAAATAAAATATTTAATCAGAGAAGGGGAGTACAATGTTATATACATATGAGAGAACATAAATATAAGAAGGGAAAAGGGTTAGAACTGCCCCTAACGTATTGACTCCAAGTTCAAAATACTCTCCGTTAACCTATTTTGAAGAAAATACCCCTACCATTAAAAATGTGGCATATTTGTGCCCCTAAGTCTAACAACTGACTGTACTTATATTTAAAACGGTAGGGGCATTTTTTTCAAAATAGGTTAACCGTAGGGGCATTTTTAAACAGGAGTCAATACGTTAGGGGCACAAATATTCCAGAATTTTAACGGTAGGGACATTTTCTTCAATATAGATTAATGGAGGGTATTTTTAACCTGCCGTCAATTCGTTAGGAACAGTTCTGACCCTTTTCCAATATAAGAATGTAACAAAGTATTAAAGAGTAAGGAGTGACTCTGGTTTGGGCCTAAAAGAGCTAGGCCCAGCAAACAGCAGGAATGGACAGTAGTGAGCTTCAGACTCCCAAGTGCGGTGGTACAAGATTTTGGGCCTAAGTTCTTTTGAGAATTCAAAAGTCCCAATGGTTATACATGTTCAAAAAAAAGGTCATTAGATATAATGCATACAATTGTACATGATATATAATAATAAATAGTAATTTGAATTATGAAAGCTATACTAATATGTGATCTCATGTAGTAAAGTGATTCATATTGAAAATCTTTCGATGTCATTAAACACTAAACCTAAAAGGAGTAATAAATGTCAATTGATTAGAGGCTAAGGCTAGAGTTCACTTCAAGGCCAAGGCTCTTATTGGACCCCTGACACTTTAAAGTTCCAAAGGATCTCAAGGTCCAACGCGGTGCTTATGTCAGGGAGAATAGCCAAATCAGGAGCTAAACTCCACTCCCAAATACCCCTAGCCACTCACACTTACTCTTTCCTATAGGTTTAAATGTTAATGAGGGACTTTCAATGTAAATCCCAATCACTACACTAATATCATACCATGTGAACAATAAATTAAACCAAAGCTAGATATTACTAGAATATTCCAAAATAGTCTAGAATGAGCTAGAATGTTCTAGAAGGTTCGAGAACATAATGGAGTTCTCTGGAACATTCTAGAAGATGATAGAAACTCTTTTATGTATAGTAGAGAATGTGAGAATATTCTAGAGTAGTGGAATATTCTAGAACATATGAGAATAGGTAGATAGGAATATTGTTTAGGATACTTATATGGAATATTCTAGAATGCCGTAGAACATGGAGGTTGATGCCTATAAATAGGGGAAGACCTCCTCATTTGTATGATGTACAAAAAGTGTGAGCCCAAGTGTGTACCAAAGTGATCCCTTGTGTAATAAAAGTTGAAGAATTACAAAAGTCTCTCTCCATATAGCTACATATATTAAACCTTCCAAACTACCTCCATTTCTTCATTTATCAACTAAACAAAATCTCTTTCCTTCTTATATTTAAAAGTCTTCTATCTTTAAATTGTTCTCCTACATCTGGTATCAGAGCCATTGGTTCGTTAGGAGGGTGATTCATTAACTATGGCAGGAAAGAATATCGTGTGCATGCTTCCTAAGTTGACGGGGAAACAAAATTACAATTTTTGGAGGATTCAGATGGAGACACATCTGAAGGCGTATAATTTGTTAAAATATACGCGAGAAGAACTGGAGGAAGGTGCCGAAGAGAATGAAATAAGGCGTGATAGTATGGCCTTGTCCCAAATACACCAGGCCATCGATATGTCTGTGTTTGGCAAAATTTCCACAGCCCAAACAACAAAACAGGCTTGGGATATTTTGGCCAAAGCATATCGTGGAGTTGATAAGGTCCAAAAGAATAATTTGATGGCGCTAAAAAGGAAGTTCAAGCTTGCCACGATGGAGAAGTCAGAGACAGTTGAGGGATACTTTTCGAGGTTGACGGAGATCAAGAATGAGATGGAGCTCAATGGTCATACCCTCAGCGATGAGACATTCGTTGAAAAGGTACTTAATACTTTACCTATCAAGTTTGATCATATTGTGGCAGTAATTCAAGAGACCAAGGATCTTTCAAATTTATGTACCGAGGAGCTTCTCGGCTCATTAATTCTTCATGAGAATAGAATTAATGGGAAATTAGAAGAGTCATTGGAGAAAGATCCGGCAGAGAAGGCATTGCAGGCACATACTAAAGTTAAAGAGGGATGAGAATCTTCTAATGTGGCGGAAACTAGAGGACATGGTTTCCGAGGCAGAGGTCGTGGAGGCACCGGCAACTATCGTGGCCGTGGAAGAGGTAATCATCATGTCCAGCCAAGAGGAAATTACAACAATCCAGGTCAGCAAAAACCTCCCCTTAAATGCTATAACTGCGGTAAATTGGTTCATTATGCGAAAGATTGTTGGAGTAAAAGAACTGAAAATAAACAAGTTCATGCTCGAGTAGCTGAGGATGAAGGGGATAAAAGTGAAACCATTTTTTACTCCGCATCTATGGCTGCTGTTAGTGAAGAAACAAACAATGATGTCTGGTACGTTGACTCCGGATGTAGTAATCATATGTGCGGTAAGAAGGAGATATTTGCTGATTTGGACGAGTCTTTTAAATCCACGGTTAAATTTGGAAATAATCAAGTTATGCAAGTTGTCGGGAAAGGGAGAATACCGGTCACCATGGAGAATGGGCTTGAGTGCTCCATAAAAGATGTTTACTACGTGCCTAACCTGCTGCATAATTTGTTGAGCTTGGGTTAGCTCCAACACAATGGATATGTAGGGCATTTCAGTAATGATATATGCACTATAAGAGACAAGAGTATGAGAATTATAGCCAAGGTATGTATGACCAAAAATCGGATGTTTCCAGTAACTTTCAACTACGGTCACTTACCCTGCTATAATTCAATTGCTCTTGATGATACTTGGTTATGGTGAGGTTCGACCACTTTAATTTAGGCGGTTTACAATATCTTGTGAAGAATAAGGTGGTGTCAGGTTTGCCTTCACTTGACTTTGCTCCAAGACAGCGTGAAGCATGCATTTTGGGGAAGAAGCATAGAGAGCCATTTCCCAAAGGCAAAGCTTGGAGAGCAAAACACCCATTGCAGCTGATACATTCTGATTTGTGCTCAGTGGAAGTTCCTTCGCTCGGTGAAAGTAAGTACTTCATTAATTTTATTGATGATTTCAGTTGAAAAGCATGGGTGTATTTGCTGAAAAATAAGTCTGAAGCCTATGACACATTCAAAAGCTTCAAAACAAATGTTGAAAAACAAAGTGGCCATTTTATAAAGACTCTGAGAACAGATCGAGGCACAGAATACACTGTGCGCGATGATTTTTTGAAGAAGCATGGGATTCAACATCAGTTGACTGCAAGGTACACTCCTCAACAAAATGGAGTTGCGGAAAGAAAGAACAGGACAGTGATGGATATGGTGCGGTCAATGCTGGCAACAAAACAGCTGCCTAAAGAATTCTGGGCTGAAGCTGTCTCTACTGCAATTTACATATTAAACAGGTGCCCTACGAGAAGCAACCATGGAAAAACACCTTATGAGGTATGGACAGGTAGAAAACCAAATATTTCTCATTTACGAATATTTGGTTGTCTTGCCTATGCGCACGTACCCGATCCACTGCGAAAGAAGCTTGACGAGAAAGCAGAAAAGAGCATATTTGTTGGCTACAGTCGACAGACAAAAGGGTACAAGCTATATAATCCAGACAGCAAAAAGGTTATTGTCAGTAGAGATGTCACCTTTGATGAACATGGAGCATGGGATTGGAAGAAAAAAGCAGTTGAGCAATCTCAACCTCCAGCACCATCATATCTTGATGACGAGGAGCATGATGAACCTGCGCAACAACAGTCTCCCTCAGAAATACAAGCAATACAGCATGGTCGATCACAGAGGCAACGACGTCTACCGGCTCATTTGGAGGATTACGTTGTCGGTAATGATAATGATACTCTAACTGACGAAGATATTTTGAACTTTGCCTTGTTTTAAGATTGCGATCCTGTGGATTTCAAGGATGCAATTGAAGAAGAACGTTGGGTGAAAGCAATGGAGGAGGAAATCCATTCTATTGAGAAGAATGATACTTGGGAGCATACCGACCTTCCAAGAGGAAAGAAACCCATTGGAGTAAAGTGGGTATACAAAACAAAGTACAGACCAACGGGAGAAGTCGACAGATACATTAAAGGAACTCAAGGAGATGGAATCTTCTATCCTAGAGGTGAACTTGAACTTCTTGGATTCACTGACAGTGATTGGGCTGGTGATACGATCGAGAGAAAAAGTACTTCCGGCTATGCATTCTTCACTAGTTCGGGTGTGTTTTCTTGGAGTTCAAAGAAACAACCAGTGATAGCATTATCCACTGCTGAAGCCGAGTACATTGCTGCATCAAATGCTGCTACACAGGCGGTATGGTTGATAAGAATGCTCAGGTTTCTTCAACACAAACATGATGGTCCAACCACGATATTATGTGACAACCAATCAGCAATCGAGTTGGCGAGGAATCCAGTACTTCATGGTCGCAGCAAACACATTGATATCAAATATCATTTCATTCGAGAGATGGTACGAGAAAATGAGATCCGAATTGGCTACTGCAAAACTGGTGAACAGGTGGCAGACATTTTCACTAAGGCATTGAAGATGGAGACTTTTCTGAAGATGAAAAAGTTATTAGGAATGACCACCTACGAGGCTTTGGTTTAAGGGAGGCAATGTGAACAATAAATTAAACCAAAGCTAGATATTACTAGAATATTCTAAAATAGTCTAGAATGAGCTAGAATGTTCTAGAAGGTTCGAGAACATTATGGAGTTCTCTGGAACATTCTAGAAGATGATAGAAACTCTTTTATGTATAGTAGAGAATGTGAGAATATTCTAGAGTAGTGGAATATTCTAGAACATATGAGAATAGGTAGATATGAATATTGTTTAGGATACTTATATGGAATATTCTAGAATGTCGTAGAACATGGAGGTTGATGCCTATAAATAGGGGAAGACCTCCTCATTTGTATGATGTACAAAAAGTGTGAGCCCAAGTGTGTACCAAAGTGATCCCTTGTGTAATAAAAGTTGAAGAATTACAAAAGTCTCTCTCCATGTAGCTACATATATTAAACCTTCCAAACTACCTCCATTTCTTCATTTATCAACTAAACAAAATCTCTTTCCTTCTTACATTTAAAAGTCTTCTATCTTTAAATTGTTCTCCTACATACCATAAAAGCATATACCTTTCTCATGATGGCCAAATCAGAACACTATAAGACTACAAGATAATCTATCTATGTTATCGTAAAAATATTTCAACTCTAAATGGATTATTCACTATGAGTAACATGTTAAGCAAATTCAAACGAGATCAGCTTCGAACATATATAGAGTCGTGGACATTATCATACCTTTTTAAAGAACCAATCACCTAAGACCATGTTTGTTAAGGATAGAAAGAGTACATACTTCAAGTCTGCCACAGTTATGAACACAGGTACATTTAGCCTTAACAGCCTTCATTTATACTAGCCAAAGATTGAGCCAGGGGTCGATTGAAAATGGCCTCTCTATCCTTTCGGGTAGGAGTAAGGCTCGTCTGCATATTACCCTCCCCAGACCTCACTTTGTGAGATTATACTGGGTAGTTGTTGTTAAAGAGTGATTTTAATATAAGTCTTTCCCTCTAACATACACACAGTTAACAATCCTAGTCGTGGCTTCTAAAAGTGTCAACAAAGATATAGACCAACAACTTCAATTGCACCTCTCAGGGGATTAAAAGAGGGTAGGTTAATAATTACAATTAAGACTCATAGAGTGTTAACAACATTGCATGTTAATTGCTACAATTGATGCTCTCTGAGGAGTTCTAATAAAGACACAGGTTAGCAGCATCAATTATAGATCATTAACTTTAATTGAGAGGTACATGTTGATGACTTTAATTAAATCCTTCTAACAGTATTAACCGGGATCCAGAAACATAGCCATAGTTAGAACTTCTACAGATACTATCAACAACAACAACAACCCAGTATAATCCCACTTATTGGGGTGTGGAGAGGATAGTGTGTACGCAGACCTTACCCATACCCTAGGGTAGAGAGGCTGTTTCCAAATAGACCCTCGACATCCTTTCCTCCAAGAACTTCCTACCTTGCTCTTGGGAAGACTCGAACTCACAACCTTTCGATTGGAAGTGAGGGTTGCTTACCATCAGAGCAACCCCTCTTATCCTTCTACAAATACTATCAAAGACACCAAATCAGAGTTTCTAAAAAAGTATACACAAGATTATTGATTGACAACCTACATTAGAACTTCTAGGTCATATGTTAGTAATAGTATCATTATATGAGCTTCAAGAAAAGGATAAGGGTATCATCACATTGGGAAACATGTTAAGCATATTTGGGATAGGGTTTCTAGTATAATGGAACTTAGTAGAAGTATTTTAGCTGAACAAATGTGTCATAATGACTTAAACACATCTTATCAATACTTCATGACTTAAAAACTAAATGTGAAGTGATCTCAAAACATACACAAAAGACACAAAGATCTAACTAAATCAAGACATACTTACATAAACAATTATGGATCCAATCAAGTAATTGACAGAAACATAGGCATATTAAGTAGGTAGATCAGGTTTAAAGGTAATAAGCTAATGACCGAGTACTATGGTAACAATCTGATTCTCAAAACTAAATAGGAACCTACTCTATTGGAGCCTAAGTTATTGAATAAAGTATTATGAGATGCAAAATGATATTCAAGACAAATTATCATATCAGTCATGACAGTGCTAACAGAACATTAGAGAGTTTTGAAACTAGATAATAAGAACATTAAGAAATTCTCTAGCCTTTTCAAAGTTAACAGTAGGTTTAAGCTTTCTTTTATACGCGCTGGGGGTGTCTTGGATCGAAACAACCTTGTCACGATTGAGGTAGGAGAAAGTCCTATCACCAGCGCCCAGGTTAGCGTAGGGCTCTAGCCTTGGCACTGGAAACTTTTAAGATCTAATTTTTGCGCCATAGGCAACACCCCCCCCCCCCCCCCCCGCTAGCTTGGGCACTATTTTGTGGTATTTTTTCCATTTCGTCCCCTTTTCTCTTCAAACAATGCACCTTCCTCCCACATTGCCTTCGGATAATTCCTACTCATAAAAACATCATGAATTAGAACAATCATTACATTGTACATTAAAAATCTACGAAACATGAGAAAAATACGATGCAATATACATATCAATATACATACTATAAGCCAAATATCACATACTTTCTACACACGCCAATATATTTGTATACTTATCTCTCTATCCATATGCATACATGTTTATCTTTTGTATATATGCAGGGATAAACTGAGGTTGGTAGGATGGAATAATCTATGCGGTTTGATGACTGATTCTAAGAAACTGATGATTGATTATGGAGTTATTATGCTCAGGCGCATGCATATGATTAATCCCTTTTGAGTCACATGACCCATTGTACATTGGATCGTGTGTGTGCAATGATATTAGACAAAGAGAAGGTGAAGGTGTTGGGAACTAGGAAGGTTTCAATTGAGTTAGAGTTTGAGTCTTGATCATGCATAGACATTCTATATAAGTAAAATAATTCATATAAATATTAGTCGTTGCATATCTTATGTATATGTAGATTCGGTGCCATGATTTGTGCTTTTGATCATTTTTACCTTGAAACATGCTTCTCATTTCCTTCTTGATTGTGCACCTTATTGTTTATATTCGTTGTTTTTTTTTTGCTTATTTCTCTATTTCTTGTAGGTTCTTATGAACAGAACAGGTTATAGAAAATGAGTATCTTTGTCAAAAATCTCGCCACTACTTTGTTGGGGTTTGACTTTATATTTACTAAGTACATGTTATCTTTCGTAATCTCATATATAGATATATGCATACTTCTGCATATTTTTTATACGAATCCTAGTATTGATCTTAGGGGTATTCAAGAGGGTGCCTAGGAGATGGTTTTGGAGACTTTCTTGTGTGTCGTTGTGCTTGAATCGTAGCTTATAGAGTTTCCTTCCTATCTATTCTATTATTTTCTTGTCCGAGATAGTATATTTATAATTGAAACTCAAGTTGTATTCTACTTAATAGCTCATGACTTCGTACTATCGGATTTTGGAGATTAATATAGTACTTTCCGCATCTACATGTTGCTTTTAGAATTCCTGCTTTTATCTATATTACATCAGTTGGATATTCTTCACATTATCATGTTATGATTGCTTATGCTTGTTGGTTAATCAATCGGATTGGGTTAAGCTTCATCGCGACCTTGATGAAATTTTGGATCGTGACATCTCGTCACTACTTAGGTCATTAACGATCAATAATACTTAGTGAGTATTATTTGATCAAAGGATATTAAAACTTTTTTTATTATATCAATTAATGAAGATGAAGAGGTAAATCTCAACCAAGTATAATAAAATCTAGATTAAATGATGCAAGAGAAGAACAAAGTGAATAATGCTTTCTAGTATGTCACAACCAAATGATTACTCATAAATATGATAAATTCAAATTAAGAAAAATATTGTAACGAATGCAATTGGCCAAGATAAAAGATGGTGTATGGATTTCAGATCTGTATTTAGTAAGCAAAGTTGTCTTTTTTGTATTCACTTTTCGATTCCCCTTACAAAGTGTTCTCCTCCTATTTATAAGATACAATCCCCTTTTAAACCCTAAAAAGGTATAACATAAAGAATATTCGAAAAGTATATTCCTATTATCTCCTATTACGCTTACACTACTGCAGACGTCGTGCGTTCACTAACCATTGTCGATCGTCACCCTTTATAATGACCAAATGACGCAAAATTATGAAAACCTCATTCTTTGATGTACTCAGTAGTGGTCGGTCATCCAAATTTGGACCTATACAGCTAGTCCCTATGCTTTCGAGTTTGCGAACCAGTGCATCCTTCATAAGCAAACATCACCTATACCTGGAGAGAAATTTGGCTTGTGAATCGTAACGATTTATCCAACAACGGAAGAGCAGTATGCTTCACTATATCCTGGGTGGTGTGTCCTATTGGTAAATGACATCACTTCTACGTGCATCATCATTACATGTCTTCCTGAGACAGAGACTGATGGTTTGTCGCTTCAGTTTTGGTGCCATTGGCAGCCTTCCTCTTCAATTCTGGAGCTACCCAACCATATATATAGGTGAAGGTTTGTTTTATCAAAAATCCTTGGCCATTTCTTCTTTGGTCTCCTTCCCATATCTTCAGCTTTGCTCTTGCAATTTCTTTGCTTTCTCTTTTTCATTAGTCGTTCTTGGTTTTTCATTTTATTGACACATCTTCTGCCACATATATGCATAGAGCACATTGGTCATGTGGATTTCCGATTCCAGCTCATAATCCATGGCGCTTCTTTCTGGTAGTGAGACTATGACAGTGGAGAAAGGGGACAACTTTCCCACCGTAGATAAGTTACTGCCGGACACCCCATGTCCCGAAGCGACTTCCTTAAAGAGCATGAGGCTACTCCCACTCCGGTTGTATCTAAAATTGAGCATGCCTATATAGATGCCCTCCGTACTAAGTACAAAATTCCCCCTCATGTCGAGATGGTTCCGGCAGGGAGGGACTTCATGGAGGTCCATAGACAGGGGTATTGTGCTTTTTATGAATACCCCTTTGTGATTGGTCATTCCTTCCCCCTTCTCTCATTAGCAAAAGAATTATGTCAGTTTTATTATGTTTGCCCGGTGCAGCTTTTTCCGTAGACATATAAAATATTTATGGTTTTGACAAAATACACAAGGTTAGCAGGGTGCGAAGTTGACATTCACCACCTCTTGCACTTGGTTTCCCCTAGTTTTCACAATGGTACTATGGTACATTTGAGGCACCATAGGACCAAAGGGATGGTGATCGGAACTGACAACCGGGTGAGTCATAAATTTTGGCATAAGTATTTCTTTGTCAGAACTTAACACATTGTGTTGGCCCCGATTGATTCCCGGAGCGGTGGAATGATAATCATAGGTGTTGTAACTTGTTTACTATCTCTTTTTTTGTTCACTTAGTATTTATCTGCGGATTTCTTTTGCAGTTGTGGGGCGTACACCCTGTCCCATCACGGGTATAAGGGACTGGGTAGACCGTTTAATGTTTATGCAATAGAGACTCGAGTCTGGTCCGCTTTTGTAAAACGTTTTGGGCTGAAGGTCTCATCCGGTAAGTGTTTTCCTATGTACTGCTCTTTGACTCCTCTATGGATATGGTTGTGAGGTAAGAGATCTCCTCTTTACCGGTCTATCACCTTTTGGATGAGTCTTCGAATGGGGACGAACCTTCATTGAGAAAAAACTAAGGTTAAAGCTTGGGAAAGATGTGGTCATTAATACTGTTAAGAGTCGGAGACGGCACATGTGCTCATGTTTATGGAAGACGTTATCTTGGCGGGGAGGTCTCCCCAGACAGAAGGAGTATACCAAGGAGGGGAGTCTATGCGCTCTGTTGAGGGTGGCGCATCATCTACTGTCGGAGGGGGCTTATGCGTCGAGGGCGACAGCTCGGGTTCAGACATCGACCTAGGGTAATTTTTAGAATTTTTGGAGCTTCACACTCGTGTAGAGGTTAGAATGGGGGTTCTGATCGACACATAGGTTTCCCTGGGGACTAAGACTTGTTGTCAAACTATGATCAGGTAGTGTCCGTTTTTTCCCCTTTATGTGTTGCTCCTAAGAGCGAGGCACTTAAAGCAATGAGTGATGTAGAGTTTCCACGGAGCATTTCAGTCATGGCTCTACGGGTAAATGCCTGTCTTTTATTTTTATTGTTGGGTCTGTTTTACTATTCTTAGCCTATCCTTTTGTTTTTCATATTAGACCCTTATCATGGAGATTAAGTGTGAGCATCGAGAAAGGATAAGGACAATTGTCTATAGGAAGATGTCTTCTAAAAAGAATTGAAAGAGCGAGATGAGGACCTTATGAAGGCCATTGTCCATTGTACTGATGTTGAGGCGGCCCTTAAGTTCAAGGAAGATGAGCTTGCAGCTAAATAAGGGAGTGATGGCCGAAAATGCTGACCTCCAAGAAAAGGTGGCCAATTTAGCTGTTGAACTGGACACGAAGGCAGTGGAGCTCGTTGACCTTATAAGTGAATTGAGCGCAAATGTTGAGGGATTGGCACATGCTGAAAGGGATAGGACAAGTGTTGTCTCTGAAGCATCATCTTTAGAAGACGCCCTCCATGTTTGTATATTTGAGTGGGACAAGGAAGTGGAGGCGTCTGAGCTTAAGGTAGTGGGACTTGAGGGGCATATTCAAGATTTGGAGTTGGAATTGTTTGTGTTAAATAAACAGGTGACTTCTTTGAAATTAGAGGACATGCGACATCAGTCGTGGCCCTCTACATCCCATGCCTCGACTGATCCTATCGTGCCTCACCATTCTATGAGATGTGGGTACATGCTGAAGCCCGTCTCAATGCATATATGGCTATTTATGCTTATGGGAGGGCGTATGAGGCATAGCTTCGGGATGTGCGTGCCAAGGCCCGCGCAGCTCATGAGGCATGCGGGTATGACCCCATCACGCCTGGTGGGGATGATATTAATTTTTATGAGGCAGACAAACTTGCCTCCAATTCTTTGTACGAGGAGGTGTATGCCATATGGAATGATGTGGCGTATTATTCGGTTGTATTTACTTTTGCTTTACCATTTTTGTGAGGGCATGTTTGAGCCCTTTTAAAAACAAGTACTTGTAATATATTTGTTGCAGTGAAAATTGTTTTGGTTGTGTACCTTTGATTGCCATTTCCTTTTATCAGTTTATTCGATAATGACCTTTGCCGCAGTCATGTTATTCTGAATCTTTGTTGAAATGTTAAACCTGTTATGTTGTGAGTTTAATAGGACTCTTTTCTTTAGCAACAACCTTAATCGTAGGGATGTTACTTTCAAGCTGGTGCCAAAGTAGTATCCCGTTGTAGTTTACCAATGTCGAACTCTTTTCTTCGATGATGGACTTAAACATTGGGATGTTACTTTCGAGTCGGTGCCAAAGTAGTATCCAGTCGTGGTTCTTGTGAAGTCAAACTCGTTTCTTTGACGATGTCCTTAGCCATTAGGAAGTTACTTTCGAGCTGGTGCCGGAGTAGTATCCCCTCGTGGTTCGAGTGAAGTTGAACTGTTTTCTTTGATGATGGCCTTAGCCATTGGGATGTTACTTTTGAACTAGTGCTGAAGTAGTATCGCGTTGTGGTTCGAGTGAAGTCGAACTCTTTTCTTTGATGATGGCCTTAGCCATTTGGATGTTACTTTTAATATGGTGCCAAAGTAGTATCCCATTGTGGTTCAAGTGAATTCAAACTCTTTTCTTTGACGATGGCCTTAGCTATTGGGATGTTACTTTCGATCTGGTGCCGAAGTAGTATCTCATCGTGGTTCGAGTGAAATCGAACTCTTTTCTTTGATGATGTCCTTCGCCATTGGGATGTTATGTTCGAGCTGGTGCCGAAGCCGTATGTGGCTGTGGTTCAAGGGAAGTCAAAATATTTTCTTTGACGATGGCCTTAGAAATTGGGATGTTACTTTGATCTGGTACCGAAGTAGTATCCCGTCGTGATGGTGGAACTCTATTTTATTTGCTGGAGTGATGTATATACTGGTTTTACTAGTACCATTAGAGACACGTGTTGATTTTGCAAACATAATGGAGTGATTTTATTCAAATGTGGAATATACATGTCGACTTCGTATGTACAAAGGCGGTGCATGTCGATTACGTACAAACAATGGTAGCACATTTTGATTTCGTACATACAATAGAGATTCTTTATATTTAGTCCCTTCATTTCTCGGCTCGGAAATGTCATCATTAGGCGGGTCAATGAACAATATGTCAAACCTTGAGACCCCCCCTCGTCTCCTCATGGAAAACCACCCTGAGAAAACCTAATTTGGACAAAATGCGATCAAGGGAAAAAGAGTACGATTTAGGCGGCATATCTTTTCAGAAGTGGAAGTACTTGAGGTGGGTAACATTCCAGTTTTTTTGTAGTAGTTTTTCTTCCATTGTCTCTAATTAGAACGCTCCTTTGTTTGATGTTCCTGTGATTTTGTATGGCACGTACCAGTTTGTTCCAAATTTCCCTTCATTCGGGTCTTTCGCTGCTTGTATTTTGTTATAGTACCATTCTCCTTGTTGTTTTTGGGCTATCAACCTTATGTGAGCCATATCCATTCGTTCTTCGACCTAATCCAGGTATGTATTGTGCTTTCATGTTGCTTGGTCCACTCTCATTAGTGTATATCAAGCTAGGTTCCCCGATCGCAATGGGTATAACCGCGTTGGTCCCAAAGACTAACGAGTATGACATTTCACTTGTGCTGGTCTTTTGTATTGTGTGGTAGGCCCACAACACCTCTAGAGCAGTTCTGGCTTAGACCTTTGGCGTCATCAAGATTTTTCTTTAATATATTTAATATTACTTTGTTGGAGGATTCACCTTGACCGTTACCAGCGGGATAGTATGGCATGGAGAGTATCCATTTAACGTGACATTTTTCGAAGAACTCGGTCGTCTTCTTCCGATGAACTGGGGTCCATTGTCGTAACTAATTTCTTTTTGGGATGCCGAAGCGGCATATAATGTTTTTTCATATGAATGTAATGACCTCTTGCTCGCGTATTTGGGTGTATGCATCTGCTTCCACCCATTTGGAAAAGTAATCTGTTATAACCAAAAGGAAATGTACCTTACCTCGTCCTGCTGGGAGGGGTCTGACGATAACCATTCCCCATTTTATAAATGGCTATGTCAAAGTGATGGAATGTAGGATTTCTCCCGCTTGGTGTATCATAGGGGCATATTTTTGGCATTGCTCACACTTCTTGACGTAATCCTACGCTAGAAATATCATGTGCGGATAAGGCACTAACAAGAGCTTGGTTGCATGTATGAGCACCATCGTTTATGATGTTGTACCTGGCCACATGTATTCGAAGCTTTTTGGCTTTTTTCTTATCTAGTAGGAGTGTCCCGTCCTGCAAATATGTTATAATGGGGTTGCGCCAGTCCCAAGTTAAATTTATAGAATGTACCTTGACCTGGTCTATTGATGAATGGACGAGGGTGACCACATTTTCCTCGCTGATATTTTTGGTAGCTTTCATTAGTTTGGCTAGGTATTCTTCTTCGATGTTTTGTGCTTTATTTGATCAAGGAAGCATTCATCGAATTCTGGTAGTAGTATGTGGATTTCTGTTTGGTGCATCTGTAGTTTTTGTTCCTTGACTTGGAAAGTCCCAGTAACTTTATTTAGAACGAGTTGAGAGTCACAGCGAGGGATCAATCATTGAGCGTAATACTTGAGAGGTAATTTCAATCCTGCAATTACGGCCTCATATTCGGCCTTATTTTTAGTCATTTCGGGGAACTATATGGATTGGCAAATTACTTTGCTTGTAGGTACTTCGAGTACGAAACCTAGTCCAGACACCGATGTATTAGAAGCGCCTTCAGTGTAGAAGACCCAGTGGTAGGGTCGTCCATGGGAAGTTCAAAGCGTTTCTTGCTCGACCTCGGGCAATATTTCTGCACTAAAGTCGGCAACGAAATAGGTGAGCACTTGCGACTTTATTTTTGCACTGCTCGCTAATTCTATGGCCCATTTGGCCAACCTACCCGATAATTCGAGTTTGTGCAGGATGCTCCTGAGAGGGAAGGTTGTCACCACCTTTATGGAGTGGCATGGAAAATGTGGTCTAAGGTTTCTTGAAGCTATGACTAACGCCAGAGCTAATTTTTCGAGTTGGGGGTTCTTTCATTTTCGATGTCCATTAAGGTATTGCTAATATAGTAAATTGGAGATTGCATACCTTTATTTTTGCGGACTAAAACTACACTTACCGCGACTTCGGATACAACTAGGTAGACTAGGAGTCACTCCTGTGGATCCGCTTTGGCGAGTAATGGAGGTGAGGACATGTATGCTTTCAGTTTTCCTAGGGCGTTGACGCTTTCTGAATTCCACTGAAATCTGTGGTCCTTTCTTAATCAGTAAAATACTTATGGCATCTATCTGATGACCATAAGATGAACCTCGACAGGGTGACTATCCGTCCTATCAATTTTTGTACCTACTTTTTGCTGTTAAATGTTTCTGGTATTCCTTCGATGGCCTTGATGATTTGATCTAGACTGACCTCGGTGCCTTGCAACACTAAGAAGCTGAGGAACTTTCCCGGGTTTATGCCGAAGGCGTATTATTTGCAGTTTAGTTTCATGTCGTACTACCTCAGTATGTTGAAGGCTTTCTTCAAATGATCGATGTGATCTTCTTTCCTTTTTGACTTTACCAGCATGTCATCGATGTAGACCTCTATTGTTTTACCGATTTTATCTTTGAAAATTTTGGTGACTAACCTTTGTTATGTTTCCCCTGCATTCTTAAGTCTGAACGGCATGACTCTGTACCAGAACGTTCCTTGGTGAGTGATAAAAGTAGTCTTCTCTTGGTCTTTTTCTTACATTAGGATATGGCTATAACCCAAATAGGTGTCTAAGAAGCTTAGCAACTCATGCCCCGATGTTACGTTGATGAGCTGGTCGATATGCGGTAATAGGAAGGAATCTTTCCGGCATGCCTTGTTTAGTCTGTGAAGTAAACACACATCCGCCACTTTCCATTTTTCTTCTTCACCCTGATACTTTGATTCTCATATGAGCCATTGGCATGTAGATTATTGACTTCTTTGCTAAATGCGTTGTTGATTGCAGCATTGAACTTTCTTTTCATTTGCTGCACATGTGGATAGAGGGGATCAACATTCAGTTTGTACATGGCGATATCTCTTGGGACGCCTGGCATATCTGAATGAGAGAAGGAAAACAAATTGGCATTATCAGTTAAGAATTTATGGAACTTACTTGGTTCTGAGAGATTGTGCCTAATATAAACCTTTTTATGGTATCGTTGTTGTCCAGTCGGACGGGATCGAGGTCCTCTACGATTTCCTAGTAGGCTTCTATATGTCGGGATATTTGATAGACTCTATTTTTATGTCGGGTTTGGTTCTCAATATAGCTAATTGTTATGCCTCTGTGCTTTCTCCCTTTAGTTGTTGGGTATGTGCACAATACTAGACGATATGGTAACACTCTAGTACGGTAAGTTGTTCGCTCCGGATGTTGAATATTCCCTATGATGTTGGAAATTTGATTATTTCTAGAGACTTGACGGTATGGCTCGCATGACGTGTATCCATGGCCTCTATATGATAGCATTGTAGGTTGGTTCCTGATCCATAACGTGAAACGTTGTTTCTAAAGTGACTCCTCCAACCATAACGGGAAGCACTATCACTACATAGGTTTGTTCGACTGCATTATTAAAACTCGTTTGTGTTATGCAACACGATACTATTTTATCTTTGAGTCACATTTGTACGAGGACTCAAGGATGGATAATACACGTGCCGCTTACCATTATTATTTTTATATCATTATCTGCAACATGTAAACTGATAACAAAAGAATCATAGTGAGGGAAAGACAAATCATCGGCATCTGACTTATCGAAGATGATACTAACTTCGAGGTCATCATACCATTCATCCGTGATTGACCATTTGCGTTTGTGCATAGTGGTATACTTTACATGGTTGATTTCCATATCATCGCCACCGCGGATGACCATTTGTATGGTACGGGCAGGTGAAGGTGATTTTGAGGGTCCCAGGGATTGATCGCGCCCGCGAGCAAAGTTAGCTCGTCCTCGGTCACTCAGTAGTTCTTTCATGTGTCCTTGGTTTAGCATTCTTAATACCTCCTACTACATGCCTATGCAATCCTCGGTTTTATGCCTCCTTTCCAAATGGAATTCGAAAAGAATGTTCGATTAACGGGTGCTTCGGTCGGACTTCATCTTTTGCAGCCATTTCACCTTTGGGTCGAACTTCTCTAGTGCATACACTATTTTTAAATGAGAACACAAAATTTATGAGCAGATAAGACTGGAGGCATACCTCTTTTGTTTCGATGTGGAGCGGTATGTTGGGGGTGATATTTTTGAGTCGTGGAGGAGGTCGGATGGATGTCTGGATGTAAGGATGATTCCTCTCTTAACTGGACAGGGTAGTTGATCCCTTCGGCCATCATTGTGAAGATCTTCCCATATTTTGGTTTGGACTGACGTTAGCCATTGAATCAGACCATTTAGGTCATCCTCGTCTGCCTTACTTTGGCACAATAGGCGTTGTGGATTTCTTCCAAAATGGTGGGTGGGTATTTCATGAGCCTATTTAACAGCTTTTTGGTCGCTCTCGACCTACTCTTACATTCCATTTCCTCCATTTTCTTTAGCATGGCTATGAGTGCGCCATTACCTGCATCAACAACAGTAGGAGTATTACATGTGCGTGGGGTATATAGTTTGATGGCGATTAATGCGGCATCTGAATATGTAGTGCCTCTAATGTCCCTTTGAACGGGTTTATCAAGTATGTTATTCATAGTGTTTGTCAGCCACTCTTCCAATAGTCTTTTCACGGCCAGTGGTGCTTCTCCTATTGCAAATGTGGAGGCTTTTTTTTCGCGTAAAGCATTCATGCTTCCATGCAGGGGGTGAGGTATCTCCCCTAGGTATAGCGCTCGATGTCACATTTTCATTATCCTCCCTACCGTCTTCATTGATGGAGTTCAGGATGTTGGTTGAGACACCTGCTATTACTTTTAACCTTGCATCTCCCTTTCCTGCCATTGTTGGTTTATACAAAGCTAGGAAGAGGTGAGTATCCCTCTTTATGATCTAGATGAAAATAAGATCTTGCCTAAAGAAATCCCTACAGGCGCGCCAAATTGTTTGACTAAATGATGTTGAAATATTTTTTATTAAATCAATTAATGAAGATGAAGAGGTAAATTTCAGCTAAATATAATAAAATCTAGATTAAATGATGCAAGAGAAGAATAAAGTGAATGATGCTTATATGTCGGAACCAATGATTACCCATAAATGTGATAACATCAAATGTAGAAAATAATTGTAATTAATGAGATTGGACAAGGTAAAAGATGATGTATGGATTTTAGATTTCTATTTAGTAAGTAAAGTTGTCTTTTTTGTATTCATTTTTCGATCCCCCTTTACAAAGTATGTTCCCCCTATTTATAAGGGACAATCCCCTTTTTAACCTTAAAAAGGTACTCCCTCCGTTCTAATTTATTTGAATCTGTTTAACTAGGCACGGAGTTTAAAAAAAAAAATTTAAATTTGTGGTCCTAAACATGTCAAAAGGGAACCCAGAGTATTTGTGTGGTTACAAAAGTTTCTCATTAAGGGTAAAATTGTAAGTTTAAGAAAAATTGTTAACAAATTTATAAAATGGTCATTCTTTTTTGAACGGACCAAAAAGAAAATAGGTTCACATAAACTAGAATAGACGGAGTATAACATAAAGAATATTCGAAAAGCATATTCCTATTGTCTCCTACTACACTTAAATTACTGCAAACGCCGTGTGTTCGCTAATCACTGTCGATCATCACACTTTATAATGACCAAAAGACGCTATATTGCGAGGACCTCATTCCTTGTCTTACGCGATAATGATCGTGGTCATCCAGATTTGAACATATACAAATACTCCCGTTACTCATTCAATTTTCCAACACTCTATGTGCATATAGTGATCCAGATACCAGTGGAGCGCATGAGTGAGATTTCAACGTCGCCAACCTCGTTCATAGTGGCTTGATGTTTTTTATTCTAATTATGTTCTATTTAGACAACTTACCTATCTTTTTTGGGCAGATATTGTATTTTTTTCTTTTTAGATGCTCATGAGTAGTTTATACGAGGCCTTAAATTATTTTGGTTTCTTTAACATTTTATGGGATTTTTTGAATTTAGTTATCTATATTATACCTTTGTTTAGATTATTTTATCTATTTTTAAAAAGAATTGTTTCTCTTTGGTGTTTTTCCTTCGCTCGGTGGAGATCTTGGGTGCCAATAACGACTTGGAAAATTTTGGTGGTGAAATATATACTATTAGAGGTATAGCTATGTGGATGAGTCGTTATTCCTTTTTTAGGTTATGTATTAAATCTTGATTCTGGCTCTGCATATATCCAATGATATAGAAACTATTTGTAAAAATAGCACGGTATAGCAAGTTTCGGATTGGTTATATAAAAATAGCTATCGTTTACCAAGTCAATATAAAATAGCCACTATTTTACTGCAATAGAGACCGATCCAGCATAATATACTAGAGTTCGGTGCATCTGTATATGAACTCCAGCATATTATACTGGACCGGTATACTTTGCTGGCTCCAGTATAATATACTGGAGACTGGAGTACCGATGCTTCAAATTCCAGTATATTATGCTGGACCGGTATACTTGCTGGAACTCATGTATATTATGTTGGAGTTCTAGTGTACTTATACTAGAACTCCATCATATTATACTGGAGTTCCAGTGTACTTATGCTAGAACTCAATTTTATGCTGGAGTTCCAACATAGTTATCCTGGAACTCCAATATAATATGTTGGAGTTCAAGTATACTTATGTTGGAGTTCAAGTATACTTATGCTGGAACTCCAACATAATATACTAGAGTATTTTATGGGTTTTGAACAATGATTTTGCTCAAATTTATCTTTACATGAAAAGTGACTGAATTTCGATTACTTTTGAAATTGGGTTGTTTTTGAATGACCAGCTGTAAATCTGGCTATTTTTTAATTTCTACCAAATTATTTTTATGGCAAGGTTATATTTTTGATTATTTATTTTTGGCAAAATACCTTAAATCACCCCTAAACATGGCTCATATTATTAATATCTCCCCGAATGCCACGACCCCTATTCGCCCTCCGTGAACTATCGCGATGGCACCTAGTCTTACAACTAGGTAAGCCTAACAAGTACATAAATTAATTCGAAACTTGCAGAAATATATAAATCTAAAACTAAGAATCACTTAAAGAAATGGTGTACAGCATGCCGCTCGGCATATACAACACAATATCTCAAAACTTTTATATCACTATCCCAAAATTCAGAAACTCACGGGAAGACAAGCTGAAAGAAATATATTAAAATTCTCTAACTTTGGAATATCTAAATCAATAGTATAAGGGAAGGGCTAACACTATAAGATAGAATATAGATGGAGACTCTTTGATCAGTGGACGCATATGTACTTCGAAGTCTCCAAAAGCTCTCCTTCCTCAAGGATGCTAAGCCTATGCATAAGTACATGAATCTGCACATGAAAAATATGATCAAAAAGGGCATGAGTACACCGCAGCGGTACTCAGTAAGTGTCAAACATAACCTCGGACGGGTAGTGACGAGGAAGGTCAGGACCCTACTGAGATCAAATAAAATATAAGATCTAACAGTGTAGAGTAAGCAATATATTTAGTACAACAACAATTGAATAAGACAGTTTTACAATGTAACAACAAATATACAACAAACAGAGTAACCACGAAAATAAAAACAACTTAACACCCATAGTAACAACGAGGATCTCCCAGGATACCAACCTGTAGTCCTTATCATCAACTGTCCAGTGGATCTTCCAGGATACCGTCTCGCAGTCCAATTACCAATGCACGGGGATCTACCGGAATCCCTATCCGTAGTCCTAAAAGTAAATATCGAGTACTGGGGGAATCTACCAGGTGCATTCCCGTAGTTCTATATAACTATGCATGGGGGATCTACCGAGAATCTAATCCATAGTCCCAAAGATAAATATGCAGGGGGATCTTCCGGGAATCTAACCCCTAGTCCCAAAGTAAACAGACAAGGGGGAGATACCATAATCCCGCATTTGTAGTCCCAACGTAAATATGCAGCAATAGCAAGAAGGTATTCAGAAATGGAATTTCATATCAAGACAACAAGTAATGTTCAGCCTAACATGCTTCACATAGTGCAATCAAGGCAATTTAAGCAAATAGGCAAATTAAGTCAACTAAACATGCTCTTCTAACTAATAATAGGTTATGTTTACAAATAAAATAAAGCGGGAAAGAAAACACGCTAAGGAATATTTTAAGAAAAACTAGATTTTTCAAAAAAAAGCATAAGTACGTGCATGTCACCTCACGCACAAGGCAGTTCAGTTACCAAATACACCAATCCTAAGCGGGAGGTCCCCCAGACAAGGTTAGACAAGGCAGTAACCTCGAACTGGCTCAAAATCAACTCGAAACAAAACTTTTGCCACGAGTATCCGACTCCAAATGGCGCATATCTATTCAATTCAATTGTATATTGTAAATAACTCTTCAAGTAACTAATTCTACAATTAAATTCTAAGCTAATACGCGAAATTATGTAAAATGACCAAAATGCCTCTTAGACCAACGGCTCGGAATCGGGTGAAATTACTATTTTCAGAAACCTCGTACTCTCACTATTCTAATCATATAAAAATATATCAAATCGGATGTGAAAACCCCAATCAAAACTCAATTTCTAGGCCTAAGAACTTTTCCCCAATTTTCATTCAAAATCCAAAATTAAAGGAGGACTTCATGCTTTGGTTAATGGGTTACAAGCAAGAGGGAGCTTAGAATCATTACCCAATCGATAGCTTTGAAAATCCCTTAAAATCTCACTCAAATCCGAGCTCCCCAGCTTAAGCTTTTATAAAAATGGCTAAACCCTCGATTTCGAATCTTATATCTACCTAGGTATTTCCTTAATCTTGATCGCGGAATTAGCCTTGCGATTGCGGAGCACAAAATTGACTGCCCTCAACATACCTTACGCGATCACAAACTCACGCGATCACGAAGCTATACTACTCAACATCATGCGATCGCATTGTAACACACGCGATCGCGAAGCTATACCACACAGACTCATGCGATCGCAGCCTGACTCACACAATCACGTAGAACAAAATATTCCCCTTCCCTCAAATAAGCCTACGCAATCGCGTCCCCTTATACGTGATCGCGAATAACAAAAGTCTGCATTAGACCTCAAGAAAAATTTGCAATTTTCTAACAATTCAACTTGGCCCAGGAGCATCCGAAACACACCCGAGGACCCCGGGACCTCAACCAAATATACAGGCATAACCCATAACATCATTCAAACTTGTTCCAATCTTCGAAACGCTTAAAACAACATCAAAACACCTATTTCTCATTGAATTCAAGCTTAATATTTTGAAAAACGATATAAACACATTTTTGATTAAAAAGTCTACCAAACCTCGTCTGTATGAAAAGAAACTTTGCACGGACATCCCAAATGGCATAACGGAACTACTAAAACTCTCAAAATTCCATTCCAACCCTCTGATCAAAGTCTCACTATCGAACAGGAAACTTTCAAAAATTCAACCTTCATCATTTCAAGCCTAAATTAGCTACGGACCTCTAAAACACAATCCGAACATGCTCCTAACCCCAAAATAAACTAACGAAGCTAGAGGAACTATCAAGTTTTCATTCCGAGGCCGTCTTTACACTGTTCAAACTATGGTTAATTTCAAATATTTAAGCTCTCATTTACGGACTAAGTATCCCAAAACTCTCCGAAAACTCAAAAACGAATATCCCGGCAATCACATTAGCATAAATGAACTTGGGAAAAGCAATTAATAGAGGATCGGGACGTTAATCTTAATATGACTGGCCAAGTCGTCATATCCTCCTACACTTATGCATCTGTTTGTCCTTTAACGAGCATAGAGACATACCTGAAGTAGCAAAAAGATGAGGGGTAATGGCTGCACATATCTTGCTCGGTCTCCCAGGTGGCCTCCTCGACCGGCTGACCCCGCCACTGAAGCTATGTTCTTTGACCTCAACTTTCTGACCTTCCTGTCCAATATAGCAACTGGCTCCTCAACATAAGATAGATCTTTGTCCAACTGGACTGAGCTGTAATCCAACACGTGCAATGGATCACCGTGATACTTCTGGAGCACCGAAAGATGGAATACCGGGTGAAATCCTGCTGGGCTGGGAGGTAAGAAAAGCTCATAAGAAACCTCCCCAACTCGCCTCAAAATCTCAAAAGGTCCAATAAACCTTGGACTCAACTTCCTTTTCTTCCCAAATCTCATAACACCTTTCATAGGTGAAACCCAAAGCATAACTCGCTCTCGAACCATATGGGAAACATCACGAACCTTCCAGTTTGCATAGATCTTCTGCCTGGAATGGGCCGTACAGTTCCTATCCTAAATCGAATTAACTTTCTCTAAAGCATCCTGAAACAAATCTGTGCCCAGTAGTCTAGCCTCACCCGGCTCGGACCAACCTATTAGATATCTACGCCGTCTACCATACGAAGCATCATACAGTGCCATCTGAATGTTGGATTGATAGTTGTTGTAAGAAAACTCTTCCAATGGCAAGAACTGATCTGAAGAACCCCCAAACCCCATCACACATGCCCGGGGCAAATCCTCAAAAAACTAAATAGCGTGCCCGTTCTGTCCGTCCGTCTGAGAGTGAAATGTCATGCTCAACTACAACTGAGTACATAATTCACGTTGTACGGATCTCCAGAACCGCGATGTAAATAGAGTACCTCTGTCTGAAATGATCGAAACTAGGATACCATGTAGACGGCAATCTCTCAGATATAAATCTTCGCCAACCGCTCCGAAGAATAAGTGGTATATACAGGAATGAAATGAGCAGACTTAGTCAGCCGATCCGCAATAACCTAAATAGCATCGAACTTTTCAAAGTCTATGGGAGTCCAGATACAACGTCTATGGTGATACGCTCCCATTTCCACTCTGGAATCTCTATTTGCTGAAGCAATCCGCCCAGCCTCTGGTACTCATACTTCACCTGCTGACAGTTAAGGCACCTTACAAACCCAACTACATCTTTCTTCATCCGCCTCCACCAATAGTGATGTCTCAAGTCCTGATACATCTTCATCGCACCCGGATGAATGGAGTATTGCAAACTGTGGACCTCCTCTAGAATCTGCTCTTGAAGCCTATCAACATTGGGCACACAAACCCGACCCTTCATCCTCAATACTCCATCCTCGCCAATGGTCACATCTCTGGCATCTCCATGCTGAACCTTGTCCTTAAGGAAACGCAAATAAGGATCATTATATTGCCGCTCCCTAAAACAATCAAATAATGAAGACCGAGAAACCAAGCAAGTTAGAACCCGGATGGGCTATGAAAAATCCAATCTCACAAACTGGCTAGCTAAGGCCTGAACATGCATCGCCATAGGCGTCTCCGATGTTGGTAAATATGCCAAACTCTTAAACTCTCCGTCCGGCAACTAAAGGCATCAGCCACTACATTGGCCTTGCCCCGGTGATATAAAATAGTGATGTCATAATCCTTCAACAACTCTAACCACCTCCTCAGGCACAAGTTTAGATCCCATTTCTTGAGCAAATGCTGCAATCTCCGATGGTCAGTATAAATCTAACAAGGCACACCGTACAGATAATGGCGCCAAATCTTCAGGGCGTGAATAGTGGCAGGTAGCTCAAGATCATGGACAGGATAATTCTTCTCATGTATATTCAACTGTCTGGACACGTAGGCAATCACCCTATCATCTTGCATCAATATCGCTCCAAGTCCAACTCTCAAGGCATCACAATAGACAGTATAAAACCCTGAACTTGTAGACAATATCAAAACTGGGGTCGTAGTCAAAGTGTCTTGAGCTTCTAAAAGCTCGCCTCGCACTCTTCTGTCTACTGGAACGGAGCACCCTTCTGGGTCAGTCTAGTCATAGGGGATGCGATCTATGAAAACCCCTCCACAAAATGACAGTAGTATCCCCCTCCTAAGCCAAGAAACTACGGACCTCTGTAGCTGAGGATAGTCTGGGCCAACTCTGCACTTCCTCTACCTTCTTCGGATCCATCCAATACCTTCATTCGATACCATGTGGCCCAAGAATGCCACGAAATCTAACCAAAACTCACATTTTGAAAACTTTGCATATAATTTCTTTTCACTCAGAGTCTGTAGCACTGTCCTCAGATGTTGCTCATGATCTTCCCGACTCCAGGAATGCACCAAAATGTCATCAAAAAAGACAATGACAAAAGAGTCAAGACATGGCCATAATACATTGTGCATCAAATGCATGAAAGCTGTCGAGGCATTGGTTAGCCCAAATGACATAACAAGAAACTTGTAATGACCACACCGTATCCTGAAAGCAGTCTTCAGGTATCTAGCTCCCGAATCTTCAACTGATAGTAACTTGAGCGCAAATTAATCCTAGAAAACAGTCGTGAGCCCTGACGCTGGTCAAACAAATCATCAATATGGGGAAAAAGATAATGGTTATTCACTGTAACCTTGTTCAACTGGTGATAATTGATACACATACGCATAGAACAATCATTTTTCTCCACAAACAAGACAGGAGCACCCCAAGGTGAAACGCTGGGCCGAATTAAACCATTATCAAGCAATTCCTACAAGTGATCCTTCAATTCCTTCAACTTAGGAGGAGCCATAAAATATGGAGGAACAGAAATGGGTTGATTGCCCAGCGATAGATCAATTCCAAATCAATATCTCTATCCAGCGGCATGCCCGGAAGGCCAGTTGAAAACACATCGGCGAAATCCTGCACTACATGGACTGAATTAACAAAAAGGGTATCAATACTGACATCTCTCACATAAGCTAGATACGCATCACACCCCTTCTCAATCATATACTGATCCTTAATAAAGGAAAATAACCCTATTGGGAGTATGATATAAGGTACCCCTACACTCAACACGCGTTATACCTGGCATGGCCAGCGTCACTGTTTTGGCGTGAAAATCACGAATAGCATAACGGGGAAACAACCAGTCCATTCCAAAGATAATACCAAATTCAACCACGCAGAGTAACAACAAATTAACTCTGGTCTCAAAACCATAAAGAGTAAACCAAACACGACTGATAAACGCGGTCCATAACAAGTGAAATCTAACACAGTAATAGAAACATAAACAGGGGAACTCAAAGAATCCCGAGATACAACCAAATGTGGAGAAAAATAAGAAGACACATAAGAATAAGTAGAGCCTAGATCGAATAGAACTAATGCATCTCTGTGGCAAACTGATATAATACCTATGATGATAGAATCGGAGGCAATAGCCTCGATATGGGTAGGCATGACATAGTATCTAGCATGGCATCGCCCTCTAGGGAGACCTCTACCTCCCCGACATCCACCTCTAGTTGGGTGAGCAGGTGGGGTAGAAACTGGAGCTATAACCATGGCCTGAGAACTTTGCGGGACATGCTATGGCTGAGAAGTCTGTGGAGGTACACCCCTCCCAAGTCTGGGGCAATCCATCACCATATGGCGTATGTTACCACACTCAAAATTAGCCTAGGAAAGATGTGGTGGTTGTGACTGGCTAGGGGCAGATCTTCTGGACTGACCTCTGAAAGCACCCCGCGCAGGAGGCGCACTAGAAACTGGAGGTGCATAATAACGCTCTTGAGGCCTAGGAGGAGCTAGAGCATTGTTGGCTACTGGAAGAGCTAAATGTACGTGGCTACTCAAATAGCCCCTACCATGACGACCTGCAGCTAGGGTACGGGCACCAGAATAATGGCCCGAATCACGAGACCTCTTGGCCTCTCTCTCCTCCTTCTCCCTAGCATACATACCATCAATCCTCCTAGCAATGCTCACCACCTGCTGAAAAGAAATATCCATCTCCAAATTATGAGCCATGCTAGATCTGATGCTGGAAGTAAGCCTCTCAAAATATCGACGAACTCTCTTGCGAATAGTAGCAACCAAGGCCGGTGTATGCCTAGCCAAACTGGTGTAACGGACAGCATACTCTAAAATAATCATAGCACCCGGGTGCAAATGCTCAAACTTTGCATGCCACACATCCCTGAGGCTCTAAGGAACATACTCTCTTAGGAACGGATCTGCAAATTGAGCCCAATTACTGAAGCAGCCTCATCTTGATTTTTGTGCACCACCACTCATAGGCGTCCCCTCAAAGCTGAAAGGTAGTGAAAGAAACCTTGCTTGAACCTGAAATAACCATGGTACGAGAATGCAATAACACTCATCAAGAAATCCCACAGCATCCTCTGATGCTAGACCATTGAATATATGAGGCTTGTACTTCTTGAACCTCTCAAGCCTTAGTTTCTCATCCTTGAAAGTCGTTGCCCTATCCTCAGGCTGAACAGGCACTGTAGGCGGTACAGGAATAATCTTATGACCTACTCAACCGGCACTCGCTGCTCGATAGTACGGGCAGTGGGAGTCTGTGCGCCTTCCTGGACCTGGGATATGGCTAAGGTAAGGGGAAGGAACCTTGCCTGAGCCAAAGTGGTGTACATGCTCATGAATTATAAGTCTCCTAAAGAGCTGGAGTAGTGGTAGTAGTAGTCGTAGTAGTAGTGGTGGTAGTAGTGGTGGTAGTAGTGGTGGTAGTAGTAGTGGTGGTAGTAGTGGTGGTAGTAGTGGTGGTAGTAGTGGTGGTAGTGGTGGTGGTAGTGGTGGTAGTGGTGGTAGTGGTGGTAGTGGTGGTAGTGGTGGTAGTAGTGGTGGTGGTAGTAGTGGTCGTGGTGGTGGTGGTGGTGGTGCTGGTGGTAGTGGTGCTGGTGGTAGTGGTGGTGGTGGTAGTGGTGGTGGTGGTAGTGGTCGTCGTGGTAGTAGTAGCAGTAGTAGTAGCAGCAGCAGTAGCAGCAGCAGCAGCAGCAGTAGTAGTATTCCTTGACTCTGGCTGGATCTGCTGGTGGTACCTCAGAGGCAACTTGTGCAGGTGATCAGGCTGCACCACAGGTACGTCATTGACCTCTACCCCGGCCTCGGCCTCAAGCGGCCTGATCCTCTTGGGTAGCACGTGTCATCACCATTTGTGAGAGATATAAAAATAGAAGTTTATTTGTGATATCAAAATCTCGCACGACAGGAAATGAAATGAAGTGAAATTTTCCTAACAGTTACATAGGCTCTCGTAGATAAGTACAGATGTCTCTGTACCTATCAACGAGACTTTAATAAACCGGCATGTGTTTCGTGACTCCTACGAACCTAGGTCTCTGATCCAACTTGTCACGACCCCAGTTCACCCTTTATGAAATGTCGTGACGGCACTTAGTCTTACAAATAGGTAAGCCTAACAAGTGTGAAGATTAAATCAAAACTTGCGAAAATAATAAATCTAAAACTAAGAATAACTAAAAGGAATGGTGTACAGCATGCCGCTCGGTATATACAGCATAATATCTCAAAACTTCGACATCCCTATCAAAAAACTCGGAAACTCACGGGAACACAAGCTGAAAGAAATATAGTAAAATCCTCTCTAGCTCCAGAATGTCTACATCAACAGTATGAGGGGAAGGGCCGTAATCTCGGTTGGGTAGTTACGAAGAAGTTCAGGGCCCTACTGAGATCAAATAAATATAAGATTAAGTAGTGTAGAGTAAGCAATATAATAAGTACAGCAATGGAATAAAACAATTTATACAAGGTAACAACAAATATACAACGAACAGAGTAACCACGGAAATAAAAATAGCTCAACACCAATAGTAACAACGAGGATCTCCCAGGATACCATCATATAGTCCTTATCATCAACTGTCCAGTGGATCTCCCAGGATACCGTCCCGTAGTCAAATTATCAATGTGCGAGGATCTACCAGAATCTCGATCCATAGTCCTAAAAGTAAACACCAAGTACTGGGTGAATACACCAGGTGCATTCCTGTAGTTCTATATAACTATGCAAGGGGATCAACCGAGAAACTAACCCTAGTCCCAAAGGTAAATATGCAGAGGGATCTACAAGGAATCTAACTCGTAGTCCCAAAGTAAACAGACAAAGGGGAGCTACTGGAATCTCACATCCATAGTCATAATGTAAATACGTAGCAACAGCAAGAAGTTATTCATAAATGGAATTCCATATCAAGATAACAAGTAATTTCTAGCCTAACATGCTTCACGTGGTGCAATCAAGGCAGTTTAAGTAAATAGGAAAATTAAGTCAACCAAACATGCTCTTCTAACTAACAACAGGTTAAATTTGCAAAGATAATAAATCGGGAAAGGAAATATGCTAAGGAATACTTTAAGAAAAACTAGATTTTTCAACAATTTACACAAGTACGCGCTCGTCCCCTCATGCACAAGGCAATTCAATTACCAAATACACCAATCCTAAGGGGGAGGTCCCCCACACAAGGTTAGACAAGCCACTTACCTCGAACCTGCTCAAAATCAACTCGAAACTACACTTTTGCCATGAATATCCGACTCCAAATGGCCTAAATCTATTAAATTCAATTGTATATTCTAAATAACACTTCAAGTAACTAATTCTATAATTAAATTCTAAGCTAATACGCAAAATTATGTAAAATAACCGAAATGCCCCTCATGCCAACATCTCAAAATTGGGTGAAATTAACATTTTTAGAAATCTCATACTCTCACGAGTCTAATCATACAAAAACCTCTCAAATCGGATGTGAAAAACCCAATCAAAACTCAGTTTCTAGGCCTAAGAACTTTTTTCCAATTTTCATTTAAAATCCAAATTAAAGGAGGAATTCATGCTTAGGTTAATGGGTTACAAGCAAGAAGGAGTTTAGAAACGTTACCTAATCGATAGCTCTCAAAATCCCTTGAAATCTCACTCAAATCCGAGCTCCCAAGCTTAAGTTTTGATAAAAATGGCTAAACCCTTGATTTGAAATCTTATATATATGCTCAAGTATTTCCTTAATCGCGATCGCGGAATTAGCCTTGAGATCGCGAAGCACAAAATGGACTGTCCTCAACTTACCTTACACAATTGTGACACGCTTCATGTGATCACGAAGCTATACTACTTAACCTTACGCAATTCCAATGTAACAAACGCGATTGCGAAGCTATACCATACAGATTCACGTGATCGCAACCTGACTCACGCGATTGCGTAGAAAAAACTCTTCCACTTCCCTCAAATAAGCCTACGCGATCACGGCCCCTTATACGTGATCGCGAAGAATAAAAGTCTGCTACAAACCTGAAGCAAAATCTGTAATTTTCTAACAATTCAACATGGCCCGTTGATCATCTGAAACACACCCGAGTCCCCGGAACCTTAACCAAACCTACGAACATAACCCATAACATCATTCAAATTTATTTCAATCTTCGAAATGCTCAAAACAACATCCAAACACACAGTTCTCATCGAATTCAAGCTTAAAATTTTCAAAAACTTTATAAACACATTTTCGATCAAAAAGTCTACCAAAACCTCCTCCTGATGACCTGAAAATTTGCACGTACATTCCAAATGACATTAAGCAACTAATGAAACTCTCGGAATTCCATTCCAATCCTAAGATCAAAATCTCACTATCGAACCAGAAACTTCCAAAAATTCAACATTCGACATTTCAAGCCTAAATTATTTACGGACCTCCAAAACATAATCTGGATACGCTCTTAACCCCGAAATCTCCTAAAGTAGCTAACGGAACCATCGGGTTTCCATTTCGATACTGTCTTTACACTTTCAGACTATGGTAAATTTTCCAGCACTTAAACTCTCACTTAGGGACTAAGTATCTTAAAATTTTTCGAAAACTCAAAACTAAACATTTCGGCAATCACATTAGCGTAAATGAACTTGGAAAAAGCAGTTAATAGAGGATCGGGGTGTTAATTCTTAAGACGACCGACCAGGTCATCACACCGAACTATGTCTAGTTTTAATTATACCCTTCAACTTGGACTTTCAAAGATATTACCCCTAGATGCTGATGTGGCAAAAAGTGTGGGTGCACTCCCCTGCCACATGGATTTCTGTATATGTCTTATTTTTTTATAAAATAAAATATGTTTTTACTGTTTTAAGAATATTACTTTTTAGATAAAATTTTTCGAATATGAGTTATAATAAAACTTGGATAAAACTACATTATTTAGACTAAATAAATTTATTTGGCTAAAAATAATATAGTTCTGTCCATGTTTTATTATAAATTATATTCAAAAAAATAATTTAAACAACTAATATTCTTAAAATGGTAAAAATATAATTTATTTTTTAATTAATATCACATATTCAGAAAAATCTACGTGGCAAACAAGTGCACTCATACTTTTTGCTACGTCAACATCTATGGGTAATGTTTTTTAAAAGGCCAAGTTGAGGAAGGTAATTAAAAACGAACATAATTCGAAAAGAATACTAATAAAATTTTAGGGTGTTGCGTGTCATTCAATTTATTAGGGCATGACATTTAGAGTGGTAGAATAACCTCAAATGAAAAACTCTTAAATATCAATTTAGTTGATGTTGTTTGCTAAATTGAAAATTCAAATAAAATCCATAGAATTAAAAACTAATTTTTTTTAATATTAGTATGTAGGAATAGAATTAAGGGATTTTTACATATTCATCCCATATAACAAACCTTATAACCACTCATGTTTAAGGTTAGTATTTATTACATTTAAGTAAACCATGTTTCATTTTATGTACCAAAATTTACTTTTAAGATTTAATTATCAATGATTTATTAGGGGCTTGATTTGTGGAACAAAATATTTCCATATCTTCTTTTCCCAATTATATACGTATTAATTATAAATGATTATCCCTTAATTATAGACAGTTAAATAGGTAATAATTGATACCCTATCAATTTCTCTCTTTCTCTCCCCCGTCTCTCTTTTTCTGTGTCTCTCTTTGTGTATATTTTTTCCTCCGCCCTATTTTTCTTTCTTTAATCTTCTGCCCTTCTCTTATCTTTTTTCATTTCTATCTCTTGTCTTCTTCAAGGAATTCAACAATGGATTTCAATTGTTTAGGTATGAAGTTTTAATTTAACAAATTTTTTTCATGTCGAAAAGTTACTGTTTGAATTAAAATTGCTAATTCATAAAATTTGCATGAGGGTGTTTGATTCTCCATCATTGAAAACTATTATAAAGTTTCGAAACTTTGAATTCGATTTTGAGTTTTGAAAAATATTATTTACGAAAAAGGACCAATTTGACTAGTTTGCTATCGAACTAGTGATAATATATACTTTGAGCATCTACTCTCTTCTGCTCTCGTCTCATGTGAATTCTTATGATTGCGCAGGGTCCTCTATCATCATCATTTCCCATTAAAAACAGGAATATTCCAGTGAGCATGAGAGCATTAAAAGATCATTTCAATCGAACAAAGAGTCTCTCTTTTGTGAAGCGAATCTCATATTTCTATTTACTGCTGCTGCTGGCCAAATTTTTGGACATCAATGCAGATATTCCAGCGTTTAATTACAATGCAGATGTTCCAGCATTTAATTACAAAAAAAGTAGTAGCTGTTGAACTTGTTTGCAGTGAGTTTTTAAAATGTAGTCAATTGTAGTTAAATGTAGTTAAGGTTATATGAAGTGTTTCCAGTGAATTTTTAAAATGTAGTCAAATGTAGGTAAATGTAGTTAAGGTTATATGCAGTGTTTCCAGTGAGTTTTATAATGTAGTCAAATGTAGTCAAATGTAGTTAAATGTAGTTAAGGTTAGATGAAGTGTTTCCAGTGAATTTTTTCCTTTCGTATTTATTTGTTATTGTAATAAATTTCTCCATAGGCAGTTGGAATTTTAATGTAAGGGAAGAATCTTAAAAATGGTGATTTCTCTACTTTAATGACATCATGTAGTGCAGGCACAACCATTCCTGCTAAATTTCTTTTTTCACTTCCTTCACCTTGTCATCTTAGCTATTGTGAATTCTGCTTAAACCACCAAAAAAGAATTAATAGCCATTAACTCCCTCATATCCAATAGAAAATTCAGAAGAAATGTGATTGGTGGATGCCCACCAGTAGTGTATCCTTCTGAATCTACAAACTACTACAGGTCCATAATATGTCCTCTGTTACACTTCTTTCAAATTTTCTCTTGAAGAATCCACAACAACACTTCCATGAACATACATAACAACATTAACTTGAAACTCAATATGATCACGAAAGGAAAAAATTCATTGGAAACACTTCATATAACCTTAACCATACTTAACTACATTTGACTACATTATAAAAACTCACTGGAAACACTGCATATAACCTTAACTACATTTACCTACATTTGACTACATTTTAAAAATTCACTGGAAACACTTCATATAACCTTAACTACATTTAACTACAATTGACTACATTTGACTACATTTTAAAAACTCACTGCAAACAAGTTCAACAGCTACTACTTTTTTTGTAATTAAACGCTGGAACATCTGCATTGTAATTAAATGCTGGAACATCTGCATTGATGTCCAAAAATTTGGCCAGCAGCAGAAGTAAATGGAAATCTGAGATTCACTTCACAAAAGAGAGAGACTCTTTGTTCGATTGAAATGATCTTTTAATGCTCTCATGCTCACTGGAATATTCCTGTTTTCAATGGGAAATGATGATGATAGAGGACCCTGCGCAATCATAAGAATTCACATGAGACGAGAGCAGAAGAGAGTAGATGCTCAAAGTATATATTATCACTAGTTCGATAGCAAACTAGTCAAATTGGTCCTTTTTCGTTAATAATATTTTTCAAAACTCAAAATCGAATTCAAAGTTTCGAATCTTTATAATAGTTTTCAATGATGGAGAATCAAACACCCTCATGCAAATTTTATGAATTAGCAATTTTAATTCAAACAGTAACTTTTTGACATGAAAAAAAATTGTTAAATTAAAACTTCATACCTAAACAATTGAAATCCATTGTTGAATTCCTTGAAGAAGACAAGAGATAGAAATGAAAAAAGAGAAGAGAAGGGCAGAAGATTAAAGAAAGAAAAATAGGGCGGAGGAAAAAATACACACAAAAAGAGAGACAGAAAAAGAGAGACGGGGGAGAGAAAGAGAGAAATTGATAGGGTATCAATTATTACCTATTTAACTGTCTATAATTAAGGGATAATCATTTATAATTAATAAGTATATAATTGGTAACATAGATTTGAGCCTTAATAAAGGCGTTATTTTAGGAGGCAACATCTGGAAAGATTCCGTTTGGTACATATTGTGTAACAAAAACATGGGATATGAGGGTAATAAACAAACAATGCACAATAATGGTGGTAAGGTTTGGTATATGGGATGTATAGGTAAAAATCCCTAGAATTAACTCAAAAATATATTTGCAACTTACGATGATTGACCGAGAGAAGCCTCGGTTCAGATAAAGGAGAGAGAATAAGCCCCGGCTCAAAATTTAATTTATATTGGAAAATTATCATGTATGTCCGCTCATAAGTTATTATAAAAATTGGTCAATTTATAAAATATTACTAATATTAGCTATATATACTATAAGAAAAATTCCAAAAATCGTCCACGAAAACAAACTAAAATCAGTCGGAAAATGTCAACTTTTGCTTTTTGTGTGGGTGTTATTTGAATAAATCGAGTCTATCTTAAGCCTTTTGAATCTCAGTTGTGAGATGATTTAGTAGAGTTTTGAGGTAATTTGAATTGAAAATTTTGATTAGAAGATGAACATGAGAAAAAATGATGTTTATCACATGTACATCTATATATACTTGTATATGAGATACTTATTTGATATACAGGATCACAAAAGACTTTGAAGCTCAATTTTCTCTACGAACGTTGATATAAATAACCTCCAATATTGCTCAAATTTTGTTTATTGTTGTTTATTGCCTCGTCCATATATTTTCAACGAATTTTAACCATACTCATTGAAAAATAAATTCCTTTTTGCCTAATTCTTTTAATATTCTATATCATTGATAATGAATTTTGACTCTAAACTAGTCTAATTTGCCTTCAAACTTCGTCAAATTATATATATTACCTCATCTATGTGTTTTTGACGAATCCCATCAATACCTATTGAAGAAATTCTTTTTTTGCCTATATTTTCTAATGTCATATATCATTGGTAATTTTTTTGGCTATTTTCAGTAGCATCTAAAATAATTAGTTGTTAGTAAATAGTGTCTTCTTTTTTTTTTTTACATTCTCGTAAGATCCCTTTCTTTTTCTCTCCCCGTTAATGTGTGTTTATAGGCCAGGTGCCTGGGAGGGGAGCTCGCATGGCGAGGTACCGCATGCCCACTTTTAGATCTTTTAACTTTCTCGTGCGAGGGGACTAGCTGACCTCTTCTCCTTTCTGCTTATCCTGGGACATTCCATGCAGCATAGAGAGCGGCGTACAAGCCACAATGAGAGGTTCTTCGAGTTATTGGTGATATCTCGTCTATTTCAATCATTGTATCTCAACTTAAAATATTTCTTTTCATTCATGGTATATCATGCATTTCATTCGTGGTACCTCAACTCAATTTATTTCTTTTGTTTCCCCCTTACATTAGTACATGTAAATTATATAATTTCAAATACTCCAACATCATTATTTAGCTTGATTAACGCTACAAATATATAGCAAATACATAAGTAGCCGGAAATAACATATTAATATTTACGATTTACACACAAAGTTGTAGGATACACTACTACCATGTTATAAATATTTTTTTACCCTCGTATGATATTGCACACACTTCTATACTAATTTAATGACGTCATTAAGCCGTATTTTCAAAATTAAATATGAATAATTATTGCATTTATATTTATCTCAAATTTCTATAAAAGTAGTTGAGAGATTTAAGAGTCTTTGAAGTTTCTACTTGAGTGCACATTGAAAGATTATTTTGTTCATTATCTCTTGAAGGTAAAACATCACTTTGTTATTTGCACAAATTTACTTTCGGAGACGGTAGATAATAAATTGTGTCGAGAAAATAAAATCAAGATTGAAAATATCGCAATAATCATAATATTTTATTTCAAATATTTGAGTGGTACAATCTCTATGAATCATCTGATTCTTCTTTTTAATAGTAAATAAACTCAAGAACTTTGAGCTTGATCTTGAATATATAGTTGTCGCCACGAACGATGATCTTCTTCTTGAGCTTTAGCTTGATTGCTTGAACTTGACCTTGATTCATTCTTCATTCTTGAGCTTGATTTGTCCTTCGTTCTTGAGCTTGAATTTGATTGCTTGAAGATTGAAACTTGATTGCTTGAAGCTTGAATTGTGGTGGAATTTGCAGCGATTGATTCCTGAGCTCTTTTCTGCTTCTTGTTATAACTTCTGTGTCTTTTCTGAGTTATGAATACCCATATTTATAGTTGTGGAAAGGAGGAGCCATGAAAAGGACAAACTCTTTCCGACCAATCAAATTGAAGTGTGACATGACCGCATTTGATTGGCCAAAATATACCATTTGCACACGCAGCACGATTTCACTGGCCTTTCAGTGTGACCGGGCATGCTTTATCATTTTGACACGCGGCATGGTCCTATTGGCTCCTCCGCTTGACTTGGAGCGCCACATCATTTAACTAGGGGTGTATTTTGGCCCGGGCCCGGGCCTAAACAGGCCTGACATGCCGGGCTTCGCGGTCCCGGGCTTCGTGTGCCGGGCCTGGCGGTCCCGGGCCTGGCGGTCCTGAAGGTTGAGACCATCCCGTGACGGGCCTAAGCCCACAGTGGTCCTGGGCCTGGCGGGCCTGACCTTTTTTTTTAAGGCAATATCTTGTATAGTAGTTATTAGTATAGTGTAGAATATTAGTATAGTATATATAATATATATTTCATTGTATATTGTGTTGTATTAATTAGTATATATTGTATATTATGCATATATTGTGTTGTAGTAATTAATATATATTGTATATTATGTATATAATGTGTTGTAGTAATTAGTATATATTGTATAATTATGTATATATTGATATATATTATGTATACATTTTGTGTATTAATTAGTATATATTATATATAATGTATATATTGTGTTGTAGTAATTAGTATATTGTGTTGTCCTATTAGTATATATTGTATATTTTGTATATATGTAAATTTCCTATATATTTTCTTGTAGTATATATTGTATCTTATGTATATATATATTCTCTTATATAATTTCATGTAGTATATATGTTGTATATTATGTATATATATTTTGTTGCAGTATATATATTGTATCTCTTATGTATAATATATATATATATATTCTCTTATATATATTGTATCTTATGTATATATGTTATTAATTATATATTTTCTTGTAGTTTAGGTTGTTAGTTATGTATATATATTCTCGTATATATTCTATTGTAGTATATATTATATATTATATATATATATATATATATATATATATATATATATATATATATATATATATATAGATATATATATGTCGAAGTAAAGACAAAGAAATATTGAGAAAAAAGATATTCTAGGATATGTCTTATAATTTTTATTGACCAAAATGGCATATCCTTCTTAGTCTTCCTTCCCCCAATGGAATGAGCACAACAAGGTACTACTACCACCATTGAAAGGAAAAAAAACTAAAAGAAGATGTGCCAATGTACAAGTTACATCATAATCTACATTGTATTTTTAACAAATCTCATAAATCCGTCAAGGTTGGGAGGAGGTTGTGTTAGTGGTGGTGGAAACGAAGCTTGTTCATCACCACTTCCGGGGCAAGTTGAATCCTCCGAAAGTTCCGCTATCATTTCTTCATAAGCTTCATCTATCACCGGTTGTGATTCTGCAATTCCAAATTTTCTTCTTTCCACGCGGATCCAATCTCTAAAAAGCACCGATTTTTCCAAGCTATCCCTCATCACTGCTCTATGATCACCGATTTGTAGTCTTGCTTGACTGAAAGCGCTCTCCGATGCAATAGTTGAAGCTTGAATTGATAATATATAGTTGTCGCCACGAACGATGATCTTGTTCTTGAGCTTTAGCTTGATTGCTTGAACTTGACCTTGATTCATTCTTCGTTCTTGAGCTTGATTTGTCCTTCGTTCTTGAGCTTGAATTTGATTGCTTGCAGATTGAAACTTAATTGCTTGAAGCTTGAATTGTGGTGGAATTTGCAGTGGTTGATTCCTGAGCTCTTTTCTGCTTCTTGTCATAACTTCTTGTGTCTTTTCTGTGTTATGAAGACCCATATTTATAGTTGTGGAAAGGAAGAGTCATGAAAAGGAAAAACTCTTTCCGGCCAATCAATTTGAAGTGTGACATGACCGCATTTGATTGGCCAGAACATGTCATTTGCACACGCAGCACAATTTCACTGGCATTTCAGTGTGACCGGGCATGCTTTGTCATTTTGACACGCGGCATAGTCCTATTGGCTCCTCCGCTTGACTTGGAGCGCCACATCATTTAACACGTGGCACCAAACTAGACCTCTAGGAAGATGACATCTTAGGCTTAACGAAGTGGGCTCATCACTTTAGCACAGTTAAATGGGCTACCGCAATAAACTAAGACTTATTTATTTAATTCATACATATTGGACTTATATAATTAATTCAATAATATTAGCTCATATTTATTTGGACTAATATATCTTGAATTTAAAATATAGTTATTTAGTAAATTTAATTCTAATAAAATTTGCATGCCTACAAATAATTTGTTGGCAACTAATTTTCAATATATGAAAAAAAACTGCAATAAAAAAATAAGAGAAAATTATTTTTACTTATCAATTGTGAGTACTATCCGGTTTCTCGCTTGATTCTTCTCTCCTGATTATCTCTGTGATTCGAGGGCTGAAGCCGTGTATTTCTCGAATGTAGGATGATGCATACCTCCTGGGGATGTATTTGATCTCCAACTTCTTGAACTATTTAATTGTCAAGAAGTATCCGACAATATATATTTTGATCTCTTTGTGAATACCCCAATAAGTTTATGGGATTTTGAGACACCTTTTCAATAGAATATGTATCCCTTTACATATGTATGAGTTAGTGTTTAGGGTAAAATAACCTTTAAGAAACTTAATAGATTCCTAGGATTTTGAGAGCGTTATAGTATTTCGATGTCTACGGAGACAATTCCATAGCATGCCTCAAACTAATAATTCACATCCAATATTTTATCTTATCTTTTATTGTTAATTGTTCTATCTTATATATTATTAATTAGTATTCTTCTTATGAAATTCTCGTTCATCTCTAATTTCGAACAGAGACAATGAAAGAAGTTGATATGTCCCCCCAACTTCCCCACCACACGATTCATAGTTGGACACAACACATGGAATGTTTCATGCAACAAGCGAAACATCTCATGCTTTCTTTCACCCGCAACGTCCCCGCGTAGTTCTCTCCGTCCCGTTATGTTATTAATTCTTGAAATTTGTTTCATTTGTTTACAATAATTGTATGTGAGCTACTCTTATATCTCATCTCAGTTTATTGGTAGTGCCAATGTTCTATTGATGCTAATCTTCCTAAAGAACTTAGGGAACTTCCTTTACTGAATTCTATTGCCATTTCATATTCCATCTACACTTCTAGAATAGATTTCCATTTCCGAAGAAAAGGAGAAATTAAGAGAAATAAATTTTGAATTACGAAAACTCAGTCCTCAGTGTCCATTATTCATAATACAATTGTGTTCTTTTGTGTAAGGCCCCGTAAAAATCTGTATTCAAAATCTAGTAGCTCATAGTATTAAGTTAGGGGTATGTGTTAGGAATGTGTTTCGGTCCTTTTGTACTGATCTAAGCATATAAAAATCATGAACTTAAGTTTTCCAGAAAAGTATCGTCATGCAGTTGCAAAATCAAGTATGCGGATCGCATTTCTGTCGCAAATCAAGTCAGTGGCTTGGTTTAAATTGAGGTCAAAAAGCGGTCCATTATGCAATCGCATAACTTATATGCGGACCGCATAGTCGCCACCAAAATTTCCTAAGGATTTTGTGAAGGGCAGTTCTGCGGTGCATTATGTGACTGCAGAACAAGAATGCGGATCGCATTCTGACCACAAACTTAAACAGTACACCCAGTTTTTGGGAGCGTTTCTGCGGTCCATTCTGCGGACCGCATTCCCGCTTTGCGATCGCAGAATGCGATCGCAAACCGGACTCAGGCCCTTATTTTATAAATTTTAAAATCCGACCACACCCCGTTAAATAACACCAACATATGCTATTTATGATTATTATTAGAATATAGAGAGAGGAGGAGAGAATTCTAGAGAGAGAAAGAGTATCATCCATTAAGCCCCATCCAAATTCATGACAGATTCCTTGAAGATTGCTAATTGAGGCTTCTAGGTTCTTCCTCCTAACTGGTGAGTAGCTGTGCCCCCACCCCTAATTTCAAGCATTTTATTAAAAATAAGTAATTAGTAAGAGGGTACATGGGGTGCAAGGCTAGAAATCTTGCATGCATAGTTAACAATGGGGTATGGGAAGATCATGGCTTTAAAAGACGGTAATTACAGTAGAAAATAATAAAATCTCTCACAAAAATGTACCAAAAATCACAATGCACACCTAGTTCTTGTCAATATGTTCAAATGAGCTAGGATCTTGATCGTATCTCTAATTCTTGGCTAAATTCATGGTTCTCGTAAAATAGATCGAAGTTGCTAGGAAATTCGGAGAATTTTTGTAAGGAATTAAGGGAGACTCCATTGAGGTATGTTTGGCTAACCCTTTTCTTTTAGTGTTGAATTCATGTGTTCAATGGCTAGCTTGAAATTTTGAATTGATTCTACTTAGTTTATTTCATTTATGTGTTGAGTGACGAACGTCTATTCCGCATTATTCTATGTGTTTATTTGTAATCAGGGTAATTAACAAAGTGATCATGTCTTTCAAGAGTTCGTTATTTTCCTAAGCATGAGCTTGCCTTGTAATATAGCTTTGGATAAATGAATGATGGGATTACATGAACAAATTGACAAAGAGGAAGGCTTGTGTTGTATTAATGAATTTGGGTGCCAAGGAGCACGTAAATGAAAAGAGGTGTTATACCCGGTGTGGAAAAATATGGAAGGAAAGGGAAACTGAAGAGTAATTAAAAGAGGTTATGTCCCAAGTGAGATGGCTTAGCCGATCGGGCCGAGATTGGATGCCATGCTGTACACATGGTGGCATTTATGTTAGGATCCGGAACGATATGGTGAATGTGGATATGCCTCACTTGGGATGGCTTAGCCGGTCGGGCAGAGACCAGACTCCGCGATAACAACCCCATGGTGGTATTATATTATAAAGACACGATATTTGGCACTAATGAACATTAACTTAAAAGGAAGAACAGATTTAACCAACAATCCCGCAAGACTTATTTGGTGCTCCTACTTGAATTTTCTGTAATGTAACTGTTGATGATGTAACTGTTTGTTCTTACCTTGTTTTACTGTTCATTCTATTAGAATTGTGTTTGCCATACATACTAGTACTATTCGACAGTGGTAACGTCCCTTTTGCAAGGGGCGCTACATCTTTGAATGGATGTAGGTGGTTCCGTTGCTTATCATGCCGATCGTAGATAGTGGTGCACCCTTGTCCTCTTCACGGTTATCTTGTGATCCCCCATTCCTCACATGGGTTGTAGCTTTTCATTGTATAATTTGTCACATTTTGAGGTATGGCTTGGGCCTTGTCGCCGGCATTATCATTTTGAACTTTTATATCCTTAGAGGCTCCGTAAATATTTCTGTGGGTCATGTTCGGTTGCCGGGGTGGTCTTAAAAATCATGTTGTATTTGAAACTTCATGTTCTAGACTGTTGGATGTATGCACTTTGGGAGTTAAACTATGGCATATACCACGCTATAACTATAGGGAAATCTTGGGAGTCTAAACTATTATTTAATGTAGTATTATAAAACGATATGTTCATGATTAACTGTGAAACATCTTCTTCTTTTATTATTTATTTCTTAAATCACACTAAGCAGAATCGAGACCTGTAATGGTGTCAAGTCAAGTAGGGAGTGCTCAAGTAAGGCTTGCTCGATCAGGATTTTCTCGATCGTGCGCCGGTCGCACTCCCCAAGGTCGGGACATGACATTTTGGAAGGAAAAAGTTCCTTATTCGTGACATATTTTAGCAAATCATATTTCTATTATTTATGGATATTTTATGCGTGTATATATATGATAAAAACAAATTCCATTTTCGAATTCACCAATGATGCTCAATAGGGAAAATGTCCAAATATACTCCTAACGATTATAATTTGTATTACGTTTGCCTTCGGTTTATCTTTTGCTCCATGAACCCTACTATTATCTTTTGTCTCGATTATATCTCTCCCACAAAATGATTTCTAGGGTGGAAAAATTTGCCTCATGAGGGAATATTTGGTCCGTTACAATTCTTCAAGAGTATAATTGAACATTTTCAATTATCCAGTGGCGTGCTTTGAATTATGGAAGAGGGTATACAACCCATTTTTATAACTTTTGGATAATTTATATTACAAATATGCAAGTAGCATGTAAGCAACGCCAGAGGTTCTGGAAAGATCAATACAATAACCATGGAACATGTTTGCTTCAAGCTACAACCAAGAACAATATTTTAGTCTAACCATAAAATTGAAAGACGAGTTCGATCTTTTGAAAATACTCGAAAATAATAGAATAATTAAACCTGGATCAACGACAACGAATGACGCTAAGAAAATCGAAAATGCCATCGAGACGGTCACTAAAGTATTTCCTAGCTTCAAGTGCTTTGATATACAACAACGTTGTATCCATGGGAGATAGGCATATGTTTCAACCCACAGGCAACTAATGTGATTCCATGTCGTCAATATTGGACGTTACCCAACTAAGAGGATTGCGCTTCCACCATGAGCAAGAAATGAGAAATTGTTCATGGTCCTAATTGAACTTATGGTCCTAATCGAAAATTGAAGTTCTACTTTATTTATCCTAATTTTTATTATAGAAAGGAGTGCCTACGAAACAACTTTTACAGGAAAAATTGTACTCAATGATGAAAAGTGGAGGTTTTTTTCTTCTCTCGTTTTTTCTTTTTGTGGGGCGCAGGAGTCAGCTAGACACAAAAGACCATTTACCATGTTAATCTGTCAAAACATAGATGACTTTATGACATGATAATTCCAAAAGCTCAGGGCAGGGGGGGTATAAATCTGTCTCCAAGCTCCACCCCTTTACAAGCAATATTTGGTAAAATACTATCTCATAATAAAACAAGGAAAACCTGAACGAAGATAATAAGAATAGATGCAACGGTCCCACCCAGTAGAAAATACTGAAGAATGTTTCTCCTCCTCCTAGAACTTAGGAACCTTAAGTAGTGCATAATCACCTCTGAGATCGCCTCACCATCAAGGAAGTACACCTGGAGAAGCAGAGGTAGTTATGAAAACACGAATTGTACTTAAGTTGCAGTGACTTATTTACCACTGTTTTAGGACTAAGAAATTATGTATCAATATTCGCAAAGAAGAAATATTCAAAAGAGAATGGTCATTATCTGCAATCGATTACTAAATATAGTAAATGAGTCCACAGCCACAAGTTAGTTTGCAAAGGTGCTGATGTTGCCGACCACAAGTATTCAAAAATAAAAATCACCAATCGAACAGTAATAACATTTAACTACAAGGACTGACGAAAACTCATGAATAGCGATGGAGGAGGGAAGAGACGAGAAAGTTGAGCATAAAAATTGAGAAGCAACAACTTCAAAGAGCCAAGACAAGCCTTAGGATGTCTTTTTTTTCTTTACCAAAAGTCCAAGCACAAAGCTCAATAAGATCTCCATATAATGACATGAAACATCGAAGTTACGAAATTGCTGTATTTTTATCCTTCATCTCTCTTATGTGGTGTGGAAAGGTGACAGTCTGATACTGCATTTTATGAAGTTTCTCAAATTTATTACAACATCTGGATCACCATTGAAGACCCAACCAGGTTTTCCACCTGACTTTCAGATTTTTATGCTTGCCCCTGTCATACAAGACATTTATGTTTGGTGCAGCTTCCCTACAATCTCATCAAACCTACTCTACAAAGAAACACATGCATTCAATTTCTAGCAAGTCATTTTCTGATTATCAAGAACGCATATACGATATCGAATCCATGTCTACAGAAAACTGAAATGTCTGTCCAACAGAGGAACTAATGCATGGCCTGGTATGTTTCCTACTTGAGCAAAAGCATTGGCCTCAATCTTCTAAAGAGTTGCAGAATTGATGTCATTTTATATTGCCACCACTATATACAACATTAATGAGAGCAGAAAACAAGTCTATAAGATGCTAGGGGAATTCCCACAAGAAAATCCTTTTCTCAAGTTGTCTCAGAATCTTACCACTCATAGGGTATAGCGACATATAGTAAGTAGGGATGTTGTCAAGGACATCATTATCTAGGTTAGTCTACCTCGCATTGATAAATACTGCAACTTCCAGGAGGCTAGGTTCTTCTCAAACTTCTCAATGGTCCCACTCCATACAACATCTAATTTGTATTTTGACCCTAGTGGAACTCTTAGTTAGGTAGGCAGGTAAGTCCTAATGCCAATGAAATTTCAAGTTCTTCCATATTTGCACTCATTAACAGAATCATTTACACTTTTGCGAATGTTAATGTGTAAACCTGATTTCTGCCTGCCTCACAAAATCAAGGTGTCATCTGCATAAAGTAGATAAGATATATTAAGGTGAAACATTTCCCAACTTCAAAGCCATTCAGCCATTGCAACTGTTTAGCTTTGTCCAACATTCTGCTCAATCCTCCCCATTGCTATTATGATAAGAAAGGTGATAGAGGGCCACCCTGACTGACTCAATCCTCTTTCTGGGGAAAAGAAACCAACTGGACTTATGTTGATCAAAATAGAATACTTCATGGTGGAAATGTTGAATTTGATCCATTTGATCCCCCTTTAGCCAAATCCCCCATCTGTTCGAGGATGGAGATAAAATAGGACCAGTTCAATTGGTCAAAACTTTCTCTATGTCCCCCTTCCATAGGATACTGTTAAAATTATAAAGTGTAACTTTTGGAAAATTATAGAATAGTGTAGAATATTATAGAAGTTAGGAGATATTTGTAAGAGATATTTCTAGATTAGTGTAGGTGATAAAAATATCTAGATCTTTTGTAAGAAAAGTGTGGAGTATTCTAGAAGACGAATCTCCACCGTAGGATTAAATAAATCATGACCGTCCATTGAGGAGGTGGAAAGCCTATATATACCCACCCCCTCCTCCACATTTGCATCATCCAAAAAAAAAATCCAAGTCTTCTTGAGTTAATAAAGTATTCTCCAAGTTATTCAAGTAAGTCTTCCATTTTCTTAGTTCTAGTATTTGTGGAGCTATATTTTCTTCTTCGTTCTTCTTCAATTGTGGTTGTGAGTCTTGGGCTAGTGAAGCATAATTCACTACTCTAAGAAAGCAATTTTCGGAATTTGGGAAGTTGTTTTTCTTCACATGGTATCAGAGCTACAAGGGTGTTAGCTTGGAATCTTGTCAAGTCACTCTTGGTGAAGAAGCTCGTTGGCGTTCCAAAAATGGATTCAAGTGGAAGAGTTGCCGGCCTTGGAATTGAGGTGCTTAATCAATCCAATTACAAGGTATGGAAGTCTTGCATGGAATCTTATCTTCTTGGAGAAGATTTATGGGAGGTTGTTGGTGGAGACAACAAGGTTGCCCCTACACCCACGGATACTAATGCCGATGCCGTAAAGAAGTGGAGGACTTCAAACGCAAAGGCGGAATTCGTGTTGAAGCGATCAATCTCTCACGATCTATTTGATCACATTGTTGGGTGTAAGTCTGCATCTCAGATTTGGGATACTCTAAGTGCATTGCTTAACAAGAAGAACGTTGCTCGGTTGCAATACTTAGAGAATGAGTTGGCACGAACTACTTAAGGTGAGCTCTCAATCTCCGAATTTTTCTTAAAAATTAAAAATATTTGTTCGGAAATTTCTGCTCTTGATCCGGAGGAACCTATTTCGGAGGCTCGAATGAAAAGGAATATTATTCGAGGATTAAACAAAGAATATATTCCTTTTGTCACTTCTATTCAGGGGTGGGCTAATCAACCCTCCCTTGTTGAGTTTGAGAATCTTCTCTCTTCTCAAGAGTCTCTAGCAAAACAAATGGCTGGAGTCTCCTTATCCTTTCAAGGTGATGCCTTATTCTCTGGAAAGAAGAAAGTCTATAGACCAGAGAAGAAGAATGAAAGAGAGAGAAGAAAAGATGAAGGGGGAGATCCACCAAAGATTGCCAACGGGAAAAGAAGCACTATTCGATGCTATCGGTGTAACTTGCCTGGACACATCAAGAAGAATTGTAAGGTGAAGGTAAAGGGAGGAAATGTTGCTGATAAAGCAGAACAAACCGAAGAGAATTGGGGTGGTTGCTTCTCAATGGAAACTACCTCGGTAAATGCTTACGCTAGCATCAACTTCAAGGATGACTGGATCGTGGATTCTGGTTGCGGTCATCACCTTACCGGAGATGACTCAAAGTTTACATATCTTCAGAAACATGAAGGTAACGAAGCTATTCTCACCGCGGATAATACCGTTTATCCAGTAGAAAAGGAGGGTACAATCATTCTCAACAATGGCGGAGATTCTATCACTATGAAGAGTGTGTATCATGTACCTGGGATGAGGAAGAATCTTTTCTCGGTGGCTAACGCTGTGGATGCTGGGCACTATGTTCTGTTCGAGCCAAATGGAGTGAAGCTCTTCTGAAATATCACTAAGGTGGAAGGAGATGTCATTCACACCGGTAAGCGAGTTAAAGATTTATTTGTTTTGTCAGCATCTACATCTTATGTTGACAAGATGAGCATGAATGATAATGCATCAAATTTGGCATGCTAGACTGGGGCACCTTAATATGGATAAGTTAAAAGTCATGGTAAACAAAAATTTGGTTGATGGTTTGCCTCATATTACTACTTTTGGTAGTGGAACATTATGCGAAGGGTGTCAATATGGTAAGGCGCATCGTCTTCCATTTGATAGATCCCAAACAAGATACGAGGCACCACTAGAACTCATTCACAGTGATGTGATGGGTCCTACACGTACACCTACCTTATCTAGTTATCGCTATATGGTGGTATTTGTTGATGATTACACACGATATACTTGGGTATATTTCGTGGTGCAAAAATCTGAAGTATTTTCCAGATTTTTGGAGTTCAAGGAGAAGGTCGAAGGTGAGTTTCAGAGGAAGATAAAACGGCTGAGGACTGATAATGGGGGAGAATATACTTCCCGGGAGTTTAATCAATTCTGCTCGAGGCAGGGAATACGAAGGCAGCTCACATGTGCAGACACTTCTCAGCAAAATGGCATTGCAGAGAGGAAGATTCGACATCTTACTGAGACATATAAGAGCTGGTTATATGCTAAACATTTGCCCAAAGTTCTTTGGGCCGAAGGTATGGCTTGTGCGGCATATGTGATTAATCGGGTACCACTCAGTCCGATTAATATGAAGTCCCCGTACGAAATGCTCTACAACGAGAAGCCAAATGTGAAAGATTTTAAGGTCTTTGGATCGATGTGCTACGTCCACATTCCAGATTCACAAAGAACTAAACTAGATGCTAAGGCAAGGAAGTGCATCTTCATCAGTTATGATGAAAGGAAGAAAGGCTGGAAATGCATGGATCCCGAGACAGGCAAGTGTAAAGTATCTCGGGATGTAGTATTTGATGAACTTCCTACTACAGTCTCGGTGGTGTTCCTGGAGATGCTCCTTCACCAGCTATAGAACATGAAGAGATGCCCGTAAGTCTTCCAGTGACTTCTTCAGCTCCTTGCTCCAATATTTCATCATCGCCATCATCACCAATGACGTATAATAGTACGTCATCTTCAGAAGCAAGAGATTCTGGTGATAGGGGGAGCAAGGTTACTTCTCGCGTGGATGAACAAAGGGAAAATATCAACCTGGAGGAGACAAATGGTCAAAGAACAACTCGATATGGAAGGCAAGTCATCAAACCTATTCGCTACCGAGATGGCAACATGGTAAGCATCTATCATTGCTTCAGTGCCGGTCCTATTTATGAAAATGAGCCTTCTTCCTATAATGAAGCAAAAGGTGTTAAGGAATGGGAAGAAGCTTGAATGAGGAGATGCACGCACTTGTGAAAAATGAAACTTGGGATCTTGTGCCAAAGCCCAAGGATGTGAAGCCGGTATCTTGCAAGTGGGTGTATAAACTAAAGAAGAAGGCAGATGGGAGCATTCATAGATATAAAGCAAGGCTGGTTGCACGAGGATTCTCTCAAGTTTATGGAGAAGACTATGAGGAGACTTTTAGCCCAGTGGCGAAGATGACATCAGTTCGAGTTGTGATCTCCTTGGCGGCATCACTTGGGTGGAAGCTCTGTCAGCTTGACGTGAAGAATGCTTTCCTGTATGGCGAGATTGATAAGGAAATCTACATGGAACAAACTTTGGGCTACATTTCTCCTACTCATCCAGACTATGTATGCAAGCTAAAGAAAGCGCTTTATGGACTCAAGCAAGCTCCCAGAGCATGGTACGGAAAGATTGCTGAATACTTGCAATTTTGTGGCTATCTTGCATCAGACTCAGCTTCTAGCCTGTTCGTGAAGAAGCAAGGTACGCTCCACATGATTGTGCGACTATATGTGGATGATATGATTACTACAGGTAATTACGAACAGGAGGTTGCAAAACTGCAAGCTGAACTCTCGATCAGATTTGAAATGAAAGATTTGGGAGAGCTTAGTCACTTTCTTGGTTTGGAAGTGAAATATGTGAAAGATGGAATATTTCTTTCACAAGAAAGCTATGCGAGGAAGCTTATGGAGAGGTTTGGAATAAACACAAGTAAGCATTGCTCTACTCCTCTTGAGCCTAACATAAAAATTAGGCGTGATGAAGGAAAGCTTTTACCAGATCCACGCCCTTATCGGGCTCTTGTTGGTAGCTTGATCTACTTGACTATTACAAGGCCAGACATTTCATTTTCTGTTGGACTTGTTAGTCGCTATATGCAAGAGCCACGGAAACCTCACTTTGAAGCGGCAAAGCGCATATTGAAATATGTGAACTCAACATATGACATGGGACTTCTTTACAAGAAAGGAGCTGATTTTTCACTACTTGGGTTCACTGATGCTGATCTAGGAGGTGACTTAGATGATAGAAGATCAACTTCCGGTTATGTATTCTCCTGTGGTTCAGCATGTGTCTCTTGGTGCAGTAAAAAGCAAGACTCGGTCTCGCTCTCTACTACTGAAGCGGAATACAAGGCTTCTACTCTTGCTGCTCAGGAATGCACGTGGCTTCGTCGGCTTGTTGGGGATGTATTCTCACCAATTCATAAGCCTACAAAACTTCTTGGTGACAATCAAAGCGCTATAAAGTTGGCTACTAATCCGGTGTGTCACGCAAGAACAAAACATATTGAAATTGCGCATCATTTCATCCGAGAGAAGGTTATAGATGGTACCATTGAAGCATTAGAGGTTCGGAGTAATGATAACGTTGCAGACATCTTTACAAAGTCTCTTTCCAAAGGACCATTCGAGGATCTCCGTGGCGAGCTTGGACTTGTCTCCAAAAGTTCACTTTAAGGGGGAGTGTTAAAATTATAAAGTGTAACTTTTGGAAAATTATAGAATAGTGTAGAATATTATAGAAGTTAGGAGATATTTGTAAGAGATATTTCTAGATTAGTGTAGGTGATAAAAATATCTAGATATTTTATAAGAAAAGTGTGGAGTATTCTAGAAGACGAATCTCCACCGTAGGATTAAATAAATCATGACCGTCCATTGAGGAGGTGGAAAGCCTATATATACCCACCCCCTCCTCCACATTTGCATCATCCAAAAAAAAATCCAAGTCTTCTTGAGTTAATAAAGTATTCTCCAAGTTATTCAAGTAAGTCTTCCATTTTCTTAGTTCTAGTATTTTTGGAGCTATATTTTCTTCTTCGTTCTTCTTCAATTGTGGTTGTGATTCTTGGGCTAGTGAAGCATAATTCACTACTCTAAGAAAGCAATTTTCGGAATTTGGGAAGTTGTTTTTCTTCACAGATACTTGCACCCTTTGCTTCAATTGCCAATCAGGAACCTCATATGCTATCAATGAGACATTTGTAATCTGTCCCAATGCTGCTTCACAGTATATTTGCCGGTTCTTCCAGATTTGCACCTCATTAACAGAATAGATTACACTTTCGAACATGTTACTGTGCAAATCTGATAGAGATTAAAAAACAAGGAGTTTTAGGTTTCAAAAAAAACACATGATTTTTGTCTGCCCATAGAAAATGAAGGGGTCATCTGCATAAAGCAGATGAGATATGTTAACTGAGAAACTTCTCCCAACTTCAAAGCAATTATGCCATTGCAACAGCTTAGCTTTGTCCAACATTTTGCTCAGTCCTTCCATTGCTAGTATTATAAGAATAAAGATAGAGGGCGACCCTGCCTCAAGCCTCTTTGTGGGGGAAAGAACCCAACTGGACTTATGTTGATCAAAATACAATACTCACAACGGAAATGTTGAACTTACTCCATTTGATCCACCTTTACCAAATCCACCATCCATTCAATGATGGAGATGAGATAGGACCGTTTTAATTGGTAAAAATTGAGACCAAGTTTCCCATCGCTTTCCTCAATCTTTTTGTTAGGACCTTAGCTAACTTGTATACACTGCCAAAGGGCAATTGCATGTAGTCTCTTAATTCCAACTTTTCTTCTTATATATCAGTGCAATGAAGGATGCATTACATGATCTAACCCTCAAACATTGTTGATGATAAGGATTCAACTCTACAAGGATGGGGTGTCAGATTTATATTTTTATGAATTTCCAAGACTGAAGGTAAAAGGCCATTGTATCCCTATCTACAGCTGCCTTGTTTGATGCACTTGATTTAGCTGCTATTACCTCCTCTTGAAAAAGAGGTGCCTCCAAGATCACACCTTTCCTCTTCTGCTGCGGAGGCAATGCCTTCAAAATTAGCATAAGATTTCTAATTTTCCTGTTCAGTGTACAGTTTTTCATAGAAATCCAGTGTCTCCTTTATCAATTCTTTATCCTCAATGACTTCACTACCCATCATGAATTTGTCAGTGCAATTTCCCTTTCTGTGTGAATTGGCACTCCTTTAGAAGTATTTAGTGTTCATGTCTCCTTCCCTAAGCCAACGACACTTAGACTTCTGCCTCGATGATATCTCTTCTACTTTGGCTAGCTGTTGTAATTCAACTCTCAAGTTCATCATTCGATTGGACTCAGACAAAGTCAATCTCTAGTTCTCAACTCTCAAGTTTCCACCTTCTCAAATTCTTCCTTATTCCAAGTAGTGATGTCCTTTTTTGAGTTTTTCAACATTTGTAGAAGGACGAAATCTGCACTCCCAGTAGAAGTGTAACTCTGCCATCAGTGCTTCAGTTTGTCAAGGAACCCTTTTGATAGTAGCCACGTGTTTTCAAATTTGAAACAAGGAGTTGCTTCCAAGTCCCCACTCTCCAATAAGATTGGCCTATAATATGAGATCACCTTTAGAAGGGCATTTCTCTCACAACGCAAGTCATTCCACAGCATATCTGTTTATTAATATTCACTCTATCAAGTTAAAGTGTTCAAATAAGAAAAATCTAAGTTCATGTACTGATTTTACAAATAGATATAAATTTAAGTGGCCAACAAACCATCATGGCATTAAAAAATACTTTGAAAGTTGACTAATTTTAAATCTTTTGAAGTTAGTGGTCTTAAACAAATCTGTAGGAGAACAATTTAAAGATAGAAGACCTTTAAATGTAAGAAGGAAAGAGATTTTGTTTAGTTGATAAATGAAGAAATGGAGGTAGTTTGGAAGGTTTAATATATGTAGCTATATGGAGAGAGACTTTTGTAATTCTTCAACTTTTATTACACAAGGGATCACTTTGGCACACACTTGGGCTCACACTTTTTGTACATCCTACAAATGAGGTCTTCCCCTATTTATAGGCATCAACCTCCATGTTCTACAACATTCTAGAATATTCCATATAAGTATCCTAAACAATATTCATATCTACCTATTCTCATATGTTCTAGAATATTCCACTACTCTAGAATATTCTCACATTCTCTACTATACATAAAAGAGTTTCTATCATCTTCTAGAATATTCCAGAGAACTCCATAATGTTCTCGAACCTTCTAGAACATTCTAGCTCATTCTAGACTATTTTAGAATAGTCTAGAATATTCTAGTAATATCTAGCTTTGGTTAAATTTATTGTTCACATTGCCTTCCTTAAACCAAAGCCTCGTAGGTGGTCATTCCTAATAAATTTTTCATCTTCAGAAAAGTCTCCATCTTCAATGCCTTGGTGAAAATATCTGCCACCTGTTCACCAGTTCTGCAGTAGCCAATTCGGATCTCATTTTCTCGTACCATTTCTCGAATGAAATGATATTTGATATCAATGTGTTTGCTGCGACCATGAAGTACTGGATTCTTCACCAACTTGATTGCTGATTGGTTGTCACAAAATATCGTGGTTGGACCATCATGTTTGTGTTGAAGAAACCTGAGCATTCTTCTCAACCATACCGCCTATGTAGCAGCATTTGATGCAGCAATGTACTCGGCTTCAGCAGTGGATAATGCTATCACTGGTTGTTTCTTTGAACTCCAAGAAAACACACCCGAACCAGTGAAGAATGCATAGCCGGAAGTACTTTTTCTCTCGATCGTATCACCAGCCCAATCACTGTCAGTGTATCCAAGAAGTTCAAGTGACTCACCTCTAGAATAGCAGATTCCATCTCCTTGAGTTCCTTTAATGTATCTCAAAATTCTCTTAGCCGCTTGTAAGTGTGATTGGCGTGGCTTTTCCATGAATCGGGTTATTACGCCAACACTGTAAGCAATGTCGGGTCTTGTTGAGGTCAAGTACCTCAAGCTTCCAACCAAGCTCTTAAAGTAGGATGGATTCACAAGATCACCTGTTCCATCCTTCGTCAGCCTCAATCTTTCTTCAGCTGGGGTCGCAATCGGATTCGCACCATCCATCTTAAATTTCTTCAAAATGTCTCCAATATACTTTTTTGAGATATGAAGATTCCCTTATCTGATTGAGAAACTTCAATCCCAAGAAAATATGACATAAGACCCAAATCGGTCATCTCAAACTGATGGATCATAGCCTCCCTGAAATCCGCCATCATCTTCTCATTATTTCCTGTGAAGATCAAATCATCCACATACAAACAGACGATCATAACATCGCCAGCATTGGAAGTCTTCACATATAGTGTGTGCTCATAAGCACATCTTTGGAAACCGCTTTCAACAAAAAAGGTGTCGATGCGTGTGTACCACGCTCTTGGAGCCTGCTTCAAACCATATAGAGCTCTCTTTAACTTGTAGACCTTGTTTTCATTACCCCTTTTAACAAAGCCAGGGGGCTGCTCCACATAGACCTCTTCTTCAAGAACACCATTTAGGAAGGCTGACTTAACGTCCATTTGATAAATTCTCCAGTTATTTTGAGCAGCTAGAGAAATTATCAAACAAATTGTGTCTAGTCTAGCAACAGGAGCAAATACCTCGAAATAGTCAATTCCAAGTTTTTGCTTATAGCCTTTGACAACTAACTTTGCTTTGTATCTGTCGACTTCTCCCGTTGGTCTGTACTTTGTTTTGTATACCCACTTTACTCCAATGGGTTTCTTTCCTCTTGGAAGGTCGGTAAGCTCCCAAGTATCATTCTTCTCAATAGAATGGATTTCCTCCTCCATTGCTTTCACCCAACGTTCTTCTTCAATTGCATCCTTGAAATTCACAGGATCGCAATCTGAAAACAAGGCAAAGTTCAAAATATCTTCGTCAGTTAGAGTATCAACATCATTACCGACAACGTAATCCTCCAAATGAGCCGGTAGACGTCGTTGCCTCTGTGATCGACCATGCTGTATTGGTTGTATTTCTGAGGGAGACTGTTGTTGCGCAGGTTCATCATGCTCCTCGTCATCAAGATATGATGGTGCTGGAGGTTGAGATGGCTCAACTGCTTTTTTTCTTCCAATCCCATGCTCCATGTTCATCAAAGGTGACATCTCTACTGACAATAACCTTTTTGCTGTCTGGATTATATAGCTTGTACCCTTTTGTCTGTCGACTGTAGCCAACAAATATGCTCTTTTCTGCTTTCTCATCAAGCTTCTTTCGCAGTGGATCGGGTACATGCGCATAGGCAAGACAACCAATTATTCGTAATTGAGAAATATTTGGTTTTCTACCTGTCCATACCTCATAAGGTGTTTTTCCATGGTTGCTTCTCGTAGGGCACCTGTTTAATATGTAAATTGCAGTAGAGACAGCTTCAGCCCAAAATTCTTTAGGCAGCTGTTTTGCTGCCAGCATTGACCGCAGCATATCCATCACAATTCTGTTCTTTCTTTCTGCAACTCCATTTTGTTGAGGAGTGTACCTTGCAGTCAACTGATGTTGAATCCCATGCTTCTTCAAAAAATCATCGCACACAGTGCCTCGATCTGTTCTCAGAGTCTTTATAAAATGACCACTTTGTTTTTCAACATATGTTTTGAAGCTTTTGAATGTGTCACAAGCTTCAGACTTATTTTTCAGCAAATACACCCATGCTTTTCTACTGAAATCATCAATAAAAGTAATGAAGTACTTACTTTCACCGAGCGAAGGAACTTCCAGCGAGCACAAATCAGAATGTATCAGCTGCAATGGGTGTTTTGCTCTCCAAGCTTTGCCTTTGGGAAATGGCTCTCTATGCTTCTTCCCCAAAATGCATGCTTCACACTGTCTTGGAACAAAGTCAAGTGAAGGCAAACCTGACACCATCTTATTCTTCACAAGATATTGTGAACCGCCAAAATTAAAGTGGCCAAACCTCATGTGCCATAACCAAGTATCATCAATATAGCAGGGTAAGTGACCATAGTTGAAAGTTACTGGAAACATCCGATTTTTGGTCATACTTACCTTGGCTATAATCTTCATATTCTTGTCTCTTATAGTGCATATATCATTACTGAAATGCACTTCATATCCATTGTGTTGGAGCTGACCCAAGCTCAACAAATTATGCAGCAGGTTAGGCACGTAGTAAACATCTTTTATGGAGCACTCAAGCCCATTCTCCATGGTGACCGGTATTCTCCCTTTCCCGACAACTTGCATAACTTGATTATTTCCAAATTTAACCGTGGATTTAAAAGACTCGTCCAAATCAGCAAATATCTCCTTCTTACCGCACATATGATTACTACATCCGGAGTCAACGTACCAGACATCATTGTTTGTTTCTTCACTAACAGCAGCCATAGATGCGGAGTAAAAAATGGTTTCACTTTTATCCCCTTCATCCTCAGCTACTCGAGCATGAACTTGTTTATTTTCAGTTCTTTTACTCCAACAATCTTTCGCATAATGAACCAATTTACCGCAGTTATAGCATTTAAGGGGAGGTTTTTGCTGACCTGGATTGTTGTAATTTCCTCTTGGCTGGACATGATGATTACCTCTTCCACGGCCACGATAGTTGCCGGTGCCTCCACGACCTCTGCCTCGGAAACCATGTCCTCTAGTTTCCGCCACATTAGAAGATTCTCCTCTCTCTTTAACTTTAGTATGTGCCTGCAATGCCTTCTCTGCCGGATCTTTCTCCAATGACTCTTCTAATTTCCCATTAATTCTATTCTCATGAAAAATTAATGAGCCCAGAAGCTCCTCGGTACTTAAAGTTGAAAGATCCTTGGTCTCTTGAATTACTGCCACAATATGATCAAACTTCATAGGTAAAGTATTAAGTACCTTTTCAACGAATGTCTCATCGCTGAGGGTATGACCATTGAGCTCCATCTCATTCTTGATCACTTTCAACCTCGAAAAGTATCCGTCAACTGTCTCTGACTTCTCCATCGTGGCAAGCTCGAACTTCCTTTTTAGCGCCATCAAATTATTCTTTTGGACCTTATCAACTCCACGCTATGCTTTGGCCAAAATATCCCAAGCCTGTTTTGTTGTTTGGGCTGTGGAAATTTTGCCAAACACAGACATATCGATGGCGTGGTGTATTTGGGACAAGGCCATACTATTACGCCTTATTTCATTCTCTTCGGCACCTTCCTCCAGTTCTTCTCGCGTATATTTTAACAAATTATACGCCTACAGATGTGTCTCCATCTGAATCCTCCAAAAGTTGTAATTTTGCTTCCCCGTCAACTTGGGAACCATGCACACGATATTCTTTCCTGCCATAGTTAATGAATCACCCTCCTAACAAACCAATGCTCTGATACCAGATGTAGGAGAACAATTTAAAGATAGAAGACCTTTAAATGTAAAAAGGAAAGAGATTTTGTTTAGTTGATAAATGAAGAAATGGAGGTAGTTTGGAAGGTTTAATATATGTAGCTATATGGAGAGAGACTTTCGTAATTCTTCAACTTTTTACACAAGGGATCACTTTGGTACACACTTGGGCTCACACTTTTTGTACATCCTACAAATGAGGAGGTCTTCCCCTATTTATAGGCATCAACCTCCATGTTCTACAACATTCTAGAATATTCCATATAAGTATCCTAAACAATATTCATATCTACCTATTCTCATATGTTCTAGAATATTCCACTACTCTAGAATATTCTCACATTCTCTACTATACATAAAAGAGTTTCTATCATCTTCTACAATATTCCAGAGAACTCCATAATGTTCTCGAACCTTATAGAACATTCTAGCTCATTCTAGACTATTTTAGAATAGTCTAGAATATTCTAGTAATATCTAGCTTTGGTTTAATTTATTGTTCACAAAATCATAATACATGTGTGGCTATAAAGCTTCTCATTAAAAAAGAAAATATTAATTTTTTTAAAATGGATTAATTAGAAAATATAGTAATGTACCAATCTTTTTAAACATCTTTCTATTAATTAAGTGAAAATAATTGTAGATAATATACGTAGAAAATATAGTAATGTACCATTCTATTTAAACACCTTTCTATTTATTAAGTGAAAAGAATTGTAGATAATTGACGTTGTTATTATTAGTATTATTATTTTATATATTTGAATACTAAATTTAACACTATCTTGTTTAGCCTATCATTCAGGCTAACACTAATATAAATAATTTAAATAGAGGGAGAATAGAATAGCACCAGAGACCTTCTGTTTAGTGGCAAGTGACCTTTTTGATTTTTATATGCGAATCATAAACTATTACAAAGATATTTTTACAAAGAGAGTGGAGAGAGAAACAAGAGAGAAGTCAGAGTATTGGTTTCCGCCTGTCTTCTCCTAAACTGAGTTGATCATTATATAATGGATCGGTTCACTACTAAACAAACAAAATTGGATGACAAAATAATTTACAATAGTGGCCTACAAAGAAAATTATTACAAACAGACTATATACTTTTTAAAAGTAGATTCCTCATAATGGAGGGGTTCGTCTCTTTATTAAATTCTTTTATCTTATTACCTCGAAAATTGTCATATGGGGCCTTCAATAATTTAAGCTTTGCCTTTTCCTTTTTTGTCTTTTTTCTCTGAAGATTCTTCGGCATTTTCCTTCAATTTTGCAAGGAAATCCTCTATCTCATCAATATTAACTTCCGTTCCTGAGGTGCTTTGAGCTTCCACTGCTGTACATATGTCTTCATCGGAGTGTTACCTATAGAAGCCATTGATATATCATCACTGACTTCTGTTCCGAAAGTTTTTGCCAAGCCTTTCTTTATTTTCTCAAAATATGAAGTGAAGATTTCTTTCTTGGATATGGCTTCTTTTTTCATTTGAAGACTTTTAATAATCATCTCAAATGGGCTTATTTTGTCCTTTGCAGCATTTGCTTTGTCTAATTTCACATATGTTTCTATCTTGATTTGAATCTGAATTAATTCTTTACCAAATAGTTTACCTTGGTTGTCTTTTTGGAGTAATTTTAACCAAAATTTGTTATAAAAAATTCTATAAAGACAGGGTACTCCTTCATCGGTATAACCAGTTTGGACATCTCATTTCATTATCCAGGGAATTGAAAATTCTATGAAAAAATACATTGATGCAATACCATCGTAAAAGATATTATCTTTTTGTAATGAAATAATTTTGGGAGATATGTCTACCCACTGAGTATATAAACTTTTAAATAAAGGAGGGAGTATTTCCAATGCTAGACAATATAATTTCCACCATTTAAAAAATCAATTTGGAATATGTTGACTGTCTATATTGGAGAAGAGTTTAATAAACCATGAGTGTTTCCTATTAGGATTCTCATAAAAGAAAAGTTTTATTAAAATTTTCTATACAGTCCCAATAATTGAATTTAACTGAGGCTTTCTAATCAGGATGAGTGTATTCTCGATCCTTTAGGGTACTTATTCCTCATTCATCCTAAGGTATAACTTTTTTTATAATAATCTTTAAAAATTTATAAATTTTTCTTGTATTTTAAGGATAGAAGTGCTGGATTTCAGCTGATCATGTTGTTGAGAGTATCATCTCATAATGCATCCTGTATTTTTAAGTAGGAGTAGCGTATGACGTTGTATCAAAATATATGTTCATTAGTTGCCAGAGGTTATCCTTCCATTTAAGGTCGGGTTGTTCTAAGAAAATTATTAACTCCTTTGTTTATTTTTAGTTATAAATCTCAAGATTTTCATTACTGTCATCTGCTATAACTGAGGAATAAGATGATGTGCTTCTTTTTGGATTGTATGAAATCCAAGAATTCATTGAGGGTGATCGGTATTACCTCCTGCTATATTAGCAGCTATTAGTCTTTGATTTCCTATTTGAGCGAGAATATTATTCTCTTTACTATTAGTAGAAACTCTTCCTCTTCCTCTTCCTCGACCCCGAGGAGGCTTGTATGTAGGTCTCATAATCTATAAAACCAAAACGTTAATTAAGAAATACATTCTGAATAAAATTACTATCAGATTCATAATCATGAGTGAAAAATTGTTCACCCACAATATCATCTATAATTTTATCAATTACAAGACTTTCTAAGTCTCTGCATAATTTAACCACTTTTAAAATAGTGATTAACGTTTCTTCATCGACAAAATACCATGTAATAATTCATGATTAACGTATATTGAAGAGAGAACTTATGAGTTCAAATATTATTTTGTAAGAAAATCAGGAAGAGTATTATTAGACCTTTTTTATATATTATGTCAAAATCGAAAAGGGCTAACAAGGCTTGTCATCTTACAAACATTTGCTTAGAAACATCATGCTTAAAATCTTTATTAAAGATAAACATTGCAGCTTGGCAGTCAGTTTTACGAAGAAATTTTTGATTATATAAATCATTCTGGAATTTCATAACACATTTGACAATAGCAAGAACTTCTTTAGCTACAGTCGCATAATTTTTTTAGGTGTTATTCAATTTTCCAGAATAAAACTGGACTAAGTATTCTTGTTTATCTGATTACGAATATTGTTTTAAAATTTCACCATAACCAATATCAGACGCACTTGTCTCTACTATCTTTGCCCATGTAGGATTGGCTAGAGTTAAACAAGGGAAGTTATGGACCTTTTGTTTAATCCTTTTGACGGCTTCAGTATGACTATCAGTCCATGCTTTATGATTCTTTTTTAATCTATCATAAAGAAGAGCAGTATCCCGGGCAAGGTCCTTTAAGAAAGGAGAAATATAATTCAGGCTCCCAAGAAATCGCTGGAGGTGGGTTTTATCAGTGATTATATTAGAAAATTTAGAAGCAAATTCAATACTTCTATTGATCGGAATGATCCTACCTTTTTCAATGTTATGACCCAAAATCCTAATAGAAGTTTGAAAAATCATCATTTTTGGTTTTGATATGACTAAACCATTTTGGATAATAATTTTTTTTAAATAAATCTAAATGTTTCAAATGAGATTCTACATTTTTTGAAAATACTAGAATATCATCAATATAAACAATTATGAAATCCGTGTAAGGAAGAAAAATATCATTCATAATTTTATTAAATTCAAAGGGGGCATTTTTCTAGCCAAAAGGCATAACATTCCATTCATGTTGGCCCATTGGCATACTGAAAGCAATTTTATATTTATCTAGTTCAGATATCTGCATTTGCTAATAACCTGATTCTAAATCAAATTTTGAAAATATAACGGCATTATGTAGTTATAATTCAGAAGATGAAGTATAACTTTCTTCACGAAGAACCCTGAGGTCTTCACTTGTTGATGATCCATCTTCCTCGGTGTCAGGTATTTCTGGAGAAGAATTTAAAAGAATTTTATATAAAGAATCTTTGATATGATCATCTAAGTCAAGTTGTTTGATTTTATCCTTGACCTTACAATCCTTAGCATAGTGGCCTAATCTTTCACATTTATAACAAGCCTGGAGGTTTTTTGCTTTAACAAAACCCTTCCTGGCTTTATGAAAAGCCTTTCTCATTTGGGTCTTTTCACGCCATTTTTCTGACGAACCCTTAGTTCTTTTGAAATCCTTTTCTTATGGGATCTCTTTCCACCAGAAGGCATATCTATAGCGAACTGTTCACAAAATTCACCTAATTGTTGTCTCTCAGTGAGATGATGTTTCTTAATTTGTTGGTTAAGCTTTATTTTATTACATAAAGCTAAGCCTTCCTGAGCGCATACACTAATCAATTTACCATATGAGTAGGTATCATAATTGATACTTATCCCTGTACCTCTAAGGACCTCTCTAATCCTTTCAGCAAATAAGGGAGGGAGTCCATTTATAAATTTGAACTTCTAATCAGTACTATTACTCTCTGGTAATTCCATCACTCTGGATAAGAAAACATGTTTGTACCATCGAAATGATGTGAGGGTTTTTGTACCTCAAATTCTAGAGCATAGTTCTAATGATCTCGCTATTATCAGACCATCTTCCTGAGAAATATTTGATGATATTTAAAATTAAAGAATAGACTGTGTTTTGAATAGTCTTATCTTCCTCAACTTTGGTTGCGTTCAGGATTTGGTGACGATGTTCATGAGTGAGATAATTATCCCACCAGCCTTTAAGTTGGCCAGTAAATTCAGCAATAATCATTTCTGTTATTGCTCTTTCTGTATTTTTATTAACCTTACAGATAGTCTTGACATAAGCATTCTATGTACTATCGTATAGATTTGTGTTTCAGCAAGACCATCTATATTTCATTCATAGATATCTGACCCACTGTAACCCTGGTGGTAGTGATCGTTGTCCCATTCTTCTACTAGGACATCCTGGGGGTAGTTCTAGGGTAGTAAAACATTCTTTGGTATGGTTTCGAGCATATTTTTCAGAGATCTTATTAATTTCATCTTCTACGTGTAATCTTTTACCTTTATCAAGTTTATGTTCTATAGTTAAAGGACTCGCCCTAAACTCTCTAAACTTCCTAGTAAGAAGTTTTTCCAAATCTTCAAGACTTTTTAATTTAAAGTCTTTTACCTCGGGTGGAGGTTGGATGCTGGTAGTAACTATTTGCTCTTTACCTTTACCATTTTTCTACTGAATCTTTTGGACCTCAGCTATAAGCTTGCCTAATTTTTCATGTATCATAACAACTTGTTCTCCCAGAAAACTAATATACATAATAGTATAATTATTCTTAGTGAGCATCGTATTTAAGTTTTTAGGTGTAATAGAAGCCACATCGTTTTCAAGTAATTTTAAAAAAGCTGTGAAATAGACAATTTTATCTCTTTCTCCCATCTGAAAAGATTGTTGGGTGGAAAGACTGATTTAGTAATTTTTCCACTCGTGAGCATATAATCTCTTTCTAACACAGAGACATAGTTATAAACATGTTTAAACATAAACCAGGGAACAAAAGCAATAATCTTATTTTTTTGCTAATATCTTGATAAAAATCATTTCTAAAACATTGTATTAATTCATTAATCATGTTTTCATGAAACCATTATCTGAAAACAACCCATCTGGGTGTTAGAAAATCTTCTAGAATCGTTTTTCTTGCCAGTGAACCCGGACTAAAATCTATTTGGGTTTCAAACATCATTACCACCACTTGAAAAAACCATTTCTGATGCAGTGGGTTCAAGATCTGAATTAATCTTGACTATTTTATCACTATTGATACTGATATTATTAATCCTATTATTTTCTTTAACTTGAGATGTGGAGGCTCTAGATGGAAAGTCTACCACATAATCAATTGGAGAGATATATGAAGAATTTGATCTAGTTAACCTCGATGATAAACTGACATTGTTTGGATAGGTTCACTGAACCTAATCTTAATTGTGCCATCTGAGATTTGTTCTATTTCTGTAACCTCAGTATTACCATTGTTTCGAGGGGCAGCTGCTTCCTTTATGACCCATTCCCTGGGAAAATCAATTTCATCCCATTTGATAGGTCTCCTGGTGGTTATTTTGGATTTTCTAAAGTTGGTTTCTATAAGAATTATTTCATTTTTGAAATCCATAACTTTACACATAGGATTCAAATATATAAAGGTTTGAAATAAATTGTATAACATATACATACAACTTATGTACCAGGCGAATAATCATAACTATGTAATTTAATACTTTTTATTAAAGCATTTAAAGAATTCTAATCATTAAGAGAAATCTGCAAATTAGGATAAGTATTAAAATAAACAGGGCCATAAACCAAGATGGTTTGCACAGTCCCTATAATAGACTTTTTCCAGTTTTGATTTCTGCCATCTCGGAGAGCTGCAATGAAACTTTCAGGCAATCCTCTTAAAGTTAGTGGCTTAAAGGCAACTTGTATTAAGCCTATGTGAATAAATTTATGAGAATTCCTATATGGGGCTAAATCACTTTCAAATAATAATCTGAATGTAGCATGGTCACTATCTATAGTGATAGTTTCTTCAGTAGTTTTTAACTTATTTTTTCAAAAGTATCTAACTGGTATATTACCTTAAGTTTGACCAATGATATAATCCATTTATTAAGGAAATCTAATTGTTGGGACAATTCATATTCTTCTTTCCTACTGTTTTTAATAGTAATTTTCTTCCTAGTGATATTCTAACACTTAGCTTCTATAGTTAAACTTAGCTTCTATGGTTACTTACTGACTTAGCTTCTATAGCTTCTATTGTAGATGATTGACGTTATTATATATATATATAAATCAAATATCTATATAGTTTCAATGATTTCAACATCTGTCGAACTAAACATGATATCGGTTAAACTCACCCTAAATTTTTAAAATAGAAGTTTCAGACAGTGCCACTGTCTTGTATTGTGGCTCAGTTCTGAACATGTAAACGAACATATTAGAATTTGTGGTCTTCACGAACATTGTAGATATATGTCTTAGGGTTCCGTATAAATTAAATCATCTCAAGATAAGGTTTTTAAAAAATTATGTACTTGCAGTACCAACAGTGGTACATGTAAAAATTGTAAAACAAAAATCTATGCAGTACCTGTCCTATACTTCATCACTCCTTTTCAGATAAATATAAGAAAAATTAAGTTTTGGAGCCTAAACAAAAGCATTAGAGCTATGAAACAAATTTTCATGAAAGCTTGACTTACTTAAAACAAAGTTTTATACAAGTAGATATGATAAAAACACTAACAGTTGTCTAGTGTATAAATGTATTTAGTAGCTTACCAAAAACGAAAGGAATAACTAGCGGCTTAACAAGAACGATACTTTATGATTGGCTTAGTTGAATAATTTGGAGGGTTTGACTTAATATTTCCAAAGATAAGAAGGAGAGAAGATAGATGCTTTCTTTGTCGGGAAGGAATGATAACAGAGGTGCTTGTAGAAAGCTGTGTCATAAAAGAGATATATATTACTTAGATAAGGATCAAGAATTGGGTTCCTTACTAATTTAACTAAAATAATAATAAAGGTGTTCTACATAATAAAACCATGTCATCTCCTTATAAGTATGATCGCAATGTAAAATAAAAAAATTTCAAATATCGTCAAATTCTAGTTTAAGAAATACAAAGTAAAATATATCCTTGCTATAAAGATGTGGTCAACTGATAAAGCAAATGTTAGTTTAATTTTTTGGGGTGTTAGATAAATTATGTTGGAGATAATATATAGGTTAATCTCCTATAAAGCATGATAATTACTATTTTGTGGCGTATTCGGCTAACTTGTGATATGGATAGTACACCTCGCACGTACTTACACCTTAGTATGTCAAATTCATCAATCCACGAGTATGTGATTTGATGTTTGTTATTCATATATATATATTCTTGTATATGTTTTTTGTGTGATATGAACAGATTTATAGCACGTGAGTGGTCCATTCAGTTGATATATTTTGGTATGTGAGTACGTGCAATGTGTGGATAAGGATTGATGATCAGTTATAATTGCATATTTTAGTCGATTATTAAACTTTAATTTATTGCACTTTAGTTGAGTTTGCGCTTTAATCGCTAGTGTTTTGCACTAATAGTGTGTTTTATATCTTGTAGGAGTGATTTCAAGCTATATAGACATAATAGAATGATTCAAGTGATTTGGAGCTTTGAAGTCTGAGTAAAAGCCCAAGGAATTAAGCCGGGATCGTATTCGGGGATCAACAGATGATAGAGCAAAAAAATAAAGACTTGAGTAGGCATATTGTGCACTGTCTAGTAAAATACACATAACATTTTGCTCAGAACTCCATTTGGGCTCCACAATATATGGTTGGAAAGCTAAAGGACTACAACTTTCATGTTTTACGTTTTTCCAAATTTCAAACGGAACAAGGCGAAAACTGCATTGCGGTCATCCCACGATCCGCGCCGCGTTTTGAGGCAGTGTCTTCTGCGGTCGTGACCGTGGTCCACGCCGCGGCCGCAGCAGTCCAGGCGTGAAATATTATCATTTTTCACGTAGGAGAATGTATAATTGTTTAGGCCCGAACCTACTAGGTATATATACATCGAAAAATGCTATTTTTGAAGAGTTGAACATATTTTTGACACATATTTGACCTAAGGTGGTAGAGACACAAGAAGAGCAAGGCAGGAAATTCTTTAACAAGTATTTCGTTCCTCTTCTTATTTTTCATTGTTGGTTCTGACTTTTGATATTGTAGTTTTACATACTATTATGAATAGCCAATTTGTTATCTAAGGTTTTGGTGAAACTCGTTGGGGATGAATTGGGTGTTATATTAATATAGTTTTGAGTTAGTTGTTAATCTCTATCTGTTCAACTACATTTTGATTTTGGTTAATTGAAAGGATCATCAATTAGCCGTTCATATTTATTATGTATCTGCTTGAGAGAGAGTACATATTTAGGTAGTTTTTTGAACAACATCACTCCCGGAGTATAGGCGAGAGTCATAACCGAGGGTTTAGAGGTTTGATTAGAGATAACGATACCTCGGATGCGATCTAAGTGAACTATAATGTGAATCTAGCTAGCGTAGCTTGAGAGAGTGCGTCTAGTAAATTATCATAATTTCTTGAGAAAGATTTATGATAGCTGGAGAGTTCATGATTTATAGAGGCAACAAAGTCAAAGCTATAAGAAACATGCAACTAATGAAATCAACAACAGGGGAAACCATTACCTTAGACCTTTATTTCAATTGTCTACAATTCAAGCATAGTTAGTTTTCAGCTGTTTATTTATTTTAAGTTTTAGTTGTCAGAAATACCATATATTGTTAATTACTAAATCTCAATCTTTATAATTTAGGAAATTTTCAATCTTATCTTCTTAGTGATATTAAACAGATACAGCCAATCATTAATTCTTTATGGGATTCGACTCCAGACTTTTAGACAAGATTATATTTGCAGCGACCGTTTATCCTTTTTAGGACTAGAGTTGGGCATGATCAAGGATCTATCCCTCTGGGGTCGTTCTTTCATAATTCTCTCTTGATAACATACACGCGGTATGAGAAAAATTGATCGGTGTTTGGGTTTTAGCATATTTTCTCTATTTCCAGTTACCTTGGGCGTATACATGTTTTATCGCATATCTTCTCCATAAGCCATTTTTGGAATGTATACATTCATGCATATCTTTTTTATAGGCCATTTGACTAGAAGGTGAAGGAACGAACAATCTACTCTATATGTTAATCTGTGCACATTGATTTGATTCTTAAAGGCACATCTTCTTTATATACTTAGCTATTAATGGATACAGGACTTGGCACATCTTATCTATGTGCACTGATGTGGTGATTTATGTATTTTATGATTAGTTAATATCATTATTATGTACTTGTGCAACTTATCCAAGCTCACAGTTTGGTATAATACTGGTATGATGTTGTTATTGTTGTACCTGTGCAACTTATGACTGAGCGAGTGGTTACTGAGTATCACTGGTAACTCTTGCTGCTATTACTTCGCTGAGGTTAATTATGATATTTGTTGAGTACATGAGATCGACCATATTCATACTATACTTTTCACTTAATTATGCAAATCTATATATTGGCCCCAATTGAGAGCTATTGAGATGCTGACAGGCGAGGTACAATTGTATTCCGATTGCAGTCCTTGATGTCTCTTTGCATTTCAATTACTATTATTATTCAGACATTTGTTTTATTTCATAATTCTGGACACTTTCTTTCTCTCTCTCACTATATCTATCTATATATATAGCTCGTGATTTTGTTTTTGCCAGTTCCGAAAATTTTATATATTGACACATTGTGTTTTTGATATTTGGCTTTAGGCTTGTACTTTGTCGTAATTTTGTTGTCTTGTTCAGCTATTGTTATTCTTGACTTGCCTAGCAAGTGACCTAGGCTCCGTCACGATTGAATGGTGGTTTTGGATCATGACGATGACAAAGAAGGTTTCTAGAAAAGTATACAAAGAGGAGGAAGGTATGGGATAGAAGATGTAGGGGGGATTTATGGAAGAAGACGAAGGGGGAGAATGGGTTTGTGAAGAAGATCGAGGGGGGGGGGGGGCGGGGGGGGGGGGGGGAAGAGGGATTTAGCGCTTGTAGCAATTCGAAGTTCCCCAAATTTTTATGTTCTTAAAGTATGCTAATGTATTTTAAACACATTGTTTTACGTACTGTTGGATTGAGGGCAAAATAGCAAGGCATTTTGCATGTAATTCGTGTGTGTTTCAAGTGTGCGACTTGAAGCTACATGAGCCATATAGAACAACCAGTTCCAATTGTCTGTCTTTTGTTCTAGTTCCATTGTGGTAGGGCTTTACAGCTTTCTCTAGAAGCATCTGTACTAGGGTACTTTGAGTTGTATTGTTCAAGTTAGAGTTAACTTGAAGTTGTTGCAACTGCCTGAGGCTGGTTGCCACAAAGGGTTAGGGGTAATCCTAAGGTTCACAAGAGTTGTAAATATTGCTTTCAGCTTAGTGATTTAGCGAAATGTTGGAAAAAATCCTACTAGGAAGTAGGTTGTGATTTTTCCACCTTTTGAGCTGGGTATTTTCCACATTAATATACTTGTGTTCTTTATTTTTTGCATTTATTATTCCGCAACTGTGGTGTAAGTAACTCGTAGAAGAACCCTTCTATAATTATTGCATGCGAAAAATGAACACCACACAAATCACCCTTTTTATATGGTATTGAATTATAAAACAACATGCTAACTAGAGATAAGATTTGTTGAATATTATTTGCATATGAAAAAATGAATGGGATATGACTTGAAAGGTATTAAGGATGTCTGGAAGTAGAGAGGAGAGAATTGAAAATGTTAACAAAAAATGTTCAAAGTGAAACATGGCCTAACTTAGAAGATATATATATATGGTTTAAACATGAAAATTGTTAGTTGTTATGTTACTTTATTATCTAGATCACACTAAAGAATTAGTCAATTGAATAAAGAATCAACTGAAAGAATGGATAAATTAAAAAACTAATTAATAAAGAATAAATTAAATTAAATAACTTGTGGACAAAAGGCAATTTAGGTCATGATACAATAGCAATAATATGCACGATATATTTCTCTATATATATAATCGAAAAAGAATAGTGTGTACGTAAATCTTATCTTTACGTTTTAAAAATAAAGAGGATATTTGTAATAAATCCTTGACTCAATTCAGGTCATGACGTCCTCTATTATTGTCACACCCCAAAAAAGATGAGGGCATGACCAATTCAGGTCATGACGTCCTCAATTATTGTCACACCCCAAAAAAGATGAGGGCTTGACGTGTACTCGGTATCTTAAAAACCTATTGAGTATAACATGACATACCCGAATAACCCATGCCTGACATTAAAACTGTGCCAAATTCAAAGGTAGTTAAGTACTGATTATTCTCTAAGACTTTATCATAATTGCAACTGCTTACTTCAATTAATTTCTAATTTCACATTTGCAAAGTTATCAAATGACAAAAGGGTTTCCTCAAGCACACAAGTAAAAGAAGGAAACTACGTGAATAATGATAATTAAAAAAGATATACAAGAATTAGTAGCTTGATTAATTATTCGATCCCACTCCATAGCTAGATGACCAATTATATGGGAAACATTTGGAAAGTATTTGGTTGTTTAGCTTGAGAAAGCATCTGGACAACTTCTCGTATGGTAGGTCTCTCTACGCTGTACTCTTCAACACATAGCATTGCCACGAAAAATACTTGCATGGCTTCTGCAGTTACAACATTTTTAAGCCTCTCATCCAATATTTTGACCACTCCTTCTTTGCTCCAATTAGTTTCCCTTTTGGCCCATTGCACAATATCCAGTCCTTCTTCTCCAAAATTTCCCACTGGCCTTCGTCCTGTTATGAGCTCCAATAATACCACTCCATAGCTATATACGTCGCTTTTCTCATCAATTTTCAGCGTGTATGCATATTCTGCACAAAATATAATAAAATGAAGAAAATTTTAACATGTCAAGAACAAATCTTTGTATAGTATTATTCTTTGTTACACTATAGGTCCATTATCTAAAAGGGTAGAAGTTAACAAGTTATTTCTTGGCACTCCATCTGTTTTAATTAGATGACACATTTTCGTTATTAGTTTGTTCTAAAAAGAATAATTTATTTCTGCAATTGAAAATAATTCAACTTTAAATTTTACTCTTAATAAAAAGTATTTCTTACCACACAAATATCATATGACATATAAAATTTTTACCCCTTAAAATTTTAAAAATTTACTTTTCTTGACGAATCAAACAACTTCATCTCAATTGAAACAAAATCTGAAAGGGTGAAGTTAATTAGTTATTCTCCTTCCACTATTTCTGTTTGTAGGTGGGAAAGAAAATAACGTATACACATCACTACAAGAATAAAAAGTAACAAAGACATTTGAGTTAAAGAGAAAGCCGGTTGTTTGTAATCCAAACACATGCTCCTTTTTATAGGGCTTGGAGAAAGTAATCCTTGGATCAGAATCTTGATTCTTGGGATAGATTTTACTGCTTTTATATTCACACTACATTTTGGGTCAAAAAGTCGCTTTGGATTTGCTATTTATGATCCAAGGTTCTTAATAATTCGAGTGAAGAGAAGAGGAATAAACCATCACTAATAACTCTTTGCATATTTTTTTAAAGAAAAGTACAAGGAATATTCCTTAATGTTACTTTATGAGGACATGATCCTTAAATTGAAAGTTCGGAGGTCTAGTATCAAAGTTGTAGGATAGGGGCTTCTAGAGTGTTTTGTATTCCTCGCCCGGGGTTGGGTGAGGCTTGGCAGAGCTATCCATAGACGATTTGTGCACTGGATTGTGTCTCCCTTTGGTAGTTATTTATGGTAGTTACTGTCTGATATATTTGCATGCTATTTTATTTATGATTCTTATGCTTAGATAATTATTTACGCTATTTCTGCTGGAGTTACTAATGCTCTTTTGTTTTTGTTTTTGTTTTTGTTTTTGCTTTCCTCCACTGAGCCGGGGGTCGATTGGAAACAGCCTCTCTGCCCTTTCGGGTAGGGGTAAGGCCCGTCTACATATTACCCTCCCCAGACCCCACTTTGTGGGACTATATTGGGTAGCTGTTGTTGTTGTTGTTACTTTCTTCGATCCAAAATAAGTAATTTTTGGATTTTTTTTATAATTCAAAATAAGTGATTGTTCCAAATTTTAAAAATAACTTAACTATTTTTTTACATTAATCTTGGAGTAAATAGTGTTGAAATATGTGTTAGGAGTGTTTATGGAGATTGTAATGGTTAATATGGTCAATCCATTACTAATTAATATTAAAATGTAAATTATTATTATATATAAAAATATTCAAAAAATTACTTATTTTGGACCGGAAAAAGTAGGGTTCTTTCTTGGAGATTACCGCATAAACTACTCCGTTCAAGAAAACAACCTTAGCTTGTGATATCTTTTGCGTTTTACCTGAAAATGATGAGGTGGAACAAACTTTGAGATTTCAAGATTCCAACCACCGAAAATATATCAATAGCTCGCCGCACTTCAAATTTAGCATGGATCTACAATATTAACTTCTATCTTTAACTACCAGTTCTTTTAATTTTAGCAAATTGAGTTTATTTTTAAAATGTTCGACGTTTAGAAAAATAAAAAGCCACTTGTTACTTTTCTTTCTTCTAAATCTATCATTAGTGATCTAATGAGTAGATGGACTTAGGTCAAAGTACTCGAAGTTAGTTGACTGTGACGTATTCCGATTCTGTATGCGCTCCCGTACCATGTCAAGATGGATGCGGCACAAAAAAGAAGAGTACGCGCAACTTAGGACAGAAGTGAGTAATCATATCTATGGACAAATTAGAAGCTTAAATTTTAGAAGCAAAATTAATGGGGGTAGAGGAGTTACCTGGAGCAATGTAGCCATACGAGCCTGCAATTGCAGACATGCACTCAGAGGTACCATTATTCTGCAAGTACTTGGCTAATCCAAAATCGGCAACATGAGCTTCCAGTTCTGAATTCAACAATATATTGTTCGACTTGACATCTCGATGGATTATCATAGGCGAGCAATCATGGTGCAAATAAGAAAGGCCCTTAGCAGCTTCTATGGCTATTTTTAGTCTAGTATCCCACTGGAGAAGTCCGCCATTCTTCCCATGAAGAACTTCTCCTAAGCTACCATTTGGCATATACTCATAAACCAGCAAATTGACTTCCTTGTTTGAACAAAATGCCAGTAGTCTCACAATGTACCTGTGCCTAATTTTTCCTAATGTTTTAACTTCAGCAGATAGGCCATTGTCATGTGTACCTTTGCTAATTCCCAACTTCTTCACTGCTACATGATCACCATTTGGCATCGTCGCCCTATACACTGTCCCTGCTCCACCTCTCCCTATGATGTTGTTATCTTTCAAGCACTGTAAAATGTCTTCACTTCCGAATTCGAGCTTTTGAAATGCTGTCAGCTTCCAGGAATTTGAGCATTTACTCCCCTTTCTTGTCTTGTTTATTGCTAGGACAACAAAAATGAGAGAGCAGACTAAGAGTCCAAATGCAAATATAAACTTGTATTTTGTTGGAACCTTGGCTTTTTTGTCACCTCCATTACCAAATTGTGACGGTGATGTTATGTTGCAAGGAGTCAAGTAGGATCCACAAAGATAAAGGTTGCCAATGAAGGAAGTTGAGTTGAAAAATAAATATTGTCCTGTTTCAGGTATTGATCCAGTTAAGTTGTTGTGGGAAAAGTCTGCTGAAGTTAAGCTTTTCATTGAGCCAATCTCCTCGGAAAGGCTGTCGTTGAAGTGATTCCAAGAGATATTGATGTAATTTAAGACGTGAATTTGAGCAATTTGAACTGGGATAGGACTAGAAAATTGATTTTGACTCAAATCCAAGTAAGTTAGTGAAAAACATTTACCAATTTCAGGAGGGATTCTGCCAGAGAAGTTGTTCCTACTCAGGTCTAGCTTTGACATGCTTTTCAGTCTGCTTATATCAGAAGGAATATAACCTGAGAATCGATTTCCACTTAATAAAAGATTCTTCAAGCCTGAAAAATTTCCAATAGCACCGGGAAGTGCACCAGACAAGCGATTGTTCGACAGATTCAGCCCTTCAAGTTTGGACGATACCGAGCTTTTCTTGTTTGAGAGTTGTCCACTGATGTAATTGTTCTGTAGTTCCAGCAGTGACAACTCTGGCAAATACAGGAACCCCGTCGGTATTGATCCTATTGAAGATAATATTAGAGATAATGTTAGAATCCTAAGTTAAATATAAATCCTACTAGTTAGGGATAATATTAGAATCCTAAGTTAAATATAAATCCTACAAGAGTGGGATTTGTTTCTATTGTATTTGTATTTAAAGGGGCTGTTTAGCCGTGTATTGGTATGACAAGAATCATCAGTTTATACACATTCATCATATTGATTTAACATGGTATCAAGAGCCTAGTTTTTTTTTCAATCTCTTATACGTATTATTCATTAATCACGTATATTTGTACTCTTACGATTTCCTGGGTCTGATTTTGCTGCTTGAATGATCTCTTCTTCTGTTGCATTCCCTTGTCTGCTGTAGGCAATGTTGTCACGAATTGTTTCGTTAAACAGTATTGGTTCTTGACTCACTAGGCCCATTTGTTGCCTTAGCCAACTTAGCTTGAATTGTTTGATCTCCACACCATCCAAATATATCTCACCTGATTCTGGATTATAGAACCTTTCTATTAGCCCTTTTTTACTTGCTGTGGCTTTTCCAGCAGCCTTTCCACGACCTCTACACATTCGCTGCCTTCACATACTTTTTTTTTCTTTCTTCCTCTACACATTCGCTGCCATGGCTGCTGCGCAAGACCAATCAGTACCCAAAGTCGATTTAATCTATCACTTGGGCTCCAGTGATGGTCCAGGAAATATCATCACCCCTATTCAGCTTCGTGGTGAAAACTACGATGAGTGGGCGAGGGCGATCAAGACCTCGTTGAAGGCCAAACGAAAGTTTGGTTTTGTTGATGGCTCGATTGTGAAGCCTACTGATGTCCAGAAGCGAGAGGATTGGGAGGTCGTTCATTCAATGTTGGTCTCTTGGATTACCAATACTCTAGAACCGACTATTCGTTCTACGATTGGTGAATATGATGATGCTCACTTGCTATGGACAAACCTTAAAAATCGTTTTTGTGTTGTCAATGGCACTAGGATTTGTCAATTGAAGCTCTCTCTGGGCTTGTGTAGGCAGGAGAAAAATGAACCTGTTGCAATGTATTTTGGTCGTCTGGCCAAAATTTGGGATGAACTCCACACGTATCTCACTGTTCCGTCGTGTTCTTGTGGGAATTGTTCCTGTAATATTGTTTCCCAGGTGGAAAAATTGCGGGAAGATGACTACGTACATCATTTTTTGATTGGTTTGGATGACAAGTTCGCTTCCATCCGAGGTCAACTTCTGGCTCAAGACCCTCTTCCGGGGGTGGACAAATCATATCAGCAAATTATTCAGGCAGAGAGGCTAAGCTCGACCGATACAGTGGCCTCTAATCGAGAAAGCGTCATGGCTTTCAAGGTGCAATCTGACCCGCGACCAAAGTTTACTCGACCTGATAATTCGGATAAACTTTGTACCTATTGCAATCGTGAGGGGCATGTCGAAGCTTCTTGCTTTCAGCTTCATGGATACCCAGATTGGTGGGGTGATAGGCCTCGAGGAAGCCGTGGTAATGGTCGTGGTAGCACGTCTTCGGCTCGCGGAGGGGGGCGTGCAGCAGGTACAGCAGGTCGCGGACTACGAACACCTCCTGCTCGTGCAAACAAGACAGGAGGGTCTGCTGCTCCAGGTACGCAGCCTGCTACTCACGCTGATGGCTCAGCTCTTGCAGGGGTTTCCGCGGCTCAGGTTCAGCAACTCCTAGACCATCTTAATTCTCTCAAGCCAAAACTCCATGGTAAGCAGGGTGTTGATTGGATAATCGACACCGGCGCATCAAATCATGTAACATATGATGCGTCTCTTTTGATTAATGCGGTCCGTGTGTCTCATTATCCGGTAGGTTTACCGGATGGCAGATGTGCAAATGCTTCTTCGAAGGGTTCGGTGGAACTGGAAGGATTGACTATTAATAATGTTCTCTATGTTCCGGACTTAAACTGCAATTTAATTTCTGCTTCACAATTATGTGATGAATCAAATTGTACTTTGCAAATCACTAAAAAATTGTGTGTTATACAGGACCTAGCGACGAGGAAGGTGATTGGAGCGGGTGATCGGGTGGAAGGACTTTATTATTTCCGCGGGGTTCCAGGGGTGAAAGCTTTGAAGATTGATCGAAGTAGTTCTGCAGAGTTATGGCATCAACGGTTGGGACATCCGTCGGGAAGAGTTCTACAACATCTTCCGTTTGTGAGTGGTTCTACTAGAAACATTAAAAATAAATCCTGTGATGTTTGTCCTCGTGCAAAACAACATAGGAATAGTTTTCCAATTAGCAATAGTAAAGCTAGTCGTTTATTTGAATTGGTTCACATTGATTTATGGGGCCCTTACAAGACACCCTCTTTGTGTGGATCTCGTTATTTTTTGACCATCGTCGATGATTTTTCTAGAAGTGTGTGGACATATTTGCTAAGCAATAAAACGGAAGTTGAATACTTGTTTCTTTCGTTTATTGCTTTAATTAAACGTCAGTTTTCTTGTGACATTAAAATAGTCCGGAGTGATAATGGAACAGAGTTTAATAATCTGAATGATTATTTTGTGGCTAATGGGATAATATTTGAGTCCTCGTGTGTTGGTACCCCCCAACAAAATGGGCGAGTTGAGAGAAAACACCAACACATATTGAATGTAGCCAGAGCTTTAAGATTTCAGGCAAATTTACCGCTTCAATTTTGGGGGGAATGTGTTCAAGCCGCATGTCATTTGATTAACCGTACTCCTTCTAGATTGCTTAAACATAAAACTCCTTTTGAAATTTTGTTCAATAAAACCCCTTCTTATGACCACATCAAAGTTTTCGGATGCCTGTGTTATGCTCATGATCAACAGGGAAAAGGGGATAAATTTGCAAGTCGTAGTAGGAAATGTGTTTTCCTAGGATATCCTTTTGGGAAAAAAGGGTGGAAAGTTTTTGATGTAGAAACTAACCAACGATTTGTGTCTCGTGATGTGCAATTCTTTGAGCATGAATTCCCTTTCATAACTAGCAGTAGTGTGACATCTAATCCAACTCCGGCCTCGTTTAAGGGGGATTGTGTGTTAAGTGACGATGAAGATGAGTGCTATGAGGGTGGACTACGAGTTAGGGGGGCTGTTGATGAGGACATTTGTGCTGGTGCCGCAGCGGCACAGCCTGCCCAGCCTGGTGGCGAAGAGGCTGCCAGTAGCGAGGCAGCTGCTGGTGGCGAGGAGACTGCCAGTGGCGAGGATGCTGCTGGTGGCGAGGAGGCTACTGTAACGCAACCTGAGGTCAGTGATCCGCAGCTTGTTGATGAGCGGGGTGTGGTGCGCGAGCAAGGTGATGCTATGGGAAAGGGAATGCGTACTAAGTATGCAAATGTGAAATATCGTGACTTTGTGACCACTGTGCGAAATAATAAACGTCCATCTCCGCCTCCGGTTATTCCCGTGACAACATCTCCCTCAGGTATGGTCTTTACATTAACACATTTCGTTGATTCTCACAATTTTTCTCAAAAACATAGAAACTATATTGCAGCTATTTCAGTAGGGAATGAGCCAAGAAATTTCAAAGAAGCTATGAGACACGAGGGGTGGCGAAAGGCCATGGCAGATGAAATTAAGGCTCTAGAGGAACAAGGTACTTGGGAACTTGTTAACTTGCCTCCTGGCAAAAAGGCCCTCGGAAGCAAATGGGTATATAAAGAGAAGTATGACGAGCATGGACACTTGCAAAGATTGAAAGCTCGTTTGGTCATTTTTGGTCATCATCAGATTGAAGGCTTGGATTACAATGAGACATTTGCTCCGGTAGCTAAAATGGTAACTGTTCGTACTTTTCTAGCAGTAGCAGCAGTGAAGAACTGGGAGGTTCATCAGATGGACGTGCATAATGCCTTCCTCCATGGAGATCTTGAAGAGGAAGTATATATGAAAATCCCTCCTGGTTTTGATAATATAAATTGTGGCAAAGTTTGCAGGATGAAAAAGTCACTGTATGGTTTGAAACAGGCTCCCCGATGTTGGTTTGCCAAGCTCGCAACAGCTTTGAAAACTTATGGCTTTAATCAGTCATATTCTGATTATTCCCTATTTACTTTGTCGACAGGTAAAACACAGTTAAATGTGCTGGTATATGTGGATGACTTGATTGTTGCAAGTAATGATAAATCTGCTATGCTCAATTTTAAACAATACTTGGGGAACTGTTTCAAGATGAAAGACTTGGGTCTTTTAAAATATTTTTTGGGTTTGGAGGTAGCTCGTAGCAAACAGGGATTTTTTATTTGTCAGAACAAATATGCCATGGACATCATTACAGAAACAGGTATGCTTGGTTCCTCGCCTGCAGATTTCCCAATGGAGCAACATCACAAACTAGCCCTGGCAGGAGGAGATGTGTTGCAAGATGTAGAGAAGTATCGTCGACTAATTGGTCGTTTGATATATTTGTCTGTCACTAGGCCTGACTTGGCATACTCGGTCCACATATTATCTCAGTTCATGCAGGCTCCGCGAGTGGAACATTGGGAAGCTGCATTGCGTGTTGTTCGGTATTTGAAGAAAAACCCAGGACAAGGTATATTGTTGAGATCGGATAGTGCATTGCAGCTTGAAGGTTGGTGCGACTCAGATTGGGCTAGTTGTCCTATTTCCAGACGATCCTTAAGTGGTTGGTTTGTTCTTCTTGGTTTGTCTCCTGTCTCATGGAAAACTAAGAAACAGCATACGGTCTCTCGTTCCTCTGCTGAAGCAGAATATCGTTCGATGGCTGCATTGACTTGTGAATTGAAATGGTTGAAACAACTTTTAGGGGATTTGGGTGTTGAACACAAGGGTGGCATGCATCTTTATTGTGATAGTCAGTCTGCGTTATACATTGCTCAAAATCCGGTGTTTCATGAGAGAACGAAACACATTGAGGCAGATTGTCACTTTGTTCGGGACTCGATTACCGATGGTACTATTCACCCTTCATATGTGTCCACTACGGTACAACTAGCGGATATATTCACTAAGGCCTTGGGAAGAGACAAGTTTGAATTTTTACTTCGCAAGTTGGGCATTTGTAATCCGTATGCTCCAACTTGAGGGGGGGTATTGAAGATAATATTAGAGATAATGTTAGAATCCTAAGTTAAATATAAATCCTACTAGTTAGGGATAATATTAGAATCCTAAGTTAAATATAAATCCTACAAGAGTGGGATTTGTTTCTATTGTATTTGTATTTAAAGGGGCTGTTTAGCCGTGTATTGGTATGACAAGAATCATCAGTTTATACACATTCATCATATTGATTTAACAGATCCACTTAAGTAATTCTGACCCATTCTGACTCTGGACAAAGAGTGACACTGGCCAAAATCATCAGGTAAAGGTCCAAAGAGAAAATTATTAAGTAAAATCAAGGTCCTCAAATTCCTCCCTAAGCATAAAGATTTTGGTACCAAGCCAGTGAGTCTATTACTAGAAAGATCAATCTCAACTAGTTTACCGTTCACCCCTAGTTTCGAAGGTATGAATCCAGTGAAATTATTCCGCCAAAGATTCAGCACCTCCAATTCTGGTAGCTCCGCGATGCACTGGGGAATCCCACCACGTAAATCGTTGATAAACAGGTTCAACAGGGTGAGCTTTTTGAGTCCAGAGAATTCAATTGGGATAGCTCCTGTGAGTTCATTGATGGAGAGATCAAGCGATTTCAACCTCGTCAAATTTCCAAGCTCAGGAGGAATCATCCCAGTAAGTTGATTTTTTTGCAAGAAAAGAGTGTCCAACATTTTAAGAATACCCAACTCTGCTGGAATCGACCCGTCCAAGTTGCAGCTGGAAAGGTCTAGATGAACCAAATTGACCAATTTTCCCAACTCTGGTGGAATTCCCTTATCAAACTGATTGAAATAGCCTAATTGCAGCCATCTGAGGTTTGTAAGGTTGCCCAACTCACGGGGTATAGGACCACGTAAGTCATTTCCCGCTACAGACAAGAACTCAAGCTGATTAAAAGTACCATAGCTCACAGGAATTTGCCCCGAAAAGTAGTTCCCCCCGAAATCCAAATGTTTCAGCTGCAAAAGTTGAGTGACTGCCAAGGGCAGTGGGCCAGAAAAATTGTTGTTATAAGCATCCAGGACTTGAAGGGCCTTCAACCTTGGAATTTCCCAGCTCAAATTTCCACTAAACAAGTTGTTGGAAATATTCAGGATTTGAAGTGTAGTAAGCTCATGAATATTAGGTGAGAGAGAGCCAGAGATGTTTAGATTGGAGATATCAATTGAAGTTAATGATTTGGCGTCGTCACATGTGATGCCGGTCCAAGAGCAAAGATACATATAATTTGACATGTTCCAACTAGACAGAGAACTAGGAATAGAGGCTACAAAATCTTGTTTCAGAGAAACTAGAATCTTCGCCTGTCGTCTCAGAGACAGATTATGGGGTTGGGACGAAGTGAGGAGCACGAGGAGGAAATAAGTGAAAAAGAAGAGAATTGTAGCAGAAGCAGCCATTTAGATGCTTAGTAAGTGAAGTTACTGAAGTTTGAATACTTTGGGGAAAATCAAACAGAAGAAATTGCAGGTATTTGGAAGGATTCCATTGATAGTGAGAAAGGATGATGGTAAGTTTCGGTCTTTGATGGTGTTGATTTGTAGCTCTAGCTTTTCCCATTTTAATGCTTAATTATTTTCCTTTGTATTTTGGATTCATCATCTATAACTTTATGGAGGAAAAGCAAAAGCAAAAGCAAAAGAAAAAGCAAAGTTAACATAAAGATGCATTGGCAACAGACCATTTGAGCAACTACATTCTGAACTCTGTTGCTTTTAAGGTAAAATTACTTGTGTGCCCATAAGATGAATTCATCCTGTATGCATGTAACTGATGTCCTCTTTTAGTGGGAACCAGGGACAGATACTTTGGTCGATGGACCATCTTTAATCTCTTTTACATATCTGCATGGAAATGAGTAGCTGACTGGAGGAGCCCGATCTCTCACTTTAGACAACAACAACAACCCAGTATAATCTCACTTAGTGGGATTTGGGGAGGGTAGTATGTACGCAGACCTTACCCCTACTCTGGGATAGAGAGGCTGTTTCCAAATAGACCCCCGGCATCCTTTCCTCCAAGAACTTCCCACCTTGCTCTTGGGAAGACTCGAACTCACAACTTCTTGGTTGGAAGTAAAGGTTGCTTACCATCAGAGCAACCCCTCTTGTCAGCACATTCACTTTTGACCACTTCAAGAAAAAGCAAAAGATACCCCTATTCTATTGAAGTATATGTTAGTATTGATATTCTAGTAGCGCCGCGCTCTCTTAAATCTATCACTCCCTCAGGCCACTATTTAAAAAAAGATACTAGCTTTATTATATAGTATATATATATGAGTTATATTAAGCTGGAAATATATTTTGGGCAACGTATTAGCAAATGAGGACATAACGGGATTCTAGCAAGTCTTGCAAGAAAATGGGATCATTGGTTCATTATCATATTGATCCTTTTCTTTTTCTTTAGGCATTTAGGAGTTAATTTTATCTATAGTCAGTATTTGTTATTTAAAAGTTACTTTTTTTTTATTATGTAAAAAATATTTAATTTTGTGCTCATTACACAAAAGTCACTTTCTTTCTTTTATTGCACAAAAATCATTTTATTTTGTTCTAGTTATTACAAAAAGTCACATGGGAAATTCGTAGGTAAACCAACAAAGAAAATGAGGAAAAAATCATATGTTAAGCTGAAGGAAAATTCCTAGGTAACTCTACATGAGAATTTAGCTGGGATATTTTCTTGGGGATTTACTTGGGGAATCTGTTATTTGGGAAATTATACTATTAGAAATTTTGAAAAAGACGTCCAAAAAATCCAACTAAAGTTGGTTGGTAATGGCCAATAACCGTCCAAAACGCGACCATTAACGTATGGTCGATATTTTGAAGGTCGGAAGTGCATACGAATCAACGTTGGTCGGAAATTACCCACCAACTTTGGTCGGTCAATAAAATTCAAAAAAAAATTGCTGAAAAGTTTATTTTATAACGTTACTAATAGATCTTGAAAATTAACGTTAAGAAAAAAATTAAATATTCGAATATATGTAATACCATCTATATTACATACTACTATATAATATATTTTTACCTATGTATTTTATTAATAAATAAAATAATATTAAGTTATTTTATTTATAAATAAAATACATAGGTAAAAATATATTATATAGTAATATGTAATATAGATGGTATTACATAAAATGAAGGTTTATATAATATTAAGGGTGTAATAGAATTTTTAAGTAAAAATAAAACTTTTTGTGATAACTCAAGCAAAGTAAAATGATTTTTGTTTAACACAAGAAAGAAAAGTAATTTTTGTGTAGTGAACAGAAAGTTCAATAATTTTTATGTAACAAAAGAAAAAGTAACTTGAGGGTAACAAACCTAAAATTTCAATAACCATAGATAAAATTAACTCAGCATTTAATATTTGTAACTCATTCCGGTTACCCATAAAATGGATTTAATTACCCTCCATTTCTCCAAGTTCCTACTGAGATTAAAGACACTTGTCATGGTTAAAAATAAATGGATGAGATTTAATTAATAAAATAAAGCTCTAACTATGGTTAAAGTATTTAATTACTTCCTTTATCTATTCCTAAATAATATATTTTGTCTCTCTTAGTGCTAGAGTTTTTCATAATTTCTCCTTTTATGCGCTGAATACATCTGCTCCGAAGAAAACACCAAAACTCATGGTAGCGAAGAAATTTACTCAAATTTTTACCATCAAAATCCAATCCTTGAAGTAAAAAATTAATAGAGAAAAACACAAGAGGATTGATGACTTTTGTGTTGGTGAATTTATCTTGCCGCGCTCTTTCATCACTGAAGCAACTGTCTCAAGTCTTTCCTCATATAAATCTCAAATAAAAAAAATTCATCATACTTTCAATTTACTTCTTTGAAAATGTTGATGCATATGCTTTTACACGTCTAAGTTGAAAAAAGTTACTTTGAAGTTGGTTCAAGATTAAAAATGTTGGAACTTACTTCTAATATTTTTTTTTATTTTCTAATGATAATGTAAGAAGATTTTGTAAAAGTAAAAACTCGCAGAAAGAATATTACTATTTTTGTAGAAGTGAAAGAAAATTACTACAAGAAAGAGTGAAGAAATCTTAGATAATCTGTAACTATAATTGTGGGATTGCAAAATATATTATTTAGAAATGAATAAAGGAAGTAATTAAATATTTTAACCATGATTAAGGCTTTATTTTATTAATTAAATCTTATCCTTTTATTTTTATCCATGACAAATATTTTTAATTCAAGTAGGAATTTGGAAAAATAAAAAGACTAAGAAATAAAGGGGAGTCAAATCAAATGAAGGAAAAAAGTCCATAGAATCTTCAATAATCACAGAACCTATCAAATACAAAAGAATCTCTTTCTTGTAGCTTGAAGTTCAGACATTTGGTTAAATGCAGTGAAATTCCAATCATCCCACCCCATCTCCTGGTGGTTCATGTAAGAGTTCGCAACTTTTCTAATGGTTTTTTGGACAAAAAAATATATTTTTACTATTAAAAAAAGTTATATAACTATCTAATTTATAATACTATACTGCGAATTACGTTAACAGAAATTTAGTCGTTAAAGTAATTCGTAGTACAGTACTGCAAATTAAAAAAAATAGTAATTCGAAGTATAGTACTGCGTATTATTAAAAAATATTTCTTTAACTAATTCGCATTACAATATTTTGAATTACTTAATCGCAGCATTGAACTGCGATTTCTTTATTAATTTTGTCCCACCAATAATTAACTGACATAACAATAATTTAAACACATAAAACGTAATATTGTACTGCAAATTCCTTAAAAAAATTCTGCACCCCAAGCTCGGACTTGCCTTATTAAAGGCATTTCAATTTTATGAAAATTCATTCAATACAAACTTCAAACTTCCGTTCATACTTCTCTCTTCTTCTTATCAATCATTTTTGTACAATGTCTGAAGAGCCAAAAATAAGGGTTTTATTATATTGGGGGGTGAGGTTGTGTTGGAGAATAACTCTATGAGGTATAGCTCACTTCCACATTGTCATGTTAAATTGTTGCTTACTATAAAGTATGATAAATTGATTTCATTGTTATGTAAGAAAATGAGTGTGAGGAAGCATTTGGTTAACCTTAAAGTAGCCAGTAGGTTTCCGTATTCATTAACTCCGCCAGGGTTTGCTTATTTTGAGTTTAACATCAATGATGATAAAACTCATAGAGATTTTTTGTGGATTCCAGATGAATACAGGGAACTTATTGTAATAAAGTTATTGGAAATGTACGTAAAAGTGGAAGACGTTCCCAATAATGAGGGCGTGCATAATAGGGATAACCCCCAGTCATCGGGTGGTTATTCTGGAGCAATTTTTACCGGACAGATTGTTGATGAAAGAGCTTGCCTTGATTTAAACTTTTCACCACTGGCGAATGCGCAACGACAAAATAATTTTTCGACTTTATATAGTCCACAAGACGATTGGGAAACTTCAATTTTACTATGCTTTTGTGATGTTTATTTTATGTTTTAATTGGATTTGTATTAACACTTATATTTTTCATAAAGGGTACCGTCCGTATATGAATTTTACAAGTTACGACCACCGCCCCTAGTTGGAATATGCGTAGTTCTGAAGTATTGGAGCACGATGGTCCATCCGGGAGTCATCACCAACAAGAAAATATCCATCATGAAAAGTTAAGACAGTACGACTTGTAAGTAAAGTGATATAGCTATATCAAAATTATTTATGTAGTTGGGTAACTTGTCATTTAATTCTTTTTGTGCAGCAAAAACGAGCTTAACGTTCATTTTATGCTTCATTTAAATCGTTCTTCCAGTTGTTATTTTTTTTCTTCTACCTCTTTCAGTTCGCATTCACATCCGCAAGTTCCCGTTTTTTTTACGTTCATTTTATGCTTCATATTTCCCTTATGCTTTCTTTTTTTCTTCTCCCACCTCCTTCAGTTTCGCCCTCATTTCTGCAATAATTCTATCATTTTCTCTTTGTGTTTCCTGTTGGCATAAACACATAATATGGAAAAACGACAGTTGTTCTCTGTAGCATTCCTGATAACATGGTTCATCAATCTATTCCTCAAAATCACAAATAGGTTCACCGGAAACTTGTAAAACTAGTTCATACAGCACCAGTAGCGGTGTCCAACTTCATCACCGTCCCAAAAATTTTCTATCGAGCATCTTTTCCACAGTTGCACTTTGATGGACGAAGAGGTTGAGCCATTTAATTAAATATTTACTTTTAGTAAAAAACCCTTACTTTTAATGAAATATTTGCTTTTAGTAATTTTTGAGCGCACAAAATAACTACAATGAGCCCGGTATTTATAGGCGAGACAAAATACATAAAGCGTGGATTACTATTGTGTTTTATGGAGTTGTCTTGTCGTTCTGAAAAAGACGAAAACCATGTGAAAAAAGCTGCTTTCTTGCAGAAAAAATTAATAATTAATTCACAGTTAGTACTATATGTTATGGAGTTATCTTGTTGTTCTAAAAAAATAAAAACCATGTGAAAAAAGATGCTTTCTTGCAGAAAAATTTAAAAATTAATTCGCAATTTAGTAATACGTTTTATGGAGTTGTCTTGTCATTCTGAAAAAGATGAAATCCATGTGGAAAAAGCTATTTTCTTATAGAAAACTTTAATAATTAATTTCCAGTATAGTACTAGGTTTTATGAAGTTATCTTGTCGTTCTGAAAAAGATGAAGTCCATGTGGAAAAAGCTACTTTTTTGCAGAACAATTTAATAATTAAAGCGTGGAATAGTACTACGTTTTATGGAGTTGTCTTGTCGTTCTAAAAAAAGATGAAATCCATGTAAATAAAGATGCTTTCTCACAGAAATTTGAATAATTAATTTGCAGTATAGTACTACGTTTTATGGAGTTGTCTTGTCGTTCTGAAAAAGATAAAATCCATATGAAAAAAGTTGTTTTCTTGCAGAAAAATTTAATAATCAATTCGCAGTATAATACTACGTTTTATGGAGTTGTCTTGTCATTCTGAAAAAGATAAAATCCATATGGAAAAAGCTGCTTTCTTGTAGAAAAATTTAATAATTAAAGCATGGTATAGTGCTGTGTTTTATGAAGTTGTCTTGTCGTTCTATAAAAGATGAAAACCATGTGAAAAAACTACTTTCTTGCAGAAACATTTAATACTTAAAGCATGGTATAGTACTGCATTTTATGGTTTTAGTTATCCTTTGTGCAGTGAAATGTTTATTTTTGTGTTACGTTTGCTAGATTTGGATTTGTGTTGCACTGTTTAAGTAAAATTATTGTTCAAACGCAATTAAAATAAAATTATTGTTAAAAAATAATTATTACCATTATTTACATAATGCACTATTTACACAAAGTAAAAATATAAGTAAATCAGTGAGTCCCGCAGCCTCTGTGCTTCAGTGCTACTGCCGGCCTAAGTTGCATTCCCTGTTGCCCGGATACACTATCTCGATCATCGTCATCAAGCCGCCTCTTAATGTGAGGATGTGCAGCAGCATCGACACCATAACTGGTAGGATCGGAAGAATATGTCGTTAGGGCATCAACAACCTACAAAACAAGCAGTAATCTTAGCATGCAAAAAAGTATATTTGTATTGTACATGTTGAGTCAAAAAATATTTTCTCACCTGTAGTCCCCTCATCAAAGCATGTAGTGGCCTCAAAGGTGGGATGGGACAAAACCTTTATAAGAAAGTTAAAAATTAATTAATGTCAGCACATTAAGGAAAATAAAAAAATTGAAATTTTAAAGTAATACAAACATACCTGCGCCTGTGGTAGATCCTCATCAATTGCTGCAGATGAGGCATAACTCAACCTGTGCCCGCCATCCACATCCTGGGTGTGCCGATCCTTAGCTGCGGTAGATGCGCATGCAAAGTACTGGTCTATATCCTCGTCGAATGTACCCATGATTGACAATGCTCCTGACAGGGTGACCTGAGATGCTGGCAGAGATAGCTGAAGGCTGTACGACGGCATGCTCTTGGACGGATCATCTGCCTAAGGTCCATAACCCGGCTGATCATCTCAGAGAGCCTTATCTCCAAAATCTCCATCATTTCCCTCAACAGGTGGACCAACAAGTGCCTCATAGCCCCCTTGCTGGGGACCAACTCCTCGTTGTCCCCACGACCCCCGCGACCCCGTGGAGCACCCCTCCCCCGTGCCCTATCCCTGCCTCGTGGGACACCCCTACCCCGATGGTAGTCCTATAGCACCTCATACTGAGCGTCATGGTCCATCCTCGCGGCATCTCTCGCCTGAAATAGGGTCAGACGAGCCACTTGTGCCACCCGCCGACCATAGTCAACGAGTGCAGGATTGTCCGCATGCTACTGTATATCCTGTCCAACCTAGTAGAGGTGATGATTCCAAATAGCCTATGAAACATTTAAAATATTAAGTAACTAACGCTATATCACAATTATAAGATATTAATAAGCCTCAAAAACATACTAGTGTCTCGTGCTTCCCGGCGTATGGTCTGTAGTGATCGCCAAGTACATGAATGGGGTTCCCAATCATCAGTCGGGTGTGACGACGGTACCATGACGTATACAGATGAATAGTGGCCTCATGAGTAAATGTAGGCTGTGGCGGAATACGGTGACCTTGCTGCTCCTAAGTATGGACCTGCTGCTCTAGCCATCCCGTATATATATCGTCCACCCTGGCACGGTCGTCCCGCTGATAGTGTGTAGCCACCCATCCAGGCTCCATCGGTATATGCTGGGGACGGTGAAACTGGTGAAGCATACGCTCTGTGGAATGATACTCAACTATATCGAAGAAGACCATCGGGACGGAGGTGCTCCAAAGCAGTCTGTCGACTGAGCAAATATCGGGCAACTGAGCTAGCAACTCGCCGCTGTATGGCGTCCAGATGAACTACCAAATAATAACATAAAAGTGAGTATGCGCAACACAGCTCAATTTAAAACAAGAAAGTTTAGGTACATATTCACCTGTCCGTCCACCGGTATATCTAACACATCCCTAACAAGTGGGAGATTATGATGAGCATCGCTCCCTCGATAGTTCCTACGCCGGAGAATCCATGTAGAAGCTAGAGGGAGAAACGGATAAGCCTCACCGGGCATAAGTGGTGGTAGAGGTGGCTGCAACGGCATGATCCTCTACCAGGCCCAAACCTAAGATAAAAGTTCGAACATATAGAATTTAGAGTAATGAATAGAGTATTCAAAAATGTTGTCACATATAAGAGGGGCAGAAAATCACATATGTCCACCGCTGGGCCCATGCTCGCCCGACGCGTGCTCCTATAAAGGTATGCGACAACAACGGCACCCCAGCTGTACCAGGGTCAATCATCCAGCCGCTAAAGATGATGGAGAAAGCACATACTCACAGTACTCACTGAAATGTTCGGGAACGAGACACACCCGAAAAGCAGGAAAAACGCCAACTGCATGTACCTCTCAATGTCGAGATCCTCCGTCTCGCCGGTAATGTCTGTGTGCAAAAACGCCATATGATCTCTGATGGCTGACAAAAGAATGCGACTTCCCCCAGCGCCACCCTGAGGTCTATAACCAGTAAACTGGACCATCATATCCAAAAATTGTGCACGCATCATGGATCTAATGTGTTGGGTTAGTGCCAGGGCCCGTCCATATACGTGTAGCCCATACAGAACCTGAACATCCTCCAGGATGATGGTGGCCTCTCCAGTGGGCAAGTGAAAAGTGTGCGTCTCCGGTCGCCACCGCTCTACCAAGGCCGTGATAAGAGACCAATCAACCTGCATGCGTCCAAGCTCAAAAATTGCATAGAAGCCCGTAGCATGTAGGCGCGCGACTACGCAAGCATGGAAAGGATGCTCCACGATGAACTCCCACAAATCTCAGGTCTCTTAGGGCGGAGAGCATGCTCCGATAGCTTTCCCTCCCATACATAGGAGGACCTATGATTGCTCTGCAACACTAATAACTTATCCTCGGCAGGTCTAGGATGCGCAGGCGGAGGAAATGCCATATCGTCTACTATAAGTTAAACAAGATAAATTGTGTGTGTTAGTTTAATAAATTAAATAATTATTTTTAATATTAGACTGAGTAATTATCTATGGGTTCAAGGCTCGATATTTGAGGCCCGGTAGCACCAAGCTATTCTTAACTATTATGTATGTCATTTTAAACATTTTTTAGAAATTTGTTTGTTTAATAAATTAAATTAAAATTTTTTGAATTGGACTTAATAATTACGTATGCTTTTCCTGGCTCGGTATTTGAGGTCCGGTAGCACCAAGCTATACTTAATTATTATGTATGTCATTTTCAATATTTTTTAAAAATTTATTAGTTTAATTAATTAAATTAAAAATTCATGAATTGAACTTAATAATTATGAAAGGCTTCTAGGATCGATATTTAAGGTTCGGTAGCACCATGCTATAATTAATTATTATGTATGTCATTTCAAATACTTTTTAGAAATTTATTTGTTTAATAAATAACATTAAAAAATTTTGAATTGGACTTAATAATTATGTATGGCCTTCTAGGCTCGATATTTGAGGCCCAGTCGCACCAAGTTATCCTTAATTATTATGCGTGTGAATTTCAGTTACCGATGGAATTTTGTTAGAATAAAGATTTAAATTAAAAATTATTGAATTGGATTGAATAATTATGTATGGGTTCCCAGGCTCGATAATTGACCCCCGGTAGCACCAACTTATCCTTAATTATTATCAGTGTCAATTTCAGTATTTTTATAATTTTGTTAATTTAATAAATTAAATAATTAATTATTGAATTGGACTGAATAATTATCTATGAGTTCCGGGCTCTATATTTGAGTTATTTGACAACATATATTAATTTGTTACTTTTGTAAGGTTATTTTTGTAAATTAATTAATTAATTTTATGAAGTATTATTGGATAGAGTTTGCAGTTACCTCATACTTAAGGCTCTATATTTTACTAAGCTAAAAGGTTCTATATTTTGCACTCTAAGCCAAAAGGCTCTATATTTTACTAAGTTAAGAGGCTCTATATTTTACTACACTAAAAGGCTCTATATTTTACTACACTAAAATGCTCTTTATTTTACTACGCTAAAAGGTTGCTATTACATATAAAAACAATAAACATAACATATAAATATGAACAACAAACAAATAAATAATATTTATTTATTATTTAACCAAATAAATATAACATTAATAATACAAATTATTAATTAAATTTTAATATTTTTTGTCCCAAAGCAAATAAATCAATCTGGCTATGAATAAGATACAAATTTAAATACAAGCATAACACAAATTAACATGAAAACACATTAAACAATACAAATATGCATCTACTATACAAGTTTGACATAAACAAAATCGAAATACCTCGATTTAAGTTTTTTGAATTTGATTGAAATCGAATTTTTGCACCCGAAAGAAGGAATCCAAAGCTTGTCTTGTGTGTGGGACTTATACTCTTTGCTTTTTAGGTGACGGGTGGGGGACCCAATATTTTTCTTTTTATTTGACAAAGGGGCGGACCAACAATTGGGTGAGATTGTTTTTTAACGGGGAGGAGTCTGCGTAGAAGAATGAGTCTTTATTTTATTAAAGCAATTCATCGTACTATACTGCAAATTGCTTATACGCAGTATAATACCGCGAATTGCTGGGCCCAAAAATCAGAATACTCAATTCGCGGTACTGTACTGCCAATTGTTTTAATGGCTAAATTTCCGTTAAAGTAATTCACAGTATAGTGCTGCGAATTAGGTAGTTATGCAACTTTTTTTTAGTAGTAAAAACGTTTTTTTTGTCCAAAAAATCATTAGAACGTTTTCGGACTCATTCATGTAATGATCGAGCAAAGGAGCTTTTGTTAGTTGTGATTATTTCAAGCCCTTAGTCCACCAAGAGACGGAGTTAGGATTTGAACTTTATGAATTCAAATTATAATTTTTTTAAGTAATTGAATTCTACCTTAATAATTTATATAATAATTATTGAATTTTTTAATACAAATATATAATTTGAACGAAAGTTAGTTAGTACCACTAAATCGACAACCAATACTATAATCGATAACCAATACTATAGTTCCGCCTCTGAGCTGGTTTTCGGAGAGTCAGAAAGCAGATGAAGTGGGAGTGGGGTGGGGAATCAAACGTTGCAAGACATATGATGAGACGGAATGGATCGGGAAAAATTAAATTTTGGCATTGGAGGGTCCACAGTAGAAGTAGGTACATTTTCAATCAACTCGATCTCTTCAGCTGCGCCTCATGTATACTTGAACTGATCTATAATTATGTCCCTTTGGAGGAGAATAGCAGATATATTGTCCCAGTTTATCTCCATAATCATGAAAAAATTCATCATGGTGTTTCGTGAAACGCATTCTCATGACCAATGTCGAATCTTCTGTCACCACTCTTTAGTTTCATTAATCTAGTTTTGGATAGTTCCCTATTTCCCTTCCATGGAAATTGATCGAAAGACGATTAATATCTACACATGGCAAATTGACAGTTCCCTATATGGATTCGAAATTTAGATAATGATATTTTGAATTCAAAATACCTTTATACAGTTAAAAAAAGTTATATTTCTAATTGAAATATAATATTATATTGCGTTTTAGTCAGTGCCGGATCTAGGAATTTAAGTTTATGAATGCTGAATTTTTTTTTACATAAAATTAATGGGTGCTTTTGTAAATTTTTATACGTTTTTTCAAATTATCTATATAACTATACATACCATGCGTCGAGGTTAATGGGTGCTCGAGCACCCAATTTTAATGTGTTGATCCACTCCTGTTTTAGTTTAACGGAAAATTAACCATTAAAGAAAAATGTAATATAATACTGATTTTATTTAATGATTTATTTCTTTAATGTAAAACATAGTATAATACTATATTTTACTAAAACGTTGTATTATAATGTTTTTTACTATTAAATTATAAAGTCATCTTCCTCCCCACGACAGAAACCAGTAGGTTTCTTTAAACAAATACCCCATCTCTTCCGGCTGTCCTCCACTCGATTTAAAAAAATCAATTGGGCCTCACCCATCACACAAAAATTTAAGAGTGTAGGTTCCGCATACAACTCAAGCCTTCGATTGTTGTGGATTCCTTGTTTCTGGCTAAAATTTTAAAATTTTGACATTTCTAAAAACATTAAATCGATGTATTCTGATTTAGTTTATGTCAAAACTCGTATAGTTACGCATATTTGTTTTCTTGAATGTGTTTTTACGTTGATTTGTGTTTTGTTTGCGATTATATTTGTATGTTATTTTTATCCCGATTAAATTATTACCATTTAAAAAATAGTTAAAAGTTGAGAAATAATTTTTAATATTAATAAAAATGTTCATAAATTTTCATTACTGTTTTATTTGTAATTTCATGAATGTTATATTCATATGTTTTTTTGTTTTTATTTAGTTTAGATTATTTATTTGCTTAAAAAATAATGACCATTTAGCGTAGTAAAATATAGAGTCTTTTAACTTAGCAAAATATAGAGCCTTTTAGCGTAGAGTCACTGTAGCTTAATTATCTACTAACTACAAACTCTATCCAATTACACTTTATAAGAATTAATATTTAATTTATAAAACACACACACATAACTAAAAAATTAATATATGTTGTCAAATTAAATATCGAGCCTGGAACTCTTGGATATTTACTCTGTCCCATTAAATAACTAAATATTAATTATTATAACTCAATTAAAATTCTAAAAATATTGAAATTCACACACATAAGAATTCAGGATAACTTGGTGCTACTGAGTTTCAAATATCGAGCCTGGAACCCATAGATATTTACTCTATCCAATTAAATAATTAAATATTAATTATTATAACACAAACAAAATTCTACAAATATTGAAATATACACGCATAAGAATTCAGGATAGCTTGAAGCTATTGGCCTCAAATATCTACCATGGAGCCCATAGATATTTACTCTGTCTAATTAAATAATTTAATATTAATTATTATAACACAAACAAAATTCTAAAAATATTGAAATTGACACACATAAGAATTCATGATAGCTTAGTGCTATTAGGCCTCAAATATCGAGCCTGGAACTCAAAGATATATAATGTGTCCAGTTAAATAATTAAATATTAATTATTATAACACAAATTCACAATGAATATTGCTTAATTTATGATAGACCACATGGACTTGTTGTCTATGCATCTGGACCAACCTCAATCAGATATTACTGTTACAGGGCGACCGTATGTCCATCTACGTATGAGAGGGACATCTAGTGGATCAGACTCACCGCGCTAGGAGACCGGACGACTTGTGGAACTTTTTGAGGGAGAGATATTTCCATCCTCGCGTAGCCCATCGCCTGCGTGCTACGGGCTTCCTTAGGATTTTTGAGATTGGGCAGTTGCAGCTCGACTGGTATCTTATCACGGCGTTGATAGAGCGGTGGTGACCGTAGACACACACTTTTCACCTGCCCACTGGTGAGGCCACCATCATGCTTCAGGATGTTCAGGTTTTATATGGGTTGCGTGTTGATAGACTGGCCGTTGCACTGCCTCAATATATGAGAGCTCTGACGCATGCCTAGTATTTGGATTTGTTGCAGTAGTATACTGGTTACAGGTCACAGGGTGAGGGTGAGGGTGCAGCTAGAAGGGGCAGTCGCATTTCTGTGATAGCTATCCGACAACATTTGGAGGTATTGCACCTCGACATCACCAGCGAGACAGAGGATCACCATATTCACTGGTACACGAGGTTGGAGTTGTTCCTTTTTGGGGGTGTCTTGTTCCCGAACACTTCAGAAAATCTAGTGAATCTGCAATTTCTACATCATCTTCAGCAGCTACCACCATTATCTCCGGGTGAAGCACCTCCGTTTCTCCCTCTAGCTAGGAGGTGGGTTCGCCGACGTAAGAACTACTGAGGTATTGATGTTTATCATAATCTTCCCCCTGTCAGGGATGTGTTAGATATGTTAGAGGCCGCACAGGTAAATATGTACCTAAACTTACTTGTTACAAATGTACTTGTTTTGCGCATACTCACTTTTATGTTATTGTTTGATAGTTCATCTATACGCCATACAACGGCGAGTTGATAGTAGGGTTGCCCGATTATTGCTCGATCGACTGACAGCCTTAGAGCACTTCTATCCCGCTGATGTGCCTTGATGTTGTGGAGTAGCATGCCACAGAGCTAGTACTTCGCTAGTTTGACTGTCCCTAGACTATAACGAGGGAGCCTGCACGGATGGCTACACATTTTCAGCGGGATGATCGTCTGAGGGTGGATGATGCATTTGTAGCATGGCTAGAGGTGTAGGTCCATACTTGGCAGCAACGAGAGAACCTCATTCTGTCGCCACATTCGCAAATCCAGGCAGCGACTATTGAGATGTATACGTCATGGCACTTCCGTCACACCCGATTGATGATCGGGAACCCCGTTAATCAAGTTGGAGGTCGGTTCACACCATATGCCGGAAGACACGAGGCACTGGTATGTTTCTGTTGGAACCCACACTTATAACTATGATATAGCGTTATGTAATTAATATTTTAAATGTTGTGAAGGCTATTAGTCATCATATAGTTTACTAGTTGGGACATGCAACATCATACCAACAGTCCTGCAGTCGTTGAGTATTTCCGGTGGGTGGTTGAGCTAGATTTCCTAACACAATAACGATCCAGAGAGGATGAGAAGTTAGATCACGCGGCTGAGTATATGGCGCCAGAGCAGCACCATCGGGGTTGTCCTGTCCCACGAGGCAGAGGTCAGGAGCTAGCTAGGGCTTCCCCACGAGGCAGGGGTGCCCCACGGGTTCGTGGTGGATGGTGAGGAGGTAGTCCCCAGCAAGGGGGCGTTAAAGTACCTGCTGACCCACTTGTTGAGGCACCTGATGAGGATCTTGGAGATGATCAGCTAGGTTATTTGCTTAAGCTAGACATGCCTTCCAACATCATGTCGTTGTACAATCTTCAGCTGGATCTATTAGCGTTGCATGTCACCTCCTCATATCTATTGTTAATCATGAATAAATTAAATAGAGACGTAGACTAGTCTTTTCAGGCTCATCTACCGCAACTGAGGATAGGACGACTCGAGACGTGGATGGCTGGCGCAGGTTGAGTTTTGGCTCATCCCTGGCGGTTGATGCGGATCTGTCGTAGGTGCAAGTATGTTTGTATTACTGTTAAATGTTAATTTGTATTCTTTTCCTTAATGATTTTCAATAAATTAATTTTTAATTTTCTTAGTAAGGCTTCGTCCCAGCCTATCACGGAGCTTGCTGTATGCGATGATGAGAACACCACAGATGCTTATACTTTGGAGCCCGGCGAGATCATGGTGAGAAAATGCTTTTGACTTAACACGTACATTAGTAATATAAATTTTCATATGCTAAGCTTAGGAATTATTTTGTAGATTGTTGACGGCCCGACGACCCCTTCTACTAATCTTGCTAGCTGTACTGGCGACCATGCCACTACTCATTCTCATATAAAGAGGCGACTTGATAAAGATGATCCTGATAGTGTACCCGGGCGACAGGGTATGCGCCTCAGGCCAACGATTGCATTGAAGCACACAGACTGTAGGACTCATTGATTTCTTTTTGTTTGTATTATGTGTAAATACTATATTATGTAAATAATGGCAAGAATTGTATTTTAGCAATTATTTTATTTTAACAAAACAACAATTTTATTTTAACAGTACAACACAAACATAGCAAATCTAACATAACATTAATTCAGTACAACTAACGAAAACACATAACAATGGAAATATAAAGATACACTACTACGCTCAACATGTACATATCATTGTTTAGTCACGACCTCCTAGTATTCTCTGCTCCAACCACTTGAGTTAGTCTTCCAGCTTTTGTTTCTTCTTCCACCTCATTGAGTTTCGCCTTCAACTCTGCAACTTCTTGTTTGGATTGTCTCTCTCTTTCCCACTACTTCAAACACAAATTATGGATATCTTGGAGCTTGTATTTTCAGTATTCCTACTAACAAGGTTCATCAATCCATACCTCAAAATTACATGTAGATTCGTCGGGTTGCCTATAAAACTTGTTCATACACGCCAGTAGTGACGTCCAGTTTCTTCGTAATAAGCCTTATTCTGTATATATTCAGGAACATGGCTATCAAATGGTCGACTGCGAAACCCATCAGGGTTCAAAAATAGTATACTATTACGATGCCCTCGATCGACGATCGTTCAATGGACTACTTTTGTGGTGTCTATCTCATGAAAAAGCTCAACAAGCCTTCCAAGAAGTACATGTTTTACTAATAGGGTCATAGTAATAGTTGTTTGCTGGGTTGGTTTCGCTCTCTACCTTCTCACGGTGGGATAAAAACAAGGGAGGTCAACTGGAGCGGAAGCCAAAGGACGAGGCCCTTCTATTCCGGGAAGTGGTATAATAGGTCCCCTAAGGGAAGCCCTTTGGCAGCTGTCCGAGCCTTCCCTTGATTGTGCCTTTAGGATTTCTTCTTGATGCTTTGTTTGCACTTTCGAATCCACTTTTTTAAAGAAAGGAGAAGAGATAGGCATCGACTAACTAAGGACGATGATGGAAACTATCCCAGAAAGGTGAGCAAGAAGAGTTTTAACTACTAGCTAGTATTGAAAGAAAAGAAGGCCTACCTTCGCTTTATGCGCTAAGATAACAATCATGCATTATGCATCTTTTGCCACACTCGCACCTTGGGCATAAAGGGGTTGTTGAGACATTTGTTAAAGCGTAAAGAGAAATCTTGGTTTTATGAAAATATTTGCTATTGGTTATTGTTAAGCGCATAAAATAACTAGAATGCGACCGCTATTTTTAGGCAAGATTTCACACAAAACGTAGTATTATACCGCGCTATACATATTAATGTTTTCTTAAATGAAATAGCTTTTGCGTAGTCGGTTCAACTTTTTTCAGACCGACATGACAACATGCAAAACATAGTATCATACCACACTATACATATTAAATTTTACTGAGATAAAACAGTTTTTGCACAGTCGATTCAGCTTTTTCAGACCGACAAGACAAGACACAAAACATAGTATTGTACCGAGCTATACATATTAAATTTTTCTGAGACAAAATAGCTTTTTTATAGTCAGTTCGGCTTTTTCCTGACCGACAAGACAACACAGAAAATGTAGTATTGTACCATGATATACATATTAAATTTTTCTGAGACAAAATAGCAGTTGCGCAGTCGATTCAGCTTTTTTTAGGCCGACAAGACAACACACAAAATATAGTATTGTACCACATTATATATATTAAATTTTTCCTATTGGCTATTATCCTTTATTTTCTTGTATATTGCATTAGTTATTTTCTTTGATTCCTTTTTTAAGACTACGGACAGTTTAAGAAGAAAATTTGCAAGAAGGATAATAAAAGATGTCTTGATTTTATAAGTATTTTTTTAATTTTAAGATTGATCTTCTTTACTAATACCAATAAGTTGAATATTTGAACTACCATATCAGCATCCCAATTCAAAAGATCATGTTAAAAAATAAGAAGTAACAAGACTGAGGAACATAATTTTATTTAATAGATATTGCGACATACACAAGTACATGAACGTATTATAAAAAGTAATATGAAAACAAAACAATTGGTGTATCATTGATAGTTGGGTACATTCGACGAACTTGCACCAGGAGCTGAATTACCACTGCCACGCACACTAGCTGAAGGACATTTACGCGGGGCTTGTCCTATTTGCGAGCATATGCCACATTTATGTGCATAAAAAGTATCACCAACATCCATTTGGTTCCGTATACGCGTTTCTTTTGCACTTGTAGCTTTCGCAAATAGTCTTTGTGACATACCATTTAAAAGGTTCCGGAAGCCAATAATGCTTTGCACCTAATGGCTGGAACTGCTCACTATATGTGTCTATATATGTAGCAGCACTGTATTGCCTATCAATATAGTTTGTTGCCCCTAAACCAACTTGTTGAAAGCACTTCAAGGCATCTTCGCACGGCATGTGGTAGATGGTCTATTTCCCACATGAACATAACCCACTGGCTTCGTTCACCATTTGTAGATTATTCCCCCAGTGTCCACAGATAATGGTACGAACTTCAAAAACACCCCGGTCATGATCGTACTGTAAAAAGGAATGTCAATGTGGTCGCCTCCTGTACTTCTCAAATCTTCTCATCTATATGGGCTTAAATTGAACACTCCCTATCCATCAATACCGATGAGCCTACATGCCTTTCAACAAACTTTTCCGCAATCTATTTGAATGTCATCCAGACATGGCAGTGACAGGAAATCCACGTGCAGACATCAATAAGTCATTGAATGATTTTGACACATTTGTAGTCAAGGCTCCCCATCATCTGCCACCATCAGCATGCAATGTCCACATGTGAATCTCATATCCCATCAACCAAGTATAGGCTCGTGGATCTAATTGCCGGATCACTTCCATGGGCCTTGTAAATTTGCACTGCTGTTGGCCCAATTAAAGGTTAGTTTTAAAGACTGACAAAGGAACTCAAGATGAACTATGTCCATTACTCAGGTGCACAAAAACGGGCAAATTCAAAGCATGTGGGTTGCTCGGGAAGGAAATAAGCTTAACTTGGTGTATTTAATTTCTCCTGATCGAAAACGTTGCATAAATGATAAGGAGAAGGACTCCCTGATCAAAGAGAACACAATTCAAAATAAGGAAGGAGTTAGAAATTGAAATCAACTAGAATTCCAGCAAGGAAGAGTTGCATCAGAACTCTAGTTATTTCTTCATCTGCTAACTCTACAAATTGCAGGATGTTCTCACATTATAAGTGTTTTTCAAAAACGCAGAATTTAAACGTGAATTGAGAGCAAAATCGCAAGGCTTTTTGCAAGCCGTTCATCTATGATTCAAGTGTGAAAACTTGAAACTACATGAACCAGATTGAATAACCAGCTCTATAAAGAGTTTTATGTGTCTTTCTTTATTTCTAGTTCAATTGTAGTAGGTATTTTCATGTCGTACTTTTCAACTTTATCTAGAAGCAATTGTAATAGGTAATTTGAGTATTCAAGCTAGAGTTAACTTGAAGTTCTTGCAAAAGTTAGAGGTTGGTTGCTACGAAGGGATTATAGCTAATCCTTAGGCTTACCAAGAGTTTTGTAAATGTTGTTTTGGCTCAGTAATTTAGTAAAGTGTTGGAGAAAATCATATTGAGTAGTAAGTCGTAATTTTTTCACCTTTTGAGCCAGGTGTTTTCCACGTAAAAATCTGTGTGTTCTTTATTTTCAGTATTTATTATTTCACAAACAGTAGTAGTTGGAACACCTAGAAGAACCAAGTTGTTCTATTGTTAGTTAAGCGAAAACAGGGTACCACACAAATCATCCCCCTCTTGTGTGGTATCGACGCTTAAAACATCAACTGATATCAGAGCGGGTTATCCTTGAAGAAGTTAACACCTTAGGAAAAGATCAAGATGAGTTCACCACATGGAAACTAGGAAGGGCAATCCACTGATAAGCCTCCACTCTTTAACGGCCACTACTACTAATGGTTCAAAAACAAGATGAGAGTTCACATCATCAGAGAAGACTATCAACTATGGTATATTGTCATTGATGGTCCCCTAGATACCATGAAGAAGAATGCTGAAGGAGTAGATGTGCCAAAAACAAAAGCTCACTACAATGCTAAGGACTTGAGGAAATGGGAAAAGAATGCTAAGGCCAAGAAATGGCTTGTGTGTGGACTTGGTGCAGACGAGTACAACAGAATTCAAAGTTGTACCACTACTAAGGAAATTTGAGACACGTTGCAAGTGGCTCATGAAGGAACACCTCAAGTGAAGAGGTACAGAGGAACACTGTTGTATTGTTAATATGAGAATTTCACCATGAAGGAAGGGAGATGTATACAAGGTTCACCATACTTATAAATGAACTTAAGTCTCTTGGAAGGGTTATTCTTGAAGAGAAAAAAGTTGAGAAAATTTAACAACAATTCTTCCAGTTTTTTAGGAAAGCAAAAATCACTGTTAGTGAGGAATCAAAGAATATTTCCACTCTTAAGTTGGATGAGCTAATGTGAAATCTCACTGCCTATGAATTTAGAAGGCAAACCATGAAGATGGATGCACCCAAGAAGGAAAGGAGCCTGTCATTGAGAATCACTGAAGGTTTCTAATCTAGAGGAGGATGAAATGACCATGATCACAAAGGACTTGAAGAAGTACCTAATGAAAGAAAAAGGGTCCTTCAAAAAGTGAAAGCTACAGCAAACCAAGGGTTCCTGAAAAACAAACCATTGAGGATTGTTACGAGTATGGGAAGACTGATCACCACATAAAAAACTGCCCTCAATGGGAAATTAAATGGAAGAAGGAAAGAGCTGAACGAAGGAACAGAAAGAGGGAACATGTTTAACCCAAGAAGAGCAAGGGATCAACAAAGGCTATGGTTGCTGCATGGGGAGAAAGCTCAGATGAGGACTTAGAGGGTGAAGATGGATATGAAGAAGCAGTGATGGCAATTGGAGAATTTGATGAAGAATTTGAGGTAAGCATAATCCATCTGAAAGACAAGATTTAATTTTTGTCTAATGAAAGTATATCTAAGTTACTCCTAGATTTCATTGATGAATCTGAGGATCTAAACAATGATATGAAATAGTTGTCTAAGGACTATTTGATTTTGAAAGCTAAGTGCAAAAATATGGAACTTAGGACTAGTGAACATGAAAGTAAAAATGCTGAGCTAAAGAACTAGATTTACGAACTTGACACCACTGTCCTAGAGCTTAGATATAAAAATATAAAATTGAAATAAGGAATTAGTAAAAATAAAACTGATCACACACAACTCACTTTAGAAGAAAATATAGGAAAAATGAAAGATGAGTTGTACAAAAGAGATGAGCAGATAAGAGTTCCCGAGGAGGATATACACAAGGTTAAGCACGAGCTAGACAGAACCTACACCGGAATAGGTCCTCCGATGCATATTCATGGCTCTACACGAACATCATAGTAGCAACAAGAGAGGACTTGGCTACGTGACCCCTGCACCTATGTGGGATCCCAAAAGCAAGTACATCACACTTCGTGAGAATAATATTTGCACACACTACGGTAAAACATGTTACTATTAAAGTGAATGTATTGCAAAGAAAAGGATAGTCAAAAGAATAAAAAATTGTTTCAAGGGAAAATTAGCCTGCCAGGTTGGGATAAAAAGAATCTGATTTACCCTTTTGCCTATAGAAAATGACCCAAACTAGTTTGGGTTCCTAAGGCTAACCCCTGATTTCCTTTTGCGGGTCGAAGTGAATGGTCACAAGATACATGGATAGTGGATTCTCAAAGCATATAATAGGAAGCAAGAACTAGTTCCTTTCACTTGAGGACTTCAAGGGAGGTAATGTCTCATTTGAAAATGAGAAGAAAGGTGAAATAATTGGGGTTAGAAAGGTAGGTAAGACTGATTCTCACTATATTAAGAATGTCTACTAGATAGATGGCCTAAAGTACAGTCTAATGAGTGTATCACAATTATGTGATAAAGATACCTTGGTAGCATTCACCTCTACTAAATAGTTTGTGATTAATCTTACCACTAACAAGATTGTTTTGCAGGGAAAAAGAGTAAACAATACATACATTGTAGATTTGTCCACAGTTTCAGAAAATTAACTCACTTGCTTATGTGTGTTGGACAATGATCCTATCCTTTTTCATATGAGACTTGGACATGCAAGTCTTGGTCAACTCAATAAATTAGTTTCCAAGGATCTGGTGATACGGCTGCCTAACATAAAGTTCAAGAAAGATAAAGTTTGTGAGGCTTGTGCAAAGGGAAAGCAGGTAAGATCCCCTTTTAAATACAAGAAAGTGGTAAGCATCATCAGAACGATAGAATTGGTCCATATAGAACTCTGTGGTCCAATGAGAACATTAAGCAGAAGTGGTAAAAGATATGTGATGGTTCTTGTTGATGATTACTCTAGGTTTACTTGAGCATTATTTTTAACATCTAAAGATGAAGTATTTGACATGTTTACTTATTTTGTTAGAAAAACTCATAAACAACTAGGTAATTAATTTGCATCAATTAGGTCTAATCATGGAACTGAATTTGAAAATGCTAAGTTTGTTGGATTTTTGCAGGCTACATCATGAATTATTGCATGACTAGACCTCCTGTTAAAAAGATTCCGTATGAGTTACTTAAAGGGAGCAAGCTAAATATATTCTATCTTAGAGTATTTAGATGCAAGTACTTTGTGTACAACAATGGCAAAGACTTACTAGGTAAATATGATCCCAAAAGTGATAAGGGAGTATTCTTGGGATACTTTTTACATAGTAAAGTTTATAAGATATACAGTTAAAGAACTATGTGTGTAGAAAAAAGTGTATATGCTATTTTATTTAAAAATTAACATTCTTTCTAAGAGGCAGTAACAAGATAATGAAGAGATTATGCTAATAAGAAATTCATTGGTGAAACCACAGTCCATTGTGAATATGCACCACATGAAGGAACATGTGATGGAACAAGTCCTTCCACCCAGGACAACATGACAGTGGGAACCGACTAGAGAAGAACTAATCCTCAAACCCCTACGGAACCTGTCCATGAAACTATTCCTCAGTAACAAAACTAAAGGAACATCCAAAGAAATTGACACTCCTACAGCAACATCCATGAAATTGGATATAGATGAACCTGGTACATCTGTTACTCAGAAGTTATATAGGGGAATGATTGGTTCTCTTTTATATCTCATTACTAGCGACCTGACATTATGTGCACTGTAAGGTCTTTTGCTTGATTTCAGGCAAATCCAAAGGAGTCCCACTTGACCAATGTAAAGGGAATATTGAGATACTTGAAAGGAACCACTAACCTTCGCCTTTGATATCTAAAAGGTAGTAATTTTAACCTAGTGGGATATGCTGACAATGATTATACAAGTTTCCCAATGGATAGGAAGAGCACCTCAGGTATAGTACACTTCCTTGGTTCATATCTGGTGTCATGGGCTACCAGCAAACAAAATTTAGTGGCCTTATCTACTACTGAGACTGAGTATGTTGCTGCTACTTCATGATTGTGCTCAATTGTTGTGGATCAAGCAGCAGTTTATGGATTTTGGTATTGAAGTTGGTTGCATCCCTATTTTTTGTGATAACACCAGTGCTAATAGTATGACTAAGAATCTAGTTCATCATAAGAGAACTAAGCACATAGATGTTAGACACCATTTTTTTGGGGACAACTATGAGAAATGTTTAATCACTACGGAGTTTTGTGCTACTGACAAGCAAATTGCTAACATCTTCATAAAATCCTTAAGTAGAGATCACTTTGAGACGAATATGTTGGAATTAGAGATGATTACGGTCACCTAAAAATACCAATTCAAGGTTAAACGAAAAAATTGAAAAAAATTTTAAAAAAATGATTAGAAAGTCTGCAAATTGTATATAATTAGATTAAATCTTGCTCAGTCTCATACTTTCCATAGTATTGTCACGCCTCCTTTTTTTACACACCTACCTCGAAGGGTAATGTATAAGAGAGTTTTTCCATTTTAAATGACATCATTCGAATTGGGATTATTTATTTATTTTAGAATCACCACTTGGGATAGGCTTGTATTTTGGTGTCCCAAGTCACCGGTTTATCTTGAATGCCAAATCGAGGAAATTTTCAACTTTCCAAAAGAAGTCTGCGAACCAGAAATTCTTGAGTAAGGAATTCTGTTAATCCGAGGGAAGGTGTTAGGCACCCTTGGATTTCGTGGTTCTATCACGGTCGCTTAAACTATCATATTTGGATAATTATCTGATTTTAGACATTTTTATTCTATAGTGAAATTTTAAAATTACTTACCGCTTTTGATGGAATTTTTTAGGAAGATTTCAACAGTATTAAAATGCGTCTCAAACCACATCACATAAATGCACCCATGATTTTTGACATAATTTAGCACCATTGAGATTTTGATTTGGGTCATATAGCGCAATTGAGTTTAAGAAAGTAGATTTATTAAAGAATGCGCCTAAAGCGACTAAAGCGTTGTACTTTGTGGGAGGCCATGAAAATAATGGCACGTCCCGAGTTCTAAGGATTTTTAAATGAATTAACTAAAGAGGGTCACGCAATTTGTAATTTTATTTGGCGCGGCATGCCTCACATTTTTTTAAGGATCGTCCTAGAATGAACTATTACTTTCTATCAATGATTGTCTCTAAAATAACTTAATCATCACTACACCCTAATTATTTTTGAAAGTATGGAAAGGTTCAGGCTTCAAGATCAAGTCCAAATTAAAACAAGAGGGGTCTTCATTATTGAAGACCTCATTAGTTTAAATTTGCTACTTATCTTGGATAGCCCGAGCTTACACTATAATATTGAACCAATAAATTACAATAAAATTTGGGCCCTTAGCATTTGGGCTTTGATCATACCATTAGGTCCGAATCTTATTTACAAAAGATGTCCAACTTTGTCTCATGAACGAGTTCAAATACACTATTGATTTTTACTTGGAATCTGCTAACAGTTTTTTTAATAAAAGCAAAAAAACAACTTGAATTGACTAACAGATGGCTTGCACAATCTCAATTCGTTCGTATGTTGATAACTAAATTACTCAAGATGAAATTTTACAACCAATTAGTTTCAGTTAACACACTTTAAAATTTATGCAAAGATTCGAATCTAGACATGAACAACCAAAATAGCTGGCATATTCGAAATGTAAATGAATTTAGGGGAGATGTAGATGGACTTACATTGCATGCATACTATTTTTAATTGTGAATCATGAAGCTGCGATATTATTCCAAACTTTAAATTCATGTTATAAGACAAACAGAACCAGAACTAACTCTGCTAAATCTAAACTATTAAACAAGGATACTCGTACAGTCCAACAGTCCAAATTATTACAAAATAGAAAATTATCCAAAGAACACTATTAAGATAAGAATCTAAGCTAAATAACAATATGAAATTCATGTGAAGAAATAGGTATTGATTCATTATTCAACTTCCAATACAGTCATATATGTTGTTCCAAACTGTACATGTCACTTGAGGCTAAAAATTTACCTGGAAATTAAGGAAAGTAGGAAGGGAGGATAGTTAGCAACAACAATCAACAGTGAACAACAGATTTGAATTGTTTTTAACACAAAAATGACACCACACGACCCAAGACTTAGTTTCAGATGAACAAACACCCGTAAACAAACCAAAACAAACTTGAATGAACCAATTTGAACTTGAAATAGACCTCAGGGACCCCTGAACCCCTAATTACCAAAATCACAAGGAAACTTAAGCCATTTCTATCCCTAGATAAGCTGGAATTTTTATTTTAGAGCTTTGAAACTCAGAATCACTCTAGGGGTGCAATGGAATAGTGATTTTCTCCAGTTTTTATTATATAGAATTTTTCAAAACTTTTTCCAGTATCATTTTATGCCTCTCCCCTTTTTAGACCTCTAAAACTTATTAAACAAGGAAAGGGGTATGATTTTTTATAGGCAAAGCCTAGGGCAACCTTCAGATTTTTATTTGCACCCTAGGTCCCTCTTTTAATTTCATATTTTAGCTAGTTAGTCCCTTAGTTATAGACTTGTTGACCAAGTTAAATTATTTAATTCCTGACTTTAAAATTAATACCCAATCTAGAAGGTCCTAGGGGTTCCAGATTTAATTACTGTATTATTTTCTATTTAGAAATACGTATACTACCCTTGTCCCTAAAATTACTAACCTAGTCAAACAAACCCCCATCTCTCTTATCTTGGTCAAATAACAATGGTTAATTATCCAGGGGCTAGAGTCATTCATCTATGACCAAATAATTACTCAACTGAACTAGATTAAACTAAAGCCTATTTTAATCCTAAATTAATCCCTAAGAGTTCAAGTTGATCCACTATTAGGCAATTATCAATTAAGCAGGAATCTAAGAGAAGGAGTCCAATTAAACAATGACACTGAATTATGAATTCATGCACAAGAAACAATCATTGAGTCATGAACCGAAATTAAACTCAAAAATACTTATGAACCAAAACTTAATCCGACAGAAATCTAAAAAAATTAAAAAGCAAACGATAAGATCAGGATTAAACTAGGGACTACAATCTAAAAAGAAACCCTACTACTAGGATGCAAATCAAGCACAAGAACAAAAATAAAACAACATAGGAAAACACAGAGCAAAATAGAAGAAGAAGAATAAAATAAAATTATGAAAGAAAAGAAAAATAGTAAAATGAACTACCTATTTCAAATTTGGGCTCTGGAAGGCTAATCTTGGAATTACCTGGACCACAAGAAAACAAATGATTAAGGGCAATTATAGTGTTAAAGACAAGAAACTTCATCCTCGTAAAAGTTAGGGTTTCAGGCCAGATTTCGATTCAAAATTTGAACTATTGGACTGTGATTCGAGAGAAACCAAACAGGGATCTGGTATGAGGGACAAAAAGAGGCTCAATGGTGTGATTTTGGTGAGTTTTGGCGTCGTCGCCGCCGCACACGGCAAAGCAGCCTCCGCACACGGCGGAGCTGCCTCCGCACACGGCGGAGCTGCCTCCGCCCACGGTGGAGCAGCCTCCGTTTCAAACGATATTCGAGGAGACTGGTTGACATTCGAGGGACAACAATGGCAGATCTGGAAAGAGGAAGTCGAGGAGGTGGGGTGGTGTTCTTTTGGATGTCATCAGAGAACTCCACCGGCGGAAGCGATTTCCGGCAGGCGGCGGATAGCGGAGGCAATTTGCGGCAGGCGGCGGATGGCGGAGGACGGTGGAAATAGTGTTTGATCTATGAGACAAGGTACCAGGTCTCTTTTGGGGGTTGGGGGGGGGGTGTTTGAGACCTTTATATATGCATCAAACCCTGGTTTCATCACCGTTTGATCAACAAGAATGACGGTCCTGATTGAAAGTCACCTAAACGACGTCGATTTGATAGGTGAGGCTGGATTAGGTATGGATCCTGGGTTGGACCAGGTTTGATGTGGGATTGGGTCATATAGGCTGCTGATTTACTTAAAGAAATGGCCCAAATTGGGTCTTTTAGTTAAGACCCTATTTCTTTCAATTTCTTTTCTTTTCATTTATTTATTTTATATTATTATTATTATTATTATTGTTATTATTATTATTATTTTGGTTTTGTTATATACAAATAAAATGAGCAAAGAACTGATTTCAAATCTAGAATTAAACTAGTTAATTTCAAAAATTAATTAAACCCTAATTGAAAAGAAAATTTAAGGAAAACTCAAAAAAATTTAAAAATAAAAATGAAAAGAGGACTTTTTTTTTTGTTATTTTCTTCCGTTCTTGTGATGTTAACTAATTAATGAACCTAAAATATTAAAAATTGTATCCTAAATACAAATGTGCTATTTTGGAATTTTTATGAATTATATCAATTAAAATGCACTCGAAATGCAAACAAACACACAATTATACAATTAAATTCTAAAAAATCACGTAAATATAGAAAAATCCTACTTTTAAGAATACTATTGGAGTAATTTAAGCTAGGAAAAAATCACATGATCACAAGTATACTCTTGTGTAATGTGTTAAAATGACTCATTAATCACTAATGATATGTTCTCTATTTTGAAAAATTTAGACTTACATAAGAGAATTATCAGTGAAGAACCTGATTCATACAGATAACACAATATATTTTCTACAGTTTGCATAATTTGAAATAACTATATTTAGATCATGAGTTGAGTCCTACCAAATACCAAAGTTCTTTTGATCTTATCCCTTACAGGTGAACTAGTTATGTTCAAAGCTCCTGACCGTATTAAATTACCTAGATTCTTTTAATTCTACTACTCAGGGAGAATAAAGGGGTTCTTCAGAAATTAAACAGGTATCTTCTGATTTTAAAGTTTCTCCTGAGATAATTTCTAATGTTGCTGCAAATTTGGAGAATATATTTTTTGGATCTATATCAGGTGTTGAGACTACATAATCTGGAAAGTTGGTGGTAAAAATGAAAAATAAAAAAAAGAGCAAGGGTGCTAGGAGTACTGTAAGGCGAAAGAGGATAAGAGTGGTTGATTTTTCACCCACTCATGTGAGTTTAACCAAAGATGAGGTGCAATGGTTGTTTGGGGAGATGAACATGGTTCATCTGTAGAGAAAACCCTCACATACCTACTAAAGAAAGTGACTAAAAGTTATAATCCAGCTTCTTGATAGAGTTATTAATGGCACCAAAACTCATACCATTTTTTATGGCTTAATTCTCACAACTGTGCTTGTGCATTTTAATGTACCTATGAAAAAGTGTGAGGTTAGTACTAGCATGGATTATTTTTCGGTTAATACTCTTCTTGCTTGCGATTATGAAGTCAATATCATTCCTAAAGAACCTAGTACCTCCAAAAAGGTACCAGTGAATAGCAAGGTTAGAGCCTTGGTACAAGAAAGTGAATCTAAGGATCCTGAGATTGAAAGGCTGAAGAAGAGGTTGGTTGAGGTGGAGACCAAGAGAGATGCTCTCAGAACTGAGCTAGCAAGAGAAAAAGAGAATAATGATAGCATTATTCAAGGTACGTTGAAACTCCTCCAAGTCAAAAACCAAGCACCTAGTTCTTCCCAGCCTTAAGCCTCCTAGCCTAGTGTAGATCAACTAGTGACCCAGTTCGGGACTTTTTGTTTCCTTTGCTCATATTCTAATTTTTATTTCTTTTCATGCTTTGTGGTAGAATCTTATCAATCACCAATGAAATTCAATGTTTTTTCTCAAACTGTTTGTTCATATTTCTTTGATGGTTAAAATTTTTAGCTCAATCTATGATGATTAATCCATGATTGCATTTGAAGTAGCCCTATGGGCCATGAGTAATCTTTAAAATATGGTTATCTCACATTTTTATGCAACATTTCAATGATGCCAAAACAGGGGAAAAGGTTGTGCTTTAAACAAGTGATGCTTACACTTTGAACAGTGATGTTTATCACCTAATGTACTTGGTCCTTGGCGATAAGTGATAAAAAGGAAAAATATATCTACATTATGTTGATGTTGATTTGAGTTGAAACATGGCCTAAGCTTATGAAAATCAAAGAGTTTGTCATCATAAAAAATGGGAAATTTGCTGGCCTAAGTAAATGTTAATTTTGAAGACTGACAAATGAACTCAAGATGAACCAGGTTCATCACTCAGATGCACAAAAATGGGAAGATTCGAAGCGTGTGGGTTGAACGTGAAGGAGATAAGCTTAAATTGGTATATTTAATATCTCCTAATCGAAAAGGTTTCATAATTGATAAGGAGAAGGACTCATTAATCAAAGGGAACACAATTCAAGATAGGGAAGGAGTTAGAAGTTGAAATCAAGTTGAACTCTTCCATCAAGGAAGATTTGCAATAGAACTCTAGTTATTTCTTCATCTAATGACTCTATAAATTGTAAGATGTTCTCACATTACAAGTGTTGTACAATGACGCCGAAGTTAAATGTGAACTGAGAGCAAAATAGCAAGGCTTTTTGCAAGCAGTTTGTGTGTGATTCAAGTGTGCAAACCTGAAGCTGCAAGAACCAGATTGAAGAACCAGCTCCACAAATATTTTGTAATCATCAAAAATTGGGAATTTTTTGGCCCAAGTAAAGGTTAGTATTGAAGACTGACAAAGGAACTCAAGATGAACCAGGTCCATCACTCGGGTGCATGGAAACGGGCAGATTTGAAACATGTGGATTGCACGTCAAAGAGATAAGCTTAATTTGGTGTATTTAATATCTCCTGATCGAAAATGTTACATAATTGATAAGGAGAAGGACTTCTTAATCAAAGAGAACACAATTCAAGATAGGGAAAGAGTTAGAAGTTAAAATCAACTAGAACTCTTCCACCAAGGAAAAGTTGCATCAGAACTCTAGTTATTTCTTCACCTACTAACTTTATAAATTGTAGGATGTTCTCACATTATAAGTGTTGCGCAAAAACACAGAAGTTAAACGTGAATTGAGAGCAAAATAGCAAGGCTTTTTGCAAGCAGTTCGTGTGTGATTCAAGTATTCAAACCTGAAGCTACATGAATCAGATTGAAGAACCAACTCCATAATGAGTTTTATGTGTCTTTCTTTATTTCTAGTACAATTGTAGTACGTGTTTTCATATTGTACTTTTTAGCTTTATCTAGAAGCAATTGTAATAGGTAATTTGAGTATTCAAGTTAGAGTTAACGTGAAGTTATTGCAATAGTTAGAGGCTGGTTGCTATGGCGGGAATAGAGGTCATCCTTAGGTTTACAAAGAGTTCTGTAAATGTTATTTTGGCTTAGTGATTTAGTGAAGTGTTGGGGAAAATCCTATTGAGTAGTAGGTCGTGGTTTTTTTACCTTTTGAGCCAGGTGTTTTTCACGTAAAAATCTCTGTGTTCTTTATTTTCAGTATTTATTATTTTGCAAACAGTAGTAGTTGGAAAACCTAGAAGAACCAGGTTCTTCTATAGTTCAGTTAAGAAAAAATTGGGTACCACACAAATCATCCCCCTTCCTGTGTGGTATTGACGCTTAAAACATCAACTGCTAGTTCTTAGTTGCAGCCATCCATATTAAATCATGCAAGCACTTGTCGTAATATTTGTTCTGAAAATTGGCCTTCAGGTGCCTCACACAGTAACGGTGGTATGCATAGGGTTTCTTCCATTCAGGCAAATACCGTACAGAACTTAAAGTACCACCATGTCGATAGGATATTAGAGAAATACCTTAACGGTGTTTGACGGCGTGCTGCTTCAAGTGGTTCTAAAAAAGCATCCACGTCTCTTTGCTTTCGTTGGCACAAATGGCAAAAGCTAGTGAAAATATTTGACTATTGGCATCTGCTGCAACTGCAATCAAAAGCTTAATATTAAACTTTTTATAGACATGAGTACCGTCTATGGATATTACGGACGATAATACACAACCATCAATTGCTGGTTTAAATGAACATAACACATAGTTGAAAATATATTCAGGTCTATCCGGACTCCGCTCACGCCCCCATTCAACAACATTCTCGATGTTAAAGTATCACAGTATGGCCATGTACCTGGGCAGAGATGAAAAAGACTTATCCCAATCACTATAAATAATTTCAAATGCATATTTGCACCCGAGATATATCTTTATTTTTTATTAGTACACCCATACTCGTGATGGACGGCTGTAATACACTCTTTAATCTTAAATCTAATCGACACTTCCAAGTATGGAATAAAGACAAGAGAAATCAAGTCTACATCCAGGTTGAAGTGATTCTCATTGAATATGTCCATTTTAAATTTGTGGGTGCTAATATGTTTACCCACTTTCCACAACCCCGATTTCTTCTTGCTGGCACAAAATATCTAGTGACAACCCATAAAGTCTCTATACATACAGCCTTGTATACCTCCATAGTAGACTCCCTTACAGCCATCTCACATCACTCTCTTACGCTGTAGATTTTTACAGCCCTGATTAGTCAAGCTTTATCAGGGAAATACATGCCTCTTGCCAACACCACTGGTCTAGACTCATCTCACATTGCTGACCGAAATTCATCACTATCCCTTATGAGGGCATCCACATTGACATACTTGGAAATTTAGTGAGGTAGGGAATATTCCATTCATGAAATAGCACGTGGAACTCATATACTCTTGGTCAGACTGGAGGTGGAGGAGCATGCTCCCTCGCCAGCTCAGGTTCGACATTCACTTCCTCCTCATCATCACCCTCATCGGGGAAGGGCGTATCATCTCTAAACTCATCGGCATTGTTGTAATAATCACTATCATCTTCCTAACTCTGCGCATCTACCAAATCACGAGTCAGTACGCCGTCTATGGGCAACTGTGTCAGGTCAAGAACATAAAGTTGCTCATTTTCACTGCACAAAAAGGACAAAATGATAAGCTACTCAACTAGATAAATACTTTACATATAGCTATATCACTTTACTTACAAGTCATACTGTGTTGAAATTCTATGATGGACATTTTCTTATTGGTGATGGCTCATAGATGGACCACCGTGGTCCAACACGCAAGAACTATGCATATTCTAACTAGGAGCAAGGTCATAACTTGTAAAATTCATATCCGGACGATACCCCCTATAAAAAATATGAGAGTTAATACAAATCCAATTCAAACATAAAATAAACATCGCTAAGGCATAAAAAAATTGAAGTTTACAAATCGTCTTGTGAATTATATAAAGTCAAAAAATTATTTCTTCGCTGCTCATCTGCCAGTAGTGATAAGTTTAAGTCAACGCAAGCTCTTTCATCAGGAATCTGTCCGGCAAAGACTACTCCAGAATAATTACCCGATGATTGAGGGTTATCCCTACTATGCATACCCTCATTATTGGAAACGTCTTCAACCTTAAAGTACATTTCCAATAACTTTATTGCAATAAATTCCGTGTATTCATCCAGAATCCATAAAAAATCTGTAAGAGTTTCTTCATCTTCGATGTTAAACTCAGAATAATAAGCAAACCCTGCGGAGTCACAAAATACGAACATCTACCGGTTACTTTAAGGTTCACCGAACGTTTCCTCACACTCATTTTTTTTACATAACAATGATATCAATTTATTGTACTCCATTGTAAGCGACAATTTACATGACACTGTGGAGGTGAACTATACCTCATAGAGTTATTCTCCATTACAACCTTATCCCCTCCTCCCTCCCCCCTCCAATATAATGAAACTCTTATTTTTGGTTCTTCAGACATTATAAAAAAATTACTTGATAACAAGAAGAGAAGTATGAATGAAAGTTTGAAGGAAAGTTTTGAATGGATTTTCATAAAATCCTAACGCCTTTAAATAAGGCAAGTCCTAGCTTGGGTTGTATAATTTTTTTAATACAAAACGCAGTATAATACCATGCTTTATGTATTTGAATTATTGTTATGTCAGTTATCCGCAGAACACATATTGGTGGTCCCAAAAAAGAAGTAAGAAGCAGTATAATACTGCGTTCTAGTAAAACGTAGTATTATATTGCGTTTTACTTAAAAAAACAAATTAGTTATATCAGTTATCCGCAAAACACTTATTAGTGGACCTAAAATTTAAGTAAAACGCATTATAATACAATATTTTAATAAAACATAGTATCATACCACGTTTTACATTAAAGAAACGAGTTATTAATTAAAATACCGTGTTATATTACGTTTTTCTTTAACGACTAATATTCCGTTAAATTAAAACACGGCATAATACTGCGTTTTAGTTAGAATTATAATTTTTTAAAACTGTATAAAAGTATTTTGAGTCCTAAATATCATTATTTAGGTTTCGGATCGTTGCCTATATCCAGAATGACGATTGGTTACAAAGGAAAATAAATGTCATATATTTCATGTTTTACAATCATGAGTTGCGCGAATACTAGCTAGATTGACGCAATATTGATTTTATTGATACTTTTATACGTACTTTAGATAGAAGTTTAAATTATTATATACTGATAGTATAAAGGAATTTTTATAATATCATATCTTTGAACAGATAAGTAGAGGTTACTCAATAAGTAAACTTAGTAACTTGAAAAATTAAGACAAGTTACAACTGCAATATTAGTGGTTTTTCTTTCACGCGATCATTATATATGTCTTGAATCCATTTTAGAAAGATTAATACCATGAATTATATATGTTAATGAAGAAACAGTTGGCCAATCTAGATCCCTGTATGTTGCATGCCGTACCTGCATGGCTAACACATGCAGCAATATATATTCTATCATCTTTCAGTTAATTTTAAATTCAAAAGGAAACTAAAAGCAGCATCAATATCCACAAACGATAAATCTGAGGGCAGATTCGGTATCCACAGCCAGACAATATGTATGACCATTAACACAACCCATATGACTTTGAAAAAGGGGATTCTGTAGTCAGCAACAGATTCGACACGAATAACCATATCCATTCAAAAGTTGCTTTTGATAAAGCTGGTGTTAAATTATAGTACTACGTTGAATTGAAGTAGTAGTGCTTCATTTGGAAAACAAGAAGAATCTTTCTGGTTTCTCAGCCAGAAACAAACGGGGTGATATTGCAGTTGGAAACAGCCTTTATATCAAGGGTAGGAGTAAGGTCTGCGTACACACTATCCTTCCCAGACCTTATTTAGTGGAATTATACTGAATTATTGTTGTTGTTGTTTTATGAAAAGCAAGTCGGAGTACTCCTGTATTTTTCTTAGTACAGCTACAAGAAATAGATGCAAAGAAAGGCCTGGATATATTACTATATTAATTATTAGAGACAAATAGACCGATATAATAGCAATAATCACTTGTGCAATTCTCAACAACAAGGTCAAATGTATCTAATACAGGTAAATCAAGATATATATTTAGGCATCGGATCTTGAGCATGTCTAGTAAAATCTTGTGGATTGGCATGATGATGTTTATTATTATTTTTGATAGGCAATGAGACAACTAAATTCTTATGGTAGTTATTTATGATAGTTACTGTATGATATTATTGCATGCTATTTTATTTATGGTTTTTATATTTAGATAATTATTTACGTTATTTCTGTTGGAGCTAATAATGCTCTTTTGTTTTTGTTTTTGTTTTTCCTTTTCTTCACCGAATCGAGAATCGACTGAACAGTCTCTATGTCCTTTCAGATAGGGATAAGGCTCGTCTACATATTATCCTCCCCATATCCCATTTTTATGGGACTATACGGATATTAATTGTTGTTGTTACAATGAGACAACTAGGAAACCTCCCTTCTCTCTTTCCTTGTCATGCTTCCTTTGTTTTATCTTGCAACTACTGAAGAACACCTGTTTATCTACTCCGATTACCAAGGGACGTCCATCGTTTACAAGGCTTTACCGCGGGAAGACTGTCGGTAAGTGGTACATAGATAAACCGATCCTCTACAATTTTTTGGGATAATTTTATTTATCGATGAATTTCTGTCGGTATATTATAAAATAATATAATATTAATAATATTCATACCGGAGTTCTCTCGATATATTAAACATAATAATTTAGTATCACCGATGGGCACTGTCGGTATATTTAGAATTATACTTTGGTAAATTAAAAATTTTGAAATATAGTAATCCATATATTCTAATAGAGATCGTTTGGTATGTTCAATGAAATTCGGAAAATTGTTTTAATATGCCAACGGACTCCCTTGTTAAATAAAAATTCTTGATTAACAAATAAATAATTTTTTTGAAGGGTTTGCCGGTAAGTCCCTTCTGGTATATTTTTGACAAGCAGAGCTTATTTTTAGCTGCAGTACCTGCCAACCACAATATTCAATAGAAACATAAATACAACTACAATAAAACACAATATAATAATAAAAAAATTTCATAAACAATTTAAACATTCAAATTATCCCATCAAACATCAAAATTATCCAACTAAATTTCATAATCATTCAATCAAAACTAAACAAAATGAAACCAAACTTCAAAATGTAATATTCAAAAGTCAACATCTAACTAAAACACAACAATCCAACCAAACACAAAACCTCTAACCCCTCCTCATCTTCAAATGCCCATCATCTCCTCCACCATTTACATCATTTTCATCATTTTGATTCTCTCCATAAATGGGGCTTTTCTGGTAGATAGCGGGGCATGCCGAATAAGTTATTCACTTGAGTCGTGAGGGACTCAATGTCATTCTTATGTGTGCTCTTAATCTTCTCTTCCTAGATTTTTCTCTCTCGTTCCTCCACATAGTTCCTAAAAAGTTGTTAAAACATTCGTCGCATCGTCGCACGAATATCACATGAAAACAACAACAACAACAACTACCCAGTAAACTCCCACCAGGTGGGGTCTGGGGAAGGTAATATGTAGACAGCCTTACCCCTACCCAAAAGGGCAGAAAGGCTGCTTCCAAGCGACCCTCGGCGCATAGGACAGTATGAAAAGCTGCATTGGAAAACAAAAATAAAGTTAGGAACCAAGGCAAGACAAAACACAATAACAAAACAAAGCATAAGTAATCCTGCAGAAATAACGTAAATGATTATGTAAACATAAGAAACATAAATACCGTCGCATGCGACAATAACAAGCGACAACTACCATACTACCAACCAAGGGGGGACCTACGCTAAAACACTAGTCATCTACGGGTAACCCTACTATCCCACACCCAACCCCGGGTGGGGCGAACGAAGGACTCTAAGAGCCCCTAGCCTGCAACCCTGATTCTAGACCTCCAGACTCCCCTATCAAGGGTCAAGTCCTCGGTAACCTACATTCTAGTCATGTACTGCCTAATCACCTCTCCCCAATGCTTCCTAGGCCTCCCTCTACCCCGCCGACCACCAACAATCTCCAGCCGCTCGCAGCTCCTCACCGGGGCATCGGGACCCCTCCTCCGTACATGCCCGAACCACCTCAGCCTCGCTTCCCGCATCTTCTCGTCCACCGGGACCACCTCTACCTTCTGTCGAATCACTTCATTCTTAATCTTATCTAGCCTGGTGTGCCCACACTTCCACCTAAGCATCCTCATCTCAGCAACCTTCATTCTCTGAACATGGGAGTTCTTCACGGGCCAGCACTCTGCCCCATACAACATCGCAGGTCTAACCACGGCTCTGTAGAATTTCCCCTTGAGTTTGTGTGGGATTTTCTTGTCACACAGGACCCCAGAAGCAAGCCTCCACTTCGACCACCCTGCTCCTATCCGATGGGTGACGTCCCCGTCAATCTCTCCGTTCCCCTGAATCACAGACTCAAGATATCGGACACTGTCCCTCTTGGCGATGGCATGAAAAGTGAAGTTAAAAGAAAAAGAGATGCACTTACTAAGTAAGAGTCATGGTAGTGAGATTCTACAAAACCTAGAGAGTGAATTAAAAAATATGAAAAGTAATATCTCTTTGAATGTGAGAGAAATATGGTGCTTCAATAGATATGAATAAGACTAAGTATGAATTAGAAAGAACTCTAAAATGGAAAAAGTCTTCAGAAATATTAACTGCCTTGCATGAAAACAACAGTGATAATCAAAAGGACTAGGATGTTTAAAGGTCAAAATCTCGTATAACCCCTAAAGTAATTGTGTTGGTATTCGTGAAAATTGCTTGTGCATACACTGTAGTAATAATAGGCACATAAAAGATCCATGCACTACTAAGTTCAATGAGATTCAGTAACATATTGAATATGCTTATAAAGGAAAATTTTAAAACCTGGTTCTTCATAGAAAATGCGAAACTTTCAAGATGGTCTAGAAAGAAATTTATTCATCCCTTTACTTAAGTAAAGGGACCCTAGCTAGTCTAGGTTCCTACAACTAACACCTTGAATTACTTTTGCAGGCAAAGGTAAGGTGGATCGATAGTGCTTGCTCTTGATATATAATGGGAAATAGAGAAAACTTTCTCTCACTGACTGTCTATCAAGGTAGGAGTGTGGGATTCGGTAATGGTAAGAAAGGAGGTATCATTGGTATGGGTAAAGTTGGTAAGTCTCACTCCCATACAATAAAAAATGTGTATTATGTTAAGGATTTGAAATACAACTTACTAAGTGTATTTCTGGTACATCTGATTGATCATATTATGCTATATTACATATGTTGTTGATGCCTTTTATTATTATTGAGATTTTAGCCGGTCCGATTATTGACCTTTCATCACTACTTATTGAAGGCTAGACTTGATACTTATTGAATATTATTTTTGTACTCATACTTTACTTTTACACATTTTCGTGCAGGTTCTTAGGCTAGTTTTGGAAACATACACCTAGTGGAGTATGCTTCTACTAAGATTCTTCGTGGTGAGCTGCTTACTTAACCCGATCTACAGCACATGGAGTCTTTCCTTCCCTACTCTTTATATTGTCTTTCTGTTTGTCATTTTCAGATATGCCTTGTACTCAGTTGAGATCTTGTACTCATTTAGATGCTTGTGAGTAGTTGTGGCACTTGGGTTTTGCGAGAGATTGCAAGACAATTGTGGTCATGTAGACCATATATGAGATTTATGCATATCTGATATTTGAGGTATGAATTATTCTGTGCTATTTTCAAATTAAGAATCAGTTAATAACTTATTGTAAATATTGTTGAGTGTTGTCTTGTTTAGTGAGCGAGTTAGGTGCCATTATGGCCTTTGGTGGAATTTCGGTTGTAACAGCTAATGGCATAAGACTTCGAATGGCTAGAGAGGATGAGACTAAGACTTTGTACCTTAAGGTAGTTAAGGTTGCTAGAAGGATTGAGCGTATTCGTAGCCAAGTGAGAGTTGCGACTTTAGATGGTGAGCATGTGATTTTTGCCCTGCTAAGATGATTCTCACAGGACTCTCATGTTTAGGATTTTTCTTTTTATTTTTTTTTAAGATTTAATTTTAGAGTTTAATTGCGTATGCCAGTGTGTTTGCATTAATGCATGTTTAAAATCATTTGGGATTTAATTTCGTGTTCTTGCTGAAATAATTGTTAATTAGGTTTATTTTTACAAAACAAAATAATACAAAAAAATATATATGCAAATAGTATTTTTGGCATTTTAATCATCTCTGTTTAAATTTGTTTCATTTTGTTTATGTTAATTAGGAATTTTAAAGTAGAATTAGGAATTAAATTATAAAAAAAAAGAGAAGAAAGAAAACAAAACAAAATATATACCTATATATATAACCACCCAGACTGGCCACAATTGGGCCAGACCTGGGTGGCCCAAACCTTTTCCCTATAAATATATACAGCCCCAGCCCAAAAACCAGTCCCTGACCCAGTCCATATGCAACCTTCCCAAAACGACATCGTTCCAGGAAGATCCATCACAGCCGTTCATTAGCCAATCATCCAACGGCCATGAAACCCTCACCCAAAATTGAATAAATATGTCCAAATCTCTGTATAGATACAGAGACAAACTTATCACCCTTCTCGTACCAAAATACTCCAGTGTATGACCACCCTTGACCGCCTTATGTCCACCCTTGACCACCCAGCAACTACCCTAACGCCGCCGCCGAAAATCGCCTTACGGCGGCGGCCAGTACCAAACCACCCCAACTTTACACCACCAGACCACCAAAACCTCATCTTCCCTGTCCTGCAATCAGTTTCCGTCGAACAACCCTCCTCCGTCTTGAATATTCAAAAGAAGGATCGTCAAAACCACCGTCTCCGGCAACCCAACCCCAAACCACCCCATCTTTACACCACCACACCACCAAACCTCCTCTTCCCCATCCTACAATCCTTTCCTTTCAAACAACCCTCCATCACATCGAATATCAATTTGAAGGCTAACCCTAAAACTCAAACCCCATCGGATTCTGGTCAAACTCACCTCAAACAATTCTCGTCCGTTCCCCTCCCCGACCATGTCATCCACAGTCCTCAAGTACCACTAACCACCAAGAAAGTTCAGATCTGAGACCTCACTTGGTCTCAGAATCACAAGTTCCCACTCCTGAACCCTTGAGCCCATTACCCGTATGGCCAGTTGCCCTAGAAGGTTAACAACCTCCCAAAAGCAGTTAGAAACCAACGAATGGATTCAAGTCGGCGTTAGATGCGTACAAGCTAAGTACCCTATTTTTATTTTATTTTTGTTGTTTGCCTAAGTCTTTTCTTTAAATTTCTGTTTCGCCTTAATATTTATATGTTTGTTATGGCCTCAGTTTAAAATATGTTTGTTATGTTCTGTGCCTTCTTTGGATGTCACTGGTGGATTCATTCCTTCTATAATCATCTGATTTGTGTTGCACAACTAATTGATCTTTGCATTTTGGCTCTGAAATTTTGCATGATCTTTTTTGCCTATTGATTTGTTATGGATATTGATCCTTGTCTCCTATTTTTCATTTATTTCACCCAGAGATTCTGATTAGTTTTGGACCTTACTTGTGATGCGCAGTTGTTTTTCATTTCATAAGTAATTGTAATCTTCAGTATTTGCATGTATTGGGCTAATATGTTTTTGAAGAACCTTTAATTGCTGATATCAGCCTTTAGTTTCCTGATTTTATCCATATACTGAGTGTTCAATCCCTGTTATATATTTCTCACTCGCAAGTTTTACTGAGTACCTTAATTGGGTTATTTCTGTAGGTTAAGAATCAATGGATGAATTTTCTTTTCTGGTCCCTTTAATCCATTGGTTTTGAACGGTATTTGTTGCTGAAAAAATCCACATTAGGATACTTATTTAAAACTTGAATGGTATAGGCTAATTCTTAAACCTTTCAATAAGCCTGTTAGTCCAGACCAAATTTGGCCCAAAACTTAAACACAATTGACCTGGGTCAGTTTGGACCAAACCAAATGACAGACCAAGGTTAAAATTAATTAGGAAAAGAAATAGGGGTATAAGGGGTATTTGAGCCTTAAAAGAATCTGTAACAACCCCTAGAACATTCTAGTGAGGGACCTAGGCATAATATCAGACTCAAACTTGGGGCACAAGTAAGGAAACTAAGGACCATTTAGGAAAAAGATGAAATCTGAATCAGGGACTAAAAGGAAACACAAGGAAAAAGTGTTGCCCTAAGGCTTCACTATAAAAAAAGGCAATCTGAACATTTTAGGGGATCCTTTTGAACGTTGGGAGATTTTTCTGAACTTTTGGGAATATATTTTCGAACAGATATCTCTCTGAAGTTAGACTGAATTGAGATATATAATCACATATTAATTTCCTCTATATTCTGAAATGTCCTTAGTGCTGCTCTCATCCCTGTGGAATTTTGGTCTCTTCAAAGTCTTTCCTAAAATCTGGATGTTTACTGTTCGATTGACTGCTGCTTGTTTGTTGACTAACTTCATTTACTCATAGGTTTCATTTCCTTGCTGAATTCCAGGTATATTCTGATGTCCATTGATGTATGGAACTTGATTTGAATACATTTCTAATTTCGAAGATCTGTATTTATCATTTCCTTTTTGAACACTCACCCTTTTTCCTTCTCTTTTAGATTTAGTATACTCCATGATAGAGATAATTACCCTATAATAATTAAATATTTTGACTAATTCGTCTTGTAATAACTGAACATTCAGACTAATTTATCTTGTAATAACTGGACATCTGGATTGATACTTTGAATATGCACAAGTAATAGTAAGATTAACTAATGATATGTCTAGATTAGATGCCTATTGTAGTTTATAATTAATAGCTTGACAGCTATTCGAATGTCAAAATATTATGTAGTGTTCTAGTTCATTCAAGTTTCAGTACATTTGGAAATAATCTGTCTAGATTCATCTAGCATATTGTAACCGTATTCTGAGTAAAGTTTTGGATACTTAATTTGTGTACTCTGGATGATAAGTATTATGAATTATTTGGTGAAAATTTAAGGCTGAAATCTAATAAATCTCAGCATCTTCCCTATGAATATGGTTGATATATTTAACAGTAATCATGTATAATATTCCAGTAATTAAGATACAAATTGCGAACTAAGTGTTGAGACTTATTTATGATGGGCTCATTCGTCCCAATATCTCTAGGCCTAATTAAAAGGCCCAACAGCTGCCAGATACAATATAGTACTCCACGTTCCTGGACTGACTGGACATGAAAACCCAAATCAGTCATGAACAAGGCCCAATAACTGCCAGTTATGGCATAAACAACGCAGACCCTGGGTTAACTAAACGAAGCCCAATGTATAGTTAGCCATGAATGAGGCTAAAATATAAATACTGAATTTTTCAAAACCTTTGAATAAATGACTAGGATATTTTAGATCCAAGAATAATAGAAATATAATATGATTTAGGATGACTTCATAAAAAATAAAGTGAGTTTTGTTAATTAAATCAATCACCACGAGGCTCCATTATTGATAAAATATTTAGAAAATTAGAAGGGCCGTTTAGCGAATTTAACGCCCTTCCATGAACTTTAAAGACGTAGTTGCTATAGGCACGTGTTTGTTAATAAATACCTTCATAAACGCGGGTGCGCATTTATGTGGCCCAAATCCCACTCTCAATGGAATTAAAATATGTCTAAAAAATTGCGTGCGCATTTATGTGACGTGATTCACGATGTGTTCTAATAACATTGCAAATTTTCCTAAAATGTATATTAAAAGCGGTAATTAAAAATCATTATAGGTTTAAACAGGTATAGCAAATCAGATTTCTTGCGAGTTAAAATAAGTTTAAGCGACCGTGCTAGAACCACGGGATCCGAGGGTACCTAACACCTTCCCTCGGGTCAACAGAATTCCTTACTCAAGAATGTCTGGTGCGCAGACTTCAAAAGAAAATTCGAATTTTCCTCGATTTGGGATCTAAATAAACTGTCAAACCTATCCCAAGTGGAGACTCTAAATGAACAATTAATCGCTTTTCGAATAATGTCACTTTAATTGGAAATACTCCATTATACGTGTCATCCTTCGGGGTAGCCGTGTAAAAAGGAGGTGTAACAGCTATGGCGACTCTGTTGGGGAGACCCCAGAATCTTTGGTTCAAGGTTCAAGAATTCGAGCTTACAATAACTGCTATATTTGGCTTCTTTTGATTTGCTTACATGTTTTGTCCAAAATGCCACATGCTTTACCACTTTGATATTATCTGAACTATGTATATAAACTACTACGAAAACCATTCACTTCTCACCTCCAGGGATGTGCTTACTGGTTGAGACTCCCTATTAGGATAGTGTCTTACCCTGAAAATAAGAAAGAGGCAGGACAAGTTACTAAGCCAGATGGCCTTTTGGTTGGCGGTACATAACCCCCTCCTCGACTCGAGTCGTCCGCTCGGGTACACAGTCTAGACCCTATGCCGAGGTTCTAAACTTAGTATGACAGAACCTCATGCCGGATACCTAGTAGGAACATTTATCTGCATTATGCATTTTGACTTAGGGGACTCAATACAGGGGTTGGGTCCGTCTAGGACAGGTACCCTGAAATAAAAGACCATCCTGATGCACTTTTACGTACTACTTGTGCATTTATTGGCCTTGGATTCACATGTTGACCGGTTGTGAACAAAAGAGAATAAATTGAGTAAAACAGCAGTGTTAGGGTGATCACTTGTAAAACCAATGCTTATAATAGCGCCGAAATGCTGTCGGATTTTTCAAACATCAAAACAAAAGAAAAAAAAACAAAAGGATTTGGAGTTTTTCAACAGTATTTGCGTGTTTTAACAAATTATTTTGGCCAAGTCTAACCCATTTTACAAAATGTCAGAAAAAGATGTCCGATTTTATTCACTTGTTTTGACATATGTCGGGTAGCTCTATCACCGTCGGTAATAAATGAATGTTACCACAAGGGACGCCGGAAGGCTGATCTTCCACAAATGGCTACTTCTGAATTTTATTCTAACTGGCAAGCACGCATAGCCTGCAAAACCCTCTCTTCGAAGTATTGAAAGGCCGTATTCACAAAGCCGGTCCTGGTTGATAAAATAAATTTCTTAAAATGTCAGTTTTAATGCTTTGAGGCTACTAACTCACCTTTAATAAATGTGCAGAATGAGCACAATAATAAACAAAATTCCCTTGGAGCTGCGGCTATGGTGGAATGATGTCGGGGAAGCAGGACAGGAAAAGGTCAACGCATATCTGGGAGGCCTCACTGGTTTATTGAAAATTAACCCCAGGGGCGACGTCATAAGGTCCCTAATCACTTTCTGGGACCGTTCCCACAATATCTTCCATTTCTCGGACTTTGAGCTAACCCCGACTTTAGAAGAAATGACTGGATATATCGGGACCCATACAATCCCTTTGAGACATCAATACTTGATCGCACCCAGAGCCGTTGCCGTGCATAAATTCCTGGATACCTTGAAAATCAGCAGAAAAGTTCACTATCCCGACTTATTGGCTGGCTTTTGAACCTTGCAATTTATATACCAAAGATATGGCCACATTGGAGGATTCTACAACCCTGAAAATCTTATCTGTAGCAAGGGTAATCGGCTCAAGTGGGAAGAGCATCGATGCTTCTCGTTCATGGTATCTTTCTTGGTTCTCTTAGTATTCCCGCAAATGGACAGGAACATAGACATACGGATAGCAGGGGCCGTTAGCACTTTGATGACCCAAGCCAAGAGTACTCTTGCTCCAATGATCTTATCTGATATCTTCCGATCCCTTACCATCTGTAAAGCGGGAGGATATTTCTTTGAGGGTTGTAACTTCTGCTATCTGGATGATCGAGCATGTATGTCACCAGCCTCGATTCATAAATTACGGGCTGCCAACAAAAGGCTGCATAGAGGAATTTGGCAGCAGAGTTGATGTGTTTAAATTGCCAGAGGGTGTCGCAGAATGGGTGGCACATCTCCGGGTCATCACCGCAAATCAAATAGAATGGACATTTGGTTGGCTCTGTGTGGACGAAATTGTGTATATGCCCGCCACCGGACCTCATTTCCTTTTGATGGGCATCCGAAGCATCCAGTCTTATGCGCCGTATAGAGTACTCAGACAACTGGGTAGATGTCAAATGATCCCCAGAGATGCGGATATTAGCTGCCATGTGGTTGAGATAAGCCCGAATAGTCAATTTCCCGAAGCTACTGCACGCCAAAATCTGGAGTGAGTGCCAATATTTGACAGCCGATGCTCGAGTACGTGATGTATCTTATGGTGAGGTAGCACCAGGGTATGTTGCCTGGTGCAAGAGAGATATAGATCCTGGGAGACCAGCAAAGAGACCCCATCTCCAGGAATTTGCTGAGACATCACAAGAGCAGTAGGATTGGTTAGCAAAAGAAAATGAATACCGGGCTACTTTAGGAAAGCTGAAAAAGAAGATTCAAGAATTGCAATTTGAAAACAGTCTGCAAACTGCAGCCAACGAGGGAGAAAAGAAAGTATTGATTAAAGAAAACAAAGTCCTACGAGCCTAGATCCAGAAAATGAAGGCAGCCACGGAAAATCCTCCGAGGAGTACAAAATATGAAAAGCTCATAGAGAACCTGCGACGAAAAGTAACTGAATAAGGGTTCGACCTCAATAAGGCAGAGGGTGAACTGTCTAGGGCTCGGAAGCAATTAGTTAAAAGTGTAGAAGAAAGAGCCCGTATACTGGAGTAGTTAAAAGAGGGAAGTGGGAATGAAAGTGTCAGTTTAAAACAAAAGGTTGTCACAGCTGAAAACAAAATGGCCAAACAAGCCAGGGATTTCAAAGCGGTGAGAGAGCATTTCTATTCAGTAATAGAGGGACTAGAAAGGGATTTACAGCAGTTCCAGAAGCTGAATCAAGCAGGTGAACGAACTTTAGAAGCATGGGCCGAATAAATAGGACGTCTACCATAAGAAAACAGGGTTATCAGGGAAAAGGTGCAGGCAATAGCAGAATATATTACAACTAAATGCCATCATTGTGAAGACATGACAAAATATATGTTTTTTGCCGCTGCCATGAGATTTGTCCGTCGAGTAATGGATGATATCCACTACCTTCAGGGAAGTTTGGCGCGCAAACCTATGGCAAGGAAGAACGATGCCTCGCAAGCTCCAAAGACACTTGAAGTTTTCATATACTCATAAATTTGTATTAAAAGAGTCTGTTTGTATATTTACCTTTCGAGTCTGTAGGATTATTAAGTCCCACTTTGGTAGTTTCCTTTCATTTTGCTAGCGTATGTAATGAAAGTTTATATCTTCATAAAATTGAAAATCACAGAAAAACATCTTGATGTGCACATAATATTTTTCTCATGAACTACGCTCGGTCTGATTCATGCCAAGTCATGATTCGTAGGCAATCTCTATAGGATTCGACCATATTCTTTAAAGAAAAAAAAAGAGGGGAATAAGAAGTAGGAAACAAAAGGAAATTTGGAATAAATGTCAGGATGACACATGCGACCATTGCAAGCATATAGAAATCCATTATCTGCATAGGTGCATCATACCCAACGTGTGATTTCCTGTTTGTTATCTGCCCCGAACTAACTGCTGAATTCCAGTGCCCAGTTCAAGTGTTTTAAGAATAGTGTTTGGTTTGCGGTAAACTGGTTTCACACGGATACTTCACTATGTCAAAGGGAAGCATAGAAATGACGTCCGAAATGACTCTACCAGCAGTCCCTATCCCAAAGGACAACCCAATTACAGGAGTACCAGCCTCCGAATCTGCAGTGGCTGAAGAGAACAGGATCTTGCGGCTATGAGTCATGGAGATGTGGGATGCCTGGACAAATGGGAAAGAATCTCCCAGCGCTATCCCCGGATTTCTCGAGCTTTTTCCAAGGTTAGGGGGTACCTCCACCATCCCTATCAGCCACCCAAATATTCTCCTGGGGCTGCCCACCATATCAACAAACTTTGTCGGGGCGCCATCTGAAACCCGCCCTCCGATGTTTACATCCGGGCCAGTTCCCAGCATCTTTATGGCCCCTCCATGCGTAGCTACCACACAACCTGCGGTACCAAGGCCCATGTTTGACCCCACAACTTTTACATTCCAGACTCCTAACTACTAAAACGAGCCTCCCCCGTACCGCATATACAACTACCCTTAGTCGGCATATGAACTTAGCCCTGTGCAAGATAAAACCTCCAAAATACCCGAACAAGATGAAATCAAAAGGAGAATGAAGTGCATTGAGCAAAGACCGAAGAACATGTAAGGACTAAGTGGAGAAAAGTGTATCTTACTCATACCTTTGCATGTTCCAACACGTAAATCTTCCTTTGGAGTTTAAAACACCGAAGTTCGAAAAATAAGATGGCCATGGTGACCCCATCGCTCATCTGAATAAGTATTGCAATCAACTACGTGGAGCCGGTGGGAAACAAGAACTCTTGATGGCGTATTTTGGGGAGAGCTTAGTGGGTATTGCATCTGAATGGTACATAGACAAGGATTTTACCTGATGGCACATCTGGGATGACCTCGCCCGGGACTTTGTAAAGCAATTCCAGTACAACATCGATATCGCCCGGATAGGAATTCCCTAGCCAACATGAAAAAGAAACCCACTGAAAGCTTCAGAGAAAATGCTATTAAATGGCGCGAGCAAGCATCGACAGTAAAGCCTCCTATGGACGAGACGGAGATGGTCACCGTCTTTCTGCAAGCGCAAGAAGCAGACTATTTTCAGAATATGATGTCGGCCATGAGTAAACCTTTTGCAGAGGCAATTAAGATTGGGGAGATGGTAGAGAATTGCCTCAAAACAGGGAGGATTCTTAGTCAATCCGCCATAAGAGCCACTTCCCAGGCCATACAAGGAGGGGCGAGAGGACTCCCAAGAAACAAGAAGAAAGAGGAATCATCCATGGTAGCCTCCGCGATGAGGAAACATCATGCTCACATGCATGCATTCTCTGAAAGGGCACCTCAACATTACTATCCTCACAAAGACATACACTATGTTTCTCAACCCTATGCAGTTTTGAACGCTCAGCCCTTTGATCAACCTCAACAGCTGACCAACAGAAACTAAGCCCCAAGAGCCTCCTCAAAACCATTACAATCCCCGCCCTCCACAAAATAATTATCGTCCCAGGGATCCACCCAGGAGACAGAACTTCATGCCAATAGGAGAATCCTACGCCATCCTGTTCCCAAAGTTGTTCCACATAGGCCTCTTGCAGCCTGTGCCCCCAAATAGACAAAACCCCGAATAACCTTCTTATCAAATGGGCGTATATTGTGCTTACCACTCTGGGGCAAAGAGACATGACACCAAAAATTGTTTGACCCTAAAACGAGTAGTGGAGGATTTGATAGACCAAAAAAAGATATTACTAAGAGATGAAGAGGTCCCAAATATAATTGATAACCCGTTATCGGCTCACAACAACGTGCCGGTATCAGAATGATCTGCAAGGACAAAGAATTTGAACCCGCTCTGAAAGCCATCATAGCCACCACCGAGGCAGATAGAAAACCAAAAGTCACCCAAATAAAGATTGAAGAAAAGAAAATAAATGAAGCCAAATGCCCAGAAGCTGAGAAGAAGGCTAAAGTCAAAGCTGGGAAGACCCCGACCAAGGAAACAATACTCCACATCCCACGAGGACGTAAAGAAAAACATCCCACTTTGAGCCCCCCAAAAAGGTTCGAGCTGAACAAAACCATGTATATACCCAAGAAAGCCTATGTGATACGGGGATCGACTAAACCACTGGTGCTGAATGAGCCCGTGGTTATTGGTCGCACGCCGCAGAAGCCCATGACCAACACTTCAGCCATCCCCTGGAATTATCAGGAAACCATCATTACATACAAAGGCAAAGAAATCCTCGGGGAAGCTTAAAAAGTTTATCCCACAAAGAAATACTCAGATATGGAAGAGGTGAATGTCGCTACCAAACAGCGATTTTCACCGAAGAGGCCAGTGAATGCCGAGGAGGCAGAAGCCTTCTTCTAGAAAATGAAAATGCCAGAGTACGAAGTGGTGGACCAGCTCCGAAAATCCCCTGAGTAGATTTCTTTATTGTCACTCTTGATGAAATCTCCCGAGCATCAGCAGGTGTTGGCCAAAACATTGAACAAAGCTTATGTACGGCTGAGACCTCCGTAGAGAAACTAGAGAAAATGGTGGAGATATTTTTCACTATTAACCAGGTCTTGTTCAGTAAGAATGACTTACCTCCGGAGGGAGCTGCTCACAACAAGGCTTTGCAACTCAATGTCAAGTGCAAGGGATATTATGTCAAATGAGTGATGGTCGACGACGGTTCTGAAGTATACGTATGTCCACTATCTACCTTGCAGAGAATGGAGATTGGGACAGAGAGGATCCATCCTAACAACGTATGTGTCCGAGCCTTCGATGGAATCAAAAGGGAAACCATAGGCGAAATTGATTTGGTGCTCGCTATAGGTCTAGTCGACTTCGAAATAACATTTCAGGTATGGGACATGGACACCTCCTATAACTACCTCCAAGGAAGGCCGTGGATTAATGCAGCAGGGACAGTGCCTTCTACTCTGCACTAAATGCTGAAATTTGAGTATGAAAACTAGGAGATTGTAGTTCATGGAGAGGACGAACAATCAATTTACCGGGACCCCTCTGTCCCCTATCTAGAAGCCAAGGAAGGGAGTGAGCACATAGTCTATCAAGCTTTTCAAGTCGTAGTAGCCGATTAGCATGAATAGGGCAAGCCGCTTCCGCAGCCTTTCATGTCAAATGCTTCGATTATGGTGGCGAAGGAAATGACGCGACAAGGTATCAATCTAGGCAAGGGACTCGGAAGCTCCCGACAAGGCATAATCGAGTCGGTCGCCTTGCCTACTGCAGAATAGTTCTTTGGACTGGGCTTTCATCAAACCTCAGAAGATATCACCTGGTCTAATCACAGAAAGCGCAAGGGATGGGCCTTACCACGACCCCAACCCCACATGTACAAAACCTTTGTAAAACCAAAGTACAGTGAGGAGGAGGAAGAAGAAAATTTCACGGTAGAAGAAATTGATGCGATTTGTGGAGCTATGAGGGAGTTTCTGTACGAAGTAAACATGGTCCAACTGGGAGAAGTTTCAAACGCCGCCGAAGTGCTCTATATGGGGCTAGATGCCAAACTTCAAAACTGGAAGGCCACACCTTTTCCAGTCAGGTGGGAGAACCGGTAGTTTCGCCTTTCTACCTCTTCCCACATCACGAGCTATTTCAGGGTGTAGCTCGGTTTTTTTTGCTCTTTAGATATTAATTGTAAACCCTGTTATCTTACAAGTTCAAAGAAATAAAATCAATATTTTTTCATTCACACCTATTTGCCTTTCTCTGATTTTTGTCTTTCTTTCATTTTTTATCTTTTCTTTCAATCCCAATAATGCGGCTTTAAATAAAACGGCATGCTCGCGGACTTCATGCAACGACCCAAACTTGCTTCCCATCTGTGAAATAATGCACCAAGAACCAGAATGCGATGAAGAAGAGGCTTTTAGGGAAATCAACCGAGAGTTGGAACACTTTGAAATAAAACCTAAGCCTAACTTAAATGATACTGAACCGGTTAACTTGGGCAATCCCGATGAAATCAAAGAAACTAAAATAAGCATCCATGTGAATAAAGAAATACGAGATTCATTGGTTCAACTCCTGTTGGAATTCAAAGATGTATTTGCATGTTCCTACGATGGCATGCCTGGCTTGAGTATGGATTTGGTGGTTCATAAGTTGCCTACATACCCTAAATGCCCTCCTGTCCAACAAAAACAAAGAAAGTTCAAGCTTGATGTTAGCGATAGAATCAAAGAGGAGATTACAAAATAACTTGAAGCGCGGGTAATTCGGGTGGTTCGGTACACCACATGGCTGGCCAATGTGGTCCCGGTGCCAAAGAAAGACGAAAAAACTCGAGTGTATGTGGATTACAGAGACATAAACAAGGCGAGTCCCAAGGATAACTTCCCTCTGCCAAACATCCACATCCTTGTTGATAACTGTGCCAAGCTTGAGATCCAATCCTTCGTAGATTGCAACGCAGGATACCACCAAGTGTTGATGGATGAGGAAGATGCTGAGAAAACCGCCTTTACCACACCTTGGGGAACATATTGTTATAGAGTTACGCCTTTTGGATTGAAAAACGCCGGGGCAATATACATGAGGGCTATGACCACCATCTTCCACGACATGATGCATCAAGAAATAGAGGTGTACGTGGATGACGTGATTATCAATCCAAGACGCAGGGTGATCATGTAAAGGACTTGAGGAAGTTCTTCGAAAGGCTTCGCAAATATGATTTGAAGTTAAATGCAGCAAAGTGAGCATTTGGAGTCCCGTCAGGAAAAGTTCTGGGGTTTATCGTTAGTCAGAGAGGCATTTAATTGGATCCAGCCACATCTGAGCCCATATTTAATCTATTGAAAAAGGATGCGGCAGTTAAATGGACCGTGGAATGTCAGGAAGCTCTTGACAAAATCAAACAATACTTGTCCAATCCACCAGTTTTTGTTCCGCCTGAACCAGGAAGACCATTATTTATCTATCTAACAGTCTTGGAAGGCTCTTTTGGTTGCATTCTCGGGAAGCATGACGCCACGAGAAAGAAAGATCAGGCCATTTATTATCTGAGCAAAAATTTATCAGTTACGAGGCCAAGTACACACTGTTAGAAGAAACTTGTTGCGCCATGACGTGGGCTGCTTAGAAGTTAAGGCATTATTTCCAGGCTCATACCACGTACCTCATCATCAGGCTGGATCCACTAAGGTACATATTCCAAAAACCAATGCCCACAGGACGACTAGCCAAATGGAAGATCTTGCTCAACGTGTTCGGCATTGTTTATGTCACTCGTACTACGATGAAAGCTCAAACATTGGCAGAAAATTTGGCTGAGAACCCCGTTGATGACAAATATCAGCCTTTAAACACCTACTTCCGTGATGAAGAAGTGAATTCGTTGGAAGTAGCAGCCGAAGACACCCCCGTCAGGAAAATGTTCTTTGATGGAGCAGTAAACGCAAAAGGCATAGGGATTGGGGCAATTTTAATCTCACCCATAGGCCAGCATTATCTAGCTACAGCCAGGCTCTTGTTTTTCTACACCAATAATACAGCTGAATATGAGGCTTGCATCATGGGCATAAACATGGCTATTAACCTAGATGTCGAAGAATTGCTAATCATGGTAGATTTCGATCTGATCATCCAACAGGCTTAGGGAGAATGGGAGACAAGAGACATTAAGCTCCTCCCATACAGCCAACATGTGGAAGACCTCAGCAAACGGTTCAGGTCGGTACAACTTAGATATATTCCCCGTTGCCACAATAAGTTAGCAGATGCACTTGCAACCTTGGCCTCCATGATACCATACCCTGGGAACGCCTATGTTGATCCTTTACAGATCCAAATAAGAGAAAGGAATGGGTATTGCAATGCGACTGAAGCAGAGCCCAACACACAACCTTGGTATTACAACATCCTAAGATTCCTGAAAACACAGGAGTACCCTGAGCAAGCCACCAGATAACAAAAGAAAACCATCCGACGGCATGCGAGTAATTTCTTCTTAAGTGGTGACACTTTTTATAAAAGGACTTCAGATATTAATTTGTTGAGATGTGTGGATACCAAGGAAGCCGGGAGAATTATGCATGAAGTACATGCAGGAGCGTGTGGGCCCCAACGGCTATGTACTGGCAAAGAAGATACTCTGAGCTGGCTATTATTGGATGACCATGGAGAAAGACTGCTTCAGCTTTGTCCAAAAATATCATCAATGACAGGTGCACGGTGATTTGATTCATGCCCCACCAAATGAACTGCATCCTATGTCAGCACCATGGCCATTTGCCGCTTGGGGCATGGATGTCATCAGGCCGATTGAGCCAAAAGCCTCAAATGGACACAGATTCATATTGGTCGCCATTGACTACTTCACAAAGTGGGTATAGGCCATCACCCTTAAGTCTGTTACCAAGAAGGCGGTGGTGGATTTTGTGCATTCCAACATCATTTGTCATTTTGGGATACCCGCTACTATCATTGCACACAGTGCAGCTAATCTAAACAGTCGGCTGATGGGAGAGATATCTGAACAGTTCAAGATAACACATAGAAACTCCACTCCTTACCGACCCAAAGTTAATGGTGCATTCGAAGCGGCCAACAAGAACATCAAGAAGATCTTGAGGAAAATGATTCAAAGCTCGAGGCAATGGCACGAAAAACTACCTTTCGCACTAATGGGATATCGTACCATAGTACGTACATCAGTAGGAGAAACCCCCTATTTGCTAGTCTATGGGACTCAGGTTGTCATACCCGTCGAGGTGGAAATCCCTTCGCTCCGAGTGATTGTCGAAGCAGAAATTGAAGATAATGAATGGGTCAAAACCGATTTGGAGTAGCTGGCATTATCGACGAAAAACGAATGGCCGCGGTATGCCACGGGCAGTTGTACCAACAAAGAATGGCCCGTGCTGACAACAAGAAAGTGCACCCCAGGAATTTTGAAGTCAGGCAGCTGGTATTGAGACGGATACTTCCTCATCATCAGGAAGCCAAAGGTAAATTCGCTCCAAATTGGAAAGGTCCGTACATTATCAGAAAGATATTGCCTAAATGAGCATTATACCTGGGCGACGTTGAAGGAGACGAGCCTGAGGCTGCGGTAAATGCAGATGCAGTAAAGAGGTATTATGTTTGAAACCCCTACAGCAATGACCCAGGTTATTTGAAATGACAAGGGCTTTCCTTTCCCGCTACCCTCACCCTCTTTGTAACCCGGAAATGCTATTCAAATAAAAAGAAAAAAAGAAGAGAAAAATAGAAAAAAAAGAAAAGAAAAAAAAGAAGAGGAATACAAATAAATTAGTTTAGGAAAAACTTTGCTGAACTATGTCTGACTTGATTCCGAAAGGATACGTAGGCAGCCTCTCCCTGAGGTTCAGTCATATCAAAATAAAACCCCATTCACCCACAAAGATCTAAATAGGGGCAGAAAGGTATTGGTTCGGTTACAAAACTGTTCAAGTGGTTATAAAGTTATATATCCCCGGGGACTTTTTAAGGAAAAAAATACTGTTGTTGGGATTCGGCAGCAATCAAAATTTTTGAGAGAAATAAAATGAGAGAGTTCTATCAGTGAAAACCTTTGGGCACCATAAGGCGACAGCGAGCAAAGAAAAACAAAATGAGAGAGTTCGTTTAGCAGAAACTTTCAAAGAGCACTATCGGACGACGAGAGAAGAGAAACGAGAGAGGCCAATTAGCAAAAATCCGAAAATGGCGCCGTCTGCTGAAAAGAGGAAATACTGCTGCTCAAGTCTGAATCAGTTTCTTTGATTTTGAAAGAGTTGAAATCAGAAAGTAGAAATGGATCTGGGCCGAGTATTCAGTCCGAGAAGCATGTCGTTTCCATTTAAAGCCGGTTCATATTTCCAGATAAGTCCCCTCTTTTCCCTCGAAATGAACATTCCTCTCTAAAATCCATGTTTCATTCCTTTCAACTTTAATTCTGAGGTTTGGACCATTCCTTAAGAAAGGTAGCAGGGCTGGTCTCGCGGGTTTCTCCGGCATCGTCAAGCCCGTTTAGCCAATCCCAGCTGATCATGATGGCTAGCGTCTCAAAGTCAGGGAAATAAAAGAACGGAAATTCAAAATCAAAGGTCCATGAAGGTGAAGCAAAATTGGAAGGTTTTAAGCCAAACATAATGTTGATTCTTATCAAAAGCCCAAAAGCAAGCCCCGCAATCAAATCGGGGAAAATCCCATAACAGAAGGCCCAGAAAACAAAAACCAACCCGAAAATGAGGACCTCTTGGCCAACCTACAAAGCAAAGACTGGAAGTCAAGATTTTTGTCCTTTGACAGGAAGGAAGCGGAAATCAAGCGTGGCAAGGCCGCAAAACCAATCACTGCTCAACTAACAGTTTGTTTTGTTTCTAAACTAAAATAGGCGCAGGTGCAACCTAGAAAAACAGAAGGAACATAGGGAAAAAACAACCAAAGGATTGGCGCAAGGACAAAGGATGGTGTTGCGTCAATAATAAAAGGGAAGTTTTCTTTTCATTTTCCTGCAAACTCGTAAATAACCATGATAGCACGGGATTCTAATCCTTAATTCCCCTTGTGCAGCTTGTGGATTTCCCAGGCATGACCCTAGGATTGCATTCCACCCCCTCCAGCATAAACCAAGAAGTTTCCTTCCTTCACTTCCCGGCATAACCTGGGAAATCCCTCTTCACATCCCCAGTATAACCTGTGGATTCCTTTCTTACACTTTCTGCTCCCCAGCATAGTCTATAAGTTAACGCTACCTTATCCTTAACATAACTTAAGGGTCATTCCTTCCCCTCTACCCCCAGCATAGTCAACACAATCTCTCCGGTCCCCCACTTCCTGATAGATCCTCCCTAGCATAACCTAGGATTTTTTTCATTTATGCATAACCCGTGGATCTCCCTAGCATAACCTAGGAATTCTCTTTCATCAGGCATAACCCGTGGATTTCCCCTGGCATAACCCAGGAGTTTTTTGTTCATCCCGGCATAACTCGTGGATCTCCCTAGCATAACCTAGGATTTTGCATTCATCCCGGCATAACCCGCGAATTCCCCTGGCATAACCCAGGAGTTTTTATTTATCCCGGCATAATCCGTAGATCTCCCTAGCATAACCTAGGAATTCTCTTTCATCTCGGCATAACCCGTGGATTTTCCCTTGCATAACCCAGGAGTTTTTCATTCATCCCGGCATAACCCATGGATCTCCCTAGCATAACCTAGGATTTTTCATTCATCCGGGCATAACTCATGGATTTCCCCTGGCATAACCCAGGAGTTTTTCATTCATCCCGGCATAACCCGTGAATCTCCCTAGCATAACCTAGGAATTCTCTTTCATCTCGGCATAACCCGTGGATTCTCCTGGCATAACCCAGGAATTTTCAATTATCCCGGCATGACCCGTGTATCTCCCTAGCATAACCTAGGAATTTTCATTCGTCCCGGCATAACCTGTGGATTTCCCCTGGCATAACTCAGGAGTTTTTCATTCATCGTGGCATGACTCGTGGATCTCCCTAGCATAACCTAGGAATTCTCTTTCATCCCAGCATAACCCGCGGATTCCCCTTGCATAACCCAGGAATTTTCATTTATCCCGGCATAACCCGTGGATCACTCTAGCAAAACCTAGGAATTTTCATTCGTCCGGCATAAGCCATGGATTTCCCCTAGCATAACCCAGGAGTTATTCATTTATCCTGGCATAACCCGTGGTTCTCCTAGCATAACCTAGGAATTTTCATTCGTCCCAGCATAACCCGTGGATTTTCCCTAGCATAAGCCAGGAGTTTTTCATTCATCCTGGCATAACTCGTGGATCTCCCTGGCATAACCCAGGATTTTGTTTTTCAATCCCAGCATAACCTATGGACCCCCTGGCATAACCCAGGAATTTCTTCATAACCCATGACTGTCCTTCCATCCCGAGCAGGAACCTTCTCATCCCGTCATAACCGGCGGATCTTTTCCTACCCCCAGTAGGAACCTTCCTATCCCGGCATAACCCGTGGATCTTTCCCCACAGCAGGGACTTTTTCATTTCTATCCTGACATAACCGCGGATCCTCCTCTTATCCCCAATAAGGACCATCTCTCCTTCCCAACATAACCTGGCGATCTTTCCAAGGGATACACAATTCCGATTTTTATAGTTTTCAATAAAGAATAGCTTAGATGTGTGTTGCAAATAACTCGCAAAATTTTCCACTGAAAACTAGGGCAGAAATTTCCGTTTGTTTGTTTGTGTTGATGTCCGAGCAGGTTTCAACTTAAGGCACAAGATTCGGAATGACTGAAAGCATGAGTCTTAATTCAGAACTGAAGAAAAGAAGAAAACGACAAAAGAAGTGAATTCAAAATGATGAAGCGAACAAAGACATAGACTGCTCAAAATTTAATTGAAGTCACAAGCTCTGCATGTCCTGCTTTATTTCCAAAAATGAAGAGTAAACCAGCGGTTGCAGCTAACGAGCATCAAGATTCAGATCAAAGTCTGCTATAAGAGCTAGCCAGCATTCAAGATCAAGCTTCAGGAGACTCATATATAGGAACCTTGTAACTCATAGTTGATAGGTTCAGCTAGCTTAGCTTTTGATTTTCCTTTGATGTAATAAAGAGCTCAGCAAATAGAAACAACAGCAACAACAGCGAAATCACAGTTTCCGATAGTCCCAGCTACCAAAATTTCCAGAACTACACTGACCTGATTCCTTTATAGCCAAGGATATGTAGGAAACCTTTGAAGCAAGGTTCGGTCAAAAAATTTTAAAATGCTTCACACGGAGTACTCCGTCAGACGAAAATCGCTCATGTCTGCTCACTTGTCTTTGCACGAAAACTCTTCGTGTTTTCGCACAAAGAGGGGCAGCTGTGAGTATGTGGTTTTTGCCCCGCTAAGATGACTCCCACGAGACTCTCAGGTTTAGTATTTTCCCTTATATATTTGTTTTTAGGATTCAATTTTAGCGTTGAATTACATATGCCAGTGTGTTTGCATTAATGCATGTTAATTAGGTTTATTTTTACAAAATAAAATAAAATACAATATATATATATATATATATATATATATATATATATATATATAAATATTCAAATAGTATTTTTGGCATACTAATCATCTTTGTTTAAATTTGTCGCATTTTTTTGTGTCAATTAGGAATTTTAAAGTAGAATTAGGAATTAAAAAATAAAAACAAAAAAAATATGAACAAGGCCTAATAACTGCCAGTTATGGCATAAACAACGCAGACCTGAGTTAATTAAACGAAGCACAATATATAGTTAGCCATGAATGAGGCAAAAATATAAGTACTGAATTTCCCAAAACCTTTGAATAAATGACTAGGATATTTTAGATCCAAGAATAATAGAAATATGACATGCTTTAGGATGCCCATATAAAAGATAATGTGTGTATTGTTAATTAAATCAATCACCACGAGGCTCCATAAATTGATAAAATATTTAGAAAGTTGAAAGTACCCTTTAGCGAATTTCACGGCCTTCCATGAACTTTAAAGACGTAGTTGCTATAGGCACCAGTTTGTTGATAAAATACCTTCCTAATCTCGGGTGCGCATTTATGTGACCCAAATCCCACTCTCAATGGAATTAAAATATGTCTAAAATTGCGTGAGCATTTATGTGACGTGATTCGCGATGCGTTTTAATAACATATCAAACTTTCCTAAAATGTTTTTTAAAAGCGGTTAATAATTAAAATTTGCATTATATGATTAAACAGGTATAGCAAATCAGATTTCTTGCGACTTATAATAAGTTTATGCGACCGTGCTAGAACCACGGGATCCGAGGGTGCCTAACTCCCTTCCTCGGGTCAACAGAATTCCTTACTCAAGAATTTCTAGTTCGCAGACTTCAAAAGGAAAGTCGAATTTTCCTCGATTTGGGATCTAAATAAACCGGTGACTTGGGACATAAAAAGACAAACCTATCCAAAGTGGCGAATCTAAATGAACAATTAATCCCATTTCGAATAATGTCACTTTAATTGGAAAAATTCCATTACACGTGTCATCCTTCGGGGTAGCCGTGTAAAAAGGAGGTGCGACAGCTGTAGCGACTCTGCTGGGGAGACCTCAGAATCTTTGGTTCAGGGTTCAAGAATTCGAGCTTACAATAACTGTTATATTTGGCTCTTCTGATTTGCTTACATGTTTTGTGCGAAATGCCACATGCTTTACCACTTTGATATTATTTAAACTATGTATATAAATTGCTACGAAAACCCTTCACTTCTAACCCCGGGGATGTGCTTACTGGTTGAGACTCCCTATTCTGTTAGTGTCTTACCCTGAAAATAAGAAAGAGGCTGGACAAGTTATTAAGCCATGTGTCCTTTTGGTTCCCGGTACGTAGCCCCTTCTTGACTCGAATCGCCCGCTCGGGTACACAGTCTAGACCCTGTACAATTGACATGCGCTAGTTTTGACCAAACCAAATGACAGACCAAGGTTAAAACTGCAGGTTAGTTAATTAGGAAAAGAAATAGGGGTATAAGGGGTATTTGAGTCTTAAAAGAATCTGGTAACAACCCCTAGAAAATTCTAGTGAGGGACTTAGGCATTATTTCAGCATCAAACTTGGGGCACAAGTAAGGAAACTAAGGACCATTTAGGAAAAAGCTAAAATCTTAATCAGGGACTAAAAGGAAAAACAAGGAAAAAGTGATGCCCTAAGGCTTCTCTATAAAAAATGGCAATATGAACATTTTTAGGGGATCCTTTTGAACGTTGGGAGATTTTTCTGAACTTTTGGGAAAATATTTTCGAACAGATCTATCTCTGAAGTTAGAGTGAATTGAGATATATAAATACATATTAATTTTCTCTATATTCTGAAAAGTCCTTAGTGTTGCTCTCATCCCTGTGGAATTTTGGTCACTTCAAAGCCTTTCCTAAAATCTTATGTTTACTGCTCGATTGGCTGGTGCTTGTTTGCTGACTAACTTTATTTACTCATAGGTTTGGTTTCCTTGCTGAATTCCAGGTATATTCTGATGTCCATTGATGTATGGAGCTTGATTTGAATACATTTCCAGTTTCAAAGATCTGTATTTGTCATTTCCTTTTTGAACCCTCACCCATTTTTCCTTCTCTTTTAGCTTCAGTATACTCCATGGTAGAGATAATTACCCTGTAATAATTAGATATATGGACTAATTCTTCTTGTAATAACTGAACATTCAGACTGATTTATATTGTAATAACTGGACATAGGATTGATACTTTGAATATGCACAAGTAATAGTACGATTAACTAATAATATGGCTAGATTAGATGCCTATTGTAGTTTATAATTCATAGCTTAACAGCTATTCGAATGTCAAAATATTATGTAGTATTCTAGTTCATTTATGTTTCAGTACATTTGGAAATAATCTGTTTAGATTCGTCTAGCATACTGTAACCATATTTCTAAGTAAAGTTTTGGAAACTGAATTTGTGTACTCTGGCTGATGAGTATTATGAATTGCTTGGTATAGCAAATCATATAGCAAATCATATTTCTTGCGACTTATAATAAGTCTAATAGACCGTGCAAGAACCACGAGATCCGAGGGTGCCGAACACATTTCCTCGGGTCAACAAAATTCCTTACTCAAGAATTTCTGGTTCGCAGACTTCAATAGGAAAGTCGAATTTTCCTCGATTTGGTATCTAAATAAACCGGTGACTTGGGACACCAAAAGTCAAACCTATCCCAAGTGGAGACTCTAAATGAATAATTAATCTCATTTCGAATAATGTCACTTTAATTGGAAAAACTGCATTATACGTGTCATCCTTCGGGGTAGCCGTGTAAAAAGGAGGTGTGACATAGATAAGAGGCCTTATCATTTTGATGGTTCCAGTTAGGGGCGTGCATTCGAATCGGTTTATCGATTAATCGAATCGATTATTTGTTATAAATTTATCGATATCAGTTTATCCATTTATCGATTTTGATTTCGATTTCGAAATTTTTCTTATCGAGTTATCGATTTCGATTTCGATTCTATCCTTTTCAGTTTATCGGTTTATCGATAAACCGATAAGATACACTAGTTTTTAAATTTTTCATTATATAAATTTAATATATTTTTTTAAAAAAAATTTCCCCTTATTTTATAATACCCTTTCCTTTACCCTAAGTCCCTAGCGCTATTATTTCCTCTACCACATTTAAGGAATGATCATATTTAAAGCTCAAGTGAATGAAGTTCAAATTAATGGAAAACAGAATTAGCACTGATGATGTATTTTATTTTTTATACCGTTGGAGTGTTGGTGGCATACATTGTAAGATATATGGATTTATATCTAGATATATGGACTTATATCTACGCACATATGAACAATATATGGATAATTATATGTTATGTGCTATCTTTTGGTTTGGCCTAATTATGTGGTCTTATGGACATTATGTTAAGGGGCCGATGTGTTGTCATACTAAAGTGTAGGACTAATGTGTAGATACCCAAAAGGGTAACCTTAGTTTATGATGGGCTAACTAAGGTTACAAATGTAACTATGGTTACATGAATGCTTGTGACTCTTGAGTTTTGTAACTCTTGCAAGACATAACTCAAGACATAACTTTTGTCTTGTAACTCTTGTCTCTTGGGTTATGTAACTCCTAGAGTTATAAAGTGGGGTTATGGTTCCCATTCTTTAGCAAGACAAGTTCTTCTTCTTCCCATTGAATCAAGAACCATATTGTCCATTGTCTTGCAAATAGGGTGGAAAACCATAAGCCAAATTTGATAATTGTCATATTATTGTTATTGTGTAACAATTCTCATATTGTTAAATCTTGTGGATTCATTCTTGCGGTAACGTACAAACTTCAAGAAACTTGAAGAAAGGATCAAGAGGTTTAAAAGGAATCAAGGACAATTATCAAAGGTGGTTCATAAAATTCCACACATATGGATTCAGGTTAGCTTCCGCTCATGTAGTTGTAATTCCGATTATTCAATATGAAGGTTGTTGTTTTTAGTAGGAATCATAATCCTAACATACATTTGATCCCTTACTTTAGTTTTGTTTCATGTGCTTGTTGACACAATACTTCTTATTTTAGCTTCTTTTTGTCCATATTAGTTAGGCGTGTTTGTAGCGATATACTTTCCGTGGAATCCCGAAAATTTTCTTATTGGTGTAATCGATAACCAAATCGATAAGCCCCAAAAATCGATAAATCGAAATCGAGAAAATCAAAACCTTATTGAAATGATAACGATAAACATATGTTTAAATCAATAATCGATAAATAATTATCGATAAATGTCAAAATCGAATCGATAAATTGAATTCACACCAGTGATGCATCTTTTGGAGGCGGAGGTCAGCTTGACAGAGATAATGCTATCCAGCTAGTTCGGTCAGCACTCTAGCTATCTCATGGTACATCAGGTGGCCATTCCAATCAACCAGCATTCAGTGCGCCTCTAGATCTCATTTGTGCACCTCCGATAAAAAGTTACCATTGTAGATACTTGGGCACTACAATAAAAATAGCTTTTACCGGTTATTATTTAACGGCAACGGACTTATTGCTAGTATATTATTTCTAAAATTGAAATGTTCGTGGCAGATCAATCATTGCCAGGAAAAATTTACTCTTTACTGGCAATTTAAAGGAATGACCACTGCAGTTCCTTAATTGAAAGCTATTTTCATTGTTTTACCTTTCCCTCCCATTCTTTTCCACAATAATCACCCTTACCCTTCAAATAATTTTCATGTAAATTCAATAGATTCACTTAAAGAAAATAAGAAACAACAGAAATAAGCAAAAGATCTTTCACCTATGTCTCACCATTCACCTATGTCTCACCATTGCCCTACGGCTTCTCTATAAAAAAAGGCAATATGAACATTTTTAGGGGATCCTTTTGAACGTTGGGAGATTTTTCTGAACTTTTGGGAATATAATTTCGAACAGATCTGTATAAGAAGTTAGAGTGAATTGAGATATATAAATACATATTAATTTTCTCTATATTCTGAAAAGTCCTTAGTGCTGCTCTCATCCCTGTGGAATTTTGGTCTCTTCAGAGCCTTTCCTAAAATCTGGATATTTACTGTTCGATTGGCTGGTGCTTGTTTGCTGACTAACTTTATTTACTCATAGGTTTGGTTTCCTTGCTGAATTCCAGGTATATTCTGATGTCCATTGATGTATGGAGCTTGATTTGAATACATTTCCAGTTTCAAAGATCTGTATTTGTCATTTCCTTTTTGAACCCTCACCCATTTTTCCTTCTCTTTTAGCTTTAGTATACTCCATGGTAGAGATAATTACCCTGTAATAATTAGATATTTGGACTAATTCTTCTTGTAATAACTGAACATTCAGACTGATTTATCTTGTAATAACTGGACATAGGATTGATACTTTGAATATGCACAAGTAATAGTACGATTAACTAATAATATGGCTAGATTAGATGCCTATTGTAGTTTATAATTCATAGCTTAACAGCTATTCGAATGTCAAAATATTATGTAGTATTCTAGTTCATTCATGTTTCAGTACATTTGGAAATAATCTGTTTAGATTCGTCTAGCATACTGTAACCATATTTCTAAGTAAAGTTTTGGAAACTGAATTTGTGTACTCTGGCTGATGAGTATTATGAATTGCTTGGTGCAAATTTACGGCTGAAATCTAATACAAAAATCATCCTCAACATCTTCCCTATGAATATTGTTGATATATTTAATAGTAATCATGTATAATATTCCAGTAATTAGGATATAAATTGAGAACTAAGTGTTGAGACTTATTTATGATGGGCTCATTCGTCTCAATATCCCTGGGCCGAATTAAAAGGCCCAGCAGTTGCCAGATACAATATAGCACTCCACGTTCCTGGACTGACTGGAAATGAAAACCCAAATCAGTCATGAAGAAGGCCCAATAACTGCCAGTTATGGCATAAAAAACGCAGACCCTGGGTTAATTAAACGAGGCCCAATGTATAGTTAGAATGAATGAGGCTAACATATAAGTACTGAAATTCCCCAAAACCTTTGAATAAATTACTAAGATATTTTAATTCCAAGAATAATAGAAATATGATATGCTTTAGGATGCCCACCTAATAGATAAAGTGAGCTTTGTTAATTAAATCAATCACCACGAGGCTCCATATATTGATAAAATATTTAGAAAATTGGAAGTGCTGTTTAGCGAATTTCACGGACTTCCATGAACTTTAAAGACGTAGTTGCCATAGGCACAAGTTTGTTAATAAAATACCTCCCTAAACTCGGGTGCGAATTTATCTGACCTAAATCCCACTCTCAATGGAATTAAAATATGTCAAAAATTGCGTGCGCATGTGACGTGATTCGCGATGTGTTTTAATAACATTGAAAATTTTCCTAAAATGTATATTAAAAGCGGTTAATAATAAAAAATTGCATTATAGGTTTAAACAGGTATAGCAAATCATATTTCTTGCGACTTATAATAAGTTTAAGAGACCGTGCAAGAACCACGAGATCCGAGGGTGCCGAACACATTTCCTCGGGTCAACAGAATTCCTTACTCAAGAATTTCTGGTTCGCAGACTTCAATAGGAAAGTCGAATTTTCCTCGATTTGGTATCTAAATAAACCGGTGACTTGGGACACCAAAAGCCAAACCTATCCCAAGTGGAGACTCTAAATGAACAATTAATCTCATTTCGAATAATGTCACTTTAATTGGAAAACTCCATTATACGTGTCATTCTTCGGGGTAGCCGTGTAAAAAGGAGGTGTGACATAGATAAGAGGCCTTATTATTTTGATGGTTCCAGTTAGGGGTGTGCATTCGAATCGGTTTATCGATTAATCGAATAGATTATTTGTTATAAATTTATCTATATCAGTTTATCCATTTATCGATTTCGATTTCGAAATTTTCCTTATCGAGTTATCAATTTCGATTTCGATTCTATCCTTTTCGGTTTATCGGTTTATCAACCGATAAACCGATAAGATACACTATTTTTTAAATTTTTCATTAAAAAAATTTAATATATTTTTTAAATTTTTTTTACCCTTATTTTATAATACCCTTTCCTTTACTCTAAGTCCCTAGCGCTATTATTTCCTCTACCACATTTAAGGAATGATCATATTTAAAGCTCAATGGAATGAAGTTAAAATTAATGGAAAATAGAATTAGCCGTGATGATGTATTTTATTTTTTTATACCGTTGGAGTATTGGTGGCATACATTTGATCCCTTAATTTAGTTTCGTTTCATGTGCTTGTTGACACAATACTTATGTTATAAACGGTGCTCTTCTTATTTTAGCTTCTTTTTGTTCCATATTAGTTAGGCGTGTTTGTAGCGATATACTTTCCGTGGAATCTCGAAAATTTCTTATTGGTGTAATCGATAACCGAATCGATAAGCCCGAAATCGAGAAAATCGAAACCTTATTGAAACGATAACGATAAGCATATGTTTAAATCAATAATCGATAAATATATATCGATAAAGGTCAAAATCGAATCGATAAATCGAATGCACACCCCTAGTTCCAGTGGTGCATCTTTTGGAGGCAGAGGTCAGATTGATAGAGATAATGCTATCCAGCTAGTTCGGTCAGCACTCTAGCTATCTTATGGTACATCAGGTGGCCATTCCAATCAACCAGCATTCAGTGCGCCTCTAGATCTCATTAGTGCACCTCCAATAAAAAGTTACCATAGTAGATATTTGGGCACTACAATAAAAATTACTTTTACCAGCTATTTTTTAACGGTAATGGACTTATTGCAAGTATTATTCCTAAAATTGAAATGTTCGTGGCAGACCAATAATTGCCAGGAAATATTTACTCTTTACTAGCAATTTAAAGGAATGACCACTGCAGTTCCTTAATTGAAAGCTATTTTCACTGTTTTACCTTTCCCTCCCATTCTTTTCCACAATAATCACCCTTTCCCTTCAAATAATTTTCATGTAAATTGAATAGATTCACTTAAAGAAAATAAGAAACAGCAGAAATAAGCAAAAGATCTTTCACCTATGTCTCACCATTGCCGCTGCCAGACTCATCTTCCTCCGACGTCACCGACCACCTTCCTCTGGTAACCCAACTCATCTATCTCTCTATATCTCTCTCTCAATATATATGATTTGATAAGATCTGACGGAGTATATTTAAAAAGGAAATGAAGTAAGTTTAAAGAAATTATGGTTGATTAGATGTTGGAAAAGTTATAGGTTAATCATCTGAGACATAATATTTGTGGAGCGGAGGAAGGAGGCGGTGGCATGGTTGGGTATATATTATTAGGAAATATTGTAAATATTTTTGTGTATCTTTTTATTATTGGTAGAACATTCTCTTATTAAATGTACAATACTATAATTGGTAGGTTTTGATTTTCCTTCATTATAGTACAATCCTATAGTTGGTAGGTTTTGATTTCCCTATACTCTATATATACCTTTGTAAGCAATATATTTTTATGAGAAGCCTCAAACCAATTAACTTCTCCAAAATTCTCTACATCTCCAAAACTCTCTACATATATAAACTTGAGCCTGTGCAATGTGTTAATGTGACATTTTATTTTTCTTAAATTATTAATTTTTTGAAAAATCTAAGTATTGTGGCTTCATGGGTTCTAAATTCTTCATAATAAGGTAATAAATCCTGAGTCAAGAAGGGTGTTTCAAGTGCTTTTCAAGGTAATTTAGAGATATTCTTTTTAAATAATGGGGTTATCGAATTTTAAGATTCCATAGTAAGTATGATTAATTTTTATTTTCAAGCGTGAATTCTTTTACAGATGTCATAAAAAACAGAAATTTGAAAGCATTAGCCACAAGATTTAGTATGAAAATGAATTAGTTTATAGAAGTTGAAATCAGGAAACTGCAACTTCTGTTCATATGTTAAAGTTTTTTCTTGACTTTTGCTCTACAAAATACTTCATTTGACACGATTCAAATCAAAACATCTTGACATGTCAACATCTGTAATGAAATTGAAAGAGAAATTACCACCTTTATTTTGAGTGGGTGTTATTAGAATAGATTGGGCACAACTTAAAGAGCTTGAATCTCAGTTTTGGGATATTTGGTGAAGTTTTGAAGTGGTTTGAATTGAAAATTCAAAGTAAAAGCTGAACATGAAAAAAATGATATGTGTATCATACTGTGTATCATTTGTGTATCACATATGTATCATATTTGTATCAATTGTGTATTAAATGTAAATCTATGTACACCTGTGTATGAGAGACATGCGTGATACATGTTTAATACATGTGTCGTTGAAGACTTCTTTGAACTTGATTTAATTACAAATTTTGATACAAAACCCAGTCCAAATCACCTCAAATCTTCCTCAAATTTTATATATTGACTTATCTATATATTTTCAATGAATTTCAACTATAACTATTTAAAAAGATCTTTTTTTTGGATTTTTGAAATATTGTATAGACTTTTGCATTTCATCACCTTATTTGTTACCCCGTCCATGAAATTTCCTTTCTGTCTTGTATGTAGTGTTGGTAATCACACATAAAGATATAAAAGGTAATTTTTGCATGTGATTCTTTGATAGAAAGAACCATATTATTTGGTTTTTCAATTTTTGTTGGTTAGTTTTGGTAAGTCTAAGACTCATGGCTAGAGGTTGGTAAGTTAAGATTTATTTGAGACATTTCTGTAAGTTTTTGCAATGCATATGGATTGTTTCAGGTACAATATTTATTTTTTAGTCGCGGGTGGCGTCCAGTTACAAACTATTTAATTACTTCCTGCTATTTTGTGGTAACTGTTGCAGCTTAGAAGGCCTTAGGCTTCCGTTCTGTAGAGTGATAAGATAACTTGTGGCTCATTTTTTTTTTTTTCAAAGTAAATTTATCTCTCTCTTTCTCAATGACAAGAGGGGTTGCTCTGATGGTAAGTAACCCCACTTCCAACCGAGAGGTTGTGAGTTCGAGTCTCCCCAAGAGCAAGGTGGTAAGTTATTGGAGAGAAGGATGCCGATTGGAGAGAAGGATGCCGGGTTTCTATTTGGAAACAGCCTCTCTACTGCCCCTACCATTTGTATGTGCAATTTTTAAATAAGCACTCAAAATTTCAAATATTTGTCGCTTCACCTTTTTATCTTATGAGAATTACATACTTTGTTTCTTAATGTCATTCGTATGATAGTCTATTTTTCTTTAATAATTTTTTTGAAGTGAAGAGGAAGACATTCAATTTGCATATTATTGAAAAAGTAAGTCATCGATACCGTAAAAAATCCCTTATTTTTCCACACAGTTTTGAAGCCTAACTCAATTTTTCTTCTAATCTATTAAAGCAAAAGTTATCAAGGAACATCACATTTTAGAGGCATGATGTGCTTGGTAAAGTTTGGCTATGAAAGTTTTCAAAGAGAACATGATGAACATATACTTTATCACTCGTATGTTAGATATTTAGATATCATAAACCTAACATGCCACCTGAAAAGCTAATAACTTGTTGTGCAGTGCTATATTAGAGGGCATATCAGACAAAGCTAATGAAGTTGAAAACAAACAACAACAACAACCCAGTATAATTCTACTTAGTAGGGTCTGGGGAGGGTAGTGTATACGTAGACCTTACTCCTACCCTTGAGTAGAGAGGTTGTTTCCAAATAGACCCCCGGCATCCTTTCCTCCAAGAACTTCCCACATTACTCTTGGGGAGACTCGAACTCACAACCTCTTGGTTGGAAGTGGGAGTTGCTTACCATCAGAGCAACCCCTCTTGTCTAAAACAAAAGTTGAAAACAAAAAGTATGGTAATTTCTTGTGGCTGATAATACTCGATTCTACTTTACTACAACATGAATCAACTTTATTCTTGTGATGATGCATACATAAGAATAATACATCAGATCACATTGAGAGTTATCCTGAATTGTCTGCCAAGAAAAAGACTTGATTTGCCACAACCATTAGCTTATGAGATTCAGAGAATTATAGGGGGTTAATCATGATGTCCATGTGAATATAAGTTACAAATAATTTTATAGTTTCGCCATCTTGCGATCTATAATCACAACTATAACCATTTTTTATGTGTCTTATTGAATTTTTAGAGACTTGTTGGCACAGTTAAAAGTGTTTCTAATTGTTTATGGAAGCAGTTTATTATCTTTGTGAAGTCGTGTTATGGTAGAGATTTTTGTGAAATCTTAGAATTAAGTTGGTAGTTATATTTTCCTGATCTTTTTTATTTTTTTACACCAATTTTTGGACTTCAGGAAAAAGTAATTTCTTTTTGATTAGTCGAAATTCCTTTTTCCTTTGGGAAACCTTTTTTACGCTAAGCTCCTGCCAAGAATAGCATTGGTGTTTTACTATTACTTTATGACTCAAATTGTAGTTTGAGGGACTCTACCACTAGAGCAACTTTTACTAAGAAATTAAAATTTTTTTCTCCCCTTTTTTGTTCATAAAAATCCTGCATTTCTTCAAATGTTGTAAGACATTTTTGATTATTCTATTTTCCCCTAAAGAAAGTGCAGATCAGATAGAAACCAAGCAGTTTAGCGGATTGAAAAAGCCAAGTGTTGCGCAACTAGGTACTATTTATCCTATGCTTCCTAACCCTGTATAGGAATTTATAACTTAGATTGACTATCTATTTGACTCATAATTCTTCTTGTGTTGTAGATTCCTCCCTATATAAATATTTGGAATAGAATTTATGTAGCATTACGTGATAAAAGACGTTATGTTCTGCCATATAACAACAACAATAACAACCCAGTATAATTCCACATATTGGGGTCTGGGGAGGATAGTATGTACGCAGACCTTACCTCTACCCTAGGGTAGAGAGGCTGTTTCCAAATAGACCCCCGGCATCCTTCCCTCCAAGAACTTCCCACCTTGCTCTTGGGGAGACTCGAACTCACAACCTCTCGGTTGGAAATGGGGGTTGCTCTACCATATACTTCTAATAATTTGTACTTTATTTTTCTTTAGTAAATATTCTTAAAAGAAAATTCCTATGAGAACAGATAGAAAGGGTTAAAAAACAAACACTTGATCTGTTATGGTTTATCACTTTGCTGATCAAATTATTGTCCCTGTAGGTAAAGAATTTTCTGTAGAAAATGTTTTTCTAGGAGAAATTGAGGCTATTAAAATCACCAAGTTGAAGTACAAATATTACTATTTACCACCAGTATGTTCAACATAATACTAGCCAGCTAATTTGCAACTCTTGTTATGTTGGATATGGCTCCATTGAAATTGATTAAGAGCAATGCTGGATATTTTGATTACTGCCTAGAATATTTAGATTTGTTACCAATATGAAGACAAGAGGGAGCAACCCCCACTTCCAACCGAGAGGTTGTGAGTTCGAGTCTTCCCAAGAGCAAGGTTGGGAAGTTCTTAGAGGGAAGGATGCTGGAGGTTTTTTTTGGAAACAACCTTTCTACCCCAGGGTAGGGGTAAGGTCTGCGTACACACTACCCTCCCCAGACCCCACTAAAAGGGATTATACTGGGTTGTTGTTGTTGTTGTTGTTGTTTCCAATATGAAGTGACAAATGTGATTTTGTCTTGGTGTTTGTTTTTCAACTTAATTTGTGTTAGCCAAATTATGTGTCTCTATTTCTTTGAAAATGTGCTTATTTGCCATTGTGGTGCTATCTTTCCTGAATGCTTCTAGTAGTCCCTGATTACATGATTAAACTTGAGCATTGCTGATCTATTACTATACTGTAATGGAAGTTTAGTTGTAGGGTACATCCATGGTGTTGTATGTATGTTATTGAAAAAGAATTGAAAAGATGAAGTTTAGAGCAATTTCTAGACAAACTTGAGGAACTAGTTTCTTTTTTGGCCTGAGTAGTGCAAAATGCAGATTAATAAACTTAGTCAAATTAGCATTCTCTTTCGTTCTCTTAATTGATCTGGACATGATGAATGAAAGGTTGAGCAATTGTAAATTTTGTTAAATGAGCATTCTCTTTATATTAGATTTCATCTATTGACACACTTATTTTTATTATTTCATGTTGTATTATAATGATACTTGAAAATTTAGCATGTGGAAGATTTTGATACAATGAAGATTTGCTGAAATTGTTTGAGGACTATGCATCAAGTATTTTTTATAATGTGATATTTTTTATGTTGTTGATACAATAATATTACGAATTAGTACTTGATATTTTTATCTAGATTTAATAAAATATATTATGTTTTTGCAAGTTAATAGTAGTACATTTTATTATTATTTGCCAATTTGTTTAAAGTTCTAACGGTAATAAAAATATTGTTAATTTGTACCTGTCATTTGCCACTAAAAGGTTTATTTTTCACTGACATTTTAATTGGATTTATTGAAAATAAAAATAGACGCTAAAAGTATAAACTAAGTCATTTTGAGAAGAATTTAGTAGCCATTACAATTGTTATAAAAGCTTTATAGTTTTAGCGGCAATTTAATTGGATTTGTTGGCAAGAAAAATAGACGCTAAAGGAGAAAATAAAGCAATTTCAGAAATGGGTTTAGAGGCTATTATTATTGCCACTGAATAATTGCCGCTAAATTGTATAACCTTTAATGGCAATGAAATCTATCTTTACCAACACTTATGTGAATGGCCGTTAAAACCTTTTGCGATTCCATGAGCACCGGCTAAAGATTAATGGCCGGTAAATGCTTCAGCGGCAACTTCTATTGCCACTAAATGTCTTTTTTATTGCCGCTAAAGTCCCATTTTGTTATAGTGGGATTGATAGGATAGCTTCATCTTCAGCAACCACATCAGTAAAAGGGTTGCTATGTGGGTAGGGATTTGTGGCACGTCATGAGGTTTTGTTCTAGGTCATAGAGTAGTATGCCATAGCAAGATACATGTCTATTATTTCAAAACCCAATTGCTACACCATCTGCCTAACCTGCTTAGGGTAGGTGTCTTCCAGCTAGAGGTGGAGGTCATTTAGGTAGAGGTCGTCCTAGAAGTAGAAGATAGGATAGTAAAATTTAGCCCTGTTATTATGCATTCTTGGGTAAACAGGGGGGGGGGGGAGGATCTTCTGATATAGTTATTATAGGTATTTTCTCAGTTGTTCATAGAGATGCATCGATGTTGTTTGATATGGGTTTTGGGAACCCTTATGCATATTCATATTTTTCATGGCACTTTAGTATGTCATGCGACTCCCTTGATTTTCCTATTTTTGTATCCACGTCGATTAGAGATTCAATAGTAGTTGAATAAGTGTATTGTTTTGTGTTGTTACTATTTAGGGTTTTGACACCATAGTTGATCTCTTCTTGTTTGATATGTTGGATTTTGCGGTCATTCTGGATATGGATTGATTGTCCCTGTATCATGATATCTTGGAGTGTCACGCAAAGACTGTGACTTTAGCTATGACAGCATTTCCTAGACTAGAGTAGGGAAGTACTCTTGGTCATTCCATGAGTAGGGTAGTTTATTTATGAAAGCTCAACACATGGTTAAAAAGGGTGTTTAAGATATTTGTCTTACAGTAAAGATTCTAGTGCAAAGGTTCCTTGTATGGACTCAGCACTAGTTCTGAGGGTGTTCCTAGAGGCATTCCATGCAGATATATCGAGAATGCCACCTCATAAGGATATTGAATTTTGTAATGACTTATTTTTGGACACTAAGCGAATTTCTATCCTACCATATTGTATGGCTTCAACTGAGTTGAAGGAACTGAAAGAGTAGTTTTTGAATTTTCTCGATAAGGGGTTCACTACTTCGAGTGTTTTAGAGTTAGGGTGAACCGATCTTATTTGTAAAGAAGAAGGTGTTAGGATTTCTGCCCGTCACTAGAGGGGGGGGTGAATAGTGCGGCACGAGAATATTGATAAATATTGCGGAATTAAAATTGCAGGAATAAAATAAATTCGGTAATTAAAATAGTAAGGAAAGAACACACCGAATTTATCCTGGTTCACCACAACTTGTGGTTAGTTCAGTCCCCGAGAGACTCTTTCGAGATTCCACTAACTCAGTTAAGCTTACGGGTGCCTAACAAACCGTTACACTTGCTCGTAGATGTACACTCTACAAGACTTCGACTTGCTCGAGGATACCGCAACTCAAGACTTCACCTTGCTCGTGGATACCGCACCACAAGACTTCACACACTAAGATTGAGGGTACTTAGCAAACCCGACAATCAATGAGAAGATATGGTCTTCTCAAACACCTTTCTCTTTTACAACAAGAACTCCCTCAAAAGAGTAGATAAAAAGATACAATATTAGCTCTATGAACAACTCAAAGTTGTTTCTCAATTGGCTCAATAAAAGCTCTAAAATGATGCACAAATAATATCAATATGTATATGAATAATGAGAGGTGTTGTGTGTTACAATTCAGCTCAAAAGACCTCTATTTATAGGTGTTATAAGTTGTATGTCCATTGCTTAATTGGCAATCAATTATGCTGATTTTATGCCAAGATAATCGATTATCAGATTTGGATAATCGATTATCAGCTTACCGTTACAAAATCGGAAGCTGATTTTATGCAGAATAATCGATTATTGGATTTTGCATAATCGATTATTTTGTTACAGCGTTCAAACACTGGCAACGGATACAAGATAATCGATTATGTTTATTCTGATAATCGATTATTTTGCTGTTATGTAAATTTCGGTTTACAATGTCTTAACATAATCGATTATCAAAATAAACATAATCGATTATTTCTGTCCAGCTTTGAAAGACATGTTTAAAATTCATTTTGGCTAAAATGAAAATGTTTGAAATCATTTTGTTTGAAGTATTTGAAATATGATTTGATAAAATGATTTTATGCATATTTATGATGACCTATGTTGAGCCAAAAGACGAGATAACTTAAGCATTGCTTTTACATTGGTTCTACCTAACGACCTACGCCTTGGGTCTTCGGTCTTGAACATTTGAGCTCATCTTTGGCTTGTCTATGCAATTCCGTCATCAATATGCTTCTCGGCATTCAATCTTGATTGTTTGTCATATAATAACGTTGTTTGACACTTGACTTCATTGTTTGTCATTCATCAAAACTTATACCTGAAAATCATGCAAATACAACCAAAGCGCACATATCATAGATAGAATGATTTTCATACAATTTCCCCCTTTTTGATAATGACAAACAACAGGAGATATGCATATCAGATTCCTCCTAAATTCATGCTATATCTCAACATACAATTCATGCAAACAATTCCCCTCAAATAAGGCATGCTATAACGTAGATACATTCCCCCTTATTTGATGCATATCGCCTAAACTCTTCCCCCTTTTGGCATTAGCAAAAAGAGTATGCAAAGGCTACTTTCCCCCTTTCGACACTTCCCCCTTTTGGGTATATCAATTGTTAGTCTCAAATATAAGATAGGAAATACAATGAGGAAAATACATTAACGATATTTTAATAAATCATACCAACATGAAATACTACCACATGTTAGTAAAAACATAACAACCATAATAACGGTTATTTTTCGCAAATCATATTACTTAAGAACATATCAACAGTTATCAAACCAAAAATAATATTCATCAAAACATGAATCAATTATTATCTTTAACAAAAATAATTGATACTAATTGTTATTCAAGATAAGAGTTATCAAAACATGAATCAACAAAAATAATTAATATCAATTGTTAACAAAGATATATTAATTGTTAACACATATCAACTATTACGTTTTTATCAAAAATATGATAACTAACCGAAATTCCCCCTCGATGCAATAAGGTTTCGTGCTTGGTGCATCTACTACTATATTGTAGTCTTCAAGCACACCTGCAAACGTACCTAAAAATAGGTTTTCGGTACCCAGGCACTTTTGGTCCTTGGGGGTTAGGCAAATAATAATCATAGTCAAAAGATAAATCTCTATGTTTTGCAAAACATACGGGTGCTATGTGTCCTACCCGGTTGCAATAATGACATATAACATTCGGGTTGTGCATATGTCTTGGTTGAGCCAAAAACGTTCTAGGTGATCTAAAATCGTTATTCCTAGACGTATTGCGATTCCTAGAGTTATTTCTAGGTGGTCTAAAGTGATTCATTTTAGACTCATTACCAAAATTCCTAGAGTTGTTTCTAGATGGTCTAAATTGATTCATTCTAGACTCATTAATAAAATTCCTAGAGTTGTTTCTATGTGGTCTAAAATGATTAATTTTAGACTCATTAATGAAATTCCTAGAGTCGTTTCTAGGTGGCCTAATATCATTTCTATCGTCCTTTCTAATATTCTTCTTAATTTCTTCAATTGTTTTAGGATCATCGACACTACGTTTTTCCAGTGTGTTCTTAAGTTCTATGTTCTCTATTTTCAAAGAACTACAAGATGAACAATTAGAACTTTGATCAATTGAAGAATCTTCATGTATCTTCTTAATTTTATTTCTAAGATCAATATTGTCATTTTCCAAAAATTTATTTTTCTTTTCTAAAACTTTAATTTTAGCCTTGGCCTCTTTAGAGATTTTTGAAGACTTTTTCAATTCATCATATAATTCTTGAAAAGCTTCTTGTAATTCTTCATAAGAGTAAGAGTTAGGAGTACTTACCTCTTCTTCCTCGTTTTCCATGAGGCATAGTGCGTCAGTTTCATCGCCCGAGCTGTCCGAATCCCATGTCACACGCCTTTGGTGTTTGTTCTTCTTCTTGTCCTTGGATTTTGGACAATGTGATTTGGTGTGGCCAAGTTTTCCACAATTTTGGCATGAAGGACTTGGTTCTTCCTTCTTTATTTCCTTTTTCATAAACTTATAAAACTTTTCAATTTTATCATAGGAAATAATATCATCATCGCTTTCCGAATCGCTTACCTCTACTCTTTTAGAAGATGAGGCTTTGAAGGCAATATTCGAACTTTTACTTCTAAGATAGGGATTAAGAATTGTGCTTTCATAAGTTTCGAGGTTACCTCTTAGTCCATCAATTGTGACATCCGTGATTCCTATCGACTCTTGGATGGCATTGGCTTTGGAACGCCATTCGGGAGTGAGACTCCGTAGGATTTTTCGAACAAGATCTTTGTTCGTGTACACTTTCCCGAGATCATGAAGATCGTTGACGATTTTTGAGAATTGTTCGAACATAATACCGATGGGTTCTTTCTCCCTCATTTTAAAGAGTTCATATTCATGTGTTAGAAAATCAACTTTAGATTCTCGGACTTGAGACGTACCTTCATAAGTGATCTCGAGTTTATCCCACATCTCCTTGGCGGTTGTGCAGCAAGAAATCTTCCGATAGTCATCCGGATTCACCACACAATATAATAAGTTGACGGCCTTTGCGTTATTTTCAACTTTCTTGACGTCCTCGGCATCATATTCATCTTCCTCCTTTGGAACCGTGGTTTCCCCAACTTTCTTTGTTGGCATTTGTTCACCGTTCTTGATGATTTGCCACAAGCGAAAGTTATTTGATTGGATGAAGATTCTCATCCGCTCTTTCCAATATGTGTAATTTGTTCCGTCAAATAGTGGAGGCCTATAGGTGGAGTGTCCTTCGTTCATCATTCCTGCGTTCAATATTCTCAACAAAAAATATATATCGTTCTCTCAACTGGTTAAGGCTTTCAGAGAGTTAGGCTCTGATACCAATTGTTAGGATTTCTGCCCGTCACTAGAGGGGGGGTGAATAGTGCGGCACGAGAATATTGATAAATATTGCGGAATTAAAATTGCAGGAATAAAATAAATTCGATAATTAAAATAGTAAGGAAAGAACACACCGAATTTATCCTGGTTCACCATAACTTGTGGTTAGTCCAGTCCCCGAGAGACTCTCTCGAGATTTCACTAACTCCGTTAAGCTTACGGGTATCTAACAAACCGTTACACTTGCTCGTAGATGTGCACTCTACAAGACTTCAACTTGCTCGAGGATACCGCACCTCAAGACTTCACCTTGCTCGTGGATACCGCACCACAAGACTTCTCACACTAAGATTGAGGGTACTTAGCAAACCCGACAATCAATGAGAAGATATGGTCTTCTCAAACACCTTTCTCTTTTACAACAAGAACTCCCTCAAAAGAGTAGATAAAGAGATACAATATTAGCTCTATGAACAACTCAAAGTTATCTCTCAATTGGCTCAACAAAAGCTCTAAAATGATGCACAAATAATATCAATATGTATATGAATAATGAGAGGTGTTGTGTGTTACAATTCAGCTCAAAAGACCTCTATTTATAGGTGTTATAAGTTGTATGTCCGTTGCTTAATTGGCAATCAATTATACTGATTTTATGCCAAGATAATCGATTATCAGATTTGGATAATCAATTATCAGCTTACCGTTACAAAATCAGAAGCTGATTTTATGCAGAATAATCGATTATTGGATTTTGCATAATCGATTATTTTGTTACAGCGTTCAAACACTGGCAACGGATACAAGATAATCGATTATGTTTATTCTGATAATCGATTATATTGCTGTTTTGTAAATTCCGGTTTACACTGTCTTAACATAATCGATTATCAAAATAAACATAATCGATTATTTCTGTCCAGCTTTGAAAGACATGTTTAAAATTCATTTTTGGCTAAAATGAAAATGTTTGAAATCATTTTGTTTGAAGTATTTGAAATATGATTTGATAAAATGATTTTATGCATATTTATGATGACCTATGTTGAGCCAAAAGACGAGATAACTTAAGCGTTGCTCTTACATTGGCTCTACCTAACGACCTACGCCTTGGGTCTTCGGTCTTGAACATTTGAGCTCGTCTTTGGCTTGTCTATGCAATTCCGTCATCAATATGCTTCTCGGCATTCAATCTTGATTGTTTGTCATATAATAACGTTGTTTGACACTTGACTTCATTGTTTGTCATTCATCAAAACTTATACCTGAAAATCATGCTAATACAACCAAAGCGCACATATCATAGATAGAATGATTTTCTACAGAAGGATGATTCTATGAGGATATGATAAATTATCGACAAGGTTACAATCAAGAATAAGTATCTAATGCCTCATATTGATGATTTATTTGATCAGCTTCGGGGTGCCAAAGTTTATCCAAGATTGGTTTGAGTTCGGGCCATCATTAGGTCAAGAAGAGGGCTTCAGACGTCCCTAAGATACCTTTTAGTACACATTATGGTTATGAGTTCTTGGTGATTTTATTTGGTTGAACAAATGCTTTCGCAACTTTCACACTGCATTTTCTCCTATTCTGGTGATACAGTATATGAGTGGGCACTGCCCGGAGTCCTATTGAGACTCTTAGGAAAGTTTGACACATTTAAATTAGAGAAAGACTTCAAAGCAATAACATCTTAAGGCAGTTTTCCATAGCTCAAGGAGGAACCAAGAATCTAACCTCCTCTAGTTGTTTTTTTATATGTATTTTGATGTAATTTAAATATTTTTGGTTTGTAATAATTTGTAATAAACTCTTGGGGCTGGCTAGTGAAAAGGGTTGGGATATTTATGCATGTCAAGGGTATAAACTATGCCTGTAGAACTATTTTAATTCTACATATTTAATCACATTAGAAACTATGCCTATAGGAATATTTTAATTGTACATATTCAATCACATTTAGGAACCATACTTACAGGACTATTTTAATTCTGCATAATTCAAACTACATCTAGAAATCATGCTCATAGAGATTTATTTACTCTACATGTTTAATATCATACCTAGATAACCTGCCTTTAGGGCTTCATTCTAATTTTCTGCATACTAGGCATCATGTTTTAAGGCTATAATCCAATAACGCGCTAAAATAAGTAACATCTAGAAATCATGTCTATAGGGATCCATGGGGAAAATCCTGTTCGTTTCTATTCACACGCAATGTTTTGTATCATGTCTATAAGGACCTAAAATCAGCAACACCTAGAAATCATGCATATACGGACTCTTAATACATGTGATTCGCTTCATTCACAGCCGATGTTAGATATCATGCTCATAGAGATTAAAATCGATAATAATATTACTATTACCTGCAGAATCTGAACTTCTTTTTCAATAATTTGACTCCCTTACTTAACAAGGTTTAGCAAGCATGCCTATAGGATTTCAAATAATCCGTTCGAGTTCTATTGTCTCGGTCACCCTCTAAACTAAGTAGATATAATGCCTACATGACTCCATTTAAGCGCCTATGCAAGACTTAGGCAATGTAACTAAAAGTGATCTCACCTCTGTTATTTTTTTAAGTGCTACAATCAGTAGGTAAGCCCGATTCTTATTTTCTAACTAAGTCATGTAATAAGCCAGGCCTGCTTCAGTTACAACAATCTCTTCATTTTTCAAGCATATCTTTAGAATCAAGCCTAATTCACTTGTTTAAGTCATGCTATTGTATTGTTTTGTTTGAATGAGGTATATTTGAGCCTTGTGTGTTTATGTGTTTCCTCTTTAATGTGCAGTTTTTATATGTTTTGTATGTCGCCTTAGAATTTTTACCTTTGAAACTTCAAATAATCCGGATATCTCTCCCTTTTAAGATTAGTAGTCCTAAGTGTCTATGGGGTTGATAGGAATGGGATGGCTAATAGCATGCAATAAGTAATCCAGACTAATCTGTGTTTTAATACCTTAATGTGCTGGGAAGGGTAGATATGGATATGATGATTACACGATAATGTCACGCGTAACCCTCATGGAGGAGTGATTACCAGACACTGTGCAGGGTGATCCATATTTTTAATAAACCTAGGATCCCCCCCCCCCCCCCTTTATTCTTTATTCTCTTTTAGCATTGTAATTCCTTATAAAAAAATCAGCTCTTTTAATTTTTCTTTCAAATTTTGTCTACTTTCAAACCATTATGTATTGAAATCCCCTCTTATTTGAGTTTTATCTGCTTATATGTTAATTGCACCTCAAGTTCACAATAATTATCTAGCCTGAAACCATACTAGTGTATCCTGAGGGGTGCCTAACACCTTCCCCTTAGGATATTTTAAGCCCTTACCCAATTTCTGGTTATTAAGCAATGTTAGAGTTGAATCTTTATTAGTGTCCTAATGCAGCCCAATCATTAGGTGACGACTCTTCAAATGCAAATTCAGTTTCCAAAAGGAACAAGTTGTCCTATACCAAAATGTTATAAACCCGATTTTGTGAGAAAAAAGGAACGCAACAATAGTTACATGCCTTGTCGTTAAAAGTTCACGACCGGATTCCAATTTGACGTTAAAGATCTTTTAACGACGGTAACTAATCCAGTCGTTACAGCACCTTTCAACGGTAGGATTTCCCTTGTTACTTGCCATTCCACCATTATTAAGAGCCTCTAATAATGAAAACTAACAATGCTTTTAACGACCAAAATTTTTCTCGTTAATTACGAATTGATCTCAACAACATTAAATTTAATGGCCAAAATTCTATTGCTAATGGTAATTTAATAAATATATCAGATGAAACTAATGGATCACATCACCAAAATATAAACATTTAATACTCATAAAACATCGTTGTTAATTACAAAAAACTAATGCATCACATAGACAAAAACATATAAAGATTCAAATTGTATGACATTATTCTTTTTAAAGTCCAAAAGAAAAGAATAGAATTGTAACATCTAAAAGGGCAACTTAGCCCTTGCAAAACAAGTAGGCTCCTCCCGCAATTCAATTTGGTCTTAAACATTTACCGCTGCTTCAACTCGCTCAATAATGACCCTTGCTTCAATTGTGAACAAGTTCAAAGAAGCAACACCCCTTGGTCAACAATAACCCTTGCCCCTTGCTTCCACTGCAAATATTTTTAAAACCAAAAAAGTAGATTCGGAATTAAGTAAACAAGTCCAACATTAAAGAACTGAAGGAAAAAAGATGCTTCAAGTATCTTTCAGTTTGCAATCCATTAAACTTAGAATTCAACCAGTAAATCTCATCGTGAAAATGTTCATAAACAGTAGACAAAAAAAAATAGTAACAAGCCTGAAAGCTGAAGCATAGAGAAAAAGATAGTTCTCAGCTGCTAACGAACAATATTCATCCTTTATGACTACCTAAAAAAGCTAATAGGAAATACTTGCTGGAAGAAATCCTCTCCACTTCCATAGGGAGACCATTGTACTAGTGGGGTCTGGGGAGGGTAGTGTGTACGCAGACCTTACCCTTACCCATGGGTAGAGAGGCTGTTTCCAAATAGACCCCCGGCATCCTTCCCTTCAAGAACTTCCCACCTTGCTCTTGGGGAGAATCGAACTCACAACCTCTCGGTTGGAAGTGAGGGTTGCTTACCATCAGAACAACCCCTCTTGCCAAATATAAAATCATGTTAAATAATTTGATGAGACATTCCTACAACTAAATGATACTGTACTTAACAAAATACAGAACCAGCTGTAAAACTATCTTTAAGGATTTGCTAAACCAACATTTTGAATATGAAAATTTAAAGTGTCAATCAAATAATTCTAAAAAGGTTCGCATAATTCAATAAATCAACAAGAAGAAACCAAGAAGTCATAGCACAGGAATAACAATACCTTATTTCCTTGTGCTCCTTAAAAATGTATATGACAAAATTCTAACAATGTGTTGTGCTACAGAAATAAATAGAATATCTTATTTCTGATATTGCAATGCTAATAGCTAGAAACAGGACAATATGAGAAACTAGCAAGAATATTTATGAGGACCATAAAAATACCTACTTCCCTCTCTTCCTTCGCTATGCAAAAATAAAATCACATCTGCCCCGAGTCTCATAAGAGGACACGTGCATGTTAGTGAAGTAAGAAGCCTACTACTATCTCCTTTTGTATAGAAAACAAATGAATTAAATTACTAGGTTGCTACTACTGTAAGACGAGAAACAAAGATCAGAAATCTATCAAAGATATGAACTATTAGGGCTAAGGCATACTGCACCACATATTAACTCAGAAATCGTCTATGTCCGTCTTACTGTATTGTGCGTGTGCACATCTTTCCAGTGTACATATGATAAAATCATATGATTAAAAAAAACTGCATGTTCATCATTGTAGAAATATTTGCATTCCATCCACAAAGAAAAGATATGTGACATTTGCAGTCATAATTTTTTTAACTTATTCTGCATGCCACATTATAAAAGTGCTAGAAAATTAGTCATATCTTTTGAAGTTTGAACAGAAACCATGGATCTCAAGTAAAATCTAGATTTTATTCAGCCCTCTAGAGATTTGCTAATGATTCAGTCAGGATTAGATTAATTGGTGTCCTTATAATCACATAATCCAAGCCAATATGCATACCTCATAACCACCAAGGAGCCAAAACCAATATCTTTTGGTTCAACGCTTCCACAAATTCATCCCAGGTTCTTTTAACATGAAGGCAAGCACCTCGCTTTTGTTTTCCATTGTAGTGTCGAACAGCTATGACAATAGGGGTTGCTCTGATGGTAAGCAACCCTCACTTCCAACAGAGAGGTTGTGAGTTCGAGTCTTCCCAAGAGCAAGGTGGGAAGGATGTCGGGGGTCTAGTTTGAAACAGCCTCTCTATCCAAGGGTAGAGGTAAGGTCTGCGTACATACTACCTTCCTCAGACTCCACTAAGTGGGATTATACTGGGTTGTTGTTGTTATTGTAGTGTCGAACAGCTATTACCTGGGAAAGTTACTGCAAAGTTCGGTATCCAATAATAACAAATTTAACAACAAAACACGAATTATTTCTATTCTTAAACGACCAACAAATAGAAAGGGCAGAAACTAAAATTCCTACCTGGGTTGAGCACAAGGCCGTTTTGTGCAAGTTCAATCATCTAAAGAGGAATTCACCCTTCACTCTACCAGTGAAAATATTTCCAGCCAGGTAAGAATTCTCTCTTAAGTCTGCCTCAGCAAGAATACCTGATTCATTCAAGTTTTTAACCACGCAACACAAGTATCAAAGATCCGTTTAATGTCAGCATCCTTTGAAGGAAACAAGAGTAACAATTACTTGACTTACTGCTATTATACGAGGTATGACCATCCCTTTATCATCCCCATGATCACTAAAAAATCTGTCACTACACCAGAAAAGAAGCGAGAATTAGCTTGAACACCAAAATAGAAAACTACGAGGCCAGTTTATAAATAGCTTCGTATTCCTATTCCTTCTGGTCGTATAGGTGGCCCATGAGTTCTGCAAGACTGTATACTTCTCTCCATTCTCATTTTCAAAGTTTATCTCAAATACTTTTGCAAAATTCTAGCCTAAACAATGTGAAGTACCACCACGGATAGTTAGATAACACATCCAATATTAGGAATAAAATCCTGCAAACAAAGTCAATAATGAATGACTGCTAGAAACATCAAAATTGTTCAGAGAAAATCCTGTTAACAACTGCCAACCCATGTGCATGACCGAAGCAATCCTGGATACCTCAACTGACTCAGATTCAAACAACTAATTCTCACAAAAGCACCTCAATTGGGATGTGGTCGGCAAATAATGCAACAAGATTAGAAAAAAAGCATTGCTACTAGAAGATGCACAATCAAGGTAACAAACAACTAAAACTTTTAAATGATATTAAAGTGGATGACTAAAAATGAAATTGACCTCGCACTACTTCTCCCGCTGCAGTAATAACTATTCGAGAACCTGAACCCCTACACTTTTTAATACATATCACTTCAATTAGAAGTCTTACGGCTTACGGATGATCTTTTTTATCATCAGCCTCTGAAATAAAGCAGATCTTTCCCAATCTTCGGAAGTGGCAAATATGTTTGATAACTGCACGAAGGCACTTGAATTATGAGGATCAAGCTCTATAATGCGTTGGGCCACCAGCTCTCCTAGTATTTTATTACCATGAGCAACACATCCTCTCAAGAAGGATAACCACATGCTTGAATCTGCCTCAAATGACATCTTTTCAATTAGGTTTACTGCTTCTTCAGGACATCCTGCTCGTGCATAAAGATCTACCATACATGAGTAATGTTCAGTCCCTGAATAAATGTAATAATCATAATTCATTGAATAAAACCACCTTTTTCTCTCTTCCAGTAGACTACAACTATTAAAGGCAGACAAGACTCCAATAAATGTAAAATTTATTGGCAAAAGACTTGCACTTCTCATTTCGTGGAATAGGTTCAACGCTTCACTCAAGGAGTAGCTCCTAAGAATCCAACTTCAAAAATTCAACTATTTATTAACAGATAAAGATAATAATATGTTTTTAAATTGCAAAATAGCTAACTAGTTTACAAAATGTTACACATTAATAAAAGTTAGGAAAAAATATATAAAATTATAGGCTTCAGTTCTTGCGCCTGAAAAACAATCGAAATGTTAGTTCGTCAATGCCGGAAACAAAAAGGTAGGTATTCAGACAAACCTAGGGATGTAGGCAGATGTACAGAGATAAAGGGAGAGAAGTTGCATCTATTTCCTCTGAAATACAAAATATAAACTGCACCCATTTCCTCTAAGGCATGACGAATATTACCATTGAAAGATCTAGAAAGAAAAGAAGCACGTAACTATAAATCTACCTTCAACTGCAAATTAGTGATAAGCAAATCTGTAAAGACAAAAGAAGGTGTAATTAGCTAACGGGTGCTTCAAAAAGTTTGGCAAGTCCATTCTTCCAGCTTCGTTATGTCTACCTTCCCACTTGCCCTTTCTTCAACACTATTAGAGCTTAAAATCCTATTCCGCCATCTTAACAAGCCATCCCTTCTACAAACCTTCTTCACCACAGTAGGATATAGGTTCATTTTCTTAGTATTTACAACAACAACCCAGTATAATCCCACCTAATGGGGTCTGGGGAGGGTAGTGTGTACGCAGACCATACCCATACCCTGGGGGTAGAGAGGCTGTTTCCAAATAGACCCCCGGCATACTTCCCTCCAAGAACTTCTCACCTTGCTCTTGGGGAGACTCGAACTCACAACCTCTCGGTTGGAAGTGTTTCTTAGCATTTACAACAATGAGAAAATGGAGATATCCTGCAAAGTTTTTCAATCCTAACGTTGCAGGTCATTCCCTCTATTCGAAAAAATGGTCAGAATTCAAAATACTAGCAGCAAAGAGAACTTTTTAAAAAATTGAACAACCAAGTCCTGCTAAGATGCCTCTTTTTTAAACTTTCAATTTGACATACTACAAAAGTGTGACATGTTTCATGTCTGGCCATTTCCCTTTGGCCACTCTTTCCGATATAATTTCTGTGGTTTATTTGGCAATCTCCTGCACAATTAAAGATTATCCAAGATCATTATGTGAGTGATATAGAGCTAATGGAGTACCATACAAAATAGAACGAAATAAGGTTTTATTCATAAGATTAACTCGTTCTAAACAAAAGTAATAACTATTCACCCGTTTTGTGATTAAAGAACTGACAAAGAAGGTTCCTGTTGGAGAAAATTGAAGTAGATTTTGGATGTCAAGTCCGTCCCAACCATCAGATTCAACACCTAAAGCTTCACAAAAATCTTAGAATGGATCTTGCAGCAAAATGTAACTTTCATGCTTACAAGTGTCAAAATATTGAATTACAAATTGCTTCACACAGCTTTTACAACCCTTTCTAAAAGGGTTAAAGCATAGGCAAAACTATTACTTAAACTTATCGAACAAGTGCCTAAAGTAAATTATGAACTAGAGCAGAAGAGGTAAAAATCCGTCTTCGAGAAGATTTTAAAAAGAACTAAACTTTTGGGATGACTCAAGGCTCTGGTGAACAATTTAAGGGTTGTAATTAGCTTAAGCAGACAGGCAAGGCATATAAATTTTAACCAAAGAGGAAGAAGGAAAACCTGTTGACGCGTGCAATCCTTATAAGCAAAGACTCATACGAGTGGCGAGGGTAGGAATAGTTGTCAAACCTCCTTTTTACGCCCAAAAGGTAGTATAAGGAAGTTTTTCCAATTTAATTGATATTATTCGAAATGAGATTATTTATTTAATTTTATAATTGCTACTTGGGATAGTTTGTTTTCTGGTATCCCAAGTTACCAGTTTATTTTAAAATCCCAAATAGAGTAAGATTTCGACTTTTCTTCTGAAATCTGCGAACCAGAAATTCTGAATAAGGAATTCTGTTAACCTGGGGAAGGTGTTAGGCACCCACGGATTTCATAGTTCTAGCACGATCGCTTAAACTATTATAATTGGCCTATTATCTGATTTTAATACATGTCGAAACCTATAGTGTAATTTTAAATTATTTACCGCTTTTAATTAATTTTAAAGAAGATTGAACGTCGTCTAAAACATGTCTGTGGATTGTGTCACATGAAAGCACCCGTAATTTGAAATATATTTTATTCAATGTTATAGGATTTGAATTTGGGTCACATGAAATGCACACCCGAGTTTAAGAAGGTAAAATATTAAATAACGCGCCTAAAAGCAACTAACGCATTGTTAACTTTGTGAGGGTCATGAACATTCGTTAAATGGCACACCTCGAATTCTAAGTATTTTAAAGAAAATAATTGAGGAGGTCCATGCATTTGTGATTTTGTTTGGCTCAGTGTACCACAATTTTATTGTTAAAGGATACTCGAACTAAAATTTAGAGAGCCAATGAGCTATTATTGTCTATTAAGGCTAACTCTAATCCTAATCAAAAGACTTAACATTAGATATGGTTAAAGACCAATTAATTAATTAAAACCTCTCATGAGAGAAGTCATTTAGGCAAAAGGGTGGTCAGGCCCACTACAAATGAACAGGCATGACCAACAGGAAGGGAGCAGTCTATATCCCCTTAAAGGACGGCCAGTCTGGAGCTTAAAGGCTAGCCTAGATTCAAGTTAAGGCAAAGTTCTAACTGGGCCAACGTTTGGCCTAGTTTTGTAATCTAAAAGGGTCCGTGTTCCAAGTCATGATATAAACATACATAAACATGGAATTTAATTAGAACTCGGATTTTTGATTGGCACTCTTTGACACAAATTGAACCCAAACATAGTAGTCATATTCACACTTTTGAAAAGAAATTGCTTGGGCCTGAAGATGAGCCCAAACTTGAACAATGATGGTTTCCCAATAAGGGCAAGATCCTTAATTCGAGTCTGCTACTCAATTCACAGGCCAGCCCTTTTCAGTTTCATTTTTAAATACAGATAAATGGAACGATTACAGGAGCAAAATGTTCAAAAATAAAGAACGATGTATGAACAATTGAAGTTTAGAGTGCAGATTGTAAATTGAGTGAACATAAAACCGAGACTATGAAAATCCTATATTGAAACATCTATCGCAATTCTACTCATGACCATTTTACACATCTATTAGCCATAGAATTGATACAAACACACGTATTAACCTCAATCATTTTCAGACGCGCACACTATTTCAAATTTTGAAATTTAAACTAATATTTGAAACATCATATTAAATCTTGAAGATGCTAAAAGGTTTACTCACTATGGATAGTGATAGAACCTGATAACTCCCTAAATCATTTCTACATTCAAACTAACATAGATGGCAAAATTAATCTACACTACTAGAGCTAAAATAACCAAATAAGATATAAATAAGTTCAATAGTCCATAATTAGTTATAACATGAGAATTTGCTACTTAAATAAAAATCAATTAAAACTATACAATGAGTAGATAAAGAAATATGAGCATCAGGCAAGGAAACAACAAACTAAAGCATCTATTGCTTTCATTTCATCTTCAAATTAGACTTTACATCTTGAAAGATTCAGAACTTGTACCTGGAATAATGAGAGAAAATAAAGGAGATTCAGTAAATGAAAGCAACAGCAGCAGCACAACAAAAGTATGAACCCAGGAATTAAAAAAAAGGAGTGGCTAGCTTTGAAGCAATTTCAAACCAACAAAATGTTAAATGAAATCCAGCAATTGAAAATCCAACCAAAAATGACCCAAACACTTCAATATCAGCAGATTCAACTCATTTTACCCTTTTCAGCTGTTCAAGAATTATTTTAGAGTAAAGAACTTTAAAAATTTCAGAAATTTTCTAATAGAACAGTATTCTGTTGAAGTTTTTCAATTGTTTCTCTTGGAAATCTAGACCTTCTTGCCATACCAGAATGTAATGCCTTTTATAGGCAAACAAATAAGGCAACTACAGAATTTTGCTTTGCACTACTAGTCCCTGAATTTATGACTTGTTTTCCAAGTTAAGGCCTGAAATTTGATTACAAGTCCTTGCTAGAAGCTTCTAGGGGCTTCCTATTTCTCTTGTAACAAGATTCTCTAAGGCTAATCCCTAATTTACCCCTAACAAATATGTTATTTACCTTTACCCCTTTCCTTAAGACCCTTCTAGTTTTTTAGAGGGACAATTAAACCCTAAAACCCCTTGAAATATGACAAACGAGATTATTAAAATGCTAGGGCTTCAAAACAATCCAACCATAAAGGACTTCAAAACAATCCAACCATAAAAATTCTTTAAAGAAAAAAGACATAAATTTATCAAGTGAAAACAAATTGATCATGAATCAAATGCACAACACAAACTTTTAACAATAAACTCCATTATACGACTTATCATAACTAAGCTAAACATTGATTTAAACTAGTCTAAAACCTAAGCTAACTATCATGCAATGGTCAACCTAATTAACTACAGAAATTAAAATACCACACAAAAAGGAAAGACTTGTACCGCTCGATTAACACGCACGACTTAATTTAAACTCAGGAATTGAACATGAAGTTCAAACCAACAGAAAAGGGATGAGGAGGAAGGAAAATCAAAAGGAAACGAGGGAGAACTTACCTATTTGTTTAGAATTGAACACCGGACTCGAGTAAAACCTTCATGTATCATCTTTAAAATTCTGGAATAATAAATTTTAATTCCGAGTAGTTGTGGAGGTATTCAAGGGTAGTTGAGTGCGGACTTTGGATGAGGGGGGCGAGAAGGTTATAAGGTATGATTTTGGGGTAATTTGGTGGTGGTGGGGTTTTGCCGCCTCTCATTGATCCAATATTCAAGAGGTTTGGCTGGGATTCGAAGGAAGATAATGGTCGATTCATGATGAGGGAGCCGAGGGGAGGTTGTGGTGTAAGTTTGGTCGTGAGTGGAGACTCGCCGCCGCCGTAGGCGATTTTTGGCGACGACATTTTAGGGCGGCATTACAGGGTTGGTCTCTGAGGGTTTGATGGAGAAGAGAAGCAAAGAGGGTGGGGGGTCATTAGGACATTTAAATATTAAGTGATCCAAGCTTCTGAGCCACTGGATCACTCAATGTAGACGGCTGAGATCGAACGAGAGAAAACAACATCGGTTGATCGTCTAGATAGGAGACGGGGTTAGGCGCATAGATTTGGGCCGGTTCAGGGGTGATTTTGGACAGGTTCAAGGTGTTTTTGAACGGGTTTAGGTTTAAAGCAACCAAAAATTTGGTCTCTTTTATCAAAACTTAATTCTTTTTAATTTTCTTTTCTTTTTTTTCACATTAAAACTAAAAATCTAAATTAACCTACCTAATTATATTAAGCTCTAACTAATAATCAACACAATTAATTAAATATCAATTTATAAAAAACAAACAAAATTCAAAGCTAAAATTAAACAAAGCCAATGAGTCAATTTTAGTAATTTTGCGTTTTTGTAAAACCCTAATTACTAATTAATCTAAAATATAAAAAATTAAATCCTAAATAAATATGCAATATTTTTGTATTATTTATGAATTATCTAAATTAAATGTGCACACAAAATGCAAATAATCATGAAATTATGCAATTAAATCATAAAAATTGAATAATTAAAGTAAAAATTCTAAATCTAAGTATTTTGTAGGAGTAATTCATGCGAGTAAAAAATCATGTGATCACAATAGCCAAATAACATGCTAATTTCTTGCCAAAAACAACGGTTCCAGAACAATAAATGCCAAAACAATATCATGATTTGCCGAAACAAGGGGCAAGGCTTGATTTAACTAACCAAATGAATGAGATGGACTTCTGGGACATGAATAAAGATTTGAAGAGGTACAACGACCCCTGTTCAAGCTGCGATTTAGTGACTATGGCTATATAAATTTTAGTAACTCCGACGACGAGTTGGAAGACGATGCGATGGTGATTCAGGTTGAAGGCTTTTGGAATACTTGGTAGTTATTTCAAATTAAGAATAAAAGAAGGATAAAATCAACATAATGATTACGAGGGTTTGTTTTGCTTGGAGAGTCGGGATTGAGGTAGGGGAAACGAAAATAATTAACTCCCTTTTTTCTAGTAGTACTAGTTAGTTTTGCCGTCTGGATATTATGTCTTTTATGGGCTGGATATTGTCCCTTAGTTAATATAAATTTAAAAATTGACTTTAAACGTCCAGAAATATGGCCACTACAAGTACACCTTCAACGACCACATCTAGGTCCCTTCAATAAAAAGTGGTCGTTAAAAGTCAATTTTCCTATAGTGAGAGAAAGATGGAACTGTGTAAAGAATATCCAAAGAAGGATAAGGTCTTGGTCCTTAAGGCATATGAGGACGATGAATCTAAATATGATGATCCTGATTTAGCAGTATTTGTCAATTTCAAGAAGTTCATGAAGATTTTAAAAAGTGAATCTATAAGAGAGACCAGTAGTAAGCACAAGCAGATTGACAAAGCTAAGTATGATGGTTGCTACAAATGTGGCAAGCTAGATCACATGGTAAAGGACTGCCCAATATGGGAAATTGAGCAGAGAAAAGAATGAGCTGAAAAAGGAGAAACATGAAAAGATGAGCAAGAAGGGTTCCAACAAAGGAAAAATCCTAAGCAAAGGATTTACCGAAGCTTTGAAGTAGGCATTCTTGGCAGCATATGAGGACAGTGTGTGTTATCAAGAGGAAAAAAAGGACGATGAGGCTATTAACCTCTATGTTGTGATCGATGAACATCAAGGTGTGAAGACAGAACCCCTAGTAACTTGGGATGGACATTAGAAGACCTCATTTGCTTGATGAACTCCACTATGATGAATGGAATCTACATATGGAAATATTTCTTCGAGCTACTGACTTTGATTTAAGGGTAATTGTCAGTCATGGGCCAATTCTCCCAACCAAATTGGATGGTGAAGGGAACAAATGCAACAGAAGAGAAGAGGAATACAATGAGGAAAATTGTCAACTAGTTGAGAAAAATGCCAAAGCAAAGGACTTGCTCTACAGAAGTCTGTCTAAAAATCCCTCTTCAAAGTGCCCTCTTGCATCTCTGCTCATGATATATGGAGGACATTGGAAAGTGACTTTGGAAATGAAAATATTGAAGTGGCTCCGTTGGCGATTAAAGAATAAAAAATAGAGGAAGAACTTATAGGAATGATGGCCATACATGATTAAAAACTGAAGATGAGACAAACCTTAATGAATGAAATGGATAAATTGGGTAATGGAAATGAATTGCTAATCAGTAATCTTTCTTGTGTCAAACTCGACATCAAAGAGCTTGAATCCGACAAAGTCAGTTTAGAGAAACATGTCAAAGATATAAAGAACCAGGTTCTTGAACTAACTTCTTAGAATGAGAAGTCACCTAATATATATGGCAAAGGCAAAATGAATGATTTGTAGGATAAGCTTGAAAAGGAATTAAAAGTTGCTAATGATAATTTTTGTAAAGTTGAATGTCGAAATAAAGTCATGCACGAGAACATAGAATGGCTAATTATGAACTCCCTAGACTAAGCAAATGGCATGAAAACTACAGCATTAACAAACTTGGAATTGACTACAGAAAAAATGTCCCTAAGTTTGTTCCAAAGTGTGTTGGGATTTCTAATAATAAAATATGCTCTCATTGTGGAAGACTAGGAAACTTTAGAGATATATGTCCTGCCTTAATACATGTTTAGTTTAAAAACATCTTTAATATTTGTAAAAATGTAAAGAAGGAAGAGGAACCATAGGTTAATCCTCCTGTTCATACTAAGTGAATTAAGGTTAATAATAAAATAACTTCTAATCATCTTCCCTTCTGGACAAGAAGGAATCTGATTCATCATTTTCAAATAAAAAGAGACCCAAGCTATTCTGAATTCCCAAAACTAACTTGTAAATTGGGTGCATGCTAAGGTGAGAGGAAACAATCAGGACTGGTATATAGACAGTGGATGCTCAGACATATGATTGGAGAAAAGAAAAACATTCTCTCACTGACAGCCTTCCAAGGAGGGAGTGTGTCATTTGATAATAGGAAAACGGGCCAGATAACAGGTATTGGTAAGATTGGCAAGTCACTCTCTCATGATATTGAAGATATGTATTATGTGGTAGGTCATAAACATAATATTCTTAGCATCTCTAAAATGTGAGACAAAGGAAATAAGGTAAAATTCAATTCCTAAATTTCCCTCTCGCTAAGCTTGATACTAATGAAATTGCACTAAAGGGTAAGAGACATAACAATGTCTACAAGATATCGATTATGTCGCTTCCCCAAAGGGAGTACACATGCTTGATTATAGTGGAAGAAGATCCACTACTATGGAATAGAAGATTGGCACATGCCACTATCTCTCAACTCAATAATTTGGCGACTAAGGACTTGGTCCTTGGGCTACCTAAGTTGTAGTCACCTCTAACAAATAAACGATGCATGTGGTATAGGGAATCATGTTAGGTCATCCTTTAAATCTAAGAAGTTTGTAAGTATTTCTATACCTGTAGAACTCCTTTACATGGATCTATGTGGACTAATGAGAATAAAGAGAAGGGGAGGTAAGAGGTATAGGTTTGTGATTGTTGATGATTTTTCCAGGTATATCTGAATTTTGTTTTTGGGATCCACAGATGAAGAATTTGATGTTTTCTCTGTATTTGTCAAAATGATTTAATAAAAGATAGGATGTAATGTTTTAAGTATAAGCACTGACCATGAAACTGAATTTGAAAATTCAAAATTTCTTGAGTTTTGTGGATCATATAGGATTGACCATAATTTCTCAGCACCTAGAAATCCACAATAAAATGGAGTTGTAGAGAGAAAGAATAGAGCTTTAAAAGACACGGGGAGGACCATGTTTATTGCTAGTGAACTGCCTAAGAACTTCTGGGCTAAGGCAATCAATAATGCTTGCTATTTGCTAAATAGATGCATGGTCAGACCCATTCTTGAGAACACTCCCTATGAGTTACTTCGAGGAAGAAAACCCAACGTCACTCATCTGAGAGAATTCGGGTGGAAATATTTTGTGCACAATAAGGGGAAATAAGCCTTAGGTAAGTTTGATGACATAAGTGATGAGGGAATATTCTCGGGTTCCTCTCCACATAGTAAGGTATATAAGGTTTAAATAAAAGAAATATGTGCGTGGAAGAAAATATTCATGTTATTTTTGATGAATCTAACAATTTAGCTAAAAAAGGTCTGCAAGATGGAGATTATGACATATGATTCACTAGTGATGGAGACACAAAGGAATCTGATAAAGATGGATCTGAAAACCACAGGGAAATTGAAAGTGATCATAAAGAACTAGAAGAAGACATAGCTACTCTATCTACTAATTAGAATAATGAAGCGACACCTACTAAACATGTTCCCTTGGGTAACTCCTCATGTGAATCTTCTCTAGGTATGCATACCAGACCAAGGAAGAATCAAATTCACACCCTCATGAAAATATCATCTCCAATATAAATACATAGATGTAAACCATGTCTTCTATAAGAAATGTATGTGCACTCACAACATGTCTCTAACAGGTTGAACCTAAGATCATTAAGAAAGCTCTAAAGGATCCAGAGTGGACCATATCCATGCAAGAAGAGTTAAATCGGTTTGAGAGAAGCAGGGTCTGGAACCTGGTATAGATAAGAATAGAACAGTCATAGGTACTAGATAGATGTTCAAAAACAAGTTGGATGAACAAGGAAATATCACAAGGAACAAGGCCAGACTGGTGGTTCATAGATACAATCAAGATGAGGGCATTGACTTTGATGAGACATTTGCACCTGTAGCTATAATGGAGGCTATAAGAATGTTGATAGCCTTTGTTACCCACATGAAATTAACTTTATACCAAATGGATGTAAAGATGACTTTCTTAATGGATAATAAAGGAGGAAATGTTTGTCAAACAACCTCCTAGATTTGAAAGTGAAGAATTTTCCGTCTATGTGTTCAAACTGGATAATGCTCTTTATGGTCTGAAAAATGCTCATAGAGCTTGGTATGAAAGGCTCTCAAAATTCCTCCTAACCAAAAACTTTGTAAGACGCAAGGTGGACAACATTATATTTTTGAGGAGTAAAGGGGGGAATATCCTTACCGTGCAAGCATATGTGGATGATATCATCTTTGGGGTTACCAATGAAGCAATGTGCGAGGAATTTGCTGAGCTGATGGGAAATGAGTCTGAAATAGGCATGGTGGGAGAACTGAGCTTCTTTCTAGGCTTATAAATCAAGCAAACACCTACTAGAGCCATGATACGTCAGTAGAAATATATCAAAGAGTTACTGAGGAAATTTAAATGGAATCTTTCAAGTCTGTTAATACCCCCATTGTTATTGCAACAAATTTGGACCTTGACGAAGAAAAGAAAATGTGGAACAAAAGCTATATAAAGGAATTATTAGGTCACTATTGTACCTCACAACAAACTGACCTAATATAGTGTTTAGTGTGGGATTATGTGCAAGATTTCAGGAAATCCCAAGGAATCCCACTCGAAGGCTTTCAAAAGAATACTAAAATATCTCAAAGGGACAATTGACCTCTATCTATGGTATCCCAGAGAATACAACTTTGATCTTGTTAGTTATGTTGATGTTAGTTATGTTGATGTTGACTATAAAGGTTTACATGCTGACAGGAAAAACACTTCAGGAACGACACACTTTCTAGGTTCTTGTCTGGTGTCTTGGAAAAACAAGAAGTAAAACTCAGTGGTATTATCTGCAACTGAGGCTGAATATGTAGCAGCAACATCCTGATATGCTCAGTTAATATGGATAAGACAACTGTATATTTGTTGATTGTGTTCCCTTGTTGATTGTGTTCCCTTTTTTTTCTAATAACATCAGCACCATAAACATTGTTAAAAATCCATGTCAACATAAAATAACCAAGAACATTGGAATTAGATATCACTTTCTTAAAGACAATTTTAAAAAACGGAAATATCTTAATTTACTTATGTAAAACTAAAAACCCAACTGCTGATATATTTAGTAAAGCCTTGAGTAATGATCATATTGAAAGGAATAAACTATAACTAGTTATAATCACCCCCCCCCCCCACATACACACAACTAAGTTGACTACAGTGATTGGTTAGAAAAAATATAATAAGACATAAATATTTAATTACAATGTGTTGTGTTTGATTCAGCTTTGTGCTTGTATTACGCTCACACACCCACATAGAAAATATGGTTAATATCTCTGTTGCATTATACAAATATGAAGTATTGAAGCTTTATTGCAGAAATGAATAAGGAGCTGCTAAGGAGTTAGTTCTTTGACTCAGGTATGTGCCATACCGTCTTAAGTCACTAGAACCTTTATTCTAAAATTACTGCTATACTTAGGCTTTTGTTTCAATTGGCTTCACTTCTAGTCAAAGAGTAAGGGGTAATGCTTGTGTAAATGGAGATCAATTCCTCTTGAAATCCTTACAGTCGAAGTAACCGTTATAAGAGTCCTGTTAGAATGCAAATTCATGTCACCTTCTCTCTTCTAATCAAATCAGGAGTAATTCCTTTAAAAGGCCATAATGATTAGCATTTCTAACCTCACTGTTTCTCTCAAAACCTAAGCAAGAATTGAAAGCAATTATCAAGAACTAACCATTTTATTCTTTTCTTTGAGTCTTTTATTTGATCGCCATGCCTAAATCTAGTCAAACACCATATAAATCTATATCATCAACCAATGTTGAAGCAAAACCCAAAATCTTGAAGCCAAAATCAAAGAAAAATGACAAGCCTTCAAGAGAACACATATATCCTCTACCCTACCTACCTCATCCTCCCCTGCTCCTACTGCTCATGTTCCTGCCATTACAATCTCCACTACACCCCCTCCTTCAAAAGCCACCACCTATTCACCTGAGCTTCCTACAAAAAATATCTCTAAGACAGCAAAGGTCAAAGTAACTTCAAGAAAACATGTCAACAAAGTGCCTGATGTCGCTACGTAGAGTGACTCTGGAGTCAACGTATCAATGATTGAGGGGGAATCAAGTATAGGCACTAATGATCAAGTACCATATCCTTATTCAAAGTTAGATATTTTAACTTCTACTATTGATGTTGCACCCCTATATATTCTTCCACCTACAAATGATAATTCACTAGTAGAGGAATCCATGGTGGAATAGTATATAGGGGATCTGGGAAAGGAGGTATATACAACGGCTATGGAGCATGTGTTTGAGGGTAAATGATGTAAAGAACTAGTAAAAAAGGATTCTTCTTATGGCCTTAATTTTAGCTGGACTGAGGATGAGGAAAATGATGAAGGTGAGAAGGAAGAAGAGGTTGTAACCAGTCATGAAGGAACATGAACCTCAAAATATGGCAAATGAAGAAGGAAAGAGTGAGAATAAGAGAGTATCTGTAGATGAGAAGGAGAGTAATACAAAGGATAAGACAGGTAAACAAGATAATTCTGAAGAAAGAGACAGTCTGAGTGAAGAAGAGGAGGTTTCTAAAAGAGAGAAGATGATCAAGAAAAGGCAGGTGAAACTGAAGAAGGTAATGACGAGAGCGAGGAATAAGAAGGAAATATGAGTGAGGAATTTGAAGGTTCTATGACAATTAGAAACACTATTGTAGTTGGTGAAAAGACAAGGGCTCAAGAACGTTAGTCTCTATTGTCTCATTTCACTGGAGATGAAGAAGTAGCAGTGAAGAAGATGATGTGTCACTACGTGAGGTAGGGAAGAAGTTCATAATGACCACTGAGAAATCTAAAAAGACAACTTTTTCAACTAGGAAAGAAGTGGTTCTTTCTGCTAGAACTCCTCTCACAAAGAGTAAAATAAAGGCTATTGATGCACAAATCATGAAGTAGTCCAGAAGTGCAAAGAAGCCCAAGAAGAAGGTTTATACTGTGGAACCTATGGTTAAGGTGGATGGAGAAGATGAATCTGATTCAGCCTTGCCAGCAAAGTTTGCAACACCACAAAAAAAGGTAACTAAAGTAACCAAACCTTCTACCTCTTCTGCTAAGGCAAGTAGGGGTAAGACAAAGAAGAATGTTTCAGCTATAGTTGATAGACTCACAGAATTTAGGAATAAAAAAAGGCTAAATTGGAAGATTCTTGCGAACACTAATGAGAAGGGAATGGCTTAGTTTTTTGAGAAACTTGAGCTACCGGGGTGGAATCGCATGTTTGTCAAAACTTTCCCTCTAGTATATGTACCTGATGTGCTGGAGTTCTATACAAATTTCACTTTTGATGGGAAGGTAGTAAAAAGTGAAGTAGGGGTCTTCGATATGGAGTTTGATGGGAGGAACTAGGACTACTTGTGAATATCGCTTCTTTTGGATTTGACAATTACTTGAAGAAGAAGTGGCCAACCATAGACAATGATGTTGAGGCTGGCATTATGGTCACCAGGAAATTCTCCCAAAAGTTTGAAGAAGATGCTCCCTAGAAAGTATACCAAACTTATATGAAACTCTTTCACAAGCTACCATTTACGTTTGTCAACTCTACATTCTTCAGAGATTTGAGAGAAGATATGAGGACACTCTAATAGGCATGGGTATGATCGAACTTCTTGACACTGGTCGACCTATAAATCTCCCTAGCCTAATGATTTAGCACATGGCAAGAGGTGCATATATCTCCAAACCAAAGCATGCTATGCCATATGGTTTGATGTTAACTAAGTTATTTGAAAAGCTCAAAATTGCCTTACATGACCTTAAGTTTTAAAATCACAATGATGTTTTAGATGTCATGACTCTCAAACAGTATGGCTTTGAGAATATCAAGGCTAAAGGACCCACTAGATCTTCCATTCTTCCTGGGAGCAGTAGGGTTGCAGAACTCAGCAAGAGGTTGGAATTTGGATGTTGATAAGAATGCCAAGCTTCGTGAAAACAATAATAAAGTAAGATAAGAAACTAAGAAACTCAGGGAAAAGCTTTGAAGAGACAGGAAGGCCTAGGCTGAACAGATTCCCACCCTTATGAAAGCCTTGACCCCCTTTGCCTCTCACCCTTGAACATGTTCCTTCCTAGTGTCATTAGTTCGTTTGCCTTTTTAACAATGTCTTATCTTTTTTTTTGTCTAAGTTGTCTGTAGTACTCTTAGTTTATTTTGTTCTAGTGATGAATATAAGGCCCTGAGTTTCTTTTGGCACTACTCAAAGTCTCCCATTCCTCTACTTCAGTGATTTGTACTCTTTTGGATCATCAGCTTAGTATATTTGTCTTTTTGTATGCTTGTGTTGTTGCCTAATAGGCTTTAAATCTCACAATCGATGTGCTTACTGTCTAATATCTTTTATATGTTTTGATAATACCAAAAAGGGGAAGATAAGGTGGGGGTCATACATGTAATTGATGTGATCATGTGTTTCTTTCATCTAGTTCTTTGATGTAATTTCTTTTTCTAGGTACAGAGTTTGTCATCATTCAAAAGTGGAAATTTGTTGAGTATTGAAGTTTTGATGATTAATAAAATGTGTCTAACTACTCAAAGAACCATGTCCTCAATGTAGCTGCTTAGCTGTTGTGAAGAACTAGCTTCTAAAGTTAAAGGATCAATTCTTCATGATTGATACTCGTTTGTATAAGACGGTAACTCTATCTCAAAGTTACTAGGTCCGAGTTTGGTGGAAGATGACTGCTACAAGTGATAATGGGTCGTTGCTTAAGAAGATATGGATAAGTCAATTAGAGACAAAAGTCCTAAAGCTTGTAGAATCCTTGGAATGGAAGGGGTCCTATCAAAGAGGAAGCTAACTATGAATAAGATCCTAGAAGATCTCAAGTCGTGTTTAAATAGGATTGAATATGGACTTCTGAACTATCCTTTTACACATCAACAATAGAGTCATAAAGTGGTTCACTTGTGTTAAGTACTAGTCCTTTACTCTTTCCGAGTTCCTCTAGTAAATATGTTTTAGGAAATTGCGTTGTAATCTCTAAAGCACTGTCCTCATGTGCTGCTCATGATCCTCCTGACTCCGGGAGTACACCAGAATGTTTTCAATAAAGACAATGACAAATGAGTCAAGATAAGGCCGAAATATATTGTGCATCAAATGCATAAATACTACTGGGGCGTTGGTCAACCCAAATGATCCTTATGTTTGAATTACAGGTTCAAAAGCTAAGAACATGTAGTCCGTAACTTTGAGTTCAAAATTCAAAAATTAAGAATACATGGTCCTGAATTTAGACTTAAGTATTACAAACAATTAGTGAGTTGGAGTGAGTGTTTGGTTTTACAAGTTAGAGTTACTTGTGACTCAAATAGGAATAGTAGGAGTACTGTAGAGTATTTAATTATAATATTTTAATTGATATATTTTGGCTCATTGTTCTAGTGGGTTGGAGCTGAAAATCCTACTTGGTAGGGCGTAATTTTTGCTATTTTTGAGCCGAATGATTTTCCACGTAAAATTCACTATGTTCATTTTATTATTTGTATATTTTTTCGTTTAAGGTACGCGATAAAGAACCAAGTTCTTTAGCAATTTATAGGCCTCTCAAACTCACACATACGTTGACTGAAAGTTAAACTTTAGGCCATGCCCCTGTCCAACTTGTGTCATCCTCTCTTCATTTATTACTTCCTTTTGTCTCCATTTATTGCTTCACTTTCTAGTTAGCTTTGATATGCACTGTAATCTTCCTTTCTAAGCCACCAATGATACACCAGTAGCTAGAACTCTAAAAGCCATTATATACCATGTGCATGTGTGTGGGAATAAATGTGATACGTTCAATAAAGCAACTTTTAAAAGCTGAGAGCACATGGAATGAAAATGCTTAGCCTATGGAACGAACCCTTAGAATAATAGACAGAAAGAATTGCATAGATATTTCGGTAAACCAATATAATCCATCATATATTGGAAACAGCCTCTCCACCCTTTCGGATAGGAGTTTGGCTCGTCTACATATTACCCTCCCCAGACCCCACTTTATGGGACATTACTGGGTAGTTGTTGTAATATAATCCATGATATATCCCATATGAAAAAATATGTAGGGAAAAAGGGAAAGGCCAAACCGGAAGCACTCAACAAAATATCACACTAGAATATGAATAAATAAATGCATAACACTTTTGTGTTTACTTCTGGGTCATGTTGGAATTCAGCAACATTGTACTATGGGCAACACAACAATCAAACCACGACTTTTTTTTTCAACTTATTCGAAATAGTTCTCAAGAATTCATTAATATAAGACAGTTATAGTTATGATCACCATCTATTGGGGCTTTAGTTGCCGGCTACTGTCATTAGTTCACCAACTTCCTATTTTATTTAGGAGGCATGTGTCACGCTTTAACTTTGTGTAAGGATCAAACGGTCCACATTGTTCTCTGAAACAAGCATGTATGCGATAGTTATCCAAATCAAGAACCATAAAGGGAATGGAAAGGCGGGCCAAAGGCTGGAAAGGCTGGTCCAAAGGCTCCTCTGTTCTGCTCCATTCTGATGAAGATGATGATTATGATGAGTCTTGAAATTTTACACAGCCTGTCAAAAGCACCCAAATAATGGAGCGGTGGTGGGGAAATGATGGCCCCCTGCTGGTGGCCATTTGGTCAGTGGACACAAAATTAAATGAAGGCATATGCTGCAGACACATGCCATTGTCATTCCCTTGCCCAACCTGCACATGCTTCCTGTCGGTCCCATATCTACACAATCCCTCCTTTATTCTTTCTTATACTATAAAATATCACTAACCATTACCAACTAAATCTCTTATATCTCCTAACTGTTATCACCTCAATAATCACAAACCAAAAGGAAAAAAACTTTGAAAAACATAAGTACTATGATATTGTTAAACAATTAGCAAGCATCTCTAACAACTTCTTAAACCTATTATTTTGCTAATAATAAACTCTAATATTATTAGGTTATTACTGGGTGCAGGGTGGTTGAGTTGCCAATGTAACACATTGGAGATGTCGTGGGCAGGTGGTGAGGTGGTCGTTGGTAAGGCCGGCTGCCTGCATGAAGGAGTGTATGACCGTCGGGCCGACGTACCGGAAACCTCTCTTCACCATATCTTTGCTTATACTTTCAGATTTTGAGGTCTTTACTGGAATTTTGTTACAGGCCTTGTATTGTGTTGCAATGGGCTTGTTGTTCACAAATCCCCACAGATACTTGTTGAAGGAACCGAATTCCTTCTTGATCTATAAACAAAATCAAATTAAACATGAGCATGTAAAATTCATTAAATTGAAGTTCTTATTTCATGGTAAGAATCACAAGCATGTAACAGTATGATAGGTCTAACATTCCTCAAGTGAAATGCTTATTTAATTAAATTAGTTGTTCAATTTTATGGACCTGTTTTTTAGATGGAAAGATAGTAAAGGGAATTTTAATACATGTATTACTTTCTTGGCTATGTCGACGACAAATATGTTATTCTGATTCCATGTGAGGGCATGTGGTTAGGTAATTAAGAGGTGTTCGTTATATCATATATGCATGATGTGTAAATAAAAGCACATTAATTAATTTGAGAAAATGCCAACTCTTCCTACAAGGGTATCATATTGTCATGTTGGAAACACTGAAAAGGAAAAGACAATTCAAACATTAATTAGTGGTTTTTGCAAAGTTAAAGTTAGGTGATTACCTCCAATATTCTGTTAGAGTTGTCAACAGCTCCACGGACTTGGCTCAGCTCTATGCTATAATCGGCACTTTTTGAAGTTATCTTCCTTTCATTGTACTTTGAAACAATTTCTGGATCAAATCCTGAAAATGCATCCCTGTATAGAGAAGCATGCAAAATACAGCTAAGATGTCTGAAGTTCTTGATGTCTTTCCTCAAACAAAAGATAAACAGAGGAATTGCGTCAAGAAACGAAAAAAACCACCTGAAATCTTGTCTTTTCTTTAATACTGAAGCCCAGTCTGACCCAACTTGTGCACCAGTTAACACCAACAATTCAAACAGCAGACTGCATACACACAATACAGAAATTAGTCCCAAAATTATGCTGAAATATATTACCACAAGGGGGGGGGGGGGGGGAGGGGGGGGAGAAGGTTCTCCCTTTGTTCCGCTTTGTTAAAGCATTATTTCCTTATTAGTCCATTTAAAAAGAATAACACAGTTTTATACTTTCTAAACGGGAATCTTTTATGGCCGCACTTGTTGGTATGTTTGGGTGGGGTCCCGCATTCCTCTTGTGTGATTCTGATCATGTTTGGACATAGTAGAAATGCTGATGGTTTCAGGTCTGGTGCAATTGCACCTACAGAGATTTTGCAGTAGGTGAGAGACCGCAGAAGCGAGTTTTGGTTGAGCAGGGGAGAAGCGCAGGTGCGAAGATGTTTTCGCATCTTGTACCCACACAAATGTTATGACACAGTACAAATTTTAAAAATCTCCTTTGTTTCTTTAACTCAATGTCAAGTTAAACTATGTTAAACAAATTGAATTGAGGGAGTATTACTTACTTATCATCATGTACAGGAACTCCCCATTCTTCATCATGGTATTTAATATAGAGAGGGTCTGAAAGTGCAACGAAACAACAGAAAATTAGTTCCATTTGTAATTTAGCATAAAATAGGATAAATAATAACTCCTAGACAATTCTTTCTGGTTCATGTTCTTTTTTCTTAAAGTTAGAATTAAAGTGAAAATTACCCGAATTAGCTGTGATAAAGCTACATCTTTTTTCTTCTCGAGGATTGGAGTTAGTGGAAACACAAGAAGGAGAAGAGTAAAAGTCAGCAGCAGAGACTTTGCCTTCAAACTTAGCTGACTTTGTTCTTCCATAATGAGCTATTCTCATTTTCCTTTGGACTTGCATGTTGGCTACTTGTTCCCTTCTTGCTGCTGCTATACTTCCTGGTGCCTCAACTATCAAAGAAGAAGAGTATTTCAACGAGTAATTTTCCGCACAAGGTATTCCACTGGAATTCTTGGACTTCTTCACTAAATATGTGGTTTTGGTAGTGTCTTTTGGTGACACCACTCTCTCAGCACTAGAATTCAAACCATTAGGATCATTATCCCTCTTAATTGCTGGCTGCCTAGGTGACTTGATTTTGGGAGAGATAGGAGGGGTTGTCACAAAAGGCTTTATTTTTGCACTACTTTTGTTGTTATTGTTACCAATTGTAGTACTTGGAGGGGAAATATTAAGTCTTGGTGATGACAAAGGGTGTAACGATGCACCAGCAAAAGTCTTGGCTGGTGAATTTTTAAGGGAATTGCGGCGTTCCAAGAGAGGGAGTTGGTTTCTGTTTGGTTGAAGAACAGGGCGTCCATTGATATGAGAGATGGTTTGTGTTGTAATATTATCAGCACTACTGCTCCTCTGCAATTTGGAATTAGATGAACACATCCTTTTTAATCTTTTGACTAGCTTCGTTATTTTCTTGGAAAAGAATGAATGGAAGAGTGAAGAAAGAGCAAAAGAAGTAGAACAAATGAGAGTTGAGGTTAATGTATAGAGAAGGTGATCAATCTCTCTCAAAGGGATTAAGAGGAAGGAGAATGTTTAGCAATAAGGAAAGAATGTGGGGGATTTTATAAATGGTGGAAGGAGTTGGGAGGCTTTTAAGATTTTGGTTTGGGTTTTTGGGGTGGGTGGTGGATGGGGATAGGGGTCAGGAGGACAGGTATTAGGGGAAGTCGTTAACTTTAGAACGTGGAGGGGTTGGGTTCTAGCATACATACACCCTCTTTTAGGGGTACTTTCTTTTGTTTAAGGTGACCGCGAGGGATGACAGCGACACAATTCTTACTCGTATCTGCATCTGCATTTTTGAGGCTTAAAATATAGGTCAAGTTAATTTATGTATTCCGCATAAATGTACGAGTATATCCCAAGAAATTAATAAGTTGCATCCTCCCGATTTATGTTTTATAGGCTTTATGACATCCTCCAGACCCCTCTTTATGAGACTATACTGGGTAGTTGTTGTTAAGCTTTATGACATCCCATCGGAATAGTTAAGATGAAGGGAAGTCTTAATACAACTGTTAAAGATGAAACTTCAAAGTAATACTCAAAGGAAAAACTTAGGCTACTCAAGAATAATCACAGCAATTCCCCAATTTAAGGAAGAAGTCCTCTGGAGTCAAGTCATTCGCTTTCTTAATTAAGTCATTTGCATGCTAAAAGAGTTAAAAGGGATGGTGAGTGTGTTCATTCCAGAACATAATATTCTGTAATAGCAAAAACGTCGATCTTTACTGCGCTGCTGGACTTACTAATGCTCTTTTATTTTTGTTTTTGTTTTTGTTTTTCCTTTCCTTCCAGATCCCACCTGGTGGGAGTATACTGGGTAGTTGTTTTTTCCTTTCCTTCACTGATCCGAGGGTCGAACGGAAACAGCCTCTTTGCTCTTTCGGGTAGGGGTAAGGCTCGACTACATATTGCCCTCCCCAAACCCCACTTTGTGAGAATATACTGGGTAATTGTTGTTGTTGTTGATCTTTACTGCGGAGACGGGTAAGGCAATAGAAATGCCTAAGTAGGGCTCCAATAACTCTTACTTCTGTTTAATCAAATAGACCTCTCTTTTGTACTGGAAAGTCTTTCTACCTCTCTTTCCCTTTGGTTCTAGAAATTGCTATTCAAGATCTTTCTACCCCATGCAAGAGTTAGCAAGAACAGTATTTTAATGCCCTTGTCATGGCTCATGAGACGAATCCACTTATATTCATGCGTGTTATCATGAATACAAGTAAACTAAGGTCAAAAACATCATTTTCTCTTTCTTGCAGGAAGAGCTATAACCATTAATCAAGTTATATATTGGCATTCCCCGGAGTGTGTGCAGTACTTTAGATAAGCTCCGGCAACTTTCTGTTGAGGGGATCCTCTTGACGGTAGGAAAATTTACCTTGTTACGCTATTTTTCTTCCAAATTCCTTTAGGTACAAATGGCTCTTTTCCAAATATATTCACCTTCACACCACTTTCGAAGACAATAGTACTAGTATTTCTCTTAATTGGAGAGGAAGTTGCATTATTCAACCTGCTCTAGATAAAGTAACAAAATGGTTTATAGGGAATAATGGTGGTGTTTTGTTTGGGGGGGAAGGGTCAAACTAGCCCTATTTTCTACAAAATGATAAAGTTACTCTTTGGTCTTCTTTTGGTTAAAAAATACCCATAATATTATTTCTAGACGTAACATTATCCCTGTGAATACTTTTTTTTTGCATACTTTTAATTCTCCTAGAAATACTAGTATTTGGTTGATTTTTAGTTGTTTGTGCATTTTTTATATTTCATTCTTTTACTAAAAATATCAAAAATATTTTTACCTTTTATTTGTATAGTTTAGTTTTCATTTTTAAATTATATATTCCCAAAAAGATTTTTCTCTCTACTTGTATATTTTCTTTAATATTAAATAAGATAATTAGGGGTAGGAGATTGTTCTAGTATATTTTAAACGAGATTGAGCCAAAATTGGCCCAAAATTTGAGCTCATTTTGTTCAAATCCGATCCATAAGGGGCTACCATAGGAGGGTTGAAACGACGTAGTTTTATATCAAAACTACGTCGTATTGGTTAGTGATAGAGATTTAATCTCGTCCATTCATAGCCCTTTGATCCAACGGTCCAAATATGACCTTTATTTTTAATATCTAACACCTAAAGAAGCCAAAATTTGCCCATATTTTTTCCTATTATCTATTTAACTCCTCTCTCTACTCTCCCCTTTCTCACAGAACCAACCACCCATCGCCGCCCAGCTTCGCCGCAGGAAATCGCCCACTGGCGGCGGCCGTCCTCCAAACACCCTCAAATTACACCATTCTTTTCCTCTCCTCACCCACCAAAACTTGACAAACCCAAACCCTGGTCGCGCTGCCGCCTCTGCCCCGCCGCGCGCCACCGCCCAAAGCCCCTCAAAATTTCACTAGCTCCTCCTAACCTCCTGCTCTTTCCTATTCCATACCCTAAAATCCTCAAAACCCTCTCCCTCACCTCATGCTACTACCTCTGTCGCCACCACCACAGCTCGCCACCGCATCGGCCAACCTAGACCATCAGTAGCCCTTCATTTTTAGACTATTCCTGACCAAGAATGTTCGTTTCTCCTTAGCACAATGCTAGAACTCATTTGTTTTGGCGTGTTCTAGAAAGAAACGCCCGTTCAAGGTTAGGCTGTCATGGCTTGTCTTCATGGGCATCTCCTCGTTTGATTTGGCATCGGCTTCCATCGTTTGGTATAACCCTATTCCCTCTTTCCTTTTTTTTTTCTTTCTTCTCTCTTCTTCTCTGATTTTCATGTGTATTTTTATTACGTTTCGAGATTAATCGTTAGTCATGATTCTATTAGTCGTATTATCAGTGTATGTTATTTTAGTAATTCATTGTTATTCTGGAATCATATATTTATTCATATGTTTTAATTATATTTTTTTTACCTTGTCATTTGATTAGTTCGTATATAGTTCGTCATTTATGATTTTTGATTCTTCGACCTAGCTGGTCGACTATGTCATATGCATTTATTCTTGCTAAACTTTTAGTTTTATCGACCTAAACGGTCGATTGTTTGTTTGCTCGTGCTTGTTACTCTTGGATATTTGTTTCTCGACCTAGCCGGTCGATTATTTTGTCGTTTGTTTGAATATTAAGTTAGTCACGACTACAAATGATGGATTCAATTCAAATTGTTGAATTGTTTAATTCACCGGGTTAGTCGGTTCATTGAATGATTTGTTAAGCTTGACCTTATCTTCCTTTGTGCATGATTTGAGTTTGAGTTTTCAGCTTAAATAAGTCATGTATTGGTTAAAAACTGAAGTAGTGAGAAATACACGAGTATAGGGTACTTGTTTGGTTGCTTTTACTGTTTAAAAGGCTGTTTGGAGTACACTGCTCTTAGCACTGTTCGTAGTTGGGGAGGAACTATCTTACAGACAGATTTTTGACCAAAAAATATGTCCTTTGATCAGTTGGGACAGATTTTAGGTGGAAAATCCGTCCTTTCGATAGATTGAATGAAATAATTCAATCCCTCTCCTTTCCTGTAAAGGAAAAGGTCTTTCCTCATTTAAAGATGGGGGGAAGACAAGCTATCTTACATTAGAACAGATAGCTTCTGAAAATCTTTAACACTGAGAAAAATACAAAAACTTTGAGAAACATCAGCAGCTAAAACAACGAAAAGTGAGCTGAAAAACTGAAAGTTTGCAAGTTCTTTCTTCCTTTCCTAAGTCGGTGAGCTTTTGGTCTGGGTTTCTAAGTCACTTCGGATCTAAAAGACTATTGTTCGATTGTTGTTTCATTTGGCTGGAGTTTGGTTTGCTGGTTCCCTGCTCTGCTGTCTGTTTTTCTTCTATTTTCTGCAAATTAGGTATTTTTTAGCTCTCTAATTTAGCTTTTAGCTGCATAAAGCTATTGCAATGAATGTGTTGATATGTTATTATTGTTACTTTATATTTGTGTTTGATGTTTTGCTCATAAATGGATGAATGAATGTTCAACTTCATGAATATGTGCTCTGTTTCTCTTTTAAGTTTCAGCTCTCCTAAACTCAAAAGTTGTACATGATTGAAGCTATGGTGACAGATTTGTGGCATAGTTCAGTTGAGGAGCAAGTAAATATAAGACACATTTGAAATCCTCTGATAGTTGATAGCTTAGATAAATGTTGAGTTTTTAAGTCGAAGATGTGTGTATGGTAGAGTTTAATCTTAAGAGCAGTTGTACTGATATTCTTTGGTTCAAGTTTCTTTTTTGTTTTGATTATGAATTTGTACTAGTTTGCTCTAGTTTTCTTTTAAGGGTTTTTTTCTCTTTTCTTTAAGTTTGACATAAATATTGTTCTCTTATATTTTCATTTGCGTTAGCAGAGTTTTTGCAAATAAGTTCCAATACATGTTAAAGTGCTTGAGTAGATAACGCTTTTTTTTTTTGTTTATTTATTCGTTCTCTAATTCGAGTATAAGAATGAATACTTAGAAGTTCCTCCTTAGTTTTAATATCTTTTAAAAGGTTGTTAAAATATATTTTAGCTTGAAAGGTTGTGTATCATTGTGGAGTTAGTATTCATGTTAGAGTGAATTTAGTAGTAAAATTATGTTTGTTTAGAAAGAATGCTCTTCTATATATATTTTAAGGAATTTCTGTTGGATAGTAAATTATCAAATTGAGTTTTTACATGTGCTTTCTAAATATTTATACGGTAAACTAAAAAGGTATCTTTTTATGTCTTAATTTGTCTTTGTAAAAATAAATGTTAAGTTTAAAAAGAAAAGGTTTTGGATTGTTAGCAGTATGGGTTTAGGTTTTGGTTCAAAAAATCATTTTCATGCTAAATAATTTCAGCGGCCCAACACTAATAAGATCCAGCAGCTGATCCATTTGTTTAAGTTAATAACATAGCTGACACATTCTGTTTTTAGTCAAGGGCTGGCCCAATGGCTAAAGTGGTCCAAGGGCCAGCAGTTCAAATGCCCAAATTGGTGGTCCATTCCCCTTTAATGTTGCAAATACTAATAAGAATCGGTCCACTTTTAGTAAGGAGGTTGTCTATTCTTTAAAATAATAAGCTAACACAATTCTTATATATATATATATATATATATATATATATATATATATATATATATATATATATATATATATTCTCATTTAATCGAAATGACTCAATAAAAAGTCAATGTTTTATTTCACTAAATAACTTATAACTTAGTTTCTTTTATAATTAATTAAGTGCTAGAAAATCAGTAGCCGCACTATAATCCTTCTATTTACGGAATTGCTTTCATAGCGTGATGTTCAACACTCAATAAATTAATTCAACAATCTCATGCCAAATCCGTTAGTTTTAGTCATTTGTTTTAATTTTGCTAATCCTTTGCTAAAAATCGTGGATTCTCTGTGCATAGTGCGGTAATGACATTTAATAAACTTTTAAAAAAGAAATTTCTCAAAGCATAATTGTAGTGATTTTTCAAAAGTAAATAACGCACTAATAATTGTTTGTCGTGACTGCAAATTCACTTGCGTAGCGCTGTTATGACTAAATAATAAATTTCGCCGATCACGCATTCGCTTGCGTAGTATGGTAATGAATCTTATTATTCACAAAATGTTCTTTAATTTTTCTAATAAACAAGAAATAAAAGTGGTTATGTATAACATTAAAAGTCATATAAATCACACTTTAGCTGAAATTAATTTAAGGCAAATTTTAAGTCAACAAAGCGACCGTGCTAGAATCACGAGATTCTTGGAATGCCTTGCACCTTCTCCCTGGTCAACAGAATTTCTGACCCGAACTTTGTTTCCGCGGACCGATAAAAATAGAGTCTACTTTCCTTTGACTAGGTATTTAAATAAAAGGTGACTTGGAACACCGAAAACTAATTCCAAGTGGCGACTCTGAACAATAAAATTATCCCTACTTAAAAAATTGTCACTTAAATGGAAAAACTCTTTAACCGACAAATCCATAATACACATATATATTCTTTAGCGGGGGTAGGAAAAAGGAGTGTGACAGCTCTAGCGACTCTGTTGGGGAACTAACCAGAATTCAAGCTTGTACATTGTTGACTTTTATTTGGCTTTATTAATTTTGTATATATTGTGATTCTTCTATGCCTAATGTGCTACATGTTCGCTTTTTACTACTTCAATATTGTTAAACAGTACATATAAACTGTCTTCTCATGTACCCCCTCTGAGTCTTCTTGAAATTAAATATTGGGCATTTGCTTCACATAGCCTGCTTTCTTTGAGATAGCTTATGTGCTTGTCACCCGGTGAAGGATTTTTGTCACACCTGTTTTAGGCAGGGAGCACCACCAACAAATCCGGAAAGTAATGCTACAGGTACGCTGACCTCTTCGACTCGAGTTGTCTGCTTGAGTAAGCCAGTCTAAATACCTTATCCAATAGGATTTAAACTTAGAATAACAAACCCTATGCCGGATATCCCTAGTAGGTTCACTTCATTTGCATCATGTGCATTTGACTTAGCGAAACTCGGCACAGGGGTCGGGTCCGTATAAGACAGGTATCCTCTTTGAGACCATCATGTTCATGTATGTGCTACTTCATATATCATTGGAAGGCTTACTTGCATTGTTGACCGGCATTAGAAATCAATTAGTGTAATTATTAAATAAGAAGAAAGAAAACAAAAAAGAGAATAATTATCCTAGTTTAGTGCAAATAAACCTTTTATTTTTAAATATAATATAATATATATATATATATATATATATATATATATATATATATATATATATATATATATATATATATATATATATATATATATATATATATATATATATATATATATATATATATTGTAGTAGCCTGGTATGAGTTTTAATGATTAATTTTTTTAAAAAAGGAGAAGATACCTAGTTTTATCGAGCTACGCGGGATAGATTCTCACTGGATGTGAGATACGTAGGCAACCTCCATCGGGTTTAGCCCACATATTTCAGAAAAGGGGAGCATAAAATTTCGCGTGTGCATAAATGTTTTTTAAAACGCCTATTTTGGTCACTTTTTTAGTGTCTTGCCCTCATGTTCCGGCTGTTTTGCCAAGACAGCCTTAAAATCGTCATAGAAAGGGCTGAACGGCCATTTTTGTAAAAAAAATAGTTACTTTATCCATATTTATTCACCTTTGACCATTTTACCCTTTTGTCTTGTCATTTTTGTCAAGGCAACTTTAGACCTTTCCGGAAGTATCAAACGATTGTTTTCGCAAAAATAGTCATATTATCTAGTTTTGCTGAGACAACCTTAAAACCCTTCTACGAGTAGCAAAGGGTCATTTTCGTAAAAAATATTTTTTTATTTATTATTTTGTCTATTTTTATCATTTTGTTCTTATGTTTGGTTGTTTTTTCCGAGACATCCTTTATGCCTTTTATGGAAGTATCAAAGGGTCGTCTTTGTAACAATAGCTATTTTTTCCGCTTTTATCATCTCAACTTTTGTGTCCGGTAATATATATTATAATAATTAAAAAAATAGATCGCGTCCTAAAATAAAATAAAATAATGAATGATTATAATTTGCATATAGTTTAGGTAAGTCCTAACCCTTTTTATCTTATTCTTAGGATCACCATGAGTTCTCCAAAAGAAACAGTCAGAAAAGGGTAAGGGATGAGAAACCTCCTATGTTCTTGATTAGGGATAAGACCCCGAGTTGTCTCTTTAATTGGTGGACCAGTTTTGCTACAGAGGAGCGGAACCAAGTATTTAAGCACCTCAAGTTTCTCACGAACATCATGGGAATTAAGCCTAACAGAGATTTAATCGAGGCTCTAGTTGCTTTTTGGGACCCCTATGAAAAATGTCTTCAGGTTCAAAGATTATGAAATGACGCCTACATTGGAAGAATTAGGTGGTTTTACCGGATTGGGGAGAGACATTCGTGTGAAAAAGCCTGCTGCTCCAAGAAAAGTTGTTGTGAATAACTTTTTAAAGAAGTTATGTCTCCGGCGAATTCCAATGGTTTGCTTAAATGAAGGTTGGGTCTCATTGGAATATCTTTATGATGGGTTTGGGGACGGGAAAGGGTTTGAAAAGTTCTGGGGCATAGAATTCATCAACCAGTTGAGTTACGACGCTTGGAGGGAGTTGAGATCTTCGTGTTTATGATATCATTTCTAGGGATCGTGGTCTTTCCGGATCGTGGTGAGCACATCAGAATTCAATTGGTTGCGGTAGTCTCGTATTTGCAAAGTAATGAGGAGCATACCATTCTTCCTATGATTTTGGGAGATATTTTTCGAGCTTTGACCTGTTGCCAAGAAGGTGAAGATTGCTTTGAGGGATGCATTGACAGATGGCGAGGACCCTCCTAATATGACAAACAACCCGATGCCAGCACACAATGATGTTCATTTTGTGAGAATGATCGGCCGAGATCAAGAATACAAGCTGGTCGGTCAAGAAAAAATGACGGTGGGAGCAATTCAAGAAAGAACAAGTTTGGAAGTAAGTCCAAACCGAGATGTGCCGTCAATTGTGAAAGGTGCCCCAAACTCAGAAAAGGTAACCTTATGTGTGCCTAAGGTACCAAGGTTGGAGGTTCTCTCCAATGTACCAAGCCCAAGGTTGTATGTCCTTGGAGGGTACACCATCACAAGGCAGAATCAGGGAGGTACGAATGGTATAACAGAGCCGATCATAATCAAACCCGCTGTGCAACCCCCTGTGATAAACATGAAAAACATTCCTTGGAACTACAACAAGACTGTGATGACCTACAAAGGCAAGGAAATCATGGAGGAAGTGGGGGAAGTTGGACGTTTGACCCGTTCGGGGAGGTTTTACTCTCCAGAAGAGTTGAGGAAGGCCAAGAAAATCAGAGAAGTCCAATTGCCAATAAAGAAACCCGTCACTGAAGCAAGGCGAAAGAGTTTCTGAAGAAGATGAAAGTTCAGGATTACTCAATCATTGGCCAGCTAAGAAAGACTCCTGCCCAAAAATCTCTAATATCTCTACTCCTACATTCCAAAAAGCATGCCCGTGTACTAATCACGGTCCTGAACAAGGCATATATCTTAGAAGAGACCACAGTGAATCAGTTAGAGAAGATGGCCAACAGATTTTTTGAGGTGAACAGAATCTCCTTTACTGATGATGAACTTCCCGTGGAAGGAGCCGGGCACAATAGGGCTCTGAACTTGATGGTCAAATGTGAAGGGCATTATGTAAAGCGAGTCATGGTTGATGGAGGCTCAAGCGTAGACGTATGCCCTCTCTCTACCTTGCAAAGCATGATGATCAATACAGATAGAATCCTACCCAGCAATGTTCGCATCCGGGCCTTTGATGGCTCAGCAAGAGATACCACTGGGGAGATCAACCTCACCATGACGATTGGGCCAGCTGACTTTGAAATTGTCTTCCAAGTTGTGGACATGGCTACTTCTAATAACTTTCTTCTTGGAAGGACATGGATCCATACAGCCCGAGTTGTGCCATCCACCTTGCAGCAGATGCTCAAATTTGAACATGACAAGAAAGAAATTATTGCACATGGGGAAGACGAGTCTTCCATTCATAAAGACCTGTTAATCCCCTGTATTGAGGCCAAGGAAGGTTCTGAGTCCATTATCTATCAGGCTTTTGAATTGGTTGCTGTGGACCATGTCAAGGAAGGAAACCCCATTCTGCATCCTCGTCTTTCCTCTACATTCTTAATGGTGGTTGCAATTATGATGAGACAAGGTTTATGAACCAGGAAAAGGCTTGGGGGCATCATTGCAAGGAATTTCGGAACCTATTTTTCCATTTGGTAACCAGGGTACTTTTGGGCTAGGCTTCAGGCTAACTCAAGCAGATGAAAACAAAACCAAGCACCGCAAAAAGTATGGATGGGTCTTGCAACAACCTATCCCTCATATTTTCTACACTTTTGTCAAGCCACGACTCCAAGAGGGCCAAAATTCCTCGACGCATGCAAACATTTATGAAATCTGCCATGGCCTTAGCCATATGTTTTCTGAAGTGAATATGATGCAGGCTAGTGAAGGCACTATTCATGCCGATATGCAACTAATTGACCCAGACACCATGCTCACCATCTGGGAAGCAACTCCTCTCCCCATAAGGAAGGAGTCTTAGTAGTTTGCTTTTACAGCTTCTTTTTTGTATTTTTGGGTTACTTTCAGGGTTGTAATCCAAACACTCAGTATGATTATTTTGTTTTGATGTTAACCCTTCTATCCTTTCGAATTCAATGAAATGCAATTCCATTTTCTATTAAGTTTTCTATCTTTTCCTATTCCTAATTCCTGTCATTTTATTTCCATTTCAGTTTTGTTAATGTCGGCTTTAATAACATGATATGGATGCAGAATTCACCCCCAGATCTTGAAAAGCTATCTAATATTGAAATAACGCATCAAGAGGTAGAATACGATGAAGATGAGGTTGTTGAGGAAATGAAAAGAGAGTTGGAATAATTTGAAAACAAGCCTAAGCCAAACCTCAATGAAATCGGGCCGATTAATATTGGAAGTCCTGAAGAAGTTAGAGAAACAAAGATAAGCATTCACACCGAGAAAAAAACCAGAGATGCCTTGATTAAACTTTTATTTGAATATGGTGGTTCCTAAGCTTCCTACATTTCCTGGTTTTCCACCAGTCCAACAAAAGCAACGAAAATTTAAAACAGACATGAGTGACAAAATCAAATAGGAAATAATGAAGCAACTGAGCGCCAATGTGGTCAGAGCTGTCCGATACACTACTTGGGTGGCGAATGTTGTGCATGTGCCGAAGAAGGATGGAAAGACCAGAGTCTGTATTGATTACAGGGACCTGAACAAAGCAAGCCCAAAGGATAATTTTCCTTTACCAAATATCCACATTCTTGTAAATAATTGCACAAAGCATGAGATACAATCGTTCGTGGATTGCTATGTTGGGTACCACCAAACTTTAATGGATGAGGATGATGCAGAAAAGACCGCTTTCACCATTCCATAGGGTACTTATTATTACAGGGTCATGCCATTCGGTTTAAATAATGCAGGAGCAACTTACATGAGGGCTATGGCCACAATTTTTCATGACATGATGCACAAAAGGATTGAAGTGTATGTCGAGGATGTCATCATAAAGTCAAAGACACAAGCTGATAACGTGTGTGATTAGAAAAAATTCTTTGAACGGCTTCGAATGTATGACCTTAAGCTTAATCCAGCCAAGTGTGTATTTGGGGTTCCATCTCGGAAACTCCTTGGCTTTATAGTCAGCCGAAGAAGCATTGAACTAGATCCATCTAAGATAAAGTCCATTTGAGATCTTCCCCCCTGAAGAATAAAAAGGTAGTCATGAGTTTACTTGGGAGGTTGAACTATATCAGTAGGTTCATTGCTCAACTCACAACCACGTGCGAGACCATATTTAAGTTGCTTAAAAAAGATACCGCTATCAAGTGGATGGACGATTGCCAAAAGCTTTCGACATGATCAAAGATTATTTGTCAAAACCCCATGTATTGGTCCCACATGAACCTGGTAGGCCTTTATTTCTATATCTATAGGTGATGGATAATTCCTTTGGATGCATTCATAACATGATGCAACAGGAAAAAAGGAACAAGCAATCTATTATTTGAGAAAAGAAGTTTAGCAATTATGAGGTTAAGTACACCCTTTTCGAAAGGACATGTTGTGCCTTGACTCGTGTCGCTTAGAAGCTGAGACATTATCTTTTGGCCCACACTACTTACCTCATATCCTGAATGAATCATTTGAAGTACATCTTCCAAAAGCCAATGCCCACCGGCAGGCTCGCAAAATGGAAAATCCTGCTCACAGAGTTTGATATCGTCTATGTCACTCGCACCGCGATGAAAGCACAAGCTTTGGCATATCATTTGGCAAAAAATCTAGTTGATGACGAGTATATGCCACTCAGCATATACTTCCCAGACGAAGAGTTCAACTTAGTAGAGGAAGTGATTCCAGACGATCACCTTGTATGGAAACTGTATTTTGATGGGGCTGTCAATATCAAAGGAGTTGGGATAGGGGCAATCTTCATCTCACCTATTGGACATCATTTCCCTGCAATAACCCAACTTCGATTCTTCTATACTAATAATACGGCAAAATACGAAGCTTGCATCATGGGTTTGAAAATGGCCATCAATCAGGATGTGCATGAACTATTGCTAATGGGAGAGATTCTAACTTGCTTATCCGGCAAGCCGAAGGTGAATGGGAGACTCGAGACATCAAGCTTATCCCGTATGTACATTTTGTGCATGACTTGAGCAAAAGATTCAAATCCGTCGAGTTCATGTACATTCCCAGGTTTCACAACGAGCTAGCCGGTGCCTTGGCTACTTTAGCCTCGATGCTCCCTTATCCAGGCAACATTGATATTAATCTACTAGAAATCCAAGTTCAGAATCAACACGGTTATTGCAATACAATTGAGACAGAACCAGACGGTGAACCATGGTATCTGACATAAAACAATTTCTGAAAACGAGAGAATATCCAAAGTATGCTAAGGGAGATCAAAAAAAACTATAAGGCGACTTGCCAGTGGTTTCTTTTTGAATGGGGAAATTCTGTAAAAGAGGACTCTAGATATAAACTTATTGAAATGCATAGATGCTATTGAAGCAGAGAGGATCATGAGTGAAGTACATCCGGGGGTATGCGGCCCTCACATGAATGGATATGTTTTGGCGAAGAAGATTCTGCGAGCAGGGTATTATTGGCTTACTATGGAGCGAGATTGCTTCAATTTTGTTTGCAACTGTCACCAATGCTAGATTCATGGTGACCTGATTCATTCGTCTTCTTCGGAGTTGCATCCCATGTACTCTCCTTGGCCTTTCATTGCTCGGGGAATGGATTTCATTGGGCCAATCGATCCAAAGGCTTCAAATAGGCATAGATTCATTTTGGTTACAATTAATTACTTCACCAAGTGGGTGGAGGCCGTCACTTTCAAAGTATTCACCAAGAAAGAAGTTGTAGAATTTGTTCATTCAAACATCGTCTGTCACTTTGGTATCCCAAAGACCATCATCACTGATAATGCAGCCAATCTTAATAGTCACTTGATGAAGGAGGTATGTGAACAATTTAAAATCATGCATCGCCATTCTACCCCTTACTGGCCAAAAGCCAATGGAGCCGTTGAAGCGAAAAATAAGAACATCAAGAAGATTCTTAGGAAGATGATCCAAGGTTCCAGACAATGGCATGAAAAGTTGCCTTTTGCTCTTTTAGGATACCGCATGACTGTATGCACATCTGTTGGTGCAACTCCATATCTGCTTGTGTATGGAACAAAAGTTGCAATACCCGCGAAAGTCGAAATTCCCTCTCTCCAAATTATTATGGAATCAGAGACTGAAGACACTGAGTGGGTCAAGACCCGATTAGAACAACTGATGTTGATCGATGAAAAACGGCTAGCAGCAGTGTGTTTCGGCTAGTTATACCAACAAATAATGGCACGCGCATACAATAAGAAAGTGCGCCCGCAGAAGTTTGAGGTAGGCCAACTGGTTTAGAAACACATCCTTCCGCACCAAATAGAAGCTAAAGGAAAGTTAGCCCCAAATTGGCAAGGACCCTACATCATCAAGAAAGTGTTACCAAAAGGGGCCTTGCACTTGGTTGATGAAGAAGGATGGGTACCAAACATGACTATTAATGCAGATGCAGTCAAAAGATATTATGTCTAATATATGCCCACTGTAGAATTTTTGCGCGTTTATTTTCTCAGATTGAAGTGACGAAGGCTATCAGTTTCTCGCTATTCCAAATAGGTGTCACCCTACTATTAATCCTTTTGAGTTTGTATTTGTCTTCCTTGTTTATCACGTTTTGGAAACTGTGTACTTTTAAAAAAAAAAGAAGCCAAAACAAATTTATGAGTCATTGAACTGCGTCTGACCTGATTCTGAAAGGATATGTAGGCAACCTTACCCTGGGTTCGGTCCCATCAGAACAAAAAATCCATATTCCGTATACTCCAAAACTAGGGCAGAAGTTTGTTTTATTTCATGGTTTTTCTGTAAAAACGGTTCCAAAAGTTGTTAATTTAGTTCAAGGTTCATTTCGCCTTTTTACCTTTCAAGAACTTCTTATTAATGTTTTTGAGAATGTTCGAAGTCCCCATGCCAAAGGCATTGAGTAACCTCCCTCATGCAGTATCTTAATCAAAAAAAAGGAAAAAGAAAGAAAAAAAAAGAAAGAAAAAAAGAACAAAAAAAAAGAGAAAAAGAAGAAAAGAAATGAGAGAGCTTTATCATTGAAAACCCGTACGCGCACTATAAAGCGACAGTGACCAGAGAAATGAGAGACTCTTATTGGTGAAAATCCAGATGGGCACCATAAGGCGGCGGTTAGTAGATAAATGAGAGAGGTTAGTTAGCGAAAACCTGCAAAAGGCGCTACTAGGCGAATGAGGGCCCTTAATTCTTCAGCATGAGCACAACCAAGACAAATTAAAGATGAACGTTTTCGGCGGATTTTGAGAATTAGCCAGCTTAGACGGATCAGGTGTCCAGTCCAAAATACATGTCATGATTCATTGAAGTAGACACACAACTCTATATAAGTCTCCCTATTCCTTTCCCCGAAAGGGACACCTTTTGTTTATGCACAGTTCTGTTTCACTTTACAGTTATTATTCGGTTTTACCCATAATTTTTCTTTGAGTCCCTTTCGATCTAATACTACATCAAAAGCGAAGCAAAGAAAGGGCTGCAAAACCAGCTACAATTTCCCTGCAATGTTGAGCAAAATTTGGGGCATATATGGCATTCACGAAGGAATGAATCCATCGGTGATCTCATTCAATAAGACGAACAAAGTGTTTCAAAGACACTTAATAGTCGCACGAGCTGAACCTGCTTCATGATAAAAGTTGATAAGCACTACATACACAAACTGATATTAGGTGCAAGACAAGTGAGTTTGATTTTAAAGAAAAATAGTCTTGCCTTAGAGACAAGGGTAGCAGTACCATGGACATCTGGGTATGAAATAGTTGGAGGCAACATTGGAAAGCCAAGGTCTCCAGAAAATGATACAGAGTAACCGAGCATCTCGGTACCGTGCCGACAGAATCGGTTCTTCGACAGCAGTGGCCATGAATAAAAATACTCAAGGCATCAAGGGATCAAGGCCACAGACCAACAACCACTTTGAAAATTCATAAATTTTTCTTTGTTTGAAGAAGGAACATAGCAGTGTAGAATGGCAATTCTAAAAGAACAAATGTCACCAAACGTAAGCTCTTTAAAATCTCCATTTTTCTTTTTTTATCATGCTACACTATTGTTCATACCTCCCATTTTTGTAGCTTAACTTAGGTAGAATCATTTCGCCTAAGGGGATCCAGCTCATAGTTCCGGGTAGAAGTACTCTTTTCTCAGGTTGATTTATGCAGCTTAACTTAGGTAGAATCATTTCGCCTAGGGGGATCCAGCTCATAGTTTCGGGTAGAAGTACTTTTCACTCAGGGTGTTTAATACACCTTAACTCAGGTAGAATCCTTTCACCTAGGGATATCCAGCTCATAAGTTCGAGTAGAAGTACTCTTCGCTCAGGTTGTTTTACATATCTTAACTCAAGTAGAATCCTTTCGCCTGGGGGGATCTAGCTCATGTTCCAAGTAGAAGTACTCTTTGCTCAACGTGTTTAACACAACTCAACTCAGGAAGAATCCTTTCTCCTAGGGGGATCCAGCTCATAGTTCCGGGTAGAAGTACTCTTAGCTCAGGTTATTTTACGCAGCATAACTAAAGTAGAATCCTTTCACCTAAGGGGATCCAACTCATAGTTCCTGGTAGAAGTACTCTTTGCTCAGGGTGTTTAATATAGCTTAACTCAGGTATAATCCTTTTGACTAAGGAGACCAGACTCATAGTTTCGGGTTTAAGTACTCTTCACTCAGGGTGTTTAATACAACTTAACTCAGGTAGAATAATTTCGCCTAGGGGGATCCAGCTCAAGTTTCGGGTAGAAGTAATCTTCGCTCAGGGTTTTTAATACAGCTTAACTCAAGTAGAATCCTTTCGCCTAGGTGGATCCAGCTCATAGTTCCGGGTAGAAGTACTCTTCGCTCAGGTTTTTTACACTGCTTAACTCAGGTAGAATCATTTTGCCTAGGGGGATCTAACTCATAGTTCCGGGTAGAAGTAATCTTCGCTCAGGGTTTTATACAATTTAACTCAGGTAGAACCTTTTTCACCTAGATAGTTTGAATACTTAATTAATACATGGTGCTAACACCTGACTCTATTTCCTTCCAGTAAGATAGGTTACAGGCCCCTGGTTACATTTCTTTTCAGTAGTACATGGGTACCGATCCCTAGTTACACAATCATTTGTTACCAAAATTTTTATTTCTTTTAGCTAGTTTATACTACTGTTTCTGTCTGCCTTTTCAATAAATTAGATAATTTACAAATTTCTCTAATAACTCATAAAAGTTTTCTAGTGCTAGACTGGGGCAGAAAAATTTTGTTCGTTTTTGTTTGTCTTTGGTGTCTTTGCAGGCTCTGCTGTATAACACAAACGACGATTAAAGCTTGTAGTTTCAGTTTCTCATCAGAATAAAGAAGTCTTTCGATCAGGAGATAGTCGGAGATAGCTTTGATAATTTGTCAACAACCCGGCTTCTCAAGATTCATCTTCTCAAATTCTTATCCAGACAGCAAGCAATCGAGAACAAGCCATAATCTTTTCTTCAAAAAGGCCAGCAAGATCCAATCTAAGATCAACACAAGTGAGCAGATCAAGAATCAAGATTTGACTCCACAAGACACATAAATAAGAATTTTGTAATTCTTAGCATGCAAGAATATGAAGTTCTCTCCTTCTTTTGATATACGCAGCCAGTAACAGTCAACAACAACGCAAAAACAGCAACGATCTTAACTTTAGTGTCTGGTAGTCCCAGCTGCTAAATTTTTTCAGTACTACACTGACCTGATTCCTTTATAGCCAAGGATATGTAGGCAACCTCAGAAGCAAGGTTAGGTCTCTAACTTTTTTAAAATGCTTCCATTGGAGTGATATGTGAGCAAAGATTAGACATTGCGTTCACTTTTCTTTGCACGACAACTCTTTATATTCTCGAGCAAAGAGGGGCAGTTGTGAATACCTAATTTTTGCATACTTTTAATTCTCCTAGAAATACTAGTATTTTGTTGATTTTTAGTTATTTGTGTATTTTTTATATTTCATTTCTTTATTAAAAATACCAAAAATATTTTTACCTTTTATTTGTATAGTTTAGTTTTCATTTTTAAATTATATATTCCCAAAAAGATTTTTCTCTCTACTTGTATATTTGTTTTAAGATTAAATAAGATAATTAGGGGATAGGGGATTGGGCTAGTATATTTTAATTGAAACTGAGCCAAAATTGGCCCAAAATGTGAGCCCATTTCGTTCAAATCCGGTCCATAAGGGGCTTCCATAGGAGGCTTGAAACGACATAGTTTTATATCAAAACTACATCGTTTTGGTTAAGTGACATAGATTTAATCTCGTCCATTCATAGCCCTTTGATCCAATGGTTCAAATATGATCTTTATTTTTAATATTTAACACCAAAAGAAGCCAAAATTTGCCCTTATTTTTTCCTATTATCTTTTTCACTCATCTCTCTACTCTCCCCTTTCTCACAGAACCAACCGCCCAGCGTCGCCCAGCTCCACCATTGGAAATCGCCCACCGGCAGCAGCCAACCTCCAAACACCCTCAAATTACACTATTCTTTTCATATCCTCACCCTCTTTCTATATCCACAACCCAAACACCCCAAATATCTACCAAAAATTGACAGACCAAAACCCTAGTCGCGTCGCCACTTCTGCCCCGGTGCCTCTGCCCCTTTACTGTTTAAAGGGTTGTTTGGAGTACACTGCTCTTAGCATTGTTCATAGTTGGTGAAGAATTGTCTTTTAGACAGATTTTTGACCAAAAAATTTGTCCTTTGAATAGTTGGGACAGATTTTAGGTGGAAAATCCGTCCTTTGGATAGATTGAATTAAATAATTCAATCCCGCTCCTTTCCTATAAAGGAAGAGGTCTTTCCTCGCTTAAAGAGGAGGAGAAGACATGCTATCTTTCATTGGAACAAATAGCTTCTGAACATCTTGTACACCGAGAAAAATACAAAAACTTTGAGAAAAATCAGCAACTAAAACATCGAAAAGTGAGCTGAAAAACTGAAAGTTTACGAGTTTTTTCTTCGTTTCCTAAGTCGGTGAGATTTTGTTCTGGGTTTCTGAGTCACTTCGGATCTAAAAGACTGCTCTTCGGTTGCTTTTTTATTTGGCTGGAGTTTGGCTTGCTGGTTCCCTGCTCTGCTATCTGTTTTTCTTCTATTTTCTGCAAATTAGGTATTTTTTAGCTCTTTAATTTAGCTTTTAGCTGCATAAAGCTATTGCAATGAATGTGTTGATGTGCTATTATTGTTACTTTACATTTGTATTGGATCTTGTGCTCATAAATTGATAAATAAATATTCAACTTCATGAATATATGCTCTGGTTCTCTTTTATGCTTCAGCTCTCCTAAACTCAAAAGTTGTGCATGATTGAAGCTATGGTGATAGATTTAGGGCATAGTTGAGTTGAGGAGCAAGTAAATATAAGACACATTTGAAATACTTCGATTGTTGAAAGCTTAGATAAATGTTGAGTTTGTAAGTCGAAGATGGTGTATGGTAGAGTTTAAGCTTAAGAGCAGTTGTATTGACATTCTTTGGTCAAAGTTTCTTTTTTGTTGTGATTATGAATTTGTACTAGTTTGCTCTAGTTTTCTTATAAGGGTTTTTATTTCTTTTCTTTAAGTTTGACATAAACTTTGTTCCCTTATATTATCATTTGCGTTAGCAGAGTTTTTGCAAATAAGTTTCAATATAAAGTGTTTATGTAGATAGCACATTTTTTTCGTTTATTTATGCGTTCTATAGTTCGAATATAAGAATGGATATTTAGAAGTTCCTTCTTAGTTTTAATATCTTTTAAAAGGTTGTTAAAATATGTTTTAGCTTGAAAAATTGTGTATCATTATGGAGTTAGTATTCATGTTAGAGTGAATTTGGTAGTAAAATTAAGCTTGTTTAGAAAGAATGCTCTTCTATATATATTTTAAAGAATTCCTGTAGGATAGTAAGTTATCAAATTAAGTTTTTACATGTGCTTCTAAATGTTTATACGGTAAACTAAAAAGGTATCTTTCTTTTATGTCTTTGTTTGTCTTTGTAAAAACAAATGTTTAAGTTGAAAAAGATAAGGTTTTGGATTGTTAGAAGTATGAGTTTAGATTTTGGTTCAAGAAATCATTTTCAACCTAAATAATTTCCAGCCGCCCAGCACCAATAAGATCCAGCAGCTGATCCATTTGTTTAAGTTTATAACATAGCCGACCTATTCTGTTTTTCTCCAAGGGCTGGCCCAATGGCCAAAGTGGTCCAAGGGCCAACTGTTCAAGCGCCCAAATAGCTGGCTCATTCCCCTTTAAAGTTGCCAATACTAATAAAAATCGGTCCACTTTTAGTAAGGGGGTTATCTATTCTTTAAAATAACAACCTAATGCAATTTATATATATATTCTCATCTAATCGAAATGATTCAATAAAACGTCAATTTTTTTATTTTACTAAATAAATTATAACTTAGTGTCTTTTATAATTAATTAAGTGATAGAAAATTAGTAGCCGCACTTTAATCTTTTTATTTACGGAATCGCTTGCGTAGCGCGATGTTTAACACTCAATAAATTAATTCAACAATCTCATGCCATATTCGTTAGCTTTAGTCAATTTTTTTTAATTTTGCTAATCCTTTGCTAAAAATCGTGGATTCTCTTTGCGTAGTGCGGTAATGACATTTAATAAATTTTTAAAAAAGAAATTTCTCAAAGAATAATTGTAGTGATTTTTTAAAAGTAAATGACGCACTAATAATTGTTTGTCATGACTGCATATTCACTTACGTAGCACTGTTATGACTAAATAATAAATTTCGTCGATCACGCATTCGCTTGCGTAGTGTGGTAATGAATCTTATTATTCAAAAAATGTTCTTTAATTTTTCTAATAAACAAGAAATAAAAGTGGTTAGGTAAAACATGAAAAGTCATATAATTCACAGTTTGTCCGAAATTAATTTAAGACAAATTTTAAGTCAACAAAGAGACCGTACTAGAACCACAGGATCGGGGAATGCCTTACACCTTCTCCTCGTTCAGCAGAATTTCTTACCCGAACTTTATTTTTGCGGATCGATAAAAATAGAGTCAACTTTCCTTTGACTGGGGATTTAAATAAAAGGGACTTGGAACACCGAAACCCAATTTCAAGTGGTGACTCTGAACAATAAAATAATCCCTATTTCAAAAATTGTCACTTTAATTGGAAAAACTCTTAAACCCACAAATTCATAATACATATATATATATATTCTTTTGCGGGGTGGAAAAAAGGGGTGTGACGATCCCTCCTTATTATGGTCTCACTTTTAATGTGTTTGGCTGCTTATTATTGGCCACATGGCTCATTGTTTCAGTTATCACATCCGGATATAATATAACCACCTCAATTTAGATGATACACTTTTTTTATTAGTCCATTAAAAAAAGAATGATATTTTTTTTATTTAGAAATAGTTTCACTTTTAATTTTTTATTCTACTCATACTTTTAATGAGAAGCTTTTTTCGTCACATAAATATCATGACCTCACTAAACTTTTGCCCCTTAAGCTTTTAGCACCACATATTTTTAAAGTCTTCTTTTTTCCTTAAACTTTATGTCATGTAAACCTACATCGTATAAATTGAAACGGTACGAGTAATGAAATGTAATGATTGGGGTAGTTTTGCAGTAGTAGTACCATTAATCAAGTTATGCATACATTCCTCATAGTGTCTGCAATATTTTAGATAAACTCAGGCAATTTTCTGTGGAGAGAGTCCTCTAATCGTAGGAAAATTCACCTTGTTAGATTGGTACTATGTTTTTCTTCCAAATCCTTTCGGTGCGAATTGCTTTTTTCCAAATATATTCACCTTCACACCACTTTGGACGACAATAGTAGTATTTCTCTTAATTGGAGAGGAATTTGCAATACTAAACCTACTCAAGATAAAGTAAAAAAAAAGTTTCATAGGGAACAATGGTAGTGTTTTTTTGTGAACTATTGGAGGGCTGCTAAGAAAACCTAATCTTGCCATGCGATATCCCTAATCAGTTGGGTTATATTACTGTCATGTAGTAGATGGATAATTCTGCTTTTTGTGGTTGTACTTTTAGTAATATGAATGTACCCTAACATGCGATATATGATGTTAGATATATCCCTCTACAAATAGATGTGCGTGAGTATGGGGGTTGTTTGGGGAAAAAAATAGCATGTTGACCAGGTAAGATACAATTTGTGGCCAATGATCAGATATGACGATCTTGACTGATTCTAAGGCTAAATTTTGTGACTCCACCAGTTTACTAGCATAAATATGACAATTAAAAGAGTTTTATTGTTGTAGAAGATCGTGGGTTAATATTGATATCTCTATTCCGAGCATGCTTTAGTTGTTATCATGTAACGACCCGGTGGGTCACTTTATGCATTGCAGTCATGTTCCTTTATTTATCGCATCTTCTATATACATTTGTGGTTATGTGACTTGTCGGAGTGGTTTATTTGGTTTCGTAGATGTATCGGAGTGAATTGGGACACTTAGTCTCAAGGTTGGAAGCTTAAGTTGAAAGTGTTGACCGGAGTTTGACTTTGTGTAGGACTCCGAAATGAAATTTCAATGGTTCCAATAGCTTCGTATGTTGATTTGGGACTTGGGTGTCCGGATATTGATTTGAAGGTCCATAGATAGTTTGAGGCTTTTTGGCGAAAGTTGGAAAGTTAAAGGTTGAGAGGTTTGATCGAGAGTTGATTTTGTTGATAACGCATTTAAATTTTGATTCCGGGAAGAATAGTCTTTTGTGTCATTTGGGACTGGTGTGCAAAATTTGAGGTCATTCAGAGTTGATTTGATATAGTTCAGCATTGGTTTTAGAATTTGGAAGTTCATTAGACTTGAATTGAAACGCGTTTCATGATATTTTGTTGTTTAATTTCATTTGAGGCTTTAACTAAGTTTGTATCGTGTTTTAGGATATATTGATATGTTAGCATGGGGCTTCGCCTCTGATCTACTCTTGATGTTCCCAAGTACACCGTGACACACTTGGTGTTCACAACAGAATGTGTATCAATTAATTGTATGATTTTGTGATAAGAATATATGAGAAGACACATTTTGGTACTCATTAAGTTGGTGTAAACACCGGATGCAAGCTAGGGTTCTCCAAGACCCAACATAGATTCTCAACTAAAATTATATCATTTGTATACTTCTGGGTATTATTCTGATGGAGATAACAAAAAACATGTCATCTGTAAGCTACTGAACTGCGCTATACAGGAGACATACAAATGACTATAACAAGGTAAAAACAATATCATGCTAGATTATATTTTAATTAGTAAAACTTATTGCTAAGGTTTCCACTGATTTTCCCACTGAGGTTCCCGCTGAGGTTTCCACTGTTGGTTGCTCCTTCTTGAACCTGAATTGAGTATTGCATATGCCAAAGAACATCTACAATTGATGGCCTCCTGCTCGGTTCTTTTTCAAGACAATTTACTGCAATCTGGACTATAGTTTTCAACGATTCATATGCAAATGCACCGCGAATACAAGGATGTGTTAAATCTCGTAGCTTTGATGGTGATTCCGCTAAGCAAGTCTCCACCTGCATGTCATGGAAGACACAATTTCTATTTTGAGGGTGTCAGACGGATTTAAGTTATATACACTGACATCATAGTCCCGGAGGCCTCAGGTGTAATTCTGATTGAAATCAGATTGAGATTTTTTAACTTAAGGAAATGCTTAAGCTTCAGGTCTGCGTGATTTCGGCCGCAGGTTCGGAGCTGCGGAAGCGGTCATGTTTGTTTATTTTTGCGCTTTGGGAAGGAAGTGTGGGAGCGCACATGTGAAGGTGATTCCGTAGAAGCGGATGCACTTTTGCACAAGAAGGTCGGAGCGAGGTTTGGTTGGAGGCAGGGAGGGGTAGGTTCCGCATCTGTGAGACCGCAAATATGGTCATTTGGGAACATAATAAAAAATGGGTATATTTTTGGGAATCCGTAGGTGCAGAACAAGTATGATAGAAACGATACCACATGTGCGTTATTGTGGCCGCATATGCCGTAAGGTCGAGGGCTTATGTGAAACTCGCTGGTGCAAGACTTTGACCACAGAAGCGATGATTGGGTCGCTGATGGGATTTCACTGGCACATGTTATATGTCAAAGGATTTGACATTTTTCTCTTTTTTGGAGTTAGGGAGATTGACTAAGGGAAATTATTTGAGCACTTTTCGCCATAATTGAAAAGGTAAGCGAAGATTCCTCACTTTTATTGATAAATATTGATTACCTATTGATTTATTACACCTAGTTTATATGATTTTGAAGTAAAATTTTGGGATGTTAGATTGTGTTGTTGAAGAATAAAATTAAGGATTTGGAGGTCGATTTGTAGTCAAAATTGGATAATTTTGATATGGTTGGACTAGTATCAAAATGGGCGTTCGAAATTTGCTAGTTTGACCAGGTTTTGGGCTGCGGGTCTAGGGTGGATGTTTTTGTTTGACTTTCTGATTTTGGTTAAAGATCTTTGTTATCATATGGAATAGATTCATATAGTTTGTGTTTAAAATATAAACTTGTTTTGGCTAGATTCAAAGTGTTAGGAGGCGATTTGCGAGGCAAAGGCTTGTTCGATTATTGATTAGCGTATTTTGATGCGAGTAACATTTCAAAACTTGGAATTGAGGGTATTTATCCTTGTAAATATGTTATTTGTGTTATGTTGGGGTAACACACATGTTAAGTGATGGGCATATGATCATGCACCATAGTAATCATGATCCACATTGATTCTTTTGTACTGTGTTGTTATCAAGTCTTGTTATACTCGTGTAGTTCCTATTTGTTAGAGTTATTGAGTTATGATTCATGTTAGAAATCATGTTCATGCTATGTGCCTATTCAATTGATACTTAATGAGGCTATTTCTAATGTTTTGGAGCTATCTACTTTAGCTGTAATTATATACTCGGTCATGATTTTTTTATTTTCATATTATATCTCAGTCTCTATTCATCATTTATTGTTGCATCACATGTTTCATTGATTGAGTTTTGTGGTATGAGATTGTGAGCCCTTGCGTCTTGATAGGTCGATAACTGAGTTGGGCTTTAGATCCGTGTTGAGAGTGTTACACTGGATTGGACTGCATGCCATAATAGGCTTATAGGCTTTGATGCGCTTGGGCAGGATCCTCCCCTTCAGAGTCTTCCAAGAATGAGATAAAACAAGATTAGTTTCGCGAGTCAACAGATCGTACTAAAGACAATGAAAAAATTTAGAAAATGAGAGATTTTTTAAAAATAAGTAAAAGCAGAATACCATGGTTTTTGGCCTTCCACCCGTATTTTGGAGCTAGTTCTTTCCACCGGCAGGTCTCAAGCGTGGTAATATCTAGAATTTTTTGAATCCACAAGTCTAGAATTTTTTAACCATTTTGTTACCCCTACCTTCAACCCTAGGCAGAGTCCACCAAGTTGCTTAAATAGTGAAAAGAGAAGGATCAGTAACTACATGAAACAACCTTTTATCAGAGAAAAGACAAGCTTTAAACTTACGTGTACAAGTCCATAACTCAGGAAAAGATAGGATTGTGGCTAGAATGATATCCCTAGTGGAAACAACAACAAACCGCTCCATCCATCCACTGTCATTATCGTCATCCATGATCGTGAGCAAAGCATGGTAGCGACGTTTGCTAAAGTTAATAACTCCCCCACGAAAAATCATGGGGGAGTCGAGGTTCTTCATGCGAGCCAAGGTGAGCTCTTCATTCATCTCCCAGCACATCCATAGTAGGTAGGCTACTTTTCGCCACATCGAAGAAACCACCTATGCCAAACAGATACGATATTTGTGGCATAGCTCCAAAATTACGGGGTTAATTCCTCTGCTAAAAGAAAACATACCCAAACTAAATGGGTATGTATATATGTACATAACCTTCTTAGGGAACGTTACTCACTCCACATGTTCAAGAGCGGGGATGTTCACATCATAGCAATCACATTCCTCCTTCAAAGAAGGAATGCTAGAATGACGGATGGAAGAAGGGTAAACACCAAAACCTCCGTACGAGAGCTTGTAGGAGAAAACTTCTCTTCGAAGTCCTTGGCTGTGTTGTCTTCTGGGAATGATAGTGTTCACCGTAAGAGGGACACCATCATTGGTGTTCTCTTCGTTTCTAAGAGAACTTGAGTTCTTGGAGAAGAATCCATGGTTAGCAGAAGGTTATAAGAGTTATTTGTAGAAGAAGACTATAGAAGAGTAAAGTCAAGAATGAGTTGGATGCAAAAAAGTTGAGAGAGTTTGAAGAACTGTGAAATATAAAAGAAGAATAATGAGGCATATAAGTAGAGAAATAGGCAGCTAAAATCATGGCCACTATTATCTTGAGAACTGGCAAAAATATTGATAAATCATGGAGTGACGCATGTTCGGGGTATTAAATGTGGAGAGACGTGCATCTAATCAAGCGTCAGAAACTTTTCAGAATGGATCATAAAATTTCCCGCCAAGAAAGGAATCTTCACCAACTTCCCGATGACACAAAGATGTGTCACTGAAAAGCAGAGAAGCTATCTGTATAAGGTAAAATCGATTCATATTAAATATTCGAATAATAGAGAGACACGTAGAATAGGAGACAGGTGGAAAACGAAGCAAGTGGAAACCAAGACCAAGACAACAACTGCGATTGGTACCGGGCAGATCCCGAAAGAAATATTGCTAACAAGAAAAGATGAATATTTTTCACCCAATAACATTCAATGAAGAATATTCCTCAGAATTAAATACTTAATACATTATAAAGAATTTTTGGCATTCATGACCTGCCATTACACATTCATCAATTGCCCCATAATTGTCTTTTAAGAGAGCTTGATCCTAGGACCTTGTTCCATAGGAGTAGCAATAAATAGTGACTTCAACAACCATTGTAGGACATAAAATTTCTGATAAACTTATAATATAAATTATTCTAAGCTCAATAATACTTTATTTCTGTTGATATACTTATTGCTGTCTCCAGAATTCTTGCTCCCGGAATTAAGCTATTTGCTGTCTTATCTTGATTTCAACACTAAGTATTGCATTTTATTTAATTTACGAAAAAATTCCGAATATGCCCTTGTACTATACGACATTGAGCATATTTGCCCTTTGTTAATACTTTATCCCATATATGCCATTTTCGTCACATAGTTGGTCCATATATGTCCTTACAATCACATAGTTGGTCCAAATATGCCTTTTTTGAAATGGAACCCAGACGAATTAATTAGTTCTTTTATTAATTGTACTAAAATGTGTTACAAACACTATTTCCTTTTTATAGTAGCACTTTTTTTCTTTATCTTTTTTTTCTTTAGTGGTGTTAATTTGGTGAAGGTAGGATAAGGTTATTCGGATTTGAAGGTGTGGTTCACTCTGGAGTTTCAAATTTAAAGGGAACAAGACCTTCAAAATATGAATAATCATATCCTACGTTCATCCAATTAACACCACCGAAAAATTTCTTCGATAATTTTCATCCCCTTCGGGTCAGATGAACCTGTGGGGTTTGTGATAATAAAATTAGCATATAGGAGATGAAAACATAAATGGAGAAGGCATCACCAATAAAGGAACTCGGATATAGGAGAAAGAAAAAGGGACAAAAAAAGAGAAGAAAAGAAAAAAGAAGAAAGAAAAGAGAAAAATAAAGAAACGAAGTACTAATAAAAAAATAGTGTTTGTAATACATATTAGTACAACTAACAAAGAACTAATTAATTTGGGTGGATTCCGTTTCGAAAGGGGCATATTTGGACCTTTTTCAGTTTAATTTATTTATTATTTTGAGATTAAATCGATTCGCCTATCTATAAATCACGTTATAAATTCAACTGTATTATTTTACGAGTAAACATAAAGACACTTAAATAAATAATTAATAATTATATCTATACGTTCCCGGTTCCTTCTTTCCTAGTGACTTATTATTATTGCGTCCTTTATGAAATTGATAAAATCGCCAACGACAGATACAGTGGATTTTCGGTCTCCTAGAAGGCATAATTCAAAATTTCACATGGTGAAATTGAGATTTTCTGATTAAAAGTTCACGGGATATTTCTTTTTTATAATATATTCATTACCCTCCTATTTTACTATTTAGTCGTTTATGCAAGAAAAGCTAAAAATATTTAAATACATTCTTTTTTTCTTCAGAAAACGTTTCAAGGAAACTGTATAAACTAAGGAGAAAGCGAAAAACTTCTTCTCATTCTGAAAGTTTGTATCGACTAAGATAATCTTATTTTAATATTTGAAAACACAAAAAGAAAAAGAAAAATACTGAAATTAAATGAACTGGCAGAATATTGAAGTGGCCATATGATTAAGAAAAAGTCAATATGTAGGCGACCTATTTTTGTATATAACAACCACTTTTCCAACATGTTGGGTTCCATTTCGTAGCTATTTCTTCTCTTTTATTCGCATCTTATTTTCTTCTTCCTCAAAAAAATAATGAACAGAAATAAACAGTTTAATAATGTATAGCTCATTATTCCTTGAGGAGGTGATTTATTGATCAGTTGTACGGTAGGGAACATACGATCGAATCGGGAAGCTTCTGAATTAATTGTCCTTGACCTAATTTTGATTCAAGGGGTGTTGCTCCGATGGTAAGCAACTCCCACTTCCAATCGAGAGGTTGTGAGTTCGAGTCTTCCCAAGAGCATGGTGGGAAGTTCTTGGAGGAAAGAATGCCGGGGGTTTATTTGGAAACAGTCTTTCTATCCAAGGGTACGGGTAAGGTCCGCGTACACACTACCCTCCCCAGACCCCACTAAGATGGGATTATATTGAGTTGTTGTTGTTGTTGAACTAATTTTGATTGAGTGAAACACATGTCGTTGCTCACCGCCCACACATTTTTCAATACATACAACAACAACAACAACTACCCAGTATAGTCTCACAGAGTGGGGTATGGGGAGGGTAATATGTAGACATGCCTTACCCCTACCCGAAAGGGCAGAGAGGCTGTTTCCAATCGACTCTCGGCCTAGTGAAGGAAATGAACAACAAAAACAAAACCAAAGAACATTAGTACTTCTATGAACCAATTTTAATTCTATGAAACACATTATTTCATGCTCCGATTTCCTTTCTATATAATCTCCTGTATTTTTCTTTTTGATGGTATTTTACAGTTTTTTGCACGTTATGTATATTTCCTGCTCCTTTTTGACCTATCATAAATGCTAAGTTTGTGCTTAAACACAGCGAATGATCGAACTCGTTTATTGTTGAAAAAGGGGATAATTGTAAGAATGGTCGCAGACTTAACATAAATATTTTGTTGCAATGAGCTGTACAGATTGAGCAAAATTAGGAATCAGTTTGAGACATTAAAGGGATGAGGCTTGATTAATTTTCATTTCCATTAGTTCTATTTCTATATATCTCTTGTTTTTCTTCCTATATAGCAACCATTGTAACTATTATGTGAATATTGAATATAGAAAATCATCTGATTTTTCATTCTTACATGGTATCAAAACATAGTCTAAGCATGTGAAGAGAGTAAATAACAGTGGCCGATCCACCCCTTTAGGGAGGAGTGGCATAACACTCGCTAAGATGATAAGTTTTCTAGATACCTATATTTAAATTTTCTTAAACTAGATTAAACAGTCGTTCCTATCACCCATAGTCGTAAATTAGACAAAAGTTGTGATGACTAATAAAATTTTTTTGAAAGTTTTTCTCGTGCGTAAAATTCAAATTAAAATACCTTGAACCATGTTCGACTTTCACTTTTCTTTGTAATTTTTATTTCCTTTTGTCCTTTGTGATTTTCCTTTTCGGTTAACATCCCCTCCCTTCCCACAACAATTATCTATCTGTCGTTTCATTATGTTTTATATTTTTTTTTCTATTTTATTATTTTATATGTATTCTTTATCTAGAATACTCCTTCACTGAACCGAGGGTCGATTGAAAACTGCATCTTTGTCCTTTCAGGTAGGGGTAAGGCTCGTCTACATATTACCCTCCCCAGACCCCACTTTGTGGGACTATACTGGGTAGTTGTTCTTATTGTTGTTATCTAGAATACTCAAAAAAAAAAAAACTACAAGACTTGAATCCGAAAACTTGGGTCTTAGTGAAAATTTTGGATTGAGATAATAAAAAAATATCTTCTTATTATATCATAAAAATTTATGTTATTCTATGATTATTAAATAGAATTTAAATTTCTCTACTATTAAGTTATGATGAAAATTTCGTAAACATTGGTTAAAAAATATGAGATTTATGATATTGGTTTATTTAGGAATTTGTAGTTAATATAATTCTATGCTTATGGGCTATAATTTATTAATTGAAGATATTATTTAAAATTTTCTTCTTCTGATTGATGTAATTTTTTTATTTAAGATGTTATCGTGCTTGTAAATTTATTTTTAATATGCAGAAAAGATGTAGTTTTCAATTAAAAATGTTAATTTTACTTGTGCTATACAATAAATGTGTGATTCCTTTATTAAAATGCTAATTATATTTATTTTTAAATCCGAGATATAATTGTTATATTTACAAATAAAAAATTCGTATTAGGTTGACACGAATAAACTCAAAAAATTTGAATAAACGCTCCTAATAAATTCCGTATTAGTTATTACAAGGTATACATTAAAGAAAATTATGACACCCACTACCTTCAAATCCTAAATTTAAGAGGCTGTTAAATGTGAGAGATTACTTCATCGATGGACGATTTTTGTATAAGATCTAAGAACTATCTAGTCATAGAATTGACATCCAAACTATCTTAAATGACGAGCAATACACCAATAACAATTCATGAAACAATTGGGAATGGAACACGATAATCTAAACACATTAGATAGCACGTAAATCATAAAATGAAAACTTACTTATTCTTTGTAAAGCGGAAGAAAATTTTGAATATGAATGAACCACGACTGACATTATCGATCGATAGTGGTTGACATACTGTATCAAATCACCTCCTAAATTACAGTCTAAACCCTATGTTGGATTGAGAGAGAGAAAAAAGAGCGAAGAAAATATTGTTTCCTATTTTTTATGGATAGCTAGGGTTATGATAATTACTAAAATACTGTGCATTGACCTAGTAGGTCATAAGAGCACCTCTTATGGGTCGACTCTATTTCTTATATCTCCCACTCACATATAATGAGAGTGCTTATCTAGTTTGAGAAACATATTCTCATTCCATCTCCTCAATCACCCATACATGAAAGTAGACCATGCAACCAACATTTTTTAAGAGCTAAGTGTTGTACATCTATTATGAGTATATAGCATCTTGTCAAGTTCAAACCTCTAAGCAGATAAAAAAGAATGAAGTACCCTGGATCATATGAATCAAATTTGATATAATCTCAAAATCTCATATATCATTTTTGCTTGTATTCATAATCATGATCATAAGTTATAACTGGTGCACCAGTGAAAATAAATAAATAGAATTTCATCAATGATCTTCCTCTTCTCACAATCCCTTCAACATTACTTTGATTACTTTTCTAGATATTCTCCTTTAGACCAAATCTGTGTTCATGATCCTTTGGAAACTCGCTAAGATAGCTAACATCACACTAAATCTCAAGTATCTGATTGGAGTCCTTGAGGGTACAAATCTTGAGCCTTCATAAAAGCACTGGGTCTCACACAAGAATAAGTTAAAAATGGACTTATATTACCTAATTGGTCGATATTAGCGCACATGGTATGAAACACGTGCTACAATATTTTCTCCTATTTTCCAAGGAATGTATATGTTTATCTCATAAAGAATATATTACAAGTGATATTTGGACATTATAAGTATCTAAATTTGAGTTTCTTGATCTATAATATCATATTTAACTCATATCTAGCTCACAAAGTAGAATAGGTGAATATTTTTCACCCTAATGACCTTATGTCGTTATTTAAGTGGCATTTCGATTTTAAATGAATGCTCTCAAATTATCCTTATGATAATTTTTCTTAAATTCATATCTCATCTCCTCACATCATTAAGATAATGAGGAGGTTGTCTGTGTGAGAAGGCAAACCTCTTGTCTACCTAACATACTTATAAAAAAATAAAGGAACAAAGAATGCACATAACATTCATCAATATAAATATGTATGTATGAAAATAAACTTTATTGATAATCAACAACACGGGGCATTTTTGGTCAGTCCAAAGTCACAACCGTGCGGCACTCAAGTTGCACACTTGACTCAGCCTTTCCGTATGCTTGTCGAATTTTAGCAAGTTTGGCCTTAAACGATTTTTGGCAGCAAATTAAAAAGAACATAATTAAATACAGAAAAATTTTAATCTTTGTATTAATTTCGAAAACTTACAAAGGAATCCCCTCTTGACTTTGATCAGAATTCAACCACAGCCCCACTTTTGACAAAGAACATAAGTTGTTCTTTAGCCAACACTAAGACCCGTCTAGTGCGTAGCCGTATCCCCTTTTGAAACACTTAGAAACTCTCACGTCTACTCTTGTTTCTCACTTAAACTTCACATTAAATTGCACTTTTCTTTTGACTAAGTCCAAAGGCACATATTTATAGCACATAGGCAGCCTTTAGGACTTGACAACACATGGACATTTGTTGTCAACAACTTTTGCCACTTGTCGGGCTAAGACTAAGTCTGTTCCTACCTTGTTGATGACATCCCCAACTACATAGGCCATATTCTACACAATATGAAGTAGATACAAGCATAAATTAGACATGGATAAAGGTGGTTACGAATAGGAAACCGCCAACTGCTTTGGCATGTGTATTGCATGTGCCCTTTGACTTGGTCAGCCGATGCATGCCCAAGGCTGGCATTGCGCCTATCCTTGGATCAATTTGACATTGCTCTGTACCAATGCCTCACTCGTAATCTGCCGCCCATGATTTTTCCACACACGCCCGACGCTACTAGCGTTTGCACATGCCTTTGTCATGTTTTTGCCTTGTTTATGTCAACCCTTATTTCACCCATGCCGTTGCTTGTATTTTTCTTCACATAGCCTTTGCCATCATTCCGCATCGCCGCATTTAGCTTAGCCCGCACTTGGTGCTGTCACAACCCAAAGTGCCCGTGACGCTGACTTTAGCGTGCATGCCGTGCCATGCCGGCCCAACTTTTGGACACACTTTCTTGTCAAGCCTTTGCCAAACATGTTTTGCCTACCCCAAGACCTTGGCTAATACTTGTCCGCAATAGCCCACACGACATTGTCTTTTCCACTATCTACATGATTGTTTTGCCCGCACATAGGCCAATGTCAAGGTCATCACGCCTAATCCATTCCATAACTATGCCAAACCCGATGTAACACCATCGTAAGTGGCCTAAGACGATATGCCACCTCACCACCAACCCCCATTTAACCCCCCCCCCCCTCCACACCACACCCACACGCACACACTTTTTCCCATCTTCTACTCTGAAACTCTTTTACTTATCTGTCAAGATTGCATTTTCTATTGTCTCCGGAAGTGAAATTTAATTGCGAATTGATTCCCATATCGCAATGCCTGTTTAAGTCCCAGTATCCCCTTTTGTTTCCTCTTGTAATTGTAGTGTTTTTATTGTTATTTTATTTAAATTCTTGCTACTTCTCTTGATATTGCGTTGAAACGGCGATTTGGTATGATGAGGGATAGCTTGCCAAATGGTTGGCTACTTAGAGTTGCTTTTTCAGTCACATTAGTTAATTCAAATTGACGATACTTTGATGCATAACAAACTCATGACCGATACCTATTTGCTATTTTGTTTTTTGGGTCTTTCTTATATGTACATCAGTCATCAAACATGGCACGCACAAATTGTAGGAACAAATTGGAGCTTGTATTTTACTTGTCCCTGCTGCCTGAATGGCAACAATAGCTTCTGGTGCTTTGGTTACTTATATTGGAAGAATTGGTTCCATGTTTGCCGCACCTTAGACATGGGGTCTCTCGTCTAGTAACTGGAATGTGGGTAATGACTCTTCGATTCAATGATAGTGTTTATTTCATTTTAGCACTTATTTCTCTGCCTTGCCTGTCCTGAAACTCTTTTGTTTTTACTCTGTTGTAGTCTTTGATTGACTTGCCGGTCTATGTACGCGATGGAAGTTGGGGGAGGGGGTGTTGGAAATAAACCTCGTAAAAATAAATATTCACGATATTAGTGATAAATGCGGACCATTAAGTTATGGTTAAATCCACCAGAATAGAATGCAGCAATAATGACACCAAGATTTTACGTGTAAACCCTTCTGAATAAGGAAAAAAACAACGGCCAAGAAAAGCAACTGATATCACTATAGCGAGGAATTTAACATTGTGTAGTAACGAATAAAAATACTCTTAAGACCACTATACCCTCAAAAGAAATAAACACTCTTTTGTTTTTCCACCTCACTAAAATATCTTTCTCACACTATTTTTCTTCACAAACTATTTTCTTATAGTTTATGGAATACCTTGCTCTCTCTTTTTTCTCTCTTTGTTGGTGTGATGAAATGAGAGCTAAAGTTCTCCTTTTATAGCCAAAACCTCACTCTCTAAAGCCTACTATATTTGACAATCTGCACACCCTTTTCACAATTTCAACAGGGTTGGCTACCAAAACAAACCAAACAAATAAAACTGGCTACCAAAATTATACTAATTCAACAAGGTTGGCTATCAAACCAACCAAGTCAACAAAATTAGCTAACAAATCATTTGAATGAGATGGACACCATATCCATCCCCCCACTCGGTCTCATTCATCTAGAGGAGGTAGCATTGTCTTCTAGTTTGAGTGCATGTTAACAGGTTCTTCGCATAGCTCGAACTTGTCTCTTGGTACCACCTTGGTCAACATATTATTCACATATAGCAAGAGGATGATAAAATCATCATCAGAAAAATCTTTATACAAAGACACAGTGATCTGAAGAAGCCATCTTATTGCCTTGCTCCCCCATAATAGACTCAACCTTTATCTACCACTGTTTGGGAGCTTGCTTCATTCCATATAGACTCTTCTTAAGTTTGCATACATGATTTTCTTTACCCTTTGCCTTGAAGCCCTCGGGTTGTTCCATATAAAAATCTCCTCTTCTATGTTACCGTGAAGCAAAGCAGTCTTTATATCCATCTGCGCAATCTCCAAATCAAGACTAGCAGTCAAACCAAGAATTGTCCGAAGGGAGGACATTTTCACGACAAGAGAAAATATTTCATCAAAGTCAATACTTTCCCTTTGACCAAATCCCTTGAAAATCAATCTATCTTTGTATTTGGGCTTCAAACTATGTTTTTCAGCATTAACTTTGAACATTGCACTTGTTCTTCAAAACTCTCATGCCATTAGGAAATTTCACTAACTCATAAGTATGGTTCTCATGCAGAGATTTCATCTTATCTTGCATGGCTTCAATTCATTGATCCATGTGCTCATCCTCTATGGCCTCCGCATGACATTCAAGTTCTCCCCCATCAGTGAGTAATACATACTTATTGGGTGAATAACAAGAGGAAGAAGTACGAGGTCTAGAAGACCTCCTGAGTGGAATATCTAACTCGTCCACAACTTCGTGAGTATGAGCATCTGCCGCATAAACATTAGCATTGTTATCACTATCACCATCAATATGTTGATCTGGAATATGGTTCTAGGCATCACCATCATCATTGAGCCCACCAACGTCATCCGAATTTGTATAAGGAACTTGATCAAGATTAACTAAGCCTTTAGAACTTGGAGATTTTAACATCTCTGCTTTGTTAATATCTTCAATGATTTGATCCTCCACGAAGATAACATTACGGATTCTCACGACCTTCTTCTCAATTGAATCATATAGCCTGTAACCAAACACATCAAGGCCATAACCAATGAATATGCACCGCCTTGTCTTGGCAGTTAATTTTGACCTCTCATCTTTAAGAACATGTACAAAAGCTTTGCAACCAAACACTTTCAAGTGGTCATAGGAAACATCCTTGCCATACCAAACTCTATTTGGAACATCACTTTGCAAAGCAACTGCAGGGGATATATTAATAACATGTGCGATGGTCAACAAAGCCTCATCCCAAAAGAAATTCGGAAACTTTACTTTAGAAAGAAAATATGCGACTCTTTCCATTAAGGTCTTGTTCATCCTTTCTGCTAAACCATTAAGCTGATGAGTCTTAGGAGGAGTCTTCTAGTGTCTGATACCCTGTTGCTTGCAGTAATCGGCAAACGGTCCACAATATTTACTACTGTTATCAATAAGAATACACTTCAGCTTCTTTCTAGTTTCTCTTTCAACTGAAGCCTGAAATCTCTTAAAGACACCCAGCACTTGGTCTTTAGTCTTCAAGATGTTGACCCAAAGTTTCCTTGAGCAATCACCAATAAAGGTAGAAAAATGAAGTGCATCGCCCAAAGTCCTTGTCTTCATTGGATCACATAAATCTGAATCCACCAACTCAAGAAACTTTGTCTTTCTTGAAGGAGGATGAGACTGGAAAGAAACCCATTTTTTGTTTTTCAGCCAAGCAATGCTCACATTTTCTAATTTTGCACTTTCAAAATTTGACAACAATTTCTTCCTAGCAAAACATTTAGTCCTTTCTCGCTAATATGGCTAAGCCTCTTATGCCATAATGTTGAAGAGTTATTGCTTTCAACGGCTTTCACCATATCAACACAGGTAGAGGCAGTAGTCCAGTATAGACCACAACGCTTTTCCCCACGAGCCACAATCATAGAACCAGTAGTGCGCTTCCATTTTCCAGAACCATTGATACTGACGTATCCCTCATCATCCAAAACACCAACAGAGATTAAGTGCAAACGAACATCAGATGTATGCTTTATATTGTTTAAAACTAGTTTAGTTTCAATACTAGTTTCCAAACAAATTGTTCCAACACCAGCCACCCTAGATACATTCTCATTACCTATACTGAAAGTTCCAAAGTCACCCTGAGTATATGATGAGTGTTGGAAATCATTGATACATTTGATATGTGTTCTTTGGTTGTATTAGCATGATTTCCAAGTATAGGTTTTGATGAATGACAAACAATGAAGTCAACTGTCAAACAATGATATTGTATGACAAACAATGAAGATGCATTAGCAAACAATCAAGATGGTTGACAAATCAATGATGATGAATCAAACAATCAAGATTGAATACCAAGAAGCATATTGATGAAGGGATTGCATAGACAAGCCAAGACGAGCTAAAAGTTCAAGACCGAAGACCCAAGGCGTAAGTCGTTAGGTAGAACCAATGTAAGAGCAACGTTTAAGTTATCTCGTCTTTTGGCTCAACATAGGTCATCATTAATATGCATAAAATCATTTTATCAAATCATCAATATCATAAACATTTTTGACATACTTCAAACAAAATGATTTTTAACGTTTTCATTTTAACCAAAATGGTTTTTGAAGCAAGTCTTCTCTTCTGGAGAGAATGGCCACATAATCGATTATCCAAATGTGATAATCGATTATCTTGGGTTTCCAGCCAAAACTGGAAATTCCAGAATGGCCACATAATCGATTATCAAATTTAGATAATCGATTATCTTTAATTCCAGCTTAAAACTGGAAGTCCAGAAAGGTAAGATAATCGATTATGCTATTGTGATAATCTATTATTCTACTATCTGTTGCCCTCCAATGACTAGTCTTTTGACCGTTAAAAAGATAATCGATTATGTACTTAAAATAATCGATATGCTTCCTTAAAATCAGCATTAGTGATTGACTATCAAGCAACGGACATATAACCTCCACACCCTATAAATAGAGGTCTTTGGAGCTTATTTTAGAAGAACAACATCTCTCATTATTCATTAACATATTGATAATATTTGTGCATCACATTTAGAGCTTTTGTTGAGCCATTTGAGAGACAACTTTGTGTTGTTCATAGAGCTTATATTGTATCTCTTCATCTACTCTTCCTAGAGAGTTCTTGTTGTAAAAGAGAAAGGTTCTTGAGAAGACCATATCTTCTCATTGAGCATTAGGTTTGCTAAGTACCCTCAATCTTAGTGTGTGAAGTCTTGAGGTGAGGAATCCTTGAGCGGAAGTCTCGTGATGCGGTATCTACGAGCAAAGTGAAGTCTTGTAGAGCGTACTTCTACGAGCAAGTGTAACGGTTTGTTGAGCACCCGTAAGCTTAACGGAATTAGTTGAAACTCGAGAGAGTCTCTCGAGAGACTGGACGTAACCACACGTTGTGGCAAACCAGTATATATCGGTGTGTCCTCTCCTTACACTTTTACTTTCTGCACTTACTTTACTCCTGCAATTTTAATTCCGCAAAATTTACCGACATTCTCGTGCCTCGCTATTCACCCCCCCCCTAGTGAAGGGCATAAAAAATAACAATTGGTATCAGAGCCTAACTCTCTAAAAGCCTTAACCGGTTGAGAGAACGTTCCATATATTTGTTGAGAATGTTGAACGCAGGAATGATGAGCGAGGACACTCCACCATTAGGCGTCCACTATTTGATGGAACAAATTACACATATTGGAAAGAGCGGATGGGAATCTTCATCCAATCAAATAACTTTCGCTTGTGGCAAATCATCAAGAACAGTGAACAAATGCCGACAAAGAAAGTTGGGGAAACCACGGTTCCAAAGGAGGAAGATGAATATAATGCCGAGGACATCAAGAAGGTTGAAAATAACGCAAAGGCCATCAATATGTTGTATTGTGCGGTGAATCCGGATGACTATCGGAAGATTTCTTGCTGCACAACCACCAAGGAGATGTGGGATAAGCTTGAGGTCACTTATGAAGGTACGCCTCAAGTCCGAGAAGCAAGAGTTGATTTTCTAACACATGAATATGAACTCTTTAGAATGAAGGAGCCTGAAAGCATCGATGATATGTTTGATCGATTCTCAATGATCATCAATAATCTCCATGCTCTTGGGAAAGTATATTCGAACAAAGATCTTGTTCGAAAAATCCTGCTGAGTCTCACTCCCGAATGGCGTTCCAAAGCCAATGCCATCCAAGAGTCGATAGGAATCACGCACGTCACAATTGATGGACTAAGAGGTAACTAAACTTATGAAAGCACAATTCTTAAACCTTCATTTGGAGATGAGAAAAGTCCAAGTATTGCCTTCAAAGCCTCATCTTCTAAAAGAGTAGAAGTAAGTGATTCGGAAAGCGATGACGATACTCTTTCCAATGACTTGATCGAAAAATTTTATAAGTTCATGAAGAAGGAAATTAAGAAGGAAGAACCAAGTCCTTCATGCCATAATTATGGAAAACTTGTCCACACCAAGTCACATTGTCCAAAACCCAAGGACAAGAAGAAGAACAAACACCAAAGGCGTGTGGCATGGGACTCGGACAGCTTGGGTGATGAAACGGCCGCCCTATGCCCCATGGCCAACGAGGAAGAAGAGGTAAGTAATTCTAACTCTTACTCTTTTGAAGAATTACAAGAAGCTTTTCAAGAATTATATGGTGAATTGAAAAAGACTTCAAAAATCTCTAAAGAGGCCAAGGCTAAAATTAAAATTTTAGAAGAGGAAAATAAATTTTTGGAAAATGTCAATGTTGATCTTAAGAATAAAATTAAGGAGATGAATGAAACTTCTTCAATTGATCAAAGCTTTAATTGTTCTTCTTGTGATTCTTTGAAAATAGAGAACATAGAACTTAGGAACACACTAGAAAAACGTAGTGTAGAAGAACCTAAAACAGTTGAAGAAATTAAGAAGAAAAAGCCCAGGAAAAATAAAAGGCCTAAAAAGAATAAGAATCATGATAGAAATGGTGTTGCACAACCTAGAAATAATTCTAAGAATTTTGTTAATGAGTCTAGAATTAATCATTTTAGACCACCTAGAAATGACTCTAGGAATTTCAACACTTCTAGGAAAAATGACTTTAGATCACCTAGACCGTTTTTGGCTCAACCGAGACATATGCACAACCCGAACGTAGTATGTCATTATTGCAACCGCGTAGGACACATAGCACCCGTATGTTTCGCAAAACATAGGGATTTGTCTTTTGGCTATGATTATTATTTGCCTAACCCCCAAGGACCCAAAAGTGTTTGGGTACCTAAAAACTATTTTTAGGTGCACTTGCAGGTGTGCTTGAAGACTACAATATTGTAGTAGATGCATCAAGCACGAAACCTTATTGCATCAAGGGGGAAGTTCGGTTAGTTATCATTTAAAAAAAAAAACCTGATAGTTGATATATGTTAACAGTTGGTATGGTTTTGTTCTTGTTTTGATGAATACAACTCTTGGTTTGTTAAATTAACAGTTGATATGGAAATACGTTTTGCTAAAAACAACAATTGGTATCTTTCTGATAAAAATAACATTTGATATGTTTGTTATGTTTTTCTAACAATTGGTATGGTTTTAAAATTATTCGGCAATCTTCATCATGCATATTCCTCAATGTCTTTCCTATTTTATTTTGACATTCGTATGACCAAAAGGGGGAAGTAGCCTTTGTATACTCTTTTTGCTAATGCCAAAAGGGGGAAGGTCTTAGGCGATATGCATCAAATAAGGGGGAATGTCTCTACATTCTAGCATGCCTTATTTGAGGGGGAATTATCATTAAGGGGGAATAGTTTGCATGACTTGTATGAATTTAGGGGGAATCCTATATGCATATCTCCTATTGTTGTCATTATCAAAAAGGGGGAAATTGTTGGAAATCATTGATACCTTTGATATGTGTTCTTTGGTTGTATTAGCATGATTTCCAAGTATAGGTTTTGATGAATGACAAACAATGAAGTCAACTGTCAAACAATGATATTGTATGACAAACAATCAAGATGCATTAGCAAACAATCAAGATGGTTGACAAATCAATGATTATGAATCAAACAATCAAGATTGAATGCCAAGAAGCATATTGATGAAGGGATTGCATAGACAAGCCAAGACGAGCTAAAAGTTCAAGACCGAAGACCCAAGGCGTAGGTCGTTAGGTAGAACTAATGTAAGAGCAACGTTTAAGGTATCTCGTCTTTTGGCTCAACATAGGTCATCATTAATATGCATAAAATCATTTTATCAAATCATAAATATCATGAACATTTTTTATATACTTCAAACAAAATAATTTTTAACGTTTTCATTTTAACCAAAATGGTTTTTGAAGCAAGTCTTCTCTTCTGGACAGAATGGCCACATAATCGATTATCTAAATGTGATAATCGATTATCTTGAGTTTCCAGCCAAAACTGGAAATTCCAGAATGGCCACATAATCGATTATCAAATTTAGATAATCGATTATCTTTAATTCCAGCTTAAAACTGGAAGTCCAGAAAGGTAAGATAATCGATTATGCTATTGTGATAATCGATTATTCTACTATCCGTTGCCATCCAACGACTAGTTTTTCGACCGTTAAAAAGATAATCGATTATGTACTTAAAATAATTGATTCTGCTTCCTTAAAATCAACATTAGTGATTGACTATTAAGCAACAGACATATAACCTCCACACCCTATAAATATAGGTCTTTGGAGCTTATTTTAGAAGAACAACATCTCTCATTATTCATTAACATATTGATAATATTTGTGCATCACATTTAGAGCTTTTGTTGAGCCATTTGAGAGACAACTTTGTGTTGTTCATAGAGCTTATATTGTATCTCTTTATCTACTCTTCCTAGAGAGTTCTTGTTGTAAAAGAGAAAGGTTCTTGAGAAGACCATATCTTCTCATTAAGCATTGGGTTTGCTAAGTACCCTCAATCTTAGTGTGTGAAGTCTTGAGGTGAGGAATCCTTGAGCGGAAGTCTCGTGGTGCGGTATCCACGAGCAAGGTGAAGTCTTGTAGAGCGTACATCTACGAGCAAGTGTAACTGTTTGTTGAGCACCCGTAAGCTTAACGGAATTAGTTGAAACTCGAGAGAGTTTCTCGAGAGACTGGACGTAGCAACACGTTGTGGCGAACCAGTATATATCGGTGTGTCCTCTCCTTACGCTTTTACTTTCTGCAGTTACTTTACTCCTGCAATTTTAATCCCGCAAAATTTACCGACATTCTCGTGCCTCACTATTCACCCCCCCCCCTCTAGTGAAGGGCATAAATACTAACAATGAGAACAATTCCTTCCTTGATGTCACATAAGATGTGGCACCACTGTTCATAACCCAGCTTGACTCATCACAAGCAATATTTATCATATCCGCGTCAAGGACAGTAACAAGATCTTCTGTAGTGACAGTGGCCACACGATTGACATCTTCTTTCTGTTCTTCTTTGTCTCTATTCTCCTTTTTCAAAATCCGGCAGAACTTCTTTGTGTGCCCTTTATTCTCGCAATGATAGCACTCAATATCTTTAAGCCTGCTTCTAGATTTGCTTATATTATGTTCTCTATTTTGAGAACCTGGATTCTTATTTCTTCCCTGAGTCAGTCACCAAGATATCTAATGAGGAGGAAACTTGAGATTTTCTTCTCATCTTTTCATTTAAAAGGCTGCTCTTGGCAAGATCCATAGAAATCACACCATCAGGAGCAAAATTTGATAAATGAAGTTCTAATAAATTCCCAAGAATCTGGTAGGGAACCAAGTAGAAATAGACCTTGAATTTTTTTAATAAATTTAATATCCATAGCAGATAATTGGTACATGATCCTCTGAAAATTATTCAAATGATATGTCATCACAGAACCATCATGGTATTTTAAACCCAACATCTGCTTTATTAGAAATATCTTGTTGTTTCTAATTTTTCGGGCATACAGATTTTCAAGTGCTCCAATAGGGTCCGAGCATGTGTCTTCCCAGAAATATAGTTCAAACATTATTCAACCCACTGTCTAATAAAGCCGCAATCCTACAAGTGTAACAGATTCCACTATTCATCTTATTTATTTTCAGGCTTTATAGTAGTGAAGACATGTTGATGAAATTTTTTGACATAGAGCAAATATTTCATTTTTGCCCTTCCAAATGGCATAATTTGTGCCATTCAAAGTAACCATTCTACTAGTGTTTGCTTCCATCGTTTATCACAAATATAAATACTATTTATTATGAGATCATAATAATTCTTTTTTGATGTGGAAGTTCAGACTGTGCTGCAACCACAAAGCATACTCAGATAGAACATTGGCTGTAATACCATTTGCTGGGAATAAATCCCGTAAGAATAATATTCACGATATTAGTGATAAATGCGGACCATTAAGTAATGGTTAAATCAGAAAGAATAGAAATGCAGCAATAATGACACCAAGATTTTACGTGGAAACCCTTCTGAATAAGGGAAAAAATTACGGCCAAGAAGAACAACTGATATCACTATAGCGAGAAATTTTACATTATGTAGTAACGAGTAAAAATACTCCTAGGACCACTAGACTCTCAAAAGAAATAAATACTCTTTTGTTTTTTCCACTTCACACAATATCTCTCACAGTCTATTTTTCGTCATAAACTATTTTTTTATAGTTTATGGAATTCCTTGCTCTCTCTTTTCTCTCTTTGTTGGTGTGATGAAATGAGAGTTAAAGCTCTCCTTTTATAGCCAAAACTCCACTTTTTAAAGCCTACAATATTTGACAATTTGCACTCTTTGCACAATTCCAATAAAGTTGGTTACTAAACCAGATCAAGTCAATAAAATTGGCTACCAAATTATACCAATTCAACAAAGTTGGCTACTTAACCAAACCAAATCAACAAAATTGGCTAGCAAATCATTTGAATGAGACGGACACCATATCAAATACTTCACTGTCAATTCAATATAACTACTTCAAACTTTCAGCAACGTATGAGTGTGTTAGGACATAAGCTGTTGCTTGCTGAGCTTTAGCTCTTTCAGTTGAAAGTTGGTTTTTAATAGTTGGTTCTGGTTGAGTCGGATCAATTCCATTAAATAGAAAGAAAACTATTACAATGAAAAGATGTCCCCTGATTATGTCCCCTGATTATTATGGTATATGGGTTTTGATGCGTATTGCATGTTTTAGGATTTTGACGATCGATTGTATGTAAACGTGGAAAGTATATGTTTCTTAATATTCTTATGCTTCTCTTGCCAAAATATCCACTTCTGTTATTTGACAGTGCTAATGAATTGGTTTGTAGCTGAGACAGCAGCATGGACCTCTATGCTTACTGATTAAGGATCAATCTTACCACCAAAACAATAGCTCCTCGCAACTTCTTGGATTGGGATAATATGACATTTGCACTACCTTCTCCATTAATATTCTTGATTAACTTCTCTTACAGTAGCTCAATTTGCCCAGTCATCAGCCATGCTATCAACTACTGTGGTTGAATACAACCTCAAATTCTACGTTGAGAAGTGTATTTTGCAGGAAAACATGTTTTGCTTGGTGGACCATTGGTAAGAACTGGTTAGAAGGTCTTTGTTCTGATTATCATTAGATCTTTTTTGCTTCTCACATTTGAGACATTTGATACAGTATGATTCCCATTAGTTGAACATAAAATGTTTAGGAATTAGACTATCAACAAACAACTGTGAACTTGAGGCTCCTAGCCTGAAACAATGTTTTTACATATTCAATTTTGCAGAAGATGAATGTTCTCTGATCATCAAAAGCTTAAGAAATTTCCTTGACTAAAACAACTAAACATAATTGTCTGGACTCATCTTATCAGAATGAACCACCTCGTCGTTAAATACATGTAGTAATTGATCACAAACTTTCCGGGAAGATGGCCTTTCAGCAGGTGCATTTTTTGTGCATTGCAGTGCTATTTCCAGCACCTGAAATCCAGCACTTTCTTCTTTGGGTAACAATGGTTTCAACACAGGATCTATGAGCTCTTCCCTAGCGATTCCAGACATTTCAATACGCGACTCAATCCACCTCACCATGTCCATGTCTTCTCCAAAACTCCCATCAGTTGGCATCCTTCCACTCACAAGCTCCATGAGTACAATACCCATGCTATAAACATCACTCTTCTCTGTTGCCTTCAAAGAATAAGCATACTCTGCAAACAAAAAAAGTCAACTCAGTTTAAACCACAAAATTTGGCGGATACAACACAGGCAACTCGAAAATTCAGAAAAAAAGATATAAATCTAAATACCTGGAGCAATATAACCATAAGAACCAGCAAACCACATGTTTGATTCTGTGTTGAAGGAATCATAGTTATCCTTAATGGCTTTGGCCAGCCCAAAATCCCCCAAATGTGCCTCCATGTTAGAGTCTAACAGAATATTGCTGGATTTGATATCCCTGTGAATGATCTTGGGCACACAATCATGGTGAAGGTACTCAATTCCTTGTGCTAATCCCACTGCTATCTTCAGCCTCGCCTCCCAGTCGAGGCACTTCTTCGTCTTATTATTAGCCGGCTGCTTGTGCAGCCAATCCCACACACTTCCATTCTCCATATACTCATATATCAATAGATTTGAACCTTCTCCTCTATTGTTACAATATCCCATTAGCCTCACTAAGTGCCTATGCCTTATCCTCCAAAGTGTCTTGATTTCTCTTGCAAAGCTTTTGTCCAGCAAGAGATCATCTTTGCTTGGTATTCTCTTAATTGCCACTATCTCTCCATTAAACAACTCAGCTTTGTAGACAGTTCCAGATCCACCAGATCCGATTATGAACTCGGTGCTTAGATTATTTGTTGCTTCCATGATGTCATCCCACCTGATATCACGCTTGGCAGCAACACTTCCAAAGAGTGGTCTCTTTTGTCCTTGGGAAGAGCTAGAAGAATAAGCATAATTTACTGAACTTGCTCTTCTAAAGGCTTCTCGCCTTTGCTTGAAAAAGAGGGTAGCTCCAAGCAACAGAAATATAATTACCACTGTAGTTGATATCACTGAAATTATTACCACTGTTGAGTTACTTAGTCCTGGATCCTGATTATTGGACTTGGAGTCTTCGCAATTTTGCAGAGGACTTCCACATAGGTGATTCCCGGTGAATGCATCAGCTGGCCAATGTGCATACTGCTTGTCCAATTTGCCATGAAGTTTGTTGTAAGAGAGGTTAAGCTTGCCCAAACTTCTCATTTCACCAACTTGAGGAGGAACTTCTCCGATGAGCTGGTTATGAGATAGATCAAGTACTTCAAGTTTAGAGAGTGTCCCAACAGAAGGAGGAATTTGGCCAGTGAGGTTGTTGAAACTCAAATCCAGTATGCTTTGAAGATTCTTGAGCTGTCCTAGCTCACTGGGTATTTCACCAGTAAAGGTGTTTCCCGAGAGACGGAGTATGTAGAGCTTGCTTAAGTTGCCAATGGTAGTTGGAATGGGACCAGAAAGTTGGTTTCTATCAAGATTTAGGACATTAAGGGAATTGAGTTTACCAATTTCAAGGGGTATAGGTCCATTCAGTGAATTGTCTTCAAAAGACAGCACTAAAAGCTTTGAACAGTTGAACAATTCTCTAGGAAGAGGTCCTGAGAATTTATTAGAGGCCAGCTTGAGCTCACCCAAGAGGGGCAAGTTTCCGAGCCAAGTAGGGATTAATCCAGAAAGAAGGTTATTATTGAGATCAAGATGGGTGAGCTTTCTGGACAGAGAAAGCTGTGCAGGTATTGAGCCAGTCAACTCATTTCCGGAGAGATCTAGCAGCGATAGTTCGCGGATTAATCCCAGTGTCCAAGGGATTTTTCCAGTGAAACGGTTGTTTCCTAGCCTTAACCTTTCAAGAAATGGTGAATATCCCAGGTGGGATGGAATTTCATTATCAAATGCATTATTTGTAACATCAAAAGAAAGAAAATATGTTGAACTGCATATTGCTGCAATACTACCATTCAGTTTATTATGAGAAAGATTGATTCTCGTCAGATTTGAAACATTGATCAGTTCATCAGGAAGATTACCTTCAAAAGAGTTGTTATAAAGCATAAGCTGCTCCAGAGCTCGAAGATAACCAAACGTCGCAGGGATGCTACCAGATAGTCGATTATCTGCAAAATCAAGGGTCTTCAGTTGGTGACAATTCCCCAAGCTGGCAGGAATTTCACCAGAGAGATCATTTTGTCTAAGATCAATGAAATTCAGCTGCTTCAGCCTTCCAATTGTAATGGGAATGTTGCCTGTGAATTGGTTTCCATAAAAATCGATCATCTGCAAGCTAGAACAATTGCCTATCTCCATTGGGATATCTCCAGATAACTGGTTCTCATATAGAAAGAGGATCTCAAGGTTCCCAAGCATTCCTATCTCTTTCGGTATACTGCCACGTAAGTTGTTGTGAGACAATGCCAACGTTTGCAGATTGGTGAGGTTTGCTATAGACGGAGAAATTGAACCAACCAAAGTGTTGTTGTTAAGCAGGAGATCAGTCAACTCAACCAACTCGTACAGCTCGGCTGGTATCGAACCACTGAGCGTGTTATTAGACAAATCGAGCTGCTTTAGTGACCTGCAATCTCTGAATTCCACAGGAATTTCACCAGAAAGTTGGTTTTCAGATAGCATCATGTGTTCCAAGCTGCTCGCATTGGAACAAATGCTTTTCGGTATGCTACCAGAAAGATTGTTGCTTGTCAGAACCAAGAATAGTAGCTGACCCATGTTGCCGAATTCTCCAGGAATTTCACCAGTAAGTCTGTTTCCAGACAAGTCTAAATTCTGAAGGTTGCTCAACTTTGCCAAGGACTTTGGGATCAAACCTTCAAGCTGATTACCGAGCAAGTTAAGATAAAGCAGCTGATTCATTCCAACAAGCTCAGCAGGAATCTGTCCAGAGAGGCTATTATTAGCAAAGTTGAGAACTTGGAGGTTTTTAAGGTTTGCCAATTCTTCTGGGATTGATCCATTAAGATTATTGACAGCAACACTGAATGCAACTAGGCTGGAGCATTTGCCAATTTCAGCTGGAATTGGACCTTCCAGTTGATTCTCCTGTAAATTCAAGTTCTCAAGCTGGATGAGTTTTCCTAATTCAGAAGGAATTTTACCACCTAAGCTGCATGTGGCCAAACCAAGAGTGACCAAATTTTCAAGATCACCAAAAGTAGTTGGAATTGTCCCTGTTAGGCCATTATCACCAATTCTAAGGACTTGGAGATTTTTTAGCAAGCCAATTTCAGTTGGAATGGGGCCAGTGAGTTGGTTGGAAAAAAGGAGGAGAGATTCCAAAGAAGTAAGGTTAGAAAGAGTAGGTGGAATGGGACCTGAGAGCTGATTAGAAGAAAGATCAAGTTGGAGCAGGTCATGCAAAAGGCCAATGGACGGTGAAATTGACCCACTAAGTGAAGAACCAGAAAGGTTTAGGCTCGCCAATTGTACTGAGTTTCTTGCACATGAAACACCTCTCCATTTACAGTAATTTGGATTGTTTTCAGACCAATCTCTCAAAACATTTTCTGGATCATCAACAAATGATTTCCTTATCTCCAAAAGAATCTTCAGTGTTGTTGATGATGACTCTGTTTCATTCTTGCAAAACACATATCCACTTGAACATATAAGAACTAATGTTACAACATACAAAGCTAAGAAAACTCCTTTAAGCATCCTCATATCTGTGATTGAAGAGATATGAACTGAGTCACATGAAGAGAAAGAAAGATAAGGAAAGCAAAAAATGGAAGTAAATAGGATAGCAGAAAAGGTTTGACTTTTTCACTTATTGGTTCTGCTATTACTGCTAAGAATCATATTCTTGAGCAGAGGTTGAATGGCAGAAGTTTTGTTGTGGGCATTTATGGAAAGAGTGAAGTCAGTGCTATCTTGAGCAGAGAGAAGACGCGTGGTTTTAGAACCAGTGCATGCAGTAGCCATGGTTCTTGGATTTTACGTGAAATAAAAGTGCTGTTTGTGGTTTTCACTACTACTATAATCAAGCTGTTTTCGGTATTTGGAAAGAAGAAACAGTATTAATGAGGGAAATCTTGAAATGGGTACGGAGTAATAAGAAGAGATAAGGAAGGGAGAAGCTACAGCTACTCTCTGTCAGTTGACCACAACAATTCCATTAATGGTCACCGAACTGCTGCTCCATTGAGATAGAGGCTATGAGAGAGAAAGAGATTCTTTCTTTAATGTGGAGCGATATTAATGGTTGAAAGACAAGAACAATATTTAATTAGTGAATGATAAGACAAAGGTCAAGTAAGTCTGAAAAGCCAGCCACGAGGAGAACCGTATTATAGGGAACTATATTTGGAGGATTATTGCTAGGCATAACTATAATTTAGTTAATTATATTTCGTAGTTATTGACAACAGGAGTTGTTCAGATGGTAAGCAACCCCGTTTCCAATCGAGAGTTTGTGAGTTTGAGTCTCCCCAAGAGCAAGGTGGTAAATTTTTAGAGGGAATGATGCTTGGGTCTATTTGGAAACAGCCTCTTTACCCAAGGGTAGGGGTAAGGTCTACGTACATACTACTAAGGGTGCCTGAACCGGGACCGGACCGGGACCGTGGTCCTGGCGATCCCGGGCCTGCCGGTCCATTTAGCCTGTGACGGGCCGGTCCAGAAACGAAGAACCGCCAGGCGGGCCTAGGCCGGTCCTGGCGAGCCCAACTGCTCTTTTTAAATTTTTTTTTTTTTTGAAAAATCAGTAACGACTCTTTTCGAAAGTAGGCATTTGGAGCTTTGTAAAATAGTCATTTGGCCCCCAAACTTTAATTTAACCCCAAACTTTATATAATTACAATTTTTCTCATATCTCAACAATAAATACCCCCTCATTCTTTCATTTTTATTCACCAATTCATCAATATCTCTCAATCTCTCTTTCAATCTTTCTACTACAATTGCTTAATTTATTGTTGAAAATTTGTGAAAAATTGTGAAGTTGTTGAATTGAAGTTTTCAAGTGTTCAACGATTTTCAATTTTCAAGAAGTTGTTCGGCAATCTGGTAAACTCGTTTCAGCTCTTACGTTTTAATAATATATTTTTGTGTTGTTTAGTTTGCATAATTCTAATTAGTATGGCATTTTCTTTGAAAATATGTTCGGTAAAGGAAAAGGTAAAACCGGTGAAAGTAGTGGCCATAATACTACCCTTCCCCCGGCTCCCCGACCTACAAAAGATAAGCAAGTTAAAAGTAGTCGCCAACCTAGACGTCCTACTCCGCCCTTGATAGTGATCACCCTTGTTTTCAATTTACCGATAGTGAATTTCTACATGATGTTGCAGTAGGTGATAGATTAGATGATGAAATTATGAATGCTCTTTATCTTAATGAACCTATCTTAGAGGAAAATGAGGATGATAATGATGATGATGAAACCCAAGCACCAGATTTAGATGAGACACCTACTCGTCCTGTTCATAACTCAAGTAATGCACCGGCACACCCACCTGTAGAAACTCCAACTTTTAGTAGACAACCTGCTAAATATGCAGAAACATCATTAGTTTGGAATTTTTTGACTCAAGTAAGAGAACAAATTAAAGCTAAGTGTAAAACTTGTGGGAAATTACTTGTTCATAAATTTACTGGAGACCGTAGCGGCACAGGTAGTTTGGTTAGGCACATAAAATACACCCTACAGATAGGGCTAGTTTTTTTCAAATGCAAGCGCAACAAGAGGGGACACGTGTAGATTATGCGGTTAACCCTAGTACTTGTTCAAATCTAGTTCAACCAAGAATTAACATGTCACCGGAGGTATTTTATATTACGATCCAAATAGAGATCGTGAAAAATTAGCAAAGATGATTACTGTTATGTGCTTACCTTATACTTTTGCTTCTAATCCTAATTGGGTTTATTATATTAGAAGAGTTTTTAATCCTATTTATAAAGGTTGGCATCGCGCAACAGTTAAGGCCGATATTTATAAATTCAAACATGAATATGAACAATATTTGCGCTATTTATTTACTCATATACCTAATCGGATTTCTATTACTACTGATATTGGTAGAAGTAATAATGACTGTGATTATCTAACTGTTGCAAGTCATTGGATAGAAGAGGACTGGACAATGCAAAAACATATAATTGCATATAGAATAATTAATTCACGTCACACGGGTAGGTTTATAGCTAACATTGTTTCAGATATTTGTAGATATTTTTGCTTTAGCGATAAAATAATAGCAATTTCTATGGATAATGCTTCTAGTAACACTAGTGTAATAATTATGCTTACAAAAACACTAAATCCTGCATTTAGTAATATTTTTCATGTTAGATGTATTTGTCATATTTATCATTTAATTGTTGGTGATGGTATGCGAATTTTAAACATAGATATTAAAAAGGTTCGAATGGCTCTTAATTGGCTATTTTATTCAAATCGTAGAACTAGACTTAGAGAGTATTTTAAAAAATGTGATGAATATGGCCTTAGAGAAAGAAAGGTTCCTAACCCTTGCCCGACTAGGTGGAATTGTATGTACGAAAGTTTAGTAGTTGCGTATGAATATAGAAACACAATTAATGCAACGTTTAATTCTCGGGTAGGTGGTGAGGATGATGATGAAATGCTTACTACCCAAGATTGGACGAATGTTAAAATTCTTTTTGATTTTTTAGAACATTTTCAAGTTGCTACAAATGCATTTTCTGGGCAATATTATCCAACTATTTCAAACTGTTTAGTTTATATTACCGCACTAGCTGATTTGTTGTTGAATTTGGCAAGGGTGGGGATATTTATGAACTTGCTATAAATGAAATGAAATAAAAATTTAAAAAATATCTTTTCCCTATCCTTCCTATTTTTGGTGTTTCTGCAATGTTAAATCCTACAATGAAATTGGGAGGTCCTCATTTTTGGTATTCTAATATTTATAAGGCTTTAGATCTTTCAGACGAGGAAATTGCTACATTTACTGATGCAAAAGCATCAATTAAAATTAATGCTCAAACAGTTTATAATGCTTATAAAGTTGCGTTAGAGCATGCTAGGCCAAATATTCTAACCCCTACTTCGTCTAGCTCACAATCGTCTAAAAGAGTTGCGGGCTTAACAGCTCTTAAATCTTGGACGGAGTTCCGGGGTTCTCAAGGTGATAATTATGATGAAATTTCACATCTAAATGAGCTTCAAGTTTACTTGTCTCAGGGACTTGAGAAGTAGAATCCAGACGGCTCTTTCGATCTTTTGGAATGGTGGAAGTCAAGGGAAAAATATTTTCCGGTTCTTGCAAGGATGGCTCGGGATGTTTTATCAATTCAAGCTTCAACAGTTGCATCGGAGAGCGCTTTCAGTCAAGCAAGACTACAAATCGGTGATCATAGAGCGGCGATGAGGGATAGCTTGGAAAAATCGGTGCTTTTCAGAGATTGGATCCGCGCGGAAAGAAGAAACTTTGGAATTGCAGAATCACAACCGGCGATAGATGAAGCTTATGAAGAAATGATAGCGGAACTTTCAGAGGAATTGGCTTCGCCCGGAAGTGGTGATGAACAAGCTTCGTTTCCACCACCACCAACACAACCTCCTCCCAGCCTTGACGGATTTATGAGATTTGATAGATATACAATGTAGATTATGATGTAGCTTGTACATTGACACATCTTCTTTTAGTTTTTTTTTTCCTTTTAATGGTAGTATTAGTACCTTGTTGTGCTCATTCCATTGGGGGAAGGAAGACTAAGAAAGATATGCCATTTTTGTCATTAAAAATTATAAGACATATCCTTGAATATCTTTTTTCTCAATATTTCTTTGTCTTTACTTCGATACGTTATCCTTGAAAATATATATAACATACAATATATACTACAATAAAATATATACGAGAATATATATACATAACGTACAACGTAAACTACAAGAAAATATATAAGTAATAACATATATACATAAGATACAATATATATAAGAGAATATATATATATATATATATATATATATATATATATATTATACATACGAGATACAATATATATACAATATATACTAATTAGTACAACACAATATACTAATTACTACAACACAATATATACATTATATACTAATTACTACAATACAATATATATACATAATATATATCAATATATACATAATATACAATATATACTAATTACTACAACACACTATATACATAATATACAATATATATACTAATTACTACAACACAATATATACATAATATACAATACATACTAATTACTACAACACAATATACAATGAAATATATATTATATATACTATACTAATAACTTAGTACACCATATAAAATATATTCTACACTATACTAATAACTACTATACAAGATATTGCCTTTAAAAAAAACCTCGTCAGGCCCGCCAGGCCCAGGACCACTGTGGGCTTAGGCCCGTCACGGGCCGGTCTCAACCGCTAGGACCGCCAGGCCCGGCACACGAAGACCGGGACCGCGAAGCCCAGCCAGTTTAGGCTCGGGCCTGGGCCAAAATAAACCGTTATATACTACCCTCCCCAGACCCTACTAAGTGGGATTATACGATGTTATTGTTGTTGTTGTATATTTCTTGGTTATTAATCATTTCCTGCGTTTCATATTAAATGAGATATTCTCCTTTTTAGTCTATTTCAAAATACATGACACATTTTTAAATTTGGAAATAATTCAACTTTAAACTATTTATTTTACCCTCTTTGTCCTTAATGAGAAGTTTTTATAGTCACACAAATGGCATGGCCCACAAACCTTTTACATCTTAATCTTTTAAGACCACAAGTTTTAAAAGTATTTTTTTTTTCTTAATCTCTATGCCGAGTCAAACTACTTCAAACAATATGTAACGAAGGTAGTGCTTGTTATGGGATGTATGTTGCTATATTTAATTCGGTTATATACATTGTATTCAAATCACATATATTCATTTTTATATATTTTACATTGTATTCAATTTCACTATATTGAATTCAGTTGTATTCAAACAACAAAAAATCAAGAAATATCATGTATACCATTCTATTCAATTCATATGTATAGAGTATATTCAATTCGCCTGTATTTATTCTCAATTATTTTACATTGTATTCAATTTCGTTGTATTCAATTCGACTTTATTCAAAATATAAAAAATCACAAAAAACATTGATGTTTAATTGTATTCAATTAATCGTATTTATTTGTAGCTGCTTTTATATTGTACTCAATTTATTATATTTAATCTTACTATATTCAAACAACAAAAATTCAAAAAAAAAAAATAGGGATCTGCCACAAAAATAACCATTGGAATACAGAAATACAAACAAAAATACAAAAAAAAAATATTTGCATTGAAAAATATAAATACACTCAAATTTGAGTGTATTTAGGATTATTTTATGTGAATCAATAGCAAAAAAGAGAAAAAGTTTGCCAAATACATTACATATGTAGATAGAGTCCTCCAGCCAAACAAGACATTGTATATATTGTATAAACAAAAAGAAGGGAGATGAACAAAAATTTGTCCAGATCTGAGAATATACTATCATATTGTATCTACCAAAATCTGGTCAGACGAACAAAAATCCAGCCATAATATATATTTTGTTGTATTTAATTCGTCCACAAGAAATAAAATATACACAAAACCATTGCATACACTAATACCTAAGAAATTCGGTTAGTTGGCCATGAGTTTCAACCATTAATGACGGTGACAGGGGAAGTAATGACGAGCCTGATATAGATTGGGGAATTTGAGGTGCTAAATTGAGGAATTTTCATAACGGATGAGAGAATAGAGAGTACAAAGGAGAGAAAAAAATAAAAAGGAGCTCGGACAGCAGTGTTCCGACATGTTAGCTCGGCAGTTGTTTGCTGACGAGATTTTAAAGAGAGATAGAGAGATTGAGGGAGACTGCGGAGGTGGCTAGACTAGTACGAAAATAAATGCAGAAAGAGAGGAAAAAGTTATTTTAGGGTTATAAATTCCTTAAAAAGGGTATTGTATTATAATTAATTAATATTTATATATGATAATATAGTGTATGATTTAGTTATACCATGTAAAATTTATTATAATATATTTACTCCTTTTATTTTTACTTGTCCATAATGGACTTTGCGCTCCTCTTAAAAAATAATACGTGAAGTATATTATATTTTACCGTGATACTCCTAATAGTGATAGCATTTCAAAAGGTCTTAAAAAATAAATTAGGGAATGAATAATTAATGATAATGGTAAAATACGAAATTTCTCTTGATTTGCTAAAACAACAAGTGAAAATAATTTTTAGTATAGTGGACAAGTAAAAGTGAACGAAGAAAGTACTAAATTATTCAACAATATAACATATGTAATATGTTTATATGTATTATCAATATAGTTGATGTCACGACCCAATTTCTCCCTCCCTAAACTGTCGTGATAACACCTAGTCCCTATGACTAGGTAACCTAACACATTGCAGAAATGAAACAAAAGTGAACGTTAACTACTGACGGTATAATTATCTAATAAGCAACTAAATGCCACTTGACATATACAATTATCACTTCAAAAATGCACCAAACAATACCCAAAATTCGGAAACTCGAAAGTCACAAGCTACTAAGATGTTTTAACCATTCCATACAACATCTCTACAGAAAGAAAAAGAAATGAACATTGGGGGGGGGGGGGGATAGAGGGGGACTCCGAGGATCTGCGGGCACGGGCAGCTGTACCTTGAAGTCTTCAACAAGTAGCAGCAACTGCAACTAGTGATGAGGTTAGTACGATGAACCTGGATATGTACACAAAAAATATGTGTAGGAAAGGGTATGAGTACTGTTGCACTCTGTTTTTCTCGCAAAATCGGGTTTACGACATTTTGGAGGACAACTCATTTCTTTTGGGAATTGTGTTTGATTTGAAGAGTCGCCATCTAATGATTAGGGTGTATTAGGACACCAAATAGATTTGATTTGAGTAACCACAGATTGGGTAAGGGCTTGAAATTATTCTAAGGGGAAGGCGTTAGGCACCCCTCAGAATCCACTAGTATGATTTCCGGCCAGACTATTATTGTGAATTTAGGTGCAAATAATATGTAGGCAAATAAAACTTCAGATAAGAGGGGATTTCACATAATGGTTTACAAATAAACAAAGTTGGAAAGAACTTAGAAGAAAGAGTTTGAAATTTTAGAAGAAATAAAGAAATAAAGGGAAAGGAGGGTCCTAGATTTATTAATAATCTGGATCACCCCACACAATGCCCGATAATTACTTCTCAATTAGGGGATACATGTGACTTATCGTATGGTCATCATATCCATATATACCATTCTCACCCCGTTAAGGTATTAAAGTGCAGAATGGTCTCGTTTACTTATTGCATGCTATTAACTGTTCCAATCCAATTAGTCCCCGGGCATTTAGGACTACTAATCCTAAAAGGGTAGGGATATTAGGCTTATTTATAGTTTCAAAGGCAAAACAAAAAACATAAAGATCTATACAAAACATGTATTGCAAGTTGAGGAAAGCACATAACTAGCAAAGGCTCATATATACCCTCTTTAAACAAAAAGCACATAATTAGCATGTCTTACACATACTGTTTAGGGTATGATTAAATACTAAACATGAAAGAACTTAAAGATTGAAGTAGACTGATTTATTAATAATGCAGATAAGAAGCCCAAATCAAGCTTGCCAGCTGGTTGTAGTTAATTGAATAGATTCAGTTTATAATTTTACCCTAATGCTTGCCTAAGTGTTGGACAATGATTTTATAGGTATGGTATCTATCTAATTCAGAAAGCAAAGAAATAACGAGGTCTAAAATAAACTGAATATGTACTGGTTAAAAAGGGTAGTCCGGTTGTTAAAAACAAAGGCAAGTTTTAAGGAAGGTTATAAGTTCTGCAACTGATAGTACCCGTTATTACTGATGTTGGCTCTATACGTGAATGAAGCGATTCAGATTCGATTAGGAGTTCCTATAGGCTTGGTTTCTAGGAGTTGTTCATTTTAAGCCTTTACAGACATGGTATAAAATACAAAAGACTCGTTTTAAACCTATGAACATGATATCTAGATGCAAAATAAGTTTAAGACCTATGACCATGATATCTAGGTGCAGAAATTTGTTTAAGATATACGAACATCATATCTAGGTGAAATTGAATGTGCTGATTTGGACAATCCTGTAGGCATGATTTCTATATGAGTATAGTAGTCTTATGATCATGATTTCTATATGATGGATATACAGAATTCAGAAGGACGTATAGGCATGATTTCTATATGCATTTGCATATGCAGATTTCCAAATACCTATTGACATGATTTCTAGATGCATGCAGATTTTAAATACCTATAGGTATGATTTCTATATGCATATGCAGAATTCAAAATATTAATAGGCATGGTGTATACCCTTTTTTGAATATATAGTTACCCGCCCTTTTTCACTAACCATCCGTAATAGTTTATTACAAATTATTACAGCACCAGGAATAAGGTAAAAATACATCAAAAAAAAAGTACAACCAAGGAGAGCTTGATTCAAACTTCATGTCTGAAATATAAGATAAACCAACTCCAAGAGATCATGATCCAAAGCCTTTCTCCCATTTGAGCGTGTCAAAATTTCCTAAGAGCCTTAACAAGACTTCAGGAAATGCTCACACTGTGAACATGTAATTTTTTCCTTATATGAATTACTCTCATAAATTCGAAACAAAATAATTTCTTTCAGTGTATGCGATCTTGTGGATTTTCGTGGCATGCTATGTTAATTGTTTGCATTTTTGTTCGTACATTTTAACTAGTGAAAAATACAAAAGATGTATTGCATGTGTATTTAGAAGTTAATTTGATATTTTTCAAGAATTAATTAGAAATTAATCATTTTATATAAAAAGAGAGAAAAATAAAAAATAGTTTAATTCGCACCTTTAATTTTAACTTTGATGTTAGGTGATTTTTCTTTCAATTTGTTTTAATTATCTGGGATAATTTGGTTTCATAATTTAATTTAGGAATTCATTTTCATATTTTCGGTTAATTAGGTTCTTTATTAAAATAAATATAAATTTTTTTTGTTCATTTGGCATTCTTCTCTTTAAAATTTTGAATTTGAGAACTATTCAATTTTTTTATAAATTTTGTGATTAATAATTAAGCTAATTTAGTAAGATAATTGAGTTTAGGAATTAATTTAAGTTTTTATTTTAATTTGGAAAATAATTAAAAAAGCAAATTAAAGACAATAGAGAAAGGTGTGATGCTCAGATATACACCCTCAAACCCGTCCAAATTGAATAATGAACGGCCCCAGACCCGGTCCGCCCTCCCCCCCCTTCTATAAACTAAAACGACACTGTTTTGCCCAATCTAATCTCAGTCGTCGAGGATCTCTGATCCAACGGTCGAGAAGTGATCCACCCTTGGTATATTAATGTCCAAACGGGCCCTACCCCCTTAGAACCCCATACCCCTCGTCTCTATCACCTGTCCGTCCACTATCTTGAACCGCCAGCCGAAAATCGACTCCACCGGCGGCGATCATCCAATGACCTCCATTTTTACACCATAGGCTCGCCTTGACCTCCGCATCTCGCATCTGCTAGTATTTTTCCTAAAAAAACTCCCAAACAATAATCTTTGAAAACCTACCCGCCGCCATGGATTCCTCTGCTGTGTCCGGCGGCGCTGCTTCCAAATTACCCCAAATTCACACCTACAATCCCCATCCCTCATGATGAATCCACAAATACTTTCCTTCGAATACCCCTCTAATGGATGGAATCCTAAATCGTAGTCCCTACATTTTCAAACTCTACGGGTCTGAGGACCTTCTAATTTTTGTTGAACCTTAGTCATGTGTCCTCACACGGAAAAACACAAGACTAAGACCTAACAAGGTCAAGAGCGATGGAGTTCTGCAAGTTGAGGCAGGGCTGTTCTGAGTCGTTAGGTATTTCTTTATCTCTGCTCTTTTGTTTTTTCTACTAGTCGTCGTTATGCCATCTTCTCCTCCTTCTTCTTTTTGAACTTTCTCAATGTCCCAGTTTTTTTAGTCTTTCACATGCATGTTAGTTTAGGAGATTTATTATCTTTTCTTTAATTAGCTTCAATAATCTGTCAGTAACTGTTTTTTAATTTCATTAAGCATTAATTGGAATTGTTAAATTTGTGGCTCGAATGGCTCTTGTTCTTTGTCCAATTCAAAATTTGGGGTTTGGCTTGGGTTATGGGCTTGGAGTATAGCTTTGAGCTCTTTGGGTCATTTGTAACCCAATTCAAAAGGTCCGGCTATCTCTGAGCCCATGTTATTTGTTAGTCTAGAATAATTTTCAGGGGATGGGAGGGTAGTGTAGGTAATATGACCAGGGAATCTTTAGTAATAGTAACAGGAAGCTTCTATTAGGGGTTTCCTATAAATTTAGGATATAACTTGTCAAGCAAGCTATAAAAGCAGGGACATAAACGAAATTAAAAAACCTAAGGGTTGCCCTAGTGACTTGCCTATAAAGGCATAGTCACTTGCAGCTTAAGAAAAAAGAGATGAAAAAAAAAAGTTGAAAACCCAGAAAATACAAAAAAGCTGTATGTTTACTGTTTCATTGAAGATTTTGAAGAGCTAAGTGAGAAAATAATAAGAAAAATATAAAAATCGATAGAACTCTATTGTTCCATTGATGTTTAGAGATTTTAGAAGAAAAATTCTAAAAATAAGAAAACAACTGAAAATCTTTGAAAAAAACTATTCTGTTGAATTCCTTTCTCTGATTCCTGAAATTTTAAACTGCTTAAGCAATTTGTGATTCGCTTTGGAGCATAAAAATGGTTTGAATTAGAAGTTAGGATTAATTCCTTGGGATTTGAAAAGGATTTGTCATTTCATTGGTTTGGATTTCAAAAATGAGCTAAATCTGTGTGGTTGAAGAGTTTTTACTTGAATTTGGTTTTTGCTTACGATTCTCTTGCTGGGTGGAGTTGATTTCTGCTGACATTATCTTATTGCTGGTTTGTTCTGCTGTTATCTACTGTTTCTTCACCTCCTTCCCTTTCAATTTCCAGGTATATCTTGATCCTTATGGATGTCACTTGACATGTAATGTGTAGCATGAGTTAAGGAGGGAAAAAAGGTGGTGCTATTTGTGGATCTCACTTTTGGCTTTTAGTTTTATGGTTGCCTTGTAGGTTTGAAGCATAGTTTGATGTATTTGTCAAAGAGGGGTTGTAATTAATTAGACCATGTTAGTTTGTGGTGCTATTGGTGTTGGACTTCGTCTGATTTTATCTTGCTCTTATCCCTGGTTTTAGCTTATATTAATGGATGTAACATGGACTGTTAAGAATGGTTGCAAGTATCATGTAATATGGACTGTTAATATCGATGTAGTAGAGGTCATCTAAAGCTGTGTATGGTATAGTTACATCTGTGGTTTGTTGGGAATCAAAAGTGTTCAGTTGTGTTGAAGGAGGTTCAGTGTTGAATGTTGGAATTCAAATGACATTAGTTGGGTGTCAAAATTCTCTGATTTTAGTTATTTCCACGCTTACAATAGTTATACGCGAGTTTTCATCTATTTTATCCCATTGCAGATTTTCATTTGGATAAACACGTATGTGTTTGTGTGATTGAAGTAATTGACTCATGAGTCCAATTTTTATTTGATAATTTAGTCCCTCAGTTGGTTCGTTTCCATCTTAAGTAGTGAATCGTTTGGGATTAAACTTTGAATTCTTTGAAGTAATAACATGCTATAGTTCTGGTTTAGTCTTGAAAACTAACACGTTGTGTTCTATTCGATAGAACTGGAATCCTGTTCATAAGTAGGACAAGAGATTTATTAGCTTTGTTGTTGAGCGAATATGAATCTTGCCTAGATCAGATTGAGATAAGCAAAAGAGTATACATACACTTCTTTCTTTATATTCTCTTTATTTTCGTTTAATTTGTCAACCTCTCAATAATTTTCATAATCATGCCTTGCAATAATCTTAAAGTAGTTTAGGAGACAATTTCGAACATCCGTAGTTTGTTTTAATTAAGTAAACCCCTTTGGAATAATTTTAGACGTGCCATGTCAAGTGAAATCTCCAATCGCGTAGCCCTTGTTTAATTAAATCCATATTGATCCTAAGAATTTGAGGTGTACTAATGAGAGAATTTTCCATGGCCCTTGCAAATTGGAAAACACGCAACTGCTTTAGGCGAGATAGTTAAAAATATACTTTCCTAGATTCGAGTGTGCATTTATGTGACCCAAATCCAAATCTAAAGGTTAGGTAAAATGTGTTGCAAACAACGGGTGCATTTACATGACGTGGTTTAAGACACTTTTTAACAAATGTTGCAATCTTCTTAAAATTCATTAAAAATGGTTAAAGGGTTTGTCGACGCCCCCACTTTCAAAGGAGTTGAAATCGGGTTCACGACATTTTGGGAGGATAGATCTATTCCCTTTCGAGAATTGGGTTTTGGAATTGGAGAGTCGCCACATAATGATTATAGTGCATTAGGAAACTTTAAGAAGGGTTTGAGTTGAAGAAACCAGAGTTTGGGTAAGGGCTAGAAATTATCTCGAGCGGAAGGTATTAGGAAACCCTCAAGATCCACTAGAGTGGTCCCGACCATGTTACATTGTGACTTTACAAATAAGCAATCAAGGCTCAAATAAGGACTTGCAATTAAATTGGAACTTGTGTGAGAGAGAGTAGAAATTTGAAAGGTCTAAACAATTCCAAAGAAAGCAAACAAAGACAAACAAAGGAAAAAAGCGATCCTAGGTTTATGATTAATATGGATCACGTCAATACAATACCAAGTTATCACCCTTCGGAAAAGGGACTACATGAGATATTAGCACATCGGTCATCATCTCCATATTCTACCCTTCCCACCTCGTAAAGGTTATTTAAACATGTGGATTGGTCACGAATGCTTATTGCGTGCTATTACCCATCCCTTGCTATAAGTCCTAGAGGGTATTTAGGACCAACTATTCTTATAGGGTAAGGACTAGGCTAAACCCTCAGGTTTACAGGACAAAATGCTAGGCGCCATATATAACAAGTAGGACTACACATAAAGGGAACATACAAAGGAAAATAAGAGCTCACAAATCCCTCCACACATAAAAATATAATTAGCACGTCTCACACACATTTAAGGTCTTAAAAAAAGAGTTTAAAAGAAGGAATGTCGAAAAAGATAAGCTGCAGCAGAAGCACAAGGTTTAAAACTGAGTACCCTAAAGAACGTCCGAGTTTCAGAAAACAAGAGATGGCAGTAAGTATATAGTAGTTTAGGAATTAGTAAAGTATAAATAAACATTTTGAAACATACTTTGAAAATATAGTAATGACATTAAAGACACAATAAAAATAGCACGATTCTGGACAGGAAAAACAATCCAGTAGAAGACTGATAAAATAGATGCCCGGTTATGAGATTATGTCAAACCAGGACGGGAACTTTGATCGATTTGCAACAGTGGAGATAAATTTTTCAAAACACTCCTTGAAAATACAGTAGTGATATTAAAGATGATATAACCTAACAAGGCATAGAATAATTAAAAGTAGCACGAGTCCAAATAAGAAAATAACCCAGTAGAAATGTGACAAACATATGCACGATCCTGAGGTTATTTCAAAAACAGGATGGGAGTTTTAACAGAAAACAGAGTAAACTTCAGCGAGACGAATAAGGAACGGAGTTTAGGAATTTAAAAGAGGCCGAGTAGTCTGAAAACTGGCAAAACAAAATTGATCAATTTTATTAGGCTTGAATCTTGCCTCGGCATCATATGTATTGCCTACTTGAAAGTTGAACATTCATATTGATCCAATTTTAAGAAGCGGACACAGTTTAATCCTAAACTTGTGTTATTATTAAACAACTTGGCGAGGCGTTCAGAAAATTGCAAATCAGACAAAATATAAATCCTAAGTGACATGATATCTAATGCACATAGAAGTTCTTAAAGCATGATCTCTAAATGCAGTAGTGATTTTTATAACAATTTGTAAATTACTAACCGATTACAACGTTTGTTTCGGAGACACAAGACAGACCTAGAAAGAATTTATTCTCCAAGTCATCTCGAGACTTTATGAAGTGAGTATAACAATATGAAAAAACGAGGAGCCTAAACCGGATATCTATGTGTAAGATTCATGTCCTATACATGATGTCCATTGCACAAATAGGTAAGTAAAGTCCTATAAGCATGTTTTCTATCCGCTAATCAAATTAAGCATGCATAATCCCACCCAATTTCACTATAGACCCCATAAGTTGTTTACAAATTATTACAAACCATGATAACTGAATTACATAAGTAAAGAAAAAAAAAGAAGCTACTTTATAGGGAGCCTTCAACCAAGCCCAATCTTCCACCCTCAATTCTTTCGGGTTTCACGAACTTTTATGTGGTCTAGGTGCGGAAATTCTCCCTAAGGACCTATTGGGGTCCTTGGAAAATACCAGCACCCAAACACTACCAAAATGTTAAACAAGTGCAGTGTGAAATTATCAGCCTTGTGCATCAAAGTTCAATGGGTACTCAAGGGTATCCAAGGTAATGCTTACATGAAAGTGGTAGAACCTAAACTCTAGGATTACTGAGTGTGCTTATAGTTTTAAAGAAGTTGAGTTGGAAAATAGTTTTGAAACAACTTGTTTGAAGTATGTTTTGGAAAACAACAGAAGGTTTTATTTTGAGAGGGAAAGGGAATAGGGCAATCAGAACAACAACTCTGAACAAAATAGCACACATAGAACAAATGCAAAGAAAAGTACCATTTCAATAATCACAAACAGGGAAGTAAGTGGTCGGGTACAAACAAGAAACACACAAGAGTGAGTACACGATAGGCAGGATTGCATATAAGTGAGAACCAGAGAAGTCTTCAAGGAAGTATTACAAAATTACACACAAAGTAGTAACCACAAAAATAATTTTACCCCAAAGCTGTTCATTCCAGGTATCAAAGGAATAGAAGTGAAACATAATCACATTGAGGGATACTAGAGGGATAGCATGATGAGTTTAAGGGAGGGGATACCATTTAGGAATCATGATAGTAAAGCAATAAGTAGACATGCACAACAGAACCATAAGTAAAAGAATAGTAGAAATGAGATGAATTGAAATACCAAAAGAAACATGTTGTTCTAGGATACTATAAACTAGAAACATACCAGTCAAGAGTGAGAATAGAATAGCAAGGTGTAGAGAGGTAGAGCAACAGGACAATAGTATGCAGAACAAGAAAGAGAGCAGCGAGACAATAGTGTGTAGATGCAAGAGAGAAACAGTAATTGCTCAGTCTTGGATTTCAGCCGACTGAATAATCAGTAACTAGCAAACGAAAATATTTATGAGAATAAGAGAGAACTCAGAACAATATTAGTATTCTCTTTTTGTATGTGTTTGTGTATATCTTAGTGATCCTCCTCCCATTTTCGCAAAAGAGAATAGAGTATTTATAATATTGAAAACGAGTAAAACAAATAAGGTAAGGAGTACTAATTTTACATAATTATGGAAACAATAATCAATCAGCATCAATTAAAGACACGGACCCCTTTAATTAGGAAATCGAGTCCTAACGGTATAATCATAGCTAAATAAGGAAAATAACTCAACTCATAGACTGACTTTAACCCAATTGGAGCAGTAACTTCATGTGGCATATAATAACGGCCAAATACAGAATGTTTCAAGTGTGGAAAATACAATGACAGCATATTGTGCACACAAATTAGATCAAAGAAACACAGATGAAATTGAAAATCACAGGGAATCAATACTAAGTAGGGAGAGCATTTCACAAATAAGGAAGTGCTTCAAAAAAATCCGTGTAATAGTTCTAAGGAAAACATATACAAATCAGGGATTCGAAGAGATGCACAAAATCAGCGGAGTATTTTGGTAAAAAATGAACAATTAGACCTATAAAACACAATAGGCATGAAAATCAAAGAACCATAAGCAAGCAATCACAGAATTAGTAGAAGGCTGGAACCCTAAGGCATAGAACTCGGAGAGTAACCAGAAGATCACACAAACAAGCACATAACACAAACATAAACACATAATACTAATAGAAATCAGAAGATATAGCGATTTCGAAAGGGGTTCAGAAACCCTAGTTTTGAAAATAAGAACAAAACATTGAAAATTGAACAATCGAAGAAATCGATTAGAGAGTAGTATAAAACACAAATAATAAGTTAAAATCATTTTTCTAAAAGATAGAGATTAAGAGGTCTAGTAAGAAATTAGGGTTTCGTAATAAACCAGTGAGAGGTAAGGAACTTGGCTGTGAAATTCGTTAATAATGATGCTCGTAGCATTGCCGGACCATAACACATCAGAGAAAGAGTCAGAGACAAACCAGACCAATCTTCAGTGACCATATCGCATGGTAGAGGCTCCTAGGGCCTCAAATATAGAGGGAATAAACTAGGAAAAGCTTCACGGTGACTGGTGGTCAAGAAAAGTGAGGATGGAGGTCGCTGGAGAGGCGATGGCTTCATCAGAGACGAGAGAGAGAACCAGAAGATTCTAGAGAGAAGGGAGAGCAAGTGTTAGCATAAATTTAGGGGAAGTTGTCAGATTTAATTTAGGAAAATAAATCTGGGCCGTTGATCTTATTTGATCAACGGCTCAGAGCAAATCAAGGCTGGACTGGATCGGGTGATTTAGGAATATGGGTCGGGGATTTGGGTTTGAAATTGGGTTTCAATTTGGGTTGTATGAGAAACAAATCTGGTTAGCATTTAAATAGCCACTTTTCCTCTTTTTTATTTTATAAAAATAGTGAAAAGGATTTTAAAAATAAATGAAAAGCAGTAAATTAATTAATGGTATCTAAATATTAATCTAAAAATACTGGATATGGTTTTATAATTATAAAATGTTGTTATTCGTAAAATAAGCTATAATTGCAATTATATTCAATTTAGCTTTAAAATTATCAATAAAAGGTGTAAAAATATGCAACATTTATTTAAACTATATTTCCTATAAATATAAGAGTAAAATGAACTATTCACCAAAGTAATAATTTTGGGAATAATTATTGAATTTGATAGTATTAAAATAGACGATAAATTGGTCTTAAAAGATCTTTAAAAATTTGGAAAAGTACCAAAACACTTCGGTATAGTCATATATGCATCTATATGTTATTTTGAAAGTACTTTGAGTATAAGAAGTATCTAGGGAAAAAATAGGTGTCAACAGGGTTAAAATTCCACATAGGTTCGAAATGTATTTAAATCACATAATTAAGTCTAATATAACAATTGAGAGACCGTGCTAGAATGACGGAACTCGGGAATGTTTAACACATTCTTTCGGGTTAACAGAATTCCTTACCTAGATTTCTGGCTCGCAGACTGTATTAGAAAATTAAACCTTCCTCGATTTGGGATTTTAAACCGGTGACTTGGGACACCATTAATTATCATACGTGGCGACTCTGAATTATCTTTTAAGATAATCACATTTTAATTGTCCTTTAATTAGAAAAACTCCCTTTATTTATGCCCTTCACGGATGTAGTGGTAAAAAGGAGGTATGACACACACTCAAATGTAGTATTAGAACATCGACAAGTGTGGTGTGGAAGGGTCGGATCTCAACTGTCCAAGTTTAGAGGGAACTCAAAAGGGACAAAGGCAGGGCTCACAAGAGGGGGGCAGAACTTAAAGATTAAGAAAGCGTGCAAGTACATAACAGAATGTTGAAGGGGAAAAGGAGAGGGAAATAGCTACAATTAAGCACACATAAGGGGTTCAGGGGAATAGGGAGGTTGTAAATAGCCTATTAGTTAGGCAACGGTAGACTTCAGGCAATCTAGGATACCAGGGGATCATGTTTAACTCACGGTCAATAACTTGTAGTATTGCCATGCCTCAAAACATAGCTTAAACACATAGGAGGGTAGGTGTATGGAATCCTAATAGAATAGGCAGAAGAGAACAGTATGATAGAGTAAGTGTTGAACTATACAGAAGCAGTAAGCAGACTTGGATACAAAAGCAGTAAATAAATACATTGTTGTGGTGATAAAAACCCTTAAATCTGGACATACCAGTTTCAAAGAAGCAAATAGAGATAAGACAGGCAACAGGTCTGGTAAACAGGCCGCAATACAAGTAATAAGAGAGAATATTTTTGAGTGTAAGTGTAAGTTCAGAAAGACACGAGTGATGGATGTGTTTGTGTTAATAAGAGAGTCATGCATTTATAATGTGAAAAACAGGCAGAAATAAGGTAAGAAAAATAACTATGGAACTGGTATCAGTTAAAACAATTAGTACAAGGCTTCTTGTCATTTGGGAACTCAGACTTAAACGGTAATGAGCAAAAATTTATTTAAGGAAAAAGGTCAATTAAGCACCTTGTGCAAAGTAGGCAATTATGGTAAATACATAGGAGTTTATTTAGGGGAAGAGTTTTGAAATACAAGGTCAAAACAAAATAAGGTAAGAATCAATTAGTACACAGTAAATCAAGGAGTCTGAGATTTGTAATTATTTGTCCATGAATAAACCAAGTCAGAAAGGCTAGGGAAAGTTTTCGACTCAAATCAAGTAATAGGAAAATCGGCAAACAAGGAATGAAATCAATCATACCTACACAAAAAGCCATTTTAGAGGGAAGTTAAACACATATAAAGAGTACACAAGTATGCTAGGCTGAATTTAGGACAAACAAAGACGTCATGGAAGTGCAAAATCAGTAGGTAGTAGACTATATGATCATGTTAGTCTCATAGGTTAGCAATGTAGAAGAGAGAGAGTATCAAATAGCATACAAATGGTCCAATAGAAAGATTTTAGAAGAATTTACCAGGGAATCAGAACCATACAGAGAAACAAATGGCGAAACAAAGATTTTGAAGCCTAATTAAGTAGTAGATTTTAGAAACTCGAAATAGGCTAAAGAGGTTAGGGTTTTGAAATCAAACAAGTTCAGAGATGAAGAACAAGCAAACTACATAGCCAATGGTCTCAAAACTCGAATGAATACACAAATTTAGCATCACTACCATCAATAGAGTGCAGAGATGTAAAGACAAGTAATCAAGGAAGAAGTTACTAACGAAACAAGTTCAGAGGTCTTAGAAAGGAACAAAGGCTGGTGCATGTCTATCCAAGTCACTGAAACAAACTGCATACTCTGAAAAAATTATAGCACCCTGGCGCAACTTCTTAAACTCTATGCGCCATGCGTCTCTAAGGCTCTGAGGGACATATTCTCTCAAACACATGTCCGATAATTAGTCCATGTTAGGAAAACTTCCTCAGCTGGACTGTCCAACTCATAAGCACACCACTATTGATAGGTTGCTACTCGAAGCTAAAATGCAGTGAAAAAAAACTCCACTCGACTCTGCTACACTCAAAGTGCAAAGGACACGATGGCACTCCTCTAGAATTCCCTGAGCATCCTTTGATGCTAGGCCACTGAATGTAGGAGGATCGTACTTCTTATACCTTTCAAGCTTATACTGCTCTCCTCCAAAGTTGTTGCCCTACCCTTGGGATGAACTAGGGCTACACGTGGTACCTGTATAACCTCTGGAATCTAATCAACTTGAACCCGCTTCTCTGGGGTGCGGGAAGCGGGAGTCTGTACCCCTCCCCCAGCCTGAGATGTGGTTGCAGCAAGGGGAATCAATCCTGCCTGATCTAGAGTACAGTACATGCTCATGTACTGTGCAAGGGTCTCCGGGAGAGCTGGAGTTGTAGTGATAGGCGTATCCGGTGCTTGTGCTCCGACTGCAGCTATTGGTGGCGCCTCTCCAGCAGCTCACGCGGGTGATCTAGCTACACCACATGTGCATCCTTGGCCTCTACCCCAGCCTCGGTCTCTGGCCGTGGGTGCCTGATCATCTCCGATATCACGTGTCGTCACCATCTATGAAACAATAGAAGACAAAAGTTTAGAATTTTGAAGTTAATAATCTTGCACGACAAGGAATCAAATTAAGTAGAATTTTTCTAACAGTTTTAAAGCGTGCCGAAGATATGTACAGATGTCTCCAAACCAATCTGCATGACTCTGATAAATCGGCTAGTGACTCACGACTCCTATGAACCTAGAGCTCTTATACCAATTTGTCACGACCTAATCTCTCCCTCCGTTAACTATCGTGACGGTACCTAGTTTCTACGACTAGATAAGCCTAACACATCGCGGAAATTAAACAATAGCATGAACATTAACTACTGACAGTACAATTATCTAATAAGCAACTAAATGCCACTTGGCATATGCAATTATCACTTCACAAATGTACCGAACAATACCCAAAACCCGAAAGCTTACAACTCACAAGCTACTAAGATGTTTTAACAATTTTGTACAATATCTCTACAGCAAGAAAGAGAAATGAACATATGGGCATAAAGAGGAACTCCGAGGATCTGCGGGCGCGAGCAAATGTACCTTAAAGTCTCCAACAAGCACTAATGGATGCAACTAGTAATGAGGCTAGTACGATAAAGCGAGATCTGCACACAAAAACATATGCAGCAATGGGCATGAGTATACCACAATGGTACCCAGTATGTGCCAAACCTAACCTCGATCGAATAATAACGAGATCAGGCCAGGGCCCAACTGGTATAAATATAATGAAATAATACAGAAATAAATATTACAGTAAAATAAATACAGAAATCTAACAGGAATAGAACTCAATGAAAACCAACAACTCAGAATACAATAATAGAAACAGGGGGATCTCCCGAGATACTGTCCGGTAATCCCAAACGTAAATGTACAGGGGGATCTCCTAGAATACCTTTCCGTAATGCCAAAGTAAATATACAGTGCTGGAGGATCTCCCGGAATGTCGTTCCATAGTCCCAAAGTAAATATGCAGTAAAAGGGGATTTCATGGAATACCATTGCATAGTCCCAAAATAAATGTACAGCTCAACCAGTATAAAAAGGATTTTCAGCAAGGAAACCTATGGTTTAAACTAAGTTCACATAAAAGGAATTAGGTAATTTTACTAAACATGCTGCATAGAGTTCAAATAGGCAGTTAAAACACTTAAGCATGCTTTTCTAATCAAGGTAGTTACATATGCTAGTATGGTTCAAATAAGGAGAAAACGGGTTATGACTTGGTGAAAAATAGAGTTTTACAACAAATAGCCCATGTACATACTCGTCACCTGAAGTACACGACGCTCATATATCAAATGATACCAAATCCTAAGAGGAGTTTCCCCATACAAATTTAGACAAGTCACTGACCTCGAATCAAGCTCAATTCAATTCAAAACATTGCTCTTTCCACGAATATTTGACATCGAATAGACCAAATCTAGCCAAAACTAACTACACCACATAAGTATAACTACAACAAACTAATCTAGCTATTGAAATCAAAGTTAAGGAGAGAAATTAGAAAAACGCCCAAAAAGCCTCTGCGAGCCCACATCTCGAAATCGGATAAAAGTCACAAATTATGAACATCCATTTACTCACGAGTTTTTCCGTACAAAATTATCTAAATCCGATGTCAAAATTCAATCAAAACTTGAAATCTTAGTTGAAGAACTTCGTTCAATTTCTCTCAATTTTCACCCAAAATCTAAAATTAAATGATAAAATTAATGATAGATTAGTGGATATAACCAAAAATGAATTGGTAGAATCAGATATCTCTGAAAATCCCTCAAAACCTCATCCAAATCCGAGATCTCAAACTCAAGTTTTGATAAAAATGCCCAAACCCTTATTTTTGAAACATTATAATCGCCCAGGTAAATCCTTCTTCGAGAACGCAGAAGGCCCTTACATTCGCGAAGCACAATTTGATTGGACCAGAATTCCTTCATCACGAATGTGATGACCCTGTCATAAACGCGATAGCCACTCTCTCTCCTACGCAAATGTGTGACCCTTTTTGTGAACGCGTAGGCATATGACCTCTTAGCTTTAAGAACGCGGGACGAACATTGCAAACGCGAAGCGTTAAATTTCCACCCGCCGCAGCTCCTCTTTGCGAATGCGAGACCCCCTTCGCGAACGCGAAGAAGGAAACTAGAGCCAGAGACTTCAATAATTTTCTACAATATTTTCTTAATTCTAAATGTTTTTTAACCCCCGAAATCAACCCTAGGCCTCCGAGACCTCAACCAAACATGCCAACAAGTCCTAAAACACTATATGAACTTAGTCAAGCTCTCAAATGACATCAAAGAATGCTAAATTCACGAATCACCCTCCAATTTAAACTTAAAGTACTTGAAAATTCAAATTTCCACCAACACTGCCGAAACCTATCAAATCACGTACGATTGACCCCAAATTTTACACACAAGTATTCAACACTAAGGATCTAGTCTAACTCCGGAATCGGATTTCAAACCCGAGTTCAAAAATTTCACTACCGGCCCAATACTCCAAAAATTCGACTTTTGTCATTTCAAGCCTAAATGAGTTACGGACCTCAAAAACACAATTCAGACAAGCCCCTAATCCCAAATTCACCCAACAAAGCTAACAAAATTGACGAAATTTTATTCTGGAGCCGTCTTTATAATGTTCCGACTATGGTCCAAATTCTAAGACTTAAGCTTCCATTTAGGGGCTAAATGTCCCAAATACTTCAAAAACTAAAACGAATCTTTCCGGAAAGTCACAATAGCAGATAAAAATACTGTGAAAGTAGTCAATGGGGGATCGGGGCTCTAAATCTCAAAATGACCGACCAGGTCGTTACAATTTAACTAGTTATAGCATATTATTCATTACCCCATTTATTCCAATTTATGTGAAACTGTTTTACTGAGCATGAATTTTAAAATTTTATGGTCCAAAACAAGTCAAAATGGGGGCATAGTATTGCGTGATTATAAAAGCTTCTCATCAAGGGTAAAATTGGAAGTTTAAGCTAAATCGTTTCTAAATTTATTAAAGGGTTATTCTTTTGAAACGGTTCAAAAAGAATATATGTTCACATATACTGAAATAGAGGGATATATTTTTATGTTACCAATTTATGATTAGTATATGTATTGATTTACTGTTGTACGTAATCTTAATCTGATGTTATAAAAAATTGTACATTATAGAGCTTTTTTTTTTTGTTGCTAAATACATTATAGAGCTTAAGTTTATACTGGAAACATATTGGGCCGGGGAAGAGATATGGGATTACAAGAGAAGATACAGTAGTTGGTGATTGAAATGTTGGTTTTGCTTTAAATTGTGCATTAGATGAAAAGGACTTGAACTTTTAAAGAAAGTGATTGGTTGCATTTCCAAATTATCCATTAGTACTAACTGGTTGTACTTATCGAATGATTAAGGAGAAGCCTTACAAAGTCAAACATGCCCCCACATTCCCCACGTATACATACAACAAGATTCCTAATTCCTCTTTTAACACTTTAATTATTACGTTTTTAAAGAATGAGAAAGAGTCTTTTGACTGTTTCTACCAAATCCAGGCGTCCTTTTGGCCTCTGTTCTTTGAATGGATTTATTTGGTAAAGTTGTAAAGATCACCTTATTTTGATCAAAAAAAAAAATCACCTTATTTTTAATAGTATTTTTATAAAAAATATTTTTAAGAAAAGTATTTTGGTGAGAAGTAATTTGTGTTTGGCTAATTAGTTTGAAAAACACTTCTGAGCAGTAATTAGTATTTGCCCAAGCTTTAAAAAATTGTTTCTAAGTATATTTTTCTAAAAAATACTTTTCAAAAAAGTACTTTCGGAGAGAAGCTATTTTTTTCTGGTTCTCCAAAACTGCTTCTGCTTCTCTTAAAAAGCATTTTTTTTCCTTCCAAAAACTTAACCGAACATCTCAATTTTTGGCTAAAAATATTTTTGGCAAAAACAAAAGAGCATTTTTGGCTAAAAAGAAGCTCACCTTATTCCTTTTACTATTCTGTATAACAAATAAAGCGACTAATAACTGAAATGATTTGCATAATTCATCAACATCGACGGGAGTTGAGAAGTACTGTTGCTATTCTAGGCTGATGTCAATTTCTCTTTAGATAATGTTAAGAAATGTGAAGCTCTACTATTCTATTCTTACAAGGAAAAAAGAATAATACATAGATACAACTCAAGTTATTCTGAAATTTTAACTATATACTTAAATTTTATGGATGATATTTTACTTGTACCAAGTGTCCTCGACCCTTTTGCATAGCCAAAGCCATCGTGAAATTAGCACAGTACACAATGTGCCAGAAACGTATAGTTATGCATGGATTAGTTTTGCATATATTTACGGAGCCAAAAATATTTCTAAGGGTGTGTTCAGACTTTAAAGAACTATAAAAAGTTTCCCGACAAAGGGTATTCAATATATGTTATATACATTTAAAACCAATATTTTACTTATATACATAATGTAGTTTTTCATAATATTTTGATCCAGGATGGTCAACTAAAAGGTGGCTTCGCCCCTATTTGCATATACTAACTATACAATAATTCGTTATGCAAAGATCAGATTGTACGAATTATTTCTTTTTGAACGTTGGTTTGTTGTTTAAAAGTTAGTATACAACAACAACAACAACTACCCAGTATATTCCCACCAGGTGGGGTCTGGGGAGGGTAATATGTAGACGAGCCTTACCCCTACCCGAAAGGGCAGAAAGGCTGTTTCCAATCGACCCTCGGCGCATAGGATAAAATGGAAAGCAGCATTAAAACAAAAACAAAGACAAAATTAGAAACAATAACAAAACAAAACAAAACAATAAAGCATTAGTAAATCCCGCAAAAATAACGTAAATAATTATGTAAACATAAGAAACATAAATACAATCGCATGCAATAATAACAAACAGTAACTACCATACTAACAACCATAAGGGGGACATAAGCTAAAACACAAATCATCTATGGGTAACCTTTCTGTCCCACACCCAACCCCGGGAGAGGCGTACGAAGCACTCTATGAGCCCCTAGCCTACAACACTGATTCTAGACCTCCAGACTCCTCTATCAAGGGTCATATCTTCGGAAACCTGCATTCTAGTCATGTCATGCCTAATCACCTCTCCCCAATGCTTCTTAGGTCTCCCTCTGCCTCGCCGACCGCCAACAATCTCCAGCCGCTCGCAGCTCCTCACTAGGGCATCGGGACCCCTCCTCCGTACATGCCCGAACCACCTCAGCCTCGCTTCCCGCATCTTCTCATCCACCGGGGCCACCCCTACCTTCTGTCGAATAACTTCATTCTTAATCTTATCTAGCCTGGTGTGCCCACACATCAACCGAAGCATCCTCATCTCCGCAACCTTCATTCTCTGAACATGGGAGTTCTTCACGGGCCAGCACTCCGCCCCATACAACATCGCAGGTCTAACCACGGCTCTGTAGAATTTCCCCTTGAGTTTGTGTGGAATTTTCTTGTCACACAGGACCCCTGAAGCAAGCCTCCACTTTGCCCACCCCGCTCCTTTTCGATGGATGACGTCCCCGTCAATCTTTCCGTCCCCCTGAATCACAGAACCAAGATATCGGACACTGTCCCTCTTGGCGATGGCCTGAGAACCAATCATCATGTCCCTGCCTACCTCGCTCGGCTCGTCGCCAAACTTGCACTCCAGGTATTCTGTCTTAGATCTGCTTATTTTGAAACCTTTAGACTCGAGGGTCTGTCTCCATACCTCTAACCTTTCACTAACACCGACCCTCGTCTCGTCTATCAATACTATATCATCAGCAAAAAGCATACACCAAGGCACATCCCCTTGGATATGTCGGGTTAGAGCATCTATCACTAAGGCAAACAAGAGGGGCTCAGCGCCGATCCTTGATGGAGCCCCATTACCACAGGAAAATGGTCTGATTCGCCACCCACCGTCCTAACCCTAGTCTTAGCTCCATTATACATGTCCTTGATTACTCTGATATAGGCTTCCGGCACGCTCTTCGCCTCCAAGCACCTCCATAGCACCTCGCTCGGGACCTTGTCATACTCCTTCTCCAAGTCGATAAGAACCATGTGAAGGTCCTTCTTCTTATCCCTGAATTGCTCCGCCAGCCGCCTGACTAGGTGAATAGCCTCTGTGGTGGAGCGGCCCGGCATGAAACCGAACTGGTTCCCAGATATAGATGTCGCCTCCCTCACCCGCGCCTCAATCACCCTCTCCCAAACCTTCATCGTGTGGCTTATTAATTTGATAGCCCTATAGTTGTTGCAGCACTGGATGTCCCCTTTGTTCTTGTACAAGGGCACCACTGTACTCCACCTCCACTCATCCGGCATCCTTTTAGTCTTGAAGATCGCATTGAACAGCCTAGAGAGCCTCTCCCCTCCAGACTTACCCATGCACTTCCAGAACTCCACCGGGATCTCGTCAGGCCCGGTCGCTCGACAGCTACTCATCTTACGCAACGCCCCTAAGACCTTCTCCACCCCTACTCATCGTACAAAATTAAGGACTTCACAAGAAAGATCGATTGAATTAATAGCATCATACGAAATGAAAGGCAGAAGCCAAATAGCACAATACAAAAATTAAAAGTGGTAATAAATTCCACTTCATAGATGGAATATCAAAACAGGTCTGCAACTGAGAAAAAAGCACAAGAGATTGATCGACGTCGTATTTTTTTTTTTCGAACTCAAATAAAGATTTTTATTAGGTTGAATCAGCAATCAACAAGTTCAAAACAAAACTAGAAGTATATTTTCTATTGAAAGGACTAGGAGCAATGAGCAACTAAAATTGCTTGTCTCTAAACCGAAACCATAAATATTAAGGTTTTTCCTTAGCAAGAAAGGATAATTATCTAAAGCATTTCAAGCTCGCTATAATCTTCAATTAAGGAGTTAGAAGATAGTACAATTTTCTTGGCATCACATTCAACTATCCACGAGCTATTAAAATGTTGAATCAATCAAGTGAGAACATAACTTAAAGTGCTAATTTCAGTGTGCCTAGTGTTGATATAACCTAGAGAAATCGAAGAAGTTGCATCTATAAACTAACCTGGTGAATCACACAGAACAACTCCTACTCTACTGCATCCTGAAGTAAGGAAGACAACAACAACAACCCAGTATAATCTTACTTAGTGGGGTTTGGGGAGGGTAGTATGTACGCAGACCTTACCCCTACCCTGGGGTAGAGAGGTTGTTTCCAAATAGACTCCCGGCATCCTTCCCTCCAAGAACTTCCCACCTTGCTCTTGGAAAGACTCGAACTCACAACCTCTCGGTTGGAAGTGGGGGTTGCTTCGGAAGTAAGGAAGACAGCTGCATCCATATTGCATTTTCAGATCCGATGTGGAGGCTTAGCCCAAGAAGAGGCCACAACCCCAATAGAAGCACTCACTAGATCTCCCCATCGCTTTTCAACTATCGCAATCTCTTATTTTCTTAAAATAATTAGAGCAAATAGGATATAAGTAGGAGGACGAACTTCCCATTTCATACAAAAATTCATCCCTTATGGCCCATAATTGCTAAAGTACTGCGCATGTACGTCTAGCTTTCAAAGAATTTGAGTCATTAACAACAAGGCTAAGAAACTCTGCCATACTAATGACTTCAACATCCAATTCATACTATAATGCCACCAAGACTTCTTTTTTACCTATCAAAATCAAGGAATACATGTTCACCATTTTCCTCTAAGCCAAAAAAATCATACCCCGATGGAAGATTAATGCCTCTAGCTAGTAAATTCAATGTAGTAGGTAGAATTTCAAGCTAACGTCCAAATAAAATCTTTAATTTGTTGAGATAACTTCAAGTACCAAAACTTCTTTCAGTAAATAAATTACCATGAAAGTCCAAAGTTCGAGAGAGAGAGAATGTATAAAATAAATAACCTGATTTAACGAAATGCCAAATTAATTGATCAGCTTTCCCTATTACACCAATTGAAATACTATAAATTATTTTGTTTCCTCTTCATTGAAGACAGAAAATATTTTATTTTCATTCCACCTTCTATTTTTTCACAAAATAAATTGATGTTTTACACTTCAATACCACACAAGAGGGGGTGGGGATGAGGTGATTTGTATGGTGTCCAATTTTTCGCTTAAACTGGTCATAGAAGAACTTAGTTCTTCTATGTGTTACAACTACTATTATTGCGGAATAATAAGTAAAGAAATTAAGGAACACAAATATTATACGTGAAAAATACCTGGCTCAAAAGGTAATAAAATCACGACCTACTTTCCAGTAAGATTTTTCCAAATTCTCCACTAATATCACTGAGCCAAAAACTGCATTTATAAAAACTCTTTTATAAAGCTAAGGATTACCTCTAATCCCGTTGTAGCAATCAGCCTCTAACTGTTGCGACAACTTCAAGTTACTCTAGCTTGAATACTCAAAGTACCTATTACAATTGCTTCTAGATAAAACTGAAACATACAATGTGAAAATGCCTACTACAATTGAACTAGAAATAAAGAAAGACACATAAAACTCTTTATGGAGCTGGTTCTTCAATCTAGTTCATGTAGCTTCAGGTTTGCATACTTGAATCGCACACGAACTGCTTGCAAAAACCCTTACTATTTTGCTGTCAATTCACGTTTAACTTCTATATTTTTGTGCAACACATGTAGTGTTACAACATCCTACAATTTATAGAGTTAGTAAATGAAGGAATAACTATAGTTCAGATACAACATGGAAGAGTTCTAGTTTATCTTAACTTCTAACTCCTTCCCTATCTTGGATAGTGTTCTATTTGATAAGGAGTCCTTCTCCTTATCAATTACGCAAGCTTTACGATCAAGAGATATTGAATATACTAAGTTAAGATTATCTCCTCCACGTGTATCCCACATACTCGAATCTCCCCATTTTTGTACACCTGAAGGATGGACCTGGAGGGATGGACCTAGTTCATGCCTCAGTTCCTTTGTTAGTCTTCAAAACTAATCTTCACTTGGGCAAATAAATTCTCCCTTTTTGATGATGGCAAACTCTATGCTTATCATAAGCTTAGGCCCTGTTTCAACTCAACTCAGCTCAACATCAACACAATGTTAGAAATATTTTTCCTTTTTCACTTATCATCAAGGACCAGGTACATTAGGTTATAGACACCACTGTTCAAAGTGTAAACATCACTTGTTTAAAGCAGAAACTTTTTCCCCTCGTGGCATCATCAAAAAGTTGCATAAAAAATATATGATAACCAGATTTTAAAACTTACTCATGGCCACTGGGGCTACTACAAATGCAATCATTGATTAATCATCATAGATCAGCTAAGAATTTTAACCATCAAACAAATATAAACGAACAGTTAGACAAACAACAAGGAATTTTATTGATGATCGATAAAATTCTACCATAAAGCATAAGAAGAAATAAAAATACTGCAGGAGCTTCAGCAAACCTTGAAGAATGCCATCATTCTTCTCTTTTTCTCTTGGTAGCTCAGTTCTAAGAGAATATCTCTTAGTCTCCACCTCGACAACCTCTTATTCAGCCTTTCAATCTTATTCTCCACCTTTACAAACTCTTATTCACGCTTTAAATCTCAACATCATTAGCTCCACTTTCTTGCACCAAGGATCTGACCTTGCTATTCACTAGTACCTTTCTAGATAAACTAGGTTCTTTAGGAGTGACACTGACTTTATAATCGTAAGCAGACAGAGTATTAACCCAAAAATGATCCATACTTATACTAACCTCCCACCCTTTTTATAGGTATATTGAAATGTGCAAGCACAATTGTGAGAATGAAGCCATAGGGAATGGAGTGAGTTTTGGTGACATTGATAACTCTATTAAGAAGCTGGATTATAGCTTTCAATCACTCCCTTCAGTAGGTCTACGACGGTTTCCTCTACAGATAAACTAGGTTCATCTCCCTAAACAACCATGACACCTGCATCTTTGGTTAAACTCACAGGAGTGAGTGAAGAATCAACCAGTCTTGTCCCATTTCCCTTCACAATACTCTTAACACCTTTGGTATCCCTTTTTTTTGTTTTTACCACCAATTTTGCCAGATTCTATAGTCTCAATACTTGCTATAGATCATACAATTTATTCTCCAAATTGGTAGCAACTTTAGAAAATTTTTTAAGAGAAACTTTAGAATCAGAAGATACATGTTCAAATTTGGAAGAACCACTTTCTTCCCACTAAATAGCAAACTTAAATGAATCTAGGTAGTTTGATACGGTCAGGAGTCTTGAACGTAACTGGTTTATTTGTAACGGATAAGTTCAAAAGAACTTTGGTATTTGGTAGGACTTTGCTCATGATCCACATATAGTTATTTCAAAATAATACAGAGTGTAGAAAACATACCGTGTTATCTTGATGAACCAGTTTCTTCACTAATTATTCTCTTATGTAAGTCCTAAATTTTCCAAAATAGAAAAAATATCATAGTGATTAATGAGTCATTTTAACACATGGAACAAGAGTATAGTATGGAAAGTATGATACTGATCAAGATTTAATCTAATTATACATAATTTACATACTTACTAACATATTTGTTTTTCATTTTTGTTTTTCATTTTTTTTCATTTAATCTTGAACTGGTCCTTTTTGGTGATCTTAATCATCCCTAATTCTAGCATGTTCCTCTCAAAGTGATCTCTACTTAAGGCTTTTGTGAATATGTCAATAATTTGCTTATTAGTAGCAGAAAACTCCACAATGATCAAGCCTTTCCCTTAGTTGTCTCTCAAAAAATGGTGGTTGACATCTATGTACATAGTTCTCTTATGATGAACGAGGTTCTTTGTCATACTAATAGCATTAGTGTTATCGCAAAAAATAGGGATGCAACCAACATCAATTGGAAAGTTTAATAATTGTTGTTTGATCCACAACATGTTAGCACGACATGAAGCAACAACAACATACTCCACTTCATTAGTGGATAAGGCCATTGAATTTTGCTTTTTGGTAGCCCATGGCACAAGACATGAACCAAGGAAGTGTGCAATACCCGAGGTACTCGTCCTATCCAGAAGGAACTCCGCATAATCAGCATCAGCGTATCCTACTAGGTTAAATTACTAACTTTTGGATAGTAAAGGCAAAGATCAGTGGTGCCTTTCAAGTATCTCAATATTCTCTTGACAACAAACAAGTAGGCTTCTTTGGATCTACCTAAAATCGAGCACAAAGACCTATATTGAAAATAATGTCAAGTCTGCTAGTAGTGAGATATAAAAGAGAACCAATCATTACCCTATACAACTTCTGATCAATAGATAAACCAGGTTCATCTATATCCAATTTTATGGATGTTGCAATAGGAGTATCATTTTCTTTGGATGTGCCTTCTTGGTTTTGTTACTAAGGAATAAGTTCATGGACAAGTTCCCTCGAGGTTTGAGGATCAATTTCTCTCTAGTTAGTTCCCCATGTCATGTTGCCCTGGGTGGAAGGACTTGTTCCATTACCTGTTCTTTCTTGTGACGCATCTTCAGGCTAGACTGTGATTTTGCTATTTGAATTTCTTATCAGCCCAATCTCTTCATTATCTTGTTCCTGCCTCTAAAAAGAATGTTAGTTTTTTTTAAAAAACAACATACATAATTTTTTTTTAACACATATAGTTTTTTTACTATATATCTTATAAGCTTTGCTATGTGAATAATATCCCAATAATACTCCCTCATCACTTTTGGGATCATACTTACCTAGGGAGTCTTTGTCGTTATTGCGCTCAAAGCACTTACATCTAAATTCCCTAAGATGAGATATATTTAGCTTTCTCCCTTGAAGTAATTCATAGGGAATCTTATTAACAAAAGGTCTAGTCATGCAACTAGTTATGATGTATCATGTAGTGTTCATGCCTTCTGTCGAGAAGCTATGAGGCAATTTACTAGAAATTAGCACAATCCTAGCCATTTCCTCTAATGTCCTATACATTCTTTCAACTACTTCATTTTGTTGTGGAGTCCTAGGAGCAAAAAATTATTATCTATGTGATGCTCATCATAAAATTCAGCCAACTTAGCATTTTCAAATTTAGTTCCATGATCAGACCTAATTGATGCAAGTTGATTACCTAGTTGTTTCTCAGTTTTTCTAACAAAAGAAGTAAACATGTCAAATGTTTCATCTTTAGATATTAAAAATAATGCCCAAGTAAACCTAGAGTAATCATCAACAAGCGCCATCACATATCTTTTTCCACCTCTGCTTAATGTTCTCATTGGACCATAGAGATCCATATGGACCAGTTCCATCGTCCTGGTGGTACTTACCACTTCTTGCATTTAAAAGAGGATTTTACCTGCTTCCTCCTTGCACAAGCCTCACAAACTTTCTCTTCCTTAAACTTAATGTTTGGCAGTCTTATCACCAAGTCCTTGGAGACTAGTTTGTTGAGTTCACTTAGACTGGCATGTCCAAGTTTTTTGTGCCAAAGGATGGGATCATTATCTAACACACTTAAGAAAGTAAGTTCATTTTCTGAAAGTGCGGACAGATCTACAACGTAAATATTATTTACTCTTTTTCCCTACAAAACTTAGTGGTAATATTTATCACCAGACATTTCGTAGAGCACTACCAAGTTACCTCTATCACACAATTGTGATACACTGATTAGGCTGTATTTTAGGCAGTCTATCAACTAGACATTCTTAATAGAGTGAGAATCAGTCTTAACTACCTTTCCAACCCCAATGATCTCACCTTCCTTCCCGTTTCAAAAGGAGACATTACCTCCTTTGAGGTCCTCAAGTTAAAGTAACTGGTTCTTGCTTCCTGTTATATTCTTTGAGCAACCACTATCCATGTACCATATTTGGATACACCTGTTCACTTGGACCCGCAAAAGCAAATCAGGGGTTAGTTTTAGGAACCCAAACTAGTTTAGGTCCCTTTCTATAGGAAAAAGGGTGAATTAGATTCTTTTTGTCCCAACCCGGCAGCCTATTTTTCCCTTGAACAAATTATTTCTTCTTTTGACTAGCCTTCTCTTTTGCAATATATTCACTTTTATAGTAATCAATTTTACTACAGTGTGTCTGCAAATTTTAATCTCATGAAGTGTGAGGTACTTGCTTTTGGAATCCCACTTAGTTGTAAAGGTCCTGTAGCCAAGTCCTCTCTTATTGCTGCTATGATATTCGTGTAGCCATGAAATTTCATCTGAGGACCCGTTCCATTTATAGGTTTTGTCTAGCTCATGCTTGACCTTGCTCAGATCCTTCTTTAGGACTCTTATCTGCTCATCTCTTTTGTACAAATCGTTTTCCATTTTTTCTAGATTTTCTAATTTGAGTTGTGTGTGATCAACTTTCTTTTTACTTGTTCCTAATTTTAATTTTACATTTTCAGATCTTAGCTCTAGGACAGTGGTGTCAAGTTCATAAACCTTGCTCTTTAACTCAACATTTTTACTATCACTTTCAGTAGCCCAAAGTTCCAAATTTTCGCACTTACCTTTCAAAATCACACGCTCCTTAGTTAGCTGTTCCTTTTCATTATTTAGATCCTCGGATTCATCAATAAAATGTAGGAGTAACTCAGACAACCTTTCTTTATACAAAAATTTAATCTTGTCTTTGAGATGAATTATATGTACCTCAGATTACTCATCAGATTCTCCAATTGCCATAAGTGTTTTTTCATCTCCATTTTCATCCTCTGAGTCCTCATTTGAGCTTTCTCCTCTGGCAACAACCATAGCCTTTGTTGATCCTTTGTTCTTCTTAGGTTGAACCTGTTCCTTCTTTCGATTGCTTCATTTAACTCTTTCTTTCTTCCATTCAATTTCCTATTGAGGGTAGCTTTTGATGTGGTGTCAGTCTTCCCACACTTGTAAAGCTCCTCATTTGTTTATTTTTCAGGAACCCTTAGTTTGCTGTAGCTTCCACTTCTTGAAGGACCCTTTCCTCTCATTAGGTACTTTTTGAACTCCTTTGTGATCATGGTCATTTCATCCTTCTCTAGATCAGCATCTTCAGTGAGTCTAAGTGCCAGGATCCTTTCCTTCTTGGGTGAATCCATCTTCATGGTTTGCCTTCTAAGTTCATAGTCAGTAAGATTTCCAATTAGCTCATCCAACTTAATAGTGGTAATGTTCTTTCACTCCTGAATAGTAGTGATTTTGCTTTCCCAAGATACTAGCAGAACCCTTTTCAAAATCTTCTCAATTTTTTTCTTCTTAAATAATAATCCTTCCAAGAGACTTATGTTCATTTGTCAGTGCGGTGAACCTTGTATACATCTCTTGGATGGTTTCCCCTTCCTTCATGGTAAAATTCTCATATTGAGAATAAAGCAGTGATCTTTTGGACCTTTTCACTTGATGTGTTCCTTCAAGAGCCACTTGCAAAGTATCCCAAATTTCCTTAGCACTGATACAACTTTGAATTCTATTGTATTCGTCTGGGTCAAGTCCACACACAAGCCATTTATTGGCCTTAGCATTGTTTTCCCATTTCCTCAAGTCCTCAACATTGCAGTCAGCTCTTGTTTTTGGCACATCTACTCCTTCAACATTCTTCTTCATGGTAGCCAGGGGACCATTAGTGACAATGTCCCAGAGCTAATAGTCTTCTCCGATAATGTGATCTCTCATCCTATTTTTCCACCAAGAGTAGTACTGGACATAAAAGAGGAGGCCTATCAGCGGATTTCCCTTCCCGATTTCTAGGTGGTGCACTCATCTTGATCTGTTCCTAAGGTAACGCTGTTTACCATGAAAATGGTAACCCCAATTAAATTTGTAAATGGAATTCTAAAAAATACATGATCTATTCTCGAGCTAGTTTGTATGGGTGGTTAATGCTAAAACGTGAAGTAAGGTGATAGATATTGAGTTAACCAAAGCAATATTCGAACAATCAAGGAGATGTTTCCCGGGCGCAAACAAGGCTGGCACATATCTCGGAGTCGAGCCTCGAGCCTATCTCGGGCTTATCGAGGGTATTCGAGAAGGGGATAACAAGTAAAGAGATAGATAAGCAAGGCTATATACTATCAATCTTAATCCAAATAATGAAGAACGAACGAAGGAACAATAAAGTGCTTAAGGCGACCTTGAAATATGCTTGTTTGAAAAACCAAGAGAATAGCTAACAATCGATATGACTTAGAACCAGAGAGAAATTAGAGAAAGAGGCACGGAAAATATGATTGCTCTTTTTAGTAAGACAATTGGAGATATACTACAAGGTGATGGTGACCCTTCTTTTATAGAAAAAGGGGCGTCCAAACTTAGCACGGAATACACAGTATAATGAAAGAATGAGATATGATAGCCCATCTTTCTTATGTTGTAAGAGGACTGGTGTCGAGCCGCTTGGACAAGTCTCATGGACCCTGGATGCATCTCCGAGGGATATCTTCTCCTATTAGGGTCATGGCCGATGCTTGATCTGGGCATGGCGTTGGTATATCTCAAGGGAAGAAACCGAATCGAGATCCCGTGCCTTCAGGATTTATTCTTCGAAGCATTATGTCGAGGAAAATCTATCTCCTGATTTCCCCGCATACAGATAGTCTCTGTTCTTCTTATAAGGAAATGATAAGAAATGTTTTGACACTCCTCCTCGTGGGATCTCGACATGACATTATGCTGATGGTGTAACCTCCATTCTCAGAAGTCGAGGCATTTTTCCTTCCCGCTTCTTCAAGATTATTAAAATTATCTTGAATCCTCACTCTTTAGGGCCGCATTGTTGTTATCATTCCACGCCGCCATTTCGTTATTATCATTTCAGCTTCCACAAAATGCATTAATTATGCCTGCTGTTACTTTTTTTGAGGGAAGTAATAGCGCCATCAATTACTTTGCTTTCCCCCTATATATATGGGACTTCTTTATGATCAATTCTTCATTTAAACTTCCTCCGATATATGCTCTTATTGCCCTCCCTACCATTTTTCCCGCCTTTGTTGCTCTTAAATATTTGAGATCTATGGCCTTAAGATCCTATGTCGGATATTCCATGGGCCAACTCTCAATCTTTCTCTTGGTGGGATAGGCTTGTCATGCTGTGATGTTGATTATGTTGCTGTTTGTCATTGTTGTTGTTGTTATCATTGGCTTAGTATGGCGACGTAGGAGGTCGATGTTCTTCGGCCTGGAGAAAGATTCGGATTATCCACCACTGCTCAAGAACGGGCTCGGATTATACATTACTGCTCACCCTCCTTCCTCGGGTTGGGCATTATACCCCCTTTGGATTTTGGGGGGCATGGTGATGGTAAAATCGGTCGTTACCTCCCAGCTGAGATAATTTCTCGAGAAGTAGCTTCAGGGTAAGCATGCTAGCGGAGTCCGTGGTAGCCAAATTTTTTGCCCAGACACTTCTCACCTTCTTCTGGTATCCCTCTCGTCATTTTGCTCTTCTCCTGGCTTCCTCTTAAAGATGCCACTATGAGAAGATGGGGAGGAGATTCCTATGGGTGACAGACTTGCAAGATATTGTCTTTGAGGTTTTAGGACCGGAAGGACGATTTTGGAAGCGCTATACGTACATAGGATGCTCTCTTGGACTTGCATACTATATGTATCTCATCCCCTTTTCCTTTTGAAAAGATCTTCTGCGGGCTTTTGTAATCATGTATTATGCAATTATATATAAGGATTTCTATGAATATAAATATGCCTTTTCCTGGCATATGCTTTCAATTCTTTCATTTCTTTGATAAATTTTTATGCCTTCGAAAGTCTTTGTTTGTTGTCAACTACTTGTGTTAACTTCGGATGGAAGCATTTTCCCGGATCCCATGTTGGTCGGTGTGGCTTTCTTCGAGCCCGATAATCAAGATTCGGACCGAGCTTAAGCCGACCCGATATATTTATGCTGTCAAGTGCCTCGGGTTACATGGAGATAATCGATGGTATCTTGGGTCCCTCGGGAAAGGCGTTGAGAGAAGATTATATCCTTAGGTAAATGTGGGTCCTACTCGGACCATAGAAAGTCCTTTGGACATATGCTTTTGAATTTACTTAGGGGAGTCGCCCATGCTCTGGCGACACTTTGATTTTGCTTGGAGCTTTTGACCAATGTAAGACAGCCTTGTCGAGCACCCTTTGTACTCCGTACGGGATAAGCAATTTTGGATCACCGGGTCTTTACCTTGAAGGTACAGGTAGTACCTTTGGGCTCTGTGGCGGTATTTTAGGAGGAGGCTTGTTGATTTCCTTCATTTGGGGCCTTTGTGTGTCAGTCTTGTTTGGCTAGGGAGTCGCTTAGTCTTTTGGGGCTTTGCCGTGATAGAGCTGCCAAGCTGACTTTATAGCTCTGGTGCGAGAGAAGATATCGAGGATGGACGCCCTTAGGCTGCTTTTTGAATTTGTCGTTGCTTTCAAATGCAACGTGAGGCTGCATGCACCTGTTTTATGGGGCGTTCAAAGTCTACTTCCAATAGTCATTTGTTTGGGGAAGGCGAATATCAAACTTTGGGCGGGTTATTCCTTCCGTTGTTGGCTGCCGACGTTTCTCATCTGAGACCCTTTGCCTCTTGTTTAGCGGGATAAGGAGATATCCTATAGGGGTGTGTCTTACGCTTTCCTTCCTCAACCTGAAACTTTCTTTCGTAGGACCGTGATGACCTTAGAACCGGGTTGGTATGTGTAGGACTCAAGCCTCGGCAAATTTCGGGCCTGATCTTGCAAAAATTATGTTTAGTAGAGCAAATGCCTTGGAATGCATGCTTTGTCGCTTTCCGCCCTTTACAACTGGTTTTCCTTTTTTAACTATACTATTTATAGTAAAAAAAAATGGGGGTTTTGGGGTACTTTAAGGGCGATGTCATCCGTGTCGGAATTACTTGCGGGCAGCTAAGAGCTTAAGTGCAGGTCCGAGCTTTAGAAGAGGTGAGTGCCTCGGCTAGGGTCCCTACCTTCGAGGTTTAACTCAACTTGACCCCTGATAATGCCATGGTTCGGTAGGATATGATTGAGAAAGTTAAGTCTGAGCTCTCGAAGGTCAGGGCCGAGATAATTGATGCGCGGGCAGAAGAAGAATTTAGCCAAACCAGGGCTGATTGCGAGATGGAGATTTGCATAAAATAAGCTGCTAACGCTCAACCAGAGTTGAGGCGATCCCTTGATAGTGAGAAGAGGATCGTTGAACATGTTCGCTGCCGATCCCGGAGAGCGGTATTCAAGGAAGCTAGAACAAGGAGCCCTATTCTCTCGGAGGAATTGGCCCAAATAAGGGCGGATGAGGGAGATGCTCGATTGCTCCTTGTGGACATTGTAGAAAGCGATATTGACGAGCTGTAGCCTTTTGGCGTAAAAAAGAGGTTCCATCCTTTTGTAACCTTGTTTTTGGCGCGCAGGACGTGCATGTAGGTGGAGAATGGTTTTTTAGTATATAACATAAGAAGAATTTTAAAGCTTTATTCCTTTTTACCTTTTTTCTATCGTTTCCTTCGATTGTGTAGACCGGTTTTGGAATTAGTCCCCTAGTTGTGTTATAGCTCGAGCTTCGATTGGCCTCTTAGCTCTTTCCCGATTTCCTAGGTGGTGGGTGATGGCCCTTTGTGCTCTTAGGCCGAAGTAATTTTGCGTGTGCGTGGCCAGGGGATTTGTCTTGACCGTCGATAGCATCATTTTGGGCCATCCCTTTAGGCGTATTTGCTATTGAATTGTCCTCGGGATTAGTCTCTGGGTATCTCGAGATACAATAGGCAAAGAAGTTTTTTTGCTGTGTATAAGCCGAGATAGTCTTCAATTTGGTGGCCCAATGGTTGAAACGTAACCATAAAGATAGTTTTTTGTGGACTTTGTAAAGGAGTACTCCGATCAGGCTAGTGCAGAGGGCTCCTTTTCCAATAAGAATTGCTCGGTTCAGGGGGGACAATCGTAGAGCTTGGTTGTTGTTTGATGAGGCCATAGAGGATGAATTTTGACAAATTGTACTCTTTTTGGCGCAGTGCCTAGACTTGACCACTTTGTTTTTTATATGGTCGTGGGGTGCTTGCAGATGGAGAGGGCGCCCTTCGTGTGTGTGTGTGTGTGTATTTATATATATTAGAAAGGTTTCGGAGTTTTGTTTATTCGATACCTTTATTATTTTTGACCGGGTGCGGCAAAAGATAGCGGCCTAATCTGTTGTTATGGCTGGGCTAAAGAGGGCCATTGATCGTGCAGGGGATATGAGAGATGCAGATCCCAGAGGAAAACGCTCGAAGAGATTTATGCCAAAAGCTTTGATCTCTCAGAGGAGATCAGACACACCTGTGGAGTGGAGTTTGATGCCAAGTTTATGATATCTGATGATGAAGAGGAGGCCGATCAGCTGTAGCTGCCAAAAAAGGAAATAAAGAGAGGACAAATATATTCCCTACCTTCTTTGTTGTATGTACATATATAGATCTCACCATACAGCACATGTCGAGATTGCGCTCTGCCATTTCCATGTAATAATAAGGGGGAGGGACTCCATAATTTGTAATTTTTGTATTTCTGTTGCTGGAGTTTTTTCACCAGACGATTTAATCCCTGAGTAGCCTTTAGGCTTGCCTTTCTCGACTACCTTTAGGTCAAGTCTCCAAGTTGGGATCTGACTCGAGCTTATCTTACCCTCGAGCTTGTTTGGGCTGGCGATAATGGTTTTTATTTTCTGCCCTTGGTCATTTGGCGATTTCCCGGGTCCAGTCTCCGAGTCGCATTGTGATTCGAGCTGAAATTGACCCTTTAATCTTCCGGGAGGTTCGTGCAGGTGATTGTGGAATCGATGTCAGACTTTTGGGAGTATTATGATTTTTGGGTCCGGTCTTTGAGTCCCATTATGACTCGAGCTGTAATCGACCCTTATATCTCGTTCGAGCTCTTGACCAGTGACGGTGGCCTTTCTGTTGCTTGGTCATCGAGACCTTTTGATATGAGGCCCGAAGGCTTGCTTAGCCAGCAACAATGGTACTTATGTTGTTTGGTCGTGGATACCTTTTAATATGAGGCCCAAAAGTTTTTCTTAGGTTAACTATTTTGGATCCAGTCTCCAAAATGGGTTATGATTCAAGCTCACTGTAATCCTCAAGTTGTCAATTTTCAATCTGGAGACAATGCCTCTTATGTTGTATGGTCGTAGAGACCTTTTGATGTGACGCTCGGAGTCTTGCTTAGCCGGTGACAATGGCACTTACATTGTTTGGTCATAGAGACTTTTTGATGTGAGGCATGAAGGCTTTTTGTAGGCTTTGTTTCCTCTCATTAAGGTCTTATTGATTATTTTGCCTGACCTATCGTCGGTTTTGAAAGAAGCTCGATTTCAAGTCGTAGTCGGTGATGTTTTGAGCATCTTGGAAGGTTCATAGCTCGTAGGTCGAATAGATAAATGTTTTTGCGATTTTGGAGCCGACATGGTCAAAACTCATTTTTTGCCTATTGAGGGAAGCCTGTTTTTAACCAGTTCTTTTCGAAGTAGATTTAGAGGATTTTTTAGCAACAGTTGGGCATCCCCGAGTCGTGTTTTTTTTGGCTGAAGCAACGATTTTGATAGGAGTCATGTGCGTTTGGCCGAGGATCCAGAGAAGCAATTTTAGGCATATACACCGAGGGTATGCCCTTTAGGGATTCTTACAAATGATACATATAGCCTAAACTGGGGGATTTTCTTATTTCTGTTAAGGTTTTACAGTATTCCATGTCTGTTGAGGTATTACAGTGTAGGAAGAATAGGTCTGGTGTTACCAAGGCTGCTCGCGAGGGTCTTACAATTTCGAAGTTTCCAATATGTGGCGATTAGAGATGACATATGACGAGGTCCAAGCACAAGCGCGAAATTGATACATAACGAGATTCAAGCACAAGACCAAGAAATAAAGTTATTCATGAGTCGTTCTTTAAATTGTGATCTTGATCCGATAACTTGACTCAAGACTTGGCTTCTCTCGTAAAAATATTTTTATCAAATCATGCATATTTAATTTAAAGCAAAATGATTTTAAATCATGCATATTTATGTTAGCCAAAATGATTTTTAAACATGCCTCTAAAATCTGGACTAAGATAATCGATTATGTACTTATGATAATTGATTATGTTAAGTCAGCTGCATGACAATCGATTGTGAACTTATGACAATCAATTGTGTTAAGGCAGTGCACATCAGATTTTTCAAATCTGCATGACAATCGATTGTGTACCCCAATCGATTGTGTTGAGGCAGTGTACATCAGATTTTTTCAAAGCCACACAATAATCGATTGTGAACTTATGACAATCGATTGTATTAAGGCAGTGTCCATCAGAGTTTTTCAAAACTACAAAATAATCGATTGTGAACATATGACAATCGACTGTGTTGAGGCAGTGTCTATTAGATTCATCAAAGACTGATAAATAATCGATTGTTCTCATAGCATAATCGATTGTGTAACTGACCGTTGCCAAAATATTTTCAAACACCGTCAGGTAATCGATTATAGATTTCTAATAATCGATTGTTTTAAGTAAAATCTGAAAAAGATTTTTTGAACGTTGCCAAGTAATCGATTGTATAATTCTGACAATCGATTGTTTTTAAGTAAAATCTGAAAAAGATTTTTTGAACGTTGCCAAGTAATCGATTGTATAATTCTGACAATCGATTGTTTTAAGTAAAATCTGGAAATGATTTTTTGAACGTTGCCAGTAATCGATTATATGTCTTAGATAATCGATTGTTATGCGTAAAATCTGCGAATGATTTTTGGAACGATTGGCAAACAATCGATTGTATCATTTTGACAACCGATTGTGATAGCACAAAATCAACAATTCTTAATTGGCAATTAGGCAACGGTAATGCATGGTTTTGACACTATAAATACATCTTCAAATCAGTCTTACAAACACAACAACTGACAATATTATTGCTAAAGCTTGCATACTCTCTTATTCATCATTTTCTATTCATTACATAAGTTTTTGAGAGCCAAATTGCCGACGAAAGTTGTTGCGTTCTTGAGCGTATTTATTTTACTCATATCTATTCTTAAGGAGAGTCTTGTTTTGAGTGCAAAGTGTTTTTATACACTTGAAGGGAAAGTTGTTCCCTTGTATTGTAAGAAGGAACTTGTGATTCCTTTGGTTGAAGTCTTGAAGTGTTGTATCTTCGAGCAAAGATTGTTGAGGCTTGTGTCCTCAGTTTGTAAAGGTTTGTTGAGCACCCGTAAGCTTAACAGTGTTAGTGGAAATCTCGAGAGAGTCTCTCGGGGGCTGGACTAGCCACGGGTTGTGGTGAACCAGGATACATCGGTGCGTTCGTTCCTATTTATTTACTTATCGCACTTATTTAATTCCTGCAAATTTTAAATTCCGCAAGTTTACGCTATTTTTTATTATAACGCTATTCACCCCCCCTCTAGCGTTAAGTGTATTTTCTAACAATTGGTATCAGAGCCCAACTCTTTGAAGACTTAACCGTTTGAGAGAAACAATCCATGGCTTCTACTCGTGACTCTTTTGCAGGAATAGGTGAAGGACAATGCTCCACCCGACCACCACTATTCGACGGTACAAACTATACATACTGGAAAGAGAGGATGAGAATATTTATTCAGTCGAATAATTTTCATCTGTGGAAGGTTATAGTGAAGGGAGAACAAATTCCAACCAAAAAGGTTGAAAACGAATGGGTTCCAAAATCCGAAGAGGAATACGATGCGGATGATATCCGAAAAGTGCAATACAACGCTAAAGCAATTAACTTATTATATTGTGCTATAAATGCTGATGATTACAGGAAAATATCATGTTGCACAACGGCGAAGCAAATGTGGGACAAGCTGGAAATCACGTACGAAGGTACGGACCAGGTAAGAGAGGCTAAGGTTGATTTTCTAACCCATGCATATGAACTGTTTCACATGAAGGAAGGCGAAAAGGTCGATGAGATGTTTGAACGATTCTCAAAAATCGTAAATGACTTACATGCTCTCAAGAAGACCTTCACGGATAAGGAACTTGTCCGAAAGATTCTCCGAAGTCTCACTCCGGAATGGCGCTCCAAGGCCGACGTGATTCAAGAGTCTATTGGCACTTCAAACGTCACCATTGACGGATTTAGAGGTAACCTTAAGACTTATGAATCTACTATACTTAACCCTCTTGTTAATGATCAAAAGAAACAAAGAATCGCCCTCAAGGCAAGCACAAGCCAACCTCAAAATGATGAGGACGGAGACAACGAGTTCGGACTCGTTATCAAGAGATCTCAAAAGTTCATGCGAAAAGAGTATGAACGAAAAGGCAAAAAGCAAGGAGATCAAATAAAGTGCTATGAGTGCGGAGAAACCGGGCACATTAAATCAAATTGCCCAAATATCAAAAAGGAGAAGAAACCTTTCAAGAAACAACGAGCATACATATCTTGGGGAGGCGACTCCGGAGACGAGTCGAGTGAGGAAGAAGAAGACGAAGCCGCAAATCTTTGTCTTATGGCACAAGAAGACAACCAAGAAGAGGTATGTCAAATTTCTTCCAAAAATTTCTTTTCTCTTGAGGAAATGAAAAATGCTTTTGATGAGTTGTACGGTGAATTTATTAAAGCTTCCAAAACTATTAAAAGCATAAAGGAAAATACTTCTTTAAAAGAAAAAGATTTTGAAAAAAAACTCTCTTTGAAAGAAAAAGATTTGGAAAAACTGATTTTAGAAAATGAGAAGTTGAAAGAAGAAAACAAATTTTTCGGCAAGAGAAGCGCCGACAAACCCGAGAGTTCTAGTAAAAGTTGTACTTCTTGCATGCATCTGAAAAATGAGGTAGAAAGACTTAAGGGCACCCTAGATAAGTTTAATTCTTCTCATAAAAATTTGAATGAAGTCCTTGTTAATTTGAAGTCGACCAAGCATGGCATAGGTTTTAAAAATGAGCCTAAAGAAAAGGTTGAAGCCAACCCCCAACAACCTAAGGCTCAACCTAGGATTAATAAAACAAATGCTCATCCTAGATATAACAAACCTAGAAATGGCTTTCAACAATCGCAACCTAGAAATAATCATTCTAGAAATAACGCATATTCTAGGCCAAACACTAGAAGGAACTTTGAACCTTTTAGAACACCTAGAAATGACTTTCAACCTAGAAATAACTATTCTAGAAATGCTGCATATCCTAGAACAAATAGTAGGAGAAATGATTTTCATGAATTGCGCAATAGTCATATTGTCAAAAATAGAGTAAATGAATTTCGTCCGTCCAATTACTATCAACCTAGACGAATGCATAATCCTAATGTTGTGTGTTATTATTGCAATCGAATTGGACATATTGCTCCTGCTTGTTTCACTAGACATAGACACTTAAATGTATGTCAAGCACAACAGCATGTTACACCTAACTCTTAAGGACCCAAAACAGCTTGGGTACCAAAGACTCATTAATTTGTCTTGTAGGTATGTTTGAAGGGATCAAGTGTACTTTGGTACCTTGATAGTGGATGCTCCAAACACATGACGGGAGACGAATCCAAGTTCCTTCAACTAGAACATAAGGAAGGAGGAAGCGTTATTTTTGGTGATAACAACAAAGGAAAAATTATCGGCATCGGATCGGTCGGTAAGGATGAACATTCTTCCATTAAGTATATATTGTTAGTTAAAGGTTTAAAAAATAATCTCTTGAGCATAAGTCAATTATGTGACAAGGGAAATCTTGTTTTATTTGATTCGGATGAATGCTTAGTTTTTCGCCGTAGCGATTTTAAAATTATCCTTCGTGGTTTTAGAATGGATAACATCTATATGGTTGATCTCGCAAATTCTTCATCTGAATATGTGAATTGTCTTATGAGCAAAGAGGATGATACATGGTTATGGCATCGTAGAGTAGCTCACATCAACATGCATCTTTTAAACAAATTGGTTTCACAAAATTTAGTTATTGGTCTTCCAAATTTGATATTTGAAAAAGACTCTATTTGTGATTCTTGTCAAAAAGGGAAGCAAACAAAAGCATCTTTTAAATCGAAAAATATTGTTTCAACTACTAGACCTTTGCAACTATTTCACTTGGACTTATTTGGACCATCTCGCATTGAAAGTCTTGGTAGAAATCGTTATGCTTTTGTTATTGTTGATGATTATTCTAGATTTACTTGGACTCTATTTCTTGCTCATAAAAGTGAAGCTTTTCATAATTTTAAATATTTTCTTAAACGTGTTCAAAACGAAAAGGACACAACCGTCACTTCAATAAGAAGTGATCATGGGGGAGAGTTTGACCACAATCTCTTTGCGGACTTTTGTGACGAACTCGGTATCGAGCACACCTTCTCTGCTCCACGTACACCACAACAAAATGTGGTTGTGGAAAGGAAAAATAGGTGTCTCGAAGAGATGGCTAGAACCATGCTCGATGAGGCTAAGATTCCCAAACATTTTTGGGCGGATGTCGTGAGTACCGCATGCTACGTTCTAAATAGAGTAGTCATAAGGCCAATACTCATGAAAACCCCCTATGAACTCTATAAGGGAAGGAAAACAAATATCTCTCATTTTAGAGTATTCGGTTGCAAATGCTTTATTCATAACAATGGAAAAGATCAATTGGGAAAATTTGATGCCAAATCCGATGAAGGAATTTTTATTGGTTATTCTTCACGTAGCAAAGCATATAGAGCATTCAATAATAGAACCGGAACTGTGGAGGAATCCCCTCATATTGTGTTTTCCGAAAATAATGCTCGCTTGGCGAGAAAGGATTCTGGTTTTGATCTTGCAGGTATTTTAAACTCACTAAGTCCTCAAGACAAAGTACAAGAGGAAACTTCGAAGGAAACTCAAGATGAAATCTTGGATCAATTATCGGAGGAAGCGCCACAATTGGAAAAAGAAACGAAACTACCTAACGCATGGAGGACAATCAAAGACCATCCTCTCGAACAAGTAATTGGCAACATTGAACAACAGGTAAGTACTCGAAACACTCTTAAGAACACCTTAGACACAATTATTAAGAGATCACGTTCTCAATTGGCCAACATCTTAACTTCACATTGATCAAGTCATTAATTCTTTACAAATTACTAACTTGAGCGTCGGAGATGTCTAATTCTCTTTTGCAGGTATCGCCCTAAAGGCAGTGGGAATTATAAAGCAATGACATAGAACAATCGATTGTCACAGCAAATAATCGATTATCTTTCCTTATGTCTCATGTTTACTGTGCCAGACAATCGATTAGCAAGTATCACTAATCGATTATTTATTTTTATGCTTATTATGCAGGTTTTAATTAATAATCAATTTTTTTTATCGATTACCGTCTCAGGCATTCAGTACTGCTTTCCTAAAACAATCGATTGTTTCAAAAATATAATCGATTATTTTTCGAGTCAGAAAATCACTGTGCACACTGTGTCACAACAATCGATTACCATAACTCAACAATCAATTATCTTCTGTCAGAAATTCAAATCCTTGTTACTGTTTGGGTCCTGCCAGATTCCCACAATCGATTTTTGTAAATTCCGAGTTCAAGTCAAAATTCCATAACAATCGATTATCTCGATTCACAATCGATTGTGTAACGGTCAGCGAAAATTTTCCTTACCGTTTCTGACCGTTTTGGCTCTTAATTTTCTGCAGATTGTTACCTTAAATGCAATGTCATCTTCCTCATTATAAATAGGTACCATATGCCTTCAATTTCTTCACTTGGTATAAATCTTAGCTCCCAAACGTTCTAAAATCTCTCAAGTTTCTTAAAAAAGACCATCACTACTTATTGAAAATGTCAAGCAGACACACTAAACGTCCCCGTTCAGGTAGCCATGGTGCATCTTCTTCAGCTGCTCCTCCTCCTCCAAATTTCCCTTACCAAGATGGGTCTATTTTACAATTCAATTCTGAAAACCGAGCTAACTAGATTCTTGACAAAATTCGAAAAGCGTGACATTCTTCCTCCTCGCTTTTCTACAAGCAAATATCTTGAATCATGCGCCCCCGCTGCAAACATGCTTAGGGAATGCCAACTTCTTGATTTCCTATATCTATCCTATCCTCACATTAATCCTCTCTTGATTCAAGCCTTCTACTCTAATCTCCATGAGGACGACGAAGGTGAGCTTGTGACAAACATTAATGGTGTTGAAATTCTTTTAACCAACGAAAACTTACATTCTATTTCTCACCTGCCTCGAAGTGGGGAAAATATTTCTCGCTACATTAGAGAAGCCGCCGCCTTATTTGATGAGCGAATTCTCCTAAACCAAATAGGACTTGGAGCTTATGATCCTAATCTGTCCAATCGTCGTCCTACCATTACGGGAATGCTCCCCCGAATATCGTTTGATTTTCTATTTTATAACCCGAGTCCTCAAGCCTCGCAAACATAACCACACCACTCTCTCCCAAGAGGACGCAAAACTCATGCATGCCATTATAACCGGAGCTCACATCAATTGGTGTAAGTTCGTCAAGATTCACATGCTTGATGCAATTGGCGACGATAGACCACTTCCCTATGCCCTTCTCATAATGAATTTTCTTGAAGCCTCCGGGTTCAACACCTCTATCGGCCCGCTCAAAAAGAGCACCAAGAAATGGGAAATTTCCGAATCCTCCTTTCCCCATGATGGCGAACAAGCAGCTCCTGCTCCTCCTCCAACTCGTCAAACGCGTCAACCTCAAACTCCTACACTCCAAACTATTTTCGACCAACTTGCTTCTTTGTCACCTCCGTCAATAGATTGACTTATGAGATCCATGGATATTTTGATCATATTCACTATCCATTTGCTGGACTTGTTCCTTATGAAGCAGTGCCGGATGACGAGGCGGGAAATGATAATAATGAATAATTTCTTTATTTGCTTCTTGTTCTATGTCTTATTATCTCGTTTATGTAAACACCTTTTTGTTGATCAATAAACATGCTATTACGTATTTTGTTTTTGGTAATGTCAAAAGGGGGAAGAATAAGGGGCTACGCACTTAATATTTATTGGCATAAATTGAGGGGGAATTCATATGTTGAGGGGGAACAAATTGCATATCTATATACTTGTTGCATATCTATACTTGTCTTGGATCGTCATTATGAATTATCTAATATGCATATCCCGCTTAAGGTTTGCCATTATCAAAAAGGGGGAAATTGTTGAAACACGTTCTCAAGGCACTATACTAAACGTGTTCATATTTGTAGGTTTTGATGAATGACAAACTATGCGCAATTGACATATGACGAGGTCCAAGCACAAGCGCGAAATTGATACATAACGAGATTCAAGCACAAGACCAAGAAATAAAGTTATTCATGAGTCGTTCTTTAAATTGTGATCTTGATCCGATAACTTGACTCAAGACTTGGCTTCTCTCGTAAAAATATTTTTATCAAATCATGCATATTTAATTTAAAGCAAAATGATTTTAAATCATGCATATTTATGTTAGCCAAAGTGATTTTTAATCATGCCTCTAAAATCTGGACTAAGATAATCGATTATGTACTTATGATAATTGATTATGTTAAGTCAGCTGCATGACAATCGATTGTGAACTTATGACAATCGGTTGTGTTAAGGCAGTGTACATCAGATTTTTCAAATCTGCATGACAATCGATTGTGTACCCTATGACAATCGATTGTGTTGAGGCAATGTACATCAGATTTTTTTCAAAGCCACACAATAATCGATTGTGAACTTATGACAATCGATTGTATTAAGGCAGTGTCCATCAGAGTTTTTCAAAGCTACAAAATAATCGATTGTGAACTTATGACAATCGATTGTGTTGAGGCAGTGTCTATTAGATTCTTCAAAGACTGATAAATAATCGATTGTTCTCATAGCATAATCGATTGTGTAACTGACCGTTGCCAAAATATTTTCAAACACCGTCAGGTAATCGATTATAGATTTCTAATAATCGATTGTTTTAAGTAAAATCTGAAAAAGATTTTTTGAACGTTGCCAAGTAATCGATTGTATAATTCTGACAAGCGATTGTTTTTAAGTAAAATCTGAAAAAGATTTTTTGAACGTTGCCAAGTAATCGATTGTATAATTCAGACAATCGATTGTTTTATGTAAAATCTGGAAATGATTTTTTGAACGTTGCTAGTAATCGATTATATGTCTTAGATAATCGATTGTTATGCGTAAAATCTGGGAATGATTTTTGGAACGATTGGCAAACAATCGATTGTATCATTTTGACAATCGATTGTCATAGCACAAAATCAGCAATTCTTGATTGGCAATTAGGCAATGGTAATGCATGGTTTTGACACTATAAATACATCTTCAAATCAGTCTTACAAACACAACAACTAACAATATTATTGCTAAAGCTTGCATACTCTCTTATTCATCATTTTCTATTCATTACATAAGTTTTTGAGAGCCAAATTGTAGACGAAAGTTGTTGCGTTCTTGAGCGTATTTATTTTACTCATATCTACTCTTAAGGAGAGTCTTGTTTTGAGTGCAAAGTGTTTTTATACACTTGAAGGGAAAGTTGTTCCCTTGTATTGTAAGAAGGAACTTGTGATTCCTTTGGTTGAAGTCTTGAAGTGTTGTATCTTCGAGCAAAGATTGATTAGGCTTGTGTCCCCAGTTTGTAAAGGTTTGTTGAGCACCCGTAAGCTTAACAGTGTTAGTGGAAATCTCAAGAGAGTCTCTCGGGGACTAGACTAGCCACGGGTTGTGGTGAACCCGGATACATCGGTGCGTTCGTTCCTATTTATTTACTTATCGCACTTATTTAATTCCTGCTATTTTTAAATTCCGCAAGTTTACTCTATTTTTAATTATAACGCTATTCACCCCCCTCTAGCGTTAAGTGTATTTTCTAACAGTTAATAATCTTGTTGGTGGAACTTTCTTCCTGTTAGAAACCCGGTTGAGGAAAGAATGCCCGGTGGGCCACGCGGCGGCCGCGGATCCTCGAGCGGGATCTAGAGCTACTGAATGGCTCAGCTGGCTTCTTGCATATAGAATAGCATAAAGAAAGGAAAGGAAATGATAAAAAGAAGCTGCGTTCCGGGGAGTAAGCCCCGCGGCAGTCGTCTTCCTCGACCGGCCATGCCTGATCGAGGATGTGATTGTCCTTACCTTTTTACCTCATTCGAGGGCAACGCTGGTCATGGGCATAAGGTGGGGAATCTCCTCTTGTCACTTGTAGCTAGATACTTTGGCCCTGTATCTTTCACAGGGTTTTACACCTTTGGAGGAGTCGGATCGGAATCGCATCCCGAGCAATATATTCATCATTGTCATTAAAAGCGTCTGTGCCTTGTGTCACTCGATGTATTAGCCTGAGGTTGGGCGGGCCGTGCAGGGGGAGCGATTTGCTGGTTATGGCAATCGCCATTGGAAACCTATCAGAGGTCTGGCCCGAGAATGACATTGAGTTGGATCGTCCTATTAGCTTCGGTCCGACATCGTTGATATAATTTGTTTCGATCCACCTATACTCATAAATGTATGTTTTATTTGAAACTAGTCAAATGAAAGAAGGGATTACCAATACATTAAATGTGATGCCGAGGTGGAATCTCGACATCCTTTTCCTTAACTGAGGGGTGTCCTTTGGGAGCATTTTCTGGGACCGTCCCTTTCTGGTGATGTGCATTTGCACTCTATGTTTTACGGATCTTCGCGGGGCACCATTTTAATTTAATAGCAGATACGACGTTTTGTGGCTCACCGACTCTATTTTTTGGATCTCCTTTCATCCGTAGAGCTGGATCCAAGTTTGCTCGTTCGGCGACACTTTGTGGCGACCTTTGTTGAATGGCGCAGTTGTTGCTCTTTTGGGTTTGTAACTCTGAGTGTCTCGCGGTTCATGTGGCGGGGCATGGATTCTCTAGAGAGGTTTTGGTTGAATAGATCCGAGCCACCTGGAGTTCTTGGTTTCGCTTATGGTGACCACTATGCTTGGAATCGCAATGTTGAAGTCGAGCTCTATAGGGCAAGGTTTCTTTGCCGGTTGCATTTTGTTGAATCTGGTACCATTGGACGTTCCTCGAGGGTGTTGTCCTCCGGCTACTACCTTATTTTTGTGATATGCGCTATACCTCGAATCGTCTCTTCTGTTCGTGTCGTGTAGATGATGGCTCTATACATTATGTGTTAGCTTCTCTGCTGGGAATCTACCCGGATATGCTGAACTCGAAGAGGTTTTTCGAAGGCCGTCCACTGCTCTGACTTGGGTCTGGTGTTGGTTGCTAGTATCTGACCAAGCCTCAACCAGATATTTCACCAAGCTTTGTTTGAACTGCTCCGGAGTCTCCGAGCATGCTTTGTTTGGGTTTCGGCAAAGGCCCGTGCTGCCCACTATTCAGGACTGGGAGGCGGTCTCGTTTGTCCTGTTAGAGAGCGGGGTGCGGCTTCTCGTGATACTTTATTTCTTATTTTCCTAGCCTTCGGTGCATTGGGCCCTTTTGGCACTATTTTGATGGTGACGACATGTGCATCCATGGACCGTGCTAGTACGATGAGCGGGTGCTCGAGATCAGGTACCAAACAATGGCGCTGCTCATGGTTTCTTCAGAGGGAGTTTCTTCAAATATCATTATCGGGACGGGCCCGAGTTCTCCATTTTGGAGGTCGCTGCTCATGGATAGGCATGCGTAAGTGGTGATGCGCCCGTGAGGACTTGAGATCCTATCACTCATGGGGGATTTCGTCATTTTCGACTTTCACGAAATGAGTTCCGAGATCATATCTTCAAGAGATGGTTGCTGTAGGAGTCTCCGCGAGCATGACTCAATCTTTACGGTAAGGTCATCCAGTATCATCACTACTATAATATAGTTGTCGGTTCGTCATTGCCTGATACCTCGGGTACTGGATCGAAGTGAGGAGATATTTTGGGTGCTGCCATACTGAGAGTCTCTGGCAGCTCTGTAGCTGAGAGATAGCCAAATGTTGTTCCTGCAACATTTCAAAAATAATGCGAGTTAACGTCCCATTCTACTCGGTTTGGGATTTTTCGGGCTTCTTATTGATAAATGTGCTACGTGTCGCCATAGGCGCGTGAGGCTTCGTTACCCCGTTGCACAGAGTGCAGATCTGCATCCGCTCGAACCGATCTTAATGTGCTATCAAGGTCCTGCAGTGTCGCACCAATTGTTAGACGACCATACTGTTTTCTTTGCGACTTTTTGGGTTATCGTTTGATTTCCCTAATAGAGCTGATCACTAATCTGAAATAGAAAGATCTTGGGCAAGAATAAGTGTGAAAGATATCATGCGTTTAAGTGACGAAACTAACAAGAGAATCACTATTATTTTTAGCCCCACGGTGGGCGCCAAACTGTTTACCGTGAAAATAGTAAAAACAATTAGATTTGCAAATGGGATTCTAAATATATGTGATATATTCCCGAGCTAATTTATAAGGGTGGTTAGTGGTATAACGTGAAGTAAAGTGATAGAGATTGAGTTAACCAAAGCGATAATCGAACCAGCAAGGAGATGTTTCACGGGCGCAAAACAGTCTGGCAGATATCTCAGAGCTGAGCCTTGAGCCTCTCCGAGCTTATGGAGGGTATTTGGGAAGGGGATAACAAGTAAAGATATAGATAAGCGAGGCTATATACTATCAATCTTAAGCCAAATAATGAAGAATGAACGAAGGAACAATAAAGTGCTTAAGGTGACCTCGAAATATGCTTATTTGACAAACCAAGAGAATAGCAAACTGACTTACAACCAGAGAGCAATTAGAGACAGAGGGAGGGAAAATATTATTGCTCTTTTTAGTTAGACAACTGGAGATATGCTACAAGGTGTTGGTGACCCTTCTTTTATAGAACAAAGGGCATCCAAACTTAGTAAGGAATACACAGTATAATAAAAGAATGAGATGTGACAGCCCGTCTTTATTATGTCGTAGGAAGACTGGCATCGAGCCGTTTGGACAAGTCTCATGGACCACAGATACATCTCTCGGGGGATATCTTCGCCCACTAGGGTCTTGGCCGATGCCCGATCTGGGCAAGGCATCGATAGATCTCGAGGGAAGTAATAGAACTGAGATCCCGTGCCTTCGAGATTTATTATTCGAAGCATTATGTAAAGGAAATTGGTCTCCTGATTTCCCCGTGCACAAATGCCTCTTCAAAACAAAACTTGCTCTGATACTAACTAATAATTTATACTTCAATACCACACAAGAAGGGGCGCTGGTATTTGTTTGATGTCCAATTTTTTTCTTAAACTGGTTATGGAGGGTTCTGGTTCTTCTTTGTGTTCTAACTACTACTGTTGCGGAATATACATACAGAAATTAAAGAGCACAAAGATTTACGTCGAAAATACCTGCCTCAAAAGGTGAAAAAGCGCAACCTACTTTCCAGTAGGATTTTCCCAAACTCTGTACTAAAATCACTGAGTCAAAAACTGCATTTCCAAAAACTCTTTTGTAAACCTAAGGATTACCTCTAATCCCGTTGTAGTAACTAGCCTCTAACTATTACGACAATTTCAAGTTAACTGTAACTTGAATACTCAAAGTACTTATTACAATTTCTTCTAAATAAAGCTGAAATGTACAATATGAAAACACCTACTACAATTAAACTAGAAATATAGAATGACACATAAACTTTTTATGGAGCTGGTTCTTTAATCTTGTTCATTTATCTTCAGGTTTGCATACTTGAATCACACACTAACTGCTTGCAAAAAGACTTACTATTTTTCTCTCAATGCTCATTTAACTTCTGCGTTTTGTGCAACACATGTAGTGTTAAAACATCCTACAATTTATAGAGTTAGTAGTTGAAGAAATAACTAGAGTTCTGATGCAATACTTCCTTGGTGGAAAAGTTCTAGTTGATCTCAACTTCTAACTTCTTTCCTCTCTTAGATAATGTTCTCTTTGAGTAAGGAGTCTTCTTCTTATCAATTATGCAATTTTTTGGATCAGAAAATATTAAATACACCAAGTTAAGATTATCTCCTTCACGTGCATTCCATATGCTCGAATATACTTATTTTTGTGCACCTGAAGGATGGACCTGGAGAGATGGACCTGGTTCATGTCTGAATTCCTTTGTCAATCGTCAAAACTAACCTTTACTTCGGCTAACATAAATCTTTAACTTGAATACCTTGAGATTCCGTAGATAAATTACTCTTGGGAAAATGTATGATCTAAAGGCAGCCAAGCGTCGTTACCAATACTAATTTTTTTTACCATCCCTCATCCTCCATCTTACATCATTTTAGAAGAACTTCTTAGAGCAATACGCATTCTACACATAACTAGAATTGTGACATAATTGAGCCGATAAAAAGTCACTGAATGAAAATATTTTGCATTGAAGACTTGTCAAGGAAGAAAGTTTGGGTAAGTGAGAAACTCTAACCATGCTTCCCAAACATAGAGGTATTAAAATAATGCAAGTGACGAAAACTCATACTTCCTATCTCCTTTTTTCATAACGGTATTGCCATGAAAGCAAATGCATCTTTTTGTGAACTCCAATCTTTGAGCCCTACCAGAATAAGGTTATCATTTCTTTTCTAGTTCATTACATATAGAGTTCGGAAGAAGAAAAATAGCCATAGAACGAGCCACTAACGTAGTCAAAACATTTTTTTTCCATTATTTCCTCTCTCTTCTTTCCCTCTCATCACTCTCTCTTCTCTCTCTCCCAAGACTGCCGGCACTGCCGTATGAAATCTCCCACCAGCGACGGCCAACCTCTAATCCTCCCCAAAATTTAACCATGTAATCTCCATCACCTCCTCTTTCCATATCTCCAAACCATATCCTTCAATAAACTCTCAAACTCCTTGAATCTTAGATCTAAGAAATTTTTCCGTCACTTTTTCGCGCAAGTTATTGAAGTTTCGATCACTACCACCCCACAATATATACATCAACGGATAGAGCTCCTCAAGGCCTAGCTATTGATGTCAATTCTACCTCAAAAATCCGGCGACCAAATTCCGGCGACCTCTTCGAATATCCTTCTTGGCATACCACCATTTTTTCAGCCATTTGAATTGTAAAATGGTACACTTTCGAATCACTGCGATGTAGCTATAAGATGTACAAGTAAAATGAAATGCTAGGAAATTGATGAATCATATACTGTATCTGTAGTTTAATAAATTATATGATAAGTATTTGTATAGTCTATTTCCATTACTCAATAAAGATTCTTTGAGCTATTTGTACTCAATTGAAACTTTATTTGTTTAAAAATTGTAATCTGTAGTTATCAGTTGTGGATATGAAAAAAGAAAACGTAGTCAAAACATCCTTCCCTACTCTAGTTAAAAATATTTTGCCCAAACCTAAAAGTTTGTTCCTCACCTTATCTTTAAGAAAAGTAAAAATTTGATTCTTATTCCTACCAATTAATGAAGGTAAAGCTAAACATTCGATAGAATCAATGGGTTATAAACATCTAATGTAATAGATAAAGTAAGTTGTGCAACTTCCCCATGTTAGCGTTGAAAAAATACCAAATTTATTAAAATTTACTGTTTGACCCGGAGCTTTCTCATAAATAGATAAAATAATTTAGTTTTAGCAGAATTTCTATTTATAGCACGGAAGAAGAAAAAAAAAATTTGCAAACAAAAAATGAGATATACTAGGAGCTCTCATGCAGATTCGACTATCATGGATACTACCTGAACTTTCTACATATTGTATAAGTCGTCTCTCTAGAACAAACAGCCCAATTTCCTCTCCATTAATTTTTTTTTACTCATAGAAGTCACACACATCATAATAATGTCAATTCAAGTAGGATCAAGCCCCAACTCAGCATAATAGCATTAAGAAACCCTCAGTCTACTCTATCATAAGCCTTGGTAATTTCAATTTTCAGAGCCATCTCACCTTTGTTACTTTGTCACTTTCATTTCATGTAATGAATTACTCCAAAAGCTATTACTACATTATGAGTAATTAATACTCCATGCACAAAATCTTACTGAGTTGGTGAGATAATTCTTGGCAAGAGAGACTTCAACCTACGTGACGACTAGGGCAGTTGTTTTGAGTATTGTAGCTTCATTCCCTTATTTATTTTTTATTCTATATTCGTATATTATTATGTCATTGGTTGGAATGTTTGATTTAGTTCCGGGGATATTTCAAAATTTATTGGGATACTTAGTCCTAAGGTTAGCCAAAGTTGAAAGAGCTGATCGGATTGACTTATGTATAAACGACTCTGAAATAGAGTTTTGATATTTTTGATAGCTCCATATAGTGATTTTGGACTTATACCGGATATTGATTTGGAGGTTCTTAGATAATTTTAGCATGAATTGGTGAAAGTTGGAAAAATGAAGTTTATATAGTTGAAAAGTTTCACCGAGAGTTGACTTTGTTTTTACCAAACTCAGATTTTTGTTTCAAAAGTTGGAACATATCTTTGTGTCATTTATGACTTGTGCACAAAATTTGAGATCAATCAGAGTTGGTTTGATAGGTTTCGATATCGAATATAGAAGTTAGAAATCTATTAGTTTCACTAGGCTTAAATTGGAGTATGATTCATGTTTTTGATGTTGTTTGATATGGTTTGAGGCCTCAAATAAGTTCGTATCGCATTTTAGGACTTGTTGGTATGTTTGGATGTGGTTCAGGGGGCCTCAGGTGTGATTCAGATCAAGATCGGCTTCGTTTTGGACTTTGTGGGATTGTTGATATTTAGTTAACTAGTTTTCTTATTCCCAATCATGAAAAGTCCCTCGCGATTGCGAAGGCTTGTTTGGGTGACTGGTGAAAATGTTCTATGCGTTCGTGATTGTTGGTCCGTGGTCATGGAGCTTTGGTCAGTGGTACTATGAGAACACGTGAGTGGTACCGCGTTCGCGAAGAAGGAAGGGGGAGGCCTAGAAGAGCTTTGAGTTTTTCTGCATTGTGTTCGTGGCTGGAGTTCCATGTTCGCGAAGGTCATTTGTGAGGGTAACATTATTTTTCACTTCGCGATCTCGACGAGGAACCTCTGGGCAACATTATTTAATTTCGAAATCGAGAGTTTGGACAAATTTTTCATATTTTGAGCTAGAGATCTCGATTCTTTGGGCGATTCTTGAAGAGGCTTTCAAGGAGTTGATTGGTGGTAAGTGATTCTAACTCATATTTGGTTAATATACATGAATCTATCGTTTTTTTTATCATTTAATTAGTATTTTGGATTGGAAAAAAATTGAAATTTTTTTTATAGAAACTTCATAAACTATATTTTAAGGATTTGAAAGGCCATTTGAGGTCGTAATAGGGTGTTAGGATTTCTTATATTTTGTCAGATTCCAAGACGTGGGCTCGGGAATGCATTTTTGGGCTGATTTTTTAATTTTGGTTAAGAAACATAGCTTTATCGTGTGGAATTAATTTGGCTGAATATAAAGACAACCCCTTAAACTTGTTCATTTTTTTCATCTAGACCCTTAAACTAACCTCATGACCCATTAGGCACTCCATCTTTATGCAAAGTGTGCCTATCAGACACAAGAAGCTAAATCAGTATAGGAAGAAATATGCATGATGTTTTTTTTTGTTTTCAATCACTCCTAAATTAGGAGGATCTATAGTGCTTCCACACTTTCCCTCCCTGTTAACTCGAACCCAGGATCTAACAGTCGTAGGTGGAGGTGCTTTACCAACTGAGCAAGCCTCACTTGTTTATGCATTCATATTCAACCTTCGATGACATGACAAAAAACCAATAAAATGACATGTGGTTCTTTCCCATAAAAAACATTAAAGCAGTGTCCTTTTTACCTGTTGAACATTAAAAGGAGGTGCAATTCTGTATTTTTCCAACTCTATTCCCCTGTTCATCTTCTTCCTTTTTTTTTTGCTCAAATCTCAAATTAGTTTATAGCTTGTTCTGTTAGCTTATAATTTTTTCCTCTATCGTCATCTTTCCCACACAAATTTCTTTCCCTTTTTAAGACTTTCCTCTATTAGACCAGATTGAAGATTACCTCAGCAAAGATCTTCGTGTGTTAGTCACCAAATTATGATCAAATTCTATAGATTCTGGCAAAAGTTTTCATCTTATAACTCAATTAACAATACTGTGTTATGGAATAAACAACAAACCTCACATCACTAGCCGCAAAGAGAAAAACAAGAATTTGTCAACAATTCTGAAAGTAAAACAAAAATTTAAGTGTGATGAGCTGAAATTTTTTCTTTCTAGGTGGGCATTTTTCTTTCTTTATTGCTAGGTGTATACTTGGCATTCTCTGTGCAACTTTGTGTGTTGGGCTTGACCTAGAGGTAGAAACCTATCTCGAAGATCTCTATTATTGTAAGAAAAAGCCATTTATCTGACCCTCTGGCCCTTGAGCTACTTGAATCCTGTGATCGAGTTAAAACTGTCCTCTCGGCCACTTTAACCGAGGTACCATCTAAACTCAGGTAAACCCTCACCTGGAATCAATCTGCGACGCCATAAGGCTATCTACACTATGCTCAAAACAAGTTTCCAGGTCGCTTGAGCCCGAACGAAACCCCATTCGGGGATAGCTCTCGAAGACCTAGAGGCTATTATGATATCAAGCAACCGAGCAAATACCACCTAAAGGACTATCGGGGGTCTAAAAGGCAATGTATCATTATGAGAGTTCGAAGCCCTACTATCATTCAACTCGATGTCGGGGTCCCGATGACCCAGGTTTATTGATCCAATTCGGGCATGGTCAAAGTAATGAAAAAATGTTTTATGAAGAATCGTGTTAATCAATAAAGAGCAAGAAACATACTTGCACTCGGGCTCATATTCGCACCAATCGATGGAATCACATTGACATTCGCCATAAACGCAGATAAACAAAATATACCATACATCAGATACAAATTGAAGAAACATCTTTGCATTCTTAAGCTCATGATTACAAAAGCCCACAAAGGATCCTTACATATGAGTACAAAAGATCACAAGGGGTCCTTACACAAAAATAAAGAAGTAAAAAAATACATATATAATAGAGCCAAGAATCTAACATATCCTTGGGGGTGCATCCTCCGGGGCCGTATCTTCGAGCACCACATCCTCGGGGCCCTCATCTCGATCTTCCAAAATGGCATCTTAAAGGGAGAAGATGGAGAAAAGGAAAGTAATGGATAAGAGGAAAGTGACGCAGAAGAAACAAAAAGGGATAAAGAAATGGTTAGGTGAAAAATGTGAATTGTATGGATTTTGTTAGCACTACTATTGGGAAGCCACTTCTTGAGAAATTACACCGCTGCATGATGAAAAAATTAGTTGATAGTACCACCGCACTCCATGGAATGCAAAAGGAGTGGCGCACCACACTGGATAATCAGGAGAGATGAGTTGAAGTTCATAGTTCTCACATCCTCTAATGCGAGGATAATTAGAGATTTCTCGGTCATCACCTCGGGTCAACAACAACAACGCGAGCAATAAATTAGTAAAATCATGCTTGGTAAGGAAAAACACTAGAAAAAGGCCATGGCATAACTGATGAGAATGCCGCCATGTAACCTTAAGGCCACGGGCCTCAAACATGCAAAATAACAATGGATAAGAATATAGAGAAGAAAGGGGTAAAAGGTTTTGAAGAACATTTGAATGAAGAATTGATTACAGAAGGCTCCTATATATAGAAAGGGTGGCAATGTAACCGATTGAACCATTAATGTCTTTGAAAGATGTATTAGCGGGAGCAATGAATGCATTATTGGGAGCTGAACCGCTGACGACATTATCATTTTGAAGAATAAGAATTGGTAGTGCATTGAATGATTTATAAAGATGAACCGACAGGACGCCTCGTTTATCATAAAGGCTCACGTTAGAAGTATGAAATCATCACGAGAAGATCAAAGAAATATATATTGAAGTTGTTTCTTATCGTTCCACTCTAACATATGCGGGGACTATCAGCATTTTGTAGAATTAGATGGCCCAATTTTCTGTCATTACGATGCCTCATCAGCATGTTTTCAAAGGCACGAGGCTATGGTCGAGATTCACCCCTGTGGGGATACCGACATCCGACCTATGAGCAGTATAGATTAGTGATTATGGTGAAAAAGTGGGAATTTCCCATGGTGCGTTGCTAGAGACGACAAAGTGTGTCAGGCTAGTCTAAGTCCGCATCATGGCATTAACTGACTGTACCAAATCTATATCTTTGTAATAAATATATTTGTGGGAAAAAGGTCAGAACTGCCCCTAACGTATTGACTCCAGTTTAAAAATGCCCTCCGTTAACCTATTTGAAAAGAATGCCCATACCGTCAAAAATTTGGCATATCTGTGCCCCTAAGTCTAACAACTGGCTGTACTTATATTTAAAACAGTAGGGGCATTTTTTTCAAAATAGGTTAACGGTAGAGGCATTTTTAAACTGACTTGTTAGATTTAGGGGCACAAATAAGCCAGAAATTTAACGGTAGGGGCATTTTTTTCAAAATAGGTTAACGGATGGCATTTTTAAACTAGCGTCAATACGTTAGGGGCAGTTCTGACCCTTTTCCGTATATTTGTACTATGTTGTAATTACCCCCCTCCCCATATATATAAAGGGGATTCTTCTCATATTGTAAGTATCTAATGATCAATATTGAATATACACGAACATTCTCTCTGCTGTTTAACATATTATGTTGCTTTCGTTACAACATTTATTGCTATATTCATTGTGTTTTATTTATTGATCTTCATTTATTGCTTATTATTGGCCATAAAGTGCTATCATTGATTTTATTATAACTTTTAGTCGTCCATCGACTACCCTCAGCGGGATATCAGACTCGACCACGAGGCCCCGAATAAGCAAGATCGAGGCCCTGATTGTCAGCCACTCGGTTTGATTATCATCTTGTTTTTAAGCTTTTATCTTGTCTCCAAGTACCTCATTTAACATCTATGGACTAAACGACTAGCATAAAAATAGATCACGTATTTTTAGAATCACAAAATCAAATTTAATTGTAATTACAATTTTAACGGTAAACATTCATATTTAGGGGGCAAGTATTCTCTATATAGATATGCCTTAATTGTCTAAACTGCAATTTCTAGCTACTATTTGAATTAATTTCATTAGTTAGTGTAACAACATATGTAAATTAGAAGACTTTGTTATTGCTTAAAATTTAAGATTTCAGTTGAAAAGCAAAATGAACTTACTTTCACCTATTATATGTTCTCAAGACTACCTATAGTGAATTGACGGGCCAGTGACACTTATCACAACTCCACGTGAAACGAAAATTGCTCAACTGTACAACCCTCAGAACTACAAAAGCGCATGTCCGATGGGTAGTTAGTTAGGGTGCTGAAGTTTTGAGGAAAATGCTATTGGATCCAAGTCAAATGAACAAGAAACAAACATGCAACGAGCTGCAAAACGTGCCACTGCACACAGAAGCAATCCCTGAAGTGCATTGCATATCAAATTTTAAATAGTTCGAGATGAATGATGGAAGCATGAACAAATTACCCGAAGATGTGGCGATTTATATATTTTTAAGGCTTCCCGTTAAATCTCTTACGAGATTCAAATGTGTCTCTGCAAGTTGGTATACATTCATAAATTCATCTAATTTCACAAGTCTTCATCTCAATCGCACCACTAGCTCTAAAGATGGATTCATTCTCGTCAAGCGATCCTTCAAAGAGCATCAAGGATTTAAAAATGTTTTGTCTTTTCTTCTCGTCGTTGATGGTGAAGATTATCTTGGTCCTATTTCTCGTGATCTAGATCTGCCACATCTGACCACCAACTATGGAAGTATCTGTCATCAACTCAGTGGTCCTTGCCATGGTTTGATTGCTTTGACAGACTCCACAAACTTCGTGTTATTAAATCCAGCAACTAGATACTATAGGCTTGTCCCACATAGCCCTTTTGGTTGCGCACATGGCTTCTATCGTTCTATTTGCGGTGTTGGATTTGGCTACGAATCAATTTCAAAGGACTACAAGATAGTTCGCATCTCAGAAGTTTACGGAGAACCTCCGATCAATGATCCTAGTGTGATGGAGTGGAAATGTGAGGTTTATGACTTGAGCACTGATTCTTGGAGAGAACTAGCTTACATGGATCAACAGTTGCCCTGGCCTTACACATTCCCTTATTCTGAGACGTTTTACAGGGGATCCGTTCATTGGTATGCTCACAGAAATATGGTGGTAATTCTCAGTTTTGATATCAGCACTGAAATTTTTCGCATAATGCAAGTGCCTGAAACTTGTGCTTCGTATGACGAAAAGTATCATAGCCTCGTAGTCTTAGATGATTCTCTAACATTTATTTGTTACCCAGATCCGATGAGGGAAAGTAGTCCAGTACAAGAAATAATTGACATTTGGATAATGGAGGAGTACACTGTAAGCGAATCTTGGACCAAGAAATATACAATTAGATCTCCACCTATTGAATCCCCATTGACAGTTTGGAAGGATCGTCTACTGTTTCTTCAAGACAAAAGTGGACTTTTGATTTCATATGATCTTAATTCTAATGCAGTAAAGGAGTTCAATTTACATGGTTACCCTGGAAGTTTGAGATTAATAGTTTACAAAGAAAGCTTGATTCCAATTCCTACAGGTAGTACACAAGTTCAAAAATTTTAAAGAAGGTATAACTTCTTAACAAAAGTAATTGCACCTACTTTTGAAAACTTTGATCTTCGCGATGATACAGACCATTAAATCTTGGTGTGGCAAGCAACAACAACTACCCAGTATACTCCCACCAGGTGGTGTGGCAAGCAGCTCGATCTATATGTTTTTTCAGTTATTGGAAAGCGTTTACCAAGCAAACAAAACAGATTTCTTAGTTGTAAATTTTGGGAAAAACAATTATCAGTTCTCTTCCAATTTATATTCATTCACAGATGAGTTATTCTACATATTATCAATTTATGTTTTGACCAAACCAATAAGTTGCATTCATAATCTCTCTTATATTGCATAGCTGGATAGGTATCAGTTTTATAAGTCTTAAACGTAAAGAGAAGAACTTCCAAAATATGGAAATTGAAACATACCGTACGGCAATCATCAAGCTTATATATACGAGGATAGCTATAGTTCTTCTAACATTAGTTTCTGAATGCAGATGGTTAATGCACAAGTTGAAGCTCCCCTCTCTGAAATATAATTTTAGAGAAGGAAATGCAATAGCACATATATTTGCCAAGGAAGCTATTAGGTATCCGTCCTCTACTAAATGTTTATACCATGCTCATCAATCTTTTTTGTTGAGCAAGAAATGATCAAGAACAAGCATAGTTTATGTAATAGTTCGAAATACTTTTGTTTGTTATTATCTAGAAACTATGGGCAATAGCGATGTCGTACGAAACACTATTATGACTATGTAACTTTTGCTTTAGTAATCTGATCTCCGTGTTTTACGTTAAAAAAATTCTTAAATGAAAAAGGTGTTCACCCTAATACCGGATAGCAATTAAATTTATACGTGGTTTTAAAGATAAGTGATATAACTTTGTACAAATTAAGAAGAATAAGATACTATTAAAACATGCAATTAAAGAATAAATTCAAACCGAACAAATTGAGTAGACTAGGCCCTCGAGTTCTGTCAGCCTTGAACAAAATATGTATCAATTAAATTAAAAACTAAATTACCAGACAACAGTAAATGGAGAATGACCGTATATTGTTTTGTGTTTGCGTGAATGCGATGTGTTTACAAATTATCAGACTCCTCTTTATAGAGTAAGGAAGTCCTACTCTAAGTATAATTCTATGTGAGGTAAGAAATCTCATGATTCGCTAATTAATCAACCGCTTCTTGGTACGTTCGAAGATTCACGCCGTGATTGTTGGCCGATTTTGGATATTTTGTTTTTCCATTATTCCACTCGTAAGCATCCCTCGATCTTTATCTCATCCGTTTAATATCGTGGTCGGTCTCAATCTTGGTTGATCTCGACATCAATTGGTCTTAGTCTTAATCGGTTTCAGGGCCACTATCCTAGTAACTTAACTTTACATATGTTTACCTCGAAAATATGAGTAACAATTAAATTTTTTTCGTGATTTTAAAGATACGTGATTTGGTTCAATACCGATTGATAATCAACAAATATGAAATATACATGAATGAATTAAGTAAGACCAAACAAGTAGATAGGCCAATATCGACCTCGAGCCCAATGACCTTGAGGCGGGCTAGAACAACAAAGCTTAAGGACAATTATGACAAACAATGAGCAAAAATGGTAGATAGTATATTATTTACCAATAATTAGATAATCTTTACAAATGATTAGGTTTCCCTTAATATAGGAGGCGAGCACAAAATAAGGTACATTATTATTTACAGTAAAGAACCTTGTTGGGACAGCTGTTTAACTGCCTAGTAACTATTAGTACTTATTCGTACAAATATATTCTGAAATTTATGCTATGACCTTGGAGACATGGTGAGAATCTTTTCATTCTTTAAAAAACTCATAACGGCATTGGCTTGGAGCTGAGCGTGCTTGGCTTTGATGTTCCGCAGGTTCTTCGATCCTCAAGAACTGGATTCTATCTTCGAGCTTGAGTCTGCTCCATCGAGCTCGAACTCAACCTTACTTGAACTCGAGCTCTAAGTGACCTATAGAGCCCAGCAAATTGGGTATACCCGCTTTCGACCGTACACAAATAGTCTTTGCATTTCTTAGAATAAAAATGATAAGAAAAGATTTGACTACCAACCCTTCAATGCCTCGATCATGAAGCCAATTTTGTGATATCAGCGACTGAAGTGATTGAAAGGTCGTATTTGCGAAATTTCAAAGGTCATTAATTTGAGGCGATTGATGGTAAACTATTCGACTTCCCTAACACGGTTAAGCGGTCTCTATAAACAGGCAAGCTTTAAAAATTCGCAAACTTTACTTCTCAAATAATCCCTGAAATCTCTTTAGCTCTTTCAACTTTTTTGAGTTCACTTTATTCTCAATTAACTATAACTACAACATCTACCCTTTCTCATCTTTTAAATTTATAAACTACCATAGCTATAACATCAAATACTTCCTTAAAAAGAAAAGCCTCTTCATCATCACGGCCAACCAAAAATAAAACGGTGATGCCAATTCGTATCGAGGAGTGTATTACCCCTTCGTGCAAAATAAAATTCGATTTCATTATTGATGAGCTTGCGTTGAAATCAGGCCGATGTGAGGCCATGACCAGATACATTTTCTTGATAATCGAACGTGCGCTCAAGCTGGTGAAAAAGGACTACAGCTGGATAACAAATAAGTGGTTATCGTTTCCCCTGAAAAAGGATATGAGCACTCATAATGCAGGGTACTTAAGTGGGTAGACCTTCCCATTCACGCTTGGTCCTGCAGATCCATCTATGGGTCCCATAGATCGAGTTATTCTTGATTTTTGCCAACAATACCAGGTGACGCTGGGCCATGTCATTCTTTCACTCTGGTGCGTCGTGAATATGATCGCATACTTCTTGAGCCTAGTTGAGGGGATGACTTTTACCCTTGACCATCTGATCATGCTATGCATCCCTCGTGTTGATCAAGGTGGCCTGATAAAGCCGTAACACCAATTAACAAAATCTCTCATTTGCAGCCTCGATGAGGACAAAGACCAAGGATGGATGAGTTGACTTGTCCGAATGAAGACCTCCGACCTGATTCCTACAGAGAGGATGCTATTCCCCGAAGAATGAAACATGAAACGTAAGTAAAACTTCATCGATAGTGACTTTATTTTACACTTTCCCTACTTTTCTCGACCTAATCTTTCTTTAATGGTGTAGCTGTTTCTTGGTTTCCTAGTGCGGTCCCAGACCTCGAGGGTTGGATCCGAAAACTTGCCTCTACTTCTTTATACGCGGAGCGCAACTGGCATGACCAAGCCAATGGTCGATGGGAGGACAAAAAAAAATGTTGTGTCTTATTGTTTTCATACTTATGTTTCTTAGCAAAATTTTACACGGTGAAGTCAGAAGGCCTGATTTCTCTCTATCAAGCCATCTCGGGGAAATGCCTCGAGACCCTGAGGTCATGAAGCCATGCCTCAGTTCTCTCCTTCAGGGATTGTGAAGGACGTATTTGAAGAAGACAGAGGCCAAGGCCAGGACATACAGGGGAAGCTCTCAGAGCACATGGTTAAGTATGACAGGGCCAGCCTATCCAGAGCATATGCTGAGGAATTGCATCAAGTCATCCCATCTCTGTACTTTGTAATTAATGCTCATGTACTTATTGTCGAGTTCCCCTCCTATATAAAGGGGATTCACCCTACCTTGTATGGGACTGATGCTGCTGCATTTCTCTGCAATAATATCTCTCTCTCCCCCTCTCTTCTTTCTAAACTTATTGGCTCTCATTAATCCGAGGATACCTCGATATCCATCACTTTTATACATGTTTTTCATAATATAACTCAGTTTTTGTTATAAATGTGGATATGTGATTTTTGACCGTTCCCAAGATTTTTTATAAGCAACATTTATGCTCTTGATTATAGTCTAAAGAGACATAAAAATTAAGCTTCAATAAAAAAAAAATGAGAAAATTAAATCATGAATTTATACATTAAACCAAAGTGAAAACTACTGAATGAACCCCATTTGATTATTGGTCTTCAGTTGTCAGTTGACGATTGACGAACAATCAATATATATTGTGGCCACCAAAAAAATATCCAAAGCTAAATGGTTCATCTAAGAAAGAAGCTAATTAATTAATACAGCAAAACAAATTGGCTATGGCGTCCTAGATCTCAGCACTTGATTAAAGTTAGACTAACATGATTCCGAATATTTGAGGAACAGATTTAGGAGTTTTTTCCATGGCTTTTGAGTAAGGGTGAGGAGATGGTACTGATAAAAGAGAGGGTGTAATTAGAAGATAATTTATGAAATTTTTCAGCAAACTACAAAGGAAGAAGTTCTAAGGCTTAAACTAGAAAACCAGAGGAAGAAGGTGATAAAAGTCTTTTAAAAGACACACGAACAAACAACATGAATTTAAAACTTCAAGTAAATGGAAGGACGAATAATTTATAGTTTGCAAATGGCGGTTCAAAACATGTGGTGGTTGACCAATAACTGACATCCATTTAATGTCTTGGATACTTGACCGATGGCACGTTTCGGTTACCTTTTGTCGTTTTTTGTCGTGATTTTCAAAGCAAGGCTCGGATGTTGATATTATTTCTCATCATCTTCTCACTGAAAAATGACGGGACTATCTGTATATGGTCGAAGTCGGGTTCGTCTATTGTACGACGAGTGGAGGATAAAACATGACAGGTCAAAGCTCAACCCAGGCTATATTGAACCAAGGTGAGAAGTTAAATCGTTCAGTTCGTGACTTCGTACAGAATAAGATTGAGGGAACTTATTCGAGCCAAATACTGGAAGTCCGAGATATCTGTGATAGTTTGGAGATCACTTCGGAAATGTCGACCGGTATCAAGAAGATGTCGATTTATTAGCAAATCATGTGACTTTTTGCCTTTTATAGTTGTATTGAGAGTAGGAATCCTCTACTTTATAAATGGAGGTTTGATCCTTTGAATAGAAGATTGTAATATGCACGAAAAAGCAGTACATTGTTAGTTCTAGTCTTATCATGTTGAGGCATTTCTTGGTTCGAGTATGATCTAACTCCAATGCTAAGTTAGTCCAATTTGTGTTGTTTGAATTTATTTTCTTATTATTAATTTCGGTAATACTCTGTTTTCGTAATTTGTATCAACTTATATCACGTATCCTTAAAACTACGTATAAATTCATTTGTTATCCGATTTTGAGGGTAAACAAAATCTCAATATTTACATTTTTTTAAAGGGCCTCAAAGTTTACTACCCCCTCTGTTTCACTTAACGTGAACCCATTTGACTGGTCACGTAGTTTAAGAAAACAGATAAGACTTTTGAATTTGTGGTGTAAAATGATGCACAAATATTTTGTGTGGTTATAAATCATTGTATAAAGTTAAATTGTTTACAAATAAAGGAAGATGTCATTCTTTTTGTCATTGGGCAAAAAAGAAAATAAATTCACATAAATTGAAACGGAAAGAGTATATTTTACCAAATAGAAAATGTGCAAGCCCGAGTAATAGAATTAAGGTGGAACTAAAAATAAGAAATACCAACGATAACTTCGTGTCGATCCTTTTTAATGGTAGTAATGTTTAATCGAAGAACGTTGCACTGCCCAATCAAATTTTTCCTTTTTCCTGATTTATCTGGAATTATACTTTACACGCGCAGGACAACCCTCATAACCACAAAGATGCGAGTATGATGGTAGTTATTTAGGGAGTAGAACGTGAAGCTATAAACAATTTTTGTCCAATCCAAGGAGAGAAAATTCCCATGCTTGAGGTAATACAGAAAACATCAGTACCTGTTGTGAAATGCAAATTGCATCGCAAAAAAATAGAAGATGGCAGATGGATTTATGAACAAATTGCCCAAAGATGTGGTGATCCATGTAATTTTGAAGTTCCCAATAAAATCTCTTTTGCGATTCAAATGTGTCTCTACATCGTGGTACATTCTCATGCAATCATCGGCATTCATCAATCTTCATCTAAATCGTACCACCACTCCCGACGACGAAATCATTCTCTTCATGCGCTCCTTTCAAGAAGAAGCCGACAAATTTAAAAGTATCATGTCTTTCCTATCTAGTGGTCAGGACAAAGATAATTTTTACCATGTTTCTCCAGATCTAGATGTTCCATATTTTCCTACCACCACTTTTTATTTTTTTCACAGAATGATGGGCCCTTGTCGTGGTTTAGTTGTTTTAACAAGTTCAGTAACTACAGTATTATTTAATCCGGCTACTAGAAATTATAGGTTAGTCCAACCAAGCCCTTATGGTAGTCCAGTGGGTTATCATCGTTCCATTTACGGTTTCGCTTTTGGTTTTGACATGATTGCCAATGAATTCAAGATTGTTAGGCTTGCAGAAGTTCATGGGGAACGTCCTTTCCTTTACTATACTATGAGTGAGAAGAAAGTTGAGGTTTATGAAGTGAGCATTGATTCATGGAGAGAGGTGGATAATGTGGATCAACATGAGCTTTTAGTGCATCAGTATCCTTGTGCCGAGTTGTTTTACAAAGGGGCCTACCATTGGATTGGACAGGCAAATGAAAAGGTAATTCTTTGTTTTGACATGAGTACCGAGACTTTTCGTCATAATAAAATGCCTTATACTTGTCATCCCGATGACATGAAGTATTATGCCCTCGTTGTCATGAAAGATTCTTTGACGTTGATTTGTTACCCCTCTCCAGGGTGTGAAATTGATCCAGCAATAGATTTCATGGAGATTTGGGTAATGAAGGAGTACGGTGTGAACGAGACTTGGAGAAAGAAAAACACAATTACAGCTCTCGCGATACAGTCCTCGTTGGCAATTTGGAAGGAGCATATATTATTTCTTCAAAGCCTAACCGGACATTTGATTTCCTGTGATCTTACTTCTGATGAAGTCAAGGAATTAGACTTGCATGGTTGGCCTGGAAGTTTGAGAGTAACAATCTACAAGGAAAGCTTGACTTTAATTCCAAAAGGAAGGGAGCATTATATTGAAGTTCAATAATTTCATTTGCGTGTACTGTACGTGTCCTTTTCTCGAAAAGTTTTTATGAGAACATTGATGAAAATATGTCATTGTGCCTTAAAAACTCATTCGATTAGACTACGGTCAACGTTTTGTGTAAACGGATCCAGATCAGTGTTTTATCGATCTCAGTGAATCTGTACCGTGATTTGAGACTCGGGAAAATGCCTACAACTGAATTCAGAAGTCTCTAACTTGAATTATTATAATTTGTTGAAACTAGAAGTTTAAAGAATTAAAGAATTCATAAGTTCTAGTGTAGTTTGACTTTGTTGAAAACTCATCACGAACAAGTCGTTTTGGAATAGTAAGTTGCTTGTTCCTGTATTAGTTCAGTTATTACTAATGCTTATTGTATCAATAAAATTATTGTTGGTGTTTTTAATCTGGTAAAAGCGTCTTAAAAAGAGATCTCTTTTAATTCACTTGTGGTAATGCTATCTAAAGATTAAATTCTTATTTTGGACAACCAAAAACCTAGAGGTACTTTCATATATATTCAATTTTGGTGTCACCATTAAAGCTATTCTTGTGTCGCATAAAAATTGCAAAGTGTTGTGTTGATCTGATAGGTCATTTATAGCTTCACCCTTCATTTCTGTGTGTTTCGAGACCTCGAATAGCTCTGTTTAGTCTTCTTTCATTTGCGTGCACTATCCGTGTCCTTTTTCCGAAAAGTTTTTATGAGAACATTGATGAAAATATGTCATTGTGCCTTAAAAATTCATTCGACTAGACTACGGTCAACGTTTTGTGCAAACGTATCCAGATAAGTGTTTTGACGATCTCAGTGAATCTGTATCGTGATTTGGGACTCGGGCAAATGCCTACAACTGAATTCAGAAGTCTCTAACTTGAATTATAATAATTTGTTTAAACTAGAAGTTTAAAGAATTAAAGAATTCATAAGTTCTAGTGTAGTTTGACTTTCTTGAAAACTCATCACGAACAAGTCGTTTTGGCTGCGAATGCGGAGCAGTAGGGGGTATGCCTTCGCGAACTCATCAACTCCATCGTAAACACGTAGTGTTAGAGATGTAGAGGCTAGAGATGGAACTTACTCTACATGAACGCAAGCCCAGGTTCGCGAACGCGAAGACGATGTGGGCTAAGCCTCCACGAACACATAGAAAGCTTCGCGATCACGTATGTCAACAGGGCAGTGCCCTTCGTGAACGCGATGAACAACCGATGCCGAGTCATATAAACTTCTAAAAATCGGGATTTCACCCATTTTTTACCATCTTCTGAATAGATCTCGGCCTGGAGGCAACTTGGAGGAGAAATTTCTTCATCTTTTCATAGATTAGTGTGCTTTAACTTATTCTCATCTATTTTCATCAACAACCACTAATTTCTAGCCTTAACCTATGTTCCTCCATGGTAGAAAATTAGGAATTTGCTAGGAACTTGGGGTTTTAAATAATTTAAATTTTAGACCTCAAATTCTGGTTGGATTTTGAAACTAGCTACATAATCGGGCACGTGGGTGAATGGGTAAATAGATTTTCGTACGAATATTGGGTTTTGACCATGCTGGTCCAGGGTTGACTTTTATTTACTTTTTGGAGAAAGTGTGAAGATTTTATTTTTATGTATTGTAATTGATTTCCTGAGCATTATTAATTTTATTGAGCCGATTTTGGTTATATTCGATTTGTTTGGTGGTGGATTTTAGAATGTGATTCCTTGAGTCCAACATGAATTTTCTATATATATATATATATATATATATGTGTGTGTGTGTGTGTGTGTGTGTGTATCATGTTTTACTCTACCAAGCCACGCTATAGTCGGTCTAGTACGGCACCTACTATGAAACCACTAATCTATTGGATTTTACTGAGCTCCTCGTTGTGGGGAATGATTCTATCGAGTATTATGATAGCCTGTAAATTTTTGCCGAGCGTATTATGGCCTAGTACGACATGATGATTATGATGCCCACATAGGAACACGTTTTAAAAGTTTATCTATATATATATATATATATATATATATATATATATATATATATATATATATATATATATATATGTATGTATCATGCATTTCACGTCGGTAACCCTCAGAGGCACTCAAATGTTACAGGTTGTATCTTCTCTACTTCTCCTTATATTACTATTCTTATTTATGATTCCTCACCTTACATACTAGGTACTTTTTTATATTGACATCCCTTTTTAGTGAAAATGTTGTGTTTCACGCCCGCAAGTCTCGGAAGATAGGTTTAAGTAGTCTTCATAGTATGCTATCAACTCTGTGGAAGGTGTTGGTGCACTTCACTTGCTCTGGAGTTGCCTATTTGATCAGTATGATCTAGACGCATATTGATTGCTACGGGAGGGCCCTATGCGTACCTTTATGACACTTATGTGTCACACCTATTTTTGGGAACTACAACCCCGGTGAAGGGCGTAGATAAGAGAGTTTTTCCAATTAAAAGACATTCAAAACGGGATTCAATTATTTAAGAGATTTCAGAGTCGCCACTTGGGAGATTTATGGTGTACAAAGTCACCGTTCAAAGTCCCGAATCGAGGAAAGAATGACTCTGTTTAACAGTGGGCGAACCAAAAATCCGAGTAAGGAATTATGTTAACTAGCACGGTCGCTCAACTGTTATTTTTGGCTTAAATTATCTGATTTCCTACAATTATGAACCTATGTGCATTTTTAATCCTTTAACCACTTTTATTATTATTTTTTTAAGAGAATTACAACGATGTTAAAACATGTCTCGAACCACACCACATAAATGCACCGTGGTTTTTGAAACATTCCAACTTCGTTGAAATTTGGATTTTGATCACATAAGTGCGCACCGGTTTTTAAGAAGATTAAATTATTAAAGACGCGCCTAAAAGCGACTATCGTATTATGTCTTTGAGAGAAGCCAGGAAATTCACTAAATAGCGTGTCCTGAATCTCTAAATATTTTAATATAAGCAATTTCATGAGGGCCACGCAATTTAGGATTCTATTCTGCACGGCGCACCTCATTTTTATTTTAAAAGGCAGTTCCTAAAACAAAATACAACCTTTTCTATTAAATGTACCTTCAAAAATATCACAGTCTCAGGCATGTGCTATTGCGTTTGGGCCTCAATGTGATCCCAGAATTGAGATAATGCGGAATCCGGCTAGTAATGTCCAGTAAACATGCAAACAATTTTCCAGATTTTATATTATATCGAGTGAGAGAGAAAATAATACCAAATAAAGGCCCAAATTAGAACAGACCTTTAAGTTCACACATGATCAACAAATTTATTCTTAATGATTTTATAGGAATAATGCTAAATAGGCATGTTAACATGTGTGCTATTAATATATACAACATAGCTTGGAGATTTGGATAACTACTTAACAAGAATTCGTGTAGAGCAACATGAACTTAAGCATCAAATTATTTTGGAAAAGAAAAGAACAAAGGTACTTCTAGTCCTGCTTTTTACAAACACGCAACGACTAAGTTCATGTGCTCTGCTATTAAACACTTACAGGAGTTAGGCATTTTTCATTGAATAAAATTTCATACTATTTGAAACTAAACTTCCATTTCGAATGCATTCATCCTAACCAAGCATAACTAGAACACTAGGATCAACTATAGTATTGGCTAATAATTAAAAAAATTCAAAGTGTTAATCCAAATATCCAATTATACAAACCATTGCCCCAATTATATTACACAATAACAATAATAAAACTGATGAAACAAAAGAAATAAATAACAATCTTTCTCAACTTGAATATTCATTAGATTCACACTTCATACATATTAGGAGATTGAAAATGTACCTGGAATGAAGAAAAAGACCTATGAGCAAGTAGTCACAGAGCGGAACAGCAACAACAATGATAAATAAGCCCAGATTCAACGAGAAAAATCAGTGAATAGATCCACCAAATCAATGGATCAATAATCTCAGCACATTCGAAGCCCAGGAAATGCAAATAACATAACCAACACCAATTTCAAATAGCCAAACTAACTCAAAATAAAGGATCTGAATTGCAATTATACCCTATTTCAAAAGTTTCTTCACTTAACTGCCAAGGATTCCTTGTTACAATACCTTAACTACCCTTGTGTCGTTCCTATAATTATCATCCCTAGACCAACCTTACCCTAGTTGACTTAACTATAGTCAAATGCTCTAAAATCTAAATCACCTATCCAAATTATCCTAAGTGTTTGAACTAATCTACATTAACTACCATTATGCAAGACTACTAACTATCCCAAGAAAATTACGAAAAATCAGAACAGGATCGAATAGACCAAATCAACAATAAAAATCATTCAGGATAGGAAATTATCCCATAAGCATACACATTTAATCAAAAGATTCAAAGAAAAAAACTCGAAGTGAAAAAACACTCACTTAGCCAATTTCATAAACAGATTCGAATTAGCAAAGTTCGCCAAAATTGGACCAGAATAAGGATATTCAGGAGAAGAAACATCAATAAACGTATACATTTACCCCCAAGATCCAAAGATAAGAAGTCAAAGTCAAAACACTCAATCAATTTTAACAAACAGGTTCAGATTAACAAAGTCAGTAAATTTTTTGAATTAACATAAAGTATATTCATATCAATGACTATACTCACTACACTATAAGCTTATCTAATGAATCATGTATTAAACTCAAACAGAAAAGAGAATGAGAATAGGGCATAAACACTAAAATGTATTAAATAACAGGAAAGTATCTCTACAAAGAAACCGTACTAAATTAGACAGATGGAATGACTTAGCTTAATTTTGGGGCCTCAACAATTGCACGCAACATTACACTGGATCCGACTAGCTTTGATCTAACAATCAACCATAGCGATGGTGATTCGAGAGCCATGAGGCATGGTTTTCGGTTGAGGGGTGTGAGGAGGGTGTTTAGTGTGGGTTTGACGGATTTTGGGGGTGGTTAGGTTTTGGTTGGGCTATTCAAATTGATATTCGAGCAAGTGTGGTATGATCGAATGATGGTTGTTTCAGATCTATGGTGAGGGTGAGGTGAGGAATCTAGGGTGTAAATCTTAGGGTATTTGGCGACCGGTCACCGTCGTGGCGGCGGGGTTGTTAAACTTCAATTGAATATTTGACAAGACGAGGACATTTTCGAGGGTAACCAATAGTGGGATTGGAAAGAGGGGAGCAAAGAGGGGATGTAGTGTTATATTGGGGTCCATCGAAGTTACACCACCGTCGGTAACGATTTTCGGTCGACGGCGAACGACGGAGGGAGGGTTGTGATATGGCGACATTACAGCGGTGTTACACCGGTGGAGTTATTATTCGTTTAGGACAGGGAACGATGTCTGCAACAGGGGGTGTTATATCTGACATTTAAATAGGGTTACATATGTTAATCTTGACCGTCTTATCAAGATTGATCAACGGTCCAAATTTCTTGGGCGTGAATACTGTCTCGTTTTGGCCTCTAATGTGTTGGACTGGGCAGGGAAGTTGGGTCTGGGTTTTATTGGGTGGGTTTAGTGGTTTTTGCGCTAGGTTTGACACAAGAATTGGCCCAGAACAAAGCCAATATTATATACCATCATTTATTCTCTTTTTTGTATATTTTGTTTTATTATATATTTTTTCAGATTTTTTATAATCAAAAATAAAAACAAAAACAAATAAAAATAGCCAAAAACATATTTAACAAGAAATAAACTAAATAAACTCCTAAATTCTAAATTTCAAAGAAAATTAGCCAATTTTTGTAATTTTTTCCTTATTTTCAATATTAGCTAATTAATAAACTAAAAATGTAAAATTTAAATCCTAGATTCAAACATGTCATTTTTATATTTTTATGAATTATGCATATTAAAACATGCGACATGCAAATAAACAAAAATTATGCAATTAATTCCTTAAATTCAAAAAAACACAAAATCATGCAAAAAAATCTTAATAATTCAAATAATAAAAGAAAGACGCAAATAAACACAAAGTCATTCAATTAATTCCTAAAAATTCAAATAATAAAAGAAAAATGCAAACAAACACAAAATCACACAATTAATTCTTAAAAATTCAAATAATAGAAGAAAATTGCTAATTTAATGAATTTTATAGAAACATGTCAAGCGAGGCAAAAATCACATACTCACAGCTGCCCCTCTTTGCTCGGAGACACGAAGGGTTTCCGAGAAAAGACAAACGAGCAACTTAGTGATTTTTGCCTGCTTTGCATTCCATGAGATGCATTTCGAATACTGTCTGGCCGAACCCTGCTTCAAACTGTCTAGGACAATCATGAGCTGTGATTTCACTGTTGATGTTGTTGTTACTGCTTGTTGACCTCCTTATTATATCTCATGAAAAAAAAAACTAGACTAAGCTATGAACTACGGATTACAAAAGAACCTATCTATATTTTTAATCTTGCTCTTGATCGATGTTACTTTATGCCTTCTATTCTACCTGTGAACTCCTTGTTGCCTTGTTGACCGGCATCCCTTCTTGTAAAATCGTTCCCTTGTTCTGACAGGTGGGCGCCTGATTACAAACTTGAAAGTTGAAAGTATTCCCTTATTCTGACAGGTGGGCGCCTGATTTGAAAACTTGAAACTTGAAAATATTACCTTGTTCTGACAGCTGGGCTCCTGATTACCAAAACTCGAAATTTTGAAAAATATTCCCTTATTCTACTGGTAGGTGCGTGATTGCCAAAACTTGAAATTTTGAAAAATATTCCGTTGTTCTACAGGTAGGCGCCTGATCACCAAAACTTGCATTTTTTTAAACGTATTCCCTTGTTCTACAGGTGGGCGCCTAATCGCCAGAACTTGCATTTTTGAAACTTACATCTTTGAAGAGTATTCCCGTATTCTATAGGTGGGCACCTGATCGCCAGAACTTGCATTTTGTGAAAAATATTCCCTTGTTCTACCGGTGGCGCCTGATTAACAAAACATGAAATATGAAAGTATTCCCTTATTCTGAAAGGTGGGAGCCTGATTTCCAAACTTGAAACTTTAAAATATTCCCTTGTTCTGACAGGTGTGGACCTGATACTGAACTTGAATCTTGAAAAATATTCCCTCATTCTACAAGTGGGCGCCTGATTACCGAAATTGAACTTTGAAAAGTATTCCCTTGTTTTACAGGTGGGCAGCTGATTATCGAATTTGGATCTTGAAAAGTATTCCCTTGTTCTACAGGTGGGCGCCTGATTACTGAACTTGAATCTTGAAAAGTACTCCCTTGTTTTACAGGTGGGCGCCTGATTACCGAACTTGAATCTTGAAAAGTATTCCCTAGTTCTATTGGTAGGTGCCTGATTATTAAAACTTGAAATTCTGAAAAATATTCTCTTTTTCTACAGGTGGGCGCCTGATTGCCAAAACTTGAAATTTTGAAAAATATTCCCTTGCTCTACAGGTTGGCGCCTGATTGCCAAAACATGAAATTTTGTAAAATATTCCCTTGTTCTACAGGTTGGCTCCTGATTATTAAAACAAGAAATTTTGAAAAATATTCCCTTGTCCTACAGGTGGGAGCCTAATTATTAAAACTTGAAGCTTGAAAACATTCCCTTTTACTGCTATCTGTGTACGTGATCATCATGAAACAAACAAAACACAAGAAATCCTTTCTGCCCCAGTTGAATGATGGGCAGATCGGTGAGTGTTAATCAAATCTCCTTACCAAATATCTCTATAGCTAAGTCTCATTATCCAGGAGGGTCCTAACAATCCTTGAAATTATTTTATGTTTTCTCAAAAGTATTATTTTTCACTATGTCTTGTTATGAGTTATATCTACTGGGGATTTGCTGGTGACTGGTGATTAAAACTACTTCCCATTATCCTGGTGGGTCCTGACAACTCTTAATTGGACAACAAAATGCGTTTGGTGGGGGTTAGTATTTAATGCTATGTCCCATTATCCAAGGGGTCTTGATGACTCTTGTTGGGGAAGTGTTTGGGTTTGTCCATGCCCCCAGACTGTTTGTGTTCTAGGCTAAGTCTCTTTTTTTAGGAGGGTCCTGACAACTCTTTGTTGGGGAAATATTTGTGCCTGCCCATATTACCCGTGCTTATTTTTATTTTTAGGCTATGTCCTATTTTCAGGAAGGTCCCGAAAACTCTTAACTGAATCCTACTTCAACATGCAAGTAATTTTATCCTCTTTGCTATCCATGATTACCTCTAACCTTTAAATAAGTCCCATTTTCTAGGATGGTCCTAAGGATTCCACCTTAAATGCCGAATCTAACTTCTGATTGTTTCTACTAGTGATTATTGTCCAGGAGTATTTCTGCGACTCTTACTAGGTAAGGTGTTGGTGCTTGCCCATGTTAGCCACACCTGTTTGAGTTTTAAACCGCGTTCCATCTCAACTTCCATGCCTTTTTAACCCTCAGTTGTTTCTATTGGGGTTTACTAGTTAAAGTTTGTCCCATTGTGCTCTTTGATGAGGGGGATATTTATGATGGACTATGCCTCTTTTGTGTTTTGATTGGGTCCCATTTTAAGATGAACCCTGAGGTTTTGATCATACCTGGTATGTGCATGCTTTCCCTTGTGGATGGCCTCCCTTAGGCTGTTCTAAAAATTTTCTACCCCGTGTCAATCAAAGAAAACTAGTCACTTTGAAAAGTGGTGGTTAGCTTGCGACATTCTTGTTGGAAGCGGCCTCCCCACTGTCATGTTCCGTTGTGTTCCATTGTCCATGTTGATAATGAGTCGTGAACTGCTCATCTGACCCCTCGAAACCTTTCCGCTTTACTTTGCTCCCCATCATTGTATTACATTTCTAATCATTTGCCGAAATTCTTTATGTACTTCCCCGATGATTGATGAATTATTTTATTATGCTTTGGCGAACTCTTTGAACCCTGTGGATTCACTTTGTTCTTCATCTTTCTGTTACATTTTCGTTCCTTTGAAAAAATTATTGCACCCTTTCTTAAAATTACCGGTTTGTTTATGATGTTTGGTTGGCCTTGCACTTTGTGCCCTTACTTCGCTCCCTACTTTGTGTTGCACTTCCGACGCTTTGCTAGAATATTTTATGCCCCTTTTCGATGATTGATAAGTTAATATATCATGTGGGTCAACCCTCATGACCATTTCCATCTTTGTGTTGCAATTTTGCCTCTTTTGGCAGAAGCCTTATGCCCTTATCCAACAACTGCTGAGTTAGGGTGTTATGCTTGGCTGACCCTCTAACCCTTGTGGCTTTGTTTTGTTCCTTATTTCTTGTGTTGTACTCTTGATCCTTTGCAGAAATTCTTTATGTCTTTCCCCAACGACTGATGTATTATGCCTGGTCAAACCTTGTGACCTTTCCTATCTTTGTGTTATGCCAACCTTGCGTCTCTTCTGAGATTTCCCGATCAGTGTATTATGCAAGGTTGACCCTAGAACCTTTGTGATTTCACTTTGCATGCCTGTTTATGTAAGGTACTCCTTCACTTTACCGACTCTTGTCTCTTCCATCAATTATAGTTTTTGTGAATCCTTCCCTTTGTAGTTCCACACTCGTTATCTTTGTTATGCTTTTGGGCGTCATGCACTTTGTCCCTTTGGGAGCTGATAATAGGCTTTGAAGTTCCTCTCATTTTCTTAAACAAAAGACATTAGAGACTCGAAAGAAAAATGAAATGCATGACTTGAAACAGTATTTAGGGTGAAGAAATCCAGATTCACTGGGTGTTGAAAAGAAGAGAAAGAAAACTTATCTGAGGAAAAACAACTGGTTTTCATGATCATGACATGCACTTCGGCCTAGTCGACCTAATCTGTCTCGATGACCGATCTTTTGTTGTCATGCTTTTGTTATTGTGACCATTTCTAACCTGGTTCATTCAACCAAACCCTAGTTTTGCTTTCCTTACAGTGTGTATGAAGAGATTTCTAACAACAACCCCTTTTTGAGTGTTACTTCTTGCCTTACCTTTGCCTCACGATGCCCATGAGGGTTTTCACCGATGACGCTCTCTCTCATTTGTATTTCTCTCAACTCTCGTCGCCTTAAGGTTCCTGTGAGGATTTTTCACCAATAAGACTCTCTCATTTTATTATTTTTTGCAGGAACTAGAGTGCAACCCTCAGGTATGGTCCATTTCTCCTTGCTTTCCCGACATTTCTTATAGATTTATCAGAACGTCTTTCTTCGAACTGTAATGCAGGCTTTTGGATAAAATTAGAAAGAATTGGTCTGAAAGGCTCAAAAATTGCTTTTATGGGTTTAGAATTTACAACTTTCGGAAGCTAATCCAACGCAATTTCTGCCTCAGTTTCTTGCTAGGGGCTTTCGGAGTATATTTGAATATGACTGAGTCGTGAGGCTGCCTATGTATCCATAAAAGGATTGAGGCCAAACGTAGTTCCTGCTGATTCCTTACTTTCATTATTGCTTGTTTTCCTTTTCCTCCTCTCTTTCCGCTCTTTTTTCTCTTTTTCTTTCACCTTTTTTCTTCTTTTTTCCTTTGTTTTTCTTTTATGTTCTTTCTCCTTTTTTCTTTCTTTTTTTTCCTTTTTTTCTTTCTTTTCTCTTTTCTCTTTTGTTTTGCTACTTTTTGTCTTCTGTTGTTGTTTTGCTTTTTTTGCTTTTGCCTTTATTGTATGTTTGCCGCCTTATGTAAATGTGTGTCTGACTCTCATTATGGATTCCGAAATAGGGGATATTAGAATAAAATAACGAAATCTCAAAGGGTTTAACAAAGGGTAAAGTGTTTTGATTTATGAATGGAATGCCTTCATCAGTCCAACCTATAAAATCTTCCAAGTACAAACAAATCCCAAGTATGGAGAATGATCCAAAAGAAATTCACACATAATATCTTTTGACATCATCCGAAATGATAGCCATTTCCACACATTTCCCTTCCACATATGCCTGATACAATGCTTCATTAGATAGTACTCTTGATATGAAGAACAGTCCTTGCCAGTTCGGAGCAAACTTACTCTTTGCCTCGGCCTGGTGGGGGTGGATGTGTTTTAACACTAATTGATCCACCTCAAACTTTCTTGGATACACTTTCATGTTATATGCTCTGGCCATCCTCTATTGATACAACTGGCCGTGACACGTCGCCACCAATCTTTTCTCATCAATCAGACTCACTTGCTCCAAACGAGTCTTAACCCATTCTTCATCGTCAATTCCCGCTTTAGCCAGGATTTGAAGTGAGGGGATTTCAGTTTTAGCTGGGATTACTGCTTCATTGCCATACACCAACGAATATGTGGTTACCCCTACTGAGGTGCGAACGGTAGTGCGATAGCCTAACAATGCAAAGGGTAACCTCTCGTGCCACTGCTTGGACCCTTCTATCGTTTTGTGAAGTATATTCTTTATGTTCTTATTGGCTGCCTCAACCTCTTTATTCGCCGTGGGGCTGTACGGGGTAGAATTTTGATGTGTGATCTTGAACTGCTGACATATTTCTCCCAATAAGTGACTGTTGAGATTTGCCCCGTTGTCCATGATGAGCGTCTTGGGGATTCTGAACCGACAAATGATATTCTCATGCACAAAGTTGACCATGACCTTCTTGGTCACAGCCTTGAAGGTTTTGGCTTTAACCCATTTGGTGAAATAGTCAACAGCAACAAGGATAAATCTGTGCCCGTTAGAAGCTGCTGTCTCGATGGGCCTGATGACTTCCATGCCCCAAGTACCGAAAGGCCATGGTGCAGACATCGTATGCAAATTAGACGGTGGAGAGTGAATTAATTATCTATGCACCTGACATTGGTGACATTTACGCACGAAGCTGATACAATCTTGTTCCATGGTCTGCCAATAATATCCTTCCTGAAGAATCTTATTTGCCAAAACATATCCGCTCATGTGTGACCCGCAGACGCCAACATGCACCTCATTCATAATGGCAGTCGCCTGCCCAACATCTATGCATCTTAGAAAACCAATATTTGACGTTCTTTTGTGTACTATTCCTTCACTGAAGAAAAACCCACTTGACAAACAACGTATTGTTCTCTTCTGGTCAGTGGTGGATTGTATTAGGTACACACCTCTCCTGATATATTCTCTGATGTCATGGAACCAAGGCTCACCTTCAAGCTCTTCTTCCACCATGTTGCAATAAGAATGTTGATCATGGACCCGGATATGTATCGGGTTAACATAAGCCTTGTCTGGATGATGTAACATTGACGCCAAGGTAGCCAGGGCATCCACAACCTCATTGTGAATAATGGGAATGTGACTAAACTCTATTGACCAGAATCGTTGACAGAGATCATGCAGGCATTTCCGGTATGGTATGAGTTTTAAATCTCTCGTCTCCCACTCCCCTCGAATTTGGTGTACCAGAAGTTCCAAGTCTCCCAAGACCAAGACTTTCTGGACACCCATGTCTGCTGCTAATCTCAGACCCAAAATTCATGCCTCATATTCTACCATATTGTTGGTTCAATAGAAGCGGACTTGAGCTGTGACTGGGTAATGATGTCGTTCTTCAGAAATGAGAAATGCTCCTATCCTAATGCCTTTCATGTTGGTAGCCCCATTGAAGAACAATTTCCATCCCGACTTCTCATCCCGTTCCACTTCATCAATATGCATCACTTCCTCATCGGGAAAGTATGTATTCAACGGCTCATATTCTTTATCTATCGAATTCTCAGCTAAATGATCTGGCAATTCTTCTGCTTTCATGGCATTCCTAGTTATGTAGATAATGTCAAACTCTGTGAGCAAGATTTACCAATTCGCGAGCCTTCCTTTGGGCATGTGCTTCTGGAAAATATACTTAAATAGGTCTATACGTGAGATGAGATAAGTGGTGTATGACGACAAGTAATGCTTTTATTCTTGGGATACCTACGTCAAGGCGCAACACGTCCTTTCAAGATGATTATACTTAACCTCATAGTCCCTAAATTTCTTGCTGAGGTAGTATATGGCTTGCTCTTTTCTCTCGGTGACATCGTGCTGACCCAACACGCACCCAAATGAGTTGTCAAAAACTGTCAAATATAATATCAAAGGCCTTCCTGGTTCTGGCGGGACCAATACCGGTAGGTTCGACAAATACTCCTTTATCTTGTCAAAAGCCTCTTGGAACTCTCCCATCCATTTCACCGCAACATCCTTTTTCAATAGCTTAATGATGGGCTCACAGATTGTTGTGAGCTAAGCAATGAACCAGCTGATGTAATTCAATCTTCCCGATAGAATCATCACCACTATTTTGTTCCTCGGTGGCGGTAATTCCTATACACATTTGATCTTTCATGGATCTAGCTCAAGGCCTCGTCGGCTGACTATGAACCCTAGCAACTTCCCTGAGGGAACCCCAAATGCACATTTTGCCGGGTTGAGTTTGAGTTCATACCTGCGGAGCCATTTAAAGAATCTCCTCATGTCTTTGACATGATCGGATTGCTTTTTGGACTTCACATCACATCCTCCACATAGACCTCAATTTCCTTATGCATCATATCATGAAAAATGGTTGTCATGGACCTCATGTATGTCGCCCCAGCGTTTTTAGAACCAAAAGGCATTACTCTATAATAATACATCCCCCACGGTGTGATAAATGCTATTTTCTCCGCATATTCTTCATCCATTAAGATTAGGTGGGAGCCTGTGTAACAATCCACGAACGAACTAATCTCATGCTTTGCACAATTATCAATCAGTATGTGAATGTTGGCAGAGGGAATTTGTCCTTCGGACTTGCTTTATTAAGGTCAGGATAATCGACATACACTCTCGTTTACCATCCTTCTTATGTACGGGCAAAACATTAGCTAACCTCTTTAATTCTTAGTCATTTCCTCTTTAATTTTCACGCTCACATCAGTTTTAAACTTTCTCAAATTTTGCTTGATAGAAGGACAGGCTGGGTCAGTGGGTAACTTGTGAACCACCAAGTCAGTGCTCAATCCGGGCATGTCATCATAGGACCATGCAAAGACATCTTTGTATCCAAACAGTACTTCATTTATTTCTTTCCTATGTTGTGTCTCTAGATGGACACTTATCTTAGTTTCTCAGACATTGTTCGGGCTTCCTAAATTTACTACTTTGTATCGTTCAGGTTTGGTTTGGGTTTCTCTTCAAATTGGCTCAACTCTTTACCAAACTCATCCCATGCCCATTCCTTGTCGTATTTTGGTTCATCTTTATATTCTATTTCCTGAATTATTATTTTAGAACTAGGCCAGTTTTGAAGACTGGGCGAGGAGTCCTTATGCATGTCAGATTATAGGAACCAGCATAAAAATAACTGTAGAAAAGAGAAAAGAAAGAGAAATAAAGAGAAATGGAAACTATCAGCACTGCTGAAAGGGAAATTGAATTTCATTAGAATCAAAGACAACGGAGTTTACACATCCGAACAGATGGAAATAACATCTGAATTAAAACCTCCAAAGCTAATCCAAACTAGACTGAAAGGAAAATCATAAGCTGACTACAACAACTCTCTCCGGGTGGGAGTAGGAGTGGCTTCCTAGTTATTGACTTTTACGCATGCTCCCACAAGTTGCACATCTGCCCTGCTCGATCCTTCTCTCGCCTCTACCTTATTCACCTCATTGAACAACCTTTATAATCCCTTATCAAGATCCTTGTCCACATCGATCAGCGTTCCGGGCATTCTTGGTGAGGAAGCATTGCTAATACTGTGCTTGACAAACGATTTGGACAACCTTTGGATGGGCTTTGGGAGAGCCCAAGCCTTCTGCCTTAGCTTCCTGGCTTGCCTTATGTTTGTAGTTATAGGCTTGAACTCTAGGCCAAACGTTTCCAGATTTTTGGGGAGGGATACTGATTGCACAATTCCTTGCAGAGAAGCACCCAACCCCTTGGCAGGCATAAAACCATTCTTCAACATTTCTGAAGCTACCAAGACTGACACGGTAGCAATCTTTGGGGTCATGAAAACCTCACCTTCTAGGATTTTCTGAACTAACACAGTATCAAACACCTTGTAGACCCATGGCCTTTGCTGTCTTCAATAAAAGGTACGATAGCATCACCTGAACGCACTGATTGTCTTCAGCGTGCACCATAATCTCTTGCATGTCCCATTCAAATTTTACCATCTGATGCAGCATAGATGGCACTGCTTTGGCTGTGTGAATCTAGTGCCTTCCCAACAACAGTTTATAACAGACTACCATGTCCACCACTTTGAATTCCATGATGAACTCAACAGGCCCTATTGTCACTTCCATGTCTCCCACGGTGTTGTTGCCTCCACCGTGGAAACCATGAACAATGATGTTATTTTTGTGAACCCTTTCATTCTATACCTTCAGCTTGGTCAATGTGGAGAGTGGACAAATATTTGCACTAGACCTGTTGTCGACCACATCTCGGGTGACCACAACCTCTTCACATTTCACAGTCAGATAAAGAGTCTGGTTGTGCTCGGTGCCCTCTAAAGGTTACCCAATTTACCTCAAATATCTTGTTTGCAATGTTTTCCAAATGATTCACTATTATCTTGTTGGGGGCGTGGGCTTCATTCACAATCTTCATCACTGCCCCGCGGTGTTCAGCTTAATGGATTGGTAAGGATAATAAGGAGATATGAGCTGGTGTCTTCCTCAACTGCTCTATGGTGGAGTAGTTCTGCATTTTCATTTTCTTCAAGAATTCCTTTGCCTCTTCTTCCAACACCGTTTTCTTTATTGACTTTGAGTTCTCTTTAGAGATTTTGCCTTACCTTAATTATTCAGGGGCGAGGTACCTCCCCGATCGAGTTAAACATCGGGCTTCACAATCTTCTCCCTTGACATCTTTTCCTTTATACATCATTACTGCTTGCTCATATCTCCAAGAAACGGCTTTGATGTTGATGATTGGTGGATTGATACATGTTTTACAATGACGGCCTCTATGTGAACACCTTCCACAACCACGACAGGTCCTCTTGCTGCCTCGTGTACCATACTTTTGCCTGATCGTACTTTGGTGAAATCATGCATACTGGGCTCCTTTAAACTACGACATACTTGTTTCTTCTTCCTTTTGCCTCAGTAACTAGCTTCTCACTGCTTGCATTCTCAGTTGGCTTAACTTTATTGGATTTGATCATTTTGGACTCTCCCCTTTTTTCCACAATCTCAATCATGTTGGTCGCCTGATGGTCCGGCATCGGATTTTGGTTAATATTGGGTACCTCTAGAGTATGTGCCTCAATCCGGTGGGAGTCAATAAGTTTCTGGATAGCGTTCTTTAAATGCCAACACTTTTCGGTACCATGCCTTGGTGCACCGGAACAATATTCATAGCTGACAGAATAACCTAGATTCTTGAGGGGAGGATTTGGCAATTTTGCTTCGATTGGGTTTGTAGCTTGGTGCCTCAATTGTCAGCATGTGAAGTATGAGCACCAGACACTAGGTGAGTTACATCAGCAGATAGAGATTAAGGAGTGGAAATGGGAGAGGATCACCATGGACTTCATAGTTGTACTCCCATGGACTTTGAGAAAGTTCAATTCCATTTGGTTTATTCTGGATCGACTAACCAAGTCCACACATTTCCTTACAGTGACTACTACCTGTTCTTCAGACGGGCTGGTGATGATTTGTATCGGGGAGAATGTCCGGCTGCATCAGTATTATAGTTCCAATCATTTTAGATTGATGTACTGAGTTCATATCACGGTTCTGAAGGGTTGTTCAGCATGAGTTTGGTACTTGAATAGAGTTGAGTACAGCATTTCAGTCTCAGATAGATGGATAGTCCGAGCACACTATTCAGATTCTTGAAGATATGCTCCGTGTGTGTGATTGAGTTTGGAGGGCCTTAGGATTAGTTCTTGCCATTGGCGGACTTTGCCCAAAACAACAGTTATTAGTCCAGCATTCAGATGGCACCGCATAAGGCTTTATATTGTTGGTGTAAGCATCCGATTTTTGCCTTGCATGAATTACTCCTACAAAATTCTTAGATTTAGGATTTGTCTTTTCATTATTTGATTTTAAGGATTAAATGCATAATTTTCATGCTTGTTTGCATATTTATGTGAATTTATAATTTAGATAATTCTTTAAAAATAAAAAAATATTGCATTTGCATTTATGACTTGATTTTACATATTTTTAATTAATTGGTAATTAGGATTTTACAAACACACAAAAACTCAAATAAAAAATGATTTATTTTTGCTTTGTTTAATTTGAAGCTTGTTAGTTGTGAACATGTGATTTTTTTCCTAGCTTAAATTACGGTTATAAATTCGTAAAATTAGGATTTTTCTTTATCCGTGTGATTTTAAGAATTTAGTTGCATAATTGTGTGTTTGCTTGCATGTTGAGTGCATTTAAATTCATAAAAATACAAAAATAGCATTTTGCATTTAGGATACTAATATTAAATATTTTAAGATTCAGTGATCAATTAATAGCATGGAAAAACAAAAATAATAACAAAATAAGTTTCTTTTTTGCATTTTTTACTTTTGAAGTTCAAATTTGTCTTAATTTCCTTTTTTAATTAGGATTTAGTTAATTAGGTATATAATTAGCTTAATTTTAGATTTAAATCGGGTCTTTGCTATTTTAACGTTAATTGGGTAATTAATAAAATCAAATTAGTAATAAAAAATAAATAAGAAAAACAAAGAAATGTTAAAATGTGGTCTTGATTAAAGACCAAAGTCTGGGCCAATTTTAATTAAAAACCAGCCCAAATGCCCCAACTCTGACCCAAACCTGTCTCAGGAAACCCAGCCCAAACTCCACCTCTAAAAAAAACAATGTCGTCTGGCCATGTAGATCACAGCCGTCAATTGCCCTTGATCCATCGGTAGTGAAGCTGGGGTGTAACACATACATCAACTGATTTTCTCGAATATTTGAATCAGTGGTCTTCGCCTTCGCCACCCATGGCGCCGATGCAAATCGCCTTAAAAACTAGACCATAGATTCCTCAACCTCCCTCACCCCAGATCTGTTAGTCTCCTACCTCGAATCTATTCCGGACACCTCGAATATTAGTTTTAATATCTGGTAAAAACTCACCTGCCCCTCCAAATCCAAAACAAGAATCATACCCCATGGCCTCTTCCACCTCCCCTTCCCAAACCTTAAACCAAGACCGTTCAAACCCAGTTCGAACTTGTCAAATTTTAAGATATAGGGCTCAGGAAAGGTGGAAGTGGGAGATTCAAGGGTTTGCCAACTTTAAAATGGTTCCAAAATAATATTATGTGTCTGTTTTGTTAAAGAACAGACATATAATATTTTTAGGGGTCGTATCCGAGGTCAGTCAAGTAAAAGCCAATCCGAGTTGTGACCAAATTTATAAGACCTTTTCTTTCTGTATTTCTTTCTACTTGCATGTTGCTCTTGTTCATATTTTTGCATGTTTTCTTGGATTGAATTGGAATTTTTACTTTAGCCGTATAGTGTCACTTTGATCTTTATTTTTCGATTTGATTATGTGTTTGAGCACATATCCATGCTTGCCCTTGATTTTCTTTGGGTTTTAGGATTATAGTCTAATTAACTCCATGTTAGCTATTAATTTTCATAAGTTTAATCAATCTCACGGTACAATTGCATGTTTGAGTTACTAATATATCCATCCATTTGTTCTATTAATTCAGTAATTACTTTAGTTGATAAAAATAGCCTTAAGCCATGGTTTTGTTATATAATACAATTTCAGTTGCTAGTTAGAATTAAGTTGATTAGTCCAATTTTAAGAGTTGTTTGGTTATAGCTGAATGTTTTGAGTACCCTGAAAATTTAACTAGGGTAAAAAGGGATTGATATTAGTTCAAACCTAGGTTGGTAATTTGAGATGGTTCTAGGGGTAATATAGGTGGTCTATTTAGGGCATATTATAGTAATAGAAGATAGAACTCTCTAGAATCTGCTGGGATGGGTTATTAAGTGGAATATCAGAAACTTAGTAATATAGCATGAGAAAAAAGTCAGTCCCTTAAGGAGGGACTAATGGTATAAAAAAATCTAATAGAAGCCCTAAGTTTTGCCTATAAAAAGGCGTATTTTCATCCTTATTTTACAAGTTTTTTTATGCCTGGAGAGAAAAGAGAAAGCTGAAGAATCCAGAAACAAAAAGGGTGTGTAAATCACTGTTTTATCAAATTTTGAGCATAAAAAATAAAAAAAATACCAAAGATAGTACTGTTCCATTGAGACCCGTTCTAAACTTGAAAGTTTTCCCCCACTGTCAAAGAGTTATGATTCCTTGAGGTGAAAAAATGTTTTGAAGCTAAAAAATTTGTAAGATATCGGTCGATTTTGCTGATTGGTTCAATATTCTACTAGTTCTAATATTTAAAAATTAGCTCTGAGGTAGCTTTGACACTATTTTCTGGGTTCTAAACGTCATTTTGATTGTTGTTGTACTGCTGCTGCTCAACGGACCTTCAGTTTTGCTCTCATTTTGTGCCTATTTCTAGGTATCCTTTTTGACTCAAGTAATAGACAAGGTTAAATCAGCATGTGTCAACAACATCTGAAATTCGACAATGAAGAATTCTTTGAATTTCACATGAATAGTCTGTGTATTTTTCTTAAATAATTAGCTTAGTATTGTTTTTTTTTTTTTTTGTGGAGAAATTGCTCCATTTGTATATATAGGACTGTTTTAGACTGTATTAGTTGTACCGGACTGTTGGATGGTAAATAAAAACTGGGCTATTGGGACTGGACTGGATTACTGAATGTTTAACATTATATATGTGTCAATTAATATTGCTAGACTTAATGTATTTAATCATTCCTCTATAATATTTAAAGTGTAGAACATGATGTTGGTTTAGCAATGTCAGTTTAGTATATTGATAGTAATAGAGAACAAGTTGAATTTGAAGGCAACAGGCATGCTCTCCATATTAAGAAGTGGATCATCTCCTGTAGCTCTACTTGGAATGGTAGTGTTATTTGTTAAATCTGAAAGTCAAAGAGTCAAACTCAATTTCAATATTTACTTCATGTTAGCTTATTTTGAACCGTTTGAATCTGCTATTGAACGTCCAGATTTCGGCTGTTAATCCATTAATATATCTATGAGTCACTCATTTGAATAGTATCTGAATTTAATTGCGCATTGTTAAGTCCATGGAACCAAGCGTTGCTAATACTGGACAAGTTTTTTTTAGCGGTCAAAATGGTTCCCTAGTCTTAGGCCCAATATACCAAGATTTGAAACTCTTAGTCATTAATCCAACGCAATAGTCTAATTTTGGGCATCCAAGTTATGTAGCTAACAAAAATTAAGAGGTTTTCCTATTGTTTAAGTTCGGACTTGAAGTTGATGCCCGAATATTTTTGTTAATCAATTATGCTTGTGGAGAAATTCGTTTATAGAGAACAATATTTCCTTTAGGATGACCTTAAAATAAACAAGGTACGTTGCGCCAAGAAAAATTCATAAACTCTGTGGCCCTCTAAATTACTCTTTAAATTATTTAGAAATTGGGCAAGACATTTAGCGAATTTTCATGGTTTCCCACGAAGTTAATAAAATGTTAATTACTTCAGGTGCGTTATTTAATAATGTTATCTTCCTAAACTCGGGTGTGCATTTCATGTGACCCAAATCCAAATCCCAAAAGGTTGAAAAAAATGTGTCTCGGATCCAGGTGCATTTCATGTGACGTGATCCAAACGCACATTTAAATGACGTTCACATTTCTTTAAAATTTTAATCAAAAGCGGTAAATAATTTTAAAATTGCACCATAAGATAACATGCTTTAAAATCAGGTATGTAAGCCGGACAATTATTGAGTGACCGTGCTAGCACCACGAAACGCGGGAGTGCCTAACACCTTCTCCTGGGTTAACAGAATTCCTTACTCGGATCTCTGCTTCGCTTACTGTTAAACTGAGTCAAATCTTCCTCGATTCGGGATTTAAATCGGTGACTTGGGACACCATTAATTATTCCAAGTGTCAACTATGAAATCTCTTAAATAAATAGATCTCGTTTCGATTGTACTTAAATTGGAAAAACTTCCTTAAATGTGCCCTTCGCGGGGTTGTCTTGTAGATAAAGGAGGTGTGACATCTCTGGTGACTCTACTAGCGACCGAACCTAAAATCTCTGGTTCAGGGTTCAAGAATTTGAGCTTAGAATAACTGTTATATTTTGATTTTCCTATTTTCTTACATGTTCCATGCTATATATGCTAAATGTTTTACCGCTTTGAATTGTTAAACTGTATATTTAAACTACTGCGAAGCCCTTCCTTTCTCTTAGTCTTCTAAATCATGTAAAAGGGTGCAATTTGTTTGAATTTTCTTCTGTTTACAGTCTTATCCCAATTGAAAATGAGGTTCAGACAAGCTGCGAAGCCGACGGAGCTTCTGCATCCCCAGCACTACCCAACCTCGGCTCAGGTTGTCTGCTCGGGAAAGCAAGGTCTAGAACAATAAACCTAGGGCATAAACTTAGTATAACAAAGCCTCATGCCGGATCCCTAGTAGGAACCTTTGTCTTCATCACTTCCATTAGACTTAGAGACTCGATACACGGGTTGGATCCATTTAGGACAGGTGCACCCAAATTAAAAGACCATCCTGATGCATCTAACGTTCTACTTGTGCATTTATTTGCTCAATTTTTCATGTTGACCAGCATGTAAATAATGGAAGAGAGTTGGAATGAAATAGCAGTATTAATGGTTAAGTGAGAGTGACCACTTACTTTGAAAAACCGATACCTAAATAATACCGAAACTCTGCTGGATTTTCGAAAAAAAACAAAAGAAAAAAAAAGGAAGTTTTGCTTTGGTTTGCACAAATGTGCCCGAACTACGCCAATTTCATTCTCACCGGATGTGAGATACATAGGAAACCCCTATCCAGTCCAACTTCCTTTTTGAAAAAAATAATCAAAAGCCACAAATAAGTCAAGTGATGTCATTCTTGTCGAAAATAAGCCGATTGTCCCTAACAGGGCGTCGGAAGGCTATTTTTTCAAGAACATCCACCTTGAGTCATTTTCAACGATTAATAGACAGAACCTTAATATCTTCTTCCCTGAGGTGCTAAGAGGCCGTATCCACAAAGTCGAAGTCTTGCTTTGAAAAGAAATTGAGAAAGTTTGAAAAAATGATGTTGTTCTTCTCCTTTCTAGGTCAAAACAAGTCTTTAAATAACTTTAATAAATGTGCAGGATGAGCACGAACAAAATTGAACCCTTCATAGTCCTTAATGATATCCCCTTGAAGTTGCATATGTGGTGGGACGATCTAGGAAAAGGCAGCAAAGAAACAGTGATGAGAGTTTTGAGAGGCCTCGTCAGTTTATTAAATATCGGGCCAAGGTTGGACATAATCGAAGCCTTAATACCATTTTGGGACACTACTTCCAATGTGTTCCATTTCTCGGATTTCGAGCTCACACCGACGTTGGAAGAAATAGCTTGTTATGCAGGTTTAGATGGAAATCTTCAAATTCGATACCCTCTCTCACCAAGGACAGATTCCCCTCACAGATGCCTAGATTTGTTAAATATTAGTTGGGATGTTCAAGACAGAAATTTAGCTAAAGGTTACTGCACGTTTCAGTTTCTATACCTTTGATATGGTAACCCTCGATGTTTCGAAGAACCAAACATCGGTTTGACCTATGTTGGGAACACAGATAAGTCGGAGGCAAGACGGAGTCTAGCTTTCATGGTGGCCTTTTATCATGGTTTGTCCATGGAAGGATGTCAATAAAGAAATATGCCTTGTGGGAATGATCAATATGGCAATCCAGAAAGCTAATAGCGCTGTGGTAGCTCTAGTTGTGTCATAAATCTACCGAGCCTTGACCATTTGTCGAGAAGGAGGAAAATTTTTCCAAGGTTGCAATCTGTTACTCAAAATATGGATGTAAGGACACCTCTATCACCGAGTTGGGTACATGAATTATGGCTTGACCAGTCTGAACTGCATTGAAGAATTAGGAAGCAGGGTAGTAGGTATTAAATTCTCTAAGGGTATGGAAGCTTGGCTTGCACATTTGAGGGCCTTAATCGATGACAAAATTGAATGGACATTGGGGTGGCTCCCCGCCATAGAAGCAATATACACATCATGTAACGCACCATACATTTTCTTAATAGGAATTCGGAGCATCCAACCTTGTGCTTCTTGCGGGGTGATGCGTCAACTAGGAATATTTCAAACAATCCACAATGATGGAGAGCTGAGCAAACATGTCATTGAGTTAAGACAAAGAGCTACATTTCCAGAAGGGATTCACAAAATGTGGAACGAATGTAGGTTTTTGGAACCAAATACCATAGAGCCAGATCGAGCTAGAGATGAAGTGGAGCCTAAATATTATTGAATGGTTCAGTAAAAGGTATCGAATTTCTGAAAGGCCTACAAAAAGACCACATGTCCAACAATTCTTTGTTGAAGCCCAAATGCAATAGGACTGGTTGACCAAAGAAAATGAATACAAGGCAAAACTAAGCAGATGGGAAAGGAAGATTATGGAACTTCAATGTAAAATGATGTCTAAGCTGCCGCAGACGAAGAGAAAAAAGAAACTACCTTAGGAAAATGAGGCACTCAAAGCCCATATCAGAAAAATGAAACAAATTTTAACAACCTATAAAGAAATCGGGCCGATGAAATACTCATAAGCGGGCTACAAAAGAGAGTCCTCAAATGCGAAGAAGGTTTTGAGAAATCTGAAGCTAGCCAGGCAAAATTGCAGGAACACTGGAAAAAGAAAGTAGAGGAACGGGCTCGGGTTTTACATCAAATGAAACGAAACTACGAGGGGACCATTACTATCCTAAGAAGAAAAATGACCAATCTTGAGGTGGAAGCAACCAAACCGGATAAAGAGTTCAAGGCCGAAAGAGAGCATAGTTATAAGCTAATGGCACGAATGGAGGAATAAATGTAACAAATTCAAGATCAACACTTCATAATTCTCGAGTGTTAAAAGCCTGGGACTAGTAGATAGGGCAGTTACACCAGGAAAAGGGAAGCATTAGAGAGAGGATCAGAGCCATTGCTGACTACATTACCATGAAATTCCACACATGCGAGGACATGACTCGTATCACCCTCTTTGTTGTGGTGATGATTTTTGCTCGTCAAGTAACGGAAGACCTCCACGACCTCCAAGGGGATTTAGCATATAGGCCTGTGGCAAGATCGAATGATGCCCCACAAGCCCTAGGAGTATTAAAGGCTTTAATGTATTCATGATTTTCCAATTTGAGAGTCTGTATTTTTCTTTATTTGAGTTGTAGTAGGATATGGAGTCAATTATTTTCATTATAATTCGAAATCTGTTGTTTGCATTTTAGTCGAACTCTGTCAATTTCCTTTTAGTAGTTGTAATCAAGTGTTTTACATTATGAAAATTAAAAAGTCAAAAAATATTTCCTGTACTTATTTGTCAGAAGTTGTAATCAAATGCTTCACTTTATGAAAATTGAAAATCCCAAAAATATCATTTCATGTATTCATTTTCCAGAACTACGCTCGGTCTGATTCATGTAGGGTCATGATACGTAGGCAATCTCCATAAGATTCGACCATAACCAACATAAGGAAAATGAGAAAAACAACATTAATATAAATGAGAAAATAAGGTAATAAAAAGGGTGTGGAAAGAAGAAAAGTAATAAAAAAAAATAAGTGCGGGGATGACACAAGAAACCGATTCATTATGCATAAAACAAACGGATAACTGCTTAGGTGCATTCATCCCCAAACGTGTGGCTGTCTATGTGTTAAAATCTAACCACTAACACGTTTTTATGTTGACTTTCCTGTATCAGACAGGTGGTTAGTTCTTGCGGAATTCTGGAAACCCACTCCTACAACACTTGGTTTAAGAGCACGCAGATCAACGCCAATCAAGAAACAGATGCCAACATCATTGACCCCTCGAATGGTGGAAATGAAGCAGGAAAGAGAAAAAGTGGTAGTGCATGGGGTAGCAAAGAAACTCGTCATAGTTATGGAGGGGTCTCACACAGAGCCTTTCATTATAAAACTAGTAACTCAACTGTTGATCGTCAACAACAAAGCCGTTCTTTGAAATATGAACAAGCAATAGTGTCGTACAAAGGGAAGGAAGTCAGAGAATAAGTTTGTCAAGCTCAGGGTTTGACTCGGTCAGGGAGATACTTCGCCCTATAGGAGTTAAGGAAAAGCAGGGTCCCTAAGGAGAACCCAGAATCAATAAAGAAATTTGTATCAGAAGAAGACATAGAGGAATTCTAGAAGAAAATGCAAATGCATGACTACTTCATCATAGAGAAATTGAGAAAAAAACCGGCGCAGATCTCCTTGCTCTCCTTGTTAATCCGTTTAGATTTCAACCGCCGGCCATTAATTAAAATTTTTAATGAGGCCCATGTTCCTGACAAGATAACAGTGAATTAGCAAGAGAAGATTGCAAAAGAGATATTCGAGGTAAATCGGGTCACATTCATTGACGATGAGCTGCCCATGGAGAGCACCGAGCATAATAGGGCTTTTTACTTGACTCTGAAGTGTGAAAATGTTGTGGTCACATGGGTTCTAGTTGACAATGCATCCAGCACAAATATTTACCCTCTCTCAATATTGAACAAGTTGAAGGTGGATGATGAAAGGATCCACAAGAATAACATTTGTGTTTGAGGGTTCAATAGCGGAGGCAAAGACTCAGTGGTGGATATAGTGCTAGAGCTGACAATACGTCCCATTGAGTTCACCATGGAGTTTCAAGTACTGGATGTGGTAGTTTCTTATAATCATTTGCTGGGAAGACCCTGGATTCATGCTGCTAAGGCAGTACCGTCTACCTTGCACCAGATGGCCAAGTTTATATGGGATAGACAAGAGATTATGGTACATGGTGAGGATGATCAGTGTGCTTATGGTGATACTATCGTACCTTTTATTGAAGCTGAAGACAAGAAAGGTCCATGGTCTATCAGGTCATTGACAGGGTGGCAGCTAAAAAGATCTCGTAAGGTGAGGTTGTCCGGACTCCAAAGATAGCAGCTGCGTCAGTCATAGTGGCTTTAGAGATGCTAAGGAATGGTTTCACACTCGGCAAGGGATTGGGTGCTTCTCTACAAGGCATTGTGCAACCAGTGTCTCTCTCTAAAAACCTAGAAACTTTCAGTTTAGAGTTAAAGCCTACAGTTGCAGATATAAGGCGAGTCAGAAAGTTAAAACAGGGGGTTTGGGCTCTCCCAAAGGCTATTCCACGGTTTTCCAGATTATTTGTCAAGCCCACTACTAGAAAGCACCCAATGCCAATGGTTTCTAGTCCATTCATTTATGATGATGGGGATTTGGATAAGGGGTTCGAGAGTTTGTTCAATGAGGTAAATATGGTGGAGGTCAGATAAGGGTCAAGAAAGGCAGATGCGCAGTTTGTGGGGGCCCGTGCAAAAGTCAACAACTGAAAATCCACTCCTCTTCCCACCCACAGGGAGTCATGGTAGTCGGTTTTGATTTTCCTTCCATTTTAGTCTGGATAAGCTCCAGGGTTGTTAATTCAGATATTATATTCCATCCGTTTGGATGTGTAATCTTTGTTATCTTTGAAATTTCAATGAAATGCAATTTCTTTTCATTAGTGCTGATAGTTTTTATTTTTATTTCTTTGCTCTTATTTTCTTATTGTATAGTTATTTTTATGTTGGTTCTAGTGATATGACATGCACAAGAACTCTTCGGCCCAGTCTTCAAAGCCGGTCTAATTCGGAAGTAATAATTCAATATATAGAATGTGAGCATGTAGACTTGATTCACTCCCCACCATGTGAATTACATACAATGACTTGACCATGGCCTTTCATTGTTTGGGCCATGGATATCCTCGGGCCTATCGAGCAATCAGATTCCAATGGACACAGGTTCATCCTGGTTGCTATTGATTATTTCACCAAGTTGGTTGAAGCTAAAACGTTCAAGGCAGTGACTAAGAGGGTCGTGATCAACTTTATACATGCAAATATCATTTGTCGGTTTGAAATCCCAAAGATCAGTGCAGCAAGGAGCACTTTAGACTATGCTATTGAAGTTCTGATGCATGCTATTCTTACGGACAGCCTAGCCATATGATGCTGGATTTTCCTAACAGGGGAGGTGATGGTATGACTCAGCCAAATGGATCTGTGTCTGGCTCTTCCACATCAGTTCGACCTCCGGTATGGGGTTTTCAGTAGTCAACAGGTCGCAGTAGACGTAGAGGTTCAGTGCTGAGTTCAAGTGGTGGTCAAAATCAAACCTATGCTCTACTAGGTTGATAGGATCTCGAGTCGTCTCTAGATGTTGTTACGGGTATATTTTCGGTGTTTTCTTATGATGTATATGTGTTGATTGATCTGGGATATACATTATCATATGTTACACCTTTTGTGGCTAATCAGCTTGGCATTAAACCTAAATTGATAAGTAAACCCCTTGCGGTATCTACTCCAATAAGAGTTTCTAAGATTGCTAGAATGGTACAGTGATGAGTTGTAGTCGTCAAACCTCGGAAAATTTATTTGACTTAGAAATGGTTGATTATGACGTGATAATGGGAGTGGACTGGTTTGCTTTATGCTGTGAAAATGTTGACTGTCATACTAAAATGGTTAGGTTTCAGTTTCCTAGTGAACCCGTCATTGAATGGAAGGGGAATATTTCTACGCCGAAAGGTAGGTTTACTTCCTATCTTAAGGAAAGTAAAATGATCTCAAAATGTTACATTTATCATCTCGTTCGCGTTAGGGATGCGGAGGAAAAGCCTCCTACTCTACAATTAATCCCCTTGGTCAATAAATTTCCAGATGTTTCCTTAGATGAACTCCAAGGCCTTACTCCTGAAAGGGAGATTGAGTATAGCATTTATATTTTGCATAACATTTGACCTATCTCTATCCCTCTTTACAGAATGGCCCCGGCAGAGTTGCGAGAGTTGAAGACACAATTGAAGGACTGGCTGGATAAGGGCTTCATTAGGCCTAGCACTTTACCTTGGGGTGCGCAGTTCTATTCCTGCGGAAGACAAACAAGGTCATTATGGATGTGTATTGACTACTAACAGTTGAATAATTTTACTATAAAGAAAAAGTATCCACTACGAAGAATTGACAACTTGTTTGACCAACTCCTGGGTGCCAAGTATTTCTCCAAGATTGACTTACGTTCAGGGTATCACCGGTTGAGGGTTAAGGAGAAGGATATTCCAAAGACGGCCTTCCGGACAAGATATGGGCTCTTTGAGTTCTTTGTGATGTCGTTCAGGCTAACAAATGCCACAACAGCTTTTATGGATCTCATAAATACAGTATTCAGACCCTATCCTGATGTGTTCGTGATTGTATTCATCGATGACAATCTAGTATATTCTCGTTTGGAGGCGGAACATGCGGGCCAGTTGCGAATAGTATTACCGACGCTTCAGGATCGTAAGTTATATGCTACGCTATCCAAATATGAATTCTGGCTGAACGTAGTAGCATTCCTTGGCCATGTGATATTTGACGAGGGTATTAGTGTCGACACTCAGAAGATCGATGCAGTAAATAATTGGCTGAGACCTACAACACCATCAGAAGTCCGCAGCTTCCTAGGGCTAGCAAGATATCATAGGTGATTCGTAGAAGGATTTTCCTCCATATCAGCACCATTGAATAAGTTAACACAGAAAGCTACCAACTTCCAGTGTACATGGAAAGGTGATTGCTTATGCATCAAGACAATTGAAGAAGCATGAAAAGAATTACCCGAACCATGATTTGGAATTGGCTGCAGTAATATATGCTTTGAAAATATGGCGGAACTACTTATATGGCTTCCATGGTGACATCTACACATATCACAAGAGTTTACAATACATCCTCGAGCAGAATAGCTGAATTTGATGCAGCGTAGTTGGCTTGAATAACTGAAAGACTATGACGTTGAGATATGTACCATCCCGGTAAAGCCAATATTGTGGCAGACAGTCTCAGCCGTAAGTCAATGGGAAGCTTTGTACACATTGAGGTAGGTAGATGAGGGTTGACTAAAGACCTTCATCAGCTAGCCAATATGAGAATCAGGTTATTAGACTTTAATGACAAAGGTGCTACTGTAGATAATACATCTGAATCATCTTTGCAGCTGAGGTAAACGCACAACAATATAAAAATCCTATCTTAGTACGATTGAGTGAGAGCATTCAACAGTGTAAAATTATGGCTTTTTAGATTGAAGGAGATGGGGCACTGAGATACCGAGGCTGATTATCTGTGCCTAATGTGGAATGGTTGCGAGAAAAGATTATGAATGAGAATCATCAATACCTATATTCTATCCATCCCGACTCGACAAAGATGTATCACGATGTCAAGGAGCAGTATTGGTAGGATAGCATGAAGAAATCTATTGTGGAATTTGTAGCCCAGTGTCCCAATTGTCAACAAGTAAAGATAGAACATCAAAAACCCGGTGGATTGCTTCAGAATATAGAGATTCTGACCTGGAAATTAGAGGTGATTAATATGGAGTTCGTTATTGGATTACCTCGCTCTTATCATAATTATGACTCCATCTAGGTGATAGTTGATCGACTTACAAAATGTACCCATCTTAAACCAGTTAAGACTACTTACACGGCTGAAGATTATGCGAAGTTATATATCAAGCAGATTGTTAGGCTTCATGGTGTGCCGGTATCTGTTATATCAAACCGAGGAGCTCAATTTACAGCTTTTGGAGTTCTTTTCAGAAGGGTTTAGGCAAACAAATGAATCTTAGCACTACATTTCATTCACAAACTAACGGACAGGCTGAACGTACCATTAAGACACTAGAAGATATGCTACGAGCATGTGTTCAAGCTTTTAAGGGAAATTTGGATGACCATCTTCCATTCATATAACTCGCCTAAAATAATAGCTACCCTTCCAGTATTAAAATGGCCCCATATGAGGCACTATACGGGAGAAGATGTAGATCACCAGTTGGATGGTTCCAAGACGGTGAAATAGAATTATATGGGCCAGATTTGATTCACCATGCCATTGAGAAGGTGAAGGTGATAGAGGAACGATTGAGGATGACAGAAAGAAGGCAAAATTCGTTTTTCGATGTCCAACATCATGATGTGGAGTTTGAGGTTGGTGGTTGAGTTTTCTTGAGGATCTCACCAATGAAAGGTGTTATGCATTTATGGAAGAAAGGTAAGCTAAGTCCAAGGTATATCGATCCATATAAAATTCTTCAACAAATTGGACAAGTTGCTTATGAGTTGGAATTGCCATCCGATTTTGAAATTGTCCACCCGGTATTCCATGTATCTATGTTGAGAAAATGTATTGGAGACCTTCTGGAGTTGTTCCTATCAAAGATGTACAAGTTACAAATGATCTATCATATAAGGAAGTGCCAGTAGCTATATTAGATCGACAAGTCTGCAAGTTGAGAACAACAGATTTAGCGTCCGTCAAAGTATTGTGGAGGAACAAGAATATGGAAGAAATTACATGGGAAGCGGAAGAACAGATAAAGTCCAAATACCCTTACCTATTCCATAATGATGATAACAAGGATGCTGGTGGAACGCAGGCTTCATTAGTAAGGTGAAATGGCTTTATGAGGTAAGCAATAACTTGAGAACACTCTTCCTTAATACAAAATGGTGATATGCAGATAATGTACATGTCCATAATTCTTTGAGTAACCTTGTGCGGCCATACATTGAGCTTAACTGCTTGCAAATTTCGCTAGCGACCATTTATTTGGGGGCAAAAAGAGCGGAAATTCCGTTGGAATCCATGATGATTTGGAATCCCCATAAACCCTTACATTCGAGGACGAATGTTCCTAGCGGGGAGGGTGTTACAACCCATATCCATACGCATTATTTCATGCCATATGTTAGTTAACATAAATGAAAGAAGGAATTATCCTTGAGATAATAATAAGTTAATCCTATTGATCTTATGTGATACAAGGGTGTACAAGGGTGATTAACAAGTATTAGAAGTTAAATGAATTAAGGATGTTGTAACTCATATTTTCGGGTAAACCTATAGGTTCTTAGAAAATTCAAGAGGTCATGATTTAAGGTATTTGAATCATACAATATCCATTTCATAGTCTTGAAGTCAAACGAGTTATCAAATAAAAGACGACAAAAGTTATTGCAACATAGGTTCATGGTTTCACTTAAACTTTAGGTCAAATGTCATTAAGCTTTTCTCCCAATATGCTTAGAATTACAGGGATATCTACCAACCAAGTTTAAGGTCTATGAGTCTAGTTTCCAACGCATTAAACCGTTTATCAATATAACATCTTTGTAGAGAGATATAGGCATTTTTGTGATCTTGTGCAAGCTGCTAAGTGACAACTAGGTGTCACCTACTTGGTTAAATGATAGCCCAAAAAAAGGAAATTTCGGGTTGGATATTGAGCCCATTTAAAGGATTATATACTGCAATATAACCCTCTATATATCTCACAAATAATCAGACCTAAACCCGTGCAAACCTCCTCCCAAAAATCTCACACAAACCATAATCGTTTTGCCCTCTCTTTCAAGTTTTTATTCAGGGTAAAATCAAGAGTTTGAAGAGCCAAGGGAATGGCTGAGTTTTCCAATGAGTAAGGTATGTTTACTGCACTATTTCATACATTGTTTCTGCTGTGAACTCATTGTAATTTGTTCTATACATGTAGGAACATACGGGACGGTGGCGGAAGCAGTGAGTTTGAGTTATTCACTTCTAGCGTATTGTTTTGTGGACTATTTTGTGTTGCTATTTGGATGTGTGTTACTGTTTTGTGGAGTTTTGGAGGAGGAAGGGATTGGAGAAACATCATATAGAAGTAGGGTTGTGGGCTGATAGTTCTTCGTAACATTTCCGGGTCATTTGACACTACTAAGGTGGTCGTCGTATGTTAGAAGTGATTAGGTTTTGCGTGGACTATTTTGGGAGGCACAATGCGATTATTATTGATGTTGTTTGGGCTGTTTGGTGATTGTTTGGAATTTTGTGAAGTCATATATATTGGGGAAGTTCTATCTGTTTAATCGTAAAATAGGTTGTTGTTGATACATAATAGTTATGATGCTTAAACGATAACGATAGTATCTTTTCTCTTATTATAGACTAAAGAGTTTGAAAATTGCATAGCTTCAGATTGGGCCAGTATATACATGGAATGAACGAGCTTCCAAAGATACTCTACTCTTAGAAGCTAGCAGTACTTACATTGTTTCCGCTCTTCTGGAACGATTGATGTGATGTTGCTTCTCTTATTCTTATGTTATTAATGTTGTTGGTACTTTCTCATTCTTATAAGGTTCATAGTGAAGAGTTAGTCCTAATAACGTGTACAGAGGATACCGATCTTACATCACTCTGAAAGTTGTAGAACGTGTTTCCGTGAGTTGAGCATGCATTATATATATGTATCTATTTTACTCTACCGAGCCGCACTATAGCCGGCTAGATACGGCACCTATTGTGAAACCATTGATCAATTGGGATTTACCAAGCTCCACGTGGCCGGGTACGATTCTACCAAGCCTTATGATGGCTGAGTACCTTTTTTTACCGAGCCTATTACGGATGGGTACGATATGAAGATTATGATGCCCACAGAGGCATATGTTTTAAAAGTTTATGTATTTATACATATGTATCATGCATTTCATGTCAATATCCCTCATAGGTATTCATATGTTACAGGTTGTATATTATCTATCCCTGCTTACATTACTGTCCGTATTTATGGTTCCCTGCCTTACATACTCAGTACTTTATTCATACTGACATCCTTTTATTTGTGCATGTTGCATGTCGTGTTGTAAGGTCTTGATAGACAAGCAGGTGCAGCTCCCCCGCTCTAGTTCAGCGATGATTGGCGAGATCTCTTCTACGGACTTGCCGTGGTCTTGGTATGCATTTTTGTTATAGACATTATGGGTATGTCGGGGCCCTGTTCCGTCCGTGTTGCAGCACTTATGTTCCTTTAGAGGCCCATAGACAGGTGCTAACTCATGTATAGTTTGGTATGCCTTGTCGGCTGGCTTTTTTGTATAGTCTTTCATGGTTGCGTAGTAGCTTGTACCTTATATGTAGTTTCTCGATTGTTTGGTCATCCCATATTATGTATATTTACGACATCATCTTTCATGGGTGGTTGTCCCTGATCCATGGATACCAGTTATGTTTATCTCGTTGGCCCTAAAAGATAATAAATAAAGTTAGGTAAAATGTACCTTAGTGCGCGGACAGTATGGCCGGCTGCTAGTCATGGCCCTCTAGTTTGGATCGTAACAGTTTGGTTCTCTGTTTGTTATGTTTTGCATTAATTTTAGAATTTTCTTTCAATTCCTAGAATAAAAATACATAACAAAAATCAAAAAAAAAAAAGAAGAAAAGTTTGAGTTCGGCTTCTTAACTACGGTTCTGCTTCTGTTTCGAAATCAGTAAACGAAAAAGAAAGAATAGGAGAACTTTTCCATCTCCTTGCTTCACAATTTCGAATTCTGTTTAAAATTGGGTTTAGATTGAATGACTTTGTTCCTATTTGAAACTACGATTTGGGGTTGAAGTTCGAGGCTGTTGAAGCTCGGAACCATGTCGCTTGCTGCTGCTGTACCTATTTTGCTGAGCTCCGTTTTATTCTTTTAGCCTTTATTTGGCGTTTCAAGTAATCTGTGAATTCCAGGTACCATTTTGAATTGAATGGTATAAACCTCTGATTTGTTTGAATGAGAAAAATGTCAATATGTTCATACTTTGTGTTGTTTCAAATCTGACAACTTGGTTGATATTCATCATACTAAGTCTAATATGAGTACTGTATTGAAACAAAAATTAATTTGGCATTCAAATTTACTGCACTAGTTAGGTTAAGAATGATTTTGAATCTGTTTTGTGCCTTCCATTGAGTAATGTGGTTTGAAATGATGGAAATGGAGTTTGTATAATCTATTTGGATTAAGTAGGTAGCAGACATTAGGAATCCAACAATTTTATCGTTCATCCTTTTTTAACTTGAAGTAATTGCTGATTTACTTTTAAGTATGCATCAGCCTGCAAGAATGAGTGTGTTTGGAAATCAAGTTAATTGCAGAAGTTGGAATCTACAGAGCCTAGAACTAGCAGACAGATTAAACCATTTTTGTTTGCTTTTGGCTCATTTACTATTGAATAAAGTGTACTTTTCGTTCAACTACAAAATTGTGCAACTTGCATTTTTGATCCAACACAGTTGGAAACAGTTGAAATCTACTCACTTTATAGTGAATGTACTTTCTTTGTTAGAAGTTGGTCCTTGTGAAGTAGAGCATAGAGGTTTGAATGAACGTTAAATAAAATCAGACATGTTCTCTTTGTCAATGAGCTTATGTTAAATTTACAAATCTATATGGTTAGGTTAATGGTGTATCGTGGCCCGGGCCAGGGCCTAAACGGGCCGGGCTTTACGGTCCCGGGCGTGGCGGGCCTCACGGTAGAGACCGGTACATTACGGGCCTAAGCCCACTGTGGTCCTGGGCCTGTCGGGCCTAACGGGCTTGACGGGTTCTTTTTAAGGCAATATCTTGTATAGTAGTCATTAGTATAGTGTAGAATATATTTTATATGGTGTACTAAGTTATTAGTATAGTATATATTGTGTTGCAGTAATTAGTATATATTGTATATTATGTATATATTGTGTTGTAGTAAGTAGTATATATTGTATATTATGTATATATAGTGTTGTAGTAATTAGTATATATTGTATATTATGTATATATTGATATATATATTATGTATATAATGTGTCGTAGTAATTAGTATATATTGTATATTATGTATATAGTGTGTTGTAGTAATTAGTATATATTGTATATTATGTATATATGGATATATATTATGTATATATTGTGTTGTAATAATTAGTATATATTGTATATAATGTATATATTGTGTTGTAGTAATTAGTATATTGTGTTGTATATTATATATTGTATGTTATATATATATTCAGGGATTGATATCGAAGAAAAGACAAAGAAATATTGAGAAAAAAGATATTCAAGGATATGATAAAGAGCATTTTTATTGACCAAAATGGCATATCTTTCTTAGTCTTCCTTCCCCCAATGGAATGAGCACAACAAAGTATTAATACCACCATTAAAAGGAAAAAAACTAAAAGAAGACGTGCCAATGTACAAGTTACATTATAATTTACGATGTATCTCTAACAAATCTCATAAATCCGTCAAGGTTGGGAGGAGGTTGTGTTGGCGGTGGTGGAAATGAAGCTTGTTCATCACCACTTCAGGGCGAAGCCGATTCCTCAGAAAGTTTTGCTATCATTTCTTCATATGCTTCATCTATCGTCGGTTGTCATTCTGCAATGCCAAAGTTTCTTCTTTCCGCGCGGATCCAATCTCTAAAAAGCACTGATTTTTCCAAGTTCTCCCTCATCACCGCTCTATGATCACCGATTTGTAGTTTTTCTTGACTGAAAGCGCTTTGAGATGCAACAGTTGATGCTTGAATTGACAAAACATCCCGAGCCATCCTTGCAAGAACGGGAAAACGTTTTTCCCTTGACTTCCACCATTCCAAAAGATCGAAAGAGCCGTCTGTATTCTCCTTTTCTAGTCCCTGTGACAATTAAACTTGAAGCTCATTTAGATGGGGAATTTCATCAAAATTATCACCTTGAGAACCTCGGAACTCCGTCCACGATTTAAGAGTTGTTAAGCCAGTAGCTCTTTTAGACGATTGTGATGTAGACGAAGTAGGGGTTGGAATATCTGACCTAGCATGCTCTAACGCCTGTTTATAAGCATTATAAACAGTTTGAGCATTAATTTTAATTGATGCTTTTGCATCAGCAAGTGTAGCAATTTCCTCTTTTGAAAGATCTAAAGCTTTATAAATGTTACAATACCAAAAATGAGGACCTCCTAATTTCATTGTTGGATTTAACATTGCGGCTACACCAAAAATAAGAGGGATAGGGAAAAAATATTTTTTAAACTTTTGTTTCATTTCATTTATAGCAAGTTCATAAATATCCCCACCCTCGCTAAATTCAACAAACAAATTAGCTAGTGTGGCAATATAGACTAAACAGTTTGAAATAGTAGGATAATATTGCCCAGAAAATGCATTTGTAGCAACTTGAAAATGTTATAAAAAATCTAAAAGAATTTTAATATTAGTCCAATCTTGGGTAGTTAGCATTCCATCATCATCCTCACCACCTATCCAAGAATTAAACGTAGCATTAATTGGGTTTCTATATTCATACGCTACTACTAAGCTTTCGTACATGCAATTCCACCTAGTCGGGCAAGGTTTAGGAACCTTCCTTTCTCTAAGGCCATATTCTTCACATTTTTTAAAATACTCTCTAAGTCTAGTTCTACGGTTTTGAATAAAATAGCAAATTAAGAGCCATTCTCACCTTTTCAATTTCTATGTTTAATATTCCTATACCATCACCAACAATTAAATGATAAATATGACAAATACATCTAACATGGAAAATATTACTAAATGCAGGATTAAGGGTTTGTGTTAGCATGCCTATTGCACTAGTGTTACTAGAAGCATTATCCATAGAAATTGCCATTATTTTATCGCTAAAGCAAATATCTACATATATCTGAAATAGTGTTAGTTATAAACCTACCCGTGTGACGTGAATTAATTATTCTATATGCAATTATGCGTTTTTGCATTGTCCAGTCCTCATCTATCCAATGACTTGTAACAGTTAGATAATCACAGAGTTGTAATAGAAATACGATTAGGTATATGAGTAAATAAATAGCGCAAATATTGTTGATATTCATGCTTGTATTTATAAATATCGGCCTTAACTGTTGCGCGAGGCCAACCTTTATAAGTAGGATTAAAAACTCTTCTAATGTAATGAACCCAATTAGGATTAGAAGCAAAAGTATAAGGCAAGCACATAACATTAATCATTTTTGCTAATTCTTCACGATCCTTATTTGAATCCTAATATAAAATACCTCCGGTGACAGTGTTTATTCTTGGTTGAACTAGATTTGAACCTGTACTAGGGTTAACTTGAGAATCTACACTTGTCCCATCTTTCTGCGCTTGCATTTGAAAAAATCTAGCGTTATCTCTAGGGTGTAATTTTATGTGTCTAACCAAACTACCTGTGCCGCTACGGTCTCCAGTAAATTTATGAACAAGTAATTTCCCACAAGTTTTACACTTAGCCTTGTTGGTTCTCATACTTGAGTAAAAAAATGCCAAACTAATGATGTTTCTTGACGTCTAGCAGGTTGTCTACTATAAGTGGGAGTTTCTACAGGTGGGTGTGCCGGTGCATTACCTCAGTTATGAACAGTACTAGTAGGTGTATCATCTAAATCTGGTGCTTGGGTTTCATCATCATCATTATCATCCTCATTTTCCTCTAAGATAGGTTCATTAAGATAAAGAGCAATCATAATTTCATCATCTAATCTATCACCTACCGCAACATCATGTAGAAATTCACTATCGGTAAATTGAAAACAAGGGTGATCACTATCACGCATTACGGGAGGTGGATTAGGACGTCTAGGTTGGCGACTACTTTCAACTTGCTTATCTTTTGTAGGTCGGGGAGCCAGGGGAAGGGTAGTATCATGGCCGCTACTTTCACCGGTTTTACCTTTTCCTTTACCGAACATTTTTTTCAAAGAAAATGCCATAATTAGAATTATGCAAACTAAACAACACAAAAATATATTATTAGCACGTAAGAGTTGAAACGAGCTTACCGGATTGCCGAACAACTTCTTGAAAATTGAAAATCGTTGAACACTTGAAAACTTCAATTCAACAACTTCACAATTTTTCACGAATTTTCAACAATAAATTAAGCACTTGTAGTAGAAAGATTGAAAGAGAGCTTGAGAGAGATAGAGATATTGATGAACTGGTGAATAAAAATGAAACAATGAGGGGGTATTTATAGTTGAGAAATGGGAAAAGTTGTAATTATATAAAGTTTGGGGTTAAATTAAAGTTTGGGGGCCAAATAGCTATTTTATAAAGCTCCAAACGGCTACTTTTTGCAAAGAGCCGTTACTGATTTTTCAAAAAAAATTAAATAATAGTCGTAGGGCCTGCCAGGACCGGCCCATGCCGCCAAGCGGTCCCGGGCCTGACGGTTCGAAGCGGAAGACCGGCCCGTCACGAGTTTTTTGGACCGGTAAAGACCGGACCGCCAGGACCGGCAGGCCCGCCAGGACCGCCATCCCGGTCTGGTCCCGGGCCTGAACCGGGCCACAGTACACTGATTTCTTATTTTTAGGTTCTTAAGTCTCAATTGTGTGTTGCTTGGTTCAGAAGGTTTAATTAGTTATGAAAATGACATGCTTGTTATAAATATAATTTCTTATGCCTGCAATGTTCTTCATGACTATTTGATCAATAGGAAATACTTTCTTTAATAACAGATATTTTGCTTTCGATTTAGTTTCTTTTACGCAAAGTTTTCTTGCTTAGCTAATGTGAACACTAGAATTAAAAAGGGGCTAGAAGCACTACAATTAATTTAGTTTCGGGGTATGCCATGCTTAGAAAATGTAGTTGTAGCCCTCATTTAGTTCATTTTGATCTTTAGAAATCGAGGCGTGCCATTTAATACAAATTTTCATGGTCCTCCCAAAGTTATTTTAGACACGTTGTTTTAATAATTTATCTTCCTAAACTCGGATGCACGTTTATGTGACCCAAATCTAAATCTCAACATTGTTAGATAAAATATTTTGCGGACCACGAGTGTATTTATATGACGTGGTTCAAGACGTATTTTTGATAACATTGAAGTTTTCTTAAAAACTAATTGAACAAAAGCAGTTATAAAGTTAAAATTGCACATAGATCTAAAAAAATTTAAATTAGATAGTTGGGCCAATGGTAACAGTTGAGCGACGGTGCTAGAATAACGGAACTCGAGAATGCCTAACACCTTCTCCCGTGTTAATAGAATTTCTTACCCTGATTTCTGTGTTCGCGGACAATAAAACAGAGTCAATCTTTTCCTTGATTCGAAATTTGAACTGGTTACTTGGGATACCATAAATTATCTCAAGTGGCAACCATGAATTTAAACTGAAATAAATCTCGTTTCGATTCTCCTTTAATTGAAAAAAATCCCTTATATACCCCATTCGCAGGGTGTAGTGTGTGTAACAGCTCTGGCGATTCTGGTGGTGACAAGAACCTAGAAATTATGTGCAGGGTTCAGAATTAGAGCTTAGAATAATTGTTATATTTTGCTTTATTTATTATCTAGTCGTGACTCCCTATTCAGTTAGTGTCATACCTTGAAGTATGAAAGAGGCTCGGACAAGCTAGTATGCCGGGCGGCCCTTTGGTTCCCGGTACGTAGCCCCTTCCTCGACTCGAATCATCAGCTCGGGTACACAATTCTAGAACAAATACCCAGGTTTTGTACCTAGAATAACTCAGCCTCATGTCGGATCCCTAGTAGGAATATTTGTTTGGATCATGTGCATTTGACTTTAGAAACTCAACACAGGAGTTGGGTCTATCTAGGACAGGTGTACCCAGAATAAAAAGACAATCCTGATGCATCCTAATGTGCTGCATGTTGCATTCTTAAAGTGTAAAAGAATCATTTGACGGGCCAATAATAGTTGAGGGAAAATAAAAAAAACGGAAAAAAAAGAAAAAATATGGTGAAGTGTGAAAACAAAGCAAGTAGGGTCTAGTCATGTTTTTGTTACATTTTTATCAAGAAAAAAATATGAAAATTTTTCAAATTGTTTTTTTTGCAATTTGTCATCATTTTTCAAAAATTAGAAAAAGAGCAAAAAGAAAATCCAAAAATATTTTACATGTTTCATCATTTTTTTGCAAAAAAAAAAACTTTTTCTCTAAATTAGTTGTTTCTTTTTAATTCACGCCTGCATCCAACCTGCCAGAACTATGCATACCTTATTCTAGTCTTCTAGGGTATGATACTGTGAGCACGTAATTTTTGTCCTATATTAGTTACTCCTATGAAATATCATAAAATAATTTTTCCAATTTTTTGCAATTTTATAGGGTTTTGACTAATTATTTACATTTTTGTGCATATTTAATTTCTATTAAAAATAGAAAAAAATATCATGCATTGCATATAGAGTTTGTGGTGACATTTTGGGATTAGATAATTAGTTAATTGCTTAATTAAAAATATAAATTACAAAAGTACCTCATTTTTACATTCATAGCTTTTAATTTTTGAGTATTAAGTTTTCTCTTTAACTTTAGGATCAACTAATTTTTATAAACTTTATAGTAGATAATGAGCTTAATTTTATAATTTAAATTAACTTAGGAATTTAACTAAGGTTTTAACTAATTAAAGAAAGAAAAGAAGACTAAAGAAATGAAAATTGAAAAAAAAAACTTGTTTTAAATTGAATTAGGCTACACATTTTAGAATCAACCCAAACCGGGTCCACTCAACTCGACCCAATACCCAAAATCGTATACATAAATCAAGACTTACACCCCTTTAGAGATCATCAGGCGCAGTTCACACAAACAGTACAGACCCCACCTTATAGTCTCCTTCATGATTAACTTGCAAAAACATTAAAACCTAGGAGTGGCTCTCGTCTCTAGCAGAAGATTCCCTCATCAACCATTTTCAAGGATTAAGTAGCCATCGCCGGAACACCTCTCCTTTTCAAATCATCTAGCAACCAGACCCAACACAGCTCGCCGGAAAAATGCGAAACGACCCTATCTCCGCCAGCAACATAACCAACGTCCACCCCTGAACTTGTCCGAAAAACACACACACACCCACTGAACGAGTCAACATATTAAAGCATGAACCATTAGCATTGATGAACCAGACCCCGTCCTCACCTTCCTCTCTCTAACTTATAGCAGTCACACATACACAACTTCCCCGTAAACATGCCTTGAGAACTCCAAGCAGATACACTCGAGCTAGGAAAGTTTTCCGTCTAGGTCGATCTAGAGATTCAAGTTTGGGGTTCCATTTGAGTTGGCTTGAATCCATATCCATGGGCCTTTCATAAGTGGCGAGTTGGAGTTTCATTTGAGGCGAGGTTGAATCTGCTACGTGTTTCCGGCGAGGTTCAATTTGAGATCGTTCTTCTTTGTTTCCGGTTTGAGGTTCGAGTTTGAATTCTTTTATATACATGTGTTTGAGTCAATCCAATGTTTCACTGTCTTTGGATTTTGCATCCGGTATGTAGCTATTGAGCATGAGTATTGTTATTTTAAAAAATCATATATTCCATACATGAATCAGGCGTGGGTTCTGGATATTAGAGGTTGTTTTTTTTAAATCCGCTAGGCGTAGCCTAGGGTATGGATTTTATTAATAACAGAAATTTAAAATACATCATGAGAAATTGATCGTGCCGAGTAATCTATGATCATCACAGAGTTTATACCATACTCTTTGTTGATATTACATATGCTGATATTAAGACGGTTAAATAAAATTATGGTGAGGCGGCGAAGTTGCCGTCCTTTCTTAAACTTTGTGATGACTTGAATAAATGAAGTGATTTCTTCCGCAAAATTTCTCAACATGATTTCTATATTCATGCTTTATTCTTTGTTCTTTTGGTAATCTATTTTTGTTTTGCAATTCTCATTAGGGGTCGTCTTATGTTTGCGTCTTCCACCACCCTGCCGTCCCAGCCTCTATCTCTTTGACGACACTTCTTAATTGCTTTACTATGCATTGGTGAAACATCTCCTTTTGTTGCAGCATTTTTATGACATTGCGCTAAGGTCTCTTCTTCCTCTCCTTCTTCATATATATGACTTCTTTCCATATCATTTTGGAGATGTCTTGGCTCTAAAGAGATTAGCTTAGCAGAAAATTCATGCTCATCTTATCGCTGTCCAGTATGAGGAGTTAAATCCTGTTTTTGATCACAAGTTGGCATTGATGTTTTATTTCCCAAGGCTGACGTTTCACCTTTTGGGATGTAACTTGGAGCAATATGGTTAAGCAATCTGTTTGGTTTTGCTGCAGCAGGCATTGATGCATTCCAGTTTACAATTGCAGATTTACCTTTAGATTCCATGTCTTCTCTTGGGCTATCATAATAGTCTTCTTGGTCTTCATCTCCAGATGAGTTATCAGTAGAGCATTCTTCCCAACTCTCTTCATCATCAAATTGTCGTTGGTCCCAAAGTTTCGATTTAATTACCATATCCTTATGTTAGATAGAGATAGTGGATTGTCCTCTCCATTGAAGATTGAAAATTCCTCATGATCCTTGCTCTCTACATATGTATAGGGGATCGGAGAGAAACTTTTAATTACCTGTAGCTTCCCTGCAGTTCCTCCGTTCCTCTTTCCAGATGAGTTGGAGCTTGAAATAAGAGCTGTACTTTCCTCTGCGATGTGACTGTTTTGTTTTGAACATTCAAGCTGACATATGATATCCTATGAATTTGTGTTCTGCCCAATGTCATCCTCTGGGAAGCTTGTTGTTATTTGAGTTGCAGCCTCATTATTTTGATTTACTGAAGAATCCCGAGAATGAGGATGTATTCCAGTTACTTTTGAAGAGTCACTTATAGCAGCGACAGAAGAATTTTCTCTTTGTTGTAAAGCTACAGCAGTGTGATCTTTAGCCATTGTCTCCAAGTTATTTCCAACTGCTTGATTGAGCAGAATGGCATTTTCATAGATGACCATCTGCTTAGTCTGCTGTTGTTCAAAGAACTCTGTAGGATTCAAGTTTGATCCAGTTATTGCATTAAGTGATCCTAAATGCTGCATGTTGCTTTGTCCATTTACTGCATTGGCTGCTTTGTGTTGCTGTGCTTCAATACCAATACATTGTCCATCCTGTGCACTCTGACAACTTTGGTTTACATTGGTTTGCATTGACCCAGCATTGTCTAGATTTGGTATCATGTTGTCATTATCTGCCATACATTGCATTTTCAAATGGGCAGTGGTCTGCTTTATACCAGCAGTGTTACAAACATCCTCTGTTATTGGCACATTTTCTACAGATGTAGCAGCTGACATCTCTTGCTGCTGCTTACTGCCTTTGGATATCTGTCCATCCATTTCAATCACTTGCTCACTCTGTGTATCCTTAATGTTATAAGCTGCAGACGACTGTTTGATTTCAGCAGGAACTACATATGGTCGAGTCAGAATATGGACTTGTGATTATCTAAAGTTTGCCTCTCCTTTCTGAATTCATATGAAGGTGCTAAATGTGAAATCTCTACCTTTTCAGTTAATACAGGCATCTTGCAAGATAACTGTCGAGTTGCATCAAGCATATCCATCCCATAAATTTGAGAAGATTGACTAACATCATTCTGTGTCTCAACATTACCATGTTGGACAACTGAACTACACTGACCAACTTTAACATTCAAATCTGCAGTCTGTTGAGAATTCAATACTCCAGACATGTCCTGCTCACCTTCTGTTGATTTATCTCCTGTATTATCCTTCCTTTCTTGTAAATCTTTAGCTCGTTGCTCAGCTCTTTAATTATTTAAGAAATCCCTTGCATCCCCTTTTAATTTGTCTATTTTATTCACATCATTTAGAGATTGATTATTATCCAGATCTTCCTCTATCCCCTCTTCTATTCCAGTTTTTTGTTTTCGAATTCTGCATGTTGTTAAATCATACCCTTGATGTTTGCAGAAGACACAGTACTTTGGCAGATTGTAAAAAACAATTAGTTGATGAAGTTCGACAGTTTTACCTGAGACAGAATCTAAGATTTGCAGCGTAACCTTTTTTGGATATTTCTTCAACAAGTCCACTATGACTTTAACTCTTGCCGTACTAGATCGCGTTCTATCCTGCGTCGCCTTGTCGACAGCAAGAGGTTTTCCAACTGCTGCAGCTATAGACATTAACGATCTCTTAGAAAATTAATTTGGAGGTAATCCTGGCAGTGATATCCACACAACAGCCATCGACGTCTCTTCCCTCGGATTGAAACCGAAAGTCCATGGGAATGTTCTGAATAAGAATTCTTCGCCTTTTGATTTAAGATATCCTGTTGACTTTGATAGGAAGCGAACAAAGTCATCATACAAATCGAATCTGATTAGCAAATGTCAAAATTCCAGCTGCCCGATATTATATTGACCATGAACATCAAAATGCGACGAAAACATCTTTCGCACTGTCACTGAGTCAGGTCTGCCATATGAAAACTTTACGACAACTGCCTGATGTAATCCTTCTTCCTTAGTGAAGTTGTTAACCTCTTCCACTGTGAATTGGATAATAGGTTCACCGTGATCATACATCACTGGACATAACTCAATTTTAGATAGAGTCGACTGATTAGTTTGTAAAGATGCAGCACATGATTGCTTCAATCTTTCATTTGAAACAGGATTCGTAATCATTTGAACAGCCTCTCCCACAGCCAAAGGCTGGGGAGAGGTCCTCGCGAACATGGCTGTCAATAACAGAAAACGGAAATTGAATCCTGCATATTTCTAAGCAGCCGAGAAGGATGAAAAATTGAATCTTCCAACTACAGTGAATTTAATCAAAGCAAGATCTAGAGAAAAAGGATCAGATGAAGAATAGCAGATTAACAAACCGTAAGCTTCACATCAGAATGAGGAATCTGATTTGGAATTTGAATGAATAGTATGACGAATCTATATTTCAAGATCTATTGCGTTTGGATTAAGATTTTGAAATAAAAACAAAGGAAAGGTGTTCACAATCTGAAGGAGATTGTCGTGAATCCACAATTAGGACTTTGCACTACCGGATTCCGGCTAAAGTCGCCGATGAACAGTGAAAGAGAAACTGCACTGTTCACTCGAGAGAGCTTTTTAATGAGAATTTAGTCTTAAAAAAATAAATAAATCAATGAAAAAATAAAAAATAAAAAGTAAAAATAAAAATAAATGTTTGAAATTGTTTTTGTTCATGTCACAGCAGAATGTTTGAAATATTTTCTTCCGTTTATTCATGTCATTTTTTAACTGCTTGAAATATTCTTATTTATTTTTCACACGTATGGTCCTTAACTATTTGTATTTGATTTGAAATGAAATTTCCTAGTATGATTAAAAAACAATCTAATAGTAAACTAATTAAAAAGAAATAGTAGAATTAGTGTTTTTGATATAGTAGTAGGTGTAGGGGATTGTGTGGAATTGTTTTCTAGCTTGCTTCTTCTACAACCAAATCTATAAGCCATGGCCCTCGGATGATCAACTTCGACTTTTTAGAAATCGAAGCGTGCCATAAGCAAATTTTCAGTGGTCCTCGTAAAGTTGCAAACGCGTAGTTGCTTAGTCGCATTATTTTAATAATGCTACCTTCCTAAACTAGAGTGCACATTTATGTGGCCCAAATCAAAATCCCAACAATGTTATATAAAATGTGTTGGAGACTGTGAGTGCATTTATATGGCGTGGTTGGAGACATATTTGGAATGACGTTGCAACTTTCCTTTAAAATAATTAAAACAAGTGGTTAAAGTTAAAATTGAATCATAGGCTAAAACATGTTTAAAATCTTATAATAAGCCAATAGTAATACAGAGTCAAAACTCGGAAATGCCTAAAACCTTCTCCAAGGCAAACAAAATTCCTTACTTGGATTTCTGTGTTCGTATACTGTAATACAGAGTCAATCTTTTCCTCGATTCAGGATTTGAAACGGTGACATGGGACACCATAAAATATCCCAAGTGATGACTCTGAACCTTAAAATAAATAAATCTCGTTTTGATTGTCCTTCAATTGGATATGCACTCTGGTTGTGACTCCTTATTATGTTAGTGTCATACCATTAAATAAGAAAGAGGCTCGGAATAGTTACTAAGCCAGATGGCCTTTTGGTTCATAGTACGTAGGCCACTCCTCGTCTCAAATTGTCCGCTCAGGTACACAAGTCTAGAATAAATACCCAGGTTTTGAACCTAGAATAACTCAGTCTCACATCGGATCCCTAGTAGGAATATTTGTTTGCATTATGTGCATTTGACCTTGGAGACTCAACGCAGGGGTTGGGTCTGTCTAGGACAGGTGTACCCAAAATGAAAAGACCATCCTTATGCATCCCAATATGCTACATGTTGCAATCTTCAAGGGTAAAAGAATCATTTGATTGACTAATAATAGTTGAGGGAAAATAAATAATAAAAGAAGGAAAGAAAAAAAGAGGGTGAAGTGTGAGAACAAAGCAAGTAGGGATAGTTATGTTTTTGTTACGCTTTTATTAAGGAAAAAACATGAAAAATTCAAAAAAAAGATTTTGAATTTTTTTTATCTTTTTCCGAAAATTAGAAAAAACATGAAAAAGAAGATCCAAAAATACTTTACATGTTTCATCATTTTTTGCAAAAATGAACAAAAAACTACTTTTTCTCTAAATTAGTTGTTTTTTTTATTTTGCCTGTATCCAACCTCCCCGAATTACGCATACCTGATTCTCGTCTTCCCGGGCGTGATACATAGGCAACCCACATAGGATCCGATCTTCTTAGTAAATCTTAGGTTCTTGTCTTTGCGTGGTCTTAGCCAAATCTTCCACTCCTTGCCACTGTTAGCCACATAGGTTAGTTTAGAAAATAGTCACAATCATGTCTTGCATGTGTCCATCTAGAAGGGATATCGTCTCAAATACCGTTTTGGCTCTTTAACATTATTTAGTCTTTATTTTCTCATAAAGATGTGGACTTTTTTAGTGAGATTTGTGCATGCCAGACACCACGGGATTATCAGTTAGGATCCCTCATTCTGAAGTTGCTTGTCGGAAATTGTGTGAACTGAGCTATGTTAATGGACTCTACTATCGAAATTTTTGGAGTTCAAGTTGGAATTCTCTTGTCAAACTTCTTTTATACTGAGGAATGTTCTGTTTGGATAAGTCTTTGTTTGTTGGAGCATTTATTTGTGATTTAAATTCAATATATGAGTTATTCATGGGGCAATGTTTGAATGAAAATCCTACATTGAACACCAATTATCTTTGTGCTAAGACTATAAAGTTCTGAATCTTATCTTGTTGAAGTTTGCCACTATTTATGAAGTTTTTTTGTAAATTGATAGTTGTAATTCTCCTAGTTTGAACTTGTTACCATTGTTTTCTAATAGTTGTTGTTATCGTTATGTTTAATAGAGGGGATTCTGTTGGACTAGATATTGAGCATGCTTGAATTGCGATTTGGTTGAACATGTTGTAAAATAAATATGCCAAATTTTTTTGTTAGTTGAGATTGGTTTGAGTTCACCAATGATAGTTGAAATCTGGTTTTTACTGCTAAAATGTTCTCTTTATTTATTAGGTGTTTTTGTTACATAAACTATTGTCGTTGGTTAGAATTTGTTGATAGAAATTGAAGGTTTGCTGTGCAATAATTTGTCGTCTATTTCTTGTGGCTATAAAGGGATTCGTGCTTGCTACCCACAGTACTATATTGTTCAATTTTTTCTTAACAGTGAAAAATTCCACATTTCCTGTGTAGTTTGATGTTATTATAGGTTTTCTGAACAGTTGAAGGAATTTTGCAAAAGTTTTAACTTCAATTAACTCAACAGCAATACTTTTGTTTATATGCCAACAATACAGTACTGAAATTCATGTTTTGAGCAGCCTTTTAAAAGTAGATTTTACATTATTCAGCTACACTTTGTGGTTATTCTAAATCAATGTTGCTGTGATTCCAATACTTTGTTTCAACTATTGAGGTCATCAGTCTGAGCTGGAAATTTCTATGTCTACTGCTACTTAATTTAGCACTCAAGTTGTTGCTGAAGTTCTGAGTTTTGAGCATCAATTGAATAGCAAACCTGCACTAGCTTGTTCGAGTCTTAGAATTTTGCATTTAATTAAAATCTATTGATGTAATACAAGTTCCCTAAGCACTATTTTTATTATTCTTCAACAATTTGTGAACCTGAAAATGGGTTTGGACATTAAAGATTTTTTGAAGAATTTTTAACTCAAATGGGAGTGTTTTGGACTACTACTGAAAGCTTTTGAAATAGCCTTGAAAATCAGCACTTTTTGCAATAGTTGTCTAGTGAGTGAGATAATTTTTATGCACAGTTTAAGTCAGTTGATTAAAAATGTTTTTGTGATTCCGTTAAGAGGGAATTACAAGCTAAAAAATATTGCATAGTGTACTGAAATTTTTGTTTGCTTTCTACTGCAAATTGTCTATTACAAATTCTGCCAAGTTAAGCAATTATTTGAAGTTATTTTTTTGCCAGAAATTCAAAATGTCAGCGCCGTTCCAGCACTTTTTGAAAGTCTCTGCTTAGCAATAGAAATTTACCATGTCTGTTGCTACTAGTTTGGTTTGGAGTCAATTGGTCCAGCGGGCTATAAAGGTAAATATGAAGAGTTGTTCGCAACACAATTTTCTACTTGGTTCTAAAATTTAATTACATTTTTAGTTTGATATTGCACAGTTGCTGAGTTTCGGAAATAGGGCGCTGAAATCTGCACCACTGTAGATTCTGCCCTGCTGCAACCTAAGAAATGCTATGATTTCTTCTGTAATTCTATACTGTTTTAGCTTGTTAACTGAAGAGCATTTGATTATGTGGTAAAAATGGGAGAAATGATAGAAGATGGGCTGAATTGAGCTATTCTACTTTAAAAGCCACAACACAAGCAGTTCAGAATTACACAGGAAGTTTACTGGGTCAAAAGGACCACGATGATGTTGCCATGGTTGTTTTAGAGCCACGACATGGTCGAAAGGCTCTGCCTTACCAATATACCCAGCCTCAAATCCAACCACAAACCTATTCTCTAGCTCCATATAATCCACCTCAATATTATCCTCCGAACAATGTCAGGTCATATGTCCAACCACCAGGTCACTCCCTATGGCGAGCACCAGCACCGCATAATGCATTCTTGCCTTCATAACATTTTTGAGCACCCACCAACTCTAAAAAGAATTAGTCAAGCAGATGCTACACTATTTAGCTGCCTTTTGTGATTATTCTAATTTATTTTTTTTGGCAATCCACTAGGCGTAGCCTAGGGTTAGGTTTTTAACAGAAAATAAAAATTACAACATAAGAATTTGATCGTGCCAAATAAGTTATGATCATCACAGAGTTTATAACATACTCTGTGGTGATATTACATATGAGGATATTAAGATGCTTACATAAAAATATGATGAAGCGACGAAGTTGCTGTCCTTTCTCCAACTTTGTGATTAAATCAAAAAGAATTATATTGCTTTCATCCACAAATTTTCTCAAAATGTCTTCTAAATTCATGCTTTATTCTTTGTTCTTTGGGTAACCTATTTTTGTTTCTCAAAAATTACAAATGACGACCTCAACAGTAGAAACAAAGTATTGAAATCACAAAGTTTAGCACTCAAGATGTTGTTGAAGTTCGGAGTTTTGAGTAGTAATTGAATAGCAAACATGCTCCAGCTTGTTCGAGTCTTAGAATTTTGCATTTAATTTAAATATGTCGATGTAATACACGTTCCCTAAGAATTATTTTTATTTTTCTACAACACTTTGTGAACCTGAAATTGGGATTGGACATTAGAAATTGTTTGAAGAATTTTAAATATGAGTGTTTTGGACTGCTATTGAAAGCTGTTGAAACAACCTTGAAAATTTCTACTTTTTGCATCAATTGTCTAGTAAGTGGAAGCAGAATTTTTTGCGTAGTTAAATTTAGTTGATTATAAATATTTTCGTTATTTAGTTAAGAGGGAATTACAGGCTGAATTTTTTTTCTTAGTGTACTGAAATTTTGGCTTGCTTTCTACTACAAATTGTCTACTACAAATTCTGCCAAGTTGAGCAATTATTTGCAGTTATTTTTTTGGCAGAATTTCAAAATTTCAGAATTGTTCCTTCACTTATGGACTGTTTCTGCTTAGTAAAAGAAAGTTACCATGTTTATTGTTGCTAGTTTGGTTTGGTGTCAGTTGGTCCAGCAGACTGTAAAGGTAAATCTGTAGAGTTATCTGCAGCATAATTTTCTACTTGGTTCTAAAGTTTAATTACATTTTGGGTTTGATCCTGCACAGTTGCTGAGTTTGTGAAATGGGCTGCTATAATGTGCACAATTGTAGATTCTGCCCTGTTGCAGCCTAAGAACTGCTATAATTTCTGCTGTAAATCTACACTTTTTAAGCTTGTTAGCTGAAGAGCATGGGGATAGAAAACCTGTCGCTTTGGGGCTAAAGTTTGGCTATTAATTTTTAGATTGTACCGCCTGTTTTTCCAGCTGCAATTAATTTTTTCGTTAAAACTTTTGTGATAGTAATTGATGAATCGTTTGGGTCCAGAATTAGCACTCAAGTTACAACTGTGTTATTGGGATTTTCACTTGCATTTTAGTATGTAGATAAATTTATTAAGTTTAATCTCGATATTTTAGTCTTTTCACCTTTTAGTTGGTTTATTTAACAATATAAAAAAATACTACAAAAAAGTTACATTTTTAGAGTATTAGTTTTATTGGCATTTACAAAGAAAGTAGAGTTTCAAAAAACATAGTTTTATCTAGTTTAGTGATCTTTTTAATGGTAGGCTTTAGGAAATACTTGGTAATAGTAGTAATTAAATTACTTTAATATAGTTACTATATTTTTCTGTCAGATTTTTGCTATTTTAATTTAGTAGTATTTAATTTTAGTTTTTGTTACTTTGGATTGTCCTTAAAATAAATTAAAAAATGACGAAAAGGAAGAAGACAAAGCTGAAAGTAAAGAAGGAAACCCTCTTGGATTAGGTTTCCGGATAATTAAGAATTTATGAACGAAAGGTTGCAGATAAAAGAGAAGGCTTCAACCTCTATAGAGAATCATATGCCAGTTTGTCCGAACGGTTGAGGCAATTGGACATGTTGAAGCCAATTCAGACGAAAATATCGAACCCTCTGTCAAAGAAGTTTGATTTTTTTCAAAGGTACACATATTGCTCTGAAGCCCCAAAGTCACAGTACAAAAAAGTGTTGGCGACTGAAAAGGGCAATTCAGTTATTGGTTCAGGTGACATTGTCGTGCAAAATCTTGATGCAGCAGACACTAGCTAAAGTCCATCGCTTGTGCATAATGGGACGCATATGGTGGGCATGAATTATTTTGAAAATGAATATGAAAATTCTTCTGAGATCCTCGAAGGTCCACGTGCTGCAAAGCTTTTAGCGCTGACAGATTGATCCTAAGAACAAACAAGAAAAGGGAACCGAAAAGCAATTTGTGAAGAATAATATGATGGAGACTTGTGAAGGTCCCTATATTGTTGAAGCAAAAGTAAGTGGCTAAGATGTTTAGTTGGGTGATTGGAAAGACGTTCTTTTCCTGGTTAGCCAGGGAGGAGTTTTGGTGGCTCACTTTGTTTTTATTTTTATTGTCCGAGTTATTTTAGGGTTGTAATCTAGATATTTTTTTGTTACTCGAACCCTTCTATGCTTTTGTTTTTCCTTGTTTGGTTAGTCGTAGTAGCTTGTTTAGACATGTCTAGGTTTGTTCCAAGGTTGTAACCCCAGTCAAGTTTTCTTGTCTTGTTGATCAAACCGTTTCACCGAATATCTAATCCAATTTGCTATTTTCTTTTGTTTAGTTCTCTTTTCTGGCTACAATTCTTTTCCGGTTGACTCTAGTGACATGACATGCATGCATAATTCTCAGCTTGGTCTCAAATGTTAGTTAGTCATGAAGCATTGAATTTTTTTTTTGAAGATGACGGGGGAACTTGAGGGAAATAAGAACAGATTTGGACATTTTGAGATCATTTGAAGCCTTAACCATGTGAAATTGGGAAAGATAGATCATTTAAACCGGTGAAGAGCAAGACCTTCCAAGTAGAAATCAAAGTTATCATAGCAAACGAGGGAGCCATAGGCCTTAAGGACAGGACCATTGGTTTAAGTGAAGAAAGAACAACATACTCAATGAGAGGAAGACAAGTGTCGTGCTTTGGGGTTTATGTGAGACACAAATGTTGTAACTGTCAGTTCAGGAGTATTTCCTGATAAAGAAGGTATTGAGTGTGAACGGAGAAGAGGTATTTTCTATGTTAAGGGTGACAAAGGAAGTGGTTAGTCAAAGAACAAGCAAGGTCTTCAAATGGAAATCAGTTATCATGGAGAGTGAAGGAGCAACAGACCTAATGATCAAGGCTAGTGGTTAAAGTCAAGATAGATCAGCATACACACTAAGTGGGGGGCAATGGACGTGCTTTGGAATTCATGTGAGACACTAAGGTTGGGTACATGCAGTTCATGAGCAATGCAACAAATAGAGGATATTGGTTCTGAACGGAGGAAATGTATTTTCAGTGATATGGAAGACAGAGAAATAGGTTAGTCATTAAACATGCAAGGTCTTTGAGTGGAAATCAGTTATCATAGGAAGTAAAGGAGAAATCACCCTCAAAGATAAATGCGACAAACCAACCACCATAATTTTAAACTGACAAGATTTTTCTTTGATTTGACACAGGGGCAGAAAATTTATTTGTTTCGGAGAAACCCTCCATAAGGAAAGGCAGCACCAAACAGGTTTGACCGTAAATTTTCAGGACCCTCCTAGAAAATGAGACCTAGTTTAAAAATTCGAAGCAATCATAAACAGAAAAATCTATTATAAATGCACCTTAATGAATATAAGTTGGTTTCAAAGTTTGCATGCTTAAGATAGAACTGAATTAGGAGTTTTTAGGACCCTCTCGAAAAATGGGACCTAGTTTAAAAATCGACATAATCATGAGTAGTAAAATCTAGCATAGATGTATCTCGAAGATTGTATGGTTGATATAGGATTCAATTAGGAGTTTTCAAGGAACTCCTGAATAATTGGACCTAGCCTTAATATTTCCATTAGATAACAAGATTTAGCGTAAGTTCTGTTGTAGGATAGGATAGTTCATCCTTAAAGAATTGTCACATTTAAGATAAAACTTGACTTTTGGATTTTCAAGACCCTCCTGGATAATGGGATGTAGTTTTAAGACCCTCTTAGATACCAAGATTTAGTGGGAGTCATACCTTTAGAAACGTAATTCAACATTTAAAACTGTCATTTAAATAGGAATTTTTAGGACTTTCCTGGATAATGGGATTTTGATTTCAAATTCTTACTAATATTTGGTAACATGATTCAGTTTAACACTCACATATGTGCCCAACTAAAAAATAGAGGTAGAAAATTTTGTTTGTTTTTTCTATTTTGTTGAATCAAATGCCCAACTAGAAAACACAGGAATACAGTTCAAGTTCCGCAATCAGGCGCCCACCTAGAGAGTACGGGAATGCAGTTCAAGTTCAGCATTTAAGCGCCCACCTTGAGAGCACGGGAATACAGTTTCAGTACAACAATCAGACGCCCACATGGAGAGCACATGAATAAGGTTCAAGTTCAGTAACCAGGCGCACACATGGAGAGCACAGGAATACAGTTCAAGTTCAACAATCAGGCGCCCACCTGGGAGAGCACGTGAATACAGTTCAAGTTCAACAATAAGGCACCCACCTGGAGAGCACAGGAATATAGTTTAAGTTCAGCAATCAGACGCTCACCTAGAGAGAAATTGAGAACAACACTAGTTTTATGGAAGGGAAATATTTTAAGTATCGGTAATCAGGCATCGACCTGGAGAAAAGAAAAGCATCTCAAACTATAATTCGAGCTCAGCAATTAGGCATCCACGTAAAGAAAAGGGAAAGCACCTCAGATCATAATTTAAGACGTCAATAAAGAAAATTCACCTGGGAAATACAAGTCAATGATGCAACAGGAACTACAAGATCAAGTTAGAAGATATCGATATGATTCTTATAATTCAAAGATCATAGTTTAGTCTAGCTTCTTTTTATTTTGACATGGTGTAATAAGGGGTTCAGTAAGTAGTAGCAGAAGCAGCAATAATGAAATCATAACTTCATGGTAGTTCCAGCTACTAAAACTTCCTGAACTACACTGACCTAATTCCTTTATAGCCAAGGATATATAGGCAATCTCAAAAGCAAGGTGTGGTCAAAATTTTCAAAAAATGCTTCCCATGTAATATTCAAAAAGGCAAAAATCTCTCATATCTATTCACTTTATATTTTCAGGAAAACCCGTTAGGTTTCCGAGCAAAAAAGGGCAGTTGTGGGCACGTGATTTTTACTCTACATGAAAAATAACACCTAAAATAGGCAAAAAATGATTTTAATAGATTTTCTTGAAGGTTTTCTTTATTTCCTTGCATTTCATGCATTTTGATAGTTTAAAATCACAAAAAATCATAAAAATAATATTATATTTGACTTCATACAATCTTAGGTTTAATTTCATAATTTAATTGCATTCATTAATTAAAAATCAAAATATTACTACAATAGTCGTGTACACAGTTTGGCTCTTAGTTTTAAATTAATTAGTAAAATAAGTAAGATTAATTTCATAAAATAATTTAAGTTAGAACCTAATTTAGGACTTTATTTAGCCTATTTAATTCATTAAATTAGATTTTTTGAATCAAAACAAAAACAAAGAAAAAGAAATGAAATGGATTTGGTCTTCTAATTTCATTTGGGCTAGCTTAATTTGAAGCACAAAATCTAATGGGATTTTTACATATATATACTATATATCAAACCTTATTACTAAAATTGTGTATGGTTTGGTATTACCGCCTATACCATGTTTTGCTTACAAAAATTGTACCGAACCAAAAATAGATAAATTATACCCTAAAAAGGCTCCAAATTTGTAGGAATCACATTTAATGGTGATTCTATCACCATTAATTTTGAAATTTAAAACGGAAGAAAATCTATTGCAGCGTAATACTCCCCTTCTCCATATATTTTCCACCATTGATAGTCATTAAAAGCTTGAAAGCTTTGAATTCAAATTTGGATTTTCAAAAATCATTATTTGTTTGGATTGTGTGTTGTTGTAGAAATATGTTTAGGAGTTTATATCTCAATTTTGAGGGGTTTGGGTGAAGATTAGACTTGGTTTTGACTGATTTTCAGATTGAAACTCGTCGAAGAAGAAGAAGACATATTTTTCCAGCAATTGTAGTTAAATTATAGTTCAATTGTAGTTAAATTGTAGAATTGTAGATAAACTGTAGATAAAATATAGATAAATTATTGATAAGTTGTAGATAAATTGTAGATTGGGAATACTAAAACTTCTACATGTCTTCTACAATTATGTCGAAAATGCCAATTGTACTACAATTGAAAATCCCTTGGATTAGGTGTTGTTGTAAATAATTCGAAATATGTTTAGGAGTTTATATCTCAATTTTGAGGGGTTATGGTGAAGATTATACTTGGTTTTGACTGAATTTCAGATTGAAACTCGTCGAAGGAGAAGAAGACATATTTTTGAAGAAATTGTAGTTAAATTGTATAATTGTAGATAAAATGTAGATAATTTGTAGATAAATTGTAAGTTGTAGTTAAATTATATTGTTACTTTTGTACTACAATTAAACTACAATCTTCTGTCAAAAAAAAATTTAAGCATACCAAATTTAATCAATTCTTAATATTCAAAATTTTAATTTTGAAAAAATCTTCTTTAAATACAATACTTGAAGAAGTATTGTATGAGTTTGAAGTGTATGAGTTTCTACAACGCCTTCAATTTGATTTCTATAATACCAATTGGATTCTTAGTCACATATTTATTAATATTTATTAAATTAAGTTTTATTAAATTAAGTTGCCATGTGTATTTTTAATAGGTTGCCAATTGGCTAAATGAGAAGGCAAACTTATATATATATATATATATATATATATATATATATATATATATATATATATATATATATATATATATATATATATATATATATATATATATATATATATATATATATATATATATATATATATATATATATATATATATATATATATTCTTATTGATAGTATCATAAATTTATATATATATATATATATTCTTATTGATAGTATCATAAATTTATCATGAAAATCTGTACCTCTCTATAAAACTATAGAACTTCTAAATTGTTCTTTTTTTATATATGATTTTTTAGACGGATTTTAGCAGATTGTTTTGAGACATATTTTTAGAACTTCTAATTTTTTGCTTCATTAGTTAGTTTCCACTCTTTAGTATGGTGAGAATATTCTGGGGAGGGGAGGGATTTTTACATGGGATTTTTAAAGAGAACAGGAGGAAAAAAAAAGGAAAAGGAATATATGCTCCTAAATCATGCTTAGAATAAATGAAGCAATAATTATACCCTTAATTTGAATAATGGTATATAAATTGAAATTTAGTATACTTAAATGTAATAAACACAAATCTTAAACATGAGGGTAGTACGATTTGCTATATGGTATAAATAGGTAAAAATACCAAATCTAATTTACTTTTAAAAAACGAAGTAACCAAGCCCATACCATCCGAGCCCACTACACAAATACGTATTCCCCTTTTATTAAAACTCTACACCCTAACATAAGGGAGATCAGATCTTTTCCTCATCTCTAGTGGAGCGCAACTTTTTTTCATTTTTTCACCAGCAAAAGAAGAGAGACTCCTCCATCTAAGAGAAAACATGATTCAGCCCTTTTGCAACTTCTCTATTTTTTCAATTTTCCTTCTTCTTCTCAAAAATCATCCTCATTTTTCCCACACTCCTTGGAGCTATCAGTTTTATATGGATTCAAACCCTTCTCCAAGAGATAAAACAGAATCTTGAGTTCAAACCTTGTGAAGCTTAGATCTGAAAGTAAGAGAACAGAGGAATTTTTGGGAGTGACAGGAATAGGAGATTTTGGGACTTAAATTCGAGAAAAAGGGGGAAAGGATTTAGGTTTGGTTCTTTGTTTGTTAAGTTTTTAATTAATTCCAGAATTTTCTTTCAATTCCTAGAACAAAAATACAGGAAAAAAGTCAAAGAAAAGAAGAAAAGTTTGAGTTCAGTTTCTTCAATCTAGTCCTGCTCCTATTCGAAAACAGAAATGAATAAGAAAGGATAGGATAGGAGAACGTCTCTATCTTCTTGCTTCCCAATTTGAAATTCAGTTCAAAAATGGGTTTAGATTGATCGACTTTGTCCCTGTTTGAAATTGCCGTTTGAGGTTGAAGTTCGACGTTGTTGAAGCTCATAACCATATCACTTGTCGCTACTGTATCTTTTTGGCCGAGCTCCATTTTATTCTTTTTGCCTTTATTTGGCGTTTCAAGTAATCTGTGATTTTCAGGTATCATTTTAAATAACCTTTGATTTGTTTGAATGAGATAAATTCAAATCTATTCACACTTTGTGTTGTTTCAATTCTGACAACTTCGTTGATATTCATCAGGCTAAGTCTTTGTTGATTATTGTATTGAAACATAAATTAATTTGGTGTTCAAGTTTTCTACACTAGTTATGTTAAGAATGATTTCGAATCTGCTTCGTGCCTTCCATTGAGTAATGTGGTTTGAAATGATGGAAAAGGAGTTTGTATAATCTACAACAACAACAAGTACCCAGTATACTCCCACCAGGTGGGGTTTGGGGCGAGTTTGTATAATCTGTTTGGATTAAATAAGTAGCAGACATTAGGAATCCAACAATTTCATTGTTCATTCTTATTTAAGTTGAAGTAACTGATGATTTTCTTTTAAGTACGCAGTAGCCCGCGAGAATGAGTGTGTTTGGGAATCAAGTTAATTATAGATACAGAGCCTAGAACTAGCTAACAGATTCAACCATTTTGGTTTGCTTTTGGCTCATGTAACAGTGAACAAAGTGTAGTTTTTGGTCAACTACAAAATTGTGCAAATTGCATTTTTGATCCAACACTATTTGAAACAGTTGAAATCTACATACTTTTCAGTAAATGTACATTCTTAGTTAGAAGTTGGTCCTTGTGAAGTTGAGCATAGAGGTTTGAATGAACGTTAATTAAAATCTGACATGTTCTTTTTGTTTATGTGCTAATGTTAAATTTACAAATCTATAGGGTTAGGTACATGACATTCTTATTTTTAGGTTCTTAAGTCTCAATTATGTTTTGCTTGGTTCAGAAGGTTTAATTAGCTATGGAAATGACATGTTTGGTATGAATGTAATTTCTTATGCCTGCAATGTTCTTCGTGGCTGTTTGATCAGTAGGACATAATTTCTTTAATAATGGATCAATTCCTTTCTGTTTATTTCTTTTACACAGGTTTTTTTCTTAGCTAATATGAACACTATAATTTAGAAGGGGCTAGAAGCACTACAACTAAATTAGTTTTGGGGTGTTCCATACTTAGCAAGTATAGTTATGACCCTCATTTAACTCATTTTGATCCATAAAAATCGATGTGTGCCATTAGTATAAATTCCTAGGGCCCTCGCAAAATTGCAAACGTGTAGTTGCTTTAGGCGCGTCATTTTAGTAACTCATCTTCCTAAACTCGATTGCACATTGATGTGACCCAAATCAAAATCTCAACAATATTAGATAAAATATATTGCGGACCACGGGTGCATTTACGTTACGTGGTTCAAGACGTATTTTTTGATAACGTTGAATTTTTCTTAAAAACTAATTGAACAAGAGCTGTTATAAAGTTAAAATTGCACGTAGGTCTAAAATATTTTAAGTCAGATAATTGGGCTAATTGTAACAGTTGAGTGACCGTGCTAGAACCACGGAACTCGAAAATGCCTAACACCTTCTCCCGGGTTAACGAAATTCTTTACCTGGATTTTTATGTTCGCGGGCTGTAATATAAAGTCAATCGTTTCCTCGATTCGGGATTTGAACCGGTGACTTGGGACACCATACATTATTCCAAGTGATTTTTTGAATTTTAATTGAAATAAATCTCGTTTCGCTTGTCCTTTAATTGAAAAAACTCTCTTATATACCCCTTCGCGAGATATAGTATAAAAAGGAGGTGTGACAGCTCTGTTTTGACACATAAAAATTATATGTTGGGCTGAGCACCCTATTTTACTGATAGCTCGAGTGACATGAGAGGTTTGTGACTGAGTGGCGCCGAGGGCCTGTATTATGAGGATATTATGGTATCGGGCTACACTCACTGTATGTTGTTATTGATTTTTGATTATTGTGAGGCCCGGGGTCTGATTTATTTATGCCACGAGGTGTCTTGTTATGAGGTCGAGGACCTGATTAATTTATGCTATGAGATGGCTTACTATAGCGCTTACACCCCTAGTGAGTGTGAGCACCCTGTGTGATATGATGTTTTGGCCGATGGGCTATTCTTGATTCATGTTGTGCACAAGGGGCTCTTTACGGCGATGATAAGGTTATCCCCGAGGAGCTGTTTTACTGTATATGAGTGACTGTGAGGTTTTTCCCGAGGGGTTGTTTATGATTCATGTTTGTCCGAGGGGTTGTTCACAAGTGATGTTCGTTGAGCGGTTGTTCTTGATTTATGTTGCCCCAGGGGCTATATACAAGTGAGTTTTGCCAAGGGGATGTTTATTTTTAATCATTTTAACTCACTCTTTCATCACTTCGGTGAAAATTGTTGAAAGATTTTTTAAATGGTTTTACTAAAATTGAATTTAAATGAGCTGAGTTGATTCAAAACCCTAATTTTAAAAGCTTGTCGTATTTTACTGAGATTTCATGTTATGAACTGTATATGTTTATTGCTCGTCGCTACTGTTTAGTCTCTATGTACTTTCATTACTTCCTGAGTTGGCGTACTCACGTTACTCCCTGTACCTTATGTGTAGATCTTGGTATTTTGAATCCGGTAGGGGGTGTTGATTACTAAGTAGAAGGTCCATCGGAGTTTGTAAGGTAGCTACCTGACGATCACAACCCTGCTTTTCTTCCTCCTTATCCTCCCTTAGTTGTATTAAGTTATGTCAAGGCTATGTTAGTTTTGATGTTGTCATACAGTTGTAGTAGATGCTTATGAAAAGTGACACCCAAATGTCGGGCCTTCTTTCTATATTGTTGTTTTGATTTAAACTCCTTATGCAGGTTTATTATTAAACAACTTTAGTTTTATCTTTAATATAAAAATATTTATCAGTTTTGGTTGTGTGTCGGCTTGCTTAGTACCACGTTGGGTCGTGACAAAGACCATTCATGAGGTTATAAAGGATTTGTGACTGTTATTACATGACCCTGGAAGTTTAACAATCTTGATACACTTATATACAGTTGATACAGTATTTTGAGTGGAATATTTTTGTAGAAAAGGTTTGAAAAATATGATTTTATATTGTTATTAATGTTACTACTTTCGAATATGCTTTAAATTATACACATAATCTGAGAAAGTTTCTGATATTTTCTTTATTGTAAAGATACGAACTATTTTCTCACCAGAAAAGATGGTTATTTTATTTTCTATTTTAAGAATCAAGCATACAAAAATTTATATACATTATATGAGATCAGGAAAATTGTAAGTTAATAAAATATATGTATTTTTACATGGATATTTTAATGAAACAATAGTGTATGTATTTATCTTAAATGGTATCACATGACAACAATAGTAAGATGTGTAAAGTATGTGAAAAATGAATAGTATTTTAAATAGTTTGAGGTAATTTTTATTTATGTGTAATTGATTAATTATTAATTAGTGAAAAAATAACAAGTTAGTTAATAATTAGTGAAAAAATACAAGTTAGTTAATAATTAGTGTATGATTAAATAGGATTTTGGATAAAGCCTAAAAGGACTTATTGTGGCTAGGGGTGTGCATTCGAATCGGTTTATCGATAAATCGAATCGATTATTTGTTATCGGTTTATTGATATCGGTTTATCGATTCGATTTTGATTTCGAAAAATTTTCCTTATCGGTTTATCGATTCGATTTCGATTTTTGCCATTCGGTTTATCGGTTTATCGATAAATCGATAAGATACAGTAAAAAGACAAATATACCCTTATTTTATAATAATATTACTACCCTACCAGTGCCTAACCCTTCGCATATATACTGGCAATCCTGCTATTATGCTATACAATACATTACTTACAGATTTGGCTAACCCTAACGCCTAACCTGCGCAGCTTCTTCTTCATCTTCTTCCTCATTTTCTCTTCTTCTTCCCCAACAAACATTAAGCTCGTTTAATTCCTATTTGAATTTCTCTGCTCATGCTTGATTCGTGGGTTTACAAGGGTGTCTGGAGGTATTTGTTAGCTGGTCGAGTAGATTTGGGTCGCATATTTGAGCATTTGATACTGTTTTGGAGATTTGAATTGGTTTTATCTTCTACTGCTGTTGGATTCAATTTATTTCTGGACTGCTCCTTCTATTTTCTGGGTTCTCAAGTGCTACTGTGTTTGCTGCTCGTCTGTTTGTTGCTAACTTCTCCTTCTCCTTATTCCTTCCCAATTTCCAGGTACACTCTTCAAATTCACTTTGATGTAACCTCAAAACTTGGAATGAAATGAAGTATTATGCTCATCTGAATCTCTGTAACTGTAGGCAGCCCAATGTATTTGTTTGATTGTAGTTTATTTGAATTATGTTGCATTAGAGAATTGCTGAATTAGGACTGTTTGGTATTGACTCGAACGATATAGGTTTGTAATGGACGGTGATGGACTGTTTGGTTTTAATTTGTAGACTGTTTGAACTATGTGATTCATCTGGAATTATACTGAGTCATTGAACTATGAATCATGATTTAGTGTTAGTTAATTAGGCGTGAGATTAGTGTAGCTTTAATTCTGAATTATGTGTACCTAATTAGGACTGATTTGGACCGCTACTGGACAGACTATAGTTTTGCTTAATTTTTCATAGAATGTTTGAATTGGAACTTAGATTTTCATGAAGTCTCTAGTTGATTTTGAATTACGAAGCTAGATTAAGCAGAAGTATGAATAACTGGATATGTAAGTAATTAGCAACTTCGTGCAGTCTTATTGGCGCTTCATATGTGCAGTAAATATTTGAATAAGGTAAAGCTTAAATATATAATGTAATATTCTTTCGGTATGGACTAAACTCTATTTGGCAAAATATTGATTTCAAGTGTTTGAATTATTAATTGTTTATATGATTACGAAGGAGAGAGCTACATTTGAAGCTGCTTTAGATTGGCTATGCTTGAATTTGCGAGGGAATGAGCTTCCTCTGAAGTTTTCCAGTGGTACTTCTCAATTGAATGAAGGTAGTATTGATGAAATTTTTTTATGTTTAATTTCCAGAATTGGCAAGTGAGGTATCATATCAACTGCTCGAGATGATTGGGTTCCTTCAGCAGATTCATCTGTGGCAGAGGTTACAGATGAGAGAAAACCTGAATTTTCAGTTGTGCCAAAGGGTCGAAGTGATAGTGAATCTCTACGTACAGTCGATCGTGCACAAGCAGATTGGATCCGTCAGTATATGGAACAACAGGAAGAGGTATTTCTACTTGAAACTTCTAGTTCAACAGAGAGGTGTGTAGGTTATGCAGTGACAGGTATTTCCTTCAAGCATTTATCCTTTTTTCGTGTTGTAGCAAACTAAATTTTGTCTATTGTAGTGATGCAGAGTAGATTTAAAGTCTAGATCCCTCAAGGACACTTAATTGAAAAATTTTCCTTATTGAAAATCGATAAATCGAATCGATAAGCCTCCAAAATCGATAAATCGAAATCGAAAAAATCGAAACCTTATTGAAACGATAACGATAAGCATATGTACAAATCGATAATCGATAAGTAATTATCGATAAGGGTCTAAATCGAATCGATAAATCGATTGAACAACCCTAATTGTGGCAGCCAAGAGAGCCAAGGATTGTGACTCATTAAGTCCTTATATAGTTGTCATATATGTGAGCTAGTCATCTAGTATGTGGGGCCAGCACCCACCAATCTCCAAAACATCTCTAATTCAGTTTATGAGATGTTGATATCTCTATCATATGAAAAAGCAAGGTATCATCCAACTAAACAGTAGTTTTCATTTTAGTGTCTTTAGTAACGTGATTTTTTCCTAAATTAAATTCAAACAAGACCTCGCAGCATCCTAGCAACGATATGTTACTATTTTAAAGGAGTACGGTGCAAGCTTTATCAAAAATATCATATGGATTTTCTTTTACTTGGATAAGTCGTTGCATCCTTTTCGCAAAAAGACGTGTGTTAGAAGGATTATAAAGTTACTCTGCTCAGATATGTTAAGGCTAATTCTTCTTTCTGACATGATCTATCAATATGTAAACGTAATGTTATTATATAAATGGTTCTCCTTTTATTAGTTAAGGATTTCTACATTATTATTTCTATAGAAAGTATTTCAAAGCAAGTATAAGTGTGTCTCTACTAAGATATATGACAAAGATGTTAACATTTAGAATATAGTTAATACATGCATCTTCATTCATTTACCATCGCTCTACGGCCGTTGTGCAGTCAGACATATTCATTTACCAACGACTACGGCTAGTCGGGCATTCGTGCATTTACCATCGAGCTACGGCCTGTTGGGCAGTCATGCATTTACCACCGCAATACGATAGGTCGGGCAATTACCAGTGATTAATTAGGCAGTCATGCATTATAACATATGGATAGTCCCAAAGAGAATCATAATATATACATACATATATATATATATATATATATATATATATATATATATATATATATATATATATATATATATATATATATATATATATATATATATATATATATATATATATATATATATATATATATATATATATATATATATATATATATATATGGTGGCACTTCTGAGATTCACATTGATCCTTTTATATTTTTAATTATCGTTGACATATTGTCATGTTTATGTTCCGCTGTACATACTCGGTACATTATTTATACTTACATACTTTTGTTGGGGATGCTGCATCCATGCCCGCAGGTTTAGAAAATAAGTTTACAAGCTTTCATAGTCACAGGGTTAGCATTCAGCGAAGGATCACTAAGGCTAAACCTCAGTCGGAGTGCATCGAGTCTATCAGTCGTCGTGTCAATGTTTTGCTGCAGACTTATGGGTAGGTCGGTGCCCTATTGTCACACCTCCTTTCTTTTACACCATCCAAAGGTATAAGAAGGGAGTTTTTTTTCTAATTTAAGTGACATTATTCGAAATGAGATTATTTATTTATTTTTTATTCAGGATCGCCACTTGGAATATTTCAATTGGTGTCCCAAGTTAAATCCCAAATCGAGGAAGTTTAATTTTAAAGAGTCAACGAACCAGAAATTCTGAATAAGGATTATGTTAACCCAAGGGAAGGTATTAGGCCCCCCTGAATTCGGTGGTTCTAGCATGATCGCGTAGCAATTCATCCTTGGCTTAATTGATCAACTAGTCATTTTTAGGACTTATGTGCAATTATCTTTTACCGTTTTATAAAATTACATGAATATTCGTAATTAAAGGATTGGGTTACACGTACGTATACTCTTTCCTTTGGCGCGTCAAAAACCATGTCACGCGAACGTGTCAAAGGTTACTAATGCATTATTTATTTATTATGAGAATTAAATTGAAGTTGTGGGAACGCATACCTCGAGTCTTTTAAGAGCTTAATTCGTAACTATATTACGCGAACGTATATATAATCCCAATAGTAATCTAAATCGGGACTAAAGAGGACTGCGATCATTGGTTATATTTTATAAACTAAGTTAAGAAATTAATACGAGGGCTCGCCTCAAATATTGTCACGACCCGGATTTTCTACCCTCGGGAGTCGTCATGGCGTCTACTAGCAGGAGCTAGGCAAGCCAATCATTAATTACCTTTTTTAGAAAAAATCAATAAATTTTATAAAAACGAAGCATATAATGATAAAAGAGGAAATCTTGAATGTAAATAACTGAAAGGAATGGAGAATCCTAATACACAACTCTACCCAAGATTTAGTATCACAATACTCACGAACTTCTAAGTTTACTAAATACAATAGATTGAAATAAGTCATAATGTGTTTGTTTCGGTACAAGGATTATAAGCTGAAATAAAGATAGAGGAAACTCCGGGCTTGCAGATGTCAGCAAGGCTACTTCGGTGTCTCTGGACTGAAGGTCCATTCCCAATCTACGGCTGCTGGTCCAATAGCTGCTCCAACACCGTGATATATGCCAAAGAGCACAAAAGTATAGTATCAGCACAATCGACCCCATGTGCTGGAAACTGCCTAACCTAACCTCGGCGAGGTAGTGACGATACTAGGGAAGGACTACCAATCAAACCTTTGCAGTTCAATATATATAAATATATGCAATAAAATAGAACACAGAAAGTTTAACGAGTCAAAGACGGATGGGAGCGTGCTATAGGGGCTGTAACGGGGGGGATCACAAAATAAGGGATGAAACCATACAACTACAACATCAACGATAGTAGGAAATTCAACAGATGCACGACACCGTCCTTCGTGCTTTACTCTCGTTCTCACCGTACCAATCATATATAGTACATGACATCACCCTTCGTGCTTCACCTCACATAATGATGGAATGGAATGATCCTTTGTGCATTAACTCTCATATCATGGCACAGAATGATCCTTCGTGCATTAGTATTCATATCATGGCACGAAATGTTCCTTCGTGCATTGGCATATTCTCATCACAATTATGCACGACATCGCCCTTCTTGCTTTATCACTCTTCCTCACCAAAACCACCAATCACATGCATTGGGGTGAGGGAAACGACAACAATAATAGGGATCCCGCCAAGGGAAACTCAAGTAACAATTAAATCCCGACAAGGGATCAACAACAACAATAACTTTCGCATCTGGGCAAGGGAGATAAGCAATATATGAAAATAACTCAGCAAGGGTGCAATTAATGATCTTTCCTTTTTCTTTCATTTCCTATGCATCCTTTCCATTACAACTCGAACAAATGCTCCAACAAGTACAATATTTCATAAACTCCTCAATTCATCATATAACAAGAACCTATGTTCTTTCACGTTTCAATTCATGATCCATTCCTCATATATTGCACAACAAGTAGAATTCACCTTTAAAGGAAGAAATGTACATCATCACTCGAATGTCCACAATTCATCGACTCACGGTCATACTAGACACCAACGTATAAATACACGTCACCATGTCTATACGTTGTACTTCAAATAAAACAAGTAGCAAATAGGACTCAACACCTAATCCCTCAAGCTTAAAGTTAGACCGAACACTTACCTTGATGTTTCAAACTCAATTCAAACATCAAGTATGGCTTTACCCCTTGATTCCACCACAAAACCACTCGACTCTAGTCACAAATCACTTTATTACATTAACAAATACTATTGAAATCACTCCCAAAGCATGAAAATAAGTTTTACGAGGTTTTATCCAAAAGGTCAAAAATGCCCCGGCCCACATGGTCAAAACCCGAGGTTTGAACCATAACCTGATTACTCATTCCCCCATGAAATCAAATTAAAGATTTAATTTGGAATCGAACCTCGAATTTAGGTCCAAAACCCCCAATTTTATAAAACCTAGGTTCTACCCGATATTCCCAAGTTTTCCCAATAAAATCTTTGATTTGAAGCTGAAATCATGTTAAAAGATGTTAAGGAGTGGAGAAAATAGTTTAGAAATCACTTACCAATCGTTTTGGAGAAGAAGAGTTGTTAGAAAATTCGCCTCTTATGTTTTGGGGTTTTGAAAAGTGTAAAATGACTAAAAATCCCATATTTTTATACCCTATTAGAAGTCCTAGTGCGGACCGTGCAAAAGTGGACCGTAACCGCGCTGAGGACTTGACCAAAGTGCCACTCTCTAAAGTTCTCTGTGCGGACCGCGCAAGAAGGACAATGACCGCGCTGAAGAACTCAACATTATGAGATCTCTTAATCCCCCAGCGCGGGCCGCACAAAAAAGACCGTGGCTGTGCTAGTAGACCTGGAGGTTGCTGGCCCTATAAAGTTGGCTACTCGAACTGCGCTAAGTCGACCCCGGGTGTACTGGAGCCTACACTTCTCCTGAACATGCAACACCTGGTATTTTAAGTCTAGGACTTCCTGAAACCTACCCAAAATTCACCTGAGCCCTCGGGGCTCCAAACCGAACGTACTCACAAGATCAAAAATATTCTACAGACTTACCCGTGCGATCATATAGCCAAAATAACATCGTATGCATAGACCAAGCCTCGAAACTCAAGATTTCTTTCTTTTATTTTTCATGGAACACCAATTTTCAATTTTAAGTCTGAAATACGTCAAATGACGTTCGTTTTCAACCACACTTTACATAAAGCACTTAAATCACATATAAGACTTGTACCGTGCATCAGAACCAAAATATGAGCCCGATACCATAGTAATCTGATAAAATCCCTTTTTTCATTTTCCTTAATTAATTCCAGAAAACAATTTCACACAAAAATTCATATCTCGGGATTGGAACCTTAGAATTCGATTCGGGGCATACGTCCAAGTCCTATATATTCCTACGCACCCTCCGGGACCATCAAACCATGGGTCTGGGCCCGTTTACCCAAAATGTTGACCAAGGTCAATATTAATCATATTAATAGAACAATTCATTATTTTTATCGCAGAATTCATATTTAAGCTTTCCGGCTATGCGCCCGGACTGCGCATGCAAATCTAAGCAACCCTCAATAAGGTTCTGCATTGAGACTTCAGTTTTTTGGTCGTCTCAGACCCTGTGCTTCAAATTCAAACCTGCTTAGACAACAAATAAACGAACGAAATATTTCTACCCAGTTTTCACTAGAAAAATTTAGTGAGTTATTTGTGACAAAAATGTGAACTTATTTTCTCTTTGTTTTGCATTCTCAAGGATTGTATTTTTCTATGATGGAACAAATTGGGGTGGAGCCCTGTTGCTAAAACGTTATCTCTGGGATAAGAGCCCTAATGTTGTCAAAGGTGACTAGGAAATGGAAGCCGTATGTCTAAAAAGGTACGAGTCAGCGATTGGAGCCTTATGTTGGCTAAACGGTAAAAAGATCAACTCCGGGATTGGAGCCTTAATGTTGGCAAAAGGCGATAAGGTAATGTAGTCCCTATGTCTAAAAGGCGCCCATCTGGGATTGGAGCTCTAGTATTGGCTAAAAGGAAAAAAGCTCAACAAGGGGATTGGAGCCCTAATGTCAGCTAAAAAGGTAAAAAGATCAACTAGGGGATTGATGCCCTAATATTGGCAAAAGGCAACTAGGGAATGGAGGACCCATGTATAAAAGGCACAACTCAGGGATTGGAGCCCTAATGTTGGCTAAAACGATGACTAGGGAATGGAGGCCCTATGTCTAAAAAGACGCTAATCATGGATTGGACCCCTAATGTAGACTAAAAGGTAAAAATTTCAACTCCGGGATTGGTGCACTAATGTTGGCTAATGGTGACCATGGAATGGAGGCCTTCTATCGAAGGTAAAAAGCTCAACTCAGGGATTGGAGCCCTAATGTTGGCAAAAATTGACTAGGGAATAGAGGCCCTATGTCGAAAAAGCGCAACTCGGGGATTCGAGCCCTAATATCGACCAAAAGGTAAAAAGCGCATCTCAGGGGTTGGAGCCCTAATATTGGCAAACGATGACTAGGGAATTGAAGCCCTATGTCTAAAAGGCGCAACTCAAGGCTTGGAGCCCCAATGTTGGCTAAAAGGTAAAAACCTCAACTCTGGGATTGGTGGTCTAATGCCGGCTAAAGATGACTAGCGAACGGAGGCCCTACGTTTAAAAAGCGCAACCCAGGGACTGGAGCCTAGTTTTGCCTAAAAGGTAAAAAATGCAACTTAGGGTTTGGAGCCCTAATGTTAAAAAAAAGGCAACTCGGGTATGGAAGCCCTATGTCTAAAAGGCACAACTCAGGGATTGGAGACTTAATGTTGGCTAAAAGGTAAAAAACTCAATTCAGGATTGGAGCCCTAATATTGGCAAAAGGCGACTAGAGAATGGATGCCCTATGTCTAAAAGGTGGAACACAGGGATTGGAGCCCTAATGTTTGCTAAAAAGGGGATTAGGGAATGGATTCCCTATGCCTAAAAGGTGCAACTCAAGGATTAGTGTCCTAATGTTGGCTAAAATGTAAAAAAGCTCAATTAAGGGATTTGAGCCCTAATATTAGCAAAAGCCGACTAGGAATGGAGGCCCTATGTCTAAAAGGCACCACCACAGGGATTGGAGCGCTAATAATGGCTAAAGGTAAAAAGCTTAACTCAGGAATGAGAGCTCTAATGTTGGCAAAAGGTGACTATGAAATGGAGGCCCTATGTCAAAAAGGCGCAACTCAGTGATTGGAGCTCTAATGTCAGCTAAAAGGTAATAAGCTCAACTCAAGGATTGGAGCCCTAATGTTGGCAAAAGGCGACTAGGGTTTGGAGGCCCTATGTCTAAAAGGCGCTACTCAAGAATTGGAGCCCTAATGTTGGCAAAAAAGGTAAAAATTGCCACTTAGGGATTGGAGCCATAATGTTGGCTAAAATAACGATTAAGGAATGGAGGCCCTATGTCTAATAGGTAAAACTCAGGGATTGGAGCCCTAATGTTCGCTAAAAGGTAAAAAGCTCAACTCATAGATTGGAGTCATAATGTTGGCAAAAGGCGACTAAGGAATGGAGGCCATATGTCTAAAAGGTGCAACTCAGGGATTGGAACCCTAATTGCGGCTAAAAGGTAAGAAGCTCAACTCAGGGATTGATGCCTTAATGTTGGCAAAAAGACGACAAGAGAATGGATGCCCTATGTTTAGAAGACACAACTCAAGGATTTGAGCCCTAATGTTGGCTAAAAGGTAAAAAGCTCAACTCAGGGTTGGAGCTCTAATATTGGCTAAAAAGGCGACTAAGGAATGGAGCCCTATGCCTAAAAGGGACAAATCAGGGATTGAAGCCCAAATGTTGGCTAAAAGGTAAAAAATCTCAATTTAGGGATTGAAGTCCTAATGCTGGCTAAAGGCACCAGGTTAGTATTGGGAATTCTAAACTACCTTATTTTGGGATTTTCTTCTTTTGTTATCTCTTTCCACCCTTTTTATTTTTATTTTTATAAGATGTAGGAAAGAACTTGGAGGAAACTTCCCTTTTGCATTGATTATTTGCTACAAAACTGCTTCAGCACTTGCACGTTTTCCTTTTGACGGCACCTGCTTTTGCACGGTTACTCAGATCGCACATGTTTCAATTTTCAAGAAAGAACAATTGTTAGATTAAAACGGTGGTTGGTTTTGTGGACTTGATTGCTTGATCCCGACTATGTCAAGAACCTGTGCTGCTTGTTTTGAAGATCATTTTGTCTTTCAAACCAAGGTCATCAACCTTCAGGATTTCATGAAAACTCGCCCGCATGGGGCTCCAGCCTTTCACTTTATTCTGCTCTTTGGAACTTTGTCTTTGTACATTCTTTACTTTTCAATATCTTTTCTTCAGAAGCATCCGCAATCATGTCCATTCAGGATTGTCTTAATGCACCCGCTAAGGCTGGGTACCTCTATTTTAACTCTTGCTAGGCGGTGCTATGTAATACCAATCCTGCCACCCTTTCTTTGTAATAGTTTCAGAATCAAAGATAGACCGAAAGGGATTCAAAGAGAAAGTATACAGAGAGCAAAAGATAAAAATAAAAGCGTCCCTTTCGGGGGGAAAATGGAAGACTTTATCTGGAGATGCATTCAAGCTTCAAATGGACATGACATTCTTGTTGAACAGGATGTCGAACCCATGCAACCTTTCCTAACTTCTCATAAGCTCATTGACATATATTTCAAAACCACCAAACCTTGAATGTCACTTTCAATGGTGGGAGGTATCTTCTTTTCGGGCGTCGGCACCCTTTGCGGGTTTTTGCCAATCAACCTTTCTCATTTCTCTTCTCACCGTCGCCCGATAGTGCTATGTATGAGTTTTCACCAAACAGACTCTTTCATTTTCAATTTCTCTACTTACTGTCTCCATATGGTGCCCGTATGTTTTAAGAGATACGACTCTCTCCTTTTATTTCTCTTAATTTGGACAGCATTAGATTCCAGTAATGATGTTTTTCAACTGCTAGGCCTTTGCCAATTTATCAGAAGGACTTGGACGAGGTTTCTGGGTAAAAAGAATTCTTGACGGAATTACAAATTTGGAACCATTGTGGTGGGCTCATGGCTGAGCCATTATGTCATCTGCCCCAGTTTCTCTTTTTCGGGGGAATTTGAATTTTTTTTGGTGTGACTGAACCCCAGAAAGAGGCTGCCTACATATCTTTTCAGAATCAAGTCTGACGCAGTTCAGGGAAAAAACATTTGTTTTCAGTTTTTTTTTGTTATTTTTTTCGTTTTTTTGTTTGTCTCTTTTTTCTGTTTTTAATAACATCTTAAAGTTCATAAGAGGGTGATCAAGGAATAGTAACTGGCTCAAATAGGTTTGCAAAAGGTTTGACAGTGTTTGCTTAGATGAACTGAAAGCCTTTGTCATCCCAACTGGAAAGATTATTATAGGGAGCCTAAACATAGTACCTTTTTACTGTGTCTGCGTTCACGGTTGTCTTTGGGGTTATCCCCTTCGGTGTCGCCCAAATACAATCCTCATTTTGGTAATATCTTTCTGATGATGTACGACCTTTCCAATTAGGGGAAAATTTTCCTTTCGCTTCCTAATGGTGAGGAAGAATGCACCTTAATACAAGTTGTCCCACCACAAACCTAGGGCGTACTTTCTTGTTATGAATACGGGCCATTCTTTGTTAGTACGTGGCATACCGTATCCATTCGTTTTTTATCAATGAAGGTTAACTATTCCAAATGAGTATTAACCCATAAAGTATCATAAATCTTGGCTTTAACGATTAACCAGAGAGAAGAGATTTCCACGTCCGCGGGTATCACAGCCTCAGTTCTATGGACTAAGAGGTATGGGGTCACTCCTACTGATGTGGGCACTGTGGTGCGATATTCGAGTAATGCGAAAGGCAACTTTTCATGCCATTGCCTGAAGCTTCGAATCATCTTTGTCAAAAATTCTTGATCTTTTCATTTGCTGCTTCGACGACACCATTAGACTTGGGCCGATAAGGAGTAGAGTTCCTGTGTGTTATCATGAATCATTCGCATACCTCTCCTATTAATCGACTGTTCAACTTTGCACCATTTTTTGTGACGATAGTCATGGGAATGCCAAATTGGTAAATAAGATTAGAATGCACAAAATTGACCACAGCTTTCTCCGTAACTAATTTTAGAGTGATGGTTTTGACCCATTTGGTGAGGTAATCAATTGCAACCAATATGAATCTATGCCCATTTGAGGCGTTTGGCACGATTGGCCTAATGAATCCATGCCCCAAGTTAAGAATGGCTAGGGTGCCGACATGTGATGCAATTCCGTGGGAGGTGCATGAATCAAATAATCGTGTACATCACACTTATGGAATTTTTATACAAAGCAAAAACAAATTTTCCATGGTCATCCAATAATTGCCTGCTCGGATGATTTGCTTTGCTAGCACATACACATTCATGTGTGGTCAACATACTCCGACATGTACTTCATACAAGATCCTTCCAGCCTCTTCGGTGTCGACAAATCTTAACTAATTAAGGTCCAGTGTCCTTTTGTACAAAACCGCAGCGCTTAAAAAGAAACAACTTGCTTGTCGTCTGATGGTTCTCGTTTGGTACCTAGTGGCTTGCCCAGGAGATGCTTGGGTTTCTAGAAACATCTTGATATCATGGTACCATGGCTTGATGTTATGTTCTGACTCAACCGTATTACAGTACCCATGTATTTCCCTGATTTGGATTTCAAAGGGATCAATGTGGGCATTTACTTGGTAAGGCAACATCGAGGCCAGAGTGGCAACTGCGTCGACTAGTTCATTATGACAGCGAGTGATGTGCCTAAACTCTATTTTCTTGAACTGCATGCTAAGATCTTCCACATGTTGCTGGTTAGGGATAAGTTTGATATCTCAAGTTTCCCATTCTCTTTGGGCTTGCGGATGATTAAATATGAATCCCCAAAATCAACCACTTTTGACATTTCGGTCGACCACCATGTTCATACCCATGATGCAAGCTTCATACTAAACTGTATTGTTCAGGCAGAAGAACCGAAGTCGAGTTGTGGCTGGATAGTGCTGACTGGTAGGTGAAGTTAATTCTGCCCTAATTCCCACACCTTTATCGTTTAACGCTCCATCAAAGAACATCTTCAAAGGCGCGGTGTCTTCAGATATTACCTCCACCGAGTACACCTCTTCATCTAAGAAATAAGTGTTCTGAGGTTGGTACTCATCATCAACTAGGTTTTCAGCTAAATGGTCTGTTAATTCCTGGGCCTTCATTGTTGTATGAGTGACATAGACTATGTCGAACTCGGTGAGCAGGATATTCCATTTTGCTAACCTCCCCGTGGGCATTGGCTTTTGAAATACGTACTTCAGAGGATCCAACATGGTTATGAGGTAAATGGTGTAGGCGTGAAGGTAATGCCCCTGTTTCTGAGCGATCCAAGTTAAAGCACAACATTTTCTTTCCATCAAACTGTACTTGGCCTCGTATCTAGTAAACTTCTTGCTCGAGTAGTATATTGCCTGCTCTTTTTTTCCAGTGATGTCGTGTTACCCATGAACGCAAATAAAGGAACTTTCCAAGACTTTCAGGTAATGAAACAGTGGCCTCCCTGGCTAAGGTGGAACCAAAATTGGTGGATTGGACGAGTAGTCTTTAATCTTGTTGAAAGACTTTTTACAATCATCCGTCCATTTGATCGCTGCATCTTTCTATAGCAATTTAAATATGGGTTCACATGTGAAAGTCAGTCGAGTGATGAACTGACTGATATAATTTAGTTTTCCCAACAAGATCATTGCATACATCTTTGTCTTCGGAGGAGGTAAATTATAAATAGACTTTATCTTTGTCGGATCTAAGTCAATACCTCTCCGGCTAACTATAAATAGTAGATGTTTGCACGACGGGATTTTGACACGCATTTGGTTGGGTTCAATCTATGCAGCCTTTCAAAGAACTTCCTTAAATTGTACGCATGGTCGTCCTGCGTTTTCCACTTGATGATCATGTCGTCTACATACACCTCTATTTCCTAATGCATCATATCATGGAAGATGGTATTCATGGCTCTCATATAGGTTGCCCCAGCATTCTTCAGTCTGAAAGGTATGACCCTGTAGCGGTAGGTTCCCCAAGGTATGGTGAAGGTTGTTTTCTGTGCGTCCTCTGCATCCATCAACACTTGGTGATATCCTTTGTAATAGCCCACGAGAGACTGCATCTCACGTTTGGCGCAGTTATCAACAAGGATATGGATATTGGGCAAGGGAAAGTTCTCTTTGGGGCTTGCTTTGTTCAAATCTCTATAGTCCATTCATACTCGGGGTTTTCTATCCTTCTTTGGCACTGGAACTACGTTGGCTAGCCATGTGGTGTATCGGACCACTCGGATCACTCCTGCTCCCAACTGTTTCAGGATCTCTTCTTTGATTTTCACTGACATCAGTTTTAAATTTTCTCTATTTTTGTTGGATTTGGGGGCACTCAGGATAAGTTAGCAATTTTTGAATCACGAGATCAACGCTTAGCCCAGGCATGTTGTCATAGCATCTCGCAAACACATATTTAAACTTAAGCAGAAGTTGGATTATGGAATCCTGAGTTTTCTCGTCTGTGTGGATGCTTATCTTAGTTTCCTGGTTTTCTTCAAAGGTTCCCAAGTTAACCGGCTCACTATCATTCGACTTTTGCTTAGGTTTATTCTCAAATTGATCTAATTCTCGATTTATTTCCCTAAAGCCTCTTCTTCATCATATTCTAGTTCTTGGTTCATTATTTCGCAATTCGACAGCGTGTTTGGATCTGGGCGTGAAGTCCGCAAGCATGTCATGTTATTTAAAGGCGCGTTATTAGAACTGAAAAGAATAAATGAATGAGAAAAACAACATAATCAGAAAGAATAAAGAAAAATGAATGATGAAATATAAATTTTATTTCTTGGAATTTGAAGTTATACCCTGGAATAACTTGGGATGCAGAAAATGTAGCAGGACAAGTCTACCGGGACTCCCGCCTGATCGGTTTTAAATGGCATAGCCTTCCAATTTTGGAGCATAGCACGGGGTCCCATGTACAGCACCGCAACGGTGCTTGTTCCCTCTCCCGGCTAAACCATGTGGGTTTCATGTAGCATCTCTCTCATTGCCCCATATATTTCTTCAATTCCTTCGGCCGTAAAGGCCGAATCCTCTTATTCTTCATTGTAATTTTGTGTTATAAATATCTCACACAACTATTATACTGGCTGAGATAGAACCGACCCATCACACTTTCTATCATTTGCTCAGGTTATATCATCTGGCGTTAGGTGGAAACCCAACCTGAAGAACTTCTCAGTGGTAGGCAAGATAATTGGCTCAGCTACCCCTTTTAGAGATTTTCCTAGCCCTTTTCCTAGCATTTATCCATGTCGTATGATATCCTTAGCAACCATAATTAATGCATTGGAAAGGAAGGGTTGGGCGCAAGGTTTTCCCTTTTCATAGTGGTCGGCCACCACAACTTCAAAGGCCTGATAAACTATGTGCTCAGTGCCGTCCCTCACTTCAAGACATGGGACAGACGGGTCCTGATAGATTGATTGTTCATCCTCACCGTGGACTATGATCTCCTGATCTTCATGTCGAATTTTACCATTTGATGGAGAGTAGAGGGTACAACTCTTGCTATATGGATCCAAGGCCTCCACAGAAGGTAGTTGTAAGACGTGTCCATGTCTAGCACTTGGAAGGTTACCTTAAAGTCCAGCAGGCCAATGGTCAGAATTAGATCGATTTCTCTAATTGTCTTTCTTCTTGATACCGTCAAAAGCTCGCATATAGGCATTGTTGGGACAAATCCTTCCAGTCCCAATCTCAATCAGCTGGAGTATAGAGAGATGGAAAATGTCTACCCCCGAACCTCCATCTACCATGACCCTCTTCATATAGTATCCCTCACATTGGACAGTTAAGTGCAAAGTTTTGTTGTGAGCAGCCCCTTCGGTGGCAAGTCATTTTTTTCTGAATAAAATTTGATTGATACGAAGAATCTTTCCGCCATTCTTTCTAACTGCTCTATCGAAGTTTCAGCTGGCATATAGACTTCATTCAAGGTCTTCATTAGAACATTCTGGTGTTCAGGAGACTTTATCAGCAATGACACCAAGGACACTTGTTCAGGATACTTTTGCAGTTGATCAACCACTTCATAGTCAGCCATCTTCATTTTCTGAAAGAAAGCTTTTGCCTCTTTGGGACTTAAAGGTTTCTTAGATGGGAAACACTTTCTAGTGGCATTATTTACATCTTCCACGTTGGAGTACTTCTTAATAGCAGTGTTTTCTTGAATATCTACCGAAATCTCTTTGCCCATGTACGTAACCATTATTTTATGATAATTCCATGGTACTGTAGTAGGGTCCGTCATGGGCTTCTTTGGCAAGCGGCCAATAACACGGGCTCAGTGAGCCTTGGTGGATTAGTTGGCCCCTACATCACATAAGCTCCATTTGGCACGTACATTTGGGTTGTCTTCTTCAGTTCAAGCCTCTTTGGAAGGCTCAAAGTCTGCTTCTTTTCTTCACCGCCTCATGGGACATAGAGAATCATATCTTTGGGAGGCATTACCTCTATCCTGTTTCAACTTTCTTTTCTTGTTTTGTCTCAGTGATTTTGTTCTTCTTTTCCCCTTTATCCTGTTTCAGGGCGCTATTCGGCTTTCTCTCTGCATCTGCCATGGAAATTATGGGCTTTAGTGCCAGATCAAATTCTTTATCTTCACAAATCATACCAACCACTGGCCCCTTGTTGTGGGCTGGCAATGGATTATTAGTCACATTGGCGACATCCTAATCCCTTAGCACTATTTTGCCTTGCTCTATAAAGATATCCACCGCTCTTTTCAGGGTCAAACAATCATCTGTATCATGCCCCTCTGCTCCCGAATGATAGGCAAATCTCACACCGTCTTTGTAAGCAGGCGATGCTGGGCTTTGCCTTGTTTGAGGAACTGGTTGCAACAAGCCCATTTGGACATGTTTTGGGAATAGATTGGAGTAAGGCTCACCAATTGGAGTAAATGTTTGCATCCTGGGTGGCTCACGATGAGGAAGATTATTATGTGGAGGATGGGGATGATAGTGATTTTGTGGAGGAGGCTGATTTCTAGGAAATGGGGCTTGGTTTCTATTGGCATGTTGATGCGGACGTACAAAAGGTTGATCATTCATGACCTCATACGGTTAAGGAGCGTAGGCCATGTCTTGATGAGGCTAATAAGGTTGAGGGGATCTTTCTGAGAACATGGGACGAGGAGCAGGGTGTCTCCTTGCACCTGAAACCACCATGGCTGTTTCTTCTTTCTTCTTACCTTCGGTCACTCCTCTAGACCCGTCCTGGATGGCTTTGGAGGTTGATCTAATAGTTGATTGACTCACACTTCTTCCTATTTCAAGTTAATTATCTACCATTTCACCAATTTTAATAGACTTCGCAAATGGTTTGCCCACAGCTGACACCATATTCTTGAAATAATCAGCCTCCTGAGCTTGAAGAAATATAGTGACCATTTCCACTTTATCCATTGGAGGTTTACCCTTGACGCTTGTTCACTCCATTCTGAAAGTTTTTTGGTGGCTTCTCATTTATATTTCCAGCGAGTTCCGGTCTAGAGCAATGCCTATATTATACTTGAGCTGTCGAATGAATTCTCTATCCATATCCTATATGTGCCATTGAGAAATATCCTGATCCATGTACCACTCGTAGGCGATACCCACCATACTTTCCCCAAAATAAGACATGAGCAATTATTCTTTTTCCTCTAGCTCCACGCAACTGATTGCAGTATTTCTTAAGATGGGCAGTAGGATCACCATGCCCATCGTATTTTTCAAACTTTGGTGTTTTGAATACCACAGGTAAATGCACGTGAGGGAACATGCACAAATCAATATATGACACACTTTCTGTTCACTCAGCCCCTAAATGTTTTTGAGGCATTGCTCCAGGCTTCTAATCCTCTCTGCCATTTATTCCCATTTTGGAGTTTTGGGAGTCTTTTACTGTCCCGTTGTGAACTCAAATGGATGTGGCTACGAGCAAGTATAGGTGAGATATTGAAGAGGCTCCATTTTGGGGGTGATTGTTTGGAATGCAAAGGTTGAAGGATCAAAGGTGGGTCTAGGCAGTGCAAGCTGTATTATAGTTGCACATGGTGGAGTAGTAAGGATGTTTGGGCCTGCATTGTATATGGCCATCTGAGGGCGAACCTCCTATGGTGTTCCCATAAAATGAGTTGAGATGGTTGGGTGTCCTAGTGGGATACTAGGGAAAAACTTGGGAAATCCGGGAATTACACTAGGTGGCCCTTTTCCATTTGACTAGGCTACCCACATCTCCATTATGTGGAGATAAAATAGTTGGTTTTCCTCGGTGGTTGCTGACTCTAATGCCAGAATGCCCGATATCGAGCTCTCGTCCGTGATGGGAATTGATGGCAGAGTGATTTCTGAAGACATTCCGTTTCTTCCTTTCGATCTGGTGAAGAATTGATGTTAAGCCAGGTTACCCCAAAATCCAACCACCGTTTATAACAACCCTAGACTGGAATTTGCATGCAGCAAACAGTTAGTTTGAGATATATAATGGACCGGTGACCGCACGTTGGGGTATGATGAACCTATGCAGTTAAATGAGTATCTACATGTCTTGCAACAATTGTATGCTTCATCCTGACTTCTTTCCGGCCCCTTCCCATTTCCTTCTTTTATTTTCCACTATTTTTCTTTTCCTTCTCTTTTATTTTTCTTGCTTTTGCTTTTGCTTTTTCCATGTTCGTCTCTCGGATTTCTTATTTTCCTTCTCTTTGTTTCTATTCACCTCTTTTACTTACTTTGGTTCCTTTTATTTTAAGGATGCAGTCAAATCATATGGAGATTGCCCACGTATCATGACCCCATATGAATAGGACCAAGCGTAGTTCTTTGAAACAAATACAAAAAATAAAGAACATTTTTTTGAGCATTTTCAAATTTCATTAATAAAACTTATGTTACAAAGTTACTAAATTAATCAGCTTCTTGGAAATAAAATACATACTCGAAATGAAACAAAATATAGACTCAATGTTTGAAAAGTCAAGAATAGATTAAGGCTTCTATCGGGGCTAGCAGGGAATCATTTGGCCTCGTCGCGGGCTTATTTGCGAGACCACCTTGTTGTCTCTCCAAATCAGTCATTACTTGACGAACAAAGATCATCAATGCAGCAAAGAAGGTGGTTCGAGTCATATCCTCACATACTTGGCGTTTCATGGTGATGTAATCAGCGATGCCTATGATCATCTCTCCGGTCCTGCCCTTTTTCAGAAGTAATAGCCCTATCTACTACTTTCTGGCCTGCAATACTTAGGAGTCATTAAAGTACTGGTTTTGCAATTGTTGCATGTCTTTCTCCATTTGGGTCATCAACTTATAACAATGTTCCCTATCAGCCTTAAAATCTTTAGCCTGTTTGGCTGCTTCATCCTCAAGATTAATCATTTTTCTTTTAAGACTGGTGATAGTCCCCTCATAGTTTCTTTTCATTTGAAGCACAAACCGTGCCCCCTTTTTCGCTTTCTTTGTCTACTGTTCCTATAGCTTTGCCTGAGTGGCTTCGGACTTTTTAAAGTCTTCTTTGTATTCGAGGAATTTCTTTCTAAGCTCACTTATAAGCCTTTCGTAGAGCCAGCTTCTTCCTGGGTTGTCGATGGTTGTTTTCATCTTTTTGATCTGAGCTTTGAGTGCCTCATTTTCCTGGGCTAGTTTCTTCTTTTCTCCTTCATCTAAGGCGGCTTGAACACAAGTTTTAAATCGAAGCTCAATGACTTGCTTTCTAATTTACTAATTTTCGCATTGCATTCATCTTCTTTAGTCATCCAGTCCCATTGTGGTTGGGTCTCAACAGTGAAATGTTCGACGTGTGGTCTTTTCGTGGGTCTTTCAGGAACTTGATATCCCTTACTGAACCATTCAACATATTTGGGGTCTACTTCACCTCTGGCTCGATCTCCCACTATGGTCTTGGCTTCCAGAGATCTACATTCATTCCTCATTTGGCAAATTTTTCCTTCGGATAATGCAACTTTTGGCCCCAACTCAATGTCATGCTTACTCAGATCTTCGTCATTGCAGACGGTTTGGGACCTTCCTAGTTGACGCAGCACCCTGTAAGGAGCATATGGTTGGATGCTCCGAACGCCCATTAAGAGCATGTAAGATGTTTCAGCTGTTGTGTATCTTGCTTCAGTGGATGGGAGCCATCCAAATGCCCATTCAATTTTATCGGCAGTCAGGGCCCTCAAATTTGCAAGCCAAGCTTCCATACCTATAGGGAATTCAATTCCCGCTACGTGGTTTCAAAATTCTTCAATGCATTTTAGACTGGTCAAACCATAATTCATGTACCCCACTCGATGACAAAGGTGTTATTGCATCCATAACTTGAGTAACAAATTGCAACGTTGGAAAAATTTTCCTCCTTCCTGACAAATGGTCAAGGCTTGATAGATTTCCAACACAATTAAAGGAATCACACTTCTGTTAGCCTTTTTGATTTCCACATCGATCATTCTCACCAGACCTATCTCGATATTGACGTCCTTCTATGGACATACCACAACACCCATAAAGTCTAACATAAAATCTAGACTTCGCCTTGCCTCCAAAATATCTTTGTTTCCAGCATGGGTTAAACGGGTGTTCAGTTCTTCGAAACCTCAAGGGTTACCATATTAGAGATACAAAAATTTAGTGTGCAGTGCCCTTTGGCTAGATTTCTGTCTTGGACATCCTGACTAGTTCTTAGCAAATCTAGGAATCTGTGAAGGGACAGCGATCTCAGTGACAGAGGATATCGACTTCTTATATTTCCTTTTAGACCTGCATATCCCGCTATTTCGTCGATGTGAGCTTGAAGTCAGAGAAACCGAACAAATTGCAGGTTGGGTCCCAAAATGGTATTAAGGCTTCAATTATGTCCGATCTTGGCTTGATGTTCAACAATCTGATGAGGCCTCCCAAAACTCTTGTCATTGTTTCCCTGTTGCTTTTTTCCAAATTATCCAACCACATTTGGAGCTTCTAGAGGATCTCATTATCGAGTGTGAAGGGTGCAGTCTCATTCGTGCTTATCCTACAAATTTATTTAGGTGATTTAATGACTTATTTTAAAGGAGAGACAATAGTGCTTTTTTGTTTTGAAAATTTTTCAGTTTAAAGACAAAAGTCCTGGCTTTGCAAATACAACCTTTTAGTACTTCGGGAGAGAAGGTTTTAAGGTTGTGACTATGAAAACAATGGAAATGAATCAAGGTGGTTTTTCTTGTAGAAACAGTCTTCCGGTGACTTTTTGGGGATATCCGGCTTCTTTCATGCAACAATGACATCACCTTACTTGTTTGTGACAAAATTTTTGTTTTTGGTTAGTTTTGCAAAAGGGACGTTGGAAGCGATAGGGGTTGCCTACGTATCTCACGTCCGATGAGAACCAAATAGGCGTAGTTAGGGAAAATTTGTCCAAAGCAACATTTAAAAACAAACTCTTTCTTTTATATTTTGCATCAATCCGGCAGAATTTCGGCATTATTTTGAGTATTGATTTTTCAAAATAGGTGATTACCGTGATTTACCTAAAAATACTCTTTTCAACTCTCTCCCATTATTTACAACCCGGAAAACATGCAAATTCGAAGATAATAAGTGAACAAGTAGGATGCATCAGGATGGTCTTTTCAATTTCGGTACACCTGTCCTAGACGGACCCAAACCTTGGGTTGAGTCCCCTAAGTCAAATGTACGTGATGAAAAAATACAATCCTATTAGGAATCCGACATGAGGTTTTGTTACACTAGGTTCAAAAACCTAGGTTTATTGTTCTAGACCTAGCTTACCCGAGCGGATAACTCGAGCCGAGGGGGGCAGTGCAACGGGAATACAGAAGCTCCGTCAGCTTACCAGCTTGTCTGAACCTCATTCTAAATTGGGAAAAGACTCTAAACAGACCAGAAATCACACGATATGAACCTTCTCCATGATTTAGAAGACCCGGAGAGAAGAAAGGTTTCGTAGCAGTTTATATAAATATTCCACCAAATATCAAAGCGGTAAAAGCATTTATCACATTAAGCACGTAAGAAATCCAATAAAGCTAAATATAATAGCTATTCTAAGATCAAATTCTCAAACCCTGAACTTAAGTTCAGGGTTCGATCCCCAGCAGAGTCACCAGAGCTGTCACTCCTCGTTTTTACATACCACCCACAGAAGGATATTGTATAAGGGTGTTTTTGAAATTTAAGTGACCTTATTCAAAATTGAATTAATTATTCATTTTTAGACTCGCCACTTGGGATAGTTTTGTTTTTTGGTGTCTTAAGTCACCGGTTTATTTTGAATCCAAACTCGAGAAAATTTTTGACTTTCCAAGTGAAATATGCGAACCAAAAATTCTGACAAAGGAATTCTGTTGACCCGAGAAAAGGTGTTAGGCACCCACGGATCCCGTGGTTCTAGCACGGTCGCTTAAACTATCATAATTGGCCTAATATTTGATTTTAATACATGTTTTAACATATAGTGCAATTTTAAAATTATTTACCGCTTTTAATTAATTTTTAAGGAAGATTGAACGTTGTTTAAAACGTGTTTTTGGATCATGTCACATGAAATGCACCAGATCCGAAACACATTTTATTCAACGTTTTGGGATTTGGATTTGGGACACATGAAATGCACACCCGAATTTAGGAAGGTAAAATTATTAAAGAACACTCCTGGAGCGACTAGCGCATTGCTTAATTTGTGGGAGACCATGAAAATTTGCTAAATGGCACGTCCCTAGTTTTAAGGATTATAAAGATATAATTAATGAGGGACACACAATTTTGCAAATTTTTTTTGGCAAATCACACCTCAATTTATTTTTAAAAGGACACCATAAAGATGAACAATTATTATATATTAAGGGTTGTCTCTAATAAACTTAATTATTTAGAACTATGAATTCACTACCATTAAAAGCATTTAAGGAATTCCAGCCTCAAGATCAAGTCCAAACTTAAACAAGTGAATCTTCATTATTGAAAACCCCTTTAATTTAAGTTTGCTACTTAACTTGAAAGGCCCAAAGCATGTACAAATTAAAACCAAAGAACCTTGATATGAAGTCAAGGCTTCAACATTTTTGGGCTTCGAAGTCAGCACAGGAAGATGGAAAGTACGGTCAACTCTATGGGAAAATTGTTCAATTGTTGGGCCTCTGCACAAGCCCAAATCGAAGGACCACTATAAATTGGGACTCAAGCTTTAATCCTAGGTCCGTCCACCACTTAGCACACGTGAACCAATTCACAAGGGCTAAAAACACCGGGCTTCTTATTATATAACCAAGCCCAAATCTGATTACACAAAAGGTCGCCGTGCTGGGCTCGTGAATGAGCCCAAGCTTGATGCTGGTTTTATTTTGATATTGAAATACTGATTTTTTTATCACAACTGGACTTGACAACCTTTGTTTTAAATTCAAAACTCACAAACATGTCAACTTGTTTTCATACTGATAATTCTAGAACTTTGACAACCTTTTAACTTCGAGTAATACAAATTAAAATGAACTTAGTATGACCGATGAATTTCAAAACTAAAATATAATACAATATAAATCTAAAATACCTACTTTTTGTTGACTTAATGTGCTAATTGTCATTTCAATTGAATATTCGACAATATTGGCTACGCCTGGAAATGGTAGATTTGGAAAGGGAAAGCCGAGGAGAATGGTTGGTGTTATTTTGGGAGCGTTTGGACAATCGCCGCTGGTGGAGGCGATTTCAAGCCGGCGGCGCATAGCGAAAGGAGGTGGCATTAGGGATTATGGGGGAGAGATAACGTATGAGGTTCCATTTTGGGGGTGGGGGTGTTGAAAACATTTATATACGAAGTAACAACTTTGTTCAACACCGTTTGATCAAAAGAAAATGGACGACTCTGATTGACCGCTAGAAAACGACGTCGTTTTGAGGGGTTGAGAGACTGGACCAAATTGGGGTGATTTCGGGCTGGGTTGAAATGGGTCTGGTTCAGGGGTTTGTTTGGGCAGGATTTAAATTTAACAAATGGCTCAATTTGGTCTTCAATTTTTTAGATTTTCTCTTTTTCAAATTCTTTTCATTTTCTTTCATCATCATTTTTTATATATATTTTTATTTTTGTTAAAATGCAAAATTAAGAATAACAAGACATGATTCAATTCTAAAAATAGACTAATTAATTTTCAAAAATTAACTAACTCCTCATTTAAAAAGAAAACTAAGAAGAAAAATCGAAAATGAAAAGTAAAATGCAAAAAGGACTATTTTTGTTAATATTTTGTAATGTTAATTAACTACTAGAGCTAAAAATATAGCAGTGGGTCCTAAATTCAAATATGTTATTTTTTATATCTTTATGAATTATTATGCATACGCAAATAAAAATACACACAAAAATACGTAATTAAATCCTAAAAATGAAATAATAAAAGGAAAATTCTAATTCTAAGAAGTCTATAGGAATAATTGAAGTAAGGAAAAAATCACGTGCTCACAGGTTTGACCTAAAATCACTACTATGCTGCGGACCGCGTCCGGATGGCCGGGCACCAGCCGAAACTTGAGCAAAAAACTGGGATGGCCCTGATGATCTTCTCCGCATCACTGATCCCTCACATCCAAATGAATCTCAAAGGTGGCCTGCTGATCGAGCACATATATTTCCTTCTCATTCCATCTCTTGTTTTAATTTTTGGGCCTTGGTACCTTGGGCGAAGGCTACCATTCTTCCATAGTTCATGTCAGAATTTAGAGCTGGTTTGGCAGCCTCATTAATAACCAAGGGGCCAAGGCCATGAACAAATAGACGCACCGTAGCCTGGCATCATATGAATAACATACTTTGACAGGCGCAGAAACCTCATATGATACTCCTACACACTCCTGCTACCTTGATTGAGGGTCTCAAACATGGCAACACGGGCTGCCTTCATCTCGAGAGGCAGGAAATGGTCTGTGAAGGTATTCGCAAACTCACCCCATCTTGCTAGAGGTCTCCCCTCCTCACGGGAGTCCTACCATATCGAACCAAGAATATGCCACCCCTTTCCGATGTTTGGATGCCAACTCCACTCCCTCAACCTCGATAGCACGTATAACTCAGATGGTCTTTTACATCTCATCAACAAAATCTTGAGGGTCTGCTCCGGAGTCAGTGCCCGTGAAAAACAAAAGCTCCAACTGAAGAAATCTGTTTACTTTGGAAATAGAAGAATCCCCTTACAAGCTAAATGAGGTGGTTGCAACATTTGACCTATGCGCGTGGGAATCCACTAACTAAGTTAGCATCTGAATATATCCTCTAAGATCCCAATCCGAAATACTGGTACCATAATTGGGCTACGGGTGGATCGAGAATATCAGTGGGAGGGAAGGTGGTACCCTCTGTAGATGTAGGAATTGGGGTAGTCTGTTGTGGAATGGAAGAACTAGGCAAAGTGATAGCAGAGCAGTTGCCCTCCCCTACAGAATCAAGTAAGGATTCATCAGCCACTCCAGAGGACGCATTCGATTCCTGGCCAAATCTCGCTTTCTTCCTAGGTGTCTGAAAGGTAGAACAATGCACGAGTTAGAGGAAAGCTACCTCACATACCGCTCTATCCCACAATAAGGAACACAATGAAGAGTATGATTCCTAAATGTCCGAGTAGCCCCCAACTTATAGATGTGGTCGAGAACACACTGATTGAAGGGCTCTACTAGACATGATTCCAAGACATCTTAGGATACTTTAAAACCTTAGGCATTGATACAAATTTTGTCACGCCTCAACCTCGGGGAGCGCGACCCCTACGTAATCGAGAATACCTGATCGAGCAACCATTACATGAAAACTTCCTACCCAACTCGATAAAATTATGGGACACAATTCTATTTAGTGAAATTGAAGGATAAAAGGGGATGTACATTTGATCGGGGACTTTTTATTTTATAACACAACATTAAGCCGTAGTTTAAACTTTCAAGATTTCCATATTATAATAATTTAGTACATGGAATAACGTAGTTCCCAAAAGTATATACAGTTAACATTCTAAAACAAAAAGTTTCAAAATACCACATAAGTCTAAGACCACCTAGGAAACCATACATGACCTACAGAAACAGTTACAGAGCCTCTACGGATACAAGAGACCAAAATGATGATGTTAGTGATAAGGCCGCAGTCATACCTTAAAATGTAATAACTCACACAGACATGCACATGCTTAAGAAAGTAACAAACACTTGAAAGACATGATCACCTTATCAGTTATCATGGTTTCAAGTAAACACATAGAACAATGTGGAACAAAAGTCCTTCACCCAACATACTAATGTAATCAATCAAGTCGAATCAATTTTGAATTTAAAGCAAACCATTTTAACACTAAAAATTCTACACTAAAAAGAAAAAGGTTAGCCATACATACCTTAATGGAGTCTCCCTAATTTCTTTACAAACAAATTTTGAAACTCCCTAGCATCTTTGATCTATTTTATGCGTCCATGAATTAAACCGCGGATTAGAGATACGACTAAGATTTTAGAACATTTGAGCATATTGTCAAGCACTAGGTGTACATTGTGATTTTTTGTTCCTTTTGTGAGAGATTTTATCACTTTCTACTCCAATTACCGTCTTTTAGATTCACAAGCTTCCCATACCACATTGTTACTTATGCATGCAAGATTTTTAACCTTCTATCCATGTATCCACATGCTAACTACTTATTTTAACATAAATATTTGAAATGATTGATGAGGGTATAGTTACTTGCCAATTAGGATAAATACCTAGTAGCCTCCATTAAAAATCTTCAAGGATTTGGGCATGGCTCTCTCTCTCTCTCTCTCTCTCTATTGTGAAAAATAACATAAAATAGCCCATTGTGGTATTTTTTTAACGGGGTGGGGTTTGATTTTAAAATTTAGAAATATGAGCCAGAGTCATATCTACGGTTGCATTTGCTATTGCAAAGCCGACATGCGATTTTCATAATGGACCGCAAAAATGTTCCCAAAAACTGGATATACTGAATGGATTTTCAGTAGAAATGCCGTCTGCATTTACGTTTACGGTCGCATATTGCACTGCAGAACTGCCCTTCAAAAAATCCCTAGAAAATTATGCAACGACTATGCAGTCCATTTTGGTTATACTATCGCATAATTGACTGCATATTTGACTTCAAATTTGGCCAACACTCATGACTCACTCTATGTTAGAAATGTTGTACCCATACTTGATATGCGATCGCATCCTCGACCGTAGAATTGCACTTTTCTGGAAAAAATGTTTTCTTGACTTTTTTATGCATAGCTTAGTCCGCGAAGAATTTTACACATTTTAACACATATTGCTAATTTGGTAGTATGAGCTTTCCGATTTATAGTAAAAATCTTTCACGGGCCTCACAATATCCCAGCGGAGCATTCGAGTAACTTATAGGGACGGTGGAGGTTCCACTTGCCCAAGGAAGCAGCTCGGGAATCAGAGTATTACACCTGATGGTTCCCTACCATTAGTCCATGCATCCAACATTTCCATTATGTGGAGATGCAAAATTCTATTTTCCTCAGCGGCCGATTCCGAAGTTGGGATGGCTGAAATGGGGCTATCCTCAAGGATAGGAACCATTGTTAGATGACCCTCAGGTGACATTTCAATGCTTCCCTTTGAACTTGTGAAGTAAGGATGTGGAGCCAGAGTACCACAAGACCAACCACCTTACTATAAGGCATGGCTGAATATAAACACACTAAACCGGTTAGTGCGAAACAATTGCCACATAAGGAACATCATATTGGGGTGTGATATGTTAGATAATACGCTTAACGCTAGGGGGGGGGGTGAATAGCGTTATACTAAAAATTAGCGTAAACTTGCGGAATTTAAAATTTGCAGGAAATAAATAAGTGCGATAAATAAAAAGAACACACCGAAGTATTCTGGTTCACCACAACCCGTGGCTAGTCCAGTCCCCGAGAGACTCTCTCGAGATTTCCACTAACTTGTCAAGCTTCCAGGTGCTTAACAAACCTTTACAACTTGAGGACACAAGCCTCAACACCTTTGCTCGGAGATACAACACTCCAAGACTTCAACCAAAGGAAACACAAGTTCCTTCACAACTTGAGGACACAAGCCTCAACTACCTTTGCTCGGAGATACAACACTCCAAGACTTCAATCAAGGAAACACAAGTTCCTTCTTACAACAAGAGAATAACAATTCTCTTCAAGTGTACAAAACACTAAGCACTCAAACAAGACACTCCTTAATGAGTAGATATGAGTAAAAGAATACGCTCAAGATCGCAACAACTTTCGACAAGAGTTTGGCTCTCAAAAACATATGTAATGAATATAAAGTGATAAGCAATAGAGTATGCAAGCTTATAGCAATTATATGACCGTGTGTTGTGTGTTGTTGTGTACTCAAAAGACTGAATTTAAGTTGTATTTATAGTTGAAAAACTTGGCATTACCGTTGCCTAATTGCCAATTAAGAACTGCTGATTTTACTTAGTGACAATCGATTGTCAAGAATCAACAATCGATTGTTTGCCAATCGTTCCGAAAATCAATCCCAGATTTTACGCTTAACAATCGATTATTCAAGATCAACAATCGATTATTTGCAACGTTCAAAAAATCATTTCCAGATTTTACGTAAAACAATCGATTATACAAAATCAATAATCGATTATTCAGCAACGTTCAAAAAATCCTTTTCAGATTTTAATTTCAACAATCGATTGTACAAAATCAACAATCGATTATTCAGCAACGTTCAAAAAATCCTTTCCAGATTTTAATTTCAACAATCGATTATACAAAATCAATAATCGATTACCTGACGGTATTTGAAAACATTACGACAACGGTCAGCTTCACAATCGATTGTGCAATGTTAACAATCGATTATTTATCAATCTTGAAAAATCAATTTAGACACTGCCTCGTGACAATCGATTGTTATATACTCACAATCGATTATTTAATAACTTTGAAAAAGTTTGGAAGACATTGCCTCAACACAATCGATTGTCATATGTTCACAATCGATTATTTTGTGAGTTTGAAAAATCTGATGGACACTGTCTCTTCACAATCGATTGTCATTAACTTCACAATCGATTATTTTGAGCGTTGAAAAACTTTGATGGACACTACCTCATCACAATCGATTGTCATTAACTTCACAATCGACTATTTTGAGCGTTGAAAAACTTTGATGGACACTGCCTCATCACAATCGATTGTCATAAGGTTCACAATTGATTGTCATGCAGATTTGAAAAATCTGATGCTCACTGCCTTAACACAATCGACTGTCATTAGTTCACAATCGATTGTCATGCAATCTTGGCTTAACATAATCGATTATCATAAGTACATAATCGATTATCTTAGTCCAGATTTTAGAGGCATGTTTAAAAATCATTTTGACTAAAGTAGATATGCATGATTTAAAATCATTTAGCATTAAATTAAATATGCATGATTTTGTAAAAATAATTTTACGAGAGAAACCATGTCATGAGTCAAGTTGTCGGATCAAGATCACAGTTAAGAACGACTCATGTAAAACTATGAAACTTGGTCTTGAGCTTGAATCTCGTTGTATGCTTGTACTTGAACTTCGTCATATATCAATTTGCGCATCGTTTGTCATTCATCAAAACCTACACATATAAACACTCGTTTAGTATAATGCCTTGAGAACGTGTTTCCAACAATTTCCCCTTTTTTGATAATGACAAACTTTAAGTGGGATATGCATATTAAGCAATTCATAATGACGATTCAAGACAAGAAAAGATATGCAACAAGTATATGGATATGCAATTTGTTCCCCCTCAATATATGAATTCCCCCTCAATTTATGCCGATAAGTGTTGAGAGTGCAAACCCGTTATCTTCCCCCTTTTGCCATTAGCAAAAAAAAATGTAATAAGATGGCAAGGATTGAAAAAGAATTTGTTTATTTATTGAAAATAAAGCGTGATTACTTAAAGAAAGTACAATAACTCAAATAACAGCAGTACAATCGATTATTGATACGAGATAATCGATTATTAGACCACAGAAACCGATTTTTCTGAAGAAGACTCGATTATTGCGCGTCATGCTTTATAATTCCCCCTACCTTTAGGGCGATACCTGCAAAAATTCGTTAGACGTCTCCGACGCTCAAGTTAGAAATCATGAAAAAAAATGCAATGCATGACTTAGATCAACGTGGAGTCAAAAATCCCGAGTTCACTACGAATTTGGAAGAAGGACTCTTTCTCTAAGGGCTTTGTAAAGATGTCGGCCAATTGATCTTTGGTTTCAACAAATTCGATTTCGACATCGCCCTTGAGAACGTGATCTCTTATAAAATGATGTCTAATTTCAATGTGTTTTGTTCGCGAATGAAGAACGGGTTTCTTCGTCAAGCATATGGCACTAGTATTATCACATCTAAGAGGGATATGATCAAGACTTAGGCCATAGTCCAAGAGTTGTTGTTTCATCCATAGGATTTGAGCGCAACAATTCCCCGCGGCTACATATTCAGCCTCGGTTGTGGACAACGCAACACTTACTTGTTTCTTGCTAAACCAAGAAAAGAGAGAGCTACCGAGCAAATGGCAAGTGCCACTAGTGCTCTTGCGGTCCAATTTGCATCCAGCAAAATCGGAGTTGGAATAGCCAACGAGTTGGCATGAAAAACCTTTGGGGTACCATAGACCCACATTTGTAGTACCAACAAGGTACTTCAAAATCCGTTTTACCGCAGTAAGGTGAGACTCCTTCGGACACGATTGATAACGGGCACATAAGCACACGCTAAACATGATGTCCGGACGACTAGCAGTAAGATAAAGAAGAGAGCCAATCATACCTCGATACTTCTTAGTGTCGATTTCCTTACCTTTCTCATCTTTGTCTAGATGATCGGATGTGCTCATGGGAGTCGCCATTGCTTTTGCATTGTTCATTTCAAATCGTTTCAACAATTCTTTGCAATATTTGGCTTGGCAAATGAACGTACCTTCTTTCATTTGCTTTACTTGTAATCCCAAAAAGAATGTTAACTCACCCATCATAGACATCTCAAATTCGCTTGTCATTAAATCGGAAAATTCCTTGCATAAGACATTGTTAGTAGCACCAAATATGATATCATCCACATATATTTGAACTAATAAAATATCATTGTTTTTATGCTTAACAAAAAGGGTGGTGTCAACTTTCCCCCTAATGAAATCATTTTCCAATAGAAATTTACTCAATCTTTCATACCAAGCTCGGGGAGCTTGTTTTAAACCATAAAGAGCCTTTTTGAGTTTGAAAACATGATCGGGAGATTTAAAATCTTCAAAAACCGGGGGGTTGTTCAACATAAACTTCTTCTTGAATAACACCATTTAGAAAAGCACTTTTCACATCCATTTGATATAAATTGAAACATAGAAGAGGCAAATGCGAGCAATAGACGAATAGCTTCTATTCTAGCTACGGGAGCATATGTTTCTTCATAGTCAATACCCTCTTCTTGATTATAGCCTTTTGCTACAAGCCTAGCTTTGTTTCTAGTGATTACACCATTTTCATCTAGCTTGTTTCGAAAAACCCATTTCGTACCAATTATGGTATAATTTTCGGGTCTTGGCACCAAATCCCAAACGTCATTCCGTTTGAATTGGTTAAGCCCCTCTTGCATTGCCAAGGTCCAAAATTCATCCCAATTGCTTCGGAGATGGTTGTTGGTTCAATTTGAGAAACAAAAGCAGTATGTCCTAAGGTGTTCTTAAGGAAGTTTCGGGTACTTACCTTTTCTCCGACGTTGCCAATTACCTGTTCGAGAGGGTAATCTTTGATTGTCCTCTATTCGTTAGGCATTTTAGTTTCTTTCTCCAATTGTGGCGCTTCCTCCGTTTTCCAAAATTTCGTCTTGATTTTCCTTAGGCGTTTCCTCTTGTATTTTGTCTTTCAAGCTATCTAAAATACCTGCAAGATCAAAACCGGAATCCTTTCTCGCCAAGCGAGCATTATTTTCGGAAAACACAACATGAGGGGATTCCTCCACAGTTTCGGTTCTTTTATTAAAAACCCTATATGCTTTGCTACGTTAAGAATAACCAATGAAAATTCCCTCATCGGACTTAGCATCAAATTTTCCCAATTGATCTTTTCCATTGTTATGAATAAAAACTTTACAACCGAATACTCTAAAATGGGAGATATTTGGTTTCCTTCCCTTGTAGAGTTCATAAGGGGTCTTCATGAGTATTGGCCTTATGACTACTCTATTTAAGATGTAGCATGCGGTACTCACGGCATCCGCCCAAAAATGTTTGGGAATCTTAGCCTCTTCGAGCATGGTTCTAGCCATCTCTTCGAGACACCTATTTTTCCTTTCCACCACCCCATTTTGTTGTGGTGTTCGTGGAGCGGAAAAGGCATGCTTGATACCGAGTTCGTCACAAAAGTCCGCAAAGAGATTGTTATCAAACTCTCCCCCATGATCACTTCTAATTGAAGTGACGGTTGTTTCCTTTTCGTTTTGAACACGTTTAAGGAAATATTGAAAATTCTGAAAAGCATCACTTTTATGGGCAAGAAATAAAGTCCAAGTAAATCTGGAATAATCATCAACAATAACAAAAGCATAACGATTTCTTCCTAGACTTTCAATGCGAGATGGTCCAAATAAATCCATGTGAAGCAATTGCAATGGTCTAGTAGTTGAAGCAATATTTTTCGATTTGAAAGATGCTTTTGTTTGCTTCCCTTTTTGACAAGAATCACAAATAGAGTCATTTTCAAATTTCAAATTGGGAAGACCAATAACTAAGTTTTGTGAAATCAATTTGTTCAAAAGATGCATGTTTATATGTGCTACTCTACGATGCCATAGCCAAGTATCATCCTCTTTGCTCATAAGGCAATCCACATATTCGGGTGAGGAATTAGCAAGATCAACCATATAAATATTATCCACTCTAAAACCACGAAGGATAATTTTGAAATCACTACGTCTAAATACTAAGCATTCATCCGAATCAAATAAGGCAAGATTTACCTTGTCACATAATTGACTTATGCTCAAGAGATTATGCTTTAAACCTTTAACAAGTAATATATGCTTAATAGAAGAATTTTCATCCTTACCGACCGATCCGATGCCGATAATCTTTCCTTTATTGTTGTCACCAAAAATAACACTTCCTCCTTCTTTGTGTTCTAGTTGAAGGAATTTGGATTCATCTCCCGTCATGTGCTTGGAGCATCCACTATCAAGGTACCATAGTACACTTGATCCCTTCAAACACACCTACAAAACAAATTAATGAGTTTTAGGTACCCATGCCATTTTGGGTCCTTGAGGGTTAGGCATATCATAATGATGCGATTGAGTGATATGTCTATGTCGTGTAAAACATGCAGGAGCAATATGACCAATTCGTCTACAATAATGACAAGTCACGTTGGGATTATGCATCCTTCTAGGTTCATAGTAATTAGACGGACGAAAATTGTTCACTCTATTTTCGACACTATGGCTATTGCGCATTTCATGAAAGTCATTTCTCCTACTATTATGAGCAGCATTTCTAGAATAATTGTTTCTAGATTGAGGGCCATTTCTAGGTGTTCTAAAAGGTTCAAACTTCCTTCTAGTGTGTGGCCTAGAATATGCATCATTTCTAGAGTAGTTATTTATAGGTGGTAAGTCATTTCTAGGTCTTCTAAAGTGTTCACCATTTGGTCTAGCATGCATATTGGTTCTAGGGTTGTTATTTCTAGGATGAGCATTTGTTTTATTAATCCTAGGTTGAGCCTTAGGTGGTTGGGGTTTGGCTTCAACCTTTTCTTTAGGCTCATTCTTAAAACCTATGCCATGCTTGGTTGACTTCAAATTAACAAGGACCTCATTCAAATTTTTGTGAGAAGAATTAAACTTATCTAAGGTGCCCTTAAGCCTTTCTACTTCATTTTTGAGATGCATGCAAGAAGTACAATTTCTAATAGAGCTTTCGGGCTTGTCGGCGCTTCTTTTTCCGGAAAACTTGTTTTCCTCTTTCAACTTTTCATTTTCTAAAACCAGTTTTTCCAAATCCTTTTCTTTCAATGAGAGTTGTTTTTGAAAATCTTTTTCTTTTGAAGAAGCATTTTCTTTTATGCTTTTAACAGTTTTTGAAGCTTTAATAAATTCATTATATAACTCATCAAAAGCATTTTGCATTTCTTCAAGGGAAAAGAAATTTTTAGAAGAGATTTGACATACCTCATCTTGCTTGTCTTCTTGTGCCATAAGACAAAGGTTTGCGCTTTCCTCTTCTTCTCCTTCGCTTGACTCATCTCCGGAGTCTCCTTCCCAAGATATATATGCACGTTGCTTTTTGAAAGGTTTCTTTTCCTTTTTGATGTTTGGGCAATTTGATTTGATGTGCCCGGTTTCTCCGCATTCATAGCACTTTATTTGTTCTCCTTGCTTTTTGCCCTTTCATTCATACTCTTTTCGCATGAACTTTTGAAATCTTTTGATAACGAGTCCAAACTCATTGTCTCCGTCCTCATCAATTTGCGGTTGGCTTGTTCTTGCCTTTAGAGCGATTCTTTGCCTCCTTTGATCATCAACAAGAGGGTTAAGTATAGTAGATTCATAAGTCTTAAGATTACCTCTTAATGCGTCGATGGTAACATTTGAGACGCCAATGAACTCTTGAATCGCGTCGGCCTTTGATCGCCATGACGGAGTGAGACTTCTAAGGATTTTTCGGACAAGTTCCCTATCTGTGAAAGTCTTCTTGAGAGCATGTAGGTCATTTACGATTATTGAAAATCGTTCAAACATTTCATCTACCTTTTCACCTTCCTTCATGTGAAATAATTCATAAGCATGGGTTAGGAAATCAATTTTGGCTTCCCTTACCTGGCCCGTACCTTCGTACGTAATTTCCAGCTTGTCCCACATTTCCTTCGCCGTTGTGCAACATGATATTTTCCTGTAATCGTCAGCATTTACAGCACAATATAATAAATTAATTGCTTTAGCATTATTTTTGCACCTTTCGGATATCATCCGCGTCATATTCTTCTTCGGACTTGGGAACCCATTCGTTTTCAACCTTTTTGGTTGGAATTTGATTTCCCTTTGTTATCACCTTCCAAAGATGAAAATTGTTTGCTTGAACGAAGATTTTCATCATCTCCTTCCAGTACGTATAGTTTGTACCGTTGAATAGTGGTGGTCGGGTGGAGCACTGTCCTTCCTCTATTCCTGCAAAAGAGTCACGAGTAGAAGCCATGGAAGTTTCTCTCAAACTGTTAAGTCTTCAGAGAGTTGGGCTCTGATATCAATTGTTAGATAATACGCTAAACGCTAGAGGGGGGGAGGGGTGAATAGCGTTATAATAAAAATTAGCGTAAACTTGCGGAATTTAAAATTTGCAGGAAATAAATAAGTGCGATAAATAAAAAGAACACACCGAAGTATTCTGGTTCACCACAACCCGTGGCTAGTCCAGTCCCTGAGAGACTCTCTCGAGATTTCCACTAACTTGTCAAGCTTCCGGGTGCTTAACAAACCTTTACAACTTGAGGACACAAGCCTCAACACCTTTGCTCGGAGATACAACACTCCAAGACTTCAACCAAAGGAAACACAAGTTCCTTCACAACTTGAGGACACAAGCCTCAACTACATTTGCTCGGAGATACAACACTCCAAGACTTCAACCAAGGAAACACAAGTTCCTTCTTACAACAAGAGAATAACAATTCTCTTCAAGTGTACAAAACACTAAGCACTCAAACAAGACACTCCTTAATGAGTAGATATGAGTAAAAGAATACGCTCAAGATCGCAACAACTTTCGACAAGAGTTTGGCTCTCAAAAACTTATGTAATGAATATAAAGTGACAAACAATAGAGTATGCAAGCTTATAGCAATTATATGATCAGTTGTTGTGTGTTGTGTGTTGTTGTGTACTCAAAAGACTGAATTTAAGTTGTATTTATAGTTGAAAAACTTAGCATTACCGTTGCCTAATTGCCAATTAAGAACTGCTGATTTTACTCAGTGACAATCGATTGTCAAGAATCCACAATCGATTGTTTGCCAATCGTTCAAAAACTCAATCCCAGATTTTACGCTTAACAATCGATTATTCAAGATCAACAATCGATTATTTGCAACGTTCAAAAAATCATTTCCAGATTTTACGTAAAACAATCGATTATACAAAATCAATAATCGATTATTCAGCAACGTTCAAAAAATCCTTTCCAGATTTTAATTTCAACAATCGATTATACAAAATCAATAATTGATTACCTGACGGTATTTGAAAACATTACGACAACGGTCAGCTTCACAATCGATTGTGCAATGTTAACAATCGATTATTTATCAGTCTTGAAAAATCAATTTAGACACTGCCTCGTGACAATCGATTGTTATATACTCACAATCAATTATTTAATAACTTTGAAAAAGTCTGGAAGACACTGCCTCAACACAATCGATTGTCATATGTTCACAATCGATTATTTTGTGACTTTGAAAAATCTGATGGACACTGTCTCTTCACAATCGATTGTCATTAACTTCACAATCGATTATTTTGAGCGTTGAAAAACTTTGATGGACACTGCCTCATCACAATCGATTGTCATTAACTTCACAATCGACTATTTGGGCGTTGAAAAACTTTGATGGACATTGCCTCATCACAATCGATTGTCATAAGGTTCACAATCGATTGTCATGCAGATTTGAAAAATCTGATGCTCACTGCCTTAACACAATCTATTGTCATTAGTTCACAATCGATTGTCATGCAGTCTTGGCTTAACATAATCGATTATCATAAGTACATAATCGATTATCTTAGTCCAGATTTTAGAGGCATGTTTAAAAATCATTTTGACTAAAGTAAATATGCATGATTTAAAATCATTTAGCATTAAATTAAATATGCATGATTTTGTAAAAATAATTTTACGAGAGAAGCCATGTCATGAGTCAAGTTGTCGGATCAAGATCACAGTTAAGAACGACTCATGTAAAACTATGAAACTTGGTCTTGAGCTTGAATCTCGTTGTATGCTTGTACTTGAACTTCGTCATATATCAATTTGCGCATCGTTTGTCATTCATCAAAACCTACACATATAAACACTCGTTTAGTATAATGCCTTGAGAACATGTTTCCAACATGATACACCAATACAATAAAATATGTTTTTACATATTTTGCAACTGTTTCGTGTTTCATCCCGGCTTTCGTTTATTTCACAAAATTTTCGCTCTTTAATGCTTCTTTTCTTATTCCCATTTTCCTCTTTTTCTTTCCATATTCTTTTTTGTTTAAGTCATTTACAAAATCATGACCAGATCTAATAAGGATTACCTACGTATCACGACGTCTCGTAAATCAGATCATGAAACTTCTGAGGCAAAAATATTTTTTTTATAAAACTCAAACCATGAAGCTTTATGGCAAAAGAAAAATACTTTTGATTTTTTATTTATATTTTTTCAGAATGAAAATAATGCTTTAAAAGAAGAAAGGGATTTTTTTAGAATTATTGTTTTTGATTTTGATTTATTTTTGAAAGAAAGACATCCAAAAATTCCTTTTCTTTTTACCGGAACTTTTTGCAATTTCAAATGTAAAAAGAAAATATTCTTTGTTTGAATTTTCATTTATTTTCTCTTTTTTTAAGGAAGAAAGAAAATATTTTCGGACTTTGGATCTAACCTCTTTACTTTGGACAAAGAGACTTTTTTAAGAAAAAAAAATATTTTTTTGACTTAAATTTTTTTCAAAATTTTTTTTATTGACATTTATGAAAGAAACAAATCTAAGGAGTATGTTTTTTGGATTTTTGTTTCTCTTTTTTTTTTGGATTTTTATTTTGAAAAATACTTCGAAATGAAGGGAACCCATATGCTTGGATTTTGATTTTTATTGATTTTTTTTTTTTGTATGAAAGGTATTACAACGAAGGAAAGTTTCTTTGAGTTTAAAAAACATCTTTGTTTTTAACTTTCTAAGGAATGATTTGTAAAGAAGGAACTAAAGGAAAATATTTTTGAATTTTTAAAACTTAGAGTTGGAACTAATGAGGTTTGCTTATGTATCTCATATCCAGTGAGAATCAGACCCACGTACTTCGATCAATTTTGACATAAAAACATGATATTTGACTCCCTTTTTAAAAAAAATAAATATGTTTCCATTTTTCTCCTTTTTCAAAAATATTGGCAGAGTTTTGAAATATTTTCCAATACTGAGATTTTTAGAACCGAGTAAATTTTCTCTCCTACCTCACTCTTGGTGTTTCTCTGTATTTAATTTTCCTAACCGGTCAACTTGTAAGCCGAAACAAATAAATATTCACATAGCACGTATGATGCATCAGGATGGTCTTTTATTTTGGGTACACCTGTCCTAGATGAACGTAACCCCTGTGTTGAGTCCCCAAGGTCAAATGCACGCGATGCAAACATGAGGTTTTGTTATTCTAGGTTTAAAATCTGCGGTTTATAGTCTAGACTTTGGTTACCCGAGCGGACAACTGGGGTCGAAGGGGGAGTAAAATATCGGGAGCACTAAAGTCTGCCCGGCCTTGTTGATGACCCCAACCTCGATCTATTTGGTATACTTTCTATAGAAAATGCGGGCCACGCGAACATGTGTAACATTTCCGGAACACTTATAATGGAGGCATAAGAAGATAATAAAATAAAGTTCAAGCAATATCAAAGCGGTAAATGACAATTAGCACATTAAGTCAACAAAATACGGTAAAATCAACAATACAGCCAACTAAAAATCGCATTAACACACTCGAATTCTTGAACCCTGAACTGGAAGTTCTAGGTTCTTATCCTCAGCAGAGTCGCTAATGCTGTCACACATCCTTTATTTTACACCACCCGAAGGTAGTAAAAAGGAATTTTTTCCAATTTAAGTGATATTATTGGAAAATAAATTATTTATTCATTTTTATTCTGAATCACCACTTGGAATGTTTTAATTTGTATCAAAAGTCACCAACTTATTTTAAATCCCAAGTCGAGGAAGTTTTATTTTGTGGTTATAGCACGGTCGCTTAGCAATTCATACTCCGCGCAATTGTTCAATTAATCATTTTTAGGAACTATGTGCAATTATCTTTTACCGCTTTTTAAAATTACTTGAGTATTCGTAATTAAAGGATTGAGTTACGCGTACATGTACTCTTTTCTTTGGCGCGTCAAAAACCATGTCAAGCGAACATGTCCACGATTAATAATGATTTCTTTGTTTATTAAGAGAATTTAATTGATGTTGTGTGAACACATACCATGAGTCTTTTAAGAATTTAATTCGCAAATATATTACGCGAACGTTTATATAATTATAATACTAATCTAAATCAGGCCTTCAGGAGACTACAATCATTGGTTATTTATTAAAACTATGTTACGAAATAAATACGAGGGCCATGAATTATAACTTGTCTAATATGGCTCGTCTCAAATCTAATATAAAGAAATCTAATTAATTAAGTACTGAAGGAATTTGGATTCTTATTTAGAAACGAATGGGAAGGGGCCTAAACCAATAGCAGCCCAATTACTTATTTTTGAGTATTTATGCATCCTTCCCCAAAGAAAGGAAATAGGTTCACGTAGAGCCCAAACTATGTAACAAAACACAGAACAACTTTTATAACTAGGCCTAAGCTGCAGCCCATTTTCATGGATCAAACGCTAACGAATGGATCCAAACCACATTTTTCATGAAAACTCTGGAGATCAAAATGATTACTGATAAAATTACTGCTTTAAACAAACGCAAGACGCATTCAGGATACAAATTTTTATTCCATAGTTAATTGTGACACTTATGCTACAATAACTTGACTGAATCTTTTGTGTAAAATCCTTAATAGTCCATTTATACAAATACAAAACTCAAACTCAGGTAGAACAAATGGCTACAGCCATGATTTATCCAATATTATAAACAAAACTTAAAGATAAAACAGAAACGAGCAAACATAACAGAGAAAATCAAACTAACTATAGAATTTGATGATTTTCAGAAATGTAAGAAACACCATTTAATAAACTGATATGCTCAAGATTTTGACTTAATCAAATAACTTGATGTTCCTTCATTTCACTTGTCAAGGAGGTGAAAAATAACTGAAAATAAAAAGGGAACCAAAAGAAGTGAACAATCAGTAGACAGCAGCAGTAGAATCAGCTTTAACAAACCCAGCAATAAAAAATAGATTCAGCCTCTTCCAAAGCAATAAAGACCCCAGATGAACAACCAGCTTATGAGTCCTAAAACTCCGATTATCTAATCAGTTCTAAGGTAGAATTTAACCAATTTGTACCAAGTAAATATAGGTGATATTATTGCATGCGATTGTATTTATGTTTTCTATGTTTAGATAATTATTTACGCTATTTCTGCGGGAGTTACTAATGCTCTATTGTTTTTATTTTTGGCTTTGTTTTTGTTTTACAGCTGTTTTTCCTTTAATCCTATGCGCCGAGGGTCGATTGGAAACAGCCTCTCTGCCCTTTCGGGTAGGGGTAACGCTCGCCTACATATTACCTGCTCCCCAGACCCCACCTAGTGGGAGTATACTGGGTAGTTGTTGTTGTTGTACCAAGTAAATATAGGAGTTTTAACTATTCTCTCAAACTTTTAGAAATACTCAACCGTTTTGCTTTTTCAATATTTTTCATTCTTTGAATTTCTCTTGACTTGTGAGTGAAGAAAACACTACCTTTACAGGCTAGTCATAGGGCAACAGAAAATGATTTTAGTTTTGCACTTTTATCCTTTTGAAATTTTAATTTTTGCTATTATAACCTTAGTTCAAAAATTTTGTTTTTCAGTTTAGTCCCAATGCCACCTTCCAATAAGCTTCCTAAATCAGTTATGAATATATTCCCTAGCCTAAATTACTATACTATCCCTTAAACCCTTGCATATTACATCCGGGACCCAGACGGGTCAAATTCAACCCATGGTTCAGTCAGGCATGGGCTCAGTTCCGACCCAATAACAAAAATAAACACCCCGAAGTGTTTCTAATATGGCCTTAAAGCCCAAACAGCAAGAATGAAACAAACAAAATCAATGATTTATGACAAGCCGAAGAAAACACTTAAACGGCTTAAAAAACTAAAACCCAAGTTAAGTGACAGATTAATATGGAATTCACTACGTTATTAAATCAAAATAAACTAACTTAATTGACTATAATGCTAAACAAAAATCATGATGAAAACTGAACAGACCTTTGCGAAAAACAAAATGAATCAAGAAAAAAAACTTTAAAGAAAAATAAGCACAAATTAGTCCAGAAGGGAGGTCCTAGGTTAAGAATCTTGGTCGAGTTTCAGTTGAATTGGAAACATAACCAGAGAAAACAAGAAGAAGAAAAGAAGAAGAATAAGAGGTGAAATAAAATAAAATGGACAAAAATATGAAGAGAACTTACCTTATAAAAAATAAAAACCCAACAGAGACCATTTATTTAACGAAACTAATGTTAATCATTTGTTCCTTGTCGAGAACAAATGAAAAACATCAGTTTTCGTTGAATCAAAACTTCATACTCGAAGAAAACAACAACCTATGGTCATGCATGCCACCGGGTTCAACGAAAAATGATTTTGGGACATCAAGGGTTCGAACTCATATTTAATATTTAAGGAGTTTTGGAGAGATTCGAGGGAAGATAGTAATGGATTGTGAAAGGGGAGGGTGCCGATTTCGGACCAGTCAGAGGTAGGGCCGCCGGCTTGAGGTGGCTGAAAATTAGGGCAGTTCTAGGGCTCTTGTTAGTCTTTGAAAAGGGGTGATGAAGAGTGAGGAGATGATTTAGAGGGAGGGGTAGGCATTTCAGACAGGTTTTAATAAAATGGGGTTCAGTTCCGGACCGTCCGATCAAGCAAAATCGACGGTCCTGATCAAGCGATAATTGAAACGAGGCCGTTAAGGTCGCTGAGGGGTTTGGAGCGGGTGTGACATGGGTCTAGGCCAATTTTAACTGGGTAATATCATTGGATCAGTTTGGCTTGTGGGATTTCAAAGATATTGCCCAACATCTGATTCCTCACACTTCGTTTTCCTTTATTTTCTGTTCAAAAATTCTTTTTCTTTTTAAATTATAAAAAAAAAACCTAAACAAAATTTTCCTACCAAATTAAATTAATTAACTCTAAATAATAATTACCAAAATTAGTTAAATACAAAATTAATGGAAAACTACATAAATTCAAAGCTAAAAATTAGAAATGCGAAAAAAGTTATTTTTGTGATTTTCCATTTTTGTAAAACACTAATTTAATAATTAATCTAAAAATATAAAATTAAATCCTAAATGCAAATGCAATGTATTTTTGTATTTGCTTTATGAATTAAACAAGACAAAGTATGCTCACAGAGATGCGAACAATTTGAAAAATTCTACAATAATTCCTAAACATAACAAATAATTAAAAGGAATATCTAATTTTTGGGATTCTGTAAGAGTAATTCATGTGAGACAAAAATAACGTACTCACACCTATCATGTTTGATGCGTAATACTCTTTGAGGCATTGTAGACAGAGGTACATTTTTTACAGTATGTTAGAGTCCTTCAGCCCGTATGTAATTATGCTTTAAGAAAGATGGTTTATTGATACAGTATTTTCCCACTTACAGTCATACATTACGAGTTGTGGCCCACTTATAATTATACATGGTGAATTGTGGACAACTTATAATTATACATTACGAGTTGTGGCCCACCTTTTCTTGTGAAATAGTCATGGAATTAAAGTTAAAACGAAAGGGATTCAAGGAAGCAGTATATAAAAGCAATCATACAGGTTTAAAGAGACACATCCCTTTCGAGGAAAAAATAAAGACTTATCTAGGGGTACATGCTGACTTCAAATGGACTTGACATGCTCCTCGGACTGGATGCCCGACCTTTACAACATCTTCAGCTCTTCGTGAACTATATTTCAACATTTTAAAACAAGGGAACCTTGCCTGGGATTTTTGATGGTAATGTATCTTCTTTTCGGCCGATAGCACCCTTTTGGGTTTTTACCGACTGACCTCTCTAATTTCTCTTCTCCCGTTGCCCGATAGTGCTCTTTATGCGTTTTCACTGAACGAACTCTCTCATTTTCAATTTCTCTGGTTTGCATCGCCTTATGGTGCCCGAAGGATTTCACCGATAAGACCCTCTCATTTTATTTCTCTCAATTGGAATTGTATCATATCCCAACAATGGCTTTTGCCACTCCTCAGCCTTTGCCAATCGATCGCAAGGACTTGTGCCAGGTTTTGGGTAAAAGGAGTTTGGATGGGACTACAACTTTGGAACCGTTTTGGCGAGTCCGTGGTTCAACCATTATGTCATCTACTCCAGTTTTAAATCTTTGGGGTATTGGGTTTTTGTTTTGGTGTGACTGAACCTTAGGGAGGGCCTGCCTACATATCCTTTCGGAATCAAGTCAGACGTAGTTTAGGAAGTGTTTCCTACACTTATTTTTTTTGTTTTGTACATATATTTTTTTCATTTTCTTTACTTTGTTTTTGATGATTGTTTTCTTTTCCTTTATTTTCTTTTTCTATTTTTAATAGCATTTGCGGGTTACAAAGAGGGTAATCAAAGAAACGTAACCGGCTCACAGGGTTTGTGAAGGATTTATAGTGTTTGGGTAGCGGGAAAGAAAAGCCTTCGTCATTTCAACTAGACTAAATCATTGCTACAAGGAGTTTAAACGTAGTACCTTTTTACTGCATCTGCATTCACTGCTACTTCGAGATTGTCTCCTTCGATGTCACCCAGGTACATTGCTCCTTTGGGAAGGATCTTTCGTAATAATGTATGGGCCTTTAAAGTTAGGAGCAAATTTTCCTTTAGCTTCCTGACGGTGAGAGAGAATGCCCCTCAATACAAGCATTCCAACCTTAAAATTCCCGGGGCGCACTTTATTGTTGTAAGCGTGGGCCATTCTTTGTTTGTACAATTGCCCGTGACAAACCACGACCATTAGTTTTTTGTGAATTAATGATAACTGCTCCAGCCAAGTCCTAACCCATCCACTATCTTTAATTTCTGCTTCAACGATTATCCGAAGCGAAGGGATTCTACCTCTCGGCTATAACAGCTTCAGTTCCACAGACCAATAAGTATGAGGTTTCTCCTACAGATGTGCACACCGTTGTGCGCTATCCAAGAAACAAAAAGGCATCTTTTCAAGCCTTTTTCTTGAGCTTTGAATCATTTTTCTCAGAATCTTCTAGATGTTCTTGTTAGCTACTTCGATGGAACCATTGGCTTTGGTCCGGCAAGGAGTGGAATTTCTATGTGTTATCTTGAATTGTTCATATATTTCTCCCATCAAACAACTATTCAGGTTGGTAGCATTCTTGGTGATGGTTGCAGGAATATCAAAGCGGCAAATGGGGTTGGAATGCACAAAGTCTTCTACAGCTTTCTTGGTGACTGACTTAAGCGTGATGGCTTCAACCCACTTTTAAAAGTAGTCAATAGCAACCAATATGAATCTATGTCCAATTTAGGCTTTTGGTTCGATTGGCCAATAACGTCCATGCACCGGGCAGCTAATGGTCAAGGTGCTGACATAGGATGCAATTTAGTTGTTGGTGCATGAATCAAATCACTGTGCACCTAACATTGATGACATTTCTGAACGAAGCTGAAGCAGTCTTTCTCCATGCTTATCCAGTAGTACCCTGCCCGAAGTATTTTCTATGCCAACACATACCCGTTCAAATGAGGCCTGCACACTCTCGTGTGTACTTTGTGCATAATCCGTCCGGCATCCTCGGCATCAACACATCTTCTCAAGTTGAGATCTGGGGTCCTCTTATACAAGATATCACCGCTCAAGAAGAGTCCACTCGCATGCCGTCTAATGGTTATCTTTTGATCCCCAGTTGCCTGCTCGGGATATTCTTGTGTTTTAAGAAATCTCTTGATATCATAACACCATGGGTGAGTGCTGGGTTCTGCTTCAGTCGCACTATAGTACCCATTCCTTTCCCTGATTTTGATTTCCAAGGGAACGATGTAGGCATTTTTGGGGTAAGGCAACATCGAAACCAATGTAGCGAGTGCGTCAGCGAACTCACTGTGGCAGCGAGGAGTGTACCTGAACTGTATCGACTTGAACCGTTTGCTGAGATCTTCCACATGCTGCCAATAAGGGATGAATTTGACAGCTTGAGTTTCCCACTCCCATTGGGCTTGAAAAATAATTAGATTTGAATCCCCCATGATCAATAGTTCCTCGACGTCTTGGTCGATAGCTGTATTCATGCCCATGATGTAGGCTTCAAATTTGGCGGTGTTGTTTGCACAGAAGAACCGGAGTCGAGCCATTGTTGTGTAGTGCTGAATAGTGGGTGAAATTAAGATTGACCCACTTCCTACACCTTTTGCATTTACCACTTCATCGAAGAACATTTTCCAAACAATGATGTCCTCAGATTACCTCCAGTGAATTCACCTCTTCGTCTGGGAAATAGGAGCTCAGGGGTTGATATTCATCATCAATCAGGTTTTCCGCTAAAATATCTGCTAACTCTTGGACCTTTATTGTTGTGCGAGTGACATAGACTATGTCAAACTCGGTGAGAAGGATTTGCCATTTTTCCAATCTCCTTGTAGGCATCAGTTTTTGAAATATGTACTTCAACGGATTCAACCAGATTATGAGATAGGTGGTGTGGGCTTGCAGGTAATGTCTCAGTATTTGAGCCACCCAAGTTAAGGCACAGCAGGTTCTTTTTAACAAGGTGTATTTAGCCTCGTAACTGGTAAATTTCTTGCTCAGGTAATAGATGAGCTGTTCCTTCTTTCCAGTGATATCATGCTGCCCTAGGATGCAACCAAAAGAGTTTTTCATGAGTGTCAGATATAGAAATAATGGTGTTCCCGGCTACGGCGGGACTAAGACTAGTGGATAGGAAAGGTAATCTTTAATCTTGTCAAAAGCCTCTTGACATTCATCAGTCATTTGGTTGCTGCATTCCTTTTTAGCAACTTGAATATCGCTTTTCATGTAGAAGTCAACTAGGCGACAAATCGGCTAATGTAATTTAGTCTTCTGAGCAAGCTCATTACCTCCTTCTTTGTTTTTTGAGGAGGTAGATCTCGAAAGGATTTTATCTTTGTTGGATGCAACTCAATACCCCTCCGGTTGACTATGAACCCCAGGAGCTTGCCCGACGGGACCCCATATGCGCATTTGGCTGGATTTAATTTTAAATCGTACTTACGCAGCCTTTCAAAGAACTTTCTTAGGTCCCGCACATGATCACCTTGTGTCTTGGACTTGGTAATCACGTCGTCCCCATATATTTCTATATCCTAATGCATCATGTCGTTGAAGATAGTGGTCATGGCCCTCATATACGTTTCCCCATAATTCTTTAAACGGAATGGCATAACCCTATAGAAATAAGTACCCCAACGTGTGGTGAAAGAAGTTTTATCGGCATCTTCTTCATCCATCAACACCTGGTGATATCCTACATAGCAGTCCACAAAAGACTTGCTCAAATCTCTATAGTCTATGCACACACGGGTTTTACCATCTTTCTTATGCACTGGGACTGCATTGGCCAGCCATGTAGTGTATCTGACCACTCGGATTACTCCTACCCCTAACTACTTTGTGATCTCTTCTTTGATTTTATCACGAATGTCAGGCTTGAACTTTCTCTATTTTTGCTGGACTGGAGGGCATTCGGGGTAAGTAGGCAACTTATGAACCACCAAATTAACATTCCGCCTGGTATATCATCGTATGACCAAGCAGACACGTATTTAAGTTCGAACAAGTGTTGGGGCAGTGCATCCCAGATTTTCTCATTCGCATGGATGCTAATTTTGGTTTCCATGGTTTCGCTGGGACCTCCCAAGTTAACCTATTTGGTCTCATTTAGATTTGGCTTCAGTTTATTTTTGAAATGTTCCAGTTCTCGATTGATTTCCCTAAAAGCCTCTTCTTCATCATACTCCGGTTCTTGGTTCATTATTTCACAATTAGGCATCATGTTTCGATCGGGGCACGACGTCCGCAAGCATGTCATGTTATTTAAAGCGGCATTATTGGAACTGAAAGATATGAATAAAAAGAAAAGAACAAGAATCAGAAGGAATAAAGGAATATAGACGATGAAATATTGATTTCATTTCTTTGGAATTGTAAGATAACGGGGTATTCATTGGAATATTAAAAGAACAAAAAACTAAAGGAAAAACACCCGAGTTACACCCTTAGATAACTCGTGATATAGAAAAGGTGGCAAGATAGGACTATCGTACCTCCTACCTGATTGGGAATGGCATAGCTTTCCAATTTTGTAATTTGGCATCCGGTCCCAAGTATAGCACCTCAGCGGTGCTCGAGCCTTCTCCAAGCTGAACCATGTTGGTTTAATATAATAAATTTCTCATTGCTCCATCTATTTACTCGATTTCTTCAGCAGTGAAGGTCTCATCTTGTTCCACCTAACTGTACTTAGGCGCACAAATGTTTCATATAAGTGCGGCAGGGGTTGAGGTAAATCCCATCCATCACGCTTTCTATAATTCGCCCATGTTATATCCTCTGGCATCGGGTAGAAGCCTATCCTGAAAAACTTCTCTGCAGTGGGAAAGGAAATCGGCTTGGAAAGACCTTCTAAAGACCTTCTGAGTCCCTTCCCCGGTTAGAATCCTTGTCGTATCTTCTCTCTAGCCACCATGATTGAGGCATTGGAGAGGAAAGGTTGGGAACAAGGTTTACCCTCTTCATGATAATCAGCTATCCCTTCTAAAGACCTTCTGAGTCCCTTCCCCGGTTAGAATCCTTGTCGTATCTTCTCTCTAGCCACCATGATTGAGGCATTGGAGAGGAAAGGTTGGGAACAAGGTTTACCCTCTTCATGATAATCAGCCACCACAATTTCGAAAGACTAATTGACTATATGCTCACTACCTTCTTTAGCTTCATCAGATGACGGAGGGATCGCGAAAAATTGACTGTTCATCTTCACCATGGACCACGATTTCTTGGTTCTCATGTTCAAACATCAACATCTGGTGCAAAGTAGAAGGCACAGCTCCTACCGCATGAATCCATGGCCTTCCCAAGAGGTAATTGTAGGATGTGTCCATATCTAACACTTGAAAAGTCACCTCAAAGTCAACTGGGCCAATGGTAAACACCAGATCAATCACTCCAATTGTGTCTCTTTTAATTCCATCGAAAGCTCGAACACATACATTATTGGGGTGAATCCTCTTCGTCCTGATTTCCATTCTATGTAATCTTGAAAATTGGCATATGTCACCCCCAAAGCCTCCATCTACCATTTTTATTTTGACGTAGTAGCCTTCGCATTTGATAGTTAGGTGCATGGCTTTATTATGGGCGGCTCCTTCTGAAGACAAATCAATTTTACTGAACGTGATCTGATTGACAGCGAAGAATCTTTCTGCCATCCTCTCCAATTGTTCCACAAAGGTTTGAGCTGGCACGTAGGCTTAGGGGATTTCTGAAGGCGATCCACTACTTCATAGTACAGTGTTTTCATCTTTCGGAAGAGAACTTCCGTCTTCTCTGCGCTTACTGGCTTCTTGGGCAGGAATCGCCTCTTGGTGATGCTGTTCACTCAGAGTATTTCTTTGCAAGGTAGATTTCTTGAGTTTCTCCCATGATTTATTTGCCTTTATATGTCACCACCGTTTCCAGATAGTTCCAAGGGACTGCAAAGGGGTCTGTCATAAGCCTTTGAAGGGCACAACCAACCACCACATGCTCATTCAGCCTTGGCGGATTAGTTGGTCCTCGCACCACATAGGTTCCTTTGAGTATGTACATAGTCCTGTTCAACTCAAATCTTCTCGACAGAATCAAAGTCAACTGCTTTTCCCGATGACCCCGTGTGACGTAAAGGACAATTCTTTGACAAGTATCGCTTCAGTTTTAACCTCAACCTTCTTTTGTGTTTTAGGGTCCGGGGTTTTATTCTTCTTTTCCAATTAAACTTTCTTTGAGGTAGCTATTGGCTTTTTATCTGTGTTAGCAATAGCAATTATGGCTTTCAAAGCCGGCTCGAATTTTTTGTCCTTGCAGATCATCCCGATTACCGGTTGGTTGTTGTGGGCCAGAAACGGGTTGTTAGTTACATTTGGGACATCGTCATCTCTCACCACTAATTTACTTTGCTCTATCAAATATCCATACCTCACTTCAGAGTCCAACAATTCTCTGTATTGTCCCCTTCAGCCCCGGAATGATAAGCACACTGGACACCCCATTAGTAGGAAGGCGACTCAGGGTTTTGTTTGTTCGGAGGTATTGGCTGCAATAGACATAGTTGGACATGTTTTGGGAACAGGCTGGAATAGGACTCCCCGATTGGCGTAAAGTTTTGCCTGCTGGGTGACTCCCAGGACGAAAATTATATTGAGTAGGATGCGGATTATAGTGGTTTTGATGGGGAGGCTGGTTTCTCGGAGCCTTGTTCCTATTGACCTGCTTTTATGGTCGTGCAATTGGTTGGCCGTTCATAACTACACAAGGCTGGGGAGCATAAGGCATGTCTTGGTAAGGATTATAATGTTGAGGGGTTCTTCTCGAGAATAGGGGCCTAAGGGCATGATGCCTTCATATACGTGATATTGCTATCGAGGTTTCTTCTTTCATTTTGTTCCTTATGACTCTTCCTACCCCGCATTTGATGTCCTTGGAGGTTTCTCTGATTGTCGTCTGACTCATAATCCTTCCCGTTTTCAAGCCATTTTCTACCATTTCGCCAATCTTGATTGCTTTTGCAAAAGGCTTGCCCATGGCTGACATCATGTTTTGAAAGTAATTTGCATCATGGGCTTAGAGAAAAATAGTGACCATTTCTATTTCATCCATGGGCGGCTTCACCCTCGATGCATGTTCGCCCCACTTAATGGTATATTCTCTGAAACTCTCTGAAGGCTTATTCTTCAAATTTGCCAAGGAATTCCTGTTAGGAGCGATGTCAATGTTGTATTGAATTTGCCTTACAAAATCTCTAGCAGGATCGTCCCAAATGTGCCATCATGAGACATCTTGGTCCATATACCACTCTGAAGCAATGCCTACTAAGCATTCTCCAAAGTACGCCATCAACAACTCTTCTTTTCCGCTTGCCCCATGCAATTCGTTGGAATACTTCTTTAGGTGAGCAACGGGGTGGCCATAACCATCATACTTTTCAAATTTTGGCGTTTTAAATCCCAGTGCACATGTGGGGACATGCACAGATCTGTACAAGAAACACTCTTTTGTCCACTCAAGCCTTGCATATTCTTTAAGCTCTGCTCAAGGCTCCTTATTCTTTTCGTTATCTCATCTTGTTCATGAGGAGGCTCAGTTTGGTAAGTAGGGGTTTGGAATGTAAAAGTTGACAGATCAAACATGGGCCTTGGCACTACGGGCTGTGTGGTGGCTGCACATGTGGGAGCCGTAAATATATTGGGGACTATTCCGGATGTAAGCACCTGATGGCGGACTTCAGAAGGTGATCCAATAAAATTTGCCAGTATAGTGGGTTGTCCCAACAAGATGTTTGGATAGCTAATGGGAATAGTAGAAGCAACCCCCTAATCTTGGGAAGAGCTTAGCAAATCCAGAAATGGCGCTCAGAGGCTCTTTTTAATTCGTCCATGCATCCCATATCTCCATGACCCTAAGACATAGGATCCTGTTTCCCTTGGCTGCTGCAGACTCTAAGGATGGGCTGCATATAATTGGGCTATCTTCTAAGATGGAAATTACCGGCAAAGTCATTTTAGATGACATTTCTGTACTTCCCTTTGATCTGGTGAAATACCGATAGAAACATTAGTTTGAGATAGATTACAGATTCGGAATCGCACATTGGGGTGTGATGCACCTATACAGTTAAACACATGTCTACATGTTTGTAGTGGTTGCATGTCATGTCCCGGCTTTTACTCCATTTCCTTTCTTTTGATTTCCACTCTTTGTTTTTCTTGCTTTTCCCTCTTTTGTTTTTCTCCAACTTTGGTTCTTCTTTTATTTTATTCCCTCCTTTTGTTTGGGTTTTCTCTCTTAGGGCTTTCCTTTTCTTTTCTTATTTACTTCTCCCATTTTCCTCTTTCGTTGCTTTTTGTTTTTGTTTTTAAAATTACGATCGAATCCTATGAATATTGCCTATGTATCATGCCCCGAATGAATCAGATCGAGTGTAGTTCATGAATATAAAAAATGAAGAATAAAATATTTGGAATTTTCAATTTTCATAATAACAATCTTTGGTTACAAAGATTCAAAGAAACTGGTAGATTTAAAATGGCAACTAGCAGACTCTGATGAAAGACGAACTACAGACTCGAAGAACAACTAACCTTGCGTAAAAGAAATACAGACTCTAAAAAAACTGACAGACTCTCAGAAAAATACAATCTCAAGAAATCAGGAATACATTGGGGCTTCAATTGCTCCTGGGACCTGCAAGGCATCGTTCGGCCTTACTGTATGTTGACTAGCTAAATATTCCTGGATATAATGGAGATCTTCCATTACGTGGCGAACAAAAAGCATCGTGGTGGCAAAGAACATAGATCTCAGCATATCCTCACACCTGCTACACTTCATTGCGAAGTGGTAAGTGATTATTTTGGTTCTCACTCGTATGACACCTTTCTCCTACAATAACCACTCAATCTGCTCAGTTCTTGCTCCCAAAGTTTGTTAGCTACTTGATTCTGCTCTTGAAGCTGTTTCACAGCCAATTCCAACTATGCAATGCTGTGTAACAATGTTCCCTTTCAATTTTGAACTCTTTTGCCCGTTTGAGCATTTTTTTCTGCGATGATGACCATTTTTTAATCCTGCTACCTTACCATCAAACTCTTCTTTTAATTTCTTAACCAGACATTCTCGTTCTACCGCATTTTCAACCAATTATTTTCGAGCCCTGGCTAATTCCCTTTCCGTTTTGTTCAAATCAAAACTGTAGTCATTCACCTTCTGTCTCAATCCATCTATAAAGTTTTTATCCTTGGCACTTCGGACGGGGTTTTCCGCTACTGCTTTTATTTTCTGAATTTGGGCCTGAAGGGTCTCATTTTCCATGACGAATTTCTTCTTTCCTCCCTTATCTACGGTGGCCTGCAAATAATTCTGGAATTGTAAATTCATGTCCTGCTTCTCCAGTTTGCCTAGCGTATCCCTTTACTCGTGTTCTTTAGCCAATGAGTCCCACTTCTCTTGCGATGCTTCAACGAATTACTGGAGATGCGGCCTTTTGGCTGGCCTCTCGAATTCACTCTCTCCTATACCAAGCAAGGTATCCTAGGGACACTTCACCTCTAGACCGATCCCGTATGCAACTGTTTGCTATTAGGTATTGGCATTCATTCCAACTTTTGCGGACCGTTGCTTCCGGGAACTGATCATCGGGTCCAATCTCGGCTACCCGGATACTGAGATCTTCGTCTTTTGGCACTATCTGACACCTCCCGAGCTGTGTCAAGACCTGATGCGAGGCATAAGTCTTGATGCTCCTAAGATCCATCATAAGGAATTGAGGCTCCATTGCCGGCATGTATATGATCTCGTCCACAAACAACGATCCCAACGTCCTTTGTATTTGATCGACAGTGAAGGATCGAAAGTAAGATATCCATCCACTTACTCCTTTGGGCAAACAAAGCCCTAATTCCTTATGGAAGACTTCTCTATACAAGTTTTCTCCGATGACCCGTAGCTAATAAAATGGGGCCGGTGGAATAGATGTTCGATCATCCACATTTCAAACAACAGATTGCACCCCTCAAAGAAATATTTTGCGGTCCTACAAGCTTTGAGAGCACAAGGATCTCAGCTACTATCATTGGAGCGAGGGTGCACTTGGCTTGGGTGCATAGAGTGCTGACAACCCCTACTATTTTTATGTCGATGTTCCCATCATTCCTCGTAAAAAACAAGAGCCCTAGGAAAGCCACCATGAAAGCGAAACGTCTATGTTCTTCCCATTTGATGCGGTTTCCTTTGTTGAAGATTTTGTTCTCTTGTTTGTTGAGCCCCCCTATATGCCCATATCTGCTTTACATGAATGAAAAGGTACAAAACCCTACTGCCAAGTTTGAGTCATGTTCCACTCTGCTTTCTTTCAAGGTATCTAAGAATTTATGCACAGCTATAATTCTTGGGGCAAACAAATACTTTGTCTCAAAGGAAGCTCAACAACCCCAATGTACTCAACTATTTCTTTTAAGGTTAGGGTAAGTTAAAAATCGGAAAAGTGGAATACATTGTGCGTCCGGTCCCAGCACATGACCAATGCTCTTATGATGTCTCCTCGGGATATAATCTCTAATATTCCGGGAAGGCCCCCAAATATTTCTTGACCTCGTCTTGCCTTTCTCTACCTAGATTATTCCACTACAGCCGCAACTCCAAATGGATTTTGCTTATGAAGGAAAGAGCTTCGCTTTGGACTGTGCTCATCCTTCACATTTATTAAGGCGAATTAGTAACTTATGATTTTATTGTTTGACTTCAAAAATCAAAATTGACCCCTTTTTTTATTAAATTTGTTTCTAAAACAAAAAATCCATCTTTGCAGATACGACCTTTCAGCACTTCCGAAGGAAGATCTTAAGGTTGTGCCCGCTAACTGGGCAAAAATAAAAACCCAAAGGTGGCTGTTTGTGCAAAAGTAGCCTTCCGGCGTCCCTTTCGGTAACATTCGGCTATTCTTGAAAACAACAACATCACCCGATTTATTTAGGACGACAACTAAAGCTTGACATATGTTTTTTTGATAGTTTTGCAAAAGGGAGGTTGGACTCGATGGGGGTTACCTATGCATCTCACATAGGTGAGGATCAAACCGGCGTAGTTCAGACAAACCAACATTTGTTGAAAAGGTCTCTTTGTCTTTATCTTCACTTTTTTTCATCAATCCGACATCATTTCGATGCTGTTTGAACATTGATTTTCCTAAACAAGTGGTTACTCTCGTTTTGCCCTATTACTACTGTTTTCTCAATTCTTTTCATATTTTCAAGCCGGTCAACATGTAAATCCAAAGCAAATAAAGGCACAATTATAACGTAAGATGCATCAGGATGGTCTTATCGTTTCAGGTCACTTGTCCTAGACGGACCCAACCCCTGTGTTGCGTCCCCTAAGTCAAATGCATGTGATGCAAATAAATGTTTCTACTAGGGATCTAGTAGGAGGTTTTGTTATAATAGGTTCTGAACCTGGGTATTTGTTTTAGACCGTGTACCCGAGCAGACTACTGGAGTTGAGGAGGGGGCTACGTACTGGGGACCTGAAATATCGTACGGCTTAGTAACTTGTCTGAGCGTCTTTCTTATTTCAAGGTATGACACCAACAGAATTGGGAGTCTCGACAAGTGAGCACATCCTAGAAGATAAGAAGAGAAAGGTTTCGTAACAGTTTATAGATACAATTCATCCAACATCAAAGCGGTAAAGCATTTAGCACCTATATCATGGAACATGTAATGAAATCATATAAAGAGAAATTTAATATTTATACTAAGCTCGAATTCTTGAACCCTGTACCAAAGATTCTAAATTCGATCTTCCCAGTAGTGTCGCCAGAGTTGTCACACCACCTTTTTACACGGCTACCCCAAAGGATAAACGTATAAGGGAGTTTCTCTAATTAAAATGGCATTATTCGAAATAGGATTATATATTTATTTAGATTTGCCACTTGGGATAGGCTTGGCTTTTGGTGTTCCAACTCACTGGTTTGTTTTGAATCCCAAATCAAGGAGGATTTCGAGTGCCCAAATTGAGTCTGCAAACCCAAAATTCTTTTGACCCGAGGGAAAGTGTTAGGCACCCCCTGATCCCGTAGTTCTAGCACGGTCTCTTAAACTATTATGATGGGCTAAAATTATGATTTTAAACATGTTCATATTTTAGTGATATTTTAAATTTTTTACTGCTTTTAAATTGAATTTTTAGGAGTGTGAACGTCATTTAAAATGTGTCTTCGGATCGCATCACATGAAATGCACCCGGATCCGAAACACATTTTATCCAACATTTTGGAATTTTGATTTGGGTCATATGAAATGCACACCCGTATTTAGGAAGGTAAAATTATTAAAGACGTGCCTAAAGCGACTAACTTATTATTATTTTTCAAGAAGCTGTGAAGTTCCCTAAACGGCATGTCCCGAATTTCTAAGTATTTTACTATGAGACTTTAAAGAGGGACACACAGTTTATGAATTTTATTTTGGCGCGACACACCTTATTTTGTTATTTTAAGAAGGCCAATATAGAGCATACTAGAATTTTCTATCGAATTTGTCTCTAATTGTCCTAAGTGATCAATATTGTAAAATTCAGTCCACAACTTCAAGTCTCGATTCAAATAAAAGGGGACAACCTCTTAATTTGAAACCGCCACCTAACATGAAGGCCACATTTACACTATATAGGATACGGGACATACTGGGTTACGCGTGACTGGGCTAGTTTAGGCCCAACATTATGGCCTAAGCAGTCCAGGTGTTGTTTTAACTAAGTTGGAGTTTGTAGTATTCCACCAGTTAAATTTAGCATGCATTATGTTGTAATTGGCGAGCTAACATTAGAGTTCAACCTCTAATTTACACGATACATATATTGAAAGATAATATTAAAAATACAATTGCACCGGCTAACTACTTGACCCATAATACACCACTGAAAGTTAGTCACGCCAAGCTAAATTACACAACCAATCACTTGATCAATAGAAATCGCGAGACTACATATGCATTGATAATGTAATTCTTGTCAACATTCATTTAAATTTCCACAAATCAAAATACCTATAATGCGTACAAGCTAGTGTGCGAAGGAAAGGCAGTCCAATTATAAAAATCATTTGAAGTCCTCACTCACCAAATGTCAAATGTTGCGCCTACATAATCTAGCATGACTTTACTATGTGCATACGTGAACTTATAAATTGATGTGCTCAGTTTCTCATCTGAACAATATCCATATGAATACAAAGAAATTTAAGCAACTCGAGTACTCAAATCAACATATGACTTCACATTACAACTTCAATTACAAATTCCGTAGCCTTTGGCCATTGGAGATGAAGCAAATACCTAGAACAAAGCAAAGGAGAAAGAAGGAAGAGTCAGCAGTGAATTCAAGCAGTCAGCAGTTGAATATCTACAACAACACATCGATAGGATACATTTGATAGCCAGATTTACATCAACCCAGAATAACCCAAAATTGGCTTTTGATTGACCTTAAAACACTTGCAATTAAAACAGGAAACCTCCAGAAAAACTTTACTAGTAAAGTCCTAAACTCAATGGTGCAAATCCAACACTAGAACTTGAAAGTAACTAGAACTTAAATAGAACAATTTTTAAGAATTTTCTGTTTGTTTTGAGGCTCCAAATAACCTAATTTTGAAAGGAGACTTTAAGATGTTAAGATTAAGCAACATTTCTGATTTGTTTGAATTTGAATTACAGGGATTGAATTTAAGATCTGAACATTTCCAATTTTTTAAATGCTAGGAATTTTCAGAATCCCTGGAAGTTTTAGGGAATTTTTAGGATTTTTCATATTTTAAAAAACTTGTGAATTAAGGCATTAGCATGCCTTTTTATAGCCAAAACTTTATGGCAATCCTTTTATTTGTGTTTAACCATTAGTCCCTCTTTTATTATTTAGATTTACTTAACTAGTCCCTCCCTTTCTTACTTGTGCCTCAAGTCTTAACCTCAAATTACCTAAATTCTATTTTGAACCTCCAACTAGAAGGTTCAAGGGGTTTACTGCAGGGTTCCCATTATCCAAACACCTATACTACCTTTTTATTTATTCTGAATTACCAACCAAAGTTAAACCAACCCCCTAACCTTATTAACCTTGTCAAAAGATGGCCATAGTTAACCAATTGAAACCTAGAGACTCAGCTATATCCAAAACAATTAAACTAGAGGCCTTAACCACTGAATAATCAACTAAAACTGGAAATAGACTCAAATTAATGCTAATATCCTAGGGTTAATCTAAATTGTGAACTAATGACCCATAGAGAAACAAATAAGTTTGAAGCTAACAACCAAATTAATGTCATATAACAAAGCAACCATTATGGCTTGAAATCAAACAACGACTTGAATCAATGAAATCCACAGCAAGCAAATCAAACCAAAAAAATAGAATTAGCAGGATAGAAAACAACTAAAACCATACGTTTTCCCAGATCAATTGACATGAGGAGAATTAATTTAATGAAGTGAGATCCTGTTGACCTAGAACGGACAATCACAAAAACTAAACTAAATTCTAGGACTCTAATAACAAAGTTAAATGGCCAAACTCTTGCTATATATTAGTGGAATTCAAAATTAAGTAAACAAACAAATAAGAACACAAACGCATGACCTTAATCACAAAATCTAATGATAGAACAACCAAACTAAGTAATTCATCAAGCAGACGAAATCGGGAGAAAGGGATTAACACAAAAAGAAAAAAAAACTTACTATTGTGCGTTATTATTCTGCCATTTCTTTGATTTGAGATTCGAGCGTTCCAGAAATGATTGAAAGAGAGGGGATGATGATTCATGGTGACGGGGTTGAGGAGGGTTTATTGTTTGATTTTGGTTGGAGTTTTGGTGAGTTGAAGTTTGGCAAAGACTTTCGATTTGGAATTCAAAAGAATTGGTCGAAATTTGAGTGAAGATAAAGGTGGATATGGCTTGGGGGAGAAAACGGGGCTAGGGTGTAAAGTTGGGGTTGTTTGGTGGTGGTGCCGACTTGGGCGGCGGAGGCGGTGCCCACAGTTTTGGTTACGAGAAGTTCATCTCTATTTGAATCTAGGTTTTTGAGGGTTGGAAAAAGGAGGATTAGGAGATTCAGGGGTGTAAATTTGGGCGTCGTTGGAGACTTGCTGCCGCAGACGGTGATTTCCAGCCGGTGGCGGTGAGGTGGATGGTGGACATAGGTTCAGAGGTATGAGGAAGATGAGGGCTATCTCTAGGGTTGTAAGATTTTTTGGACACTTTTTTATAAAATCGAGAATGAATTTGGGTCGTTGGATGATAAGGAATGGATGGCTGAGATGAACTGGACGCCAAACGGCGTTGTTTCAGGCGGGGATGGTTTGGACCTGGTAGAATTTTGGGCTGAGCAGATATTTGAACAGGTCTTGGTGTTTTTCAGGCTTAAAACTGGCCCAAATCTGGTGGCCTGGTTTTGATATTTGCCCTTTTTAAAAAATATTTTTTATTAAAAATCAAATTCTTTTATTTGTTTTCTTCTTTTTCTCTTTTATTTATTTAATTAATTCTTCCTTTTTTTGTTTTCATTTTTTCAGGTTTTATCAAATGCAAAATAAAAAGAACAAGTCAAAATTTAAACTATACAATTAAAATTAATTAATTTCTAAAAATAATCTAACTGCCAAGTTTAAAAAGAAAACTAAACAAATGTAAAGAAGACCATTTTGGTTATTTTTTCCTTATTTTTTATAATGTCAAGTGCCAATAAACCTAAGAAAACTTTAAATTGGGTCCTAAAAGCAAATGTGCTACTTTTTATATTTTTGTGAATTATATCAATTTAAAATGCACAAAAATGTAAACAAATACAAAATCATGCAGTTAATTCCTAAAAATTCAAATAATAAAAGAAAAATCCTAATTTTAATGAGTTCTATAGGAATATTTCAAGCAAGGCAAAAATCACATGCTTACATTGAGTTCTTAATAACTTCCAAGCAACTCTTCAAACAAGTCAACTTGATTTATCATAGCATAAGTAGATTCAAAATCAGTGTTGAGCAAATGCTAAGTCGGTAACTCAAGCTCGTAGCTCACCTACGTAAAGTCAAGCAACATCTCCCTTGTAACAAGGGCCTGTTACAATATCATATACCAACAACAACAACAAAAAAAGTCCAACTACCTAAAAATGTTAGCAACAAGAGACCATATAACAAAAACATGTCGCAACTACTTCACAACGAGCGTCAAGCTTCAATTGGAATCTGTATAACGTATATCACCTCATATAGACTTAATAAATTAATTTAACAGTATCATTAAAATTATAATGAAGTCACTCATCATCGATTCCATCCTTATACCATATATTTATAGCAAAAGAAACAATACTCAATACCATCTTAAATTAGTAATTTTATTCACTAGTTCATGTCTACCCCATCCATTTAACTTAATTAACATCAAGATAACCTTATGAACATGCAAGAACAATATTAACACACCTTATATAGTAACTTCTAGTCGAAATCCAAGTTATATTAAACTAATCCAAGTTATATTAAACTAACAACAACCCTCAGTAGCAATACCACACCATAGAAGTGACTTAAGCTAATCCAAGTACTATCTTGTAGTTTATAATCCTAACAACTTAACCAACATACAAGAAATCTTAAGCACAATTATTATGCTAATATACTCACCTTATCTAGCAGCAAGAACTTGGAATTTCAGAAAAACACAGCCCACAACAATCCTCAATGACAAAAAAACTCAAAGAGGTGTTGTTATTCTCTAGAACTAAGTTTTTATGTTGAAATATGGTTTGATCACTTTGGAATCACTTCAAACCCTTGTCATATCTGTATACAACGGTTAGGAGAAGTGGATACGAAGTTTAGTTGAAAATGGGTTACGAATAGGTGTCCCAATCATTTATATAGTGAAGTAGGTCGACCAACGCCTAGTGGGTCCCATTGGGAGCTACTTGCACGGTTTGGCAAAAATGCGAATATAATTCTACTCAGATATTGTGTCGACAAACGGTTTAGTGCGCTCAGTAACTATACTCTTACATCTTCAATTTGGTAGGTATATCATCCCCTAATTCCAAGTATATTAGGAGAAAAGATCATCTACATTTGACCTAAGTTTCATTAAAATTATGAATGTAACTTGTGATGACCTTTGCCAACTCTTATTCCACAACTTTCCTGCCTTATATCATACGACTAATTAACTCATTTCATAAAATCCCTATAACTTTAATCACCCCAGTCTCACCACAAAAGTGTACTTTATATCATTCAAAACATGTTGACCTTCAACGAAACTTATTTTCTTTAATTCGTTTAGTGTCTAGGCTTTCCTACCCTTTTGGTACTTGTTATTCATGATCTTAAAGATTTGTAACCTAATAACATGATTAACGTATGTCATGTACTTAAAAAAATGATCTCATTTTCGAGCCTACATAAATTGGCTTTCGATGTACTCTCACGTAGATATTCATGCCTTGGTGCTCCTTATCAAGAGGCTCACATATCTTAGTACATGCATGATCTGCTGAAGACCTAACATTTACGCATTATAAGCATGATGCAAAATCAAGTTCCTCTGATAAACTCTTCCACATTCATGTTCAATCTCTTACGAACTATCTTTCTGGATGTAGGCATCAGCATATCATGAATAAGATAGAGCTTAGGAAATTGAATTCTTACAACTAAGCTCTACTGCACGATATAAAATAAGAAGAATGAGTGGTAGTCCTAAATTTCTTGTAACCTCTTGCTTAAATGTGTGGTGCATAATACACCCATAAACAAGACTCTACTAGACACAGCTTGTGGACTTCCTAAGATAGAACTGCTTTGATACCACTGCTATCACGACCCAAATCGAAGGGCCGCAATGCGCACCCGGTGCCTAACTCCATTGAGTACCAACATAATATATCTTTCCTATCATACTATCATGAGTAAATGAGCCAAGAAACCCGTCATGAGATAACAAGAATAAGCATAAGGGCCAACATATGATGAACCAACATAATATAAAACTTACATATATTACATACGGGACTATAAGGCCGACATGGCCATTTGCAAACTCAAAACAAAGGGTGATAAATCCATTCAAGTATCCATACACTTGACAACTGTCCACGAGTCTCTAAGAGTCCATAAAATCATAAAGGTTAGGATAGGGCCCCAAAATATCAAACAATATATCTCCAAAGCATACTGACCAAAATGGCAACTCCGGAGCAAGTGGAGTGCGCCAACACCTTCCGCTGAGCTAATAGCCTACTTGGAGGACTCTTGATCTATTTATCAAGACCTATCGGCATGAAACATAGCGTCCCTAGGAAAAAAGGATGTGAGTACGAATAAAGTACCGAGTATGTTAGGTAGGAAAACATAAACAAGAATAGTAATATAAAGAGAGATAGGGGAGATACAACATGTAACATCTGAGTGTCTCTGGGGGATACTGACATGAAATACATAATACATATATATACACAAACTTTTGAAAACATACACTTATGTGGGCATCATCATCATCATATCTTACCCGGCCTCAAAGAGGACTCGGTAAAAACATACCTGACCATCATAAGGCGCGGTAAAATCGTACCTAGCCATGTGGAGCTCGGTAAACCCAACTAGTCAGTGGTTTCATAATAGGTGTCGTACCTGGCCGGCTATAGCACATCTTGGTAGAGTAAAATAGATATATATATATATATAGTGTATGCTCGTCTCATTGAATCACGTTCTAACCGGAGTGATATAATGTCATTGAACCTTCTATTAACATTATGGATGTCCATATCATTAACATGAACCTTAGTAAGATTTAAAGATCATATGCAATTGTTAGAACAACTTTTTAAGGAAAGAATACCATGGACAACCTTAGTTCCTAGGATTAGATCTGTTATGAATTAACAAACCATTTATGTTCCTGTCACTTTAGATCATGCCAAATGAAAGAAATAAGTCACTTAACATACCCTAAAAACGTTGAGTCCTTAATACCTCCCAAGCAACTCTTCAAACAAGTAAACTCGATCTATCATAGCATAAGGAGATTCAAAATTAGTGTTGAGCAAAGGCTTAGTCTGTAGCATAAGCTAGTAGATCGTCTACGTAAATATGGGCAACATCTCCCTTGTAAAAAAGGCCTCCTACAATACCATATAACAACAACAACAGCTAGGGGAGTCCGGCAACCTATATATATCAATAACAAGACACCATATAACAATAACATATCACAACTACATCACGACAAGCAGCAAGCTCCAATTAAAATCTGCATAACCCATATCACCTCTTATAGACTTAAATTAATTTAACTGTATCATTAACATGATAATGAAGTCACTCATTAACTATTCCATCTTTATACCATACATTTATAAAAAAGGAAACAATCCTCAGCTCCATCTATCTTCAATTAGTAATTCTATTCACTAGTTCATGTCCACTCCATCCATTTAACTAAATCAATATGAAGATAAACTTAAGCCCATGCAAAAAAACAATAAACACACCTCCTACAGCAACTTCTAGTCAAAATACAAATTATATTCAGCTCACAACAACCCTCAATAGCAATACAACACCATAGAAGTGACTTACGCTAATCCAAGTACTATCTTGTAGTTTATCATCCTAACAACTTAACCAACATAGGAGCAAGCTTTAGCACAATTAGTAGGCTATTATACTCACCTTAGCTAGTACCAAGAACTTTGAATTTTAGCAAAACACAACCACAACAATCCTCAATGGCAACACAACCTCAAAGAGGTGTTGTTCTTCTCAAAAACTAAGTTTTGACGTTGAAATATGGTGCAATCACTTTGGAATCACTTCAAACCCTTGTGATATATGTTTAGAAGGGTTAGGAGAAGTGGAGATGAAGTTGAGTTGGAAATGAGTAAAAAATAGGTATCCCAATCGTTTATAAAGTGAAGTAGGTCGACCACCGCCTAAGTGGGTCCCATTGGATGCTGGTTATGCAATCTCACAAAAACGCGAATATATATCCACTCCTATATTTTTTATACTAACGGCTTAATATGTAAGAAACTAGACTCGTAGATTTTCAATTTGGTAGGTAGATCACCCAATAATTCAAAGTATATTGGGTGAAGAGATCATCCACATTTGGCATGAGATTCAGTAAAATTATGAATATAACTTGTGATGACCTTTGCCAACTCTTGTTTCACAACTTGCTTGCGTTCAAAACATAGTAAATAACTATCATAAGACTACATTAACTGATAGCATAACCTTGTTACCATGTTAATCTCTCTAGTCTCACCCCAATTGTATATTTTATAACATTCCAAACTCGTTGACTTTCGACAAAACTTATTTTCTTCAATTCGTTTAGCATCTAAGCTTTCCTACCCTTTTGGAACTTGTTATTCATGATCTTAAAAAGTTGTAACCTCCAAGATAACATTATGAACTTATGTTATGTGCTTTAAAATGATCTTATTTCCTAGCTGACATTAATTTGCTTACGACGTACTCTCACACACAAAAATATGGGATGTAACAGTATCTCGCTTCCAAACGGACCGAATGGAAAAACCCCCAGTCTCTTACTATTGGGCAGAATAGGCCTTAATGCAACGCCTGGATGAGCGATGTTTAGTAGCCTCAAGGCATCTAAAAGAGAATTATGTCGAGTATCATGTCATAACCTTGTGTGACGTCCACAATCGAAACCAGTCAAAGATCAGGGTCGAGGATGATCAATTAGGAGCTTCCCCTGGCTCAGTATACCTGATTAGGTTCTTAGCAAATGAATTGAAGCAAAATAAGGAAATTTAGCAGCCATACAACAAAGACAAGAGAACCGCCCCAAGACGCAAACCGCCTAGTATTGTCCTACTGATCAACCGAGGACAGAATCCTTAGGGACTCATTAATATAGCCAGATTTAATGGAAACATGGGGCTAATAGGGGCACAAAACCGAGGATTGACACCGTGTATGAGAGGAAGTATACAGGATACTCAATAAAGGTCATCTCATATAATTCTTGAGCGACCGAGCTAAAAATCAGTTCTGAGAAAGAGAAGCGGCAAAGAAGAATGAAGCAAATGAGTCGCAACATGTAATCCATATGATATTAGGTGGTGTTGACGTTCCCTAGGAACCCGTGTTGAGAAAGACAAAAATATCCATCACCAGAGTAAAGCAAACCCGACGATACGTACCCGAAGATTCCCTCGTAATTGGCAAAGAGTACTCCGAGACCATGTCCCAACCTCATAAAAATGCACTGGTAATCTCTTTCCTCACAAATACATTTCAAATAAAATGTGTACTCACGGATCCAGGTAGCTCGGAGTTCTAGAACAAATGGTGTCTGCCATTCGAGTCTTCAACGGATTAAACATGGCAAGCAAAAAAACATACGGAGAGATCACACTCTCGGTCACCGTGACTGGCTTGACCCAAATTGCCAAGTTCCATGTCATCGAATGAGGCATGAGGTACAACACCTTGTTCAGATAACCGGGTACACTGGATGAGAGTAGTACCGTCCACCCTCCACCAAATGATGAAATTCCCAATAAATGACGGGATTAAAAATGTACATGGGTAACAACATGTGGCAAGGGAAATGTTCGTTGTGCATGACGTGGCATCGACACCAATATCTCCTCTATAGAAAGATCCATATGATAATCGAACTATGTATTCGTCTATGCCCCATTTGACATAGAAGAGAACCATACCATGCCCTCAATACAAACAATAGGGGCATACTAGACCTTAGAACATCGCCAGTGCATGCCAGGATTTGGTATAACCATCTCCCTATTCAGTTTATACTTTATACTAAACCTTTATGCAGGGACCTGATCAAGGCAGTCATAAGCGCTAACACAGCCCGAAGACCTTAAAGTTTTAAAAGCATCAATTGCACTTTTTTACTTCAATAAAGCTTTTATCCTGAAGAGGGTTTTGCAGGTAATGATTTTAACGAGGCCACACCTATATGCTTCCTAAAAGCGATCCAGCAATTCTTCAAGGCTTCTTTTATGATCAATACCGAGTTCGAAGGACATCCTCTATAGAGATCATCCGCTCAGAAGAGCCAAGAAGTTAGAAATAAGGTCCCAATGGAAAAATGATCTACCAGACCAAATGGTCAAATGAACCATTTCCGCATAGGGGCGGAGGCACATGTACTAATGCCAAATAATCAAAAAATGCTTTTTTCCAATGTATCTCGTGCTCCAAAGAAAACCATGAATTTTTTGTACCCTGCCATGGTAGAAAACACAGCATTTTCACCAAAACGTTACCTTCATAAAGAAATGTTTCAAATACTCAAAGACTAGCATCGATAATTCAGCACAAACCTCAGGGGCGAAACTCTAAACTCATAAGCCCTTAATGAGGCAACATGGAAATCATGAAATATCTCAAAAAAGAATGAAAGCATCCCAAATATTTGGAGACTAGCTAGAAAAATTCAGAAAATAGATGACCTCACGGTCAGAAACTCCGAGATAGTAAGCCCTTAATAAGGCAAATAAAAGCTCACGACTAACCACTTCCGATCCACAACAAACATGATAACTATGAGAATGTCTCCAATCATCATTCCTTGGTAAAAACGAGGCCATATGACCATGAGTGGGCAAACACGATCTCGTAAGATCAACATAAGGCGTCATCAACAAACTGTAAGACCTTATGCAAGGTATTAATCATACTTGTACCAAGTATCAGTAGACAATAAGATCTCAAGCAAGGCATGAATCATGCTTGTACAAAGTATCAACAAACTGTAAGACCTCAAGCAAGGTATGAATCATGCTGATACTAAGTATACACAAACTGAGACCTCGAAGACATGAAAAATTTGTAAGACCTTACTAGAAGCATAAAACTCGATCCTGAAGTATAGGGTATATATCACATTTGTAAGATTCCCAAAAGGGAATAACCTCGATATAGATACCCAAACTACTACACTTGGGATTAAAAATGGCTCCGGCCAAATACGTGTGACTAAGGTCATACAGCAGTACCACACAAATCAACGCGACTCGAGGAAATCCAACCATCACTACAAAATCATAGGCTGATAAATCTAAGATATGTTGAAAAGTATCGGTGAAAAAGGATACTCTCGATAGGCAAAAAGGGCTTTGAACATGTCAGCTCGAAATCACAAGGCTTCGAGCAACTCAAGCTACGAGAAAAACCTTCTGAGGTTCACGAACATTGCCGCAATTGACTTGAAATCAAGATTCTTCTCGAACCAACAACGAGTTAGGAAAAATCATTTCAAAAGTTCTTAAGAAGAGTATATAAAGCCTACATTAAAAGGTCGCTAGAACCCTAAGCATAAGACCCATTGTCACCAGCTTACATAAAAGGCCACATCAGCTCAAAGCGTTAGAGTCATCAGCGCCATCTCATTTGAAAACTTGAGGGTCAAATGAGCTCGAGCTGCAAAACTATTTGGAGATAGAACCCAAAAGTTTAATTACAGATGCCTCAAGGTAGAGCGTAAGAACCATTGTCGCCATCCTAATAAGCCTCTGGGTATTCACATAAAAGTTCATTTCGATCAAAGGCGTTAGAGTCATTGCTGCCAGCCCATGCAAACATAATACGTCATAGGTCCATTCACATAAAAGATCGCTTCAATCAAAGGCGTAAGAGCCATTTTCACCATCTCATGTAAAGATAAAAAGCATGAGGGCCGTATGAGCTCGAGTCAGAACCCAACTCAGAGACTTTACCCGAAATAGTTGAGAAAAAGCATAAGTACTCAAATGCCTGCTTAAAGTAGAGGTTGCATTGACTGAGCGTGTAAGAGCCCCCGGGCTAGCTTAATGAGCCCCAGGGCCATATAATGAATTCAAGGATTCTCGCCGACTATGAGACAAGTTCACCTTACTAATGAAGGACAAGAACAGGTACAGAAGAACTAAATCCACAAAGGCTTTTTCTTTTATATACATACAAAAAAAAATACATTCTCTGTCTACAAACATACTTTGAATTTACTACATGCGGAATGGTAAGGTCTACGCCCCACCCCATAGAGCTACAACCTACTGGCCTCATCTTCAATCCCCTCAGCATTAGAAAAGAGTAACCGAGCATTATGCTCATCCACCTCGCTCGTGCCAGGTCTTCGAAGAGAACAAAACCTCTAGCACTAATCTCCTGGAGAACCTTTCTTTGATATTTGTAATGAGCATATTCTTTGATCCTCTCTCCGCAATCAAGGACCCTTGTCAATTCGGCTTGGGAATCATTAGTGCCCTTCAAGTAAATCGCCATCTCCTTATCGGCCTTAGTATAGTTTGTTAGATAATACGCTTAACGCTAGAGGGGGGGGGTGAATAGCGTTATAATAAAAATTAGCATATACTTGCGGAATTTAAAAATTGCAGGAAATAAATAAGTGCGATAAGTAAATAAATTAGAACAAACGCACCGATGTATCCTGGTTCACCACAACCCGTGGCTAGTCCAGTCCCCGAGAGACTCTCTCGAGATTTCCACTAACTTGTTAAGCTTACGGGTGCTCAACAAACCGTTACAACTTGAGGACACAAGCCTCAACAACCTTTGCTCGGAGATACAACACTCCAAGACTTCAACCAAGGAAACACAAGTTCCTTCTTACAACACAAGGGACTAACACTTCCCTTCAAGTGTACAAAAACACTTAGCACTCAAACAAGACACTCCTTTAAGAGTAGATATGAGTAAAAAGAATACGCTCAAGATCGCAACAACTTTCGACAAGAATTTGGCTCTCAAAAGCTTATGTAATGAATATAAAATGATAAGCAATAAAGTATGCAAACATTAGCAATTGTATGATCAGTTGATGTGTTTAGAAGACTGAATTGAAGCTGTATTTATAGTTGAAAAACCTTGTATTACCGTTGCCTAATTGCCAATTAAGAATTGCTGATTTTACTCAGTGACAATGGATTGTCAAATTACTACAATCGATTATTTGCCAGTTCTTCAAAAAATCAATCCCAGATTTTATGCATAACAATCGATTATCTAAGATCAATAATCGATTACTGGCAACGTTCAAAAAATCATTTCCAGATTTTACTTAAAACAATCGATTGTCAGAAATCTACAATCGATTACTCAGCAATGTTCAAAAAATCCTTTCCAGATTTTAATTAAAACAATCGATTATAGGAAATCAATAATCGATTACCTGACGGTATTTGAAAACATTTTGGCAATGGTCAGTTATACAATAGATTATATTAAGTTAACAATCGATTATATATCAGTCTTGAAAAATCAATTTAGACACTGCCTCTTGACAATCGATTGATATAGGTTCACAATCGATTATTTAATAACTTTGAAAAAGTCTGGAAGACACTGCCTCAACACAATCGATAGTCATAAGTTCACAATCGATTATTTTGTGACTTTGAAAAATCTGATGGATACTGTCTCTTCACAATCGATTGTCATTAGCTTCACAATCGATTATTTTGAGCTTTGAAAAACTTTGATGGACACTGCCTCATCACAATCGATTGTCATAAGGTTCACAATCGATTGTCATGCAGATTTGAAAAATCTGATGCTCACTGCCTTAACACAATCGATTGTCATAAGTTCACAATCGATTGTCAAGCAGCTGACTTAAACATAATCGGTTATCATAAGTACATAATCGATTATCTTAGTCCAGATTTTAGAGGCATGTTTAAAAATCATTTTGACTACAGTAAATATGCATTATTTAAAATCATTTTGCTCTAAATTAAATATGCATGATTTGTTAAAAATATTTTTACGAGAGAAGCCAGGTCTTGAGTTTAAGTTGTCGGATCAAGATCACAATTAAATACCGACTCATATAAAACTTAATCTCGATCATTGTCTTGTGCTTGAATCTCGTTATATATCAATTTTGCGCTTGTGCTTGGACCTCGTCATATGTCAATTTACGCATAGTTTGTCATTCATCAAAACCTACAAATATGAACACACGTTTAGTATAATGCCTTGAGAACGTGTTTCCAATAATATCCCCCTTTTTGATAATGGCAAACATTAAGCGGGATATGCATACGATTCAAGACAAGTAAAGATATGCAACAAGTATATAGATATGCAATTTGTTCCCCCTCAATATATGAATTCCCCCTCTTTTTATGCCGATAAGTATTGAGAGTAGAGTGCATACCCGTTATCTTCCCCCTTTTGCCATTAGCAAAAAAATATAGAATAATCAAAAAACTTGTTTATTTATTAAAAACACGGTTACATAACGGGAACAATAAAACATAGAACAATAAAATAGAAAAAAACAAATAAAGAAATTATTCATCATCATTTCCCGCCTCATCATCCGGCACTGATTCATAGGGAACAAGACCGGCATATGGATAATGAACATGGTCAAAATATCCATGTATCTCATGTGTCAATTGACCGACAGAGGTGGTCAATGAAGCAATTTGGTCGGAAATGGATTGAAGAGTAGGTTCTTGAGGCTGACGCGATTGACGGGTTGGAGGAGGAGCAGGAGCTGCATGATCACCGTCATGGGGAAAGGAGGATTCTGAAATTTCCCACTTCTTTGTGCTCTTTTTGAGAGGACTGATGGAAGTGTTGAACCCGGAAGCTTCAAGAAAATTCATAATAAGGAGGGCATAGGAAAGAGGTCTATCATCTCCGATGGCATCAAGCATGTGAATCTTGACGAACTTACACCAATTGATGTGAGCTCCGGTTATAATGGCATGCATGAGCTTAGCGTCCTCTTGGGAAAGAGTGGTATGATTGTGGTTCCGAGTCTTGAGGACTCGGGTGATGAAATAGAAATTCAAACGATACTCGGGGAGCATTCCCGTGATAGTAGGGCGCCGAGTAGATAGATTAGGATCATAAGATGTAAGACCTATTTGGTTTAGGAGAATTTTCTCATCAAATAAGGCGCTGGCCTCTCTAATGTAGCGAGTAATGTTTTGGCCACTTCGAGGAAGATGGGCAATGGAATGCAAGTTTTCATTGGACAAAAGAATTTGAACACCATTAATATTTGACACAAGTTCATCATCGTCATCCTCATGAAGGTTTGAGTAAAACGCTTGAATCAATGGAGGATTAATATAAGGATAGGTAAGATATAAAAAGTCAAGAAGTTGACATTCCTTAAGACTATTTGCAGCGGGGACATATGATTCAAGATACTTGCTTGTTGAAAAGCGAGGAGGAAGAATGTCGCGCTTTTCGAATTTTGTCAAAAATCTAGTAAGCTCGGTTTCAGTATTGAATTGTAAAATAGACCCATCTTGATAAGGGAAATTTAGAGGTGGAGGAGCAGAAGAAGATGCACCTTGTCTACCTGAACGGGAACGTTTAGAGTGTCTGCCCGACATTTTCAAAAAGTAGTAATGAACTTTGTAAGAAACTTGGAAGATTTTTTAAGGTTTGGGAGCAAAGATTGATGCTTGAGTGAATAAAATTGAAGACTTGTGATGCCTATTTATAATGGGAAGAATGGCATTTCATTTATGATGAAAATCTGCAGAAATTTATGAGCCAAAACAGTCAGAAACGGTATAAATAAATTGCACTGACCGTTAGACAATCGATTGTTGAAACGAAATAATCGATTGTTGAGCAGATTTTGACTTGAACTCGGAACTGACACAAAATCGATTGCAGGACCCAAACGGTAACAGATATTTGAAGTACTGACAAAAAATAATCGATTGTTGAATAATGATAATCGATTGGTGTGATACAGTGAGCACAGTGATTTTCTGACTCGGAAAATAATCGATTATATTTATGAAACAATCGATTGTTTTAGGAAAGCAGTACTGAATGGCTAAGACGGTAATCGATTATACAGCTAAAAAATCGATTATTAAACACAAATGCATAATAAGCATCAAATATAAATAATCGATTAGTGATACTTGCTAATCGATTGTCCGCACAGTAAAATAATCGATTATTTGCTGTAACAATCCATTGTTCTATGCCATTTCTTTATAATTCCCCCTGCCTTTAGGGCGATACCTGCAAAAGAGAATTAGACGTCTCCGACGCTCAAGTTAGTAATTTGTAACGAAATAATGCAATGAGAACGTGATCTCTTAAGAAGTGTGTCCTAAGGTGTTCTTAAGAGAGTTTCGGGTACTTACCTTTTCTCCGACGTCGCCAATTACCTGTTCGAGAGGGTGATCTTTGATTGTCCTCCACTTGTTAGGCATTTTCGTTTCTTTCTCCAATTGTGGCGCTTTCTCCGTTGATTGTTCCAAGATTTCATCTTGAATTTCCGTAGGAGTTTCCTCTTGTACTTTGTTTTGAGGACATAATGAGTTCAAAATACCTGCAAGATCAGAACAAGAATCCTTTATCGCCAAGCGAGCATTATTTTCGGAAAACACAATATGAGGGGATTCCTCCACAGTTTGGGTTCTATTATGAAATACCCTATATGCTTTGCTACGTGAAGAATACCCAATAAAAATTCCTTCATCGGATTTGGCATCAAATTTTCCCAATTGATCTTTTCCATTGTTATGAATAAAACATTTACAACCGAATACTCTAAAATGGGAGATATTTGGTTTCCTTCCCTTGTAGAGTTCATAAGGGGTTTTCATGAGTATTGGCCTTACGACTACTCTATTTAAAACGTAGCATGTGGTACTCACGGCATCCGCCCAAAAATGTTTGGGAATCTTAGCCTCTTCGAGCATGGTTCTAGCCATCTCTTCGAGACACCTATTTTTCCTTTCCACCACCCCATTTTGTTGTGGTGTTCATGGAGCGGAAAAGGTATGCTCGATACCGAGTTTGTCACAAAATTCCGCAAAGAGATTGTGATCAAACTCTCCCCCATGATCACTTCTAATTGAAGTGACGGTTGTTTCCTTTTCGTTTTGAACACGTTTAAGAAAATATTTAAAATTCTGAAAAGCATCACTTTTATGGGCAAGAAATAAAGTCCAAGTAAATCTGGAATAATCATCAACAATAACAAAAGCATAACGATTTCTACCAAGACTTTCAATGCGAGATGGTCCAAACAAATCCATGTGAAGCAATTGCAAAGGTCTAGTAGTTGAAACAATATTTTTCGATTTAAAAGATGCTTTTGTTTGCTTCCCTTTTTGACAGGAATCACAAATAGAGTCATATTTAAATTTCAAATTTGGAAGACCAGCAACTAAATTTTGTGAGACCAATTTGTTCAAAAGATGCATGTTGATGTGAGCTACTCTACGATGCCATAACCAAGAATCATCCTCTTTGCTCATTAAACAATTCACATATTCGGGTGAAGAATTTGCAAGATCAACCATATAAATGTTATCCATTCTAAAACCACGAAGGATAATTTTAAAATCGCTACGTCTAAAAACTAAGCATTCATCCGAATCAAATAAAACAAGATTTCCCTTGTCACATAATTGACTTATGCTCAAGAGATTATGTTTTAAACCTTTCACAAGTAATATATGCTTAATGGAAGAAGTTTCATCCTTACCGACCGATCCGATGCCGATAATTTTTCCTTTGTTGTTATCACCAAAAATAACACTTCCCCCTTCCTTGTGTTCTAGTTGAAGGAATTTGGATTCGTCTCCCGTCATGTGCTTGGAGCATCCACTATCAAGGTACCATAGTACACTTGATCCCTTCAAACATACCTACAAAACAGATTAATGAGTTTTAGGTACCCATGCCATTTTGGGTCCTTTTGGGTTAGGCAAATCATAGTGATGTGATTGAGTGTTATGTCTATGTCGTGTAAAACAAGCAGGAGCAATATGTCCAATTCGTCTACAATAATGACAAGTCACGTTAGGATTGTGCATCCTTCTAGGTTGATAGTAATTGGACGGACGAAATTCATTTACTCTATCCTTGACAATATAACTATTGCACAAATCATGAAAATTATTTCTCCTACCATTTGTTATAGGATATGCATCATTTCTAGAATAGTTGTTTCTAGATTGGAAGTCATTTCTAGGTGTTCTAAAAGGTTCAAATTCCTTCTAGTGTTTGGCCTAGAATGTGCATTATTTCTAGCATGATTATTTCTAGGTTGCGATTGATGAAAACCATTTCTAGGTTTGTTGTATCTAGGATGAACATTTGTTTTATTTATCCTAGGTTGAGCCTTAGGTGGTTGGGGGTTGGCTTCAACTTTCTCTTTAGGCTCGTTTCTAAAACCTATGCCATGCTTGGTCGACTTCAAATTAACAAGAACTTCATTCAAATTTTTATGAGAAGAGTTAAACTTATCTAAGGTGCCCTTAAGCCTTTCTACTTCATTTTTGAGATGCATGCAAGAAGTACAATTTCTAGAACTCTCGGGCTTGTCGGCGCTTCTCTTGCCAAAAAATTTGTTTTCCTCTTTCAACTTCTCATTTTCTAAAATCAGTTTTTCCAATTCCTTTTCTTTAAAAGAGAGTTGTTTTTGAAAATCTTTTTCTTTTAAAGATGCATTTTCTTTTATACTCTTAACAGTTTTTGAAGCTTTAATAAATTCGCTATACAACTCATCAAAAGCATTTTGCATTTCTTCAAGGGAAAAGAAATTTTTGGAAGAAATTTGACATACCTCTTCTTTGTTGTCTTCTTGTGCCATAAGACAAAGATTTGCGGCTTCGTCTTCTTCTTCCTCACTTAACTCATCACCGGAGTCGCCTCCCCAAGATATGTATGCTCGTTGCTTCTTGAAGGGTTTCTTCTCCTTTTTAGCATTTGGGCAATTTGATTTAATGTGCCCGGTTTCTCCGCACTCATAGCACTTTATTTGATCTCCTTGCTTTTTGCCCTTTCGTTCATACTCTTTTCGCATGAACTTTTGAAATCTCTTGATAACGAGTCCGAACTCGTTGTCTCCGTCCTCATTATTTTGAGGTTGGCTTGTGCTTGCCTTGAGAGCGATTCTTTGCTTCCTTTGATCATCAACAAGAGGGTTAAGTATAGTAGATTCATAAGTTTTAAGATTACCTCTTAATGCGTCGATGGTGACATTTGAAATGCCAATGGATTCTTGAATCGCGTCGGCCTTGGATCGCCATTCCGGAGTGAGACTTCGGAGAATTTTTCGGACAAGTTCCTTATCCGTGAAGGTCTTCTTAAGAGCATGTAAATCATTTATGATTTTTGAAAATCGTTCAATCATCTCATCGACCTTTTCGCCTTCCTTCATGTGAAAAAATTCATATGCATGGGTTAGGAAATCAATTTTGGCTTCCCATACCTGGTCCGTACCTTCGTACGTAATTTCCAGCTTGTCCCACATTTGCTTCGCCGTTGTGCAACAAGATATCTTCCTGTAATCATCAGCATTTACAGCACAATATAATAAATTAATAGCTTTAGCATTATTTTGCACCTTTCGGACATCATCCGCATCGTATTCATCTTCGGACTTTGGGACCCATTCATTTTCAACCTTCTTGGTTGGAATTTGTTCTCCATTCATTATGACCTTCCAAAGATGAAAACTATTTGATTGTACAAATATTCTCATCCTCTCCTTCCAGTATGTATAATTTGTACCATCGAACAGCGGTGGTCGGGTGGAGCATTGTCCTTCACCTATTCCTGCAAAAGAATCACGAGTAGAAGCCATGGATGTTTCTATCAAACGGTTAAGTCTTCAGAGAGTTGGGCTCTGATACCAATTGTTAGATAATACGCTTAACGCTAGGGGGGGGGGGTGAATAGCGTTATAATAAAAATTAGCGTAAACTTGCGGAATTTAAAAATTGCAAGAAATAAATAAGTGCGATAAGTAAATAAATTAGAACAAACGCACCGATGTATCCTGGTTCACCACAACCCGTTGCTAGTCCAGTCCCCGAGAGACTCTCTCGAGATTTCCACTAACTTGTTAAGCTTACGGGTGCTCAACAAACCGTTACAACTTTAGGACACAAGCCTCAACAACCTTTGCTCGGAGATACAACACTCCAAGACTTCAACCAAGGAAACACAAGTTCCTTCTTACAACACAAGGGACTAACACTTCCCTTCAAGTGTACAAAAACACTTAGCACTCAAACAAGACACTCCTTTAAGAGTAGATATGAGTAAAAAGAATACGCTCAAGATCGCAACAACTTTCGACAAGAATTTGGCTCTCAAAAGCTTATGTAATGAATATAAAATGATAAGCAATAAAGTATGCAAGCTTTAGCAATTGTATGATCAGTTGTTGTGTTTAGAAGACTGAATTGAAGCTGTATTTATAGTTGAAAAACCTTGTATTACCGTTGCCTAATTGCCAATTAAGAATTGCTGATTTTACTCAGTGACAATCGATTGTCAAATTACCACAATCGATTGTTTGCCAGTTCTTCCAAAAATCAATCCCAGATTTTACGCATAACAATCGATTATCTAAGATCAATAATCGATTACTGGCAACGTTCAAAAAATCATTTCCAAATTTTACTTAAAACAATCGATTGTCAGAAATCTACAATCGATTACTCAGCAACGTTCAAAAAATCCTTTTCAGATTTTAATTAAAACAATCGATTATAGGAAATCAATAATCGATTACCTGACGGTATTTGAAAATATTTTGGCAACGGTCAGTTATACAATCGATTATATAAAGTTAACAATCGATTATATATCAGTTTTGAAAAATCAATTTAGACACTGCCTCTTGACAATCGATTAATATAGGTTCACAATTGATTATTTAATAACTTTGAAAAAGTCTGGAAGACACTGCCTCAACACAATCGATTGTCATAAGCTCACAATCGATATTTTTGTGACTTTGAAAAATCTGATGGACACTGTCTCTTCACAATCGATTGTCATTAGCTTCACAATTGATTATTTTGAGTTTTGAGAAACTTTGATGGACACTGCCTCATCACAATCGATTGTCATAAGGTTCACAATCGATTGTCATGCAGATTTGAAAAATTTGATGCTCACTGCCTTAACACAATCGATTGTCATAAGTTCACAATCGATTGTCAAGCAGCTGACTTAAACATAATCGATTATCATAAGTACATAATCGATTATCTTAGTCCAGATTTTAGAGGCATGTTTAAAAATAATTTTGACTAAAGTAAATATGCATTATTTAAAATAATTTTGCTCTAAATTAAATATGCATGATTTGTTAAAAAAATTTTTACGAGAGAAGCCAGGTCTTGAGTTTAAGTTGTCGGATCAAGATCACAATTAAATACCGACTCATATAAAACTTAATCTCGATCTTTGTCTTGTGCTTGAATCTCGTTATATATCAATTTTGCGCTTGTGCTTGGACCTCGTCATATGTCAATTTGCGCATAGTTTGTCATTCATCAAAACCTACAAATATGAACACACGTTTAGTATAATGCCTTGAGAACGTGTTTCCAACATAGTTCAGTGCCTCTTCGGTCACAACAATCTCAGCACTAACCTTCAAAAGTTCGGTTCAAGCTTCGTGATCATAGCTTCTTGAACTGAAGCGCTATCACAAGCTAAGAATAGTTGTACCTTGAAGGTAGGAACTTTGGCCAAATCATCTTTTCCCTCTGAAGCATGAACCTGCCCTCGAGTTCTTTGCTCACTGCAGTCATTCCTAACTCAGTTGGTCTCACCCCTAAGATGTTCTAGGGTCTCCAACTTTTTTTCCAACTACGATTGACAAAGAGTTAACCTCTAAAGTTAAAAAACAGGATGTATACACCTCAGAAGTTAAAAGATGGGACGCGTACTCACTTGGGATGGAAGCTTACCTTCTCTGTGAAGTAGCTCTCGTAATTCAAACTCCGGTACACCTCATATCGCCAGTGTGCCAACTCAACTTCCGTCTCCTTGCAAAGGAGCCTAACCGACCTTCCCTAATCCAGAGCTTTCTGGAGACCAGCTCCATGGCGGAGCAGCTCGGACCTATGCATGTCAAAGCCTGAAAAAGAAAACTCAATAAGGAAGTAAGATTGCTCTGAGAAGCCATCTTTCTTGAATTAGAAACATGGAGTGCAACAGGATCGGACCATCTATCCGTTTTAGAGACTCAACCCCGTTTTGCCGTGCCGTGAGTGTCATCACCCTATAAGTACATTTACAGCTTAATCTTATCTCCCTCTAGCTCAGAAGTTGCAACCCTCCCCCTCTCTAGAATTGCACAACATTGCATCTTGATACTATCTAATACCTATGAAAGCAAGATTAATACTCGAAAAGGGAAAAATGTCTTTCCTAATGAACATGATATAAGGAAAAATTAGAACAGGCACATGCCGTGCTGATTTTCTTCGATCTACTTTGCAACACAGCTCGCTAATTGCTAGCTACCGGAACAAACCAGGCAAATCAAAAACGTCTTCCAGCACCCATGAAATTATTGCATAAATGGAGAAAACATGGTTATGAATCTAACTTTCAGAATGAGAAAGTTTGAGAAAGCACGAAATGCTCCACTCACACATATAGTTCCATTCTTCGAGGAATGGCATAAGTTTCACGCGTATAACATTTGTCGTACGTACTCGAACGAACTGACTTATCCACTCCCAATCTTAGTCTTTCTCATCATCAACAACAACCGGTGTGGACAACCGATACCTCAAGGTTAGTAGAACTCGATGATGAAAAAGTGGGTAAATCATGACGATATGGCTGAGGGTAAATTCAAACCCTGCTTTCTTTGTAAAAAACCTCATTATCAACACTATTTTCTAAAACAACGGGTGTATCTGTGCAATGGTAACTCAATTCTTCACGTAGAATTCAAGCACAACCCTTGCGAGAGGTCCCACTGTGAAAGCATACGGATACACACTCAGGAATCCATTGGCAGGGTCTGTGATATCCTCGCCCAGAGGAAGCAGCTTAACCCTGCCTCCTCCCCCCATCTGTAGTCTCTCCTCATCAACTCAAGCTTCTCCTCTCTTATAAAAGACATAGTCTTGAAGGTTAACTCCCCCAGGTCCTGACCACTAGGAGAGAAACTCACCCCTCTCTGCCTCGACTAACCCCAAAGTAACAGTTATGGCTATGGCTAGACTAGAAGAGCTAAAGCGGGAACCTACACAAACGCTCTAATGGTATTGTAAGGAAGGACTTAACAATGAACTTGAAGGATAGATATCTAAAGTAGTGAGGTCTCCAAAGAAGTGGAAGGAACCCCATATATATGTAGGGAAACAACAACGATCTACCTATTGAATAAAGGCCTCGGGAGGCTAATGACTTCGATGCGTGTCCCGAGGTTGTACATGACCTCGAGGACCTTCGCAAACAAGAAGTGAGGCTTATAGAATCCAATGGTATCATCTCTAGTCCCGAGGTAGTACTCGACCTCAAGGACTTACAAAACCAAGAAGTTAGGCTTAAAGAAGCCAATGACATCATCTCCAGTCTTGAGGTTGTACTAGACCTCAAGGACCTCCATCAGCATGTAGTTAGGCTTCGAGAATCCTTCAGCATCATTAATGATTTCAAGATGGTATCCGATCTCGAAGATTTCCCTCAAGAAGAAAAACGGGCACTTCGAGCTCCGTCCGTAAAGGCTCGTTCTCAAGAAACCACCTAAATCTAGGTAACATCTCATCTAAGACTTATCTACGATGCCTTAAAAGTTTATCTACACCAAGCTCAACGAGAATTTTCAGATGCATAAAGATGACCCTCACTTAGAGATTGCTCTCAAGATCCAAGTCTCGATGTACTTTTTTATGTGAATCGATAGTCTTGATGGCTCGAATAAATCAGATCAATTCAGGAATGGTTCGAGCAATGACGGTAGGATCAGAGAGGAGCAGTTTATGTCTAAGAAAGACCGAGAAGAATACTGACACCCAATTTAGATATTGGCAATCATCAGTAAAGACATACATGCTGAATCCCACAAAGATAAAAGAATTTTGCAAGTATAAAAGGCGGATGTCAAGGAAATATCATTATATTCATAAACATTATCTTACAATGGCCTTCGATGGGTCCTGTCATATGATTACAAAAGCTTGCAAAGGGTACCTACATAGAAATATATGATCGAATGGATAAGGTATAGTAAAAGACTGTAAGCCTTTTAAGGGTGTGACTTTTGCATCAGCATCTTCGAATATCATCCCCTCGGGAAGATAAACTTACAGACAATATCTTTCAATGTGTCATCTCCCTAAGAACCTCATCTCGACCCCCCAAAATGGCATCTCTAAAGGAGAAGATTTAGTAGGGGAAATCAAGGATGTAGAGCAAAATGATGAAGAAGAAGCCAAAAGGAGCAAAGACGTGGCTGGGTAAAAAATCTTGGTACTGTAAATTTCGCCAATACTACTATAAAGCCTTATCTTGGGACATTACCCTGGAACGGGATGCAACAGTTAGTAGATAGTGTCGCCACACTCCAAAGAATCCAAAAGAGGTATAATGTGAGTTCCAGGATAGGAGGTTGAGTAGTGGTGTATATTTGGGCACCCTCATAAGCAACGATGCAGAGTCCGAACGTCTTTCTAGACCAGAAGAAGTCAGTTGCCCCCGTATTATCACCTCGGAGCGACATCATTAGCAATAATAACAACAACAACAAAAACACTTAATGCGCTCAACTAAGGGAAGTTCAGGGGGAAAGCATTAGAACGATAAATATAAGTATGGCCAGATGATAGTGAGGCCACTGACCTCAATCATGGCGAGTGATGGATAGGGATGGGAAGAAAAGAAGATGTTGGAAATATAGGAAGCACTTGGATGAAATGTTAATCCAATGAAGCTCTCACTTATAGAAAAGGAGGAAGCGTAATCGACAGCGACATTATAATCCTTGGAAAATGCAACAACGGAAATGTTTAATGCGTATTTGGGAGCAAAATCGACGGTATAATTATGGCACTGAGGAATAAGAAACCGCAATGTTTTCAATTGTCTTGAAAAACAAGACAACGGAACGTTGTCAGTTGTCATAAAGGCTTATGTCACATATTGCATCAATAGTATGATGTAATCACATGGTTCCCAGAGAGTCGGGCATCAAATCCGTTTCATATTGCTTCGTTCTTTGAAATGCGAAGACTATCTATGTGCATCAGAATTGAAGGGACCAATTTTCCGCCATTAAGGCATTTAGGAAGATCACCTTAAAGCCTCGGGGCTAGGAAGATGCTCTAGAGTATCATTCCTAGGAGCTCGTTGGCACCCGGCTTAAAGAGAATATCGGCTGAGGCTAAAAGTAAAAATGGGGAGGTCCCAAGAAACACGTCCTGCTCTGACAAAGTATAGCCAGCCTACTCTGGACCCAGATTAGGGTGTATATATTGTTGTCCCATATCAACATCTTTAAAATTAATGTATATCGTACAGCATAAGGTTTCCCCCCTTCTATATAAAGGGGGTTTTATCATTTTGTAAGAAATTGTTGGTGCTCCAACTATTCAACATGAAATTTATGATAACTCTCTCTCTCTCTCTTTTCTTTCTAACATACTCTCTCGATATTGTTGCTCTTATTTACTATCTTACTACTTGTTATTTATTTATTGCTTATCATTGTCCATAAAGAGCCTCATTTAATTTTATCGTGATTGTTCCCCGACTGCCCCTAATAGCTCGAGCCCGAGCTCGCGAATCTACGTTGAGGCCCCAAACCGGATAGATTTAGACCTCGAATGGCTTATTCGTTTGATTGTAACTCCATTTCAGCTCACGCCTCGTACTTAAACTTCACACGTATAACATCATTTGCTTTACAATAAGAATAAAAATAGATCACGTATTTCTAGAGTCCCTTCAATATATTCAGTAGATATTAACATTTTCACGGTAAACAACATTGTTGATTTCAAGATCATCTGGATGCTAAGTTGTGGCTCATTTATTTAGTTTTTCTTAGTAATTTCTCTATCCTAAAATTGATTTTTGGCCTGGTCGCTTGGGAATTCTCTGGGGTAACCTTTATTGAGCAGTCTGGATACTTCTTCTGGGAGATGGTGGAAATCCTCGGCTCTATGACCGTGCATGTTATAAAATTAGCACACTATGTTATGATTCCTTTGTGAAAGATCCAATTATACAGGTCTGGACCATCTGGCACTTTTGAGTTTACTGATGGCGAACACAATGTCTGATACAATGCTTCTGATAAGAGAGGTGCCTCTATTTGCCTCGCGTTCCTATCAAATCCTGCTCTGCTGATGAGTTCTCGAGGATTCTATCATCACTCGATCCTTCAATCTTTGCAAGGTGGATTGCGCCTCGGGGCATTCCTTCTATCTTTGGTGTATGGCTGGTACTTTCTTTATTCGTCTTTGGCTCCTTCTTCAGAAGACTGCTTGGGTATACCGAGCCCGGGGCAGCTCCTAGCTGGTCTACCTCGACCTAGATCTTTGACTGGTATCTATTGTAAATGTCTGACCAGGTTCTATTTCAGCTGCTTCGAACCCACCAAGCTTTGTTACTTCAGATGGTGAGTTAATGCCTGCACTGCCCAGACATCAGAGACTTGCAGTAGTTCCATTCGTTCCATTTGTATTGAGATAGGAATTCTCGCAGCTTCTCATTCTCCTTTTGCTTGATTTTGAAGACGTCAAATTTCCTTGGGTCAACCTTGATGGCCACAACAATTGCCTTTATGAAGGAATCTACCAACATGGCAAATGAATCTATAGCATTTGGGACCAGGTTTTGATACCACATCATTTCCCACTTAGGAAGTCTTTCCCCGAATATTCCCTTATGTAATTGTTCTTTACCGCACAAATGTAAGTAGTAACGTGCTCATTGGGTCCAAGGTACTATTATATTTTTGAATATTAGGCATTATGACCTTCTTAAGAATGGATTACGGGGCCGCTTCCTTTGGGAACGACTTTTGTGCGAACTTCATGGAGTCCACACATTTAAACGACCCTAGAGTTATAAGATTTGACCTTCCTATCATTGGCTCCTATCATTTTCTTGCCCGGTTGGATCTTTATTCTGAGTTCCTCGAGCCTCTTTAAGATGGCATGATCGTCGACCTATTACTGCCCGATCTCTTCGGTACCTGCTCGGCTGGGGGAGTCATCCCCGGTGCTACAGTGCTAGTAGCATTCACCTAATATTGTAACAATAATTAGATTTATAAATGATACTCTAAAAATACGTGATCTATCCTGTGCTAGTTTGTAAGGGTAGTTACTGCTAAGATGTAAAGTAAAATGTTAAAGATTGAGTTAACCAATGCAGTAATTGGACCTGTAAGTTGATGCTTCCTAGATGCAAAGCATGACAGTAGGTACCTTAGAGTCGAGCCTCGAGCCTATCTCAAGCTTAGTGAGGGCAATCGAGAAGGGGACAACAAGCAAAGATATAGATAATAAAGGATCTATACTGCCAATCTTGAGCAAAATAATGAAGAACAAATGAATACACAATAAAATTCTAAGGCCACATCGAGTGGAGAAACATCAATAGTTTACAAGGTAGGGCGAGTCCCCCATATATAGGCAACGAGACTAGGTATACTACATGTACATTACTTGCAAGAGTACAAGGATAGGACGACTTGATGCAAGACCTCACTGTAGGCTCCAGATAAGTCGGACCTTACATGTATAGCCATGTGCCTAGTAGATTTCCTCTTTTATCGCGATCTTGAACCTTTCTTCCTTCGAGTCAGACCTCGACGAGCCATAAGGCTGAGAACTCGATCGTGGCGTTTCACCCTCGGTGCCTCGGGGAAGGCTTCCATAATGTCAAGATTGAAAAAAATCAAGTCTGCTGATTTTGCTACGTACAGATAGTCTCCAAGATTCTCATGATGAAGTGATGGGAAATAATTCTCACACTCGATTCCTCGAAGCTCCTTTTAACGAAATCATGCTACCGATTTGGATCGCGGTGCAATCTTTTTAATAGACGGCGTATCTTCGGGGACTTTGTAATCAAATATCGTGACCCCTCAGGGGCTATTGTTGATTGATGCTATTTAACTGGGACGTAAGTGTTTGCCATGATTTCTCACCGACCAACATGGGTTCTTTTGGTCCCTATGAGCATCTGATTTTTGCCTCACATAAATAACTCCTATAAAATTCTTAGATTAAAGATTTTTCTTTTTAATTATTTGATTTTTAGGATTTTTTGCATAATTTTCATGTTTGTTAGATTTTTTGTGTACATTTTTAATTTAGTTAATTTTAAAAAAATGCAAAAAAAAAAAAAATAATGCATTTTCATTTAGGATTTGATTTTGCATATTTTATAATATAATAAGGATTTTACAAAAATACAAAATCTAAATTTTTTTATTTATTTTCTCCCTGATTAGTTTTACCTTTTAATTTTGTTGGTATTTAATTATCTATGTTAATTACGTTTTAATATAATGAAGTAGATTATTTTAATTTTGAGGATTTAATTTAGTCTTATTTTAATTTTAGTTTTAATTTTTTTAATATTTGAAGCGAAAAGAAAAACGAAAATCAACAAAAATTGAGTCCCTTAAAAAATGACCAATTTGGGCCAAAAACGCCCAAGCCAAAATAATTAACACTCCCCTGAACCACTCGAGTAATTAACCTGGTCCGGTCTCTCATCTTAGACAACCCAAACAACATCGTTTTGGGGCCAATAATCTGAGCCGTCGAGGTTTTATCGATCCAACGATTGGGAAGCGTAAGTCACTAACTATATAAGTGTCCAAACGGACCATACCCGCTCAAAACCCCCTACACCTCTCGTCTCATCTCTCACAGTCAAACCGTAGAGACCACCCTAAACTCGACCGCCCATCGCCATTCACCGAAGGCTGGAAATTGCCCACGACGGCGGCGGAGCTCCGATGGACTCAAATTAACACCCTATAATCCTCTCCTTCTCCTTTTTCCTAATCTTAAAACCCTATCGCTCGAATCCCTCCCCAACTTCTCGAATATCACTCCGAAACTTCGACTATCCGCCGTGACCAGCGGTGCCACCACCCAAACACCACCATGTTAACACCACACGTTCCTTATCACCCCCTCATCATCAAAATCCGTATAACTGCCCTCGAATCCTACTCAAACTCCTCAAATTTTAAATCAAAATTGGAAACCATCAAATTTTCAAAAAGGTCCGGATTAGTGGAGTTTTGAATTTCTGTGTTTAGAATCGAGTTTAGCTGTGTATTCTCAGATGAGAACACACAATTGAAGTTTATTCCGTCCTTAAATTTACAGATCCGTCGAAAGTGATGTTTCAAAGAAGGTGCATGTAGTTTTAATAAAGGTACGAATGGTCTTTTTATTTTTAACTTTTTATTTTTGCTTCTGCTTCTTACTTTCTTATCTTTCTTTGATTCCCTAAAAAACACTTTGCATACATTTATTTAGGTCAGACCCGTTTTTTTAGTTTTAGTTAGTTAATATTAAGAGAACTCATTACAAAATTCAAAGTGTTGTGGTTAATTAGTTATGTGTATCTGTTCATGCATGATTGGTTTCAGTAACCCTAGTCCATTAACATTGTTCATTATATTAAGTCTGATGAATAGGTTGAATAGTTTAGGGTTCAAACTCTCAAAATGATTGCGTTCTGGTTAAATTGGCGCCAAATCTTAATTGGGTTGTTTGTGTGCATCTTGAAATCTTTATTGGCCCATTTAGAAGAAGAAAGGCCAGCTCCAATAGTGTAAAAATCCAGGTCTATTGGCCTTGGGTCTATTGGCCTTGGGTCAATTTGACCCAGGTTGGTTCGTCAAAATTCTTTTCAAAAGTTTCAAGTGTACTTAAGGCAATGCACTTAAAGAATCTCTACATATATGAAATAAGAAGCTTCAAGGTTAGGTTGTCAATTTGAATTAAAGCTTTTGGGTATTATAACTTGGGTAGCAAGGTATAAAATAAAGGACTAACTCTCAAAAAGAAAACTGAAGAAACGTCTAAAAAGGGAAAAAACAAAAATCTGAAGTTGCCCTAGTTATAAAGGCATTGTTACTTGAGGCTAAAGGGAGATTTCAGTTACTGAAACCCCATAAAAAAAAGCTCTAGGCGGCTAAAGGTTCTAAAAGAAAATACAGTTCCACTGCTTCTACTCTGATTTCTTGAAGCTTCACTAATTCTGAAGCATTTTCTAGTTCATTCAAGGCTTAAAAATCGATTGAATTTGGCTTTAAGGTAAGATTTTGATTTTTTGGGTTTGCATTCGAGTGAATTTTGGTAGGCTAGTTGAGCACTGTTTTTGATTTCGTTTTTTTTTAAATCTAGTTTGCAGTGGGTATTGTTCGAGCGAGGTTGCCTTCTATTATTTTGGCACTCGATTTGGTTGAGTTGTGTTGCTGCTGGGATTGAATGTTGTTTTACTCTGCTGATCCTCATTGTTTTCCTTCTTTGAATATCCAGGTCTTCACTTCACCTCTTAATGTAAGAGATTGGTAAACTTGAAGTTGGCTTATTCAAATTGGGATTTGTTGTTAAGCGGTGATTTAAATAATGAATTTATACCTTTCAAGCTAGTTAATCTGTGTGTTTGATTGGGTTGCAATATACCTGAATAGTGTGCTTTCATTTTTGTTGTTTAATTCCTCATGATGCTTTTAAGGTTTTGAGTAGTATGTTAGTATGTATATTTTGTATTAAAAGTGACATAGACCTTACTTGGACATTAGATCTCTTGTGTTCTGCCTCAATGAGTATTGAGGGGTCAAAGTTATTTTCATACATGTTGTATTGTTATCTGCTTGTTAATTCTCTTGTGGAATATGGTATTCAAATTAATGATGGGCTAAAAGAAGCATTTAGCATATTCGTGAGTTGTTTTCTTTTACTTTAGTCATGGCTAATAAAAACTCTGTTTCCTCATAGTTTGCATAGCTTGAAGCATTTGTGTTGTATTTTGCATAATTATGTTTTCTTATTGTTAGTTGATAAATTAGATTGTTAATTGATTGCAAACAAAATCATTGTTGAAATGTCATATAATTGCCCAGCAATGAATAAAAAAATTGACCCCAAAGTTCAATTGTACATGTATTGGTCTCTATGTTTGGCTTTCTAAATTTGCGTCCAAATATTTGCCAATTCAGATGCCCATTTGTGCCTAGTGGATACTCATTGTTGAATCTGTCACCCAGAACCAGCAAGTTTGTGAGTTTGGGCTCACTCTACGGCTCAGGCACGACAGTCCTTTTCTATATCGAGTCATTTCCTTCTTATCAGGCCACTAGTTCGCTTGTGTTGGGATCAGACCCCTTTACTTGAAATAATTAGCTCTTTATCATGTGAGCTTCTAGGTAGTCTGGGTGAAAATTTTGAGATATGCCATTTAGCAAATTTTCATGGCCTCCCGCAACGTAAATATCGCGTTAGTCACTTTACGCGCGTTCTTCAATAATTTTACATTCCTTCAAATCGGGTGTGCATTTCATGTGACCCAAATCCAAAATCCTAAAACGTTGGATAAGTCATGTTTTGGATGCCGGTCCATTTCATGTGATGCAATCCAAAGACATATTTTAAACGATATTCAATTTCCTTAAAAATAAATAAACACTGATAAATAATTTAAAAGGAGCCATAGGGTTGAACGTGTATTAAAATCAGATAATAGGCCAATTATGTTGGTTTAAGAGACCGTGCTAAAACCATGGAATTCGGGGAAGCCTAACAACTTCCCTCGAATTAATTGAATTCCTTACGCAGAATTTCTAGTTTGCAAACTTCAAAAGGAAATTCGATTTTTTCTCGATTTGGGATTAAAATAAACCGGCTACTTGGGACACTAGAATCAAGCCTATTCCTAGTGGCGAATCTAAAAATTTAATAAAATCCCATTTCAAATTATGGCACTTAAATTGGAAAATCATCCATATATACTATCATTCGGGGTGGTGTCTGAAAAAGGAGGTGTGACAGTTCTGGCAACTCTGCTAGGGATAAAAGGAACCCAGAACGTCGGTTCTGATTTCAAGAATTCGAGCTTAGAATAGTTTTTATGATTGGCTGATTTCCTACACGTTTTAGCCTAATGTGCTAATTGTTTTTACCGCTTTGATATTTCGTGAATTATATATATAAACTTCTACGAACCCTTCCTATCTCTGAGTTTTCTACATCATGGGGATGGGTGCACTTTGTGTGACTTCTCTTCTGTTTAGAGTCTTATCACATTCTAGAACGATGTTCGAACAAGTTTCTAAGCCGGCGAAGCTTCTATATCCTCGGTATGCTGCCTCCCCCCCCCCCTCCCAGCTTGAGTTGTCCTCTCTAGTAAGCCATGTCTAGAACAATAATTCTAGATTTTAAACCTAGTATCACAAAGCCTCAAGTTGGATCCTTAGTAGAAACATTCTTTCACGTGTATTTGACTTAGGGGACTCAACATAGGGGTTGGGTCTGTCTAGGACAGGTGACCTGAAATGAAAGACCATCCTAATATATCGTACTTGCTACTTGTGCATTTATTTGCTTCAAATCTGCATGTTGATCGGCTTATAATGGGAGAGAGTTGAAAAAGGAATAGTAGAGGTTGATCACGTTTTTCAATGTACCCAAATCAAACAAAAACTCTGCCGGAATTTGGAAAAAAAAAAGAAAAAAAGGGAGGAAAAGGAAAAAAGGAAAAATGAGAAAAAGGGAAAAAGAAAGTTGGTTTAGTCAAATCTGCCCGAACTACGCCAGTTTGATTCTCACCTACTGTGGGATACGTATGCAAACCCCATCAGGTCAAACATCCCTTTATGGCAAAATATCCAAAAGCAACAATTTTTTTTCATGTTAGTCACAAATAAGTCGGGTGTTGCCATTCTTGTTCAAAATAAGCCGAGTGAGCCCAAATGAGCGCTGGAAGGCTATTTTTGCAAGAACAGCCACCTTGGGTCATTTTCAACGGCTAGTAGCCATAGCTTTTCAATCTTCTTCTGCGAAGTGCTAAAAGGCCATATCACCAAAGCTAGTGTTTCGTTTTTCAAAAAATGAAAATTTAACAACAAAATATTATTATTAAGATAAGTCATTAAATCGCCTTAAGAAATGTGTAGGATGAGCACGAATGAAATTGAACCCTTCACAGTCCTTAATGAGATCCCCTTGAAGGTCAACATGTTGTGGAATGAACTAGGACAAGGCAGTAGAGAAATAGTGCAAAAAGTTCTGGGAGGCCATGTTCGGACTATTGAACATCAAACCAAGGTAGGACATAATGAAGCTTTAATACCTTTATGGGACCAGACTTGCAACATGTTATGTTTCTTTGACTTTGGGCTCACACCTACACTGGAGGATGTTGCGGGTTATGCGAGTCTTAATGCAAATCTTAAAAGTCAATATCCGCTATCACCAAGACCGGTATCCCCCCACATATTCCTGGATTTGCTAAGTATTAGTGGGGATGTGAAGAATAGAAATCTATCCGATGGTTATTGTACACTCCAGTTTTTGTAATGGTAACCCCCGAGGATTTCAAGAGCCGAACATTGGTCTAACCCACGGCAAAAATAAAGACAAGTTGGAGGCAAGACGTGGTTTAGCTTTCACGGTAACCTTTATAGGTGTTGTGGTTTGTCCCCGGAAAGATGGGAACATAGAGGTAGGTCTTGTAGGAACGGTAATTGTTGCAATCAAGAAATCCAACATCACTATGGTTCCTCTAATCATTGTCGAAACCTATCGAGCTTTGACTATCTATCGGGAATGGGGAAAGTTCTACCAGGATTGTAATTTCCTACTTCAATTGTGGATGCAAGAACACCTCTGTCACCGAGTTGGGTACATGAAATATGGTTTGACCGGTCTGAGCTGCATTGAAGCATTTGAAAATCGGGTAGCAGGTATTGAATTCCCTACATGTATTGAAGGTTGGCTTATAACGTTGAGATCCTTGACTGACGACAAAATTTAATGGGCATTTGGATGTCTTCCCGTCATCAAAGCGGTGTACATGTCGGCTGAAGTATCCTATATACTCTTGATGGGCATTCAGAGCATCCAACATTATGCTCCCTACAGAGTGTTGCGCCAGTTAGGAAGATTTCAAACTGTCTACAATAATGAATATTTGAACAAACATGCCATTGTACTGGGCCCAAAAGCTGCATTTCTAGAAGGGAAGATTCGCCAAGTGTGGAATGAGTGTAGGTTTCTTGAAAATAAAACCATAGTGCATGATCCAGATAGAGGTGAAGCGGACCCTAACTATCTGGACTGGTTCAGAAAGAAATTAAAAATTATTGATGCAAAGAGACCACATGTCCAACAATTCACAGTTGAGGCACAACCGCAATGGGGATGGTTGATCAAAGAGAATGAATACATGGAAAATATAAGCAAATTTAAAAGGCAAGTCATTGCGCTTCAATTTGAAAATAGTGGTCAAACCGAAGCCGACGAGGGATAAAAGAAGAAACTGACTCAAGAAAATGAGGCCCTTAAAGTTCATATCAGAAAGATGAAAACATCTGCCAATAACCCGGAAAGAAGTCGGCATGATGAGAGACTTATAAGTCGACTAAAAAAGAATGTCCTTGAAAATTAATAAAACTTGGAAAAGTCTGAAGATAGTCTTGAAAAAATCCGCGCATGATAGATAAAGAAAGCAGAAGAGCGGCCACGATTTGTGCAACAAATGAAGAGAAACTATGAAAGGACCATTACCATCCTAAGAAAAAAGGTAACCACTCTTGAAGATGAGGCAACCAAATGAGCCAAAGATTTTAAGGCTGATAGGGAGCACTATTATAATTTGATGGCTAAAATGGAGGAAGAAATACAGCAAATGCAAGATCAACACTTTCATGACTCCCAAGTGTTAGAAGCTCGAAACCGGCAGATAGGGCGATTACTCAGAGTAAAAGGTAGAATTAGAGAAATGATCAGGACCATCACTGAATATATTACCATGAAATGTCAAGCATGCGAGGACATGCCTCGTACCACCTTCTTCACCATAGCAATGACTTTTGTCTGGCAAGATATGAGTGATTTGGAGCAATTAAAAGGGGATCTCATACATAAGCTCGCGGTGAGGTAGAATGATGCTTCGCGGGCCCTAGTAGTTGAAACAATAATGTATTCCTAATTTTTTCAATCATTGAGTTCGTATTTTTGCATTATGTTGAGAGCCTTCCAAGAAGAACAGTATTTAACATATTTTTTAATAGAAGTTCATCAATGAAAATCAAAAATTCCCAGAAAGTGTCTCTTTACTTTTCGTATTTATTTACCGAACTACGCATGATCTGATTTACGCGACGCCGTGATACGTAGGAAATCCTTATTGGATCCAGCCATAATCTTATAAATAACTCAAAGTTTCATGAACAAGTATCATCGTTATCCTTGTTGATGAAATCCCTTGAACATCGAAAGTACTAGTGAAGACCCTCAATAAGGCATGCATGCCGACTGAGACTTCCGTAGAGCTATAACAAAGAATGGCAGTAAGAGTTTTCGCTGTCAACCAAATTTCATTCAGCAAAATAAGTTGCCCCAGAAGGGGCTACACATAACAAAGCCTTGCACTTAACTGTCAAATGTGAAGGATACTACGTAAAAAGGGTTATGGTGCATGGAGGTTCTGGGGTGGACATCTTCCCACTCTCAACACTACAGCGCATGGAAATTGGGACTAGAAGGATTCGTCCCAACAATGTCTGCGTACGAGATTTCGATGGTATCAACATTGGCCTCTTATCTTTAAAATTAAATTAAATTCATCAATTTAGCAACCAACCTTGTTATCTAGTTTGATAAAATAAATAAATAATTGAATAAAAATCGACCAACCTTGGTCTCTAGTTTCTAGATTTTAAAATATAATATTTGGATTAGCGACCGAAGTTGGTCGATTTTTAATGATATAATAATAAATAAAAAAATATATTTAATATTTAGAGACCAACTTTGATCGTCAAATTTATATTATTAAATTAATAAAGCAATCAAAGTTGGTCTCTATAGTCAGAATTCAGAATATTTGTCCATTTACCTTAGCGACCATAGTTGGCCCCTAAATAAAAGAGACCATCAATATAGCTACCAGGCCTTTTTGGTCGCTTCTTAGTCTATAAGCGACCAACTTTGATCGCTATTTTCAGTCGCTTTTGCCCGGATTTCTAGTAGTGGTACATTAAGTAGTAATCCAATTAAGAATAATGGGCAAGACTACGAAAATGAAAATGATAAAAGAGTATCAACCGGATGATAGATGAATTTAGTTGGGACTGCAAAAATATTTTGCATGTTTGACAAAATATTTTTTACGTTACATTGTATTTTATGTTTTCATGGAACGTGTAATAGAGAACTAAAGGCTCAATTATTATGAGATATTTTTACCTTTTGGTACAAAAATGACATAAGAGTAACATTTAAATGAAGGACAAAATTGTTACTTAGATTTAAATGGATATTTGATCTTTTAATTTTACGCTTTGACAGCTCCTTTTATAATATAGTATATTTTAAAATTAATTGTCAATTCGAATTTTACAAAAATACAAAAAAAATCTTTATATTTGCATTGATTAGTTTTAGCTTTGAAATTCATTAATTTTTTCTTTAAATTGGTATTAAATTGTTTTAGTTAATTAGAGTTTAATGTAATTGGGTAGATTATTTAAATTCTGACGATTCAATTCAAACTTATTTTTATTTTCGTTTTTATTTTTGAAAAGAAAAGAAAGTAGAAAATCAACAGAAATTGAGTCCCTTAAGAAATGCCCAATTTGGGCCAAAAGCGACCAAGCCAAAATAATTAACCCCCCCCCCCACCGCTGAACTAGTTCAATAATTAACCCGGTGCAGTCTCTCATCTGAGACAACCCAACGACGTCATTTTGGGTCAAATAATATGAGTCGTCGAGGTTTCATCGATCTAGCTGTTGGGAAGCTTAATACACTAACGATATAAGTGTCCAAACGGACCCTACCCATCACAGAACCACTTACCCCTCACAGAACCCCTTACCCATATCGTCTCCTCTCTCACAGCCAAACCCTAGAGACCACCTTGAACTGCGCCACCCACAGCCGTCTGCTGCCAGCCAAAAATTGCCCAAAGAAGAACTTAGAATTGACTAGCTTGAAAGATTCCTACATTACTTTTGACCATCTGTACAAGAGGGACGACCATCGCAAGTCCTACCTTACTTACCTGGATGAATTCGCCCTCATATCATTGGGGAAAATCCACAGAAGAGTTTTACTCTTTATGTTTTTTGGAGAGGATTTATTTCCTATTAAGATGCCTAGGGATCATACTAGACTAGCCATGGTCACCAAAACCTTAATGGAAGGAATTAGCGGGCAGCCTTTTTGCATAGTACCTATGATCGTTGCAGAGATATACCGAGATTTGGAGAACTGTCAACGATGGGCCAAACACTTTGAAGGTTGTAGCTTAATGCTCTAACTCAGGCTCATAGAGAATCTCTTAATAGGTGAATATCGACAAGAGATCCAACATAGGGACTAGGAATATCATAACGCCTTCCATCAGCCAATGTGAATGAACTATATGCCTAACATGTTTGCTCAACCGTAAGATGCCAAAGGATGGGTAGAATTTTTGGAAATCCGAAAAAGGACCAAGTACAATGGATGTTAGAATGGTTCCCCATTGAAGATTTTGTTGTCCGATCTCGAGATGCATCGTTTCTTATACTTATTGGTCTGAGAAAAACTTATTCTTATGTCCTTCTTCGAGTCATAAGGTAGGCTGGAAGAAAGCAAGTTGTACCAAGGGTTGTAACTTCTCCAACTCTGGCTCATGGAGTATCTCTTAATAGGTGAATATCGACAAGAGATCCAACGTAGTGACTGGGAAGATCATAATGTCTTCCATCAGCCATTGTGAATGAACTATATGCCTAACATGCTTGCTCAACTAGAAGATGACAAAGGATGGGTAGAATATTTTTAAAATCTGAAAGAGGACCAAGTATAATGGATGTTCGAATGGTTCCCCGTTTAATAGTTCGTTGTCCGATCTCGAGATGCATCGTTTCTTATACTCATTTGTCTGAGTTAAACTTATTCATATGTCTTTCTCTGAGTCATAATGCACGCCGGAAGAAAGCAAGTTGTACCTAGGGTGGACAAAATAAGTCACTTTAGTGCTGACTTTCAGGATGACGATAGCCCTCACAAGTGCAAAGCCAACACATGTGGCACTGCAAAATCGTCATAGGAAGAAACTATTGAACCACACAGGTACCATGCCAGATATACTATATACTATCCAAGCTGGTTGGAAGATGATCACAATGGGTTAGAACAACCGAGGTTTGTTCGAGGTCGCATGATCATTGATGAAAAGGTTGAAGCATAAGTAAAGTACAACCAACTGCGCAAGAGGATGCAGAAATTCGAAAATGAGCACCGTGAAATACAAGAAGCCAATCAAAAGTTAATTGGAGAATGGAAGGGTATTGTTGTCAGCGCCAACAAACGACTGATCTGTTTGGAGCGGGGGGGGGGGGGGATCGTAGAGTTGGAAAAGAAGTTTCTGAGGAGGGTCGAAGATCGCCAAGTTGTCGAAGAAGATTATGGTGTATGTCTGGCCAGAGCCTACTTGTTGCTAGGATTGTGCGAGTTAGGAGAGATCTACAAACGAGCCAACATTGCCGAATATGGGAAGGTCCTTCTAGGACAAAATAGATAGGAGTTTCTTTTCCCTTTGAAATGTAATAAGCCTTGCGACCATTAGTTACATTTTATTCAGTATCGTTTTGGGATTTATCTTACTTTCTTATCAATAAAATGAGGCATTTAGCATTCTATGTTCTCCAAATTTTACTTGTTGATAAGCCTACCTTAGGCACAACGAGGTCCCCATAATTAGGACACGCTTAATATTTCTTGCACTACGTATTTAAATATTGCAATATCTTTTCTTACAACCCTTACAAACTTGCTACCTTTTTCTTTTTGTTTTTTATTTATTCCTCTCCCCAAAGGATAGCTTGTGAAATGTGGCATCATCATTATATTCCACAAGATGCAAAAGCCCTCCTCCTAGTCCTATCAGAAGCAGGAACAAAGGAAAGATGGAAAATTTAAGTAGCATTAGAAAGGAAAACTCAGTTGAACGGGTAAAGGTTACTCAGGGTGTTCAGCTTTCCAAGGAGAATGCCTCTCAACTAGAACAAAAGTTACTAAAGTTCCAAGAAGAGCTTAACAAAGTCCGGAATTTGGCGAATCGATCATTTTCCCTTACTACTCCAGAAGTCACTCAGAATCCTACACCTCCACAAAATGTCTGAAACCATCTCACTCCTCACCACCACTGCAACACTTGCCAGACACCCAACAACACTCCGTTGCTCATCCGCAAACCATCGAACGCAACAAATAACCATTACCACAACAACACCTCCATATATGTGGAAATCGTGCATGTCTCACGCATACTTGAGTCTGATGACAAAGAATTTCTTATCAAAATTTTGGCTAAAGATCATAAGAAGTTGACCACAAAGATCAAGGGCGTTGAAGGCGGTAAGGGAATTGAGGGACTAAACTACGAAGATTTATGCATACAACCCGATGTCAAACTACTCGAGGGGTACTAACCCTTAAAGTTTGAAATGATTGATGATACAAGAGATCCCAGGGTTATCCTAAGAATATACTGCAACAAGTTGGTTGGAGTAGGAAAAGAAGAAAAGATTCGCGTGAAGCTCTTTATGAGAATTATGAAAGGGGATGCTCTATCTTGGTACATTAGCCAAAATCCGAAGAACTGGTCAAATTGGGTGAATATTGTATCAGACTTTATGGGCAGACTAAGATTCAACACAGAAAATGCACCAAATATGCTGTACATCCAAAACATAAAGAATAAACCTACGGAGACATTCCATGAGTATTCTAATCAGTAGAGATCTGAAGCTGGTAAGGCTAGATCAGCTTTAGAAGAATAACAAATGAACAGGTTTTTTATCCACGCTCAAGACCCACAGTACTACGAAAGAATGATGCTGATTGAAGGCCAGAAATTTTCTGACATTATTAAACTAAGGGAAAGGATCAAAGTAGGTATCAAAAGTGGTATGGTCACTAGCTTTGAAGCATTGCAAGCCACAACAAGGCTCTGCAGTCCGGTGGTACATCCAAAAAGAGGGACATAGGTTCCATAATGGTTGCACAGAGAACGAAATCACAAGTCAAATACCAAGCTTACCCGATATTTCCACTCACATATCCATCTATTCAAAATTACCAAGCACCTTTGACTTCTTACCAAGCTCTACCATCTACTTACCAATCGCCTCCACCACCCGCATATCAGCCTACTCTACCCAAATACTCAAAACCCGCAGACGTCTACCACGCCTACAAAACTCAACCGTCCCAGCATCAGTCACCTCTCCCTCGCTAATATTTCCATAGACCCCGACCAAACTTCGACTGCAGACCTCCTAAATAATACACTGCCATTGACGTACCAATCGACCAGCTATATAAAAATCTCAAAGCTGCTGGTTATGTCACTCTATCCCTGCCGTAAACCCTAAAAACCCCTCCTAGTGGTTAAACCCAAAAAACAACTGGTGTATACCATTCCAGCATGAAGGGACATGCCATTGGCAAAAGTCGCTCCCTTAAGGACAAGATCCAGGCTTTGATAGACAACAAGATCATTGTGGCAAATGATCCTTCCCCAAAAGTCCATAACAACCCTCTACCAGACCATAAGGTGGAGGTATACATATGATCGAGATAGAGGATGATTGGGTCCCCGAGGGATCAATAGGGCTGGTAGAATAAGGAGACGATCCAAAGAAACCGCAGTCACTCTCAATCGATTATAGTCCAGATACATCCTTCTGAATCTGTTGAGGTATTCATGTCCATATAGCTTGATTTAGAAGTACCAGCCTCTACAAAGACACCAACATCGATCAAGGTCGATTTGGGATCTAAAAAGGCGCATGAGCCCTTTGAAGTCACTATATTACCTTCAAAAATAAGGGTGCCTATTCAAGTGGAAATGACAAACGTAACCCAATTCAACATAAAAGCCATACCATGGGACTATACAGCCGAAAAAATAAGGAAAGGAAAAGCCAAGTTCGGAAACATTTGTAGTACAGGGTATGACAAGAACCGGAAAGGTGTATACCCCAGAATACTTTGCTGAGTCAAGTAACTAGACCTCTAGTTGACAAGCCTTCGTTGAAATTGGACCTGGTGATATTTGGAGAAAGATACAAGCCAAGGAGTACTCGGTCATTGACCAACTAAGCAAAACACCAACGTAGATCTCTATCCTGGCTTTGCTACAAAGTTATGATGCACACAAGAATGCCTTGTTAAAGGTGTTGGGTGAGGCGTATGTGCCTAGCAACATCACTGGAAGAGAAATGGTGAACATCGTGGGTCAAGTATTTGAAATCCACCAAATCACCTTCCATGAGGATGAACTGTTGCCGGAAGGACTAAGCCATAATAAGGAATTGCACATCACCGTGCAGTACAAAGATTATTTTATCACCCCGATTGTAGTCGACGGAGGGTCCAGTTAGAACATTGGTCCTCCGGTAACAATCAAAACATTGGTAAAAGGACTCCATGAAATGAAAGACGGGTCAATTAACATTAAGGCCTTCGACGGATCTCAAAGGTCCACAATTGGGGAGATTATCCTATATTTGCAAATGGGGCCTACCTAGTTTGATGTTGATTTTCAAGTAATAGACGTGGTGACATCATTCAATCTACTGTTAGGACGACAGTGGATTTATGCCACCGGGGCCGTGGCATCAACACTACATATGGAAGGGAAATTTGAGTGGAATCACTAGGAGGTGATCATTCACGGTGACGGTAGAAACCCCATATATAGCCACCGACCGTCTTAGCTATCAAAAGATGAAGGAAAATAAGTTAAGAAACCTACCATCACATCGAGTGACTCAAAACTATAGACAAGTATAAATGGTGGGACAATAAAATCAAAAGCATACTGAATTGGTGCAGGTATGAACCCAACAAAAGGACATGCCAAGAATCTTCAAGTAATCGCCAAGCCTATCAAACTAACGAAAGACAGTACCACCTTTGGCTTGGAATATGAGTATACCTGGGAAGAATTGAAGGACTGGTCACCACCTTGGCGCGGACCTTACTATCTATTTGAGAAGCCAATACCCTATCTGGAGCAAACTTTCCAGCCAGGCGAAGTTATCCACTTGTTAGAAGAAGAGGAAACACTAGCATCCATGAAGAATTTTTTTTCGGAAGAGGATAGCATGGACTGTAGCATGATTTTTGAGGACGAGGCGGAGGAAGGCCCTTCTATACAAGTTGTTTAGCCAAGGAGAGCACCTCAATAATAGGTCCATCAGAACCACTACAGCCTAGCGTGCCTCGGGGTAGCAAGGCTAAGCAAAGCACCACAAACTATTTTGTTTTACTAATTTATTTACGTTCTGCATTTTGTTTCTTTTTTTTTTCCAAAAAGAGCTTTGATATTCAAAATGTTCATGGAATATATTAAAGTATTTCATAAATCTTATGCTTATTGTTTTCATTAATTTACTCAAATAGCATTGCTGTTACTTTTCTTGATGAACACTTGACTGTGACATGCAACAAGACAATGCAACAAATGGAGAAAGATTAAGAGAACTACGATATACCGAAAATGATTGTTAAGGAAGCGGAGAATTTCGAGGATAGGCCTAAGTCTAACTTGGATGAGACTGAGATTGTCAACATGGGAGATGCAGAAAACATCAAATAAATGTTAATCAACGTCCATTTCTCACCTTCAGAAAAGAAAGAAATGCATAGTTCCTAAGAGAGTATGAAGACATATTCGCCTGATCATATGATGACATGACTGGCCTAAGTACATCCATCCTGGCTCACAAGTTACCGACCGATCCAGCATGTCCGCTAGTGAAGCAAAAGCTCAAAAAGTTCAAGCCCAACATGAGTTTAAAAATCAAGGTGGAAGTCACCAAGAAAGTCAAAGTCAGGGTTCTCAGGGTAGTAAAGTATCCAACATGGCTAGTGAATATCGTGCCAGTACCAAAGAAGGACGGAAACGTTAGTGTCTGTGTCGACTACCGGGATGTTACCGAGCCAGTCTAAAAATGACCTCCCCTTGCAAAATGTACATATCTTGATTGATAACTGTGCCTAGCACGAGATGCAGTCTTTCGTTGATTCTTTTGATGGGTACCATAAAATATAGATGGATGCAGAGAATGTAGAGAAAACAACTTTATTATGCCATGGGGGATGTACAGCTACATGATGATGCCATTCGAGTTAAAAAATGTCGGGGCCACCTACATGAGGGGACTACAATCTTTCATGATATGATACACAGGGATATTGAAGTGTATGTAGACGACGTCATCATTAAGTCCAAGGAAGCCACTGATCATATGGACGATCTAAGGAAATCCTTCAATAGACTAAGAAGATACAACCTGAAGTTGAATCCCGAAAAATGTGCATTCAGGGTTCCAGCTGGGAAATTGCATGGGTTAATCGTGAGTCATCGAGGGATAGAATTTGATTTATCAAAGGTCAAAAGCTATTCCGGAATTGTTGTCGCCAAAGAACAAGAAAGAAGTAATGAGTTTCTCGGGAAGACTTAACTACATCAGCCGGTTCATAACACAATCCATTGTCATCTTGTGAATCCTCTATTACATGCTACATGGCCTAGGACATCATGGTCCGAGGACGTCATGCCAATCGTCCAAAGACAACATTCATGATCTAAAGGGAACTTGCATCAAGCATAAATTTATGCATGATATATGTTTGTATTACTAAATTGCAATTACACCGACTATCAACGGCCATCTCAGTTTGAGCAATCCCACTCTGGTTCCCGTAGCCCTATTGGAGTATAATCGTCCACCCCAACTGAAGAATCGCATCAGTTTCAGCATACTCCACAGACAGATCCTGAACTACATACGGCATATTCCTGTAAGACTAGAGATATGTAGGTAGCTCGGAAACCGTAGTACGGCCAAAACTTCAAATCATTTCGTCCAGTCAAAATTGGCCATCTTATCTTTACCCGACAACTCTTTCATCCTTCATGGGTAAAGAGGCGCAGCAGTTGATATCAAATTTTTTCCCATGTGTATTTAAATACAAAATACTTTCAAAATAGTATGTACCTGCATATATAAGCACTGTTGGTATATTTTTCCTAATTTTTACAGATTTTAAAATCAGTTTGTTGTCTACTATTAGTAGTACAAAACTCAATAATTATTCCCAAGACTATATTTTCACGTATAATTTATTTCTATTCTTATACTTACACCAAAATACAATTAAGGTGATTGTTCCATATTTTTACAAATTTATTTGGTATTTCTAAAGCTAAATTACAAGTAATTGCAATTATAGCCTATTCTTACAATTGGTGTAATTTTGTAATTATAAAATTATTTTCAGTATTTTTAAATTAATATTTATATAGTATTCATTGTCTTAGTGTTTTTATTTTATTAATACAATAATTATTACTATTTTTATAAAATAAAAATGGGGAAATTTGCTGTTTAACATTTAGCCCATTCCTATTTCAATTAAAGCCTCATTTACTTTCAATGTTAGCCTTAATTTGACCCTAATACCGCCCTAAATTACTCGACCCAATCCTAAGACAGAACCTGTTCCCACCCACTCATTTATATCTGGACCGTTGATTACTCAAGATCAACGGCCAGAGATCACTTTTCCTTTTGTAACCCTTGATGACCACCTTAATTCCCTCATTTCTCACTCTCAACCGCTTTTGAAACCTCTTGTCTCTCAAAACACTCTCAAAGAAAACCATAGCCTATCTCACTGTTGCCTACCTCAGGATCATAAGAAATCATGGCCATTCCGGTAACGATACCCTCATACTCACCCTCTATTACCCATGTGTGCTCAATATTCGAAGAACCAAGGCCGAACTCGATAGTTCCTTTTCATATCATCTTAGATCTGTTGATCTACGGCTTCCCTGGCTACAATAAGGGCATATTCAAGCAATATGAGTTTTTTCAACTCAGGATCAGATTTTTCTTAAGACCTTTCTCATTTCTAGGGTTTTCTCTACAACTCTAAGTCCTCTCAGGTTCTGTATTTTCTTATTTTTCGAGATCTGTGATATGTCTAGGCTTTACTTGACATTTTAAAGGTTTTTCCCAAATTTCCTTTCAAAATAGTTCAATTTTGATTTTTTGGGTTTCCGAAAAAAAAATTCAAATATCTTTCTGATTCTTGTTGTTGTTTCCTTATGTGTGATCATCTATGTTAGGCTCGTACATTTCCTTTTCTACTACACATGAAATTGCTCTTTTTTCTCTTTCTATTATGCAAGATTCATCTATTTTTTGTTATTATTCCTCTACTTGCATGTTAATTAGTGTTGTTCTCTTTCTATTATGCAAGATTTAGGTTCAGACCAAGTCTGGCAGTCTTAAACTGCTCTAGCTATACGCCTGGGAACCCCCCCACTATTACCATAACCGTGATAAGCAATGTACCAAGGTCGAGCATCGATGAACTTCGAGGGAGGAAGCACTGTGGTAGCCTCGTTACCTCGAGCCTTCAAGACGATCTTTCGAGGTGCCTTGATGATGTTGAATTGGACCCTCCGAGTTCACCGTATACACCCGTATTGATCAAATACTAGGGAAACCCCCGGTCATTAAATGTGTGGATGTCAAAAATATCATACAAAAGCCTTCCCCTCCGAGTGCGGCTCTGATGCCCATCCTCGAGAAGTTTTGCATGTCTGATATAGCCCAATACAATGGGATAACCAATTCTAAAGAGCATACTACCTTATATACCTACAAAATTAAAGGAAACAACCTGAATAATGATGGGATAAATTCAGTATTGCAAAATAAATCTGATTAACTTCGTCAAAAGGAGCTATAATTTAGCATAACAACCTACCCCAAACTCTATCAATTCGTTTTCTATGTTAGTGAACGCCTTCCTGAAACCACACGCTGGGGAGATAATGGTGGAAACAAAGAAATTGGATGTTTTTAAGACAAAATAGAAGAACGAAGAGATGTTAAGTGAGTTCATGTCCAAGTTTCAAATGGACCGAATGGAACTACCACCGCTCTCGGATAACTAGGCAGTACAAGCTTTTATGCTGGGTTTGAATAAGAGAAGTTCGATCACGTCTCGATAATAAAAGCAAAATCTGATCGACTACCCTGATGTGACGTGGTTGGAGATACATAACTATTACCAATCAAAGATTAGGGTCGAGGACAACCAGATGGGAGATCCCTCGGGCTCAGTTCATCATAACTGGTTGGTAACTAAGACCCCTATGGATACAGATAAGGAATCAAGATCCAACAAAGAACGGTATCAGCCATGTGTCGATGGTAGAAATTACTGCTTGCATCATAACTCTCCTCGGAATGATCGGACAAAACACTGAGTTTAAAGCTCTAGGGGATTCATGAGTAAGACTGGGTTCGATAAACATACCGACCCTGTGGAGTCACCTCGACTATTAGAGTATAATTTTAGTGTGGATGCATCAAGGATGTGTAATCTATTGGCAGGATCAAAGGTAGCAGGTGGCCTAATTCTATACAAAACGGATCCCTCTCAAAGGAATCAAATATTATTGTGTAAGTATCTTGGCACACATGGCCATTGAATCGAAGAGTATAGGTAGCTAAGGGAGGAGGTGGCTCACTTGTTCAACGAGGGTCACCTTCAAGAATTTCATAATGATCAAGCTAAGAATCACTTTGGGGAGAGAGAGATGCAAGCAGAAAAAATGAGCAGGAAAAACCATAACATGTGATCCACATGATCGTTGATTGTGTCGATTTCTCAAAAAGAGCTGTATTGAAACGCACAAAGGTGTCGATCACCAAAGACAAACAGACTCGAAGCTATGTCCCTGAGGACATCTTATCATCTTATGACGAGGAAGCAAAAAACATATCTCTATTGTACAACGATGCCCTATTAATTTATATTATTTTAAATAAATTCAAGTTAGATGTGTTCTAGTCGATCTTGGTAGCTCAGCAAACATAATTAGATTGAGGGTGGTAGAGCAGCTCGGTCTGCAGGATCAGATTATACCTGCATCTCGAGTCTTAAATGGCTTTAACATGGCAAGCGAAACAATAAAGGGGGAGATAATCCTTCCAATAAACATAGTTGTGACTGTACAAGATACAAAATTCCATGTCTTCGAAGGTGAAATGAGGTACAATGCACTCCTCGGGAGACCATGGATACACAACATGAGGGAAGTACCTTCAACTCTTCATAAAATGTTGTAGATCCTAATAGAGCATGTTGTGAAAACGGTTTACGGAGAGCAATATCCTTGTATACGGTCGAAATAAGGAGCCCGATTTTGAAGTATTTAATTGGGCTATGAGTCCGAGTTCGTGCGACTCGAATTGGAATATGGACCCCGCTAAGGCCACACACCTCGAGGAAAAAGATCGAAGGTCTGGCATGACCTACAATGAGGTCACCACAATATGGAAGACGTTCAAGTAAGAGTGGGATTTTCTCAAGGAAATGTGGACCATGGTATAAATTAAAGGATAAAATTTGTACGAAATGGTATAGGTATGTACTAGGTCGTCATACACTTGTACCAATAGAATAACTTACAACAATTAGGAATGAACTATATTGGGGTTTTTCCTTCTATTTAAAGGGAACAACATAAATTTTGTAAGGATCATCTTACATTATTCACTCAAATAAAACATTATACTATACTTACGTTGTTTCACGTGCTCAACAATTGTCCTTCAGCTTTACTGTCTTTACTTCATTGTTAATAGGATTTTATTCTTAGGTGACCGCGAGGTCCCTTGGATAATCAAGCTTGAGGCCCTTATTTCTCCAACAACACTGATTTGGTTCACCATTTCTTCTTACTTAAACTTAATATTACTTGTATAATCACTAGTATTAGACTATATCACTTACATTTCAAACCACAAATTATCTTTAATTGTTACTCGCATTTTTTGAAATAAATACTTTGACGTCCACCGTGGGGCTAATGATAATAGTGATTATTTTGGTGCTAGTTTTCTGATGATACACCTTATTCTTCACACTTTTCTTTTGATAACAGACCTTATTCTTCACATTCTGCTCATGTTAGAAACAATGGTATAGGGGTCGGTGTACCACCAAAAGAGACCTATATGATACCTAAACAACATTCAACAAGTATTCAAGGCTTCTTTTCGACCGACCGCGAATACAAGGGGGCATCACCATCGGAGATTATAATTTTGAGAAAGATATTTCACGCCAAAGAGGGCATGGACAAGAGATCTTTGTAATAAGACTAACGGTCAAATGAGCCGTGTACATATAGATTAGTCATGCCCCGACGAAAAAACATGTATGTATTATCAACTATTTAAAGAAGTATTCTAGTTGTACCAAAAACACTTTGTATCTCATATAAGCTCTACACTTACAATCTTGCGGGAAGCGGCTCAAGGGCCAAAGCACCCTGAAATACCCAAGGACTGTCACTGATAATCAATACATTTGAGTCATTGAAAATTTGAACTCACAAAACCTCAAAGAGGCAGCCCTCGAAACAAAGACAGGGGCGAATAAACTCGGGGACTAACTATTAGAACAAGTTCAAAAAGTAATCGGAAATGCGTCCAAGTGAAAAACTCGAAGGTTACGTCCATACTAAAAATACGGTCACATAAAGGCTACGGCCAAAATAATATGATTCGGAGATTTCCGATTTCCCCTATAAAATTAAAGGCTATAAGGGGCCTCGATAAATTTAGCCTCCGAAAAATCTAAGGATTTCGATAAATAGCCCTCGAATAATCCGTAGGCTGTGATACCCTTAAGAGGTATCCGTATATCTCTACACACAAAAATAACTAATTAGATTCTGATATGTCAAGCCTCTGAAAAACCCAACGAGTACAAAAACACATACTAAGAAATAACCAAAATTTCACCGAGTCTTTTCTTCGAAATGAAGGAAAAATTATATGGCCATTTTAGAGGCTGAAACAGTCCCATTTAAAGAGCCTAAGGGCCAATTCTAAAAAAGAGCCTAATAGCCGGTCTACAAGAGCCTAAAGGCCAGCTTAAAAGAGATACGGGGCCAAATGCTTAGGGGAGTCCGAGACTCCATCATATTAAATTGATTTTAATTTGGGCTCTAGGATCATCTAAAATCCTAAGAGGTATGATCTTGAGAAATAAAAGCCTAAGGGCATATTACGAGTCTAAACTTATACTCGAGCTTAGTATTTGAATCATCAGAGCTTTTCATAAACAACGACAAAATAAAAGTTACCACAAATAATAAACGTTATTGTTTATTCATCAAGGAAATTTACAAAACGTATGACAATGCCCACAAGGGGCCATTGCACAAAAAAAAAGGAGCCCAATCTATTCTAACGGCCACGCCCCTGAGAGTGTCTTATTTGTCTTCAGTAGCTTTATCTTAAGGAGGTAGTTCCCCTTAACATCTTCATCACCTTCCTTGTCCCCAGAGCCACTCACTACATCCTCATCATATGAGGAGACAAGAAACCTAGCATCGGTTCCCCATTCCTTCACTACGGCTATCTCTCTAAAGAGGTTAAACCCCCGAGCATGGACTTCTTCAAGTGTCTCTCTATGGGCTTGGCACTTTGCTAATTCATTGCCCTGTCCCCCCCCCCCCCCCAATTGGAGACCTCCCTCGATTTCGTTTGAATGGACGCGATGTCCCTCGTGTATATAGAAATGGATTTATCGGCTGTAACTTTCATCTTCTCAGCTTTGACCTTAGTCTTTATAGGTTCGGCCTTAGCCTGTGCAGCTTCAACCGGGGATTTAGCTAGATACGCCTCTAACCCCTCGATTTTGAGCTTCAGTTGAGGCTAGTTAGGCAGTAATAGCTTCCTTTTCTTGCAAAAATTTGATCAATGTTCTTCCACCGATGACAATCAACCCAAACACGATCTACCTCGCCCTAGAGCTGCCCAATCATATCCAGCTTTTGCTGCAGCTGAGATATCGAAGTATTAGCCTTCGAAGTAGGTCCAAGAAGGCCGAAGTTTGTAGAAATAACTATTACCTACTCATCCAGTTTGGACTCATTTTTTGATCTTTAGCCAATGTTATTTGGAGATCCTTAATCTAGATATAGATGAGCCTCGAGGCCTCTTCTTCTCATGAAACCTTCTTGATCTCGACCTCATATTGGCTCAACTCAACTCTTAACTTTTCAATGACATGTGCATGAAATGGAGATATATTAATTGAAAGAAGACAAAGGAAGGAAAATTTGCAATAGTGAAGGCAGGTCCTTACCCGGTAAAGGAGACGTTGAGCCTCTTCAAAAACTGAGGATGCATCATTAAGGTTGTCGGGCATATGCAAAGTGTTGCCTTCCTCTATTGTCTCTCACCCCCCCCCCCCCGAACAAGTTGGCAGTGAAACTGAGTGAATTTTTTTCCCGGCCCCAAGATCTTTACTCGGGGCATTCTCATTAGAATCAAGAGTCCCAGCCTTACCCTCAGCGGCCTTCGGAACCTCAGTGCATCCTTCTTCCCGAACTACCAACAGCCAGTCATTATCTTCTCCCTCTTTATCCACATCTAGAATGCATTGGGTCGTTAATAAGGATAGGACAACAGTATCAGCCTTAGGCTTTCGAGCCTTGATTCTTTTTTCTAGCTTCGGAGAATTTGTAGTCGACCCCCTCTTCCTTTTATTTTCCTTATAAGGCTTCCGGATCTCTTTTTCAACAGGTGAGGGCGGTCGCATAGCAACAATGTCTTCAAGTCCGGCATTAAGATAAAGTAAGTATTTCTGTTTACCATGAAAATGGTAACGACAATTAAATTTGTAAAGTGGGATTCTCAAAATACGTGATCTATTCTCGAGTCAGTTGTTAGAGAAGTTGATGCTAACAATATAGAATTGCAATGGTGCGCGATTTAAAACGAGATAATTATCAAACTGAAGGGCCAGCTGCTCAGATATAGGCCTGGTCGATGGGGACATCGGGGTCTACTTCGGGGATCGAACTCGAGCTATCAAGGATACTCGAGGATGGGATAACAGTTGAACATGTAATTAAACAAAGCTCGTAATTCTCACACCTCCTTTCTACACTACACCCTGCGAAGTGCGTAGATAAAGGAGTTTTTCCAATTAAAGGACAATCAATATGGAATTTACTTATTTAAAGATTTTAGAGTTGCCACGTGGGAGATTTATAGTTTCCTAAGTAACCGGTTTAAATCCTGAATCGAGGAAAGGGTTGACTCTGTATTACAGTCTACGAACACGGAAATCTGGATAGGGAATTTCTTTTACTCGGAAGAAGGTGTTAGGAATTCTCGAGTTTCATGGTTCTGGCATGATCGCACAACTATTATATTTGGCCTATTTACTTGATTTTAATACTTGTTTTCACCTATGGTGCAATTTTAACTTTATTACCGCTTTTATTTAAATATAATTTTCAGGAAGATTTAAACGTTATTAAAATACGTCTTGAACCACGTTACATAAATGCACCCGCAGTCCTTGACATATTTTATCTAATATTGTTGAGATTTGGATTTGGGTCACATAAATGAACACCGGAGTTTAAGAAGGTAATTTTTTAAAATAGTGTGGCTAAAACAACTACGCACTTTTAAGTTTGCGAGGGCCATGACTTATGGAAGAACTGTAAATTTTAAGTAGAAAAAAAAAACTCCAAAACCCACAGAAGACGAAGTCCCCCGTCACCGAAGAGAGTTTTTTAATTATTCATCATCCATTTTTAGAACAACTAACACACTCTGCTATACTTCCAAACAGAGATACGTTTCATTGAAAATTCATTTACACTAACCAATGATGCCATTAACGTACTATTCACGTAGCAAACAACTCTAGAATCATTGATATGCCATTTCCACAATTAAATCAACCTTTCGTTAAAATAAGGTTCAACTTCAAACATATCAGAATGCTCCAAATTCAATCACAACTCAAACAAGTGTTATTATAATATCAAGGTGATATATCTAATCAAAAGCTGTAACTCTACAACGACAACAACTACCCAGTATACTCCTACCAGGTGGGGTCTGGGGAGGGTAATATGTAGACGAGCCTTACCCCTACCCGAAAGGGCAGAAAGACTGTTTCCAATAAAAGCTGTAACTCTATTAAGATAAAATTTCTACAATAAAAAGAGAATAGGCCTAAGACTAAAAAAAGCAAAAATTCATTAAATTTAACTAAACACAACAAAGACATTCAAAATTGTTTTTGACAGAATCGTCTCACAAAGATCAACCCAAATTCATCTTAGCAACATACAAAATAATATCAAATTCTAGGATTAGAGAAAGTGAACCTGTACACAAGCGGAATCCAAACTTTGAACTTTCGCAACTCAATAATCGAGCCAAGGACCAGGACCACGACAAAAATCAATAACGACGACCTCAAAATCAACACAACTGCATCAGTAGAGAATTGAACAAACTAGAGAAATCGAAAGGTACGACCCCGAGTGGAGAGCGATGTCGTGAAGAACTCGAAAGAAAACAAACCTCTAAAATGAACACCATCATTTAGGAATCAAAATTCAAATCGAAAATATAGATCAGAATTTCTGTTCTTCTACCTTTCATTTTGAAATTTAAATGCAGAACTGAAGTGCATCAATAGAAATCCATTTCTGCATATATTTTCCTTTCTAAAATCTTAATGAAAATAGAAAATTCGGAGAAGAAGACTTAGAAGAAGAAAATCGTTGTTCTCGAACGTAGCTCGTTCTCCTTTCCATGTTTTGTTGAAATAAATCTAAAGAACCTCATCTCCACACTAGGACCGTTCTTCTCGTGTATTCGGCGACTGTAAACGAGATGGGGGAAGTGTGGTCGTTTGAAGAAGTTGCTAGTTTCAGGGGTGGTCGTTGGGTGGTTGAAGACTGAGGTTCAGTGGTCAAGAGGAAAAGGGTCAGTTTGTGGCCTTGAGTCTTGGGTAGCTTGGCTTCTGCTCAATCAGCTTGAGTCGGTTCCAAGAGACTTTTGCTCTACATCAATCTCGAATGTTTCACACCAGTACCACTTGTATTTGTGGCTCAATCAGCCTTATCCCAACTATACATCTTTTCTTAGTGAACTTTACTAATATCTTGAGTGGCTTCGCTTTTGGAGCAATTTGTCTTTAGAGAGAATCACAAGTTATCTTTGTTTGTGCCAAGTAGGTAGGGGAAGCTTTTCATGAATCCTTAAGGCATGTTGACTGTATCAACTGAGTGTGCTGGCCAAATTCACTTTGTGCAACTGAAAAGCTGGTAACAGATTTTGAAACCTCTTGTTGCTTGTTTTGACCAAGATGGACTTGGACTCAAAGTGAAGGACACAATGTTACAAAGAAATGAATATAACAAGAAATTTTCCCTGTCGAAAGGACATGAGGAAGAGTTCTTTTTTTTTTCTCTCTTGTTTTTTCAACAACTAGCCTTAATGATCACGACATGCATTTTGGACTCAACGGCCTGATCTATCAAACTAATTCAATCTCCCCTTTTACAATTCTTATGACCTTTGAAGTCGGGCATGTTCATTCCGATCCTTTGAATCGATTTCATGACTCACATTTGACTAGTGGTGGCTTGAGGAGTTTTCACCAACAAGCCTTTTTCATTTATTCATCTCTACTTACCGCCACCTTACTGTGCCCGTAAGAGTTTTCACTAGTAAGACTCTCTCATTTCTTTTATATTTCTTTTTCTTTGTCTTTTGCTTTCTTGTGTGAGCAACTTGACAATGATTGTCGTGTGACAATCGTTGCTCATTGCATGCTTCTATTTACGTTCTTGAAAGCTTATTAGGAGGTCTTATTGTGAAGGTTTTTGGATAGGGTTGGAAAGAAAGGTCGGCATGAAGGCTCAAAGTAGACTAAAAAATGAGGGGTTATGGACTTACAACTCTTAGAATCGACTCTTCAAAAGTGAAATAAAACCTTTGCCCAGTTTCAACAATTGGGGATTTTTTCTTCAATTTTTATTTGATTGGACAGAACTGTGAGGCTGCCTACGTATGCTTTGAAGGAATCAGGTCCAACGTAATACAAATATCTGACCTAAACTATTTTTCATCATATCTTCTGTTTTTTCTTTTTCTTTTCCCTTCTTTTTTCTTTTCTCATCTTTTTTTTTTCTCTTTTTTTCTAATCTTTTTTTTAATCTTTTTATTTTCTTTTCTTTTTCTTCTTTTTTCGTTTGCCCCAACATGTCGTTTTGAGGGCATAGACCTTTGACAATTCTTTCTTCTTATCTTTTTATACTCTTGGGACATGGATTTTCTTTCTTCTTTTCTTTTTCTCTTTTTTAATCATTTTTTGACTCTTGACCATAAACTTGATTCCGAAAGAGGGTGGGCAAATAAAATAACATAGGCTCAAAAGTGGTAGCGAAGGATATAAAGTGTTTGGATAGCAAAATAAGGGCCTCCCAACCTCGAGAAAGCCAAACATAATATCTTTTTGCGATCGAAGCACTAGCAAACATGTTTGTCTTGTTGGTGTGTAATGGTCACAAGACACTTTCCATCCCTCACTTTCCAACAAACTTGAATTGATTATACATCCTCTAGCCCGATCTTCTCAGTGATTTGAAGGTGAATATTGTTTGACCTTAATTTCAATGTATTTCAACTCTTTATTCATCCTCAACTGTGTTTTTTTTCTTTTTGAGCTATCCAATTCCAGATTAAACCAGTTTCTAAGATCTAGCAAAAATCTCCGCATGCATGTCATGTAACTAAAACTAGCAAGGAACGAACTGGTCATGGAATGACACAAACAAAAACTCTATTTTATTGTGTAAATAGCAAGACAAACAACCTAAAACCTGAGTTACAACCCTAATATAACTCGGATAATGAAAAAACAATAAGACAGACAGACATGACTCATTCAAACAAAATAGAAGGATAGATGGGTTTGACTCAATAAAAGAAGTAAAATATGGATCACAACACTGAAATAACCCAGATAACCGGAAAAACATCAAAACAAGATACCAAGATTCCTTCCAAGTGAGGAGGGAATAACTGCAAAGCTTGATATTCAGCCACAAATTTTCTCATTCGAATCACCATGGCCTTCTCAAATTTCAGTCGGCAAGTTCCCGAGAGAATTCTCACACTCCATGTCACCATGCAGCATCCACATAAAGTGTGCATCATCATGTGCAAGTAAAGTACTCTGAGCGATACTCTGGTGTCAGTGTATTCGATCACAATCAATTTTTCCTGGATCATCCTTTCTATTTCTCTTTTCAAATCCCGATAGCTTTCAACATTGTGCCCCTCGGCATTGGAATGGTATTCACACCTTTTTGAAGGATCAAAGCTTCTCGCACCTGGGCCCATACGATTTTGATGAATAGGTGATATCATGCCATAATGCTTTAATTTCTCAAACAAGCTTGCATACAACTCTCCTATTGGTGTAAAATTATCCTTCAACCTTTTCCCTTCTATACCATTGGCTTAGATGTAGGTTATATGGAACTTGAAAATTTTATGGAGGTTGGGGGAAATTTTGCGGTGCTCGTGCTCACCTCCTAGGGTGTCTTGGGGGTCGGGCATCATACTGAGGTGCAGAAATAGAGTATCGAGGGTTCTGAGGTTGATACTATTGCTCAGGGAAGTCATGGAAAACCGAGAAGGTTGATCATACCTTTGAGATGTTCTCTTTGGACCTCTTCTTCACCCTGATGTCATCATGATTTCTTCAACCTTCTCATTCGGGCAACCAAAATTAACAAAATTATCTGACTCAATTTGATCAACCCGAGTTGTGGTTTTAATACTGCTTGACTTATAATTTTGCGGTCTTAAGACCATTCTCAACCATTTCCCCCATTTTGATTACTTCCGAGAAGGATTTACCTATAGCAGATATCATGTTTTGAAAATAATTTTGCTGTTGAGCTCATGTTGATCCATCGATGACTTAATACTAGCTGCTTGTTCTATACATTTAATGGCATATTCCTTGAAAAGTTTACTTTGTTTCTTCTTCAGGTTTGAAAAGGGAATTGCGGTCTGGGGCATTGTCAATGTTGTATTGGAACTGTTTGAATAAGGCATGTTCCATGTTATCCTAGACGTACCAGTGAGATGTATCTTGATCCAAAAACCATTCGGATGCTACTCCCGTAGGGCTTTCCCCAAAATAAGATATTAACGTTTCTTCGTTTCTTCCTACATCTCTCAGTTGATTGCAATACCTTTTCAGGTGGGCTATGGTATCTCCATGTCCATCATACTTTTCAAATTTAGGAGTTTTGAAATCAGGCGGCAAGTGGACATCGGGGAACACACATAGATCTTTGAAAGAAACACTCTTCTAACTGCCAACCCTTGCATGTTTTTCAATAATTGCTCTAAGCTTTTAATTCTTTGGGTCATTTCATCATGTACCATCTTTCGGGCAGGCTTCTCAATTTTTGCAGGAAGATCAAACGAGTACGAGTGGTATTCGGGAAAGTGGTACTGATCTTAATGTGTAGAAAATCGTGACACATGATAATGTTCTCCTTGGCCATTGGCCCATGCTTGAAATATTTTTGCCATTTGTTGTTTCAGTATTCTATTTTTCTCAACCACCACAAACTCTTGTCGAACCCTCTGACCATAAGTCTTTTGAGCACTTGTAACAACTTCGATGTCAATTATCATCATGTGTTGTCTGCTTAGCACAAACCGACTTCAAAATTTCTTCACAATTGAAAACAAAAAGACATGTTAGCATGGACTTAGTCAGTCCTTATATTACCAATAGTTTTTAATTTTTTTTTCATTTTTTTGGTGGTGATCGAACCTAATGTGTGTTACCTATGTATCATGTGAGAACATGAATCAGATCTTGCTATTTCGAATTTTCTTTTTCTTTCTATTTCACTTTTTTCCGAAAGGAAGATATATAAAGACAAAAGAGAATAGTTTTTTATTTTTGTTTTTCTCTAGAATTTTCGCAAAGAAAGACTTCTAAAGAAGAAAGATTTTTGTTTCTTTTTTTCTATTGCTTTTTTTTTTGGAATTTCGAAAGAAATTCTTCAAAAGAAGAAAGAAATACCTCTAAAGAAAAAAAAGTATTTTTTAATCGTGAAATTTCAGTTCAATTTTTGAAAGAAGAATGAAAATATTATTGTATTTTTTTGTATTTTGAGAAGCAACTAGAAGATTTTTTTTTTGTATTTTTTAAAATTAGAGTTCAAAGAAAAAATTTTCTAAACAAGGAAGTAAAAGAAATCTTTTTGGATTTTTTAAAATTGGGGCCAGAACTGATGAGGTTCGCCTACATATCTCACATGCGGTGATAATTAGACCAGCATAGTTCTGCCAGTTTTGACAGAATAGGAAGAACATGACTTATTTTGAAATGAGTTTTCTTTTTTTGTCTTTCTATTTTTCAAAATTTTGGCTGAGTTTCAGGATATTTCAAATACCTATGCCTCACCCTTTTTTCCTTCTTTTTTTTTAAAATATTTTTCCTTTCATTTTATTCCTATTCTAGTCAACATGCAAGCCTGAACAGAAAGATACGAAAGTAGCACATAAGATGCATCAAGATGTTGTTTTAATTTGGGTACACCAGTCCTAAACGGACCCAAACCCTATGTTGAGTCCCCAAAATCAAATGCACATGATGAAAACAAACGTTCCTGCTAGGGATCTAGTATGAGACCGAGTTATTCTAAGCATAAAACCTGAGTATACTGTTCTAAACGTGTGCACCCGATCAGACAATTAGAGCCGAGAAGGGGGCTACGTACCGGAAACCAAAAGGACATCCGGCTCTGTTACTTGTCCGAACATCTTTCTTCTTTCAAGGTATGATACTAAAAGAATAGGGAGTTACACCATCGTGCACATCTCCGAAGATGAGAAGAAAATGATTTCGTAACAGTTTATATACAATTGAAATAATATCAAAGCGGTAAAAGCAAAATTTAACACATTAGGATCAAACATGTTATTAAAACCAGATAATCAATAAAGCAAAATATAACAATTATTCTAATCTTGAATTCCTGAACCATGAACTAGAGATTGTGGGTTCGATCGCCAACAGAGTCGCTAGAGCAGTCACACCTCCTTTTTACACTATGCCCCGCGAAGGGCGTAGATAAAGGAGTTTTTTTCCAACTATAGGACAATTCAAACGGGATTTATTTACTTAAAGATTTTAAAGTCTCCACTTGGGAGATTTATGGTGTCCCAAGTCACCTGTTTAAATCCCGAATCGAGGAAAGGATTGACTTTGTATTATAGTCTGCGAACATGGAAATCCGAATAAGGAATTCTGTTAACCCGGGAGAAGGTGTTAGGCATTCCCTAATACCGTGGTTCTAGCACAATCGCGCAACTATTATATTTGGCCTATTTACTTGATTTTAATACATATTTTAACCTATGGTGCAATTTTAACTTTATAACCGCTTTTATTTAAATATTACTTTTAGGAATATTTCAACATTATTAAAACACGTCTTGAACCACGTTACATAAATGCACCCCTAGACCTCGACATATTTTATCTAACATTATTGAGATTTCGATTAAGGACACATAAATGCACACCCGAGTTTAGGAAGGTAATTTTTTAAAATAGCGCGGCTAAAGCAATTATATATTTTCAAGTTTGCAAGGACTAGAAGTGTAAAGTTTTATTAGGAATAAAAAGAACTCTGAAACCCACAGAAGACGAAGCCCCCTGTCACTGAAGAGACAGTTTTTTAACGATTCATTATCCATTTTTAGAACAAATGATACACTCTGCTATACTTCCAAACAAAGATGCGTTTCATAGAAAATTCATTTATACTAACCAATGATACTATTAACATGTTATTCACATAGTAAACAACTCTAAAACCATTGATATGCCATTTCCACAAATAGATTAACCTTTCGTTCAGACAAGAGCCAACTTCAGACTTAAAGTTTCAATATAATTGGCAGGAACTCACACAATCAGAATGCTCAAAATTCAACCACAGCTCAAACAAGTGTTATTATCATATAATGGTGATATATCTAATCAAAAGGGGTAACTCTATTAAGATAAAATTTGTACAATGAAAAGGGAATAGACCTAAGACTAAAACAAAGCAATAATTCATTAATTTGTACTAAACACAACAAAGGCATTCAAAATTGTATTTGACAGAATCGTCTCATGAAGATCAACCCAATTTCATCTTAGCAACATACAAAATAATATCAAAATTGTAGTATTAGAGAAAATGAACCTATACACAAGCAGAATCCAAACTTTGAACTTTCGCAACTCAATAATCGAGCCAAGGACCAGAACCATGACCAAAATCAATAACGACGACCTCAAAATCAACCAAACTCCATCAGTAGTGAGAATCGAACACCACAGGAGAAATCGAAATTACGACCCCATGTGGAGAGCGATGTCGCAAAGAACTCAAAGCAAAACAAACCTCTCAAACGAACACCATCATTTGGGAATCAAAATTCAAACAAAAAATACAGACCAAAGTTTTTGTTTTTCTACCTTTCTTTTTAAAATATTAACGCAGAACTGAAGCGCATCAATAGAACTGAAGCGCATCAATTGAAATCCATTTCTGTGTATAGAAATCCAAACAGAGCGCAAGTGAGGAGGAGCGGAGAGCGAACAGGTTGGTCTACAGGGAGGCGAGAAGAGAAGCTAAGATGGCAGTCACGGAAGCTAAAAACGCGGCGTTCGGTCGCATGTATGAGGAACTAGGGGAGAGAGGTGGTGATAAGAAGTTATTCCGGTTGGCCAAAGCAAGGGAGAGGAAGGCACGTGATCTAGACCAAGTCAGGTGTATCAAGGACGAGGATGGTAGAGTCCTGATGGGGGAATCGCAAATCAAATAGAGGTGGCAGGCGTACTTTCGGGATCTTCTTTACGAGAGGGGGGGGGGGGGATCGGAGCATAGAGCTAGGAGAGTTGGGACATACAGAGCGCCATAGAGACCTTGGGTACTGTAGGCGCATTAGGGTGGAGGAGGTCTTAGGGGCATTGCGTAGGATGAGTAGGGGTCGAGCGACCGGGCCTGACGAGATCCCGGTGGAGTTCTGGAAGTGCATGGGTAAAGCTGGAAGAGAGTGGCTCTCTAGGCTGTTCAATGCGATCTTCAGGACTAAAAGAATGCCGGATGAGTGGAGGTGGAGTACAGTGGTGCCCTTGTACAAGAACAAAGGGGACATCCAGTGCTGCAACAATTACAGGGGCATCAAATTAATAAGCCACACGATGAAGGTTTGGGAGAGGGTGATTGAGGCGCGGGTGAGGGAGACGACAACTACATCTGGGAACCAGTTCGGTTTCATGCCGGGTCGCTCCACCACAGAGGCGATTCACCTAGTCAGGCGGATGGCGGAACAATTCAGGGATAAGAAGAAGGACCTCCATATGGTGCTTATCGACTTGGAGAAGGCGTATGACAAGGTCCCGAGGGAGGTGCTATGGAGGTGCTTGGAGGCGAAGAGTGTGCCAGAAGCCTATATCAGAGTAATCAAGGACATGTACAATGGAGCTAAGACTAGGGTTAGGACGGTGGGGGGCGAATCAGACCATTTTCCTGTGGTAATGGGGCTCCATCAAGGATCAGCGCTGAGCCCCCTGTTGTTCGCCTTAGTGATGGATGCTCTAACCCGACATATCCAAGGGGATGTGCCTTGGTGTATGCTCTTCGCTGATGATATAGTATTGATAGACGAAAGGAGGGCCGATGTTAATGAAAGGTTAGAGATATGGGGACAGACCCTCGAGTCTAAGGGTTTCAAAATAAGCAGATCTAAGACAGAATATCTGGAGTGCAAGTTTGGCGACGAGCCGAGTGGGGTAGGCAGGGAAGTGATGCTTGGTTCTCAGGCTATCGCCAAGAGGGACAGTGTAAGATACCTTGGGTCTGTGATTCAGGGGGACGGAGAGATTGACGGGGACGTCACCCATCGGATAGGAGCGGGGTGGTCAAAGTGGAGGCTCGCTTCAGGGGTCATGTGTGACAAGAAAATTCCACACAAACTCAAGGGAAAATTCTACAGAGCCGTGGTTAGACCCGCGATGTTGTATGGGGCGGAGTGCTGGCCCGTGAAGAACTCGCATGTTCAGAGAATGAAGGTCGCGGAGATGAGGATGCTTAGGTGGATGTGTGGGCACACCAGGCTGGACAATATCAAGAATGAAGTTATTCGACAGAAGGTAGAGGTGGCCCCGGTGGACGAGAAGATGCGGGAAGCGAGGCTGAGGTTGTTCAGGCATGTTCGGAGGAGGGGCCCCGATGCCCCTGTGAGGAGCTGCGAGCGACTGGAGATTGTTGGTGGTCGGCGAGGGAGAGGGAGGCCTAAGAAGCATTGGGGAGAGGTGATTAGGCAGGACATGACCAGAATGCAGGTTACCGAGGACATGACCCTTGATAGGGGAGTCTGGAGGTCTAGAATCAGGATTGTAGGCTAGTGGCTCATAGAGTTCTTCGTTCGTCTCTCCCGGGGGTGGGGTGTGGGATAGTTGGGTCACCCATAGGTGATTATGGTTGTTAGTATGGTAGTTACTGCTTGTTATTATTGCATGCGACTGTATTTATGTTGCTTATGTCTTCAGAATTATTTATGTTTTTTTTGCGGGAGTACTTATGCTTTATTATTTTGTTTTGTCTTGCTTGTGTCTCTAATTTTACCTTTGTTTCTTAATGCAGCTTCCCCTTTTTTATCCTATACGCCGAGGGTCGATTGGAAACAGCCTCTCTGCCCTTTCGGGCAGGGGTAAGGCTGTCTACATATTACCCTCCCCAGACCCCACTTGGTGGGAGTATACTGGGTAGTTGTTGTTGTTGTATATTTTCCTTTCTAAGGTCTTAATGAAAATAGAAAATTCGGAGAAGAAGTCTCTGAAGAAGAAAATCATTATTCTCGAACCTAGCACTTTATCCTTTCCCATGTTTTTTGGAAATAAATCCTAAAGAACCTAATCTCCCCACTCAGACCGTTCTTCTCGTATGTACGGCGACTATAAACGAGATGGGGGGGGGAGTGTGGTCGTTTGAAGAAGTCGCTAGTTTCAAGGGTGGTCGTTGGGTGGTTGAAGGCTGAGGTTCAGTGGTTAGAGGAAAAGGGCCGCTTGGTGCGAGGAAGATGAAGACGTGAAGGGGAGGGGGGGGGGGAGTCTCTCCCATTTTTGATTAAGAAGGAGACTCTTCAGGGGTCATTTTCAGAAGAAGAAAGTAGAACGATTTTGGGAGAGGTCTGTCGTATTGCTCGGTTGCAGATGTTCTTTATTAGGATGCGTACGTATTATTATATAGGGGTAAAGATTATGTTAGGTCAAATGGGGAATGAGCTATGAGCTCAATGATTTAGGGTATCTCAAATTGGGTATTTTCAATTAAGGCCAAATAAAACTAGCTCGAAATTTCATACTCTTTCTTCTAAAACACGACCAAAATACAACACCATTAATTAATTAATCTTACTTAAGTAAAGTAACTATTAAAGTAAAACTACCCATTAAAACAAACCTATTTTTTGTATTATTAAAATATCATACTAAAAGATAAAAAATTATTTTAGAAAAATCATTGTAAAATTAAAATTATTTCACTGGTATTAAAGTGAAACTATATTATGTATTTTTATTTGAATATTATGTAAGTAGATAAATTAAAAGTAGCTAGATTAGCTAAAAAAATAGTTTAAAATTTTTATTTTTGTGATAAAATAAAGTAAAATGGTCAAAACTAGCTAAAATGTCGATATTAGCCCTAAATTAAATATTTATATGCTAAAATATAAAAATGTATTTGTCAATGATGAATTCAGTTCGTATCTCTTCCAACAATAAAGCAGTTAGAAACTCAATAACTGAAGATATATTATAATGTCTAGTGACATAAATTATTCTTATACAAAACAAACCCATACTTTTGTGTTTAACCGTGTAGATATCTCTGTTAGATTTAGTTTTTTAATGATGCAAATAATATATCTGTGCGGGAAATCAATTATAGTAGAACAAGCAATAAAGAAGATACTACAAGATCGCTGGAGTCAATTTTGATGCTTGAGGAAAGAAATCAATCAGCAAGATTATGAAGCAATCAGCAAAGACCACGGACAATTGTGGTAGAAAGAATCAAGCAAGCGTAAATTTAAACCGTTAATCAAGGATAACATGTTTGGACGATCCAAGAATCTGTACAGAATTGATGAACGGCTAAGAAATATTTACTTGGTGTCGGAACTCAGCCTATTTCTATTCCTCCGTATTTGATAGAACTAGCTTAGTTTAAGGAGTAGCTTCAAGAACTCCTTGATAAGGGGTTTATTAGGCCTAGTATGTTAGCTTGGGTGCACCTATTCTGTTTGTGAAGAAGATAGATGGTACTATGAAAATGTGCATTGATTATAAGTAATTGAACAAAGTCATAATCAAAAACAAGTATCTTTCACCGTGTATTTATGACCTATTTGACCAGCTTCAGGGAGAGATGGTATTCTTTAAGATTGATTTGAGGTCTGGTATCACTAACTAATGATTAGGGACTAAGATATTGCTTAGTCACCTTTCACGACTGGTTATGGTCACTATGAGTTCATTGTGATGCCTTTCGGGCTGACCAACGTCCCGGCATCGTTCATGCTTCTGATGAACAGTTTATTTTAGCCTTATCTCGACTTATTTGTTATTGTGTTCATTGATGAAATCCTGGTGTACACTCGTTGCCAGGAGGAGCACGCCCAACATTTGGGCTTCGTATTGCAATGGTTGAGGGAAGATAATCTTTATGCCAAGATCTCTAAGTACAAGACCTCACATTTACTCATCATAACCATCATGCAAAATGGAGTTCCTTGGACACAACTCTTCCATAACAACATACAATCTATTACCAAATGTCTTTCTTGATGTAAGTAACATTGTATTGGAAGAAAATCGAATTTAGGAGTTTGAATTCTTAAAATTGAGCTCTACTACACAATCTAGAATAAGAAAAAGAGTGACACTTCTAATTGCCCTGTAGCCTCCTGTATATAGTGGTGCACAACACAGTCATAAACAAGACTTTGCTAGACACGGCTTGTAGATTTTCTAGTATAGAACTACTCTAATACCACTTTTGTCACAACCCAAACAGATGGGTGCGATGCGCACCCGATGCCTTACCAAATCGAGTACCAATATAAGGTATTTTTCTTATAATATCATCATGGGTAAATGGGCCAGAAGGGTCGTCACCGTATAACTAGAAAAAAAACATATGGGAATACTAGACGTAGACCGACTCAACATTATATATAATCTTATACATGTGACATACGGCCTTATAAGACTGGCATGATCACTTGTACACTAAAAAAATAGGCCACCAAGGTCATACAACTATCCATATACATGACATGAGCTTTAAATCTTTTAAGAGTAAATAGTGTGAGCACATGATTTTTTCCTAGCTTGACATGTTCCTATAAAATTCATTTAATAAGGATTTCTCTTTTATTATATGAAGTTTTAGGAATTAATTGTGTTATTTTGTGTTTCTTTTCATTTCTCTTTTATTATTTGAATTTTAGGAATTAATTGTGCGACTTTGTGTTTATTTGCGTCTTTCTTTTATTATTTAAATTTTTAGGATTTATTTGCGAGATTTTCTGTTTGATTGAATTCTAGGAATTAATTGCATAATTTTGTGTTTATTTGCATTTCGCACGTTTTAATTTGCATAATTCATAAAAATATAAAAATGGCATGTTCTCATGTAGCATTTAAATTTTATATTTTTTTGGTTATTAATTTGTTAATATTGAAAATGAGTGGAAAACTGCAAAAGTTGATTAATTTTCTTTGAAATTAAGAATTTAGGATTTTATTTAGTTTATTTCTTGCTAAATATGTTTTGGCTATTTTTATTTTTATTTTTTATTATTAAAAATCTGAAAAATATATAATAAAACAAAATACAGAAAAAAGAGAATAAATGATGGTATATAATATTGGCTTAGTTTAAGGCCAATTCTTGCATCAAACCTAGCCCAAAACCACCAAACCCACCGAAATAGACCCAGACCCGACTTCCCTACCTAGTCCAATACATTAGATGACAAAACGACACCGTTTCATGCCTAAGAAATCTGGACCGTTGATCAATCTGGATCAGACGGTCAAGATAAAAGGATGTCACCCTATTTAAATGTCGGATATAACACCCCCCTGTTACAGACATCGTACCCTATCTTAAACGAACCGTAACTCTGCCGGTGTAACACCGCTTTAATGCTGCCATATCACCACCCTCCCTCCGCCATCCACCGCCAGCCGAAAATTGTAACCGGCGGCGGCGTAACTTCGATGGACCCAAAATAACACCACATACTCTCCTTGATCCCCTCTTTCAAACCCCACCATAGGTTACCCTTGAATATGTCCCTGTCTTGTCGAATATTCAGTTGAAGTTTAACAACCCCACCGTCCCCGCTGGCGATCGATCGTCAACTACCCTAAGATTTACACCCTAGATTAATCACCCCACCCTCACCATCCTTCGAATCCCACCACACCTGGTCATATATCTATTTGAATAGTCCGGTTGAAACCTAACCACCCCCAAAATCTGTCAAACCCACACAGAACACCCTCCTCACACCCCGCAACCCAAATCTATGCCCCATCGCTTTCGAATCACTATCGTTGTGGTTGATAGTTATATCAAACCTATCCGGAACCAGTGTAATGTTGCATGCAATTGTTGAGGCCCAAAAATTAAATCTAAGTCATTCCATATGTCTAATTTTAGTAAGATTTCTTTGTAGAGGTACTTTCCTGTTGTTTAATACATTTTAGTGTTCATGCCCTCCTCTCCTTCTCTTTTGTGTTTGAGTTTAATACATGGTTTATTTGATAAGCTTATAGTATAGTGAGCGTAGTCGTTGATATGAATATACTATATGTGGGTTAAATTTGGCTGACTTTGTTAAAATTGATTAAGTGTTTTGAATCTGACTTCTTATCTTTGGGCCTTGCGGGTAAATGTAGACGCTTATTGATGTGTCTTCTCATGAATATCCTTATTCTGGTTCAATTAAGGCTGTTATTTGTTTCATTTTTTTATCCATTTTATTATTGCTATTATGTATTATAATTGGGACAATGGTTTGTACAATGGGACACTTGGATTAACACATTAAATTTGTTTAATTATTAACCAATACTATAATTGATCCTAGTATTACAGTTATGCTTGGTTAGGATGAATGAATTCGAAATGGAAGTTTAGTTTCAAATAGTATGAAATTCTATTCAATGAAAAATGAGTTACTCCTGTAAGTGTTTAATAGCACAACATATGAACTTAGTCGATGTGTGTTTGTAAAAAGCATGACTCAAAGTACATTTGTTCTTTTTTTTTCCGAAATAATTTGATGCTTTAGTTCATGTTGTTCTATATGAATTGATGTTAAGTAGTTATCCAAATCACCAGGTTGTGTTGTATATATCAATAGCACACACGTTAACATGCCTATTTAGCATTATTCCTGTGAAATCATTAAGAATAAAATTGCTGATCATGTGTGAACTTGAAGGTCTCTTCTAATTTGGGCCTTTATTTGGTATTATTTTCTCACTCACTCGATGTAATATTAACTCTGAAAAATATACTGCATGTTTACTGGACATTACTTGCCTGATTCCTCATTATCCCAATTATGGGCTCACATTGAGGCCAAAACGCAATAGCCCATGCCTGATGATTGTGATATTTTTGAAGGTACATTTTATAGAAAAGGTAGTAGTTTGTTTTCAGAACAGCCTTTTAAAATAAAAATAAGGTGTGCCATGCCTAACGGAATCCAAAATTGCGTGCCCTCGTGAAATTGCTTAAATTAAAATATTCAGTGATTCGGGACATGTTGTTTAGCGAATTTCACGGCTTCCCACAAAGACATAATACGATAGTTGCTTTTAGGTGCGACTTTAATAATTTTATCTTCTTAAGTACGGGTGCGCACTTATGTTACCCAAATCCAAATCTCAACGAAGTTGGAATGTGTCGAAAACCACGGTTGCATTTATGTGACGAGGTTGGGGACATGTTTTGATGACATTGTAATTCTCTTTAAAAAATAATAATAAAAGTGGTTAAAGGATTAAAAATGCACATAGGTTCATAATTGTATGAAATCAGATAATTTAAGCCAAAAATAACAGTTGAGCGACCGTGATAGAACCACAGAACCCGAAAATGTCTAACACCTTCTCCTGGGTAAAGAAAATTCCTTACCCGGATTTCTTGTTCGCGAATTGTTAAAAAAACTCATTCTTTTCCTAGATACGGGATTCTGAACGGTGACTTGGGACACATAAATCTCCCAAGTGGCGACTCTTAAATATCTTAAATAATTGAATCCCATTTCGAATGTCCGTTAACTGGAAAAACGCCTTTAACTACGCCCTTCACCGGGGTTGTATTAGCGAAAAGGAGGTGTGACAGCTCTGGCGACTCTGCTGGGGAGGGAACCTAGAATCCCTAGTTCAGGGTTCAAGAATTTGAGTTTAGAATAATATTTGTATCTGGCTTTGTTTATTATCTGGTTTTCCATGTTGGCTTAATGTGCAAAATGATGCTTTTACCGCTTTGATATTATCTGAACAGTAAACATAAACTGCTACAAAACCCTTCTCTTCTCACCTCTAGGTATGTGCTTACTAGTTGAGACTCCCTATTCTCTTAGTATCATACCTTAAAATAAGAAAGTGGCTCGGACAAGTTACTAAGGCGGACGATCTTGCGGGTGCCCAGTACGTAGACCCCTCATCGAGTCGAGTTGTCCGCTCAGGTCCAAAGTCTAGAACAAATACCCAGGTACTGAACATAGCATAACAAAGCCTCATGCCAGACCCGTAGTAGGAAAGCTTGTTTGTGTCACGTGCATTTGATTTAAGGGACTCAACAGAGGGGTTGGGTCTGTCTAGGACTGGTGACGTGTAATTCAAAGACCATCCTGATGCATATTATGTGCTACTTGTGCATTTAGTTGTTTTGGATTTGCATGTTGACTGGCTTGTGAAACGAATGATCAACTTGTTCCGAAATGCTGCTGGATTTTTTTTTAAAAAAAAGGAAAAAAAGAGAAAAAAGCTTTTCAACAAAAGTTTTTGGTTTTGACAAATATTTTTTTTCCGAACTACGCCGGTTTGATTCTCACCAAGTGGGGGAGATCTGTAGGCAACCCCCATCGGGTCCAACCTCCCTTTTTGCAAAAATAGCTAAAATAATTTTCAAGATTTTATTTGCTGTCCTAATTTAACCGGATGACGCTGTTATTGTCAAGAATAGCCAAATGTTCCCGAATGGGACGCCGAAAGGCTTCAGAAACGGACACCTTTGGGGTATTTATTGTATTATTGGCCAACTAGCGGGCACATCTTTAAAAACATCCTCCGGAGATGCTAAAAGTCATATTCACAAAACTGGGCTTTTGGTTTTAGAAAATAGATTTCATAAAATAAAACTTTTGATTTTGAAGTCAAACGCGAATAAAGTCACAAGTCATTAATTCACCTTAATAAATGTGTTGGATGAGCACAATTCAAACCGAACCTTTTTCATTAGTAAGGCAAATCCCTGTGGAGCTGCGATTGTGGTGGAATGATCTAGGCAGAGAGGGGCAAGATGAGATAAAGAAGTATTTGGGGGGCCTCCCTGGGTTATTGGATATTGTACCCCGAGGAGATATCATAAGAGCGTTGGTCACATGCTGGGACCCGTCGCACAATGTGTTCCACTTCTCAGTTTTTAACTTACCCCAACGTTCGAAGAAATAGCTGGATATATTGGAAATGCCGAGCTTCCTTTGAGACACAAGTATTTGGTTGCTCCAAGAGTGGTAGCGGTACAAAATTCTTAGATATCTTGAAAATAAGCAGAGTGGTCCATGACTCCAACCTACCGGTAGGGTTTTGCACTTTTACATTCCTGTATACCAGATATGGTCACATAGGGGGTCTAAACAATCTAGAAAACAAAGTCTGCACCAAGGGAAACCGTGTCAAATGGGAAGAAGACAGACGCTTCGCTTTTATGGTGGATTTTCTAGGGCTTCTGGTGTTTCCAAGAAAAGATGAGAATATTGATATAAAGATAGCATGGGTTGTCAGTACTCTATGCACATAGGCCAAATGATCACATTCGCGCTAATGATAGCAACCGAAATCTTCCGCGCTCTTACTTCTTGCAAGGTCGGGAAATATTTCTTTGAGGGGTGCAATAGATCATTGCCAATGTGGATGACCGAGCATCTATGCTGCCGTCCCCCAGTTTATGTGCTATGAGTCTGCAGAAAAAACTTGCATAGAGGAGTTTGATACCAGAATTGAAAGGCTCAGTTTGCCCTAAGGCAAAGCAAGATGGACATCCTACATTCAATGCCTCACTTCCAGTTAAATAGAATGGACACTAGGACATCGTACTTTCAATCATTTTGATGGGTCTTACAAGTATGCAGCCATATGCCACGCGTCGGGTCTTGAGACAACTCGAAAGATGCCAGATAGTGCAAAAAGACAAAGATCTTAGTATCCGAGTAGTCGAGATTGGACCCGATGGTCTGTTCCCCGAAGCAACGGTCGGCAAGATTTGAAATGAATGCCAATACCTATCAGTAAACACTTACGTATAGGATCAGGCTAGAGGCGAAGTGTGACCAAGGTACCTTGCTTGGTACATGAGAGAAATTGGGTTTGAGAGACCACCTAAAAGGCCTCATCTCCAGGAATTCATCGTAACATCAGAGGAACAATAGGACTAGCTAGTTAAGGAAAATGAGTAAAAGGCCACCATAAGAAAATTAGAAAAACAAGTCAAAGAGCTTCAATTTGAAAATAGTTTGCAAGTTGCTACAGATGAAAGGAAAAAGTAAAGATCCACCAAAGAAAACGAAGCATTGAGAGCCAAAATACAGAAAATAAAAACAGTTGCGGAAAATCCCCCCAGGAGCGCAAAGGATGAAAACTCATAGACAATTTAAGGCGAAAAGTAGCCGAGTATAGGTTTGACTTGAATAAAGCAGAATGTGAGCTATCCAGGATTCAGAAACAATTGGCTAAACATGCGGAGGAACGAGCCTCCATCATCGAGCCGTTATTGGAAAGGCATGACAATGAGGTTGCTGTTTTAAAAAAGAAGGTCATCAAAGCCGAAAGAGACCATTGTTAGGCAATAGTAGCACGATTGGAGATAGAGTTGCGGAAATTCCAAGAGTTGAAGTAGGTAGCTGAGCAGACTCTAGAGGCAAGGGGTGAGCTAATTGGGAGACTGTTGCAAGAAAATAGTGCTATAAGGGAAAGAGTACAAATGATTGCAGACTACATCACCATAAATTGCAACAACTGCGAGGATATGACAAGATCAATGTTCTTTGCCACCGCCATGACCTTTGTTCGTCAAGTAATGGAAGCTCTTCATCACCTACAAGGGGATTTATCTAGGCGACCCCCCGCAAGGCCGAACGATTCCACGCGGTTCCCAGGACCACTTGAAGAACTAATGTATTCATGAAGATTGCATTTCCTTTTTGTAAAAAAATACATATATAAAAGTGTGTCAGTCTAACTTACAGTCTGTATTTTATTTTTTGCAAAGTTTGTAGTTCGTCTTTAAATAAGAGTTTGTTAGTTTCTAGCTTAAATCTATCAATCTTTCAAGCCCTTGTAACTGGAGGTTGTTATTACGAAAATGGAAGATTCCCAAAATATTGTATGCTTCACTTTCTTTTGCAAGAACTACGCTCGGTCTGATTCATGCGGGGTCATGACACGTGGGCAATCTACATAGGATTCGACCATAATCGAATAAAAATAGGAGAAAGGGAGAGAATAAAGCTAAATAAAGGGTCTTCGACAACAAAAAAACTGGAAGTCAGGATGACGCAAGAAACTGATGCATGTAGTGACCGGTTATGATCTAGGTACATTCACACCTAATATGTGGCCGCTTACATGTTAGAACCTAACCATTAATGAGTTTTGGTGCTGTGTCAATTCTACACTAGATAGGTTTTTAGTACTTGTGGCATTCTTGCAACCCATTCCTATATCACGCGGTCTAAAAGCAAGCAAGTCACGGCCAATCAGGAAGCCGATGTCACCATTATTGACCCCTCAAAAGAAGTAGAGGAATTGGACGTTAATGCCATGAAGGAGGAAATGTATACCCTAAAGCACCAATAACTGAGATGTATCAGGCATGGGTAAGAGGACAGCCACCCCCGACCTATCCTGCCAATCCAACCTTCATCCCGCCACTGGCCCAAGCACATGACCAGTCCACCAATGATCCACCCTAAAGTTTTCCTATCTATTTGCAACATCAGGGTACGATCTCTCAACCACCACCTGCTCCACTACCCAAAGTCGCTCCTCATCCTTACCCGCATATTGCCCCTATATATGTGGAACCTCATCCTCCAGCACTCCGTAGGTCATCAAATGAACCTTTGCTTCAAGCTTATGACCCCCAATACTATCCACCAGAACCTTCTTACAAGACCTATGAGCCTTACTCCTATGCTCCCCGTCCCGAAATTCCAGTGGGAGTTGAAAAACCAATTAAAAATCCTGAGCAAGAAGAGATGCTTAGAAAGGTTAGAAGTCTAGAACAATCATTCAGGGTTATACAGGGATTAGGTAGCTAGGTGAACATGGCGTTCAAGGATCTTTGTCTATTTCGAGACGTACAGCTGCCTCCAGGTCTCAAAATGCCTAAATTTTATTTATATGATGGACATGGCAATCCAGTCGTATATCTATAGGGGGTTTTACAGCAAAATGAGAGGAGCAGGGGGAAAAGATGAATTGCTAATGGCATATAGCAAGAGTTTAAGTGGGTTTGCACTGGAGTGGTACACTCGGCAGGATCAAAATACGGTGGTATACATGGGATGACCTGGCACAAGCATTTGCTTGCCACTTTCAATTTAATCTCGAGATTGTCCTGGATCATCTATCTTTGACAAACCTAGAGAAGAAACACAATGAGAGCTTTAAGGAATACGATTTCCCGTGTAGAGTACAAGCAACCAGAGTTGATCCTCCCGTGAAGGAGAGTGAGAGGGTTGACTATTTTCTACAGGCTCTGGAACCTACCTATTTTGGACATTTGGTGTCGGCAGTGGGTAAGGCTTTCAACGAAGTAGTCGAGATGGGAAGTATGGTCGAGGAAGGCCACAAATCCAATAAAATCAAAAGCTACTCTGCAATTAAGGCAGCTACTCTGCATACCCACACCCTCCATACAGTTCTCCGCAACATTACTATCCACCATTGGAACCTCACTTCTCAGTCCAACATGCACAAACGTATGCCCAACCTCCCGCTCACGCGCAATGGCTAGCTCCAGCCCCACAAAATACCTACCCAACTCCACAAAATCATTACCCGCCTCCAAGAGTCAACGAAAGACCGCAGAAACCTGCCTTTCGAGCCAATACAATCCTGAGAAATGAAAGGGTGCAGAAGAACAAGACTTTCACTCCGCTGGGAGAGTCCTACACTAGCTTATTCCACATGCTGCGACAACTGGATATGTTGAGGTGAATCAAAGCAAAATTGCCAAATCCTCCCCCCAAGAATGTAGATTATTCTGCCAGCTTTGAATATTGTTCCAATGCACTAGGGAATGATACCGAAAGGTGTTGGCATTTATAGAGCGCTATCCATGAACATATTGACTACCACCGAATTAAGGTACAGACTCTAGAGGTACCCAATATTAACCAAAATCCGCCGCCGGCCCATCAGGCGACCAAAAGGATTGAGATCGTGGATGAAAGAGGAGAGTCCAAAATGATCAAATCCAATAAATTTAAGACAACTGAGAATGCAAGCAGTGAGAAGCTAGTAACTGAGGAAAAATGAAGAAGAAAAAAGCCTGTCGTAGGTAAAAGGAGCCCAGTATGCACGATTGTGCCAAAGTAACATCAGGCAAAAGTAACGCTACACGAGGAAGCTAGAGGACCTGTCGTTGTTGGGAAGGTTTTCGCATAAAGCCCATCATTGTAAAACTAATATCCATCCGCCAATCATCAACAGCAAAGCCGTTTCTTAGAGATATGAGCAACCAATAAAGATGTATAAAGGAAAAGATGTTAAGGAAGAAGTGTGTGAAGCCCGATGTCTAACCCGATCAGTGAGGTACTTCGCCCCTGAAGATTTAATGGAAGGCAAAATCTCTAAAGATAACTCAAAGTCAATAAAGAAAGCGGTAGTTGGAAGAAGAGGAAGAGGAATTCTTGAAGAAAATGAGAATGCAGGACTACTCCATCATAAAGCAGTTGAGGAAGACACCAGCTCAGATCTCCTTATTATCCTTACTAATACATTCATATGAACACCGCGGGGCACTGATGAAGATTTTTAATGAAGACCACATCCCCGACAAGATAATAGTGAATCATTTGGAAAACATTGAAAATAAGATATTTGAAGTAAACCGGGTCACCTTCTCTAATGATGAATTGCCTATAGAGGGCACCCAACACAACTGGGCTCTTTATCGGAGTGTGAAATGTGAAGATGTTGTGGTCACCCAAGTTCTGGTCGACAACAGTCTAGTGCAAATATTTGTTCATTCTCCACATTGACTAAGCTAAATGTAGAGAATGAAAGGGTCTACAAAAATAACATCAGTGTTCGAGGTTTCCATGGTGCCAAGAAGAACATAAAGAAGATACTTCGTAAAATGATGGAAGGGTCCAGGCAGTGGCATGAGAGGTTAACCTTTGCATTGTTAGGCTATCACACTACCGTTCACACCTCGGTAGAGGAAACCATATATTTGTTGGTGTATGGCACAGAAGCAGTAATCCCAGCTGCAACTCAAATCCCCTCCCTTCAAATCGTGGCTGAAGCAGGAATCGACGATGAAGAAGGGGTTAAGACTTGTTTGGAGCAAGTGAGTCTGATTGACGAGAAAAGATTAGCGGCGACATATCACGGCCAATTGTATCAACAGAGGATGGCCAGAGCATATAACAAGAATGTGCGTCGAAGAAAGTTTTAGGTGGGGCAATTAGTGTTGAAACGCATCCACCCTCACTAGGCCTAGGCAAAGGGCAAGTTTTCTCCGAACTGGCAAGTACCGTTCGTCGTATCAAGAGTACTGTCTAATGGAGCTTTGTATCAGACAGATGTGAAAGGGAAATGTGTGGAAATGGCTATCAATATGGATGCTGTCAAAAGATATTATGTATGACTTTCTTTTGGATCATTGTCTATACTTGGCATTTGTTTGTACTTGGTAGATTTTATAGATTGGAATGATGAAGGCATTCTATTCATCTATCTGAACACTTTACCCTTTGTTAACCCCTTTGAACTTCCGTTATTTTTATTCTAACATCCCCTTTTCGGAATCTATAATGAAAGTAAGACACACAATTATATAAGGCGTCAAAAATACAATAAAGGAAAAAGCAAGAAAAGCAAAACAACAAGAGAAGACAAAAAATAGCAAAACAAAAGAGAAAAGAGAAAAGAAAAAAAAAGAAAAAAAATAAAAAAGGAGAAAAGAAAAGAAAAGAAAAGAAAAACAAAGGAAAAAAAGAAGAAAAAAGGAGAAAGAAACATAGAAAAATGAGAAAGAAAGAGCGGAACGAGAGGAGGAAAAGGAAAACAAGCAATAATGAAAGTAAGGAATCAGCAGGAACTACGTTTGACCTGATTCCTTATATGGATAGGTAGGCAGCCTCACTGCTTGGTCATATTCAAATAAACTCCGAAAGCCTCAAGCAAGAAACTGAGGCAGAAATTGCGTTGGATTAGCTTCCGAAAGTTTTAAATTCTAAAACCATAAAAGTAATTTTTGAGCCTTTCACACCATTTTCTTCTAAATTTCTCCAAAATCCTACATTACAGTCTGAATAAAGACCTTCTGATAAATTTGTAAGAAATGCCGGGGAAAGAAATGAGAAATAGACCATACCTCAGGGCTGCACTCTAGTTCCTGCAAAAAATAATAAAATGAGAGAGTCTTATTGGTGAAAACCCTCACGGGCACCTTAAGGCGACGAGAGTTGAGAGAAATAAAAATGAGAGAGAGCGTCATCGGTGATAATTATCACTGGCATTGTGAGGCAAAGGTAAGGCAAGAAGTAACACTTAGAAAAGGGTTGTTGTTAGAAATCTGTTCATACACACTGTAAGGAAAGAAAAACTAGGGTTTGGTAGAACAAATCGGGTTAGAAATGGTCACAATAACAAAAGCATGGCAACGAGAGATCGGTCATCGTGACAGACTGGGTCAACTAGGACGAAGCGCATGTCATGATTATGAAAACCAACTGTTTTTCCTTAGATAAGTTTTCTTTCTCTTCTTTTCAACAGTCCGTGAATCTGGATTTCTTCACCCTAAATACTGTTTCGAGTCATTGCATTTCATTTTTCTTTCGAGTCTCTAAAGTCTTTTGTATAAGCAAATGAGTGGAATTTCAAAGCCTATTATCAGCTCCCAAAGGGACAAAGTGCATGACGCCCAAAAGTTTAAAAAAGATAACGAGTGTGGAACAACAAAGGGAAGGATTCACAAAAATTATAATTCATGGAAGGGACAAGAGTGGTTAATGTGAAGGAGTACCTTACAGAGACAGGCATGCAAAGTAAAATCACAAAGGTTCTGGGGTCAACCTAGCATAATACATTGATCGGGCAAACGTAGAAGGGACACAAGGTTGGCACAACACAAAGATAGGAAAGGTCACAAGGTTTGACCAGGCATAATACATCAGTCGTTGAGGAAAGACATAAAGAATTCTGGCAAAGGATCAAGAGTACAACACATGAGATGAGGAACAAATCAAAGCCATAAGGGTCAAAGGGTCAGCCTAGTATAACACCCTAACTCAGCAGTCGTCAGATAAGGGTATAAGGCCTGTGGCAAAAGAGGCAAAAGTGCAACACAAGTATGGAAATGGTCATGAAGGTTGACCCACATGATATATCAACTCATCAATCGTCGGAAAAGGGCATAAAGAATTCTGTCAAAGGGTCGGAAGTGCAACACAAAGTAGGGAGCGAAGTAAAGGCACAAAGGGCAAGGGCCAACCAAACATCATAGATAGACCAGGTAATTTTAAGAAAGGGTGCAAGAATTTTTGCAAAGGAACGGAAATGTAACAGAAAGATGAAGAACAAAGTGAATTCACAAGGTTTAGAGGGTTCGCCAAAGCATAATACATTAATTCATCAATAATTGGGGAAGGACATAAATTTCGGCAAAGGATTAGAAATGTAATACAATGATGGGGAGCAAAGTAAAGCCTAAAGGTTTCGAGGGGTCAGCTGAGCAGTTCAAGCGACCCAAAATAAACATGGGCAATGGAACACAACGTAGCGATAGTGGGGAGGACGTTTTCAACAAGAATTTCGCAAGCTAACCACCACTTTTCAAAGTTACTAGTTTTCTTTGATTGACAAGGGGGCAAAAAAAGTTCAGAAGAGCCTAAGGGAGGCCATCAACAGGGGAAAGCAGGCACATGGCAGGTATGATCAAAACCTAAGGGCCCGTATTAAAATGGGACCTAGCTAAAACTCTACAGAGGCATATTCCGTCATAAATATCCTCCCTAGCAGAGAGCACAATGGGACAAACTTTAACTAGCAAACCCCAATAGAAACAACTGAGGGTTAAAAGAGGCATGGAAGTTGAGATGGAACGTGATTTAAAACTCAAACAGGTGCGGGTAACATGGGCAAGCACCAACACCTTACCTAGTAAGAGTCGCAAAAATCCTCCTGGAGAATAATCACTAGCAGAAACAATCGGAAGTTAGATTCGACATTTATGCTGGAATCCTTAGGACCATCCTGGAAAATGGGACTTATTTAAAGGTTAGAGGTAATCATGGATAGCAAAGAGCATAAAATGACTTGCATGTTGAAGTAGGATTCAGTTAAGAGTTGTCAGGACCTTCCTGAAAATAGGACTTAGCCTAAAAACAAAAATAAGCACGGGTAACATGTGCATGCACACATATTTCCCCAACAAAGAGTTGTCAGGACCCTTTTGAAAAATGAGACTTAGCCTAGAACACAAACAGTCAGGGGGCATGGCCAAACCCAAATACTTCCCCAACAAGAGTCATCAAGACCCCCTTGGATAATGGGACATAACTTTAAATACTAACCCCCCAGCAAAGGTATTTTGTTGTCTAATTAAGAGTTGTCAGGTCTCGCCAGGATAATGGGAAATAGTTTTAATCACCAATCACCTTCAAATCCCTAGCATATATAACTCAAAACAAGACATAGTGAAAAATAATACCTTTGAGAAAACATAACATAATTTCAAGGATTGTTAGTACCCTCCTGGTTAATGGGACTTAGTTTTAGATATATTTGGTAAGGAGATTTGATTAACACTCACTGATCCGCCCCATCATTAAACTGGGGCAGAAGGAATTTCTTGTGTTTTGTTTGTTTTGTGATGATCATGTACACAGACAACAGTCTCAGGTAATGTTTTCAAGCTTAAGTTGTAATAATAAGGCGCCCACATGTAGAACAAGGGAATATTTTTCAAAATTTTAAGTTTTAATAGTCAGGCGACAACCTGTAGAAGAAGGGAATATTTTTCAAAATTTCAAGTTTTGGAAATCAGGCGCAAACCTGTAGAACAAGGGAATATTTTTCAAAAGAAAACGTTTTGGCAATCAGGCGTCCACCTGTAGAACAAGAAAATATTTTTCAAAATTTCAAGTTTAAATAATCAGACGCCTACCAATAGAACTAGGGAATACTTTTCAAGATTCAAGTTCGGTAATCAGGTGCCCGCCTGTAATACAAGGGAATACTTTTCAAGATTCAAGTTCGGTAATCAGGCGACCACATGTATAACAAGGGAAGAATTTTCAAGATTCAGGTTCGGTAATCAGCCGCCCACCTGTAAAACAAGGGAGTACTTTTGAAGATGCAAGTTCGGTAATCAGGCGGCCACCTATAGAATGAGGGAACATTTTTCAAGATTTAAGTCCAGTAATCGGGTGCCCACCTATCATAACAAGGGAATATTTTAAAGTCTCAAGTTTGGAAATCGGGCGGCCACCTTTCAGAATAAGGGAATACTTTCAAATTTTAACTTTTGTTAATCTGGCGCCCACCGGTAGAAAGAAAATATTTTTCAAAAAATGCAAGTTCTGGCGATCAGGCGCCCACCTGTCAGAACAAGGCAATGATTTTCAAGTTGCAAAGTTTTATAATCACGCACCCACCAGCAAAAAAAGGGTATACATTTCAAGTCCAACAATTCGGCAACAAACATAGAAGAAGAGAAAGCAAGGAGTCAACAAGGGGATAATGAGTTGACAGGAAGGAATGCCAGTCAACAAGGAAACAAGGAGTTCACAGGTAGAATTCAAGGCAAAAAATCAACATGGATCAAGAGCAAGATTAAAGACATAGATAGGTTCTTTTGTAATCCATAGTTCATAACTTAGTCTAGTTGTTTTTATTTTTCCCGAGAAGTAATAAGGAGGTCAAAAAGCAGTAACAACAACGTCAACAGTACAATCACAGTTCATGGTAGTCCCAGACAGTTTGAAGTCGTGTTCGGCCAGACAATTTTCAAAATGCATCTTATGGAATGTAAAGTAGGCAAAATCTCTTATTTGCTCGTTTATCTTTGACCGGAAACCCTTCATGTCTCCGAGCAAAGAGGGGCAGTTGTGAGCACGTTATTTTTGCCTCGCTTGACATGTTTCTATAAAATTCATTAAATTAGCAATTTTGTTTTTATTATTTCAAATGTTAGGAATTAATTGTGTGATTCTGTGCTTGTTTGCATTTTTCTTTTATTATTTAAATTTTTAGGAGTTAATTGATTGAATTTGTGTTTATTTACGTCTTTCTGTTATTATTTGCATTATTAAGATTTGTTTGCATGATTTTGTGTTTGTTTGAATTTAACGAATTAATTGCATTATTTGTGTTTATTTGCATGTCGCATGTTTTAATTTCCATAATTCATAAAAATATAAAAATGACATGTTTGAATATAGGATTTAAATTTTACATTCTTAGTTTATTAATTAGTTAATATTGAAAATAAGGGAAAAATGACAAAAATTGGCTATTTTCTTTGAATTTTAAAATTAAGGAGTTTAATTAGTTTATTTGTTGTTTAATATGTGTTTGGTTATTTTTATTTTTATTTTTATTTTTATTTTTGATTATTAAAAATCTGAAGAAATATATCACAAAACAAAATACACAAATAAGAGAATAAATGATGGTATATAATATTGGCTTTGTTCTGGGCCAATTCTTGCGTCAAATCTAGCGCAAAAACCACTAAAACCACCAAAACAATCTGAGACCCAACTTCCCTGCCCGGTCCAACACAATAGAGGCCAAAACGACATCGTTTCACGCCAAAGAAATCTGGACCGTTAATCAATCTTGATCAGACGGTCAAGATGAATAGATGTCACCCTATTTAAATGTCAGATATAATAGCCCTATTTACAGACATCGTACCCTGTCCTAAACGAACCGTAACTCCGCCGGTGTAACACCACTGTAATGCCGCCATATCACGACCCTCCCTCCGCCGTTCGCCACCGGCGGGAAATCATTGCCGGCGGTGGCGTAACTCCGATGCACCCCAAAATAACACTACATCCTCTCCTTGCTCTCCTCTTTCCAACCCTACTATTGGTTACCCTCGAAAATGTCCTCGTCTTGTCAAATATTCATTTGATGTTTGACAACCCCACCGTCCATGAAGACGACCGGTCGTCAAATACCCTATGATTTACACCCTAGATTCCTCACCCCACCCTCACCACAGATCTGAAACAAGCATCCTTCGGATCATACCACACCTGCTCGAATATCAATTTGAATAGCCCGACCAAAACCTAACCACCCCCAAAATCCGTCAAACCCAAACCATACACCCTCCTCACACCCCTCAGCCCAAATCCATGCCCCATGGATCTCGAATCACCATCGTTGTGGTTGATTGTTAGATCAAAGCTAGTCGGAATCAGTGTAATGCGGCATGCAATTATTGAGGCTCCATAACTTAAGCTATGTCATTCCATCTGTGTAATTTAGTATGGTTTCTTTGTAGAGATCCTTTCCTGTTATTTAATACATTTTAGTGTTTATGCCCTCTTCTCCTTCTCTTTTCTCTTTGAGTTTAATACATGGTTCATTAGATAAGCTTATAGCATAGTGAGCATAGTCGTTTATATGAATATACTTCATGTTGATTCAATTTTAGATGACTTTTTTAATCTAAACATGTTTGTTAAAATTGGTTGAGTGTTTTGACTCTGACTTCTTATCTTTGAATCTTGGGGGTAAATGTATACGTTTATTGATGTTTCTTCTCCTGAATATCCTTATTCTGGTCCAATTTTGGCTAACTTGGTTAATTCGAATATGTTTATGAAATTGGCTAAGTGTGTATTATTTGACTCCGAATTTTTTCCTTTGAATATTTTTATAAATGTGTATGCTTATGGGTTAATTTCCTATCGTGAATGGTTTTTATTGGTGATTTTGTCTATTCGATCATGTTCTAATTTTCATAATTAGCTTGGGATTGTTAGTGGCCTTGCATTATGGTAGTTAATGTACATTAGTTCAAACACTTAGGATAATTTGGATCGGTGATTTATATTTTAGGGCATTTGAGTGTAGTTATGTAAGCTAGGGTAAGGTTGGGCTAGGGCTGATAATTATAGGAACGATACAAAGGTAGCTAAGGTATTCTAACAAGGAATCTTCGGCAGTTAAGTGAAGAAATTTCTCAAATAGGGTATAATTGCAATTCAGATCCTTTATTTTGATAACTTAGGTAGCAAACTAGAAATTGGGGGACGAAAGTAGTAAATTAATAGGGACTAAAAGGTAAATAAAAATCTGAAAGCAGCCCTATGAGTAAGGATATATATACTAGTATTAAAAGCTGAAAAATGGGGTTGGAAAAAGATAGAAAAGAGCTGATAATCTGGGAGTTACCAATTCAATCAATTCTCGGAGCTTGAACCTCAAAAATCATGATCCTAAACTAGTTCTGAATCCTAATTATTATCATGGACTAAAGGTTCAATTGTTTGTTTATTGTTTGGTTGAGGTTTGAGTTAGTTTGGCTATTTAAAATTGGTTTGGTTATGTGATTTGCATTTCCTGGGCTTTGAAAGCGCTGAGATTATTGTTCCATTGATTTGGTGGGTCTATTCACTAATTTTTCTCGTTGAATCTGAGCTTATTCATCACTGTTGTTGTTGTTTTGCTCTGTGACTACTTGCTCATAGGTCTTTTTCTTCATTCTAGGTACATTTTCACATTCATATGATGTATGAAGACTAAATCTAATGACTATTAAAATTGAAAAAGGCTCTTATTTGTTTCTTTTTGTTCGTCAGTTTTATTATTGTTATTATGTAATATAATTGGGACAATGATATATATAATGGGACATTTGGATTAACACTTTGAATTTGCTTAATTATTAGCCAATATTATAGTTGATCCTAGTCTTCCAATTATGCTTTGTTAGGATGAATGAATTCGAAATGGATGTTTAGTTTCAAATAGTATGAAATTTTATTCAATGAAAAATGAGAAACTCATGTAAGTGATTAATAGCAGAGCATATAAACTTAGTCACTGTGTGTTTGCAAAAGCAGGACTCGAAGTACCTTTATTCTTTATTTCCAAAATAATTTGATGCTTCAGTTCATGTTGTTCTATATGAATTGTTGTTAAGTAGTTATCCAAATCTCCAGGATGTGTTGTATATACTAATAGCACACATGTTAATAGGCCTATTTAGCATTATTCCTGTAAAATCATTAAGAATAAAATTGCTGATCATGTGTTAACTTGAAGGTCTGTTCTAATTTGGCCTTTATTTTATATTATTTTCTCTCTCACTTGATGTAATGTGAAATCTAGAAAATTGTCTGCATGTTTACTGGACATTACAAGTCTGATTCCGCATTATCTCAATTCTGGGCTCACATTGAGTCCCAAACACAATAGCCCATGCCCGATGACTGTGATATTTTCCAAGGTACATTTTATAGAAAAGGTTGTAGTTTGTTTTAGGAATTGCCTTTTAAAATAAAAATGAGGTGCGCCGTGCAGAATGGAATCCAAAATTGCGTGGCCCTCATGAAATTGCTTATATTAAAATATTTAGAGATTTTGGACATGCTATTTAGCGAATTTCACGGCTTCCCGCAAATACATAATACGATAATCGCTTTTAGGCGCGTCTTTAGGAATATTATCTTCTTAAGTACGGGTGCACACTTATGTCACCCAAATCTAAATCTCAACAAAGTTGGAATGTGTCGAAAACCACGGGTTCGTTTATGTGACGTGGTTCATTAATGTGACGTTGTTTGAGACTCCTTAAAAAAGTCATTCTTTCCTCTCGATTTGGGATTCTGAACAGTGACTTGGGACACCATAAATCTCCCAAGTGGCGACTCTTAAATCTCTTAAATAATTGAATCCCGTTTTGAATGTCCTTTGATTGGAAAAACTCATTTTTATACGCCCTTCGTTGGGGTTGTAGTAGCGAAAAAGAGGTGTGACAGCTCTGGCGACTCTGCTGGGGAGGGAACCTAGAATCCCTGGTTCAGGGTTCAAGAATTCGAGCTTAGAATAATTGTTGTATCTGGCTTTGTTAATTATCTGGGTTTCCATGTTGGCTTACTATGCAAAATGATGTTTTTACCGGTTTGATATTATCTGAACTGTACACATAAACTGCTGCGAAACCCTTCCCTTCTCACATCCAGGGATTTGATTACTGGTTGAGACTCCCTATTTTGCTAGTGACATACCTTAAAATAAGAAAGAGGCTCGGACAAGTTACTAAGCGGGACGATCTTGCGGGTCCTCGGTACGTTGCCCCCTCCTTGATTCGAGGTGTCCTATGGGGTACACAGTCTAGAACAAATACCCAAGTACTGAACTTAGCATAACAAAGCCTCATGCCGGATCCATAGTAGGAACGTTTGTTTGTGTCACGTGCATTTTATTTAGGGGACTCAACGGAGGGGTTGGGTCCGTCTAGGACAGGTTACCTGAAATGGAAAGACCATCCTGATGCATATTACGTTCTACTTGTGCATTTAGTTGTTTTGGATTTGTATGTTGACTGGCTTGTGAATAAGGAAAGAAAAATGAGAAAATAAGGGGTACTAGGGCTGACTGAGATTAATCATTGTCTTAAAACCAATGATAAACTAGCGCCGAAATGCTGCTGGATTTTTGAAAAAAAAAATGAAAAAAAAAGACAAAAAGAAAAAAAAGCTTTTCAACAAAAATTTTTGGTTTTGACAAAAAAAATTTCCGAACTACGCGGGTTTAATTCTCACCAAGTGTAGGCAACCCCCATCTGGCCCAACCTCCCTTTTTGGAAAATAACCAAAATAATTTTCAAATTTTTATTTGTTGTCCTAATTAAATTGAATGACGATGTTATTTTCAAGAATAGCCAAATGTTATCGAAAGAGCCGACGGAAAGCTGATTTTGCACAATCGGCCACCTTTGGGGTATTTATTGTATTTTTGACCAGCTAGCGGGCACAACTTTAAAAACTTCCCCCGGAAGTGCTAAAAGGTCGTATTCACAAAACTGGTCTTTTGGTTTTAGAAAATAGATTTCATTAAATAAAACTTTTGATTTTGAAGTCAAACAAGAATAAAGTCACAAGTCACTAACTCACCTTAATAAATGTGCAGGGTGAGCACAATTCAAACCGAACCTTTTTCATTTGTAAGCCGAATCTCTATGGAGCTGCGATTGTGGTGGAATGATCTAGGCAGAGAGGGGCAAGATGAGATGAAGAAGTATTTGGGGGGCCTCTCTGGGTTATTGGAGATTGTACCCCGAGGTGACATCATAAGAACGTTGGTCACGTGCTGGGACTCGGCGCACAATATGTTTCCCTTCTCGGATTTATAACTTACTCCAACGTTGGAAGAAATAGCGGGATACATTGGAAATGCTGAGCTTCCTTTGAGACACAAGTATTTTGTAGCTACAAGAGTGGTAGCGGTGCAAAAATTCTTAGATACCTTGAAAATAAGCAGAGTGGTACATGACTCGAACCTGGTGGTAGGGTTTTTAACCTTTACATTCCTGTATACTAGATATGGTCACATAGGGGGGTTACAAAATCAAGAAAACAAAGTCTGCAGCAAGGGAAACCGTGTCAATTGGAAGAACACAGATGCTTCGCTTTTATGGTGGCTTATCTAGGGCTTCTGGTGTTTCTAAGAAAACATGGGAACATTGATATAAAGATAGCAGAGGTTGTGAGTACTCTACGCACACAGGCCAAATGCACACTCGCACCTATGACAGTAGCCGAGATCTTCCGCGCTCTTAGAGCTTGCAAGGTCGGGAAATATTTCTTAGAGGGGTGCAATCGATTATTGCAAATGTGGATGACCGAGCATCTATGCTGCCGTCCCCAGTTTATGAGCTATGAGTCAGCAGAAAAAACTTGCATAGAAGGGTTTGACACCAGAATTGAAGGGCTTAGATTGCCAGAAGGAAAAGAAAGATGGACATCCTACATTCAATTCCTCACTTCCAATCAAATAGAATGGACGCTGGAATTGTTATTTGTGGATGAGATCATATACATACCGACAACAGAACCTCATTTCCATCTGATGGTCTTATAAGTATCCAGCCTTATGCTTCATATCGTGTCTTGAGACAACTGGGAAGAGGCCAGTTAGTGCCAAAATACGAAGATCTTAGCATCCGGGTAGTCGAGATTTCATCTGATGGTCAGTTCCCCGAAGCAACGGTGCGCAAAGTTTGGAATGAATGCCAATACCTATCAGCAAACCCTTGCGTAAAGATCGGGCTAGAGGCGAAGTGTCACTAGGGTACCTTGCTTGGTACATGAGAGAAATTGGGTTTGAGAGACCACCCAAAAGGCCTCATCTCCAAGAATTCATCGAAACCTCACAGGAACAATGGGACTAGCTAGTTAAGGAAAATGAGTACAGGGCCACAATATGAAAATTTGAAAAACAAGTCAAAGAGCTTCAAGTTGAAAATAGTTTGCAAGCTGCTGCAGATGAGGGGGAAAAGAAAAGACTCACAAAAGAAAACGAAGCGTTGCGAGCCAAAATCCAGAAAATGAAAACCCCCCAGGAGCGCAAAGGATGAAAAGATTATAGACAATTTAAGGCGAAAAGTAGTGAAGTATGGGTTTGAAATGAATAAAGCAGAAGGTGAGCTATCCAAGGTTCGGAAACAATTGGCTAAAAATGCGGAGGAACAAGCCCGCATCATCGAGCTTTTAAAGGAAAGGCATGACAATGAGGCTTCTGTTTTAAGAAACAAGGTCATTACATATGAGAATAAAGTTTCCAAGCAAGCTAGGGACATCAAAGCCGAAAGAGACCATTATTATGCAACAGTAGCACAATTGGAGATAGAGTTGCGGCAATTCAAAGAATTGAAGTAGGTAGCCGAGCAGACTCTAGAGGAAAGAGGCGAGCAAATTGGGAGACTGTTGCAAGAAAATGGTGCTATAAGGGAAAGAGGACGGATGCTTGAAGACTACATCACCATAAATTGCAACCACTGCGAGGATATGACAAGATCCATGTTCTTTGCCACCGCCATGACGTTTGTTTGTCAAGTAATGGAAGCTCGTCATCACCTCTAAGAGAATTTAGCTAGGCGATCCCCGCCAAGGCCGAACGATGACATGCGGGTCCCAGGATTACTTGAAAAACTAATGTATTCACGAAGATTGGATTTTCTTTTTGTAAAAAAAAAACATATAGAAAACTTTGTCAGCTTAACTTAGAGTTTGTAGTTTCTTTTATGCATAGTTTGTAGTTCGTCTGTTAATCAGAGCTTGTTTGTTTCTTGTTTCAATCTGTCAGTCTTTCGAGCCGTTGTAACTAGAGTTTTCTATTATGAAAATGGAAGATTCCCAAAATATTTTATGCTTCACTTTTTTTTGCAAGAACTACTCTCGGTCTAATTCATGCGGGGTCATGATACATAGGCAATCTACATAGGATTCGACCATAATCGAATAAAAATAGGAGAGATGGAGAGAACAAAGATTAACAAAGGGGCTTTGCAAATAATGAAATTGAAAGCCGGGATGATGCAAGTTACCGATGCATGATCTAGGTGCATTCATACCTAATATGTGGACGCTTACATGTTAGAACCTAACCATTAATGAGTTTTGGTGTTGTGTCAATTCTAGACTAGATAGGTTGTTGGTACTTGAGTCATTCTTGCAACCCACTCCAATAACACGCGGTCTAAGAGCAAGCAACTCATGGCCAATCAGGAAGCCGATGTCACCATTATTGACCCCTCGAAAGAAGTAGCGGAATGGGACAGTAATGCCATGAAGGAGGAAATGTATACCCCTAAAGCACCAAATGGCTGAGATGTACCAGGCATGGGTAAGAGGACAGCTACCCCCGACCTATCCTGCCAATCCAATCTTCATCCCGCCACTAGCCCAAGCACATAACCAGTACACCACTAATCCACCCACAAGTTTTCATATCTATTCGCAATATCAGGGTACGACCTCTCAACCACCACAAGCTTCACTACCCAAAGTCGCTCCTCGTCCTCATCTACAAATTGCCCCTATCTATATGGCACCTCTTCCTCCAACACTCCATAGGTTATCAAGTGAACCCCTACTTCACGCTTATTACCCCCAATAGTATCAACCATAACCTGCTTACAAGACCCATGAGCCTTACTCCTATGCTCCCCGTCCAGAAATTCCAGCGGGAGTTGAAAAACCAATAAAAACTCCTGAGCAGGAAGAGATTCTTAGAAAGGTTAGAAGTCTAGAATAATCATTCACGGACATGTGGGGATTAGGTAGCCAGGTGAGCGTGACGTTCAACGATCTTTGTCTATTTCCAGACGTACAGTTGCCTCTAGGTTTCAAGATGCCTAAATTTGACTTATATGATGGACATGGCGATCCGGTCGTGTATCTAAGGGGGTTTTACAGTAAAATGAGAGGAGCAGGGGGAAAGATGAATTGCTGATGGAATATTTAGCCGGAGTTTAAGTGGGTCGGCACTCGAGTGGTACACTCGGCAGGATCACAATTCGGTGGTATACTTGGGATGACCTGGTACAAGCATTTGGTTGCCACTTTCAGTATAATCTGGAGATTGTCCCGAATCATCTATCTCTGACAAACTAGAGAAGAGACACAACGAGATAATCAAGGAATACGGTTTCCGGTGTAGGGTACAAGCAGCCAGATTTAATACTCCCATGAATGAGAGTGAGATGGTTGGTGTCAGCAGTGGGTAAGTCTTTCAAAAATGTAGTCAATATGGGAAGTATGGTCGAGGAAGGCTACAAATCCAATAAAATAAAAAGCTACTCTGCAATTAAAGCAACCACTCAGGCCATCCAGGGTGGAGCGGGCGGAGCATTCGAAAAGAAGAAGGAGGAGGATAGCGACAGTGGAGTCGGGAACTTGGTTCAGGCCGCGTGCTCCATCTCATTAAGCCCAATCTCCTCCTTACCACCAAACATATACACACCCTCCATAAAGTTCTCCGAAACATTACTATCCACCATTGGAACCTCGTTTCTTAGTCCATCATGCACAAGCGTATGCCCAACCTCCCGCTCACGCGCAATGGCGTGCGCTAGCCCCACAAAATACCTGCCCAACTCTACAAAATCATTACCCGCCTGCAAGAGACTATCAAAGACCCCTAAAACCTGCCTTCACTCCATTGGGAGATTCCTACAGTAGCTTATTCCACAGGATGCGACAACTGGATATGTTGAGGCCAATCAAAGCAAAATTGCCAAATCCTCCCCCCAAGAATCTAGTTTATTCTGTCAGCTATGAATATTGTTCTGGTGCACCAGGGCATGATACCAAAATGTGTTGGAATTTAAATAATGCTATCCAGGAACTTATTTACTCTTACTGGATTGAGACACAGACTCTACAGATACACAATATTAACCAAAATCCGCTGTCGGCCCATCAGGCGACCAACATGATTGAGATCGTGGAAAAAAGGGGAGAGTCCAAAATGATCAAATCCAATAAAGTTAAGCCAACTGAGAATGCAAGCAGTGAGAAGCTAGTAACTGGGGCAAATGGAAGAAGAAACAAGTCTGTCGTGGTTTAAAGGAGCCTAGTATGAACGATTGTGCCAAAGTAAGATCAGGCAAAAGTAACGGTATACGAGGCAGTAAGAGGACCTGTCGTGGTTGTGGAAGGTGTTCGCATAGAGCCCGTCTTTGTAAAAAGAGTATCCATCCACCAATTATCAACAGTAAAGCCGTTTCTTGGATATATGAGCAAGCAGTAGTGTTGTATATGTTAAGGAAGAAGTGTGTGAAGCCCGATGTTTAACTCGATCGGGGAGGTACTTCGCCCCTGAAGAATTAAGGAAAGGAAAAATATGTAAAGATAACTATAAGTCAATAAAGAAAGCGGCGTTGGAATAAGAGGCAGAGGAATTCTTGAAGAAAATGAAAATGCAGGACTACTCCATCATAGAGCAGTTGAGGAAGACACAAGCGTAGATCTCCTTATTATCCTTACTAATCCTTTCACATGAACACCGCGGAGCAGTGATGAAGATTTTGAATGAATACCACGTCCCCGATAAGATAATAATGAATCATTTGGGAAACATTGAAAACAAGATATTTGAGGTAAACCGGGTCACCTACTGTGACGATAAATTGCCTATAGAGTGCACCGAGCGTAACTGGAATCTTTATATGACCGTGAAATGTGAAGATGTTATGGTCACCCAAGTTCTGGTCGACAGTAGGTCTAGTGAAAATATTTTTCCACTCTCCACATTGACCAAGCTGAAGGTAGAGCATGAAAGGGTAAATAAAAATAACATCAGTGTTCGAGGTTTCCACGGTGGAGGCAAAGACACCATGGGAGACATGGAAGTGACTATTGGGCCAGTTGAACATGGTAGTCTCTTATAATCTGTTTTTAGGAAGGCCCTAGATTCACGCAGTCAAAAAAAATGCCATCTATGCTGCATCAGATGGTACAATTTGAATGGGACAGGCAAGAGATTATGGTGCACGCTGAAGACAATCAGTGCGTTTCAAGTGATGGTATCGTACCTTTTATTGAATCTGAAGACAACAAAGGGCCATGGGTCTACAAGGTGTTTGATACCGTGTCAGTTCAGAAAAATCTCAGAAGGTGAGGTTGTCATGACCCCAAAAATAGCTACCGCGTCAGTCATGGTAGCTTAAGAAATTTTGAAGAATGGTTTTATGCCTGGCAAGGGGTTGGGTGCTTCTCTGCTAGGCATTGTGCAACCAGTATCCCTCCCCAAAAATCTGGACACTTTTGGCCTAGGGTTCAAGCCTACAGCTGCAGACATAAGGCAAGCCATGAAGCTAAGGCAGAATGCTTAGGCTCTCCCAAAGCCCATACAAAGGTTGTCCAAATCGTTTGTCATGCCAAGTATTAGCAATGACTCCGTACCAAGAATTCCCAGAATGCTGATCGATGCGGACGAGGATCTTGATAAGCGGTTAGAAAGGTTGTTCGATGAGGTGAATATTGTAGAGGCAGGAGAAGGATTGAGCAGGGCAGATGTGTAGTTTGTGGGAGCATGTGCAAAAGTCAATAACTGGGAAGCCACTCCTACTCCCACCCGAAGGGAGTCGTGGTAGTCAGCTTATGATTTTCCTCTAAAGTCTAGTTTGGATTAGCTTCAGAGTTGTTAATTCATATGTTATTTCCATCTGTTCGGATGTGTAAACTCCGTTATCTTCGATTCTAATGAAATGCAAATTCCCTTTCAGCAGTGCTAATAGTTTCCATTTCTCTTTACTTGTCTTTCTTTTCTCTTTTATACAGTTATTTTTATGCTGGCTCAAGTAATATGACATGCATAAGGACTCCTATGCCTAGTCTTCAAAACTGGCTAGTTCTGAAATAATAATTCATGAAATAGAACATGAAGATGAACAAAAATACGATGAGGAAGGGGCATAGGATGAGATTTGTAAAGAGTTGAGCCAATTTGAAGAGAAACCCAAACAAAACCTGAACGATACAGAGGCAGTCAATATATGAAGCCCGGACAATGTCAGAGAATCTAAAATAAGTGTCCATCTAGCCCCACAACATAGGAAAGAAATAGTTGAAGTACTGCTTGAATACAGAGATGTCTTTGCATGGTCCTACGATAACATGCCCGGATTGAGCACTGACTTGGTGGTTCACAAGTTACCCACTGACCCAGCCTACCCTCCTATCAAGCAAAATTTGAGAAAGTTTAAAACTGATGTGAGCGTGAAAATTAAAGAGGAGGTGACTAAGAAGTTTGAGGTAAAAGTCATCCGAGTCACACGATATCCCACCTGGTTAGCTAATGTTGTGCCCGTACAAAAGAAGGATGGTAAAACCAGAGTGTGTGTCGATTATCGTGACCTCAATAAAGCAAGTGCGAAGGACAACTTCCCTTTGCCGAACATTCACATACTGATTGATAATTGTGCAAAGCATGAGATCAGTTCGTTCATGGATTGTTACACAAGCTCCCATCAAATCTTAACGGATGAAGAAGATGCGGAAAAAATAGATTTTATCACACAGTGGGGGATGTATTATTATAGAGTCATGCGTTTTGGTTTGACAAATGCTAGGGTGATGTACATGAAGGCCATGACAACCATTTTTCATGATATGATACATAAGGAAATTGAGGTCTATGTGGATGATGTGATAGTGAAGTCCAAAAAGCAATCTGATCATGTCAAAGACGTGAGGAGATTCTTTCAAAGGCTCCGCAGGTATGACCTCGAACTCAACCTGGCAAAATGTGCATTTGGGTTCCATGAGGGAAGTTGCTAGGGTTCATAGTCACCCGCGAGGCATTGAGCTAGATCCATGAAAGATCAAATCTAGATAGGAATTACCGCCACCGAGGAACAAAACAGTGGTGATGAGTCTATTGGGAAGATTGAATTATTTTAGCCGGTTCATTACTCAGCTCATAACAATCTGTGAGCCTATCATTAAGCTATTGAAAAAGGATGCTGCGGTGAAATGGATGGGAGAGTGCCAAGAGGCTTTTGACAAGATAAAGGAGTATTTTTCGAACCTACCGGTACTTGTCCCGCCAGAACCAGGAAGGCCTTTGATCTTATATTTAACAGTCTTGGACAACTCATTTGGGTGCGTGTTGGGTCATCACGATGTCACCGGGAGAAAAGAGCAGGCCATATACTACCTCAGCAAGAAATTATGGACTACGAGGTTAAGTGTACTCATCTTGAAAGGACGTGTTGCGCCTTGACGTGTGTAGCCCAGAAGTAAAAGCATTACTTTTCATCATACACCACTTATCTCATCTCACGTTTGCACCCGTTGAAGTATGTTTTATAAAACCCCATGCCCAAAAGAAGGCTCGCGAATTGCTAAATCTTGCTCACGGAGTTTGACATGAATGCCATGAAAGCACAAGCATTGGTAGATCACTTTGCTGAGAATCCGATAGATAAACAATATGAGCCCTTGAACACATACTTCCCGGACGAGGAAGTTATGCATATTGGTGAAGTGGAATGAAATGAGAAGTTTGGATGGAAATTGTTCTTCGATGGGGATGCCAACATGAAAGGCGTTGGGATAGGAGCAGTGCTCATTTCTAAAGAACGACATCATTACCCAGCCAAAGCTCAACTCTTCTTCTATTGAAGCAACAATATGGTAGAATAGGAGGCATGCATTTTGGGTCAGAGATTAGCAGCAGACATGGGTGTCCAGGAAGTCTTGGTCTTGGGAGACTCGGACCTTCTGGTACACCACATTCAAGGGGAGTGGGAAACGAGAGATTTAAAACTCATGCCATACCGACAATGCTTGCATGATCTCTATCAACGATTCTGGTCAATAGAGTTCAGGCACATTCCCAGAATTAACAATGAGGTTGTTGATGCCCTGGCTACCTTGACGTCAATGTTAAATCATCCGGACAAGGCTTACATTGACCCGATACATATCCGGGTCCATAATCCACATGCTTATTGCAATATGGTGGAAAAAGAGCTTGATGGTGAGCCTTGTTTCCATGACATCAGAGAATATATCAGGCGCGGTGTGTACCCGATACAAGCCACCGCTGACCAGAAGAGAACAATACATTATTTGTCAAGCATGTTTTTCTTTATTGGAGGAATACTACACAAAAGAACTTCAGTTCTTGGTTTGCTAAGATGCATAGATGTTGGGCAGGCCACAACCATCATGAATGAGGTGCATATTGGCTTCTGCGGGACACACATGAGAGGATATGTTTTGGCAAAGAAGATTCTTCAGGCAGGATATTATTGGCTCACCATGGAACGGGATTATATCATCTTCGTGCGTAAATGTCACCAATGCCAGGTGCATACAGAATTAATTCACTCTCCACCGTTTGAATTGCATATGATGTCCGCACCATGGCCTTTTGGTACTTGGGGCATGGACGTTATCGGGCCCATCGAGCCAACAGCTTCTAACAGGCACAGATTTATCCTTGTTGCTATTGACTATTTTACCAAATGGGTTGAAGCCAAAACCTCAAGGAAATGACCAAGAAGGTCGTGATCGACTATTTGCATGAGAATATCATCTGTCGGTGCGGAATCCCCATGACTCTCATCATGGACAATAGCGCAAATCTCAACAGTCACTTAATGAGAGAAGTATGTCAGCAGCTCAAGATCACACATCGAAATTCTACCCCGCACAGCCCCAAGGCGAACGGAGTGGTTGAGGTCGTCAATAAGAACACAAAGAAGATACTTCGTAAAATGATGGAAGGGTCCAGGTAGTGGCATGAGAGGTTACCCTTTGCATTGTTAGGCAATCGCACTATCATTTGCACCTCGGTAGGGGCAAACCAATATTTGTTGGTGTATTGCACAAAAGCAGTAATCCCAGCTGAAATTGAAATCCCCTCCTATCAGATCGTGGCTGAAACAGGAATTGATAATGAAGAATGGGTTAATACTCATTTTGTGCAAGTGAGTCTGATTGACGAGAAAAGATTAGCGGTGACGTCTCACGACCAGTTGTATCAGTAGAGGATGGCCATAGCATCTAACAAGAAAGTGCGTCCAAGAAAGTTTGAGGTGGGTCAATTAGTGTTGAAACACATTCACCCCTACAAGGACGAGGCAAAGGGCAAGTTCGCTCCGAACTAGCAAGGACCGTTTGTCGTATCAAGTGTACCTCTCTAATGAAGCATTGTATCAGGCATATGTGGAAGGGAAATGTTTGGAAATGGCTATCAATTCGGATGCTGTCAAAAGATATTATGTGTGACTTTCTTTTGGATCATTGTCTATACTTGGCATTTTTTTTGTACTTGGCAGATTTTATAGATTGGAATGATGAAGGCATTTTATTCATCTATCTAAACACATTACCCTTTGTTAACCCCTTTGATCTTCCGTTATATTTATTCTAATATCCCTTATTTTGGAATCCATAACGAGAGTCAGAAACGCAATTGTATATGGCGGCAAACATAAAATAAAGGAAAAATCAAGAAAAGCAAAACAACAACAGAAGACAAAAAGTAGCAAAACAAAAGAAAAAAAGAGAAAGAAAGAAAAAAATAGAAAAAATAAAGAAAAAAGGAGTAAATAAAAGAAAAGAAAAACAAAGGAAAAAAAGAAGAAAAAAGGAGAAAGAAGAAGAGAAAAATGAGAAAGAAATGGGGGAAATAGAGGAGGAAAAAAAACAAGCAATAATGAAAGTAAGGAATCATCAGGAACTACGTTTGAACAGAGTTCTTATTATGGATACGTAGGCAGCCTCACGGCTCGGTCATGTTCAACTAAACTCTAAAAGCCCAAAGCAAGAAACTGAGGCAGAAATTGCGTTGGATTAGCTTCCGAAAGTAGTAAATTCTAAACCCATAAAAACAAATTTTGAGCCTTTCACACCATTTCCTTCTAATTTTGTCCAAAAGCCTACATCAAACTCCGGAGAAAGAACTTCTGATAAATCTATAAGAAATGTCGGGGAAAGCAAGGAGAAATGGACCGTACCTCAGGGCTGCACACTAGTTCTTGCAAAAAATAATAAAATGAGACAGTCTTAGTGGTGAAAACCCTCACGGGCACCTTAAGGTGACGAGAGTTGAGAGAAATAAAAATGAGAGAGAGCGTCATCGGCGAAAACCCTCACGGGCATCGTGAGGCAAAGGTAAGGCAAGAAGTAACACTCAGAAAGGGATTGTTGTTAGAAATCTGTTCATACACACTGTAAGGAAAGCAAAACTAGGGTTTGGTTGAAGGAATCGGGTTAGAAATTGTCACAATAACAAAAGCATGGCAACAAAAGATCGGTCATCGGGATAGACTGGGTCGACTAGGCCAAAGCGCATGTCATGATCATGAAAACCAACTGTTTTTCCTTAGATACGTTTTCTTTCTCTTCTTTACAACAGTCAGTGAATCTGGATTTCTTCACCCTAAATACCGTTTTGAGTCATTGCATTTCATTTTTCTTTCGAGTCTCTAAAGTCTTTTGTTTAAGCAAATGTGAGAAATGTCAAAGCCTATTATCAGCTCCCAAAGGGAAAAAGTGCATGACGCCCAAAAGGGAAGGATTCACAAAAACTATAACTGATGGAGAGACAAGGGTTGGTAAAGTGAAAGAGTACCTTACAGTTATGGGCATGCAAAGTAAAATCACAAAGGTTCTGGGGTCAACCTAGCATAATATATTAATCGGGCAATCTCAGATGGGATGCTACGTTGGAAAACACAAAGACAGGAAATGTCATAAAGTTTGACCAGACATAATACATCAGTCATTGGGAAAAGACATAAAGAATTCCGGCAAAGGATCAAGAGTACAACACAAGAGACGTGGAACACAACAAAGCTACAAGGGTTAGAGGGTCAGCCAAGCATAACACCCTAACTCAGTAGTCGTCATATAAGGGTATAAGGCTTCTGGAAAAAGAGGCGAAAACGCAACACAAAGATGGGAATGATAATGACGGTTGACCCATATGATATATTAACTTATCAATCGTCGGAAAGGCGCATAAAAACATCCGGCAAAGGGTCAGAAGTGCAACACAAAGTAGGGAGCGAAGTAAAGGCACAAAGTGCAAGGGCAAACTAGACATAATACACAGATCGGGTAATTTTAAGAAAGAGTGCAAGGATTTTTGCAAAGGAACGGAAATGTAACAGAAAGATGAAGAACAAAGTGAATCCACAATGTTCAGAGGGTTCGCCAAAGCATAATACATTAATTCATCAGTCATCGGGGAAGGACATAAAAAATTACGGCAAAGGATTAGAAATATAATACAATGATGGGGAGCAAAGTAAAGCGTAAAGGATTCGAGGTGTCAGCTCAGCAGTTCACGACTCATCATCAACATGGATAATGGAATACAACGGAACACGACAATGGGGAGGCCGTTTCGAACAAGAATGTCGTAAGCTAATAACCACTTTTCAAAGTGACTTGTTTTCTTTGAGTGACACGGGCCAGAAAAGTACCAGAAGAGCCTAAGGGAGGCCATCCACAGGGGAAAGCAGGCACATGGCAGGTATGATCAAACCTCTGGGCCCATCTTAAAATGGGACCCAGTTAAAACTCAAAAGAGGCATAGTCCATCATAAATTGCATCCCTAGAAAAGAGCACAATGGGAAAAACTTTTACTAGTAATCCCCAATAGAAACAACTGAGTGTTAAAAGAGGCATGGAAGTTGAGATGGAACAAGGTTTAAAACTCAAACAGGTGCGGGTAACATGGGCAAGCACGAACACCTTACCTAGTAAGAGTCGCAGAAATCCTCCTGGACAATAATAACTAGTAGAAACAACCGGAAGTTAGATTCATCATTTAAGATGGAATCCTTAGGACCAAGCTGGAAAATGGAACTTATTTAAAGGTTAGAGGTAATCATGGATAGAAAAAAATCATAAAATGACTTGCATGTTAAAGTAGGATTCAGTTAAGAGTTGTCAGGACCTTCCTGAAAATGCGACTTAGCCTAAAAACAAAAATAAGCATGGGTAACATGGGTAGGCACACATATTTCCCCAACTAAAAGTTGTGAGGACCCTCCTGAAAAAAGAGACTTAACCTAGAACACAAACAGCCTGGGGGCATGGCCAAACACAAATACTTCCCCAACAAGAGTCATCAACACCCCCCTGGATAATGGGACACAACTTTAAATACTAACCCCCAGCAAATAAATTTTGTTGTCCACTTAAGAGTTGTCAAGACCCACCAATATAAGGGAAGTAGCTTTAATCACCAGTCACCAGCAAATCCCCAGCAGATATAAGTCATAACAGGACATAGTGAAAAATAATACTTTTGAGAAAACATAACATAATTTGAAGGATTTTTAGAACCCTCTTGGATAATGGAACTTAGATTTAGAGATATTTGGCAAGGAGATTTGATTAACACTCACCGATCCGTCCATTATTAAACTGGGGCAGAAAGGATTTTTTGTGTTTTGTTTGTTTTGTGATGATCATGTACACAGACAGTAGTCATAGGGAATGTTTTCAAGCTTCAAGTTTTAATAATCAGGCTCCCATATGTAGGACAAGGGAATATTTTTCAAAATTTCTAGTTTTAATAATCACGCGCCAACCTGTAGAACAAAGGAATATTTTTCAAAATTTCAAGTTTTGGAAATCGGGCGCCAACCTGTAGAACAAGGGAATATTTTTCAAAATTTCATGTTTTGGCAATCAGGCGGCCACCTGTAGAACAAGGGAATATTTTTCAAAATTTAAAGTTTTAATAATCAGGAGCCTGCCAATAGAATTAGCAAATACTTTTCAAGATTCAAGTTTGGTAATCAGGCGCCAACCTGTAAAACAAGGGAATACTTTTCTAGATTCAAGTTCGGTAATCAGGCGTCCACCTATAGAATAATGGAATAGTTTTCAAGATTCAAGTTTGGTAGTCAGCCGCCCACCAGTAAAACAAGGGAAAACTTTTCAAGATTCAAGTTCGGCAATCAGGCGCCCACCTGTAGAATGAGGGAATATTTTTCAAGATTCAAGTTTAGTAATCGGGTGCCTACCTATCAGAACAATGGAATATTTTAAAGTTTCAAGTTTTGAAATCAGGCGCCCACCTTTTAGAATAAGGGAATACTTTAAATTTAAAGTTTTGTTAATCAGGCGCGCACTGGTAAAACAAGGGAATATTTTTCAAAAAATGCAAGTTTTGGCGATCAAGCGCCCACCCATAGAACAAGGGAATATTTTTCAAAATTTCATGTCTTGGCGATCAGGCGCCCACCTATAGAACATGGGAATACTTTTCAAAGATACAAGTTTGAAAAATGCAAATTCTAGCGATTAGGCGCCCACCTGTAGAACAAGGAAAACTTTTCAAAAAAAAAAATGCAAGTTTGGCGATCAGGCGCCTACCTGTAGATCAACGGAAAATTTTTCAAAATTTTATGTTTTGCACCTACCGGTAGAACAAGAGAATATTTTTCAAAATTTCAAGTTTTGGCAATCAAGCGCCCACCTGTCAGAACAAGGGAATATTTTAAAGTTTCACGTTTGGAAATCAGGCGCCCACCTGTCAGAATAAGGGAATACTTTCAAATTTCAAGTTGGTAATCAGGCGCCCACCTGTCAGAACAAGGGAATGATTTTGACGTTGCAAATTTTAATAATCAGGCACGCACCTGCAAAACAACGGAATGCATGTCAAGTCCAAAAATCTGGCAACAAACAAAGAAGAAGAGAAAGCAATGAGTCAACAAGGCGATAATGAGTTTACATGAAGGAATGCCGGTCAACAAGGAAACAAGGAGTTCAAAGGTAGAATACAAGGCAAAAAAGTAACATGGATCAAGAGCAAGATTAAAGACATAAATAGGTTCTTTTGTAATCCGTAATTCTTAGCTTAGTCTAGTTTTTTTTATTTTTCATGAGATGTAATACGAATGTTAACAAGCAGTAACAACAGCATCAACAGTGAAATCACTGCTCATGGTAGTCCCAGACAGTTTGAAGCAGGGTTCGGCCAGACAGTTTTCAAAATGCATCTCATGGAATGTAAAGTAGGCTAAAATCTTTGAGTTGCTTGTTTATCTTTGCCAGGAAACATTTCGTGTCTCCGAGCAAATAGGGGCAGCTGTGAGCACGTGATTTTTGCCTCGCTTGACATGTTTCTATAAAATTCATTAACTTAGCAATTTTCGTTTATTATTTGAATTTTTAGGAATTATTGATTGACTTTGTGTTTATTTACGTCTTTCGTTTATTATTTGAATTATTAAGATTTGTTTGCATGATTTTGTGCTTGCTTGAATTTAAGGAATTAATTGCATAATTTGTGTTTATTTGCATGTCGCACAATTTAATTTGCATAATTCATATAAATATAAAATGACATTTTTGCATCATGAATTTAAATTTTAGATTTTTTAGTTTATTAATAAGTTAATATTGAAAACAAGGGAAAAATGACAAAAAATGGCTAATTTTCTTTAAAATATTAGAATTCCGGAGTTTATTTAGTTTATTTGTTGTTAAATATGTTTTTGGCTATTTTATTTTTATTTTTGATTATTAAATATATGAAAACATATATAATAAAACAAAATATACAAAAAAGAGAATAAATGATTATATATAATATTGGCTTTGTTCTGGGCCAATTCCTGCGTCAAACCTAGTGCAAAAACCACTAAACCCACCCAAAAAAAACCAGACCCAACTTCCCTGCCCGGTCCAACACATTAGAGGCCAAAACGACACCGTTTCACACCCAAGAAATCTGGACTGTTGATCAATCTTGATCAGCCGCTGTAACACCGCTGTAAAGCCGTTATATCACCACCCTCCCTTCGCCGTTCTCCGCCGGCTAAAAATCGTTGCCGGCGGTGGCATAACTCTGATGGACCCCAAAATAACACTACATCCTCTACTTGCTCCTCTCTTTCCAATCCCACTATTTGTTACCCTCGAAAATGTCCTCGTCTTGTCAAATATTCATTTGAAGTTTGACAACCACGCCGTCCACGACAGCGATCGGTCGCCAAATACCCTAAGATTTACACCCTAGATTCCTCACACCACCCTCACCATAGATCTGAAACAACCATCATTCGAATCATACCACACATGCTTGAATATCGATTTGAATAGCCCAGCCAAAACCTAACCACCCCCAAAATCCGTCAAACCCACACTAAACACCCTCCTCACACCTCTCAACCTAAATTATGCCCCATGGCTCTGGAATCACCATCACTGTGGTTGATTATTAGATCAAAGCTAGTCGGAACCAGTGTAATGTTGCGTGTAATTGTTGAGGCCCCAAAATTTAATCTATGTCATTCCATCTGTCTAATGTAGTATGGTTTCTTTGTAAAGATCCTTTCCTGTTATTAAATACATTTTATTGTTTATGCCCTCTTCTCCTTCTCTTTTCCGTTTGAGTTTAATACATGGTTCATTAGATAAGCTTATTGTGTAGTGAGCATAGTCGTTGATATGAATATACTTTACGTTGATTCAATTTTTCCTGACTTTGTTAATCTGAACCTGTTTGTTAAAATTGACTGAGTGTTTTGACATTGACTTCTTATCTTTTGATCTTGGGGGTAAATGTATACATTTATTGATGTTTCTTTTCCTGAATATCCTTATTCTCGTTCAATTTTGGCTAACTTAGTTAATTCGAATATGTTTGTGAAATTGGCAAAGTGTGTGTTTTTTGACTTCGAGTTTTTTTCTCTGAATATTTTGATAAATGTGTATGCTTATGGGTTAATTTCCTACCCTGAATGATTTTTATTGTTGACTTGGTCTATTCGATCCTGTTCTAATTTTCGTAATTTGCTTGGGATAGTTAGTGGTCTTGCATAATGGTAGTTAATGTAGATTAAACACTTAGGATAATTTTGATAGGTTATTTAGATTTTAGGGCATTTGGCTGTAGTTATGTCAGCTAGGGGTGTTCATTGGGCGGATTGGGCGGCTTTTTACTCTAACGGTTTGGCTTAACGGTTATCGGCTTTTAAATGTATTCATCCGTTAGCCACCCGATAAGATATCGGGCGGATTAGTATCGGGTTAGCTCTTATCGGGCGGTTACTGGGCGGTTTATCGGTTTAATACCTAAGGGCTCAAATATATTCTGTCCGCACACTAGGACATAACTAAAATTTCTTGTGCATGACATTCAATAGCATCTGACCTTGCCATAGATTTTACAATTGACAATGAAACAAAGAAAAAGAGAAGATAAGATACATTGTCAGGTATACAACAATTGGTCACAAATTTTTCAAGATACAGTGCGCCCATAGCATAGGCAAGAAAGATAAGAGGTTCTTTCCCCACTTCTTCTGCAACGAAAACCAAAGTTAACACAAGTTAACTCTCTCATAATAAAATGAAGATGATAAAGTCTCATAATATATTAGTCTGAGAACTACAACCTTGCTAATAACAGAACCTAGTCAGAGCAAAAGATTCATAGAGGCAATACGAACTGGTCGCAAGTAAGACTAGGTGCTGGTGTTACACTTGCATCAGGTTAAGAATATATATATATATATAAATAAATTATATGCGTATATATATATATATATGTATATATATATATATATATATATATATATATATTCTTAACGGGTTAACGGATTACCCGTTAAGAAAATTGAATAATCCGCCCCCAATCCGATAAGCCGTCAATAAAAAAATTTTAATCCGTTCCCCGTCCGTTAAGCTGTTAAGCCGTTACCACTAAGCCATTAAGCTTCGGTTTCGGATCGATTTTCGGTTTCGGATCGGTTTTGAACACCCCTAATGTCAGCTAGGGTAAGGTTGGGCTAGGCTGATAATTATAGTAACAATACAAGGGAAGGTAAGGTATTGTCATAAGGAAACTTTGGCAGTTAAGTGAAGAAACTTCTGAAAGAGGGTATAATTGCAATTTAGATCTTTTATTTTGATAACTTGGGAGCTAGGAAATGGGAGACTAAATTAGTAAATAAGTAGGGACTAAAAGGCCATTAAAAATCAGAAAGCAACCCTATGAGTAAGGATATATATATACTAGTACTCAAAACTAAAAAAATGGGTTGGAAAAAAGATAGAAAAAGAGAGCTAAAAAGATAGAAAAAAGCTGATAATAAGGGAGATACCAATTCAATCGATTCTCCGAGCTTGAACCTGAAAAATCCTAATCCAAAACTAGTTCTGAATCCTAATTATTACTATGGACTAAAGGTTCAATTCCTGGTTTATTGTTTGGTAGAGGTTTGAGTTATTTTGGCTATTTGAAATTGGTGTTGGTTATGTAATTTGAATTTCCTGGGCTTTGAAAGTGCTGAGATTATTGATCCATAGATTTGGTGGGTCTATTCACTGATTTTTATCCTTGAATCTGGGCTTATATATCATTGTTTTTTGTTGTTCTGCTCTGTGACAACTTTCTCATAGGTCCTTTTCTTCATTGGAGCTACATTTTCAATCTCATGTGATGTACGAAGTCAGAATCTAATGAATATTCAAGTTGAAAAAGTATGTTATTTATTTCTTTTGTTTCATCAGTTTTATTATTGCTACTGTGTAATATAATTGGGACAATGGTTTGTATAATGGGACATTTGGATTAACACTTTGACTTTGTTTAATTATTAGCCAATACTGTAGTTGATCCTAGTCTTCCTGTTATGCTTGGTTAGGATGAATGAATTCGAAATGGAAGTTTAGTTTCAAATAGTATGACATTTTATTCAATAAAATATGAGTAACTCCTGTAAGTGTTTAATAGCAGAGCATATGAACTTAGTAGCTGTGTGTAAAAGAAGGACTCGAAGTACCTTTGTTCTTTTTTTTTCCACAATAATTTGATGCTTAAGATCATGTTGTTCGACACAAATTACTGTTAAGTATTTATCCAAATCACCAGGTTGTGTTGTATATATTAATAGCACACACGTTAATAGGACTATTTAGCATTATTACTGTAAAATCATTAAGAATAAAATTGTTGATCATGTGTTAAGTTGAAGGTCTGTACTAATTTGGGCCTTTATTTGGTATTATTTTCTTTCTCACTCGATATAATATGAAATTTGGAAAATTGTCTGAATGTTTACTGGACATTACTAGCCTGATTCTGCATTATCTCAATTCTGGGCTCACATTGAGGCCCAAACGCAATAGCCCATGCCTGATGATTCGAAGGTACATTTTATAGAAAAGGTTGTATTTTGTTTTAGGAACAACCTTTTAAAATAAATATGAGGTGCGCCGTGAAGAAGAGAATCCAAAATTGAGTTGCCCTCATGAAATTGCTTATATTAAAATACTTAGAGATTTGGGACATGATATTTAGTGAATTTCACAGCTTCCCTTAAACACATAATACGATAGTCGCTTTTAGGCGCGTCTTTAATAATTTTATCTTCTTAAGTACGTGTGCGTACTTATGTGATCCAAATCAAAATCTCAACGAAGTTTGAATGTTTCAAAAACCACGGTGCATTTATGTGACATGGTTCGAGACATGTTTTAACGTCGTTGTAATTCTCTTTAAAAAATAATAATAAGGATTAAAAATGCACATAGGTTCATAATTGTACGAAATCAGATAATTTAGGCCAAAAACAACAGTTGAGCTACCGTGCTAGTTAACATAATTCCTTACTCGGATTTCTGGTTAGCGGACTGTTAAATAGAGTCATTCTTTCCTCGATTCGGGATTCTGAATGGTGACTTGGGACACCATAAATCTCCCAAGTGGCGACTCTGAGATCTCTTAAATAATTGAATCCTGTTTTGAATGTCCTTTAATTTGAAAAACTCCCTTATCTACGCCCTTCGCCGGGGTTGTGGTTGCCAAAAAGAGGTGTGACACATAGGTGTCATAAAGGTACGCATAGGGGCCTGCCGTAGCAATCAATACGCATCTAGATAATACGGACTAAATAGGCAACTGCAGAGCAAGTGAAGTGCACCAACACCTTCCACAGAGTAGATAGCCTACTATGAATACTACTTAAACCTATGTTCCGAGACTTGCGGGTGTGAAACACAACGTTTCCACTAAAATGGGATGTCAATACAAATATAGTACCTAGTATGTAAGGTGAGAAATCATAAATAAGAATAGTAATATAAGGAGAAGTAGAGAAGATACAACCTGTAACATTTGAGTGCCTCTGAGGGTTACCGACGTGAAATGCATGATACATATAGATATATAGATAAACTTTTAAAACGTGTTCCTATGTGGGCATCATAATCATCATGTCATACTAGGCCATAATACGCTCGGAAAAAATTTACAGGCTATCATAAGGCTAGATAAAATCATTCCCCACAACAAGGAGCTCAGTAAAATCAAACAGATTAGTGGTTTCATAGTAGGTGCCATACGAAACCGACTATAGGGCCGCTTGGTAGAGTAAAACATGATACATACATATATACATATAAATATATATATATATATACATATATATATATATATATACATATATATATATATATACATATATATATATATATATATATATAGAAAATTCATGCTGGACTCAAGGAATCACATTCTAAAATCCACCACCAAACAAATCGAATATAACCAAAATCGGCTCAATAACATTAAATAATGCTCGCGAAATCAATTACAATACATAAAGGTAAAATCTTCACACTTTCTCCAAAAGTAAACAAAAGTCAACCCTGGACCCGCATGGTCAAAACCCAATATTCGTACGAAAGTCTATTTACCCATTTACCCACATGCCCGATTATGTAGCTAGTTTCCAAATCCGACCACAATTTGAGGTCAAAATTTTAAATTACTTAAAACCCCCAGTTCCTCCCAAATTCCTATTTTCTACCATGGAGGAACATAGATTAAGGCTAGAAATTAGTGGGTGCTGATGGAAATGGAAGAGAATAAGTTAAAGCACACTAATCTATGAAAAGATGAAAAAATTTCTCAAACAAATCGAATATAACCAAAATCGGCTCAATAACATTAAATAATGCTCGCGAAATCAATTACAAGACATAAAGGTAAAATCTTCACACTTTCTCCAAAAGTAAACAAAAGTCAACCCTGGACCCGCATGGTCAAAACCCAATATTCGTACGAAAATCTATTTACCCATTTACCCACGTGCCCGATTATGTAGCTAGTTTCCAAATCCGACCACAATTTGAGGTCAAAATTTTAAATTATTTAAAACCCCCAGTTCCTCCCAAATTCCTATTTTCTACCATGGAGGAACATAGATTAAGGCTAGAAATTAGTGGGTGCTGATGGAAATGGAAGAGAATAAGTTAAAGCACACTAATCTATGAAAAGATGAAAAAATTTCTCCTCCAAATTGCCTGTAGGACGAGATCTAACGAGAAGATGGAAAAAAATATGTGAAATCCCGATTATTAGAAGTTTATATGACTCGGCATCGGTTGTTCATCGCGTTCACAATGGGCACTGCCCTGTTTATATACGCGATCGCGAAGCTTTGTATGTGTTCATGGAGGCTTAGCCCACTTCGCCTTCGTGTTCGCGAACCTAGGCTTGCGTTCACGTAGAGTAAGTTCCATCTCTAGCCTCTGCATCTCTAACACTACGTTTTCCCGATGGAGTTGATGCGTTCGCGAAGGCATACCCCCTACTGCTCCGCATTCGCAACCAAAACCTCTTGTTCGTGATGAGTTTTCAACAAAGTCAAACTACACTAAAACTTATGAATTCTTTAATTCTTCAAAATTCTAGTTTCAACAAATTATTATAATTCAAGTTAGGGACTTCTGAATTCAGTTGTAGGCATTTGCTCGAGTCCCAAATCACGATGCAGATTCACTGAGATCGTCAAAACACTGATCTGGATCAGTTTACACAAAACGTTGACCGTAGTCTAATCGAATGAATTTTTAAGGCACAATGACATATTTTCATCGATGTTCTCATAAAAACTTTTCGGAAAAAGGACACGAATAGTACACGCAAATGAAAGAAGACTAAACAGAGCTATTCGAGGTCTCGAAACACACAGAAATGAAGGGTGAAGCTATAAATGACCTATCAAATCAACACAACACTTTGCAATTTTTATGCGACACAAGAATAGCTTTAATGGTGGCACCAAAAGTGAGTATATATGAAAATGCCTCTAGGTTTTGGTTGTCCAAAATAAGAATTTAAACTTTAAATAGCATTACCACAAGTGAATTAAAAGAAATCTCTTTTTAAAAGGCTTTTACCATATTAAAAACACCAACTATAATTTTATTGATACAATAAGCATTAGTAATAACTGAACTAATACAGGAACAAGCAACTTACTATTCCAAACGACAGGAAAGGTAATAGTTTTCTCCAAATAGTAAGTTGTATATATGCTGGTGCTCTTCAATTTAGAGTTAATCTTCTCTAAAATTATTGAACTTCAATATAATGCTCGCTTCCTTTTGGAATTAAAGTCATGCTTTCCTTGTAAATCGTTACTCTCAAACTTCCAGGCCAACCATGCAAGTCTAATTCCTTGACTTCATCAGAAGTAAGATCACAGGAAATCAAATGTCCGGTTAGGCTTTGAAGAAATAATATATGCTCCTTCCAAATTGCCAACGAGGACTGTATCGCGAGAGCTGTAATTGTGTTTTTCTTACTCCAAGTCTCGTTCACACCGTACTCCTTCATTACCCAAATCTCCATGAAATCTATTGCTGGATCAATTTCACACTCTGGAGAGGGGTAACAAATCAACGTCAAAGAATCTTTCATGACAACGAGGGCATAATCCTTCATGTCATCGAAATGACAAGTATAAGGCATTTTAATATGACGAAAAGTCTCGGTACTCATGTCAAAACAAAGAATTACTTTTTCATTTGCCTGTCCAATCCAATGGTAGGCCCCTTTGTAAAACAACTCGGCACAAGGATACGGATCCACATAAGGCTCATGTTGATCCACATTATCCACCTCTCTCCATGAATCAATGCTCACTTCATAAACCTCAACTTTCTTCTCACTCTTAGTATAGCAAAGGAAAGGACGTTCCCCATGAACTTCTGCAAGCTTAACAATCTTGAATTCATTTGCAATCATGTCAAAACCAAAAGCGAAACCGTAAATGGAACGATGATAACCCACTGGACTACCATAAGGGCTTGGTTGGACTAACCTATAATTTCTAGTAGCCGGATTAAATAATACTGTAGTTACTGAACTTGTTAAAAGAATTAAACCACGACAAGGGCCCATCATTCTGTGAAAAAAATAAAAAGTAGTGGTAGGAAAATATGGAACATCAAGATCTGGAAAAACATGGTAAAAATTATCTTTGTCCTGACCACTAGATAGGAAAGACATGATACTTTTAAATTTGTCGGCTTCTTCTTGAAAGGAGCGCATGAAGAGAATGATTTCGTCGTCAGGAGTGGTGGTACGATTTAGATGAAGATTGATGAATGCCGATGACTGCATGAGAATGTACCACGATGTAGAGACACATTTGAATCGCAAAAGAGATTTTATTGGAAACTTCAAAATTACATGGATCACCACATCTTTGGGCAATTTGTTCATAAATCCATCTGCCATCTTCGATTTTTTTTCGATGCAATTTGCAACCAACAGGTACTGATGTTTCTCTTTGAAGTAGCTGCTGTGTTACCTCAAGCATGGGAATTTTCTCTCCTTGGATTGGACAAAAATTGTTTATAGCTGCACGTTCTACTCCCTAAATAACTACCATCATACTCGCATCTTTGTGGTTATGAGGGTTGTCCTGCGCGTGTAAAGTATAATTCCAGATAAATCAGGAAAAAGGAAAAATTTGATTGGGCAGTGCAACGTTCTTCGATTAAACATTACTACCATTAAAAAGGATCGACACGAAGTTATCGTTGGTATTTCTTATTTTTAGTTCCACCTTAATTCTATTACTCGGGCTTGCACATTTTCTATTTGGTAAAATATACTCTTTCCGTTTCAATTTATGTGAATTTATTTTCTTTTTGCCCAATGTCAAAAAGAATGACATCTTCCTTATTTGTAAACAATTTAACTTTATACAATGATTTATAACCACACAAAATATTTGTGCCTCATTTTACACCACAAATTCAAAAGTCTTATCTGTTTTCTTAAACTCCGTGACCAGTCAAATGAGTTCAGGTTAAGTGAAACAGAGGGGGTATTAAACTTTGAGGCCCTTTAAAAATGTAAATATTGAGATTTTTTTTACCCTCAAAATCGGATGATAAATGAATTTATACGCAGTTTTAAGGATACGTGACATAAGTTGATACAAAGTAAGAAAATAGAGTATTATTGAAATTAATAATAAGAAAATAAATGCAAACAACACAAATTAGACTAACTTAGCATTGGAGTTAGATCATACTCGAACCAAGAAATGCCTAAAGTGATATTAGAATAGAATAACAACATGATAAGACTAGAAATAACAATGTATTCCTTTTTCGTGCATATTACAATCTTCTATACAAAGGATCAACCCGATCTTTATATAGTAGAGGATTCCTACTCTCACTGCAATTCTATAAAAAGCAAAAAGTCGCATGATTTGCTAGTTAGTCGACATCTTCTTGATACTAGTCGACATTTCCGCAATGATCTCAAAACTATCACAAATAACTTCAAGTATTTGGCTAAAGTTCCCTCAATCTTGTTCGGTCCCGGAGTCACGAACTGAACGATTTAACTTCTCAACTTGGTTCAATATAGCCTGGGTTAAGTTTTGACCTGTAATTTTTTATCTTCCACTCGTCATACGATAGACGAACTCGAATTCGACCATATGCAGATAGTCCCGTCGTTTTTCAGTGAGAAGATGATGAGAAATAATATGAACATCCGAGCCTTGCTTTGATAATCACGACAAAAGCGACAAAAGATAACCGAAACGTCCCATCGGTCCAGTATCCAAGACATTAAATGGATGTCAGTTATTGGTTAGCGACCACAAGTTTTGAACCGCCATTTGCAAACTATAAATAATTCTTCCTTCCAATTACTTGAAATTTTAAATTCATGTTGTTTGTTCATGTGTTTTTAAAAAGACTTTTATCACTTTCATCATCTGGTTTTCTAGTTTAAGCCTTAAAATTCTTCCTTTGTAGTTTGCTGAAAAAATTTCATAAATTATCTTCTAATTTCACCCTCTCTTTTATCAGCACCATCTCCTCACCCTTACTCAAAAGCCATGGAAAAAACTCCTAAATCTGTTCCTCAAATATCCGGAATCATGTTAGTCTTGTAGAGAGTTTTGGGAGAACTGAATTTCTTGTATTGCTCACCAAAGTATGTATAGAGTACAGGGAAATCAAAACCTACCAACTATAGGATTGTACAATAATGAAGGAAAATCAAAACCTACGAACTATAGGATTGTACAATTAATGAGAGAATATTCTACCAATAATAAAAAGATACACAAAAGATATTTACAATATTTCCTAATACGCCCCCTCAAGATAGAGGGCCGGAGGACACGCCAATCTTGAACATCAGCAGAAGAAGCCAAGGAGGTCGTAACCCGTAAGAAGGGTTCGAAATTGGAATTTCCATGCCAGGTAATTAGTGGAATCCAATTTGAGTGGGATCTGAGCCGATGCATTGATGGCAATTGGCTGGAGAAGATCGTTGGATGTCTTAGCGGCCATGAAGCGCGAGGCAGAAGAGGTGCTGATCGACGTCGTGAGAGAGAGCTGCCAATTAGTGCAGCTACGGCGCAGCAAGATGCCGGAGAGAAGGCGCTGAGAGAGAGAGCTGCCGGTTAGTGCAGCGGCGGTGCAGCAAGAGGCCGGAGAGGACCGTGAAGGTAGGCGGCTGATCTTCTTTGCCGGAGAGGGGACGACAGATCTTCTTTTCCAGAGAGGGGCGGCAAGATGCCGGAGAGGGACGCCGGAGAGGGCTGCCGATTAGTGCAGCGGCGGCGCGGCAAGAGACCGGAGAGAGGTTTGCTTCTAGAAGACGAAGCCTCCATTGTTGTTGTAGATTTACAAAGTAAAAAAAATATATTGATAGGAAAAGAAAAAAGGAATAATTTTCTAAATTTAGAAGAAATACCTTGCTGGTGCCGATTATGTAGAAGGTCGTCGTCGGCGGGCTGCCGATTAGTGCAGCCGCCGCCGCGGGTATGGAAAAAGAAAATTAGGGTTTGTTTGGCGATAGGCCACTGGCTTTGATACCATGTAGAGAGTTTTGGGAGAAGTGAATTTCTTGTATTGCTCACCAAAGTATATATAGAGTATAGAGAAATCAAAACCTACCAACTATAGGATTGTACAATAATGAAGGAAGATCAAAACCTACCAACTATAGGATTGTACAATTAACGAGAGAATATTCTACCAATAATAAAAAGATACACAAAAGATATTTACAATATTTCCTAATAAGTCTAACTTTAATCAAGTGCTGAGATCTAGGACGCCATAGCCAATCTGTTTTGCTGTATTAATTAATTAGCTTCTTTCTTAGATCAACCATTTAGCTTTGGATATTTTGTTGGTGACCACAATATATATTGATTGTTCGTCAATCGCCAACTGAAAACTGAAGACCAATAATCAGAAGGGGTTCATTCAGTAGTTTTCACTTTGGTTTAATGTAAAAATTCTTGATTTAATTTTCTCATTTTTATTGAAGCTTAATTTTATGTCTTTTAAGACTATAACCAAGAGCAGAAATGTGGCTTAATTACAATGTGTTTGTCAATGATGAACTCAATTCGTATCTCTTCCAACAGTAAAGCAGTTAGAAGCTCAATAACCGAAGATACATTATAATGTCTAGCGACATAAATTATTCTTATACAAAACAAACCCATACTTTTGTGTTTAATCGTGTAGATATCTCTGTTAGATTTAGTTTTTTAATGATGCAAATAACATATCTATGCGGGAAATCAATAATAGTAGAACAAGGAATCAAGACGATACAACAAGATCGCTGGAGTCAATTTTGTTGCTTGAGGAAAGAAATCAATAGCAAGATTATGAAGCAATCAGCAAAGATCACGGACAATTGTGGTAGAAAGAATCAAGCAAGCGTAAATTTAAGGCGTTAATCAAGGACAACATGTCTGGACGGTCGAAGAATCTATAAAGAATTGATGAGCGGCTAAGAGATATTTACTTGGTGTCGGGAAGTCAGCCTATTTCTATCCCTCCGTATTTTATTGAACTAGCTTAGTTTAATGAGTAGCTTCAGGAACTCCTTTATAAGGGGTTTATTAGGCCTAGTATGTTAGCTTGGGTGCACCTATTCTGTTTGTTAAGAATATAGATGGTACTATGAAAATGTGCATTGATTATAAGCAATTGATCAAAGTCACAATAAAAAACAAGTATATAACCACCTATATATGACCTATTTGACCAGCTTCAGGGAGAGATGGATTTGAGGGCTGGTATCACCAGCTAAAGATTAGGGACTCATATATTCTTTAGTCACCTTTCGGGATTGGTTATGGTCATTATGAGTTCATTGTGATGTCTTTTGGGCTGACCAACGCCCCGACATCGTTCATGCATCTGATGAACATTTTATTTTAGCCTTATCTCGACTTATTCATTATTGTGTTCATTGATGATATCCTGGTGTACACTCGTAGCCAGGAGGAGCATGCCCAGCATTTGAGCTTTGTATTGCAATGGTTGAGGGAAGATAATGTTTATACCAAGATCTCTAAGTACTAGACCTCACATTTACTCATAATAACCATCATGCAAAATGGAGTTCCTTGGACATAACTCTTCCATAACAACATACAATCTAATACCAAATGTCTTTCTTGATGTAAGTAACATTGTATTGGAAGAAAATCGAATTTAGGAGTTTGAATTCTTAAAATTGAGATCTACTATACAATCTAGAGTAAGAAAAAGAGTGAAACTTCTAATTTCCCTGTAGCCTCATGTATATAGTGGTGCACAACACAGTCATAAATAAGACTTTACTAGACACGACTTGTAGATTCCCTAGGATAGAACTACTCTAATATCACTTTTGTCACAACCCAAACAGATAGGTTGCGACGGCCACCCGATGCCTTATCCAATCGAGTACCAATATAAGGTATTTTTCTTATAATATCACCATGGGCAAAGGGGCCAGAAGGGTCGTCATTGTATAACTAGAAAAAAAAAACGGGAATACTAGACGTAGACCGACTCAACATTATATATAATCTTAGACATTGAGATACAACCCTATATGACTGGCATGATCACTTGTACAATAAGAAAATAGGCCACCAAAGTCATACAACTATCCATATACTTGACATCAGCATACAAGCTTTTAAGAGTACATAGTGCGAGCACGTGATTTTTGTCTAGCTTGAGATTTTCCTATAAATTTCATTTAATTAGGATTTCTCTTTTACTATATGAATTTTTAGGAATTAATTGTGTGATTTTGTGTTTGTTTTCGTTTCTCTTTTATTAATTTAATATTAGGAATTAATTGTGCGACTTTGTGTTATTTGAGTCTTCCTTTTATTATTTGAATTTTTAGGATTTATTTGCGTGATTTTGAGTTTGTTTGAATTTGAGGAATTAATTGCATAATTTTGTGTTTATTTGCATTTTGCACGTTTTAATTTGCATAATTCATAGAAATATAAAAATGACATGATTGCATGTACGATTTAAATTTTACATTTTTTAGCTTCTTAATTAGTTAATATTGAAAATGAGGGGAAAATGACAAAAATTGATTAATTTTCTTTGAAATTAAGAATTTAGGATTTTATTTAGTTTATTTCTTGATAAATATGTTTTGGCTATTTTTATTTATATTTTTACTTTTATTTTTATTTTTAATTATAAAAATTTAAAAAAATAAATAATAAAACAAAATACAGAAAAAAGAGAATAAATGATGGTATTTAATATTGGCTTTCTATAAGGCCAATTCTTGCATCAAACCTAGCCCAAAAACCACCAAACTCCCCGAAATAAACCCTGACCCGACTTTTTTATGCCCAAGAAATTTGGATCGTTGATCAATCCTGATCAGACGGTCAAGGTAAAGGGATGTCACCCTAATTAAATGTCAGATATAACACCCCCCTGTTACAGACATCGTACCCTATACTAAAAGAACACTAACTCCGCCGGTGTAACACCGCTGTAACGCAGCCATATCACCACCCTGCCTCCGCCATCCATCTCCGGCCGAAAATCGTCGCCGGGAGCAGCATAACTTCGATGGACCCAAAATAACACTGCATCCTCTCCTCGATCCCCTCTTTCCAACCCCACCATAGGTTACCCTTGAATATGTCCCCGTCTTGTCGAATATTCATTTGAAGTTTGACAGCCCCACTGTCCACGCCGGTGATTGGTTGTCAAATACTCTATGATTTACACCCTAGATTCGTCACCCACCCTCACCGCAGATATGAAACAACCAACCTTCAAATCATACCACACCTGGTCAAATATCGATTTGAATAGTCCGTCCAAAACCTAACCAACCCTAAAATCCGTCAAACCCACACTGAATACCCTCATCACACCCCTCAACCCAAATCTATGCCACATGGCTCTCGAATCACCATCGTTGTAGTTGATAGATAGATCAAAGCTAGCCAGAACCAGTGTAATGTTGCATGCAATTGTTGAGGCCTCAAAATTAAATCTAAGTCTTTCCATCTATCTAATATTAGGATGGTTTCTTTGTAGAGGTCCTTTCCTGTTTTTAATATATTTTAGTGTTCATGCCCTCTTCTCCGTCTCTTTTATGTTTGAGTTTAATACATGGTTTATGTGATAAGCTTATAGTGTAGAGAACCATGTCATTGATATGAGTATACTTTATGTGGGTTAAATTTTGGTTGACTTTGTTAATCTGAACCTGTCTGTTAAAATAGATTAAGTGTTTTGAATCTTACTTCTTATCTTTGGGTCTAGGGGGTAAAGGTAGATGCTTATTGATGTTTCTTCTCCTGAATATCCTTATTCTAGTCCAATTTTGGCTAACCTGGTTTATTCAAATATGTTTATCAAATGGGCTAAGTGTGCGTTTTTGGACTCTGAGTTGTTATCTTTGAATCTTTTGATAAATGTATATGCTTATGGGTTATTTTTCTCTCCTGAATGATTTTTATTGTTGATTTGTTCTAGTCCATGCTGTTCTTATTTTCGTAATTTGCATGGGATAGTTGGTGGTCCTGCATAATGGTAGTTAATGTAGATTAGCTCAAACACTTAGGATAATTTGGATAGGTGATTCAGATTTTTGGGCGTTTGACTGTAGTTAAGTCAGCTAGGGTAAGGTTGGGCTAGGGTTCATAATTATAGGAACAATACAAGGGTAGTTAAGGTATTGTAACAAAGATTCTTTGGTAGTTATGTGAAGAAACTTCTGGAATATGGTATAATTTCAATTCAGATTAGCAAGATATAAAATGGGGGACTAAAGTAGTAAATAAATAGGGACTAAACGACACTTAAAAATCTGAAAGAAGCCATATGAGTAAGGATATATATACTAGCACTAAAAGCTGAAAAAAAGGGGTTGGAAAAAGATAGAAAAAGATAGCTAAAAAGATAGAAAAAGATAGCTAAAAAGATAGAAAACAATTGATAATCAGGGAGATACAATTTCAATCGAGTCTTAGAGCTTGAACCTCATAAATCCTAATCCAAAACTAGTTCTGAATCCTAATTATTATCATGGACTAAAGGTTCAATTGCTGGTTTATTGTTTGGTTGAGGTTTGAGTAAGTTTGGCTGTTTGAAATTGGGGTTGGTTGTGTGATATGCGTTTCATGTGCTTTGAAAGTGTTGAGATTACTGTTCCATTGATTTGGGGGTCTATTCACTAATTTTTCTTTATGAATTTGGGCTTATTTATAACTGTTGTTTTTGTTTTGCTCTGTGACTGCTTGCTCATAGGTCTTCTTCTTCATTCCTAGTACTTTTCAATCTCCTATGATGTATGAAGTCTAAATCTAATGAATATTCAAGTTGAAGAAAGCTTTTATTATGTATTATAATTGGGACAATGGTTTGTATAATTGGACACTTGGATTAACATTTTGAATTTGTTTAATTATTATCCAATACTATAATTGAACCTAGTCTTCCAGTTATGCTTGGTTCGGAAATTCGAAATGGATGTTTAGTTTCAAATAGTATGAATTTCTATTCAATGAAAAATGAGTTACTCCTGTAAGTGTTTCATAGCACAACATATGAACTTAGCCGCTGTGTGTTTGTAAAAAGCAGGACTCGAAGTACATTTGTTATTTTTTTCCGAAATAATTTGATGCTTCAATTAATGTTGTTCTATCTGAATTGATGTTAAGTAGTTATCCAAATCTCCAGGTTGTGTTGTATATATTAATAGCACAGAAGTTAACAAGCCTACGTAGCATTATTCCTGTGAAATCATTAAGAATAAAATTGCTGATCATGTGTGAACTTGTAGGTCCGTTCTAATTTGGGCCTTTATTTGGTATTATTTTCTCACTCACTCGATGTAATAAGAAATCTGCAAATTTTTCTGCATGTTTACTGGACTTTACTAGCCCGATTCCTCATTATCTCAATTCTGGGCTCACATTGAGGCCAAAACGCAATAGCCCATGACTGATGACTATGATATTTTCGAAGGTACATTTTATAGAAAAAGTAGTAGTTTGTTTCCGGAACAGCCTTTTAAAATAAGAATAAGGTGCGTCGTGCCGAATGGAATCCAAAATTGCGTGCCCTCATGAAATTGCTTATATTAAAATATTTAGTTATTTGGGACATGTTGTTTAGCGAATTTTACGGCTTCCCACAAAGACATAGTACGATAGTCGCTTTTAGGTTTGTCTTTAATAATTTTATCTTCTTATGTACGGGTGCGCACTTATGTGGCCCAAATCCAAATCTCAACGAAGTTGGAATGTGTCGAAAACCACGGGTGCATTTATGTAACGTGGTTCGAGACATGTTTTAACGACGTTGTAATTCTCTTTGAAAATCATAACAAATGGTTAAAGGATTAAAAATGCACATAGGTTCATAATTGTACGAAATCAGATAATTTAAGCCAATAATAACAGTTGAACGACCGTGATAGAACCACAGAACCCGAAAATGCCAAACATCTTCTCCCGGGAAAACAAAATTCCTTACCCGGATTTTTGGTTCGCGTACTATTAAAAAAAGTCATTCTTTCCTCGATTCGGGATTCTGAATGGTCACTTGGGACACCATAAATCTCCCAAGTGGGGACTCTTAAATCTCTTAAATAATTGAATCCCGTTTCGAATGTCCTTTAATTGGAAAAACTCCTTTATCTACGCCCTTCGCCGGGGTTGTTGTAGCGAAAATGAGGTGTGACAGCTCTAGCGACTCTAGTGGGGAAGGAACCTAGAATCCCTGGTTCAGGGTTCAAGAATTTGAGCTTAGAATAATTGTTGTATCTGGCTTTGTTTATTATCTGGTTTTCCATGTTGGCTTAATGTGCAAAATGATGCTTTTACCACATTGATATTATCTTAACTGTACACATAAACTGCTATAAAACCCTTCTCTTCTCACCTCCAGGGGTGTGCTTACTAGTTGAGACTTCATATTCTATTTGTGTCATACATTAAAATAAGGAACACGCTCCGAAAAGTTACTAAGCCGGACGATCTTGCGGTTACCCAGTATGTAACCCCCTTCCCGACTCGAGTTGTCCGCTCAGGTACACAGTCTAGAACAAATACCCAGGTATTGAACTTAGCATAACAAAGCCTCATGCCGTATCCATAGTAGGAACGTTGTTTGTGTCATGTGCATTAGATTTAGGTGACTCAACGGAGGGTTTGGGTCCGTCTAGGACAGGTGGCCTGAAATGCAAGACCATCCTGATGCATATTACGTGCTACTTGTGCATTTAGTTGTTTTGGAGTTGTATGTTGACTAGCTTGTGAATAAGGAAAGAAAATTGAGAAAATAAGGGGTACTAGGGCTGACTGAGATTAATCCTTGTCTTTTGAAAACAAAGATTAACTTGCGCCGAAATGTTGCCAGATTTTTTTTTAAAAAAAAAGAAAAAAAAGCTTTTCAATAAAATTTTTTGGTTTTGAACAATTATTTTTCCAAACAATGCCGGTTGATTCTCACCAAGTGTGGGATACGTAGGCAACCCCCATCGGGTCCAACCTCCCTTTTTGCAAAAATAGCCAAAATAGTTTACAAATTTTTATTTGCTGTCCTAATATAATCGGATGACGCTTTTATTCTTTTTTTTTCTTAAGAATAGCCAAATGTTACCGAAAGGGACGCCGGAAGGCTGATTATGCACAAACGACCATCTTTGGGGTATTTATTGTATTTTTGGCCAGCTAGCGGGCACAACTTTAAAAACTTCCTCCGGAGATGCTAATAGGTCATATTGACAAAACTGGGCTTTTGTTTTTAGAAAATATATTTCATAAAAGGAAACTTTTGATTTTGAAGTCAAAACACAAATAAAGTCACAAGTCACTAATTCACCTTAATAAATGTGCAGGATGAGCACAATTCAAACAGAACCTTTTTCATTTGTAAGCTGAATCCCTGTGGAGTTGCGATTCTGGTGGAATGATCTAGGCAGAGAGGGGCAAGATTAGATAAATAAGTATTTGGGGGGCTTCCTTGGGTTATTGGAGATTGTGCCCCCAGGAGACATCATAAGAGCGTTCGTCACGTGCTGGGACCCGGCGCACAATGTGTTTCACTTCTCAAATTTTAAACTTACCCCAACATTGGAAGAAATAGCGGGATATATTGGAAATGGTGAGCGTACTTTGAGACACATGTATTTGGTTTCTCCAAGAGTGGTAGCGGTGCAAAAATTGTTAGATACCATGAAAATAAACAGAGTGGTACTGACTCTAACCTGGCGGTAGGGTTTTGTGTTAGGATTTATGCCGTTCACTAGAGGGGGGGTGAATAGTGAGGCACGAGAATATTGAAATATAATGCGGAATTAAAATTGCAGGAATAAAGTAAATGCGGTAATTGAAAAAATAAAGAAAGAACACACCATATTTTATCCTGGTTCACCACAACCCGTGGCTAGTCCAGTCCCCGAGAGACTCTCTCGAGATTCCACTAACTTCGTCGAGCTTACGGGTGCTTAACAAACCGTTACAGTTGCTCGTAGATGTACACTCTACAAGACTTCGATTGCTCGAGGATACCGCACCCCAAGACTTCACTTTGCTCGTGGATACCGCACCACAAGACTTCAACCACTAAGACTTTGGGTACTTAGCAAACCCGACAAATGAGAAGATATGTTCTTCTCCAACACCTCTCTTTTACAACAAGTACTCTCTCAATAGAGTGGATACAGAGAAACACAATAAGCTCTATGAACAACACAAAGTTGTCTCTCAAATGGATCAACAAAAGCTCTAAAATGATGCTTGAATATGATCAATATGTATATCAATATATGGAGGAGTTGTGTGTTTAAAATCAGCTCAAAAGACCTCTTTTTATAGGTGAAAAATGGTGCATAACCGTTGCTTAATTGACAATTAATTATGCTGATTTTATGCTCATATAATCGATTATTTGATTTCACATAATCGATTATTTGTAACGTTAATAAAATCTGCCAGATTCTGCCCACACATAATCGATTATTTCATCCTGGATAATCGATTATGTGTGTAACGTTCCGAAAATCAGATCGCTGATTTTCAGCCAGATAATCGATTATCTTATTTGATATAATCGATTATATTGAGACAGTGTCTCAAACGCTGGCAACGGTAATCTCATAATCGGTTATACACATTTGGATAATCGATTGTTTGGTGGCAGTGTTCAAACACTTAGACCACGGCTACCATATAATCGATTATGCCTTATTGTATAATCGATTATTTACCTCCAGAATTTACAACTTACTTCAAAAACCATTTTGGTTAAGATGAAAACTTTAACAACATTTTATTTGAAGTATTTAAAATATATTTATGATAAATATGATTTAATAAAATATTTAATGCATGTTTATGATGACCTAATGTTGAGCAAAAGACGAGATAACTTAAGCGTTGCTCTTACATTGGTTTTACCTAACGACCTACGCCTTGGGTCTTCGGTCTTTGAACATTTGAGCTCGCTTTTGGCTTGTCTATGCAATTCCGTCATCAATATGCTTCTCGCCATTTGATTGTTTGTCATATTGTATCGTTGTTTGACACTTGACTTTATTGTTTGTCATTTATCAAAACCTATACCTGAAAATCATGCTCATACAACCAAAGCACACATATCATAGATAGAGTGATTTTCTACAATTTCCCCCTTTTTGATAATGACAAACAACAGGAGATATGCATATTGAATTCCCCCTAAATTCATGCTATATCTCAACATACAATTTTATGCAAACAATCCAATATTGTTCCCCCTTAATTGAATATTTCCCCTCAATTAAAGCATGCATATCGCCTATATTCTTCCCCCTTTGGCATTAGCAAAAAGAATATACCAAATGTTATTTAAACTATTGACGACACCAATTGTTATAAACAAAATCAAAATCATATTAACATCAAATAATACCAAATGTCAGTAAAAGCATACTAACCATAATAACGGTCATTTTTCTCAAATGTACCAACTGTTATTTAAACTAAAATTATTCATCAAAACATGAGTCAATCATTTAATATAAAACTAGTTGATATCATTTGTTATTCAAAATAAAACTTATCAAACTATGAATCAATAATTAATATCAATTGTTAGCACATATCAACAGTGACGTTTTTATCAAAAAAATACGACAACTAACCAACGTTCCCCCTCGATACATTAAGGTTTCGTGCTTGGTGCATCTACTACGATATTGTAGTCTTCAAGCACACCTGCAAACGTACCTAAAAATAGGTTTTCGGTACCCAACTTCTTTTGGGTCCTTGGGGGTTAGGATAATAATAATCATAATCAACACATAAATCTCTACGTTTAGCAAAACATACGGGTGCAATGTGTCCTACCCGGTTACAATAATGACATATAACATTAGGATTGTGCATATGTCTAGGTTGAGCCAAATGCGTTCTAGGTGGTCTAACGTCGTTATTCCTAGAAGCGTTGAAGTTTCTAGAGTCATTTCTAGGCGGTCTAAAATTATTCATTCTAGACTTATTGATAAAATTCCTAGAATTGTGTCTAGGTGGTCTAAAATTATTTATTCTAGACTCACTAACAAAAGTCCTAGAGTTGTTTCTAGGTGGTCTAAAGTAATTAATCTTAGACTCATTAGTAAAGTTCCTAGAATTATTTCTAGGTGGTTTAACCTCATTTTTATTATCCTTTTTAATTTCTTCAATTTTAGGATTATCAACACTACGTTTTTCTAGTGCGTTCCTAAGTTCTATATTCTCCATTTTCAAGGCACTACAAGAAGAACAATTGGAACATTGATCAATTGAAGAGGCTTCATTCAATTCCTTGATCTTATTTTTAAAATCAACAATGTCATTTTCCAAAAATTTATTTTCTTTTTCTAAAACTTCAATTTTATTTTTAAGAACACTATTGACATTTTCAAAAGAATTCTTTTCTTCTTTTAGCTTCTCATTTTCACTAGTCAATTTTTCAAAATCTATTTCTTTCAAAGAAGATGGTTTTTCAAAATCTTTTTCTTGTAAAGAAAGTGTTTTCTGAAAAGAAAGTGTTTTCTTCAATTCTTTTATCGTTTTGGAAGCATTAACAAATTCACCATATAATTCATCATATGCATTTTGTATTTCTTCAATCGAGTAAGAATTAGAAGTACTTACCTCTTCTTCTTCGTTGGCCATGAGACATAATGTGGCGGTTTCATCGCCCGAGCTGTCCGAATCCCATGTCATGCGCCAATGATGTTTCTTCTTTTTCTTGTCCTTGGATTTTGGACAATGTGATTTGGTGTGGCCACATTTTCCACACTTTTGACATGAAGGACTTGGTTCTTCCTTCTTTATTTTCTTCTTCATAAACTTATAAAACTTTTCAATTATATCATTAGAAGTGATGGCATCATCGTTTTTCGAATCACTTACCTCTTCTCTGTTAGAGGATGAGGCTTTGAAGGCAATTTCGAATTACTTCTAAGATACGGATTAAGAATTGTGCTTTGATAAGCTTTAAGATTATCTCGTAGTCCATCAATTGTGACGTCCGTGATTCCTATCGACTCTTGGAATAGCATTTGCTTTGGAGCGCCATTTGGGAGTGAGACTCCGTAGGATTTTTCGAACTAGATCATTGTTCGAGTATACTTTTCCGAGAGCATGAAGATCATTGACGATCATTGAGAATCGTTCGAACATATTATCGATGTTTTCATCTTCCCTCATTCTAAAAAGTTCATATTCATGAGTTAGAAAATCAATTTTAGATTCTCGGACTTGAGACGTACCTTCATAAATGATCTCGAGTTTGTCCCACATTTCCTTTGCGGTTGTGCAGCAAGAAATCTTCCGATTGTCATCCGGATTCATCGCACAATATAATAAGTTGATGGCCTTTGCGTTATTTTCAACTTTCTTGACGTCCTCGGCATCATATTCATCTTCCTCCTTTGTTGGCATTTGTTCACCATTCTTGATGATTTGCCACAAGCGAAAGTTATTTGATTGGATGAAGATTCTCATCCGCTCTTTCCAATATGTGTAATTTTTTCCGTCAAATAGTGGAGGCCTATAGGTGGAGTGTCCTTCGCTCATCGTTCCTGCGTTCAATATTCCCAACAAAAAAATATATATCGCTCTCAACCGGTTAAGGCTTTCAGAGAGTTAGGCTCTGATACCAATTGTTAGGATTTATGCCATTCACTAGAGGGGGTGAATAGTGAGGCACGAGAATATTGACATATAATGCGGAATTAAAATTGCAGGAATAAAGTAAATACGGTAATTGAAAAAATAAAGAAAGAACACACCGTATTTTATCCTAGTTCACCACAACCCGTGGCTAGTCCAGTCCCCGAGAGACTCTATCGAGATTCCACTAACTTCGCCAAGCTTACGGGTGCTTAACAAACCGTTACAGTTGCTCGTAGATGTACACTCTACAAGACTTCGATTGCTCGAGGATACTGCACCCCAAGACTTCACTTTGCTCGTGGATACCGCACCACAAGACTTCAACCACTAAGACTTTGGGTACTTAGCAAACCCGACAAATGAGAAGATATGTTCTTCTCCAACACTTCTCTTTTACAACAAGTACTCTCTCAATAGAGTGGATACAGAGAAACAAAATAAGCTCTATGGACAACACAAAGTTGTCTCTCAAATGGCTCAACAAAAGCTCTAAAATGATGCTTGAATATGATCAATATGTATATCAATATATGGAGGAGTTGTGTGTTTAAAATCAGCTCAAAAGACCTCTTTTTATAGGTGAAAAATGGTGCATAACCGTTGCTTAATTGACAATTAATTATGCTGATTTTATGCTCATATAATCGATTATTTGATTTCACATAATCGATTATTTGTAACGTTAACAAAATCTGCCAGATTCTGCCCACACATAATCGATTATTTCATCCTGGATAATCGATTATGTGTGTAACATTCCGAAAATCAGATCGCTGATTTTCAGCCAGATAATCAATTATATTGAGACAGTGTCTCAAACGCTGGCAACGGTAATCTCATAATCGATTATACACATTTGGATAAACGATTGTTTGGTGGCAGTGTTCAAACACTTAGACCACGGCTACCATATAATCGATTATGCCTTATTGTATAATCGATTATTTACCTCCAGAATTTACAACTTACTTCAAAAACCATTTTGGTTAAGATGAAAACTTTAACAACATTTTATTTGAAGTATTTAAAATATATTTATGATAAATATGATTTAATAAAATATTTTATGCATGTTTATGATGACCTAATGTTGAGCCAAAAGACGAGATAACTTAAGCTTTGCTTTTACATTGGTTTTACCTAACGACTTGCGCCTTGGGTCTTCGGTCTTTGAACATTTGAGCTCGCTTTTGGCTTGTCTATGCAATTCCGTCATCAATATGCTTCTCGCCATTTGATTGTTTGTCATATAGTATCGTTGTTTGACACTTGACTTTATTGTTTGTCATTCATCAAAACCTATACCTGAAAGTCATGCTCATACAACCAAAGCACACATATCATAGATAGAGTGATTTTCTACATTTTGCACATATACATTCTTGTATTCCAAATATGGTCACATATGTGGGTTAAACAATCCAGTTAACAAAGTCTGCAGCAAGGGAAACCGTGTCGAATGGGAAGAACACAGATGCTTCGCTTTTATGGTGGCTTTTCTTGAGCTTCTGGAGTTTCAAAGAAAAGATGGGAATATCCATATAAAGATAGCAAGGGTTTTCAGTAGTCTACGCACACAGGCCAAATGGACACTCGCGCCTATGATAGTAACCGAGATCTTCCACGCTCTTACGGCTTGCAAGGTCAGGAAAGATTTCTTTGAGGGGTGCAATCGATTATTGCAAATGTGGATGACCGAGCATCTATGCCGCCGTCCCCAGTTTATGAGCTATGAGTCTGCGGAAAAAAACTTGCACATAGGAGTTTGATACCAGAATTGAAGGGATCAGTTTGCCCTTAGGAAAAGCAAGATGGACATCCTACATTCAATCCCTCACTGCCAGTCAAATAGAATGGACGCTGGGATCGTTATATGTCGATCATATCATATACATGCTCGCAATAGAACCTCATTTCCTTATGATGGGTCTTAGAAGTATCCAGCCTTATGCTCCGCATCGGGTCTTGAGACAAATCGGAAGATGCTAGATAGTGCCAAAAGAAAAAGGTCTTAGTATCCAGGTAGTCGAGATTGGACCTGATGGGCAGTTCCCCGAAGCAACGATCCGTAAGATTTGGAATGAATGCCAATACCTATCAGCAAACACTTGCGTACAGGATCAGGCTAGAGGCAAAGTGTCACCAGGGTACCTTGCTTGGTACAGGAGAGAAATTGGTTTTGAGAGACCACCCAAAAGGCCTCATCTCAAGGAATTCATCGAAACGTCACGGGTACAATGGGACTAGCTAGTTAAGGAAAATGAGTATAAGGCCACCATAGGATAATTAGAAAAACAAGTCAAAGAGCTTCAATTTGAAAATAGTTTGCAAGATACTGCACATGAGGGGGAAAAGAAAAGATTCACCAATGAAAAAGAAGCATTGCGAGCCAAAATTCAGAAAATGAAAATAGCCGTGGAAAATCCCCCGAGGAGCGCAAAGGATAAAAAGCTCATAGCTAATTTAAGGCAAAAATTAGCCAAGTATAGGTTTGAATTGAATAAAGCAGAAGGTGAGCTACGCAGGGTTCGGAAACAATTGGCTAAAAATGCGGAGGAACGAGCCTGTATCATCGAGCAGTTAAAGGAAAGGCATGAAAATGAGGTTGATGTTTTAAAAAAGAAGGTCATTACACCTAAGAATAAAGTTGCCAAGCAATCTAGGGAGATCAAAGCCGACATAGACCATTGGTATGCAACAGTAGCATGATTGGAGATAGTGTTGCGTCAATTCCAAGAATTGAAGTAGGTTGTCGAGAAGACTCTAGAGGTAATGGGAGAGCAAATTGGGAGACTGTTGCAAGAAAATAGTGCTATAGGGGAAAGAGTATGGATGATTGCAGACTACATCACCATAAATTGCAACCACAACGAGGATATGACAAGAACCATGTTCTTTTCCACCGCCATGACCTTTGTTCGTCAAGTAATGGAAGCTCTTCATCACCTACAAGGGGATTTAGCTAGGCGACCCCCAGCAAGGCCGAACGATGCCACACGGGTCCTAGGAGCACTTGAAACATAATGTATTCACGAAGATTGCATTTCCTTATTGTAAAAAAAAATCTAAAATTTTATCAGTTTAACTTAGAGTTTGTATTATCGTTTTTGCAAAGTTTGTAGTTCGTCTTTTAATCAGAGCTTGTTAGTTTCCTGTTTAAATCTATCAGTCTTCGAGCCCTTGTAACTGGAGTTTGTTATCATGAAAATGGAAGATTCCCAAAATATTTTGTGCTTCACTTTTTTAGGAAGAACTATGCTCGGTCTAATTCATGCGGGGTCATGATACGTCGGCAATATACATAGAATTCGACCATAATCGAATAAAAATAGGACAGGGAGAGAACAAAGCTAAAGAAAGGGGCTTCGCAAACAAAGAAATTGAATGCCAGGATGATGCAAGCTACTGATGCATGTAGTAACTGATTATGATCTAGGTGCATTCTCACCTAATATGTGGCCTCTTACATGTTAGAACCTAACCATTAATGAGTTTTGGGATTGTGTCAATTCTAGACTAGATAGGTGCTGTGTACTTGTGGAATTCTCGCAACCCGCTCCTATAACACGCGGTCTAAGAGCAAGCAAGTCATGGCCAATCAGGAAGCCGATGTTAGCATTATTGACCCCTCTAATGAAGGAGGAAATGTATACCCTAAAGCACCAAATGGGTGAGATGTAGCAGGCATGGGTAAGAGGACAGCCACTCCCGACCTATCCTGCCAATCCAACCTTTATCCCGCCAGTGGCCCAAGCATATGACCAGTCCACAACTGATCCACCCTGAAGTTTTTCTATCTATTCGCAACATCACGGTACGATCTCTTAACCACCACCAGCTCCACCATCCAAAGTTGCTCCTCATCCTCATTCGCAAATTTCCCATACCTATGTGGCACCTCTTCCTCCAGCACTCCATAGGTCATCAAGTGAACCCCTGCTTAAAGCTTATGACCCCCAATACTATCCACCAAAACTTTCTTACAAGACCCATGAGCGTTAATCCGATGCTCCCCGTCCCAAAATCCCAGCGGGAGTTGAAAATCCAATCAAAACGCCTTAGCCGGAAGAGATGCTTAGAAAGGTTAGAACTCTAGAACAATAATTCAGGGATATGCGGGGATTAGGTAGCCAGGTGAGCGTGGCGTTCAAGGATCTTTGTCTATTTCCAAACGTACAGTTGTCTCCAAGTTTCACGATGCCTAAATTTTACTTATATGATAGACATGCAATCCAGTCGTATATCTAAGGGGTTTTTACAGCAAAATGAAAGGATCAAGGGGAAAATATGAATTGCTAATGGAGTATTTAGCCAGAGTTTAAGTTGGTTGGCACTGGAGTGGTACACTCCGTAGGATCACAATCCGGTGGTATACTTGGGATGACTTGGCACAAGCATTTGCTTGACACTTTTAATATAATCTTGAGATTGTCCCGGAACATCTATCTCTGACAAAACTAGAGAAGAGACACAACGCGAGCTGCAAGGAATACAATTTTTCGTGTAGGTACAAGCAGCCAGAGTTGATCCTCCCATGAAGGAGAGTGAGTTGTTTTACTATTTTCTACAGGCTGTGGAACCTACCTATTTTGCATATTTGGTGTTAGCAGTGGGTAAGTCTTTCAAAAAAGTAGTCGAGATGGGAAGTATGGTCGAGGAAGGCCACAGATCCAATAAAATGAAAAGCTACTCTGCAATTAAGGCAACAACTCAGGCCATCCAGGGTTGAGCTGGGGGAGCATTCGGAAAGAAGAAGAACGAGGAAGTAGCGATAGTGGAGTGGGGAACTTAGTTCAGGCCGCGTGCTCCATATCATTAATCCCAACCTCCTCCTCACCACCAAACATACCCACACCCAATATTAACAAAAATCCGTTGCTGGCCCATCAGGTTACCAACATTATTGAGATTGTGGAAAAAAGGGGAGAGTCCAAAATGATCAAATCCAATAAAGTTAAGCCAAATGAGAAAGCAAGCAGTGAGAAGCTAGTAACTGAGGCAAAAGGAAGAAGAAACAAGTCTGTCGTAGTTTAAAGGAGCCCAGTATGCACGATTGCACCAGAGTAGGATCAGGCAAAAGTAATTGTACACGAGGCCGCTAGTGGACCTGTCGTGATTCTGGTAGGTGCTTGCATAGAGCCCGTCAATGTTAAACTAGTATCCATCAACCAATCATCAACAGAAAAGACGTTTCTTAGATATGAGCAACCAGTAGTGATGTATAAAGGAAACCATGTTAAGGAAGAAGTGTGTGAAGCCCGGTGTTTAACTCGATCGGGGAGGTACTTTTCCCCTGAAGAATTAAGGAAAGGCAAAATATATATAGATAACTCAAAGTCAATAGAGAAAGTGGAGTTGGAAAAAAAGCCAGAGGAATTCTTTAAGAAAATGAAATTGCAGGACTACTCCATCATAGAGCAGTTGAGGAAGACACAAGCTCAGATCTCTTTATTATCCTTACTAATCCATTCAGATGATCACCGCGGGGCAATGATGAAGATTTTAAATGAAGCCTACGTCCCCAACAAGATAACAGTGACTCATTTGGAAAACATTGCAAACAAGATATTTGAGGTAAACCGGGTCACCTTCTCTGACGATGAGTTGCCTATAGAGGGAAACCACCACAACCAGGCTCTTTATGTGACTGTGAAATGTGAAGATGTTGTGGTCACCCGAGTTCTGGTCGACAACAGTCTAGTGAAAATATTTGTCCACTCTCCACATTGACCAAGCTGAAGGTAGAGAATGACAGGGTCCACAAAAATAACATCAGTGTTTAAGGTTTCCATGTTGCCAACAAGAACATAAAGAAGAAACTTCGTAAAACGATGGAAGGGTCCAGGCAGTGGCATGAAAGGTTAGTCTTTGCATTGCTAGGCTATCACACTACCATTCGCACATCGGTAGGGGCAACCCCATGTTTGTTGGTGTATGGCATAGAAGCAGTAATCCCAGGTAAAACTTAAATCCCGTTCCTTCAGATCGTGGCTAAAGCAGGAATCGATGATCAAGAATGGGTTAAGACTCGTTTGGAGCAAGTGAGTTTGATTGACGAGAAAATATTAGCGGCGACGTGTCACGGCCAGTTGTATCAATATAGGATGGCCAGAGCATATTACAAGAATGTGCGTCCAAGAAAGTTTAAGGTGGGTCAATTAGTGTTGAAACACATCCACCCCACCATGGCGAGGCAAAGGGCAAGTTCGCTCCGAACTGGCAAGGACCGTTCGTCGTCTCAAGAGTACTGTCTAATGGAGCTTTGTATCAGACAGATGCGGAAGGGAAATGTGTGGAACTCGCTATCAATTCAGATGCTCTAATAAGATATTATGTATGACTTTCTTTGGATAATTGTCTATACTTGGCATTTGTTTGTACTTGGCAGATTTTATAGATTGGAATGATGAAGGAATTTTATTCATCTATCTGAACACTTTATTCTTTGTTAACCCATTTGAGCTTCCGTTATTTTTATTCTAATATCCCCTCTTTCGGAATCCATAATGAGAGTTAGAGACACAATTATATAAGGCGACAAACATACAATAAAGTCAAAAGCAAGAAAAGTAAAACAACAAGAGAAGATAAAAAATAGCAAAACAAAAGATAAAAGTGAAAAGAAAAAAAAAAAGAAAAAAAAAGAAAGAAAAAAGGAGAAACGAAAAGAAAAGAAAATCAAAGGAAAAAGAGAAGGAAAAAGGAGAAAGAAAAAGTGAAAAATGAGAAAGAAAGAACGTAGAGAGAGGAGGAAAAGGAAAACAAGCAATAATGAAAGTAAGGAATCAGCAGGAACTACGTTTGACCTGATTCCTTTTATGGATACGTAGGTAGCATCACGACTCGGTCATATTCAAATAAACTCAAAAATCCCCAAGCAAGAAACTGAGATAGAATTGCATTGGATTAGCTTACGAAAGTTGTAAATTCTAATCCCATAAAAGCAATTTTGAGCTTTTCACTCCATTTCCTTCTAATTTTCTCCAAAAGCGTACATTAGATTCCGAAGAAAGACCTTCTGATTAATCTATTAGAAATGCCGGGAAAATCAATGACAAATCGACCATACCTCAGGGCTGCTAGTTCCTGCAAAAAAAATAATAAAATGAGATAGTATTATTGGTGAAAACCCTCACGGGCACCTTAAGGTGACGAGAGTTGTAAAAATGAGAGAGAGCGTCATCGGTGAAAAACCTCACGGGCATCGTGAGGCAAAGGTAAGGAAAGAAGTAACCCCAGAAAGGGGTTCTTGTTAGAAATATGTTCATACACATTATAAGGAAAGTAAAACTACGGTTTGATTGAAGAAATCGGGTTAGGAATGGTAACAGTAACAAAAATATGGCAACAAAAGATCGGTCGTCGTGACATACTAGGTCTACTAGGATGAAGCGCATGTCATGATCATGAAAACCAGTTGTTTTTCCTCATATATGTTTTTTTCCCTTTTTTTCAATAGTCAGTGAATCTGGGTTTCTTCACTCTAAATACCATTTCGAGTCATTGCACTTAACTTGTCTTTCGAGTCTCTAAAGTCTTTTTTGTTTAGGAAAATGAGAGGAATTTCAAAGCCTATTATCAGCTCCCAGAGGGACAAAGTGCATGACGCCCAAAAGCGTAACGAAGATAACGAGTGTGGAACAGCAAAGGGAAGGATTCACAAAAACTATCATTGATGGAAAAGACAAAAGTCGGTAAAGTGAAGGAGTAACTTACAGAGACGGGCATGCCAAGAAAAATTACAAAGGTTCTGGGGTCAACCTAGCATAATACACTGATCGGGTAATCTCAGAAGGGACGCAAGGTTGGCACAAAACAAATATTGGAAAGGTCACAAGGTTTGACTTAAAATAATACATTAGTCGTTGGGGAAAGACATAATGAATTCCGGCAAATATTGAAGAGCACAACACAAGTGATGAGGAACAAATCAAAGCCACAAGGGTCAGAGGGTCAGCCAAGCATAACATCCTAACTCAGTAGTCGTCAGATAAGGGTATAAGGCTTGTGGAAAAAGAGAAAAAAGCGCAACACAAAGATGGAAAGGGTCATGAGGGTTGACCCACATGATATAGTAACTCATCAATCGTCGTAAAGGGGCATAAAGAATTCTGGAAAATTGTCGGAAGTGCAACGAAAAGTAGGGAGCGAAGTAAAGGCACAAAGGGCAAGGGCCAACCAAACATCATAGACATACCGAGTAATTTTAAGAAAGGGTTGGCAAGAATTTTTGCAAAGGAATAGAAATGTAACAGAAAGATGAAGAATAGAGTGAATCCACAAGGTTCAGAGGGTTCGCCAATTCATAATATATTAATTCATCAATCATCGGGGAAAGACATAGTGAATTCCGGCAAAGGATTGGAAATGTAATACAATGATGGGGAGCAAAGTAAAGCATAAAGGTTTCAAGGGGTCAGCTGAGCAGTTCAAGCGACTCATCATCAACATGGACAATGGAACACAACGGAACACGACAGTGGGGAGGCAGTTTCCAACAAGAATGTCGCAAGCTAACTACCATTTTTCAAAGTGACTAGTTTTCTTTAATTGACATAGGGGCAAAAAAATTTTCAGAAGAGCCTAAGGGAGGCCATCAACAGGGGAAAGCAGGCACATGGTAGGTATGATCAAAACCTAAGGGCCCGTATTAAAATGGGACCCAGTTGAAACTCTACAGAGGCATAGTCCGTCATAAATATCCTACCAGCAGAGAGCACAATGGGACAAACTTTTACTAGCAAACCCCAATAGAAACAGTTGAGGGTTAAAAGAGGCATAGAAGTTGAGATTGAGTGCGTTTTAAAACTCAAAAAGGTGCGGGTAACATGGGCAAGCACCAACACCTTACCTAGTAAGAGTCGCAAAAATCCTCCTGGATAATAATAACTAGCATAAACAACCGGAAGTTAGATTCGGTATTTAAGCTAGAATCCTTAGAACCATCCTGGAAAATGGGACTTACTCAAATGTTAGAGGTAATCACGGATAGCAAAGAGCATAAATGACTTGCATGTTGAAGTAGGATTCAGTTAAGAGTTGTCAGGACCTTCCAGAAAATAGGACTTAGCCTAAAAACAATAATAAGCACGGGTAACATGGGCAGGCACAAATATTTCCCCAACAAAGAGTTGTCAGGACCCTCCTGAAAAATGAGATTTAGCGTAGAACACAAATAGTCAGGGGGGCATGGCAAAACCCAAATACTTCCATAACAAGAATCATCAAGACCCCTTTGGATAATGGGACATAGCCTTAAATACTAACCCCCAGCAAACACATTTTGTTGTCCAATTAAGAGTTGTCAGGACCCATAATGGGAAGTAATTTTAATCACTAGTCACCGGCAAATCCCCAGAAGATATAACTCATAACAGACATAGTGAAAAATGATACTTTTGAGAAACAATAACATAATTTCGATTATTGTTAAGACCCTCATGGATAATGGAACTTAGCTTTAGAGATATTTGGTAAGGAGATTTGATTAACACTCACCGATCCGCCCATCATTAAATTGGGGCAGAAAGGATTTCTTGTGTTTTGTTTGTTTTGTGATGATCACGTACATAGACAGCAGTCTCAGGGAATGTTTTCAGGCTTCAAGTTTTAATAATAAGGCGCCGACCTGTAGAACAAGGGAATATTTTTTAAAATTTCAAGTTTTAATAATCAGGCGCTCACCTGTAGGATAAGGGAATAATTTTCAGAATTTCTAGTTTTAATAATCAGGGGCCAACCTGTAGAACAACGAAATATTTTTCAAAATTACAAGTTTTGGCAATCAAACGCCCACCTGCAGAACAAGGGAATACTTTTCAAGATTCAAGTTCAGTAATCAGCCGTCCACCAGTAAAACAAGGGAATACTTTTCAAGATTCAAGTTCGGTAATTAGGCGCCCACCTGTAGAATGAGGGAATATTTTTCAAGATTCAAGTTCAGTAATCGGGTGACCACATGCCAGAACAAGGGAATATTTTAAAGTTTCAAGTTTAGAAAACAGGCGCCCATTTTTCAGAATAAGGGAATACTTTCAAATTTCAAGTTTTGTTTATCTGGCGCCCGCCGGTAGAACAAGAGAATATTCTTAAAAAAGTGCAAGTTCTGGCGATCAGGTGCCCACCTATGGGAAAAGGGAATATTTTTCAAAATTTCATGTTTTGGTGATCTGGCGCCCACCTATAGAACAAGGAAATACTTTTCAAAGATGCTAGTTTCAAAAATGCAAGTTCTGGCGATTAGGTGCCCACCCGTAAAACAAGGGAATACTTTTAAAATAAATGCTAGTTTTGGCGATCAGGCGCCTACCTCTAGAACAAGGGAATATTTTTTAAAATTTCAAGTTTTGGCAATCAGGCGCCTACCAGTAGAACAAGGGAATATTTAATTAAAATTGCAAGTTTTGGTAATCAGGTGCCCACCTTTCAGAACAAGGGAATATTTTCATGTTTCAAGTTTGGAAATCAGGCGCACACCTGTCGGAATAAGGGAATACTTTCAAATTTCAAGTTGGTAATCAGGTGCCCACCTGTCAAAACAAGGCAATGATTTTCATGTTGCAAAGTTTTATAATTAGGCACCCACCTGCAAAATAAGGGAATGCATGTGAAGTCCAACAATTCTGCAACAAACATAGAAGAAGAGAAAGCAAGGAGTCAACAAGGCGATAATGAGTTTACAAGAAGGAATGCCAGTCAACAAGGCAACAAGGAGTTCACAGGTAGAATACAAGGCAAAAAAGCAATATGGATCAAGAGCAAGATTAAAGGCGTAGATAGGTTCTTTTGTAATCTCTAGTTCATAGATTAGTCTAGTTTTTTTATTTTTCACGAGATGTAATAAGGAGGTCAACAAAAACTAACAACAACATCAAAAGCGAAATCACATTTCATGGTAGTCCGAGACAGTTTGAAGCAGGGTTCGGCCAGACAGTTTTCAAAATGCATCTCATGGAATGTAAAGCATGCAAAAATCTCTGAGTTACTCGCTTATCTTTGCCAGGAAACCCTTCGTGTCTCCGAGCAAAGAGGGGTAGCTGTGAGCACGTGATTTTTTCCTCGCTTGACATGTTTCTATAAAATTTATTAAATTAGCAATTTTCTTTTATTATTTCAATTTTTAGGAATTAATTGTGTGATTTTGTATTTGTTTGCATTATTCTTTTACTATTTAAATTTTTAGGAATTAATTGATTGACTTTGTGTTTATTTGCGTCTTTCGTTTATTATTTGAATTATTTAGATTTGTTTGCATGATTTTGTGCTTGTTTGAATTTAAGGAATTAATTGAAGAATTTGTGTTTATTTGCATGTCTCATAATTTAATTTGCATAATTCATATAAATATAAAAATTACATGTTTGCATCATGAATTTAAATTTTACATTTTTTAGATTCTTTTACATTTTTAGCGAAAAATGACAAAAATTGTCAAATTTTCTTTGAAATTTTAGAATTCAGGAGTTTATTTAGTTTATTTGTTGTTACATATGTTTTTGGCTATTTTTATTTTTATTTTTATTTTTTATTATTAAAAATCTGAAAACATATATAGTAAAACAAAAAACACAAAAAAGAGAATAAATGATTGTATATAATATTGGCTTTGTTCAAGGCCAATTATTGGGTCAAACCTAGCGCAAAAACCACTAAACCCAGCCAAAAAAACCCAGACCCAACTTCCCTGCCTTATATAACATATTAGAGGCCAAAACGACACTGTTTCACGCCCAAGAAATCTGGACCGTTCATTAATCTTGATCAGACGGTAATCATAATAGATGTCACCCTATTTAAATATCAGATATAACACTCCCTGTTACAGACATCGTACCCTATCCTAATCGAACCTAAACTCCGCCATTGTAATACCACTGTAATGCCGCCATATCACCACCCTCCCTCCGCCGTTCGCCGCCAGCCGGAAATCACTGCCGACGTAACTCCGATGGACCCCAAAATTACACTACAACCTCTCCTTGCTCCCATCTTTCCAACCCCATTATTGGTTACCCTAGAAAATTTCCTCGTCTTGTCAAATATTCATTTGAAGTTTGACAACCCCGCCGTCCACGACGACGACAGGTCGCCAAATACCCTAAGATTTACACCCTAGATTCCCCACCCCACCCTCACCACAGATCTGAAACAAGCATCCTTCGAATCATACTACACCTGCTCGAATATTAATTTGAGTAGCCCGACCAAAACCAAACCACCCCAAAAATCCGTCAAAGCCACACAAAACACCCTATTCACACCCCTCAACCGAAATCCATGCCCCATGGCTCTCGAATCAGAATCGATGTGGTTGATTGTTAGATCAAAGCTAGTCGGAACCAGTGTAATGTTGCATGCAATTGTTGAGGACCCAAAATTTAAGCTATGTCATTCCATCTGTCTAATTTAGTATGGTTTCTTTGCAGAGATCCTTTCATGTTATTTAATACATTTTAGTGTTTATGCGCTCTTCTCCTTCTCTTTTCTATTTGATTTTAATACATGGTTCATTAGATAAGCTTATTGCGTAGTGAGCATAGTCGTTGATATGAATATAATTCATGTTGATTCAATTTTGGCTGAAAATTTTTATCTGAAGCTGTTTGTTAAAATCGATTGAGTGTATTGACTCTGACTTCTTATCTTTGAATCTTGGGGGAAAATGTATACGTTTATTGATGTTTCTTGTCCTGAATATCCTTATTCTGGTCCAAGTTTGGCTAACTTGGTTGATTCGAATCTGTTTATGAAATTTGCTAACTGTATGTTTTTTGACTCCGAGTTTTTTTTATTTGATTCTTTATATAAATGTGTATGCTTATGGTTTAATTCCCTATCGTGAATGATTTTTATTGTTGATTTGGTATATTCGATCCTAATCTGATTTCGTAATTTGCTTGGGATGGTTAGTGCTCTTGCGTAATGGTAGTTAATGTAGATTAGTTCAAACACTTATGATAATTTGCATCAGTAATTTAGATTTAGGGCATTTGACTGTAGTTAAGTCAGCTAGGGTAAAGTTGGGGTAGGGCTGATAATTATAGGAACGATACAAGGGTAGTTAAGGTATTGTGACTACTTGCTCATAGGTACATTTTCAATCTCCTATGATGTGTGAAGATTAAATCTAATGAATATTAAAGTTGAAAAGGTTGTTATTTGTTTCTTTTGTTCCATCAGTTTTATCATTGTTATTATGTAATATAATTGGGAAAATGGTCTGTATAATGGGACAATTGGATTAACACTTTGAATTTGTTTAATTATTAGCCAATACTGTAGTTGATCCTAGTGTTCCAGTTATGCTTAATTAGGATGAATGAATTCGAAATGGAAGTTCAGTTTCAAATAGTATGAAATTTTATTCAATAAAAATGAGTAACTCCTGTAAGTGTTTAATAGCAGAGCATATGAACTTACTCGCTGTGTGATTGTAATAAGAAGGACTTGAAGTTCCTTTGTTCTTTTTTTTTTGCAAAATAAATTGATGCTTCTGTTCATGTTGTTCTGTACGAATTGTTGTTAAGTAGTTATCCAAATATCCAGGTTGTGTTGTATATATTAATAGCACACATGTTAACAGGCCTATTTAGCATTATTCCTGTAAAATCATTAAGAATAAAATTGCTGATCATGTGTGAACTTGAAGGTCTGTTCTAATTTGGGCCTTTATTTGGTATTATTTCCTCTCTCAGTCGATGTAATATGCAATTTGGAAACCTTTCTGCATGTTTACTGGACTTTACTAGCCAAATTCCTCATTATCTCAATTTTTGGCTAACATTGAGGCCAAAACGCAATAGGCCATGCCTGATGGCTGTGATATTTTCGAAGGTACATTTTATAGTTAAGGTAGTAGTTTTGTTTTTCGGAACAGCCTTTTAAAATAAAAATAAGGTGCGCCGCGCCGAACGGAATCCAAAATTGCGCTCCCTTGTGTGATTACTTATATTAAAATATTTAGTTATTAGGGACATGTTGTTTAGCGAATTTCATGGCTTCCCACAAATACATAATACGGTAGTCGCTTTTAGGGTGCGTCTTTAATAGTTTTATCTTCTTAAGTACGAGTGGGCACTTATGTGACCCAAATCCAAATCTCAACGAAGTTGGAATGTGTCGAAAACCACGGGGTGCATTTAAGTGACATGGTTCGTGACATGTTTTAACGGCGTTGGTATTCTGTTTAAAAAATAATAATAAAAGTGGTTAAAGGATTCAAAATGCACAAAGGTACATAATTGTACGAAATCATATATTATAAGCCAAAAATAACAGTCGAGCGACCGTGACAGAACCACAGAACCCGGAAATGCCTAACACCTTCTTCCAGGTAAACAAAATTCCTTACCTGATGTAAAAAAAAGTCATTCTTTCCTCGATTCAGGATTCTGAACGGTGACTTGGGGCACCATAAATCTCTCAAGTGGTGACTCTAAAATCTCTTAAATAATTGAATTCCCTTTCGAATTTCCTTTAATTGCAAAAAATCATTTATCTATGCCATTCACCGGGGTTGTAGTAGCTAAAAGGAGGTGTGACAACTCCGGCCACTCTTCCATCACCAGACACACATTTGAATCGCAAAAGAAATTTTATTGGAAACTTCAAAATTATATGGATCACCACATCTTTGGGCAATTTTTTCATAAATCCATCTTCCATCTTTGATTTTTTTGCGATGCAATTTGCATTTCACAACAGGTACTGATGTTTCTCTGTGTAGTAGCTGCTATATTACCTCAAGCATGGGAAGTTTCTCTCCTTGGATTGGACACGTTATGCTCAGTAAATAACTTCCATCATACTCGCATCTTTTTGGTTATGCAGGTTCTCCTGTGCGTGTAAAGTATAATTGCAGATAAATCAGGAAAAAGGAAAAATTTGATTGGGCAGTGCAACGTTCTTCAGTTAAACATTAATACCATTAAAAAGGATCGACACGAAGTTATCGTTGGTATTTCTTATTTTTAGTTCCACCTTAATTCTTTTACTAGGTCTTGCACTTTTTCTATTTGGAAAAATATACTCTCTCTGTTTCAATTTATGAGAACTATTTCCTTTTCGCCCAATGCCAAAAAGAAAGACCTCTTTCACAGTCACATGCTCCAATAAACCTCGTCGGACTCTCTGTTCTCTCATTCTATTATAAACAAAGCGATATGCTAAATAAGCGCTCACATAAGGGGCCTTAGTAGGCGGCATATATGATTCATTTCTTCGAATGTCTAAAATCTACCGCTTTGGGGGATATCACTAGATTATGTGACTTACATGTATCAAAGAAAGAACCAACTTTTCTTCCTATGGATCTTCTTCAAGTCCTAAGTTAGCGGATCGGTTCCTGGCTCTGAGTGCTGATCTGGACCAAAAGCGGTCAATAATTATCTTTATCCTAGAGGATGCCTGGGTTCTCACTGCCACCGTGGTGGTTGCTAGATATCTTCGATCATCGGTGACTGATGAGGACCGTGCCATTATAGATGTGGTGGAAGCACCGTGCCTGTTCAATGAAGCTGGATATGTATAGAATCGGGTAACTTCAAATGCCTCTTTACTATGTACTTTAGATTTTATGCCCTATCACTCTTCTTAATGCTTGTATGCCTCGGTACTTCATAATGAAACTCTCCTCAGATACTAGGTGGATTTATAGTGTCGTAATGCACTTAATCATTAGGTGGCGACTCTTCGAATGCAAACTCTATTCCCTAAAAGGGAACGAGTTTCCCTCCCAAGTGTCAAAAATTCGATTTCGTCTTGAGAAAAAGGGGGCGTCGATAGCCTTGCGACTCCGCTGGGGATTTTTAGGCTTTTAGCATTTCATGATATTTGTGCCTTTATTGTTTTTTTCGCCTTTATTTAATGTGTTTATCTTTTCTTCCACGAAACCGAGTTGGCTTTTGTTTCTTTTCTCTAATGTTTTCTTCTACTGCTTTCCTTAAATAGTGTTGTAATTATGAGAGATCGTTGTAGTCATTACTTTATGAACATTCAAAAACATGAAAAATTGTTATATTCTTGTAATTGCATCCTAAACATCACATTCCATTTGTGCCAAACAAAATACCGTAGCAACGCTTATAATGAGGGTTTGTGCTCTTCCGATATCATCACCCCTTAAATTTGACAAAGGCGTATTTGCGGTAAAACCAGTTGATCCGTGGTGCACTTGATGATTGCTTGCCTTTTCCTCTTGAGTTGTCCGCTCAAGGGTACCAGTCTAATACCCCATAAAAACCTTACTCTGTTTAACCGTGCATGCTTCATGGTCACACGTAGATGAGTCAGTTATGTTGTCCACATAATGACTCTTCAAGATAACCTTGTCCAAAGTCCACTTGGTTTCCTTGAAAATCAAAATGGACATCACCATATTCTGTGCATTTATTTAGACAAATGAATGTTTTTTGTTCTAATTATTGGTTTAAGTGGTCGAGTCCGACAGGGGTAAGGGTCTAACACTTTGTTTTGAAGAAAATGTGGCACGAAATCCCCAGCTACGGCATTGTAACAAACACTCACCCAAGTTACTAAATTGTTGGGGAGACCTTCACTCCAGTGAGGGGAGACCTTCACTGCAGTGATCAGACTCGTCCGCAAATATTTTTGAAATTTTCCTTCTCTTTTGGAAATCCAATCCGACAACAAAATCATAAAGGTTGTAACATTATTCTGGGATAGTGAATGGTCTGTGTTTTGCTTCCGGGACCTTGAAATGACACCATTTCTTGAAAATATACGTGGAGTAGTTGGTAGCCCTTGGGAGACTCCGGGTTTGCTTATGCCAGAAAATCATAAGGCTGTGGGTCTTCTAAAGATGATGAGACTAAAAAAAACCCAGACTAGACATGTTTGGTAGACTCTTACATTACTTTCGAATATATGTACGAGAGGTACGACCATAGCAAGTCCTACCGCACATACACAGATGAATTCGCCCTCACCTCACTCGAGTATATCCAGATAAGATTCTTCGTCATTATGTTCTGCTTTTTGGGGATGATAGTGTTATCTGTGAAGAAGTCTAGGATCCATACCTGACTAGCCATGGTCACCAAGACTATAATGGAAGGGACTGGATGACATCGTTTTAGCATAGTACCTATGATTGTTGCTGAGATATACGGAGCCCTGGAAAACTGTCAACAATAGGCCAATCAATTTGAGGGTTGTAACTTGCTACTCCAACTTTTTCTTATGGAGCACCTCCAAAAGGGTGAAAATATGCAAGAGATTTTGTGCAGGGACCGGGATTATCATATCGTCTTCTATCAGCCAAGGCAGATAAACTATATGCCTAACATGTTTGCTCAACCAGAAGACGCTAAAGGGTGGGTAGAGTTGTTTGAAAATCTGAAAGAGGACAGAGTGCAGTGGATGTTCGAATGGTTTCCTACTAGAGATTTCATTGTCCGATCTTGGGACGCACCTTTTCTTATACTCATTGGTTTGAGAGGAACTTATCCTTATGTACCTCTCTGAGTCATGAGGAAGGCAGGGAGGAAGTAGGTTATATCCAAATGATTGAGAGTTTCTAGAATGCTGAAGGAAATGTGGGAGGACACTTGGCTAGAACCTATTTGATTCTGGGACTGCGTGAGTTGCTGAAGCTATTCGGTGGAGCTAAAGATTCCATGTCTGGGGATGGCCCTTCTGGGACCAAGTATCTAGCGGTCTTTTCTTTTTGATGTAATAAGACCGATGGCCATTAGTGAAATTTTATTTTTCTGCAATTTTTAGGGTCATACTTGGATTCATCTTATTTTTATCAATAAAACGAGGTACTTAAAATTATATGTTCTCCAAACTAGTTGTTGCTAGGCCTACCTCGTGCACATCAAGGCTCCTAAAGCAGGACTCAATTTATATTCTTGCACTATGTGTTTAAATATTGCAATGTTTTCTTCTTATCATCCTCACTAGCTTACTACCTTTTCGTTTTTGTTTTGTTCCACTCCCTAAAGGTTAGTTCGTGCACTCTGAAATTTTAAAGATTTGAACAACTTAGCCGAAAGGGTAGAGGTTCCTCAAGGTATTCAGGTTTCCAAAGAAAGTGCAACCCAACTCGGACATAAGATATTGAAATTTCAAGAAGAACTGGGCCAAGTTCGGAACATGGAAAAATTATCATTTTCCCTCACTTCCCCAGATTTCAACTTTCCCAGTGCTAAAAAACCTACACCTCCACAAAAAATCCCGAAAACATAGAAACAACACACTCCTCATGAACAGTGCAACACATGTCACACTTGAAACAACACCTCGCTACTCATTCATGAAACATTAAACTCTACGAATAATCATCCCCACAACTCCCTCATACCTCACTATGAATAACCTATTTCAAGCATACTGATGTCTGATGACAGAGACTCTCTTATCAGGAACCTAGTCGTAGAACTGAAGATGTTGACGAGCCGAGTCTAGGGTGTTGAAGGAAACAAAGGTATCGAGGGACTAAATTACTAGGACCTTTATATTTAGCCAGTTAACGAACTACCTGAGGGGTACAAACGTCCCAAGTTTGTAATTGTTGATGGCATAAGGGATCCTACAGTTCACTTAAGGACTTACTATGACAAACTGATTGGGGTAAGAAAGGATAAAAAGATTCGCATGAAGCTCTTTTCGAGAAGTTTGAAAGGAGATGCTCTATCTAGGTACATTAGCCGAGACCAAAAAAAGTGGACAAGTTGGGTATGTATAGCGTCTGATTTCATGGAAAGGTTCAGATTTGGCACGGAGAATGCTCCAGATTTATTCTACGTCAATAACTTAAAGAACAAACACACAGAGACATTCCACGAGTATGCCACTCGCTTGAGATTAGAGGCTTCTAATTTTAGGTTGGCTTTAGAAGAAGAACAAATAAACAGGTTTTTTGTCCGAGCTCAAGACCCACAATATTATGAGAGGTTGATGTTGATTGACGGCCAAAATTTTTCGACATCAAAAAACTAGGTGAGAGGATTGAAGAAGGCATTAGAAGTATTATGATTACTCAATTTAAGGCATTGCAGGCCACCAACAAGGCTCTACAATCTAGCGGCGCATAAAAAAAGGATGTGAGTGCCGTGATTGTTCCGTAGAGAAAAAAATCCCTAATAAAGTACCAAACCTACCAATATATTCTCTCACATATCAACATACCCCAAATTACCAAGAACCATCACCTTCATACAAAGATCCACTACCTACTTACCAGTAATCTCCACCTCCCACATATTAACCTACCTCACTAAGATATTCCCAACCGGCACATATCTACCAAGCCTACAACACTCCACCCTCATCATTATCAATCACCTCCCGCTCATAAAAACATTCCCAAACCTCAAAAAAACTTTGACTGTAGGCCTCCCAAACCGTACAACCGCCATTGTCGAACCGATCAACCAACTGTATGAAAGACTCAAAGCTGCTGGTTACATCACCCTTATCCCTTCCAAAATTTCAAAAACCCGTTCCCAATGGATCAACCCCAAGTAAACTTATACATACCATTCCGGCATGAAGGGGCATACAATTGACGAGTGCCGCTCGTTGAGGGATAAGATCGAGGCTTAATTGAAAATAAGATTATGTTGGAAAAGGAGCCTGCTCTTAATGTTCGCAACAACACTTTACCTGACCACAAGGGTGAATGCATTCACATAATTGAGATAGAGGACGATTGCGACCCTAAATGATTGATTGGATTGATTGTTGAGGGTGACCAGCCAAAGAAACGAACAGTCACACTTAACCCGATTGTTTTCAAGATCCAGCCTTCCGGGGACGACGGAGTAAACATGTCTATCCCAGTTAAGTTCGAAGTACCTTCTTCTACAAAGGCATTAGGATCCATTGAGGTCGAGTTTGGATCCCCGTGGTTGTGTTACCTTCCCAGACAAGAGTACCCACTCCAATAGCTATATAAGCCATATCACTATTCTATATGAAGGCTATTTCTTGGGATTGCACTGCCGAGGCGAGAAGGAAAGGGAAAACTAAATCTGGAGAAGCAATTGAGCTCATGGTATGGCCATAACCGATAGGGTTTATACTCTGGAGCATCTAGGTGAGTCCAGTAAGCAAGTCTCTCGATGACTGATCGAAACCGAGCCTTATAATCTCTGGGAGAAGATTCAAGCCAAAGAGTATTTGGTCATCATTCACTTGAATAAGATGCCAAGACAGATCTCTAGATTTCCCTGCAACAAAGCTCTAATGCACATAAAAATGCATTATTAAAAGTGCTGAGTGAGGCATATGTGCCCAGCTACATAACTGGGGGATAAATGGAAAACATGGTAGGGAAGGTGTTGGAGAATGACAAAATCAATTTCCACGAAGATGAGTTGCCACCAGAAGGGCTAAGCCATAACAAGTCGTTGCATATCATGGTGCAATATGAAGATAATTTCATCACCAAAATTCTTGTTGATTGAGGACCCAACCCCAATATTTTTGCTTAGGTGACTCTTAGAACATTGGGAAAGAACCTGCATGATATTAAGGGTGGAACCATCAATGTCAAAGCTTTCAACGGTTCATAAAGGTCCACTAATGGGAAAATCAGATTAGGTGTACAACTGGGACCGACATGGTTTGACGTCGACATTCAAGTAATATACGTCCCATCATCCTAAAATTTGATATTAGGATGGCCCTAGATTCACGCCGTTGGAGCCGTAACATCAACTTTGTACCAGGTAGTGAAATTTGAGTAGAATCACCAAGAGGTAATTATCCATGAAGATGGTAGTTGTCTAATATACAGTCGCCAGACCATCCCTGCAATAGGAGGAAGAAGAAAAATAGGTGGAGAAACCTACCACCACATCCAGCGGGTCAACGCCGTGGACAAGGATAAATGGTGGGATAATAAGATTAAAAGCATACTGAATTGGCGTGGATACAATACTAGCAAGGGAATCGGAAAAAACCTCAAGGGAATCACCAAACCCCTCAAGCTAAAGAAACATGGTACCACTATTGGATTGGGATATGAATACATTTGGGAGGAGTTCAAGCACTGGACACCACCATGGTGTAGTCCCTTCTTACCATTGGAACATCCGATACCTCACCTGGAGCAAATTTTCCAGCAAGCTGATGTAATTAACGGGTCAGATTAAGAGGAAGCGTTGGCGATAATGAGGAACTTGTTTCTGGAAGATGACAATATGGATAGCTGTGTTGTTTTTGAGGAGGAGGGAGAGGAAGGCCCTTCTTTACAAGCTGTGAGCCGAGGAGCATGCAGAGCATGGAAAACTTCGGGGTAGCAAGGCTGAACAAAGCACATGCCTTAAATTCAAAAAGAGCTCTGATGTTCAAAACAATAATGAAATTTATCAAAGTATTTCAGTTTCTTATAAATATCGCTCTTATTATTTTTCTATTGATTATTTTATTTACACAATATTACTATTAATTATCTTGATAAACCGCTGATTGTGACTTGAAACGAGACAACCCAACAAATAGATATTGATTCAGGAGAAGATGATATACTGGAAGAGATTTTTAAAGAAGTTGAGGATTTTGAGAATAGACCTAAGCCCAATTTGGACAAAACTGAGATTGTCACCTCGGGGGATAAAGAGAATGTCAAGGAAACGCGCATCAGTGTTCATTTTTCACCGACAAAAAACGAAGAATACATGGAATTTTTAATGGAATATTATTAGAATTTATATTGTTATTTTTTCTCTCTCTAGAAAACAAATTCTCTGCCTTCTCTCTTGGAAGAAGGGTGAATAGTGATTCGCTTCACTATTCATCGGGCATAATTCCGTGAATTATCATCAAGAATTTAGTCACACAGCAAGCTCGTTATTGTGGTGATCATCTCCTTTCAATTTTATTCCAAAACTCTAAACCAATCGCAAGAGATCTTGAATTTAACGATCGCGACCACTGTAGATTTGAATTTCCAGTCTGCAATCTGTTCGTTTCTCCTTTGTTATGTGAAGTTTATTTATTTTTGATAGTTAATTTTTTCGGATAAGGATCTGCTATTAAAGAAATAACAGATCGTAATATTTGACTATTTCTGTAGCATCGACATTTCAGCAACTTTGTAGTTGTGGTATAGCATGGATATGGATCTGTAAATCGCATCCATGGATATTCCGTCCTCTCCCCAGCATCTGACTATGGTGGAGGTTCATAATGTTCTAAACGAGGCTCCAAAAGAAATCAAAAAGCCTTCGTATGCATCAACAATTCAATCTAAGCAATCTGCTCCGGCAAATATAGAGCTATGTCCAGTTCTAGTTAACAATGGAGAACCTATTATTCAATTCACTAAGGAAGAGGTTAACAATTTCATTAGGGAAGAAGGATTGCATCAGGCAGTTGTTATTAAATTTTCTTATGGCAGACCTAATCTATCGGAAGTGCGAAGAATATTTTCGTTGCAATTTGATGTTCAAGGTCATTGTATCATTGGTCATTTGGAGTTTCGTCATCTTTTAGTCAGGTTTGATCTTGACAATGATTATGTTCATTTCCTTTCAAAGTCGACTGGATATCTTAAATCCAAAGACGACGAATATTTCTTCAGAACATTCCCATGGTCTTTAGAATTCAATCCGAAAGAGGAGACGTCGATGGCAGTCGTATGGATTTCTCTTCCACGTCTGCCACCAAATTTTTTTGCTAAGAGTCCTTTATTGTCTATATGCTCAGCTGTGGGAAAACCTCTGGCTGTGTACAAGGCAACACAGGATAGATCGAGACCTAGCGCGGCAAGAGTTAAGGTGATAGTTGATCGTTTGGATAATCATCCTAAAAAGGTCAAGCTGCAGATCTTCGATAGAATTTCAGGTAAATCTGTCGAGATTCATCAACAAATAGTGTTCGACAACCTGCCTAAGTATTGTGCTTATTTCAAGCATCAAGGTCACGATGACAAGTCCTGTAAATTAAAAAACAAAAACCTGGAGCAGAGGTGGTGGCAGAGGCACATTTGGACAGTGATCTGTCTGGTCAGGAGGGTGATGATTTTGTCAAATTACAAGGGGATGCAAGGGAATATATAAATTCTAAAAGAGCGGGACAAGGATTCAAGGTTTCTCAAGCAAAAGATGATAATTCAGAAATTGAATTAATAAAAGTCTCGCAGCAGAATGTACAAAGTGTAGAATGAGGGAATGTGGAAAATAATGCAGTCGTGCAGGATGATGTTGCTCAGATGGATTCTGTCATACAATCTGGTATGGTAAAGGATGTCACTAAAATGACTGCTGATTTGAAGCCTACAAAACATTCTATGAATGATAAGGGTGATGCTGATCAACAGGAAATGACTAGGAATCATATGGTTACTGTTGTATCTGGTGCAACTCTTGCAGCAGATCCAGTTGTATCTATGCAGTAGGTATTCAAATTGGATAAAGGACTATCTAAGCTTTATACAGATGCTGTTGCTACTACTTCCTATGCACGATCAGATAGCTTACTGCTGGGGCATTGCAGCTTACTGCAGATAGCCTCAGACCATCTACAAATCTGAAAGTGGTGAATAGGGGTGATGCAAATCAACAAGTAATGCCTATGAATGTTGTGGCTGCTGATGTATCAGATGCACAAATTGTAACAGTCCCAGTGAAGTATATGGAGGAGGTATTGAAGGATAAAGGACTTCCTAAGGTGGATGATGCTGGGACAATGCACATTTCTGCAGATCATGTTATTACTGATGCACATGCTGGACAGTATCACAGCTACAAGGTGCAGCAGTTAGGAGCTCAAACAAGTGATTCTGATACAAATGTTACATTTGGAGAAGGTCTTCCAAAGCCAAAGGGTTATCATGCACAGTTTAGTAAAATGCATAACACTGTTCCATTGAAGGTTGTGGTCACAAATTTGGATACTGCTGGGACAAGGCAGACCTCTGTAGGTTACTGTACACAGGCTGGGCAGCTGTTGGATCTTCATGGACATCATCACAGATGCAATGTGCAGCAGCTAGGAACTCAAAAAAATGTTTCAACTACATATACATTTGCAGAAGCTCTTCCAAGGACAATGCAGTCATCTGTAGATAGCTTTACTTCTAGTGCACATGATGGCCAGTTTAATGGACAGCAGATCAGGTGCAATGTGCATCAGTTAGGACCTCAAGTTTCTATTATAAAGGTTACATCTGAAAAAAATCTTTCAAGGCCATAAGGGGAAACAAATGATTCTGCCAGTGTTGTAAATGAAAAGACAGTATCAATTCAGAATCATACAGATCCATCTACTGACAATGCAAAATCCAATAATGAGAAGATGATCGAACAGCAGCAGATAAGGCACAAGACTAATAATAAAAACTCTACTCTGACTGGTCAAGCAAATGGAACTAAGTTGGAGGCCTCGGATAACTTCAAAAATGTTATAAATCATAATGTTTTGCAATTCAACAAGGGGAGAAGTCGACAGCAAGTCGTACAGATGAAGAGTTTGTACAGAATACAGGTCGACAACATATTTCAAATCAGAAGGATATGTTTAAACAAAGCAGTGTGATCAACTTCACTGATATAGCAGTTACATTTTCTAATGAAGCAATATCTCAATGACGACAATCAACTCCAAAATCCAAAAAAAAAACGAACTGTGCAGAACTTGCACATGGCCAATAATCAGATGGTTCAAACTCAACTTAGTGTGACTTCTACTAAAGATACAGCTGCTGGCGATGTCTCAAAGTGGAAAGATCATCCAAATTTTTTGCGCAAATTTGAAAAGGGAGCGGGAAAATACGCTTAAACAACTCTTTCTTTTTGAAGATCATCGAGTCGAGAGAGTAATCAAGGATGCAATTCGATGTCCATATCTTGAAAGCTCTTTAAATGGAAAATTAAATACAAAGTGGGAGGCTCCAGATTTCATTCCAAGTAAGCCTCCTTTTTCCACATGCATTTACGTCCTAGATACACCACCAAACATTGCGGATGGCCACATTGGAACGAGTAAGTCAGGTGCTATCTTGATGAAAAATGCAACATAGTCCGACAAGAAACAAAATGTTAGGCAAAGTCCAATGACAGCGGCCAAACAAAAGCAGGCTACTACAATTTCGTCATCAAAGTCCAATCATTCAAAAAATAAAAGATGATTCTTGAATACTTTTTGAACAAGTTAGAGGAGAACGATATACAACTTGAAGTTTATACAAGATTGGAAAATAAGGGACATCAATAAACTGGGTACTACATATTATTCTACCACTTTTGTAGTATCCTCATTTGTAATCTCATCACAGAGTATGTTATAAACTCTGTGATGATCATAAAATATTTAGTCGTGTCAAGTTCTTATTTTATGCTTTATTGGTTATAAGTAAGGTTTCCAAGCCTCAATAGGATTAGCATTGTAAGGTTAGCCCGGTTTGTGTTTAACAATACCGGTGCTAATGTCCCTCTTATTTGTACTTTTCCTAATTGTTTGTAATTTTCTTTTCAGTTATTAATAAAAATCTAGCACTAGGCGCTTTCCTAGTGGATTAAAAAAAAGGAATATTAGGACATATTCGGCTGGTCGTATATGATATGACTGGCATTAGTACATCTATTGCAGATCACAAACTACCAAAAAATCCAACATGTCCGCCGGTAAAATAGAAGCCCAGAAAGTTCATACTTGACATGAGTTTGAAAATCAAGGCAGGAATTACCAAGCAGGTCAAAGCCAAGGTTCTCAGGGTAGCCCTATGTGAACTGTCGTGATGGCACATAGTCCGTAAGCGTGACAACTGCATATAGAGAAAACAAATTCGGGAAAACTAATAAAAACAGAAGTTAAACAAATATAGAAGCATTTAAGACACCACACGGCATATAGTTATACAATATCTCAAAAAACTGAACAATTTCCAAAATCCCAAAATCTCATGAAATCACAAGCTGTGAATACTACATAATGCTCTAACTATAGAATGTCTAGATCAAAGTAAATACCAAAGGTTCAAACCTAATAGAGAGAATGGAGAGGGACTCCTCGGTTTGCGGGCGTGACAAATATACCTCAAAGTCTCTAGAGAATCACCTCGCCTCAAGGATGATAGGGCTGAACCAAAAAACCTAGATGTTTATATGTAAATATTGCAGAAATGCCATGAATATGCCAAAACTCCATGCAAAAATATCAACCAGGAATCTCCCTGGATAGCATCCTCTAGTCCCCCAAATGTCCAGTGGATATCCCGGGTGTTGTCCTGTATTCCAAGTCATATTGTATGAGGATCTACCAGAACACCGATCTGTAGTCATAAATGTAAATACCCAATACTAGGAAAATCTACCTGGTGTAGTCCCGTTGTTCCAACATAAATATGCAGGGGGATCTATTGGAATCCAAATCATTGGTCATAAAGTGAAAAAGCAGGGGGATCTCCAGGAAGACTGTCCCGTAGTCCCAAAAGTAAGACACACCATTAAAATCAAAAATATTAAATTCAATCAATATTTCCTACCATGGTAAAACATGTATTTCTAACCTAGGATGCTGAAAAAAATTCAATTAAGCAATTTGAGCAAGTAAAGTAATTACGTCAATAAGACATGCTTCCCCAAGCTAGTTGTAGGATTAAATTGCAGGTGGTATAAGTAGGGGAGAAACACAGTTATGGTGCTTTAACGAAAAAGGGATTTTCAAGAATTAGCACATGTACGCATTCGTCACCTCGCGTATAAGGCATTTTATGTATCAACTATAACAAATACTAAGGGGAGTTCCCCCACAAAAGGGTAGGCAAGCCACTTGAAGTAACTAATTCAACTAATAGATTCTAAGGTAATATGCAAAGATTGAAAAAATGACCGAAACCCCCCCCCCCCAATATACAGAAGAATTACTCCAATATGACATAAAAGCCTTGTTAAAAACCCAAAAGTTAGGCCTAAGAATTTTTCAAATTTTTCTCCAAACTTTCACCCCAATTTCCAATTAAAGGATGAATTTAAGCATAGTTTGTTGGAAATTAATTAAAACCGAATAAGAATTACTTACCCAAAATACCTAGGTGATAATCTCTCTAAATAGCGCCAATCACGAGAACCGAAATCATTCTCTATGGTTTTGAGACTAAACACTTTTTTCTGCCCCTTTTCTGACAACTAAACCACCGGCTCTAGGATAGCACTCGTGGTCCCGCTTTTGCATAGAACAAGTCGCACCAGTGACTTTTTGTTAAATGGAGATTACCACATATGTGAATTACTTTCCGCTGATGCAATTCCGGTTCTGTGGTGCCTGGGCCAAATTTGCGAACAATCCTATTTCTCCTAAGTCCAATCAACTTCCGTTAAGCACCTGAAACTCACCCGAGCACTCCCACTCCTCAACAAAACATTCCAACAAATCCTAAATCATACGAATTAGTTCCAACCATCGAATGTTATCAAATAATGCTAAAACCACAATTCACTCTCCAATTCAAGCCTAATGATTTCCAAAACATGAACTTTTCGCTTTTGATCAAAACGTTAATCAAACCTTGCCCGTATGACCAAAAATTTTGCACACACGCCGCAAATGACACTGTGGAACTTTTCCAACATTGATAATTCCATTCCAAACAAAATATCAAAATCTCACTATCGAACCAGAAAATTTTAAAAAATTGAACTTTCGGCATTTCTAGCCTCAAAAAGCAATGGACCTCCAAACCACACTCCAAACGCCTCTAAACTCTAACTTAGGGAATAAGAGTCCCAGAACACTTCGAAATTCAAAACGAACCTTCCCGACAATTTACAATAGCAAGAACAAACATGAGGAATGCATGTTGTAGGGGATTAAGGCATTAATTATCATAACGACTGGCCGGGTCGTTGTAGGTTTTGAGTCAGTGTATCCAAAATTGTGCTCACCTTAACAAAAAGCCTAAACTACAACCCTTTACGTCCTAATTTATATTGAACCAAGTTGTCTGTATTGAAGGAGATATACATGAAGGGCAGCCTATGGTACTACTTATATGTATTTTACCATTTAATACCCCAATATAGTTTTGAATTTAGATTTGTGAGTATGGTTTTCTCTCTTAAATGTGAGGGAAAATAGGATTTGAGTTGTTAATTCAATCCCATTTTCAATTGGAAGAAAAGACCAGAGAAACATAATTATGATAAAGTGGAAAGTTGTTAAGCTTTGGTATCATGACTTGATTGCTACTTTGATTTTCATAGTGCCTGAGGAATTTGGGGCCTCGAGGAATTCTTTTGAAATGGCTCGATAGCGAAAAATTAAGCCCCCTGATGCCGCATAAAAAGAGTATCCAGATTTCCCAGAACGAAGCGTACTAAATTATTCTAACCCCTTACTCGTCGAGCTTCTTACGCTGACATCGTACCAATAATAAAACCTCTGGCACGAGATTTTATGGAAACCAGGATATCACATGGACCTATGAACTTTGACGTCATTCAATGCACTTCCAATTCCCGTTCTCAAAGGTGAATGTACCGCCATCAATTTGGTTCTTCAGGAATGCAGTAACTGTGTCCACTATTCAATCGTCCAAAGTTTAATTTCTATTTTTTTTTCCCGCCTTAATGTTGCATGTTGTTGTATGCTTTATGGTCATCGAGTGTTTTCCTTTACTATGGAACGTTGATATCTAATTGAGATGCAAGAGTTCATTCAAATACTCTACCGTTTGACATGGCTATTTTTGAGCCCACTGTTGTATCCCAGACCAAGCCAAAACTGATTTGATAGACTCGAACTGTCGGGCCCTTTGGGTTACGTGGAAAGTACTCAGAGTTTTGGATCTTTTGAGAGTAGTATCCTTTGCGAAAATTATCTTCGGGTACCTAGAAGTTATTTTTGGACTTGATGCAGATAGCTTTTTAAAGCGTAGTTGATTGATTTCTTTTTAGGGGTTACCCATACTTATTCGATGTCTCAAACCCTCCTAGATCTTTTATTATCGGGGCTTCATTTGATTATTTTCCTTTTTATAAAGAAAATACATGAGATTTTATACCGCCTCGAGTTCTAGGAGGGTGTTGAAGGCTTCCCGAAACCGGACATCTTTTTGGTGGAGATCTAGAGTTCGGGCGCTACCCCGAGGCTGTAGATGTTATTGTTGACTCCTAGAGGTCTAACGTCTTTTCAATGAATGCCTCTGGGGTTGCGCATTACCCCATGATCCGTACCAATGCCGTTGGCCTCCATGGTCTCACTCTGGATAAGCGAATCGTCACTGTTTCCCCCATATTTTATGGTGGCCTTTGCTTCTTTTTGAGATATCATTATTTTATGAAGTTATACTACAAATTTGGCATCGTTTCCATCATCCAATCAGGCACAAAAAGCATTCGTGGACGTCTTTGTATTAATCTGTCAACTCTACCATAAGTATGGCCGGTACTTTGGGTCTGACTCGGCAGTGAGGCGAGAGTTCCACTCCCAGCGCTCGAGATCAGTGAGAGTTTGATCTGAAGACTGTGTCATTGATAAAAGTGGATTATCTTGAGATGGTGAGTATATACTATGGATGTAGCGAGGGGATAATGCTGCATGTCCTTTCCATGGATGAGAGTATTACAGACTCTAGTAATGTATTCTTGAGCGTATACCTGTAGCCTTTCACATTGGGCCACCTTGATAGGGTTGTGCTCGATTTCTTGTTGAAGTATCGGGTTACTTTTGCGCAGATAAATCTGTCATATTTGTAAGCGGTGTTGATTATAAGGTTCGTTTTGGAGACACTTGGGCTTGGATTCATGTTCAACCACCCTGTCAGGCTATACCAGCCCTTTCATCACGGAGGCTTGTTAACCTTGCGGTGTTGTTCCTCCAGGCTCTTTGTTTTTTATGATGAATAACATGGGGATCAAGAGTGGGTCAGTTAGTTTCTCTAGGTTATGATGGTTGACATTATCCCCGTAGAGCTCATGCCATTTCCCAAGGGATAGAATTATGCATGTGAGTGAAGTGTCTTACGCTTCCTTTTTACAAAAACTTCATGGATGTTAGGAAAAGTTCTCTATCTGCCCGGCTAGGTCATAAAGTTTGTAAACCCATTCGCTTTGCGATGAGCTTAGGTGGCGAGCTGTTCCCCGTGATAGATAGGAAATGAAATAGCAGGGTATGCACGTTGACTGCTCCTATCTTAGTCTTCCTATATATAAAATGACCTTTACATCTCTCTTTTGTAACGGCTTTGCCGTTGTAGGTATCTGTTAATTCCTTTGGGTCAGGCTATGCCCTTTCAGCGAGGGAAAGGAGCGTGAGGGATGATGGCGATAAACATTTGAAACCACGGTGTGGTAGAGCTTTACATAAGGCTTAACAAACCCGCATCTTCGAGGAGAGGACATTGCTTGAGCTTGCTAATCCTGGAGTATTTGACTCTAGAATGGCGATTCTCCCTAGCGAATATCCTTTTGGCGGGGCTTGTTCTTCTAGGGCCGAAGGGGTAAGATCAACAAGAGTGTGCTCTGCCTTCGAGGGAGTCTTCGGCTTCACTTCATCGTGTGTTTCAGTGCAGTCCTTCTGCACTTCGCGCATTCCTTTCTTTATCGAGTTTTTCTTTAGCAGGACTTTTATTGGTTAAGGTTTTAGCTACTCTGTCATGGGTTGGGCTTCAGAAAGCTCTAGGCGAGGGCGAGTCCCTTTTGCTCCTTAGCAAGGAGAAAGTGGTCTAGTTGATGTGTTGGCGATATACAACTTGTTAGAGCTCAAATTTGAGAGCTATTGATAGAGCTTGTAACTTTCCGTAGTACATGTTGTGCTCTCTTTTAACCTCAAGGTTTACCCTTTTGCCTATCTTAGGTGCAGAAAAAGACGGAGGCCTAGAAGTACCTTATGAGTTAAGCCGACCACGTCAGGAATGCTTGTGGCGTACTGAGGGCTCAGGCGCATGCTCTAGCTTTAGAAGAGAGGGGCGCCTTGGCCAAGGTTCCTTCCATCGAGGCCCAACTCTGCTTGGCTCAAGGAAATGATACAGTCCAAGTGGATATGATCGGGAAACTCAAATCTGCTCTCTCTAATATGAGGGCTAAGACAATGGATGCCTGAGCAAAAGCAACATTAAGTCAAACCAAGGATGATCAGGAGTTGGCGATTCATTTGAATGAGGTTGCTGATGCCCACGCTGAGTTAAACCGGACCTCAATAAAAAGAAGAGGATCAAGGAATATGTTCATTGGACATCACGAAGAAACGTACTCGAGGAGATAAACACTAAGGGCTTCCTTCACTCGGAGGAGTTTGCTCGAGTAAGGGAAAAGGAGTGCGATGCTCAGTCCCTTCTTGTTGATGTCATACCTGGAGAATATGAGGCTGCCATGTTATAGCCTTTTAGTGTGGTGCGTGGATTTCACTGCTTTTCCATTTTGTACTTGATATTTGCAGAGCATGTTGGCAGATAGAAAGCACGCCTTTTGCGCATGAATAAATCATAGAAAGTTTGAAGCTTTATCTTTTTTGTATCTGTTTCTACATTGCCTTCGACCAGGTGGCTAGTTTCGGTGTTTGGTGGGAGCCCAGTGGATCCGATGCCCGCTTTGATAGGCCTATAGGTTTCAATTAAGATATTTCGCATAACTAGGCGGCAGTGCCTTTGTTCTTTTTCCAGCTATTTAGGCCTAGTATCTGAGTAGGGTGATGACGCGAGCATACCTGGCCTCCAATCTCCTATGCCTACATAGGCGGATGATGATTGTTCTTATCCGTTTCCCTTGGAAATTTGTGTTCCAAATATGTCAGGTTAAATTTCTGAGTTGCATTATGACTAGAGCTTTAGTTGACCCTCTTGTTCATTCCTACCTACATGTACGAATTGGGATGTCTCATATGCTACGGGTTGATGCAAATTTTTAAGTGTATGGCCCGAAGGCTTACTTTATTTGTGATAATGGAACTTAGGCCGTGCTCTTAGGCATGTGTAGTTAACTATTTCGGATCAGGTCTCCAAATCATGTTACGAATCGACCTCATTTTAGTTCTCACGTTTTAAATTTTGAAGCTAGCGATAGTGGCTCTTACTCTATTTTTCCATTTGAGACGTTTTATGGTGTGCCCTGGAGGCTTGTTTAGCTGGCGACAATAGATCTTACGCTTTTGCTCGTGGGCTTTTGTAGGATTCGTATTCCTCTTGATAAAGTATTTTTGAAGTGATTTTGCCTGACCCGTCGTCGGTTCTGCAAGAACCTCAATTTAAAGTTGTTAGCTGTAATGTTCGAGCACCTCAGAAATTTCTTATCTCGTAGGCTGAGCAGTTCGAAGCCCTGTGATTCTCGAGCTAACATGGTCGAATCTCGTTTTCCTATTTGAGCAATATCAGTCGCTTACAAAGTAGTCAAAATCCCCTTTATATAGTGGGAGAAACCTTATATGGTATGACATACATTAATGGTAAAGACATAGAGATGGGACCACTAGATGTGACACCCGAATCTGGTTTTAGAGTAGGCCCACTATACTTTTTCATACTTGGATGTGTTTCATAGGAACACCCCGTTTTCCCTCTAGCCTCGGCCAATATTCACTTTAGGTATGGTGTTGATGAGCCCTAAGGAAGAGACTCGAGTGCATCATTACAGCCTCGAGGCTTTGAGGTTACCTATGAAATCCCTTATCAATGGGGAATCGGACCCTTCGATTCTGCCGCAGATAAGTAGTCTCTATGTTTCTTATAGTGAATGTGATAAGAAACAATCTAGAGCTTATTCCTCCTTGGGTGTTGTTGTAATCATCATTGTTTTCAAGACGCCAAGATGTGATATGCTCATAACCCCTGAAAATCTCCGTATTAATTTTGGCAGTTGGCTATCCTTTGGCCTTTGTCAATGCGCGCGCAAAGCTTCTATAAATATTGTCCTTCTCCCCTTTCTATTTTCTTCAACTCATTGTGTTCCCAGTTCCCAAAATATGTTTTCTCCTCCCTTGTTTTCACAACGTTTTTTCTCCTTCCAGGATCTCTTGGTAATGGCAAAAACTTCTTCCTATGCTTCTCAAGAGATAACTATGAATCCCGTGAAAGTTTTTTACTATAAATCCAAAACCTCCTAGTGCCAAATAAGGAATTTATGTTAGAAATATGTAAAATTCTTAGCGGCAAGCTCGTGAGGCGCAGTTTGGACCTTTTTGGAGTAAGATATGCATTAAAAGTCAGGAAATTATGTTTTCTAGAAAAGTGCAATTCTGCGGTCAAAAATGCGATCGCATATCAAGTATGCTGACCGCATTTCTACTACAGAGTGAGTCACAGTATTGTCCAAATTTAAAGTCAACAATGCATTCTATTATGCGATTGCATAACAAAAACGCAGACCACATAGTTGATACATAATTTTCTAGAGATTTTGTGAAGCTCAGCGCTGCAGTGCATTATGCTACCGTAGAACGTGAATGCAGACTGCATTTTTGCAGCAAACCCACTTAGTGTGCCTAATTTTTTGAAGTATTTTTGCCGTTTATTCTGCGGATACAGTTTAAACTCTGCAATCGCAAATGCGACAAGAAATCTGACTTGGGCTCTTACTTTTTAAAATTTAAAATCTGACCCCACCCCATTAAAGACACCACATTAAACCATCACCTGTTAATTTCATAACATATAGAGAAAGAGACAGTGAGTTCTAGAATGACAAGGAGTAGCATTCATCAAGCAGTCTCTAAATGCATGCCCAAATCCTTCATGATTTTTAATTGAGGCTTCTATGTCTTCATCCTAATTGGTAAGTAACTATACCCTAATCAATAATTTCAAAAATATTTATTAAAGTAAGTAATTAGCATGTGGGTACATGGGTATAAGGCTAGATACCTTTCATGCATAAGTTACAATGGGTAATGGAAGATTTTGCATTAAAAAGATTTTACTTGGGGTGGAAAGTGATAAAATCTATCACAAATGTAACCAAAAACCACAATGGTGACCTAGTAGTTGACAATATGCTCAAATGAGTTAGAATCATAGTCGTATCTCTAATTCTTGGCTAAATTCATGGCTCTAATAAAATAGATAGAAGTTTCTAGGGAATTTTAGACTTTATTATAAGGAAATAAGGGGGACCCCGTTGAGGTATGTACAACTAACCCCTTTCTTTTTAGTGCTGAATTATTACTGCTCAAATAGTTGTATTAATGCGTTGGATGACGGAATTTCGTCGCGCATTGTTCTATGTATTTAATTGAAATCATTATTATTGATATATTGATCATGTCTTTCAAATGTTCGTTACTTTCTCAGGCATGTGCATGCCTTGTATGAAAGCCCTTGAGAAATGAACGATAGAATTACATGAACAAATTTATAGAGAGAAGACATGTGTTGCGTTGATGTATTTAAGTGCCGATGAACAAATAAATGAAAATAGGTGTTGTAGGTGTTGTACCAGGCGTGCAAAAAAGATGGAAGGAAATAGGAACTAAAGAGTAATCAAAAGAGGTGGTCTCCCAAGTGAGATGGCTTAGCCGATCGGGTCGAGATCGGATACCACGCTGTACACATGCTGGCATTTGTACTGGGTTCCAGAATATTTTTGTGAATATAGATATGTCAAACTTGGGATGGCTTATCCGGTCAGGCCAAAATCTCACTCCATGTAAAAACCCTATGATGGCATTATATTTTAAAGATATGGTAATTGGACTAAAGAATTTTAACCTAAAAAGATGGAAAGACTTAAGCAAAATTCATATGAAACTTTTTTGGTGTTCCTCTTTCAACTTCTATTATGTAATTGTTGATGATGTAACTATCTTCCATTGGTTTATTCTTCATCCTATTAAGTATTGTGTTTGCCATACATACAAGTACTATTTAATAATACTAACGTCCCTTTTGCAGGGGGCGCTACATCTTTGAATCGATGTAGGTAGTTCCGTTCCTGATAGTGGCGATCATAAATAGTGGTGCACCTTTGTTCTTTTCATTGCAGTCTTGGTGAGTCCCCATTTATCCCAGGGGTTTGCAGCTCTTCCTTGTTTAAATAACTACATATTTAGGTATGGCCGAGGCCTTGTCGTCAGCATCAAAATTTTGGCCTCTTGTATCCTTGAGGCTCTATAGACATTTTAGTGGGTCATGTATTGGTTTCGGGGTAGTCTTATAATTGCGTTTTAATATGAAACTTTTCTTTTTAGACTATCAACTGTATGTATATTTTGGAACTAAACTATGGCATGTACTAAATTATAACTATATGGAAATCATGGAAGTTTTAAACTACGGCTTAATGGTGTGTTGTAAAATAAGACATACATGATCAAATGTACAACCCCTTTTATCCTGGAATTACACAAAACAAAATCAGGTCCCATAAATTTACCGCGTTGGGTAGGAAGTGTTCAGGTAAGGCTTGCTCGATCGGGCTTCCTCGGTCGCGCTCTTCGAGACCGGGGCTTGACAATTACGCTCCCTTCCTCTCTAGTTATCTTTGAAACAAACCCCCTAACACTAATAACCGTCAACAAAAAATCAAGCCCTAATCCTTAAATCCATGTCGATCTATGGCATCCCATGGATGTAAAAAACCTCTACTTGACTCCTATCCCTTTGGTTGTTCGATTTTGTGGTTTTTGTGGAAGGAAATAGAAGATATCTGGTGCAGATTTCGTTCAACGCTCTTAATGATTTCATCTATGGTTTATGAATGATTCATACTAAATTTTGTGGTACAAATCTCTGGTTTGAAACCAGGATTTCTTTGACCGTATTTTTCTCATCTAAACCCTAATCTGATCTTTGTTGATTTGGAAGGGTTATACGTTAGTCCATGACATTGCTTTAAAGATATCTTTTCATTTCGCTGTCAAAAGAATTTAGAACGATATCTTGGTCTTTTTTGTTTCTACTATTTGAATTTTTACATACCTGAAAATGTTTTAGAGTTCTTCTGATTTTTCTTTAGGTTCCTTTTATTCCTCTACCACTGATCGATTTTAAGCACTATAATACTTCAAGCTTTTTATGTCTTCCATGAAAAGGTATTTACCGTGAAAATGTTACAAATAATTAATTTTTTTGATGGATTCTAAAAAAACGTGATCTATTTTTATGATAGTTTTAAAGCAGTTGATGCTATGTTTGTAAACTTGAAGCATGAGATGAAAGCTAAAGTAGAGCTATAACTGAATGTATATGTTAGCCATTCAGGGCCTCGCGCTAATCGGTTTGGGTCATCAAGGTCAATTCCCGAGCTCGGGCTCGAGCTATTACGAGTAGTCGGGGGGAAGGGCTAATAGTCATGATACAATTATAGGAGGCTCTTTATGGCCTACTATAAATAATAAATGAATACCAATCATGAAGATAGTAAATTAGAGCAACAATATCGAGAGAGTGTGTTAGCGAGAGAAGAAAGAGAGAGTTATCACATATTTCGTGTAGATTACTCGGAGTAACATTAAAACTCTACTAAATAGTAAAAATCCCACTTGTATTGAAGGGGAAACCTTATATGGTACGACATACCTTAATTGTTACGATATAGAGATGGTACAACTAGATTTGAAACCCTGATCTAGGTTCAGAGTAGGCCATCTAGACTTTGTCATACTTAAATGTGTGTCTTGAGAACTTCCTAGTTTTACTCTAGCCTTGACATATATTCTCTTCAGGCGGGGTGTCGATGAGCTCCGAGGAAGGAGACACGAGCGAATCTTTGCAGCCTCGAGGCTTCGAGATGATCTTTTGAAGTGCCTAATTGACGGGAAATCGAACCCTTTAATTATGCCCCATACAGATAGTCTTTGCATTTTGTAGAACAAAGTAATAGGAAATAATCTTGATGCCCGACTCTATGGACATCTTACGATGACGCCATACTAATGGTACTAGCCAATGATGCCAACCTCTATAATAATCAGGGCATCCCCATAGACTTGTTTTTTCAGCGTCATTTAGTATAATAGTGTCGTCGAATAACATGGCCGGGAACCACACTAGTGGATCTTGAGGGGTGCCTAATACCTTCCCCTCGAGATAATATCTAGACTTTTCCCGAACTCTGATTTCTTCAAATCAAAGACCCCTTTTATTGTACTAATACACTTTAATCATTAGGTGGAGACTCTTCAAATTTCCAAAATCCAAATTCCTGAAAGGGAATAGAGTTGTCTTCCCAAAATGTCGTAAACCTGATTTTCGTGGAGGAAAAGGGGGGCAACGACTGCGTGGTGACTCTGCTGGGGATTATTTATTTTAGGCATTTACCATTACATGTTACTTTATTGCATCTTTATTGCTTTCCTTTAATATCTTTATCGCTCTTCTACTTCAAAACTGACTTGTGATTTGTTTTCTTTTCTTGCTTTTACCGGTTTCCCTCAATAATGTTGTAATATTAAGAAATTATTGTAATTATTGTTTAATGTGTGTGCAAATACGTGGAATTTTTTTCATTCTTGTAATTGCATCTTAAACATCATATTCCACTTGTGCGAAACAAAATACCATAGCAATGCTTATAATGAGTGGTTGCGGTCTTCAGATATTTTCACCCTCGAAATTTGGTAAATGCATATTTGCGGTAAAACAAGTTGATCAGTGACGGTTCTGTGCCTTTCCCTCTTTAGTTGTCCGCTCTAGGGTACCGGTGTAATACCCCATCGAAACGTTATTCTACTTAATTATGCATGCATCACTATCAAACCTAGCAGAGTCAGTTATGTTGTCCACACAATGACTCTTTAAGGTAGCCATGTCCAAAGTCCACCAAGTTTCCTTGGAACCCAAAAGGGACATTACAACGTTTTGTGTATTTATTTGGAGAAATAAATGCTCTTATGCTAATTATTTTTTTAAATAGTCAGGTCCGGTGGGGTATGGGTCTAACACTTTGTTTTGTAGAATATGAGGCACGAAGTCCCCAGATTCGGCATGGTAACCAACATTCACCCATGTTTGCTAAGCAGGTGGGAATGCTTTCGCTCCAATGATTCTAATATCGTCCGCATATATGTGGGGAATTTACCTTCTCTCTTGGAAATCCATCCTTACACCAAAATCATAGAGGCTGCAACTTTATTCTTGGATAGTGATAGATCAGTGCTTCGCTTCAGGGACCTGGAAATGACCCCTTTGATCGAAGAGATTGGAGGGTTAGCTGGTATTCATTGGGAAACTCCCGATTTACTTATACCAATAAATTGCAAGGGAAGGGGTTTCCTTAAGATGATGGGACTAAAGAAAAACCTTGTCTTGGTTTGTTTGAAGGACTCTTACATCCCTTTGAATTATCTATACGAGAGGTACGACCATAGCAAGTCCTACCGCACCTACCCAGATGAATTCTCCCTTACCTCATTGCGACATATTCATAGGAGAGTCTTCATCTTCGTATTTTGCTTCTTGGGGATGTTGCTTTTCCCCATGAAGAACACTAGGATCAATACCGGACTGGCCATGGTCACTAAGACTTTAATGGAAGGAATTGACGGGCAACCTTTTAGCATAGAACCTATGATCGTTGCAGAGATATACCGAGCCCTGGAGAATTGTCAACGAGGGACAAAACACTTCGAGGGTTGTAACTTATTACTCTAACTCGGACTCGTGGAGCACCTCCCAAAAGGGTGACTATCAGCAAAACATTCTACGAAGAGACTGGGATAATCATATCTCATTCCATCAACCAAGACGAATGATTTATATGCCTAACATGTTTACTCAACCAGAAGAAGGTAGGCGGTGGGTAGATAGTTTGAAAATCTGAATGAGGACCAGGTACAATGGATGTTGAATGGTTCCCTAATGAAGAGTTCATCGTCCGTCTCGAGATGCACCATTTCTTATACTCACTGGTCTGAGAGGAACCTATCCGTATGTATCTCTCCGAGTTATGATACAAGTAGTAAGAAAGCAGGTTATACAAAGAATCGACGAAATGAGTCACTTCAGGGCCGATTTTCAAGACGGTGATAGCCAATACAAGTGTCAAGCTCAACACATGTGGCATAGTAAAATCATCTTTGGAAAGAATTCTATTGAATGTGACAGGTACAATGTTCTTTATACTCCATATTACCCAAGTTTGTTGGAAGATGACCATAGCGGGTTAAAACAACCCGAGATTGTTGGAGGCCACAGAGTAATGGACGAAAACGCTGAAATTCAGGCAAGTACAATAAATTGTGCTAGAGGATTTGGAATGTGAAACCGAGCACCGGGGAATTGATGAGGTCCATCAAAATCTGATTGAAAAATGGACGGATATAGTTGTCAGTACCATCGAGGAGTGTCGCTCCCTGAAGGAAAAGATTCAGGCTTTGATGGACAATAAGATCATCATAGCAAAGGATCATGCTCCTAATGTTTGCAACAACTCTCTACCTAACCATAAGGGCGAGAGCATTCACATGATAGAGATAGAAGATGATTGGGACCCCGAAGGGTCGATCAGGTTGATTACTGAAGGTGACAAGACAAAGAAACCATTAGTCACACTTAATCCAATTGTTGTATAGATTTAGCAATCTTAAGATGCTGAGGTAAACATGTCTATACAAGTCGATCTTGAAGCGCCATCTCCCACAAAGACGTCAGGACCAATTGAGTTGAGTTTAGGTCCCCAAAGGTACTATTTCAAGTTGCTATGTTACCTCTTAAAGCGAGGGAACCCGTTCCTATATCGAAGTAAGCCATAATACCGTTCTATACACAAGCCGTTCCTTGGGACTACACAGCCGAGGTATTAAGGATAGTGAAAACCAAGTCTAGAAAAGTAATTGTAGCACAGGGTGTAACCGATACTAGCAGAGTTTACACTCCAGCGTATCTAGCTGAGTCAAGCAACAAGACCTCTGCCCGGCCTATTGAAACTGGGCCTGATGATCTATGGAGAAAGGTATAAGCAAAGGAGTACTCAGTCATTGATCATCTGAATAAAACACCGATGCAGATCTCCATCCTAGCTCTACTGCATAGCACCGACACACACATAAATTCCCTGTTGAAGATACTGAGTGAAGCATACATACCCAGAAACATAACTAGAGAAGAAATGGAAAAAATTGTAGGGAAAGTATTGGAGAGTCACAAAATCACTTTCCACGAAGATGAGCTGTTAGCTGAATGATTAAGCCAAAATAAGGCGCTACACATCACTATGCAATGCAAAGTTCATTTCATCACCTTGATTTTGATCGGCACAAGGTCCAGCTTGAATATTTGTCCGTTGTTAACTCTCAGACCTTTGGGTAAGATCCTGTATGAGATCAAAGATGGGTCCATCAATGTCAAGGTTTTTGATGGATCCCAAAAAACACCATTGGGGAACTCAGTCTATGTTTGCAAGTTTGACCACATTTTTTCGATGTTAATTTTAAAGTAATAGACGTCCCGGTATCTTAAAACACGCTATTAGGAAGATCCTGGATTCATGGAGCTGGAGCCGTAGAATCAACCCCGTACCTAGAGTTGAAATTTCAGTGGAATCACCAAGAGGTAATTATTCCTGGCGATGGTAGCAATTCCAAATAGAGTCGCCAAACCATTCTAGCGATCGGAGGAAGGAGAAAGATAGGTGGGGAAACCTACCATCATATTGAGCGAGTCAATGTTTTCGATAAAGATAAAATGTGGGACAAGAAGATCTAAAGTATATTGAATTGGTGTGGATATGAACGTGGCAAGAGACTTGGAAAGAATCTCCAAGGGATCGCCAAGCTGATCTAGCTAAAGAAGCACAGTAGCACTTTTGGCTTACGATACGAAAACACCTGCAAGGAATTCAAAGATTTATAGCCACCCTTGTATTGCCCTTACTATCTATTTGAACACCTGATACCTCCCCTAGGCAGACTTTTCAGCCAGCCGAAGTCATATATGGGTCAGAAGAAGAGGAAGCAGTAGCAGCAATGAGGAACATGTTCCTGGAGGATGATAATATGGACTGTTGTGTCGTTTTAGAGAAGAAGGGGGAGGATGGCCTTTCCATACAAGCTGTGAGCTGAGGAGCACGCGTCAATAATTTGTCTATAAGAACCCCAACGGCTAGGAAGTATTCGTGGTAGCAAAGCTGAACAAAGAACCATGCATCGCCTTTTACTTTTTCTAGTTGATTTTCTTTCGGTATTTTAAATTAGAAATAATTGATCCAATGTTCAAAACACTTATGAAATTTATCAATGCATTTTTGTTTCATATAAATCTCGCTCTTATTACCTTTTTTCCGTAAATTTTATTTTTACATAGCATTACTATTACCTGTCGTAATGAAACGACGATTGTGACTTGCGACGAGGCAACACGACAAATGGATATAGACTCAGAAGAGGATGATGTACAAGAAGAGGTCGTCAAAGAGGTGGAGAACATTGAGAATAGGCTTAAGTCTTACTTGGACGAAACTGAGTTTATCAACTTCGATGATACCGATAATGTCAAGGAAACGCGGATGATATAACTTGCCTGTCACAATAAGAAAAGGAAGAGTACACAAAGTTTTTAAGGGAATATTAGGACATATTTGTTAGAATTTATGCCCGTCACAAGAGGGGGGGGTGAATAGTGCGGCACGAGAATATTGATAAATATTGCGGAATAAAAATTGCAGGAATAAAATAAATTCGGTAATTAAAATAGCAAGGAAGGAAAACACCGAATTTATCCTGGTTCACCATAACTTGTGGTTAGTCCACTCCTCGAGAGACTCTCTCGAGATTCCACTAACTCCGTTAAGCTTACGGGTGCTTAACAAACCGTTACACTTGCTCGTAGATATACACTCTACATGACTTCAACTTGCTCGAGGATACCGCACCTCAAGACTTCACCTTGCTCGTGGATACCGCACCATAAGACTTCAACCACTAAGACTTAGGGTACTTAGCGAACCCGACAATCAATGAGAAGATATGTTCTTCTCAAACACCTTTCTCTCTTACAACAAGAACTCTCTCAAAAGAGTAGATAATGAGATACAAATTTACCTCTATGAACAACTCAAAGTTGTCTCTCAAATGGCTCAACAAAAGCTCTAAAATGATGCTCAAATAATGTCAATATGTATATCAATATTGGGAGGTGTTGTGTGTTTAAAATCAGCTCAAAAGACCTCTTTTTATAGGAGTTAAAGGATGGATGTCCGTTGCTTAATTGGCAATCAATTATGCTGATTTTATGCATCAATAATCGATTATTTACTTTACATAATCGATTATCTTAAAAATCTGAACGTTGGGAAGGCAACGGCAGTGAAATAATCGATTATTTCAATCACATAATCGATTATGTTGCTCCAGTAGCTGGAGTATATCAGAGTATACCAGAATCACAGATGGAGTATACCAAAATATACCAGAATATACCATAACCGAAAACTTACTTCAAAAACCATTTTGGTTAAAATGAAAACGTTAAAAATATTTCTTTTTAAGTATATTAAAAATGTTTATGATATATATTATTTAATAAAATGATTTTATGCATATTAATGATGACCTATGTAATATACCAGAATTGAAAACTTACTTCAAAAACCATTTTGGTTAAAATGAAAACGTTAAAATCATTTTGTTTGAAGTATTTAAAATATGTTTATGATAAATATGATTTGATAAAATGATTTTATGCATATTTATGATGACCTGTGTTGAGCCAAAAGACGAGATAACTTTAAACGTTGCTCTTATATTTGTTCTACCTAACGACCTACGCCTTGGGTCTTTGGTCTTGAACTTTTGAACTCGTCTTTGGCTTGTCTATGCAATTCCGTCATCAATATGTTTCTTGGCATTCAATCTTGATTGTTTGTCATATAATAATGTTGTTTGACACTTGACTTTATTGTTTGTCATTCATCAAAACCTATACCTGAAAATCATGCTAATACAACCAATGCGCACATATCATAGATAGAATGATTTTCTACAATATTTGCCTATTCGTCTGATGATATAACTTGCTTCAACAAATCTACTATAGCTCATAAACTTCCAAAAAATTCAACATGTCCGCCGGTAAAACAGAAGGTCAGGAAGTTCAAACCTGACATGAGTTTGAAATCAAGGAGGAGGTTACCAAGCAAGTCAAAGCCAAGGTTCTGCGAGTAGTAGTGTAGCCAACATGGTTAACCAACATTTTGCTAGTGCCAAAGAAGGATTGGAACATTAGGTTCCATGTCGACTAGTGGGATCTCAATCGGGCCAATCCAGAAGATGACTTCCCTCTATCGATCATACACATTTTAATTTACAACTGTGCCAACAACGAATTGTAGTCATTCATTAATTGTTTTGCTGGGTATCATCATACATGGATGGATGAGGAAAACATTGAGAAAACGACTTTTATTACGCCGTGGGGGATTAATTGTTACAAAACGATACTGTTTGGGTTGAAAAAGGTAGTGGCCACCTACATTTGGGCCATGACTACTATTTTCCATGACGTGATACATAAAGAGATCGAGGTATACTTAGATGATATCATTATAAAATCCAAGAAATCCCCTAACCACGTAAAGGATCTGAGGAAGTTTTTCAATAGGCTAAGAAGGTACAATCTAAAGCTGAATCCCGCCAAGTGTGCATTCGGGGTTCCTGCCAGAAAATTATTGGGACTTATTGTGAGTCGTCGAGGAATAGAGCTTAATCAATCGAAGGTTTAGGCGATTTAAGAATTGCCACCGGCAAAGAACAATAAGGTCATGATGAGCATCATGGGAGACTCAATAACATCAGCCGTTTTATAGCTCAATCCATTGTTATTTGCGAACCTTTCTTTAAGATGTTAAAGAAGGATACCTCTACCAAATAGACTGATGATTGTCAAAAAGCTTTCGACAGAATCAAGGAATACCTATCAACGCCGCCAGTTTTGGTACCGCCTCCATCAGGTAGACCCCTATTGTTCTACCTTGCAGTATTAGATGGAGCATTAAACTGTGTTCTGGGACAACCCAATGAAATAAGGAGAAAGGAGTAGGCTATCTATTACCTCAACAAGAAGTTCACTCCACACGAGGTCCGATACTCTCTATTGGAATTTACCTGTTGTGCTCTGACTTGGGTAGCTTAAAAGTTGAGGCATTATTTCTGCGCATATACCTCTTACCTTGTATCAAGAATGGGTCCGCTAAGGTACATTTTTCAGAAACCCATGCCCACTACCAAGACAGCCAAGTGGCACATCTTGCAAAGTGAGTTCAACATTGTCTAAGTATCTCAAAAGGCAATCAATGGATAGGTCCTGGAAAATAACCTCACCAAGAATCCCTTAAACGGAGAATAGGAGCCTCTAAAGACGTACTTTCCTGATGAAGAGGTATCTTTCATAAGAGTGGATATTGCAGAATCCTATGATTTTGGAGGATGTTCTTCAAAGGAGTTGGTATAGAAGCAGTCCTGGTGTCAGAAACTGGTCAGCATTATCCGATGCCCGCACAGCTCAGGTTCTTGTGCACCAGCAACATGGCCAAAAATTAAGCATGTATCTTAGGGGTCAAATTAGTGATTGACATGAACATCTATGAGTTACTAGTAATTGGAGATTCATACTTGCTCATACGACAGGTCCGAAAACAATGGGCGACCAAGAACTTCAAGATACTCCCGTATCTGCATCATGTACAAGAGTTTAGGAAGAGATTTACAAAGACAAAATTCCAACATGTGCCTAGATTCCAGAATGAGTTCGCCGATGCGTTGGCTACCTTGTCAACTATGATTCAGCATCCAGATAAGAACTTCATTGATCCTATCCCGGTGAAACTTCGTGATTAGCCAAATTACTATGCTCATATTGATAAAAGAAGCAGACGGAAAACCTTTGTTCTATGATATTAAGAAGTATATGAAAATGGGTGGATATCTAAAACTTGCAAATGCTACTTAGAAACGCACACTTTGGATGTTATCTAACAACTTCTTTCGTAGTGGAGGAATCTTGTATAGGAGGACTCTTGATTTGGGATTACTAAGGTGTGTCTAAGCAAATGAAGCATCCAGGTTATTAGAATAGGTACATGCTAGGACCTATGGTCCACATATGAATGGTTTCGTCTTAGCCAAGAAAATATTCCAGTACGTCTGAAAGTGCCATCACTGTCAGATACATGCAAATACAATAAAGGTGCCTCCAAATAAGCTTACTGCAACAAGCTCACCGTGGCCGTTTGTCACTTGGGGAATAGATATTATTGGACTAATCGAGCCTGGTGCACTAAAGGGACATACATTCATTTTGGTAGCAATTGATTATTTTACCAAGTAGGTGTAAAAAACATCATGGAGAGTAGTGACGATGAAATTTGTGGAAGATTTTGTCCGCCATTGTATTGTTTATAGGTTTGGAATCCCCCAATCACTCATTATGACAAATTGTTCCTATCTTAACAGTGATTTAATAAAAGCCATGAGTGAAACATTCAAAATCAAACACAAAATCCTACAACCTACAAAACTCAGATGAATGGAGTCGTAGAAGCAACCAACATAAACATTAAAAAGATATTGAGGAAGATGATAGAGAAGCATAGGAAGCAAGAGAACTTATCATTTTCTTTGTTGAGATACCGCGCCACAGTTTGCACATCAACTGAGTCGACTCCCTATATGTTGGTTTACGGTACAAAGGCAGTCATCCCGGCCGAGATAGAGATTCCCTCCTTGAGGATTATACATGAGGCAGAACTTGAAGGTGCAGAATGGGTAAAGAGCTACTATGAGTAGTTAGCCTTCATAGACGAGAAAAGAATGAATGTCGATTTCCATGGTCAATTCTATCAGAAAAGGATGTCTAGATCCTTCAAAAAAATATTCAAGCTGAGACAATTCACACTGGAGCGGCTGGTGCTGAAGAAATTTTCTCGCATCAGGACGAACCAAAAGGAAAGTTCTCCCCTAACTGCCAAGGCCCATACATAGTTGACAAGTTACTAATAGGAGGACCCCTCATACTCGCTTAAATGGATGGAGAAGTCTGGCCAAAGAAAATTAATTCAAATGTTGTCAAACATTATTACGTGTAATCATTGTGAGTCACTTTACGATGTAATTTGAACTACGCCTGACCTAATTCCCATTCAAGACGGGATAGGTAGGTAGCCCTAGGGGTTTGGTAACAATTCAATAAAATTTTATCTCTTTGATATTGGAAACTGGGGCACAATATTGAGTAGGACCCTTAAATTTCCAAAGTCAGCTTCGAGCCGTCCATTGCACGCAACCGTCGAAGATCCTGGCTAGTAAACTAGGGAATAATTTTTTGGAAGACCATCAAAATTTCAAAATAAAAAGGGGTCGCAATGTCTCGAACCGCGTCATAGTCGTCGGTTCGTCTAAAAAAATTGTTTCTAAATTATGTATTTACGTCTTTACAAAATCATGCATGGCTACTACTAAATTTGCTTTGTCTAACAGTGCTACACCCAACGAAAGCAAGAGTCGAGCAGAACAAGCAAACTCCATGGGAAGACGAACTAACCTTCCCCTATTTTGCAAAACTCATATTTTTCATTGGATGCAGACACCCAAGGCATAAAATCATTAGACACGATTACATACTTACACTTTTCAGGAACGCGACTCTTACAGTCATCACCTACTTACAATTTCTATCCATACGCAACATCCCTAGTGGCCACAACAACACAATCAACCAGCGGCAATTATCTATCAGCAAACAGATTTCGTTAGTCTCCATTCTACACTTTACTACATTGCATAAGATTACTTTTTTACCTTCCGAGACTAAGAATTATCTACATCTGCATTTCTTTGTATTTGTATAGGGCTGCTATTATGCCTTCCAAGGTTGAGCTCGACCTTAACTTGCATTTTTGTTACATTTCGTAAGGCTACCTTTGTGCTTTCCGAGGTTAACCTCTACCTTCATCTACATTTCTGCATTGCGTATGGCTACCTTTCTACCTTCCCATACTAAGCATTATCTCCATTTGCATTTCTCTACATTGCATAAGGCTACTATTCTGCCATTTGATGTTAAGATCTACCTCCATTTGCATTTCTTGCATTGTATAAGGCTTCATTTCTGCCTTCCGAGACTAATCATTGTCTATATTTGCATTTCTCTACATTGCATAAGGCTGCTACTCTGACTTCCAAGACTAAGCATTATCTCCACTTGCATATCTCTGCATTGCATAAGGCTATCGTTCTTCCTTCCAAAACTAAGCACTGTCTCCATTTACATTTCTCTGCATTGCATAACGCATCCTTTCTGCCTTCCAAGGAGCCAAACCCTTCGAGGGCTGCAATTTGCTACTCTAGCTCTGGCTCATGGAGAATCTCTAAAAGTGTGAATACCTACAAAAGATTCACTGTTAGGGACTAGGACGATCATATATCCTTCCATCATCCAAGGTGGCTGAATTACATGCCCAATATGTTCGCACAACCGGAAGATGCCAAAGGATGGATATAACTATTTGAAAATCTAAAGGAAGTCCAAGTACAATGGATGTTCGAATGGTTCCCTACTGAATAATTCATCGCCCATTCCTGGATGAACCATTTCTAATACCGATAACTCTGAGGGGAACTACCCTTATGTCCCTTTCCGAGATATGAGACATGCTGGTAGGAAGGTCATACCAAGGGTCGACAGGATGAGTCACTTACGAGCCGAATTAAGGATGATGATAGCCCTTGCAAGTGCTAAGCACAACATATGCGGGAGTGCATACTCGTCCTTGGAAGGGATAGCATCAAGCCAGACAGATACCTTGTTGGTTGTACCGCGTACTATTCTGGATGGATAGAGGATAATAACAGTTGTCTGGGTCAACTCAGTTTGTTCGAGGTCACAGGATCACCGATGGAAAGGCTGAAGCACATGTCAAGTACAACCAACTACGCAAAAGATTCAGGAATGTGAAAGTGAGCACCGTGAAATATAAAAGTCCAACTGAAAGCTGATTGAAGAGTGGAAAGACATGGTTGTTAGTGCCAACAACCTATTGGGATTCATGGAGCGGGATTTAGTGGATCTGTAAAGGAAATCCATCAAAGGATCGAGGATTGCAAGAATTCTGAAGGAAAGCATGGTGGGCACTTAGCAAAAGCCTACTTGTTGCTAGGACTTCACGAGTTGGTGAAGCTGTTCGATGGAGGCAACGATGACGATGTTAGATAATACGCTTAATGCTAGAGGGGGGGGGGTGAATAGCGTTATAATAAAAATTAGCGTAAACTTGCGGAATTTAAAATTTGCAGGAAATAAATAAGTGCGATAAATAAGAAAGAACACACCGAAGTATTCTGGTTGATCACAACCCGTGGCTGGTCCAGTCCCCGAGAGACTCTCTTGAGATTTCCACTAACTTGTCAAGCTTTCGGGTGCTTAACAAACCTTTACAACTTGAGGACACAAGCCTCAACACCTTTGCTCGGAGATACAACACTCCAAGACTTCAACCAAGGAAACACAAGTTCCTTCTTACAACAAGAGAATAACAATTCTCTCCAAGTGTACAATACACTAAGCACTCAAACAAGACACTCCTTAATGAGTAGATATGAGTAAAAGAATACGCTCAAGATCACAACAACTTTTGACAAGAGTTTGGCTCTCAAAAACTTATGTAATGAATATAAAATGATAAGCAATAGAGTATGCAAGCTTATAGCAATTATATGATCAGTTGTTGTGTGTTGTTGTACTCAGAAGACTGAATTGAAGCTGTATTTATAGTTGAAAAACTTGGCATTACCGTTGCCTAATTGCCAATTAAGAGTTGCAGATTTTACTGTGTGACAATCGATTGTCAAGAAGCCACAATTGATTGTTTGCCAATCGTTCCAAAAATCAATCCCAGATTTTACGCTTAACAATCGATTATCCAAGATCAACAATCGATTATTGGCAACGTTCAAAGAATCATTTCCATATTTTACGTAAAAACAATCGATTGTACAAAATCGATAATCGATTATTCAGCAACGTTCAAAAAATCCTTTCCAGATTTTAATTTCAACAATCGATTATACAAAATCAATAATCGATTACCTGACGGTATTTGAAAACTTTACGACAACAGTCAGCTTCACAATCGATTGTGCAATGTTAACAATCGATTATTTATCAGTCTTTGAAAATCATTTTAGACACTGCCTCTTGACAATCGATTGTTATATACTCACAATCGATTATTTAATAATTTTGAAAAAGTCTGGAAGACACTGCCTCAACACAATCGATAGTCATATGTTCACAATCGATTATTTTGTGACTTTGAAAAATCTGATGGATATTGTCTCTTCACAATCGATTGTCATTAACTTCACAATCGATTATTTTGAGCGTTGAAAAAACTTTGATGGACACTGCCTCATAACAATCGATTGTCATAAGGTTCACAATCGATTGTCATGCAGATTTGAAAAATCTGATGCTCACTGCCTTAACACAATCGATTGTCATTAGTTCACAATCGATTGTCATGCAGTCTTGGCTTAACATAATTGATTATCATAAGTACATAATCGATTATCTTAGTCCAGTTTTAAGAGGCGTGTTTAAAAATCATTTTGACTAAAGTAAATATGCATGATTTAAAATCGTTTAGCATTAAATTAAATATGCATGATTTTGTAAAAATAATTTTACGAGAGAAGCCATGTCATGAGTCAAGTTGTCGGATCAAGATCACAATTAAGAACGACTCATGTAAAACTATAAAACTTGGTCTTGTGCTTGAATCTCGTAATATATCAATTGCGCGCTTGTACTTGAACTTCGTCATATGTCAATTTGCGCTTGTTTGTCATTCATCAAAACCTACACATATGAACACAAGTTTTAGTACAATGCTTTGAGATTGTGTTTCCAACAATTTCCCCCTTTTTGATAATGGCAAACTTTAAGCGGGATATGCAAATTAAACAATTCATAATGACGATTCAAGACAAGTAAAGATATGCAACAAGTATGCAATTAGTTCCCCCTCAATATATGAATTCCCCCTCAATTTATGCCGATAAGAATTGAGAGTGCATACCCGTTATCTTACCCCTTTTTCCATTAGCAAAAAAATGTAATAAGATGGCAAGGATTGAAAAAAAAACTTGTTTATTTATTGAAAATAAAACATGATTACTTAAAGAGAGTACAATAACTCAAATAATAGCAGTACAATCGATTATTGATACGAGATAATCGATTATTAGACGACAGAAACCGATTTTTCTGAAGAAGGCTCGATTATTGCGCGTCATGCTTTATAATTCCCCCTACCTTTAGGGCGATACCTGCAAAAATTCGTTAGACGTCTCCGACGCTCAAGTTAGAAATCATGTAAAATAAAAAGGTGCAATGCATAACTTAGATCAACGTGGAGTCAAGAATCCCGAGTTCACTACGAATTCGGAAGAAGGACTCTTTCTCTAAGGGCTTTGTAAAGATGTCGGCCAATTGATCTTTGGGTTCAACAAATTCGATTTTGACATCGCCCTTGAGAACGTGATCTCTTATAAAATGATGTCTAATTTCCATGTGTTTTGTTCGCGAATGAAGAACGGGGTTCTTCGTCAAGCATATGGCACTAGAATTATCACATCTAAGAGGGATATGATCAAGACTTAGGCCATAGTCCAAGAGTTGTTGTTTCATCCATAGGATTTGAGCGCAACAACTCCCCGCGGCTACATATTCAGCCTCGGTTGTGGACAGCGCAACACTTACTTGTTTCTTGCTAAACCAAGAAACGAGAGAGCTACCAAGCAAATGGCAAGTGCCACTAGTGCTCTTGCGGTCCAATTTGCATCCAGCAAAATCGGAGTTGGAATAGCCAACGAGTTGGCATGAAGAACCTTTGGGGTACCATAGACCCACATTTGTAGTACCAACAAGGTACTTCAAAATCCGTTTTACCGCAGTAAGGTGGGACTCCTTCGAACACGATTGATAACGGGCGCATAAGCACATGCTAAACATGATGTCCGGACGACTAGCAGTAAGATAAAGAAGAGAGCCAATCATACCTCGATACTTCTTAGTGTCGACTTCCTTACCTTTCTCATCTTTGTCTAGATGATCGGATGTGCTCATGGGAGTCGCCATTGCTTTTGCATTGTTCATTTCAAATCGTTTCAGCAATTCTTTGCAATATTTGGCTTGGCAAATGAACGTACCTTCTTTCATTTGCTTTACTTGTAATCCCAAAAAGAATGTTAACTCACCCATCATAGACATCTCAAATTCGCTTGTCATTAAATCGGAAAATTCCTTGCATAAGACATTGTTAGTAGCACCGAATATGATATCATCCACATATATTTGAACTAATTAAATATCATTGTTTTTATGCTTAACAAAAAGGGTGGTGTCAACTTTCCCTCTAATGAAATCATTTTCCAATAGAAATTTACTCAATCTTTCATACCAAGCTCGGGGAGCTTGTTTTAAACCATAAAGAGCCTTTTTGAGTTTGAAAACATGATCGTGAGATTTAAAATCTTCAAAACTGGGGGGTTGTTCAACATAAACTTCTTCTTGAATAACACAATTTAGAAAAGCACTTTTCACATCCATTTGATATAAATTGAAATTCATAGAAGTGGCAAAAGCGAGCAATAGACGAATAGCTTCTAATCTAGCTACGGGAGCATATGTTTCTTCATAGTCAATACCCTCTTCTTGATTATAGCCTTTTGCTACAAGCCTAGCTTTGTTTCTAGTGATTACAACATTTTCATCTAGTTTGTTTCGAAAAACCCATTTCGTACCAATAATGGTATGATTTTCGGGTCTTGGCACCAAATCCCAAACGTCATTCCGTTTGAATTGGTTAAGCTCCTCTTGCATTGCCAAGGTCCAAAACTCATCCCCAATTGCTTCGGAGATGGTTGTTGGTTCAATTTGAGAAACAAAAGCAGTATGACCTAAGGTGTTCTTAAGGGAGTTTCGAGTACTTACCTTTTCTCCGACGTCGCCAATTACCTATTGGAGAGGGTGATCTTTGATTGTCCTCCACTCGTTAGGCGTTTTTGTTTCATTCTCCAATTGTGGCGCTTCCTCCGTTGGTTGTTCCAAAATTTCTTCTTGATTTTCCTTAGGCGTTTCCTTTTGTATTTTGTCTTTCAAGCTATCTAAAATACCTGCAAGATCAAAACCGGAATCCTTTCTCGCCAAGCGAGCATTATTTTCGGAAAACACAACATGAGGGGATTCCTCCACAGTTTCGGTTCTTTTATTTAAAACCCTATATGCTTTGCTACGTGAAGAATAACCAATGAAAATTCCCTCATCGGACTTAGCATCAAAATTTCCCAATTGATCTTTTTCATTGTTATGAATAAAAACTTTACAACCGAATACTCTAAAATGGGAGATATTTGGTTTCCTTCCCTTGTAGAGTACATAAGGGGTCTTCATGAGCATTGGCCTTATGACTACTGTATTTAAGATGTAGCATGCGGTACTCACGGCATCCGCCCAAAAATGTTTGGGAATCTTAGCCTCTTCGAGCATGGTTCTAGCCATCTCTTCGAGACATCTATTTTTCCTTTCCACCACCCCATTTTGTTGTGGTGTTCGTGGAGCAGAAAAGGTATGCTCGATACCGAGTTCGTCACAAAAGTCCGCAAAGAGATTGTGATCAAACTCTCCCCCATGATCACTTCTAATTGAAGTGACGGTTGTTTCCTTTTCGTTTTGAACACGTTTATGGAAATATTTAAAATTATGAAAAGCATCACTTTTATGGGCAAGAAATAAAGTCCAAGTAAATCTTGAATAATCATCAACAATAACAAAAGCATAACGATTTCTACCAAGACATTCAATGCGAGATGGTCCAAATAAATCAATGTGAAGCAATTGCAATGGTCTAGTAGTTGAAACAATATTTTTCGATTTGAAAGATGCTTTTGTTTGCTTCCCTTTTTGACAAGAATCACAAATAGAGTCATTTTCAAATTTCAAATTGGGAAGACCAATAACTAAGTTTTGTGAAATCAATCTGTTCAAAAGATGCATGTTTATATGTGCTACTCTACGATGCCATATCCAAGTATCATCCTCTTTGCTCATAAGGCAATCCACATATTCGGGTGAGGAATTAGCAAGATCAACCATATAAATATTATCCACTCTAAAACCATGAAGGATAATTTTGAAATCTCTACGTCTAAATACTAAGCATTCATCCGAATCAAATAAGGCAAGATTTCCCTTGTCACATAATTGACTTATGCTCAAGAGATTATGCTTTAAACCTTTAACAAGTAATATATGCTTAATAGAAGAATTTTCATCCTTACCGACCGATCCGATGCCGATAATCTTTCCTTTATTGTTGTCACCAAAAATAACACTTCCTCCTTCTTTGTGTTCTAGTTGAAGGAATTTGGATTCGTCTCCCGTCATGTGCTTGGAGCATCCACTATCAAGGTACCATAGTACACTTGATCCCTTCAAACACACCTACAAAACAAATTAATGCGTTTTAGGTACCCATGCCATTTTGGGTCCTTGAGGGTTAGGCATATCATAATGATGCGATTGAGTGATATGTCTATGTCGTGTAAAACATGCAGGAGCAATATGACCGATTCGTCTACAATAAAGACAAGTCACGTTGGGATTATGCATCCTTCTAGGTTCATAGTAATTAGACGGACGAAAATTGTTCACTCTATTTTCGACACTATGGCTATTGCGCATTTCATGGAAGTCATTTCTCCTACTATTATGGGCAGCATTTCTAGAATAATTGTTTCTGGGTTGAGGGCCATTTCTAGGTGTTCTAAAAGTTTCAAACTTCCTTCTAGTGTGTGGCCTAGAATATGCATCATTTCTAGAGTAGTTATTTCTAGGTGGAAAGTCATTGCTAGGTCTCCTAAAATGTTCAACATTCCTTCTAGCATTTGGTCTAGCATGCATGTTGGTTCTAGTATTGCTATTTCTAGGATGAGCATTTGTTTTATTAATCCTAGGTTGAGCCTTAGGTGGTTGGGGTTTGGCTTCAACCTTTTCTTTAGGCTCATTCTTAAAACCTATGCCATGCTTGGTTGACTTCAAATTAACAAGAACCTCATTCAAATTTTTATGAGAGGAATTAAACTTATCTAAGGTGCCCTTAAGCCTTTCTACTTCATTTTTGAGATGCATGCAAGAAGTACAATTTCTAATAGAACTTTCGGGCTTGTCGGCGATTCTCTTACCGAAAAACTTGTTTTCCTCTTTCAACTTCTCATTTTTTAAAATCAGTTTTTCCAAATCCTTTTCTTTCAATGAGAGTTGTTTTTCAAAATCTTTTTCTTTTGAAGAAGCATTTTCTTTTATGCTTTTAACAGTTTTTGAAGCTTTAATAAATTCACTATATAACTCATCAAAAGCATTTTGCATTTCTTCAAGGGAAAAGAAATTTTTAGAAGAGATTTGACATACCTCATCTTGCTTGTCTTCTTGTGCCATAAGACAAAGGTTTGCACTTTCCTCTTCTTCTCCTTCGCTTGACTCATCTCCGGATTCTCCTCCCCAAGATATATATGCACGTTGTTTTTTGAAAGGTTTCTTTTCCTTTTTGATGTTTGGGCAATTTGATTTGATGTGCCCGGTTTCTCCGCATTCATAGCAATTTATTTGTTCTCCTTGCTTTTTGCCCTTTCGTTCATACTCTTTTCGCATGAACTTTTGAAATCTTTTGATAACGAGTCCAAACTCGTTGTCTCCGTCCTCATCAACTTGCAGTTGGTTTGTGCTTGCCTTTAGAGCGATTCTTTGCCTCCTTTGATCATCAACAAGAGGGTTAAGTATAGTAGATTCATAAGTCTTAAGATTACCTCTTAATGCGTCGATGGTAACATTTGAGACGCCAATGGACTCTTGAATCGCGTCGGCCTTTGATCGCCATGCCGGAGTGAGACTTCTAAGGATTTTTCGGACAAGTTCCCTATCCGTGAAAGTCTTCTTGAGATCATGTAGGTCATTTACGATTATTGAAAATCGTTCAAACATTTCATCCACCTTTTCACCTTCCTTCATGTGAAATAATTCATAAGCATGGGTTAGGAAATCAATTTTGGCTTCCCTTACCTGGTCCGTACCTTCGTACGTAATTTCCAGCTTGTCCCACATTTCCTTCGCTGTTGTGCAACACGATATTTTCCTGTAATCGTCAGCATTTACAGCATAATATAATAAATTAATTGCTTTAGCATTATTTTGCACCTTTCGGGTATCATCCGCGTCATATTCTTCTTCGGACTTGGGAACCCATTCGTTTTCAACCTTTTTGGTTGAAATTTGATTTCCCTTTGTTATCACCTTCCAAAGATGAAAATTGTTTGCTTGGACGAAGATTTTCATCCTCTCCTTTCAGTACGTATAGTTTGTACCGTTGAATAGTGGTGGTCGGGTGGAGCACTGTCCTTCCTCTATTCCTGCAAAAGAGTCACGAGTAGAAGCCATGGAAGTTTCTCTCAAACTGTTAAGTCTTCAGAGAGTTGGGTTCTGATACCAATTGTTAGATAATACGCTTAACGCTAGAGGGGGGTGAACAGCGTTATAATAAAAATTAGCGTAAACTTGGGGAATTTAAAATTTGCAGGAAATAAATAAGTGTGATAAATAAGAAAGAACACACCGAAGTATCCTGGTTCACCACAACCCGTGGCTGGTCCAGTCCCCGAGAGACTCTCTCGAGATTTCCACTAACTTGTCAAGCTTCCTGGTGCTTAACAAATCTTTACAACTTGAGGACACAAGCCTCAACACCTTTGCTCGGAGATACAACACTCCAAGACTTCAACCAAGGAAACACAAGTTCCTTCTTACAACAAGAGAATAACAATTCTCTCCAAGTGTACAATACACTAAGCACTCAAACAAGACACTCCTTAATGAGTAGATATGAGTAAAAGAATAACTCAAGATCACAACAACTTTTGACAAGAGTTTGGCTCTCAAAAACTTATGTAATGAATATAAAATGATAAGCAATAGAGTATGCAAGCTTATAGCAATTATATGATCAGTTGTTGTGTGTTGTTGTACTCAAAAGACTGAATTGAAGCTATATTTATAGTTGAAAAACTTGGCATTACCGTTGCCTAATTGCCAATTAAGAGTTGCTGATTTTACTGTGTGACAATTGATTGTCAAGAAGCCACAATCGATTGTTTGCCAATCGTTCCAAAAATCAATCCCAGATTTTACGCTTAATAATCGATTATCCAAGATCAACAATCGATTATTGGCTACATTCAAAAAATCATTTCCAGATTTTACGTAAAACAATCGATTATACAAAATCAATAATCGATTATTCAGCAACGTCCAAAAAATCCTTTCTAGATTTTAATTTCAACAATCGATTATACAAAATCAATAATCGATTACCTGACGGTATTTGAAAACTTTACGACAGCGGTCAGCTTCACAATCGATTGTGCAATGTTAACAATCGATTATTTATCAGTCTTTGAAAATCATTTTAGACACTGCCTCTTGACAATCGATTGTTATATACTCACAATCGATTATTTAATAATTTTGAAAAAGTCTGGAAGACACTGCCTCAACACAATCGATTGTCTTATGTTCACAATCGATTATTTTGTGACTTTGAAAAATCTGATGGACACTGTCTCTTCACAATCGATTGTCATTAACTTCACAATCGATTATTTTGAGCGTTGAAAAAACTTTGATGGACACTGTCTCATCACAATCGATTGTCATAAGGTTCACAATCGATTGTCATGCAGATTTGAAAAATCTGATGCTCACTGCCTTAACACAATCGATTGTCATTAGTTCACAATCGATTGTCATGCAGTCTTGGCTTAACATAATCGATTATCATAAGTACATAATCGATTATCTTAGTCCAGTTTGAAGAGGCGTGTTTAAAAATCATTTTGACTAAAGTAAATATGCATGATTTAAAATTGTTTAACATTAAATTAAATATGCATGATTTTGTAAAAATAATTTTACGAGAGAAGCCATGTCATGAGTCAAGTTGTCGGATCAAGATCAAAGTTAAGAACGACTCATGTAAAACTATAAAACTTGGTCTTGTGCTTGAATCTCATTATATATCAATTGCGCGCTTGTACTTGAACTTCGTCATATGTCAATTTGCGCTTGTTTGTCATTCATCAAAACCTACACATATGAACACACGTTTTAGTATAATGCTTTGAGAATGTGTTTCCAACAGACGAGTCTTGAGGGTTGTAATCTCCTACTTCAACATTTGCTCGTGTTATATCTCCAAATGTGTTAAAACCGACAAGAAATCCATCGAAATGATTGGGATGATCATTTCGATTTTCATCACAAAAATCGAATGAATTACATTTATATCATGTTTCCCCAACGGGATAATGCTATAGAATGGGTCAAACTCTTTGAAAATCTGACTCAGGTTCAAGTAAAATGGATGTTCAAGTGGTTTCTGACCAAGGAGTTCATCGTTCAATCCAGGGATGAACCTTTACTACTACTGATCGGCATAATAGGCACGTACCCATACACACCTCTTCGGGTCATGCGACAAGTAGGAAAGAAGAAGGTTATACCGAGGGTTGATATGATGAGTCTCTTTCGAAGTGACTTCTAGAATGGCGATTGCTCTTACAGATGTCAGGCTCAGCATATAGGGCATTGCAATATCATCATCAGAAGGGACACCACTGAATCAGATAGATACCGTACAGGTTGTGATCCCTATTATTCAAGTTAGTTGGAGGATAATCATAATAGTCTAGATCAACATGGATTTGCATGAGATAACTGAATCATTGATGAAAAGGTCGAGGTAGTAGTCAACTACAACAGTCTGCATAATAGAAACTAATTGAAGAATAGAAAGATATGTCCGACGGTGCTACCAAACATTTGGTCAATTTTATGCGAGGCATAGAAGAGTTGGAAAATAAGTTTCTGAAGAGGGTCGAAGACTGCCATACAGCTGAATGAAATGAAGGCGGACATCTGGCTAAAGCCTGATTGCTGTTGTGACTGCATCTGAAAGGAATGTTGTTCGATGGAGCCGATAATGTCGAATCTGGGGATGGTCCCTCTGGGACCAGTAGATAAGAGTTTCCATTTCTGCTTTATAAAAAGTAATATGGCCAATGGCTATTAGTGGTTTTTCCTATTTAGTGTCGTTTTGGGATTGATCTACTTTTTATCAATTAAATGAGTATTTAGCATTCGAAGTTCTCTAAATCAACTCTTTTCTAGGCCTACCTCAGGCACAACGAGGCCCTAAAAATTACGAAAAGCTTTATATTTCAGCACTACATGTTTCTATATTGCAATATTTTTGTAATGATCCTCACTGACTTGTTACCTATTTGTTTTACCTTTATTTATTCCCCTCCCCAAAGGTTAGTTCTTGAATTCTTGAAATACCATTGCCTTTTATGAGATTCAGGGACTCTCCACCTACTCTTTCTACTAGTCATATTGGACACAAAAACAAAAGAAAGATGGAAACTTTGAGCAACTCAACTTAACGGGTAGAGGTCACTCATGATGCACTAGTTTCGAAGGAAAATGCATCCCAGTTGGAACATAAGTTGTTGAAATTTCAGGAAGAACATGATCAAATAAAAAATTTGGCAAGTCTATCATTTTCCCTCACCACTCTAGAGGTTACTTTCCCAACTAGTCAAAATCTTGTACCTCCACAGAGCATCCTGAAGAAACAAAACCACCCCGCTCCTCACCACTACTGCAATACTTTCCATGCCTCCAATAGCACCGGGTTGATCATTCCGAAACCACAGAAATCTACAAATGACAACTACCATAGCCAACAAAACACCCCTATCTACATGGAAATGATGGCATACTCCATCTAATCCATCTCCAGCACACTTGAGTGTGAGGAAAAAGAGTCATTCATTAGGAACCTGGTTCCAAAATTCAAGAAATTGACTAGTCAAGCTTAGGCTGTCGAAGGAAATAAAGGGATTGAAGGATTGAACTGCGCAGATCTTTACATACAACTAGATATAGAACTGCTCGACGAGTTCAAGACTCCTAATTTCAAGATGTTTGATGGTACGGAGGATTCAAAGTTCACCCGAGAACATACTGCGACAAGGTGGTCGGAGTAGACAAGAACAGAAGGATTCCCATGAAGCTTTTCATAAGGTGTTTGAAAGGAGATGCTCTTTCTTGATACATTATCCCAGAGACGAAGAAATGGTCAAATTGGGTGAGTATGGCATTATATTTCATAGACACGTTAAGGTTCAGTACAAAAAATGCACTGGATGTGTTCTCTATGAAGAACTTGAAGAAGAATCCCACGGAAACGTTTCCCGAGTATGCCACACCGCAGGTCAGAAGTTGCTAAAGTCAAACCCACTCTAGAGGAACAACAGATGAACAAGCTTTTCGTCCGAGATTAGGATCCTAGTATTATGAAAGACTAATGCTAATTGAAAGTAAAAGATTTGCCGACACCATCAAGCTAGGTGAAAGGATCGAGGAAGGCATTAAAAGTTGTATGGTAACGAACTTTGAAGCTTTGCAAGTCACCAACAAAGCTTTAAAGTCTGGTGGTATGTCCAAGAAAAGGGATGTGTGTTCCGTAATGGTCACAGAGAGGACCAAATCTCCTGCCAATTACCAAACATAGCCAACGCCTCCACTCACATATCAGCCTACTCCAAGTTACCAAGCACCCCACCGTCCACATACCAACCCGCTTCACCTAAATACTCCAAACCAGCACATGTTTACCAAGCATATAACACATAACCATCCGACTATCAATCACCTCCGCCACATCAAAACTTCTCTACACCTCAACCATATTTTGATAGCAGACCTCCTAAACAGTATGCCACCATTGCTGTACCAATTGACAATCTATACGAAAGACTCAAAGGTGCTGGTTATGTCAAAACCTGCCATAAATGCAAAAAACCATTATCAGTGGGTCAAACCAAATAAATCCTATGCATACCCATTCCCGCATGAAAGGACATTCCATTGGTGAATGCCTCTCTCTGCATGATATCAGACATTTTTTTAAATTAAGATTATTGAAGCAAAGAAACATTCTGTGAATGTCCACAACAACCCTCTGTCAGACCACAAGGGTGGGAATGTTCATATGATCGAGATCGAGGATGACTGAGAACTCTAAGAATCAATCGGTTTGATCACAGAAAGATGTGACCCAAAGAAACCAGTAGGCTCATCCCGATTGTAGTCTAGATTCACCTTTATGGCGACGCTGAGGTAAACATGTCAATGCCACTAATGTTTTATGCATTATCCTCCTCAAAGTTGACGGTGTCGATTGGTGTTGAGTTTATTTCCAAAGTAAACACATACACACCCTTTGAAGTTGTAATATTAACGCCTAAGGGGCCTGCTCCATTTTGAGTAAATATAGCCACACAAATTCAAGTGGAAATGTCTGTAATAACACCATTTTGCACAAATGACATACCTTGGGGCTACACAGTTGAAGCCGGAAGAAAGGGGAAAGCTAAGTTCGGGAAAGTCGTTGCGGCACAGGGTATGACAAAAACTAGCAAGTGATATACCCCAGAGTATTTGGCCGAGTCAAGCAAGTTGGCCTCTAATCAGGCGACTGTCCCAGAAAATTGACCTGATGATCTTTTGAGGAAGATACAAGCCAAAGGATACTGTCATTGATAAACTAAAAAAAACACCACCATAGATCTCCATCCTGACTTTGCTACAAAGTTCTGATGCACATAAGAATGCTTTGTTAAAGCTATTGAGTAAAGCATATGTACTGAGCGACATCACTAGAGCTGAAATGGATAACATGGTAGGCCAGGTATTGGAGAGTCAGAAGATCACTTTGCGTGAAGATGAGCTGCCGTTGGAATGACTGAGTCATAACAAGGCATTACACATCACTGTATAGCGCTAGGATTATTTTATCACCAATATGCTGATTGACGGAGGATCCAACCTCAACATTTGTCCATTGGTAACATTGAGGATGTTAACAAAGGGGCTGCATGAGATCAATGATGGGGCCATCAATATAAAAAATTTGAAGAATCCTATAGGTCTACTATTGGAGCAATTAGCTTGTGCTTGCAAATGGGGCCTACCTAGTTTGATATTGATTTTCAATTGACAGATGTATCAGCATCTTAATATCTGTTGTAGGGACAACCATCGATTCATGCCGCTAGGGCTGTAGCATCAATACTCTATGAGGTGGTGAAATTTGAGGGGATTCGCCAAGAGGTGATCACTCCCGACGACGATAGTAATCCCATATATAGTTGTTAGACCATTCCATCTATTGGAGGCAGGAGAAGGATACTTACCACCACATCGACCGAGTCAACATCGTTGATAAAGACAAATAATAGGACAAAAATATTGTAAGCATATTCGATTAGAGCAGGTATGAACTTGGAAAGAACCTCTATGGGATCGCTAAATCCATGGAGCTTCAAGAAACATGGCACCGCTTTCGAATCGGTATATGAGTGTACATGGGAGGAATTCAACAATTGGTAGCTGCCACAACTAGGTCCTTACTATCTTTTTGAGTAGCCAATAGCCCGTTTGGAGCATACTTTCCATCCGGTTGAGCTGGTCTGCAAGTCAGAAAAGGAGGAAGCACTGGCAGCAATGAGAAATTTGTTCCTAGAAAACGATAACATGGATTGTTGTATCATTTTTGAGACGGTGGAGGAGGAAGGCCCTTCAATACAAGTTGTGAGTAGAGGAGCATTCCTCAGGGTTTGGACTATAAGAACCACCAACGCCCGACCAGCCTCGGGGTAGCAAGGCTGAAAAAGCATCATCCACTATTTATTTCTTTTATTAATCGACTTTTCTTTTGCATATTAATTTTCGCAAGAAAGATCTCCAATGTTCAAATATGGTTATGGAATTTATCAAAGCATTTTGGTTTTCTCATAAATCTTACTCTGATTAGTTTCTCTCATTATTTTACTTATACGACATTACTATTAGTTATCTTGTTAAACCAATGACTATGACATGCAATGAGACAATGCAACAAATGGATATAGACACCAAGGAAGATGATATACCATATGAGATTATTAATGAATTTGAGAATTTTAGAACAGACCTAAGTCCAACATGGACGAGGATGAGATTGTTAACCTGGGAGAGGTAGAAAATATCAAAGAAACACAAGTCAGCGTTCACTTGTCATTGTAAGAAAAGGAAAAGTACACCCAATGCTTGAGTGCGTACATGACTTGTCTGGGTACATCTATTGTTGCACAAAAGATGCCGACTGATCCTACATGACCACCGGTAAAACAGAATCTCAGAAAATTGAAGCTTGACATAAGTTTTAAAATCAAGGAAGAGGTCTCTAAGAAAGTCAGGGCTAAAGTACTTAGGGTATTTGAATATCCAACATGGTTAGCGAACATTGTGCCAGTTCCAAGGAAAGACGGGAAGGTTAGAGTCTGTGTCGACTACTGGAATCTCAATCGGGCTAGTATAAAGGACAACTTCTGTCACACCCTAAAATCTGAGGAGAGCGACCACCGTTCAACCGAGTAAACCCTACTAAGCAAGCCTGTTAGGTTTTATTCTACACAAACAAACTAATGATTAAACAGGAGAGGGACTCAACTAATCAAATTTAGTAAGTATTTTAGTATCAACTTCCCTTTCATTTCCATTAGAAAAATAAATCATAATTATCAGAATATTTCAAGTTTTATAAATCATTGCCAAACGTCAATATTTCTACTTTAATTCCACTACCCGACACTACCCACAACCTCTATACGGAGACTCTAACACAACTGAAGAGTAATGTAATATGGAAATGCCGGTAACAAGGCTTTAGCTATACCCCAAATATAGTGTACAAGATAAGTAGGTGAAACAGGTCACCAAACTTAAGTGGGACTCACCAAGTCGGCTGAAATAATGATGCAGCACTAGCTGCGACCAACACTGCCTTCTATAGAAACACTTACGTCTATTAAAAGACGTAGCACCCCTAGCAAGAGGCACGTTAGTGCCATCGAATAGTACTAGTATGTATAACTCAACACCATCTAGTTACAAAGCACATCATACAAGAACAAACAAATCATATACATCTTCCCATTAGTAAGAGCTATCAAACAAGAATAAAGAAATTATAAACACCTTCTCATTAGAAATAGCTATCAAACAAGAATAAATAAATCATAAACATGTTATCATTTGAACGATCTATCGAACAAGAATAACGAAATCATAAAAGTTAATCAAATGCTTTAACAATCACCATGTCATCAAATTGAAGAATCATATGACTTTTACATAATGCCCATAGCTTTATTGTAGGCACTTGATATTGTTAATCATCATTCATAATACCACCGTTTTTTGAGCGAAGTACGATTATAGCCCGATCAATTAGGTTGCCTCATTGTAAATATGTACCTTTATCACAATCTCATTCTCAATTTTTGGAATTCATTATCATCATAATACCATCATATGTGCGGCATGGTGTCCGATCGCGGCCTGGTCGGCTAGTCCGTATTACCAAGATGTTATTCCTTTTGATTAATTATCTCTTTAAATCTTTATTTCACATATATCAATTCATGTGTACTTGGGGCCACAGTTATCACACCACGCTTGGCACTACGACACATTATATAACTCAATCTCTTATTTCCCACATTTCATATCCTTTCCACATATTTCAGATTTATATAGATTTCAACAACAAGCCATTCAATTCAAGATGCCATGTATACATGAGGGGAATCATGAATCATGGGCATAGACAATATTTAAGATATCATACACCTTAAATTTAAACAATGGAACTTTAAACACAACAACTTCTTCCAAGAAGGAGGGGACACATCAAACAACAATGATAATACACATCAAAGGCATAAGCAATTGAATACACCAATTGTTCTTGAATTACTCTTTTACAATGATGATAATGTACAATTTCAACATCGAAGTATGTGACAACCCTGATCACTTTGGACGTGCTCAGAGGGCAAAATATTATCTCGCATAGCCACTTACGGTATAAATTGTGTACGAATCCTCTAGAGCACTTTACTTTTGAAATCATTTTTGAAAATCAAGGTGGAGGCTCATTTCATAATCTATTTTATATTTTCTCATGTTATAGGCATCGCTAGGTACAAGTATAATTCAAGTTCTAAGTACATCTGCCACACTCTATCCCAAATTCATTTTACTACTTCAAATATCTTTATACCTAGAGGATTTCACACAGTTTAGAATATCAATTTCAATTTAAACATTACTTAAAATCTAGTAATTTTAGCACTTAGTTCACATTTTTCACATATCCTCATTTACAAAGAATATCACATTAAACACATGAAGAATTACCAACCATATATATTTTCACAACAATAATTCGCTTAACATAACAAAAACAAGTACTTACAAAAATTATTTTTCGAACTTACAACATTTACATAGGCACCACGGACACTCAATTTCTAAGGGACGGGGTTTTGGCCATACGTACCTTGTTTGAGCATTTGTTAAGTTACTACGAAACTCCAGTAATTCCAATAATCCTAATCTGCTTCGAGACACAAAAAAATTGAACATAAATTAGGAAGGTATTAATGGTTTGAGCTCATTTGAGCATTTTATCCAATACTAGTGGTGCATCTTGATTTCAAATATCGTTTACAAGGTTTCCTTCAATTTCAAACCCAATCTTTACTTATTTATTTCAATAATCTTTCCACAAATCTCTTCTGATGGATGAAGAAGATGCTGAGAAAATGGCTTTCATTATGCCGTGGAGGATGTACTATTACAAGATGATGTCCTTTGATCTAAAAAATGTAAGGGCCACCTAAATGAGTGCCATGATTACTATTTTCCATGATATGATACACAGGGAGATCGCGATATATGTTTATGATGTCATTATCAAGTCAAAGAAAGCCACTAATCACATGGAAGATATGAAAAAGTTTTTCAATAGATTGGGAAGATATAACCTGAAAGGGAATCCCGCAAAATGTGCATTCGGGGTTCATGACGTAGAATTACTCGCGTTTTCAACGGAATTAAAAAGCCACAATACCTCAATGGCATGTAAAAACTATAAGTCCTTAACGACATAAAAAACTTTATGACCTTAACGGCATGTCAAAACTATAATACCTCAATAGCATAAAAAAATTGTAATCCATAACTAAAGGTATAGACACATAAGACCGCTAAAGTTTTGGCTATATATCGAACTTGTAAGACCCCTAAAAAGGCTCACTCTTAAAATAGATGCCAAAAAAACCTCATTAGGGATTCAGTAGATCCCACCTGACACAAGTGACCCCAATCACACGGCAACACAATCCGAACTAATGCAACTTTGGGACGCGTGACCGTCGTTACAAAGAGTAAAAGCCATTGTCGCCATCCCACACAGGCCTTTATTTACTCTGAATATACTTCAAAAAGAATTGGTTAGATAGGCTACCCTTGGTATAGGCAGAAGAGATTCCACCATGTCATCTCCATATCACAAGGCTTTAAGCTACTTAGACTCCATGGAGGTGCTCGAACATCGCCGCAAGTTTCTAGAAATTTGGGTTCTGCTCGAACCGTCGATGAGCTAGGTAAAAATCACCTTTCAAATCCCTTAATGAGAGGAAAATAAAGACTATGTAAGAGGTCATATCAACCAAGTGTGTTAGAGCCATAGCCGCCAGCCTAATTAGCCACTGGGCCTCACACACAAAAGGTCGCATTGACAAAGCGCGTAAGATCCATTATCGCAAGCCTAATATTTGAAAACATAAGTCTCAAAACAAGATGGAGTGGTGATCGGATTCAGAGACTGGATCCAAAATACTTAACTATATAATCCTGAGGGAAAAGTGTAAGAGCCATTGTCCCCAGCATACATGGAAAGGCTGCACTAGCCCAAAGCATTGTTAATACCCTATTTTTCCCTATATTTTATTTTGCAGAATACCTTTCAAAACAACATATATATGCGTATATAAGTATATCCCAACGTCCTCTTAATTTTCTCAGTTTTTAAGGATTTTAAAATCATTTTATTGCCCTATTTTAACAAGAAAAACTCAATAAATATTCCCAAAATTATGAATTTAGTAATTCGCTAGGCAGGGCCTAGGTCTAGTTTTTATTTATATAAAAATAATAAAATATAAATCGTCTTAATGTTCTACGAAATGTAACAAATAATCTTTGAATAGTACATGTAGCCTATTATCAAAATTGAGTAATGTACTCAAAACTGATATAACAAAAACTACTAAAAATTGCATATTAAAACTAGCCAATTAAAAATAATATATCCGATATTCCTTAAAGGCCCAGTCCAACTGTCTGCACACCTAGACCGTATCAGTTGGCACAAATAAGTTCACTAGTGTTTCCTTGTATTGGTTCATTTGTATCCTTCATTGTTGAATTTATTACTATTATTGCACTCCATGTATCCATTTGATCACATTTGTATCTATCATAGGTATTAACGACTTCCCAGGTGTTCTTTTCAAAGTTTATTTCTACTCAAATATTTCCATGTTTTCTTAGCCATAGATTTGTTGTTTTGTTCCTTGCTTGACTCACAACATTGCTGCAACATGTTCTCTGTTTATCAAAGTGACTCTGAATCTGAAATGACATGCTGCATTTGAGTGTTGAGAAGACTTTGTTCTTGGAAATGGTCCCTCTTAACCTCTGCATTTTCTATTCTAATAGAAATTGGATTGCCAAGTTCCATATGTGATGCTACTGACCTGTATGATACCCTGCTTTGCCTCATTTGGGTTGCATGTTGAGGCTTTACTCTAATACATTACTATTCCTGCAGTTTGTCATGTGGACGAATATCTTCATCACTTCTTCTTGTTGTATCTTGCTTTCTACATTTGCATTGTTTTATGCCTGCCTCCCAGTATAAAATGCCTTGTATTCCTTTTTGTGTTTTGCTATTTTCTTCGACGGGTACATCCTCCAGCTAGTCTGCAGGTTATGTAACTGCTTGACACCATGGATTTGCTTGCTTTGTTTTTGTATTTTTTGTTGTTGTTGTCCTTCTTCTGTATGTGCGATCTTGACCTAAAGTCGAGGTCCGATGCAGATCACAAAGTTATTGGACCTGAAGTCGAGGTCCATTTCTCGATTGATCTCTATGTAGTTTTATAAGCTATACGTGTAGGTTGATCCCGGGGATAATGTAATTTGATGTTGCTTGCCCTCTATATTGCATATTTGTGGATAATTGCAGCTCATTCTCTTTGATGTTGGAGTATTAGATAAGGTTTTATTCCCTTACCATGACACCCCTAGGGGTCGTATCATTACCCCAAAAAATGGTTGCATTCCACCATATTTATATGAAGAACTGTGAGCTTCGTTGGTACTATAATCTACTCTACTTTTAAATCTTCCCTTATGGATTGAGTACCATGCACTAATACAACCTTCTGGGGCCTCCTTAAATAGTATAATATCGAAAGCATGACTGTACATGCAAAAAAAGAAACCATCATTAGTAAAAAATGAAACTCTCATGCCCTCCTCAATACATATTTGAACATGAGAAGGCATAAAATATCCCAAACTTTTCATGAAATCATCAACAGGTAACTTTCCCTTCCAAACTTCGCATAAGAAGAAGGTTATTTTAAAGGCAGTCCTTTCACCCAAATCATTCTGAATGGAGTCCTAGGATTGTCCCTCCTTCTCAAATATTCCCATGCAGATTTACAAAAAAATGACCTCTACTTTCTAGCATCCAACAATGTTCATCTAGATCACTATCCAAGATTGGAGGTCTATTATTCTGTATAATATGTAATGCCCATTACTCAGGTAAGAGCTGCAGAAGTCTATCAACATTCAAGGTTCAAGTCTCTACCACATCCTTCACATTATAAATGTCTTCATCTATTGAAAAAGTTTGAGGGACTAAGAAGTATAATGCTCCCACCCCAGTCCAGTTGCCATATAAGAACATATAAGAGCCCATTTTTTGTTTCCAAAGAATTTGATGTTCTATGAAAATCCCTGCATTCTAGCATTTTCCTCCATATTTGTGATACCTTCCTAAATGGTACAACTACTACATTTTTAATTTTTTGTAGTATTTCTGACTAGCAAATGAACTCCATAAACTGGTCTTGGTTATGAAATTCCACTGTAGTTTGCAAAAAAGTGCCTTGGATACATCATGTTAGTATTTGAACCCTACTCCTCCTTCTTCACATGGCATACACAAAGAATTCCAAGATGTCCAACGCCTACTATTGCCACCTATAACACTACTCCAAAAGAATTGAGCAAATATCTAGTGTAACCTGTTTATCACATGGTTAGGTGGACTAACAACTGAAAATAGGTGTACTGGTATGCTCTGCAGGATACTAGAAATCAGTATAGCCTGCCTTCAATAGAAAGCAACTTCCCCTTCTATGTCTTCAATTTGTCTAGAATCTTGGTGACATAGGCTGATAGTATTCCAATTTTCTTCTTGCATAAAAGATGGGACACCCAAGATATGTAAAGGGAAAATCCAGTCTCCGTATGCCATTTATCCTTTCTACTTTTCTAACTATATCCAATTTTGTCAAATGGTGCAAATAGACAGCTGATTTGGTCTTGTTTTTCAGTTGTCCAGATGCCACTTTATATAAATACAGAATTTCCATCACAAGTCCTAAAGATGTAGCATATGAGGAAGAAAATATGATGGTATCATCATCAAACGCTAGGTGATTAATTTTTGGACTCCATTTAGGATGTCCAAAGCCAAAGAAGTACATGTTTAAGTGCAAAGAATTGAGACCTATTGAGAGAACTTCAACAACTAGAATAAACAATGTTGGAGATAGAGGGTCTCCCTACTCTAACCCCCTCGATGATTTCAAAAGCCATCAGATTGACCATTTACAAACACGGAATACCAATTATTTCCAACCAAATCAAGACCATTCAAATGAACCTTTCACAAAAGCCTAATCTCTTAAGCATCTTGGTGAGGAACAACCATGAGAGCCTGAAATAGGAATTTGTCATATCGAGTTTGATCATAACATTAGGACTTACTTTTGTTCGAAGCCATAGATCAATAATGATCTCCTGCGTGAGTAGCACATTTTCAACTATGCTCCTGCCTCTACAAATCCTGCTTATTCCTTAAATATCCAACTTGGAAGTATTCCACCAATCTTTCATGAACCACCCTCGAGAATATCTTACTAATAAAGTTACTTAGGTTGATTGGCCTCAAATAAAAAAATGTCTTAATCTCCTTTTTCTTTGGCAGGAGCGTCAAGTCTGTGTGTGTAACACTTTTTGGTCATTGTTGCCTATTGAAAAATTCTAGCACCATTGTACATACGTCTTCTTCTATTATATCCCAGAAGCTGCGGAAAAAGGCACCATTGAAGCCATCTGGACCACCAGCTGAATCTCTGTTTCATCCAAAGAATTCCTTTTTCACTACATATCTTGTAGGATCGGCTATCAGTTTTGCATTTTTTTCTCTTTCAACCAGATTAGGTACATGCTCCAATATATGGAGATTGTGAACAATAAATTAAACCAAAGCTAGATATTACTAGAATATTCTAGACTATTCTAAAATAGTCTAGAATGAGCTAGAATGTTCTAGAAGGTTCGAGAACATTATGGAGTTCTCTGGATTATTCTAGAAGATGATAGAAACTCTTTTATGTATAGTAGAGAATGTGAGAATATTCTAGAGTAGTGGAATATTCTAGAACATATGAGAATAGGTAGATATGAATATTGTTTAGGATACTTATATGGAATATTCTAGAATGTCGTAGAACATGGAGGTTGATGCCTATAAATAGGGGAAGACCTCCTCATTTGTATGATGTACAAAAGGAGTGAAGTAAAGTGTGAGCCCAAGTGTGTACCAAAGTGATCCCTTGTGTAATAAAAGTTGAAGAATTACAAATGTCTCTCTCCATATAGCTACATATATTAAACCTTCCAAACTACCTCCATTTCTTCATTTATCAACTAAACAAAATCTCTTTCCTTCTTACATTTAAAGGTCTTCTACCTTTAAAATTGTTCTCCTACATCTGGTATCAGAGCAATTGGTTCGTTAGGAGGGTGATTCATTAACTATGGCAGGAAAGAATATCGTGTGCATGGTTCCCAAGTTGACGGGGAAACAAAATTACAACTTTTGGAGGATTCAGATGGAGACACATCTGAAGGCGTATAATTTGTTAAAATATACGCGAGAAGAATTGGAGGAAGGTGCCGAAGAGAATGAAATAAGGCGTGATAGTATGGCCTTGTCCCAAATACACCAGGCCATCGATATGTCTGTGTTTGGCAAAATTTCCACAGCCCAAACAACAAAACAGGCTGGGGATATTTTGGCCAAAGCATATCGTGGAGTTGATAAAGTCCAAAAGAATAATTTGATGGCGCTAAAAAGGATGTTCGAGCTTGCCACGATGGAGAAGTCAAAGATAGTTGAGGGATACTTTTCGAGGTTGACGGAGATCAAGAATGAGATGGAGCTCAATGGTCATACCCTCAGCGATGAGACATTCGTTGAAAAGGTACTTAATACTTTACCTATGAAGTTTGATCATATTGTGGCAGTAATTCAAGAGACCAAGGACCTTTCAACTTTAAGTACCGAGGAGCTTCTGGGCTCATTAATTCTTCATGAGAGTAGAATTAATGGGAAATTAGAAGAGTCATTGGAGAAAGATCCGGCAGAGAAGGCATTGCAGGCACCTACTAAAGTTAAAGAGAGAGGAGAATCTTCTAATGCGGCGGAAACTAGAGGACATGGTTTCCGAGGCAAAGGTCGTGGAGGCACCGGCAACTATCGTGGCCGTGGAAGAGGTAATCATCATTTCCAGCCAAGAGAAAATTACAACAATCCAGGTCAGCAAAAACCTCCCCTTAAATGCTATAACTGCGGTAAATTGGGTCATTATGCTAAAGATTGTTGGAGTAAAAGAACTGAAAATAAACAAGTACATGCTCGAGTAGCTGAGGATGAAGGGGATAAAAGTGAAACCACTTTATACTCCGCATCTATGGCTTCTGTTAGTGAAGAAACTAACAATGATGTCTGGTACGTTGACTCCGGATGTAGTAATTGTATGTGCGGTAAGAAGGAGATATTTGCTGATTTGGACGAGTCTTTTAAATCCACGGTTAAATTTGGAAATAATCAAGTTATGCAAGTTGTCGGGAAAGGGAGAATACCGGTCACCATGGAGAATGGGCTTGAGTGCTCCATAAAAGATGTTTACTACGTGCCTAACCTGCTGCATAATTTGTTGAGCTTGGGTCACCTCCAACACAATGGATATGAAGTGCATTTCAGTAATGATATATGCACTATAAGAGACAAGAGTATGAGAATTATAGCCAAGGTAAGTATGACCAAAAATCGGATGTTTCCAGTAACTTTCAACTACGGTCACTTACCCTGCTATAATTCAATTGCTCTTGATGATACTTGGTTATGGCACATGAGGTTCGGCCACTTTAATTTCGGCGGTTTACAATATCTTATGAAGAATAAGATGGTGTCAGGTTTGCCTTCACTTGACTTTGCTCCAAGACAGTGTGAAGCATGCATTTTGGGGAAGAAGCATAGAGAGCCATTTCCCAAAGGCAAAGCTTGGAGATCAAAACACCCATTGCAGCTGATACATTCTGATTTGTACTCGGTGGAAGTTCCTTCGCTCGGTGAAAGTAAGTACTTCATTACTTTTATTGATGATTTCAGTAGAAAAGCATGGGTGTATTTGCTGAAAAATAAGTCTGAAGCCTGTGACACATTCAAAAGCTTCAAAACATATGCTGAAAAACAAAGTGGCCATTTTATATAGACTTTGAGAACAGATCGAGGCACAGAATACACTGTGTGCGATGATTTTTGAAGAAGCATGGGATTCAACTTTAGTTGACTGCAAGGTACACTCCTCAACAAAATGGAGTTGCGGAAAGAAAGAACATGACTGTGACGGATATGGTGCGGTCAATGCTGGCAGCAAAACAGCTGCCTAAAGAATTCTGGGCTGAAGCTGTCTCTACTGCAATTTACATATTAAACAGGTGCCGTACGAGAAGCAACCATGGAAAAACACCTTATGAGGTATGGACAGGTAGAAAACCAAATATTTCTCATTTACGAATATTTGGTTGTCTTGCCTATGCGCATGTACCCGATCCACTGCGAAAGAAGCTTGACGAGAAAGCAGAAAAGAGCATATTTGTTGGCTACAGTCGACAGACAAAAGGGTACAAGCTATATAATCCTGACAGCAAAAAGGTTATTGTCAGTAGAGATGTCACCTTTGATGAACATGGAGCATGGGATTGGAAGAAAAAAGCAGTTGAGCCATCTCAACCTCCAGCACCATCATATCTTGATGACGAGGAGCATGATGAACCTGCGCAACAACAGTCTCCCTCAGAAATACAACCAATACAGCATGGTCGATCACAGAGGCAACGACGTCCACCGGCTCATTTGGAGGATTACGTTATCGGTAATGATGTTGATACTCTAACTGACGAAGATATTTTGAACTTTGCCTTGTTTTCAGATTGCGATCCTGTGGATTTCAAGGATGCAATTGAAGAAGAACATTGGGTGAAAGCAATGGAGGAGGAAATCCATTCTATTGAGAAGAATGATACTTGGGAGCTTACCGACCTTCCAAGAGGAAAGAAACCCATTGGAGTAAAGTGGGTATACAAAACAAAGTACAGACCAACGGGAGAAGTCGACAGATACAAAGCAAGGTTAGTTGTCAAAGGCTATAAGCAAAAACTTGGAATTGACTATTTCGAGGTATTTGCTCCTGTTGCTAGACTAGGCACAATTCGTTTGATAATTTCTCTAGCTGCTCAAAATAACTGGAGAATTTATCAAATGGATGTTAAGTCAGCCTTCCTAAATGGTGTTCTTGAAGAAGAGGTCTATGTGGAGCAGCCCCCTGGCTTGGTTAAAATGGGTAATGAAAACAAGGTCTACAAGTAAAGAGAGCTCTATATGGTTTGAAGCAGGCTCCAAGAGCGTGGTACACACGCATCGACACCTTTTTCGTTGAAAGCGGTTTTCAAAGATGTGCTTATGATCACACACTATATGTGAAGACTTCCAATGCTGGCGATGTTATGATCGTCTGTTTGTATGTGGATGATTTGATCTTCACAATAAATAATGAGAAGATGATGGCAGATTTCAGGGAGGCTATGATCCATCAGTTTGAGATGACCGATTTGGGTCTTATGTCATATTTTCTTGGGATTGAAGTTTCTCAATCAGATAAGGGAATCTTCATATCTCAAAGAAAGTATGCTGGAGACATTTTGAAGAAATTTAAGATGGATGGTGCGAATCCGATTGCGACCCCAGCTGAAGAAAGATTGAGGCTGACGAAGGATGGAACAAGTGATCTTGTGAATCCATCCTACTTTAAGAGCTTGGTTGGAAGCTTGAGGTACTTGACCTCAACAAGACCCGACATTGCTTACAGTGTTGGCGTAATAAGCCGATTCATGGAAAGGCCACGCCAATCACACTTACAAGCGGCTAAGAGAATTTTGAGATACATTAAAGGAACTCAAGGAGATGGAATCTGCTATCCTAGAGGTGAGTCACTTGAACTTCTTGGATACACTGACAGTGATTGGGCTGGTGATACGATCGAGAGAAAAAGTATTTCCGGTTATGCATTCTTCACTGGTTCGGGTGTGTTTTCTTGGAGTTCAAAGAAACAACCAGTGATAGCATTATCCACTGCTGAAGCCGAGTACATTGCTGCATCAAATGCTGCTACACAGGCGGTATGGTTTAGAAGTATGCTCAAGTTTCTTCAACAAAAACATGATGGTCCAACCACGATATTTTGTGACAACCAATCAGCAATCAAGTTGGCGAAGAATCCAGTACTTCATGGTCGCAGCAAACACATTGATATCAAATATCATTTCATTCGAGAAATGGTACGAGAAAAAGAGATCCGAATTGGCTACTGCAGAACTGGTGAACAGGTGGCAGATATTTTCACCGAGGCATTGAAGATGGAGACTTTTCTGAAGATGAAAAAGTTATTAGGAATGACCACCTACGAGGCTTTGGTTTAAGGGAGGCAATGTGAACAATAAATTAAACCAAAGCTAGATATTACTAGAATATTCTAGACTATTCTAAAATAGTCTACAATGAGCTAGAATGTTCTAGAAGGTTCGAGAACATTATGGATTTCTGTGGAATATTCTAGAAGATGATAGAAACTCTTTAATGTATAGTAGAGAATGTGAGAATATTCTATAGTAGTGGAATATTCTAGAACATATGAGAATAGGTAGATATGAATATTGTTTAGGATACTTATATGGAATATTCTAGAATGTCGTAGAACATGGAGGTTGATGCCTATAAATAGGGGAAGACCTCCTCATTTGTATGATGTACAAAAGGAGTGAAGCAAAGTGTGAGCCCAAGTGTGTACCAAAGTGATCCCTTGTGTAGTAAAAGTTGAAGAATTAATGTCTCTCTCCATATAGCTACATATATTAAACCTTCCAAACTACCTCCATTTCTTCATTTATCAACTAAACAAAATCTCTTTCCTTCTTACATTTAAAGTTCTTCTACCTTTAAAATTGTTCTCCTACATAGATTCGAAGGTATCACTTTGTTAGTAATTTGATCCTTGTAGAATTTGATGGCATGTTATGAAATTTGATCCTCTTCTTCAATCTAATTATCGATACTATCTTTGATCCATTTCAATTGAAGTCTTTTCCTTCTGCCCCTTACATGAGCATGGAACATATTATTTCTATCACCATCCTTGAACCAAGCCATGCCTTCCTTTTTTTTCCAAAATTCTTCCTCTGGTTCCAAATATCTAATCATTTCAGCTTGTACTTTCTGCAGCCTCAATCTATTCATATGAGTAGGGGATGCCTCAAATTGTCGTTCATGTACTACTACGACATCCTCTTGACTTGTAGTCCTTTGAAATATATCACCAAAAGTTTTTTTTACTCCATGTAGATAGCACCTTTTTCATTTTCTTCAGTTTATTGTTGAACAATACAAAAGGATTTGCACCTAAAGTCTACTGTCCAGTTTTCCTTTCATGTTTGGTCCAAAATTTAAGAAACCTAAATGGTTTCTTAATAATGGGAGCTTTAATATCACACTTTAGCAGCATGGGGCAATGTTCTAAGCCAATTTTAGAAAAGTATATAACCTCCAATCCTGGAAAAGTTTGCTGCAGTTCCAAGTTACCAAAACACCTATCTAACCTTTTAAATATACAATCTTTTTATGATCTCTCATATTTATGCTAAACTATAGCTCAAATAATTTTTGCACATTTTTATAAATTATTTTATCATTTTTAAATCTAAATTTCAGATAATTGCAATATTAGTCTCGTTTATGATTTGATGGCATTTTTATCTACAAAATTAAGTCCAATATTTTAATATTGATAAATATATGTTATAAAATATTCTTTGTACTCTCAATTTATTTCCATAATTCAATTATATATTTATTATAAATTAAATTGGGTAAAATAGCTATTTAAAATCTAGCAAGATTTTATTTTGATTGTAGCCTAAATTCTACCCCAATTAAATCCAATTGAACCCCAGCCCATTTCCTAAAATTACCGACACATAGCCAGTTTAAACGAGCCACCGTGAGCCCCCTTAAATCCCAATTGTTGATTCTATCATATCAACAACTCACATTTCCTATTCCTCAATTAATTCCAAATGGCCCCAAACCTTTCTCATTATCCATTTACCTGCCGCCTCTGAACCCTCTATTCTCTCAAACTCTCTAAAGCTTCTAAAACCCTAGCCACTACTTCCACCATAAAATCCATCGTAATCCATTACTTCCAAGGATATGAAAGCATTACACCGACCTCCTATGATTCAAACGTGCCTGATCTTTGATGACTCAAGGGATGAACACGACGTGTTTTGGTCCAGGTTTAACTCGATTCGAGTTCCACGGCTATATCTGGTTTCACTCTAGCATACCATGATTTCTCAAGCCTAATTTTGACTTTTGCAATTTAGATCAGCAACCTTTCAATGCCTTTCTCACTACTAGGGTTCTTCTGAAACCCTAACATTTCGACGTTTTCTCCAATTCATTTAGATATATTATGTATCTATGCTTTCCCTAGGTTTTGAAACGATTTCTCCATCTTTTCTTTCAAAAAGAATTACCACTATCAAAGCCATTTTTTCTGATCTAGGCTTTTTCTAAAAAGTATTTAAATGTATCTTGGAGTTTCTTTCTTTTTTTTCTTATGTGTTTATTTGCCTCTACTGTTTTCTTATATTTTCTTCTATTATGTTCTTTTATTCTTTTCCTACGGAGTTTTCCTACTTTGTTCTCATATGCTTCATTACTGTATTTTTGTTCTCTCTTGTGTTCTTGTGTGTTTCTCTTACTATATTTTCCATTAATAAGTTCTTAAGTTCCTTGTTAAGTTCCATATACTAAGCTCTATTTATGGTTCTTCTATAAACTTCTTAGTATTGTTCTTCCACTGTTCTTATCAGTTTTTCCTTCATGTTTTGTATTAGCTTCTTCAACTATATTTTCTTTGAATCCTTCTACTATGTTTTGCTCGTTATTTGCTATCATTGCTTTCTCATGAGTTTCTACTGCTGAAAGAACCATGCAAGAGGTTTATGTTCTTCTCTTAGACCTCTGAGTCTGTTTTGATCACTTGCCTTCTAATTTTTGTACTTAATTAATGGTTGAAACCCTAGAACTTTGGGATTCTTCAAGGTTTGGTTTTGTGATTTATTTTAACTAGGGTTTTATTTCAAAGCCCCTGACTCTTCCGGACCAACTTCGAGTCTCTGAAGTGAGTTTGAACATCCTTGTTTTCATATGATTCTGACTTTTGCTAGTCTCTTCTACACTGGATATTTCTATTGATTCTACAATGGCACGTCAATTTTCTTTCATGCTTATTCGTATGCTCCTTATAAATGATGAACTTCTCTATAAAGTGGCTTTTAAATTTGTGATTAGTTCATACTTCCATCTAAATATGGTCTAATTTATTTCTTTCCATTTTTTTCTAATTTTCTCTAAGTTAAACCCCTTCTCAACTTTTGCGACTTGTTTCATTCATGGGTCAGTAATTACAAGATCCCTAATTTATTATTAATTGACTTTATTACCTTATTTATGCAATTGCGTACTTCAAAACCCTATCCTTAACTAACCCTTTATCTATTGGCCTCTAATTACATATTGTGCACAAAGTGCTTATTTAATTTATTTCCTTAAATTATTTTTACCCGTTTGAATGTGAATCCTTAATTAAGGTAGGTCTTGTGTAATTGATTGAAAATCAGTTCCCTAACTATTTTATTACCTTATTTTTTCATGGGTTTAAACATTATAAATTCATAACTCGTTAACATACAGAGCACAAAATTCAGAATCCTTCTAAACACATACTTACACAAAAGAATATTCTGTTCTAGTTTGCAATGTGGCCTGTTCACAAGACCTACTGCTTTTTCTTTGTTCCTTTCGATGAAATTGATTTGTCCGGATTTAATATTTAGCACGACAACAATATGTATTTCTTGTGTGTCCATGTTTACTTGTTGTTTTTGTAATCTTAGCAATTAAATTGGCATGTTGATTTCCTTCTGTTTGCTTGTAATGAACCCTCATTCCCTATTACCCTTATGTGTTTTGAGTTATGACTTAAAGAATAGAAATGCAAATTCCTTTCCATGAATTATGTTATCCACGGGGATCTTAACCTCTAAAAAATATGTTCTAACATGTCTAAGGATGTGCCAGTATCTCCCATTGTTAAGTATGCCCATCAGCCTGCCTTTTTTTGCCTCTTGCAACTTCCCCATTCCCCTATACCTTTATGTATACCTATTTAAGTGATTTCCCTTTTCCCTTTTCCCTTTCAAAATTCTTCTTCTGCAGTTGCACTCTCTCTTTTTCCGTATGTTCTTCCCCCACTTGTAAGACCTGCCTTGGGACCTTGAGTTCCCTCCAAACTTGGACACCTGAGGGTTGGCCTTTCCAGACCACACTATGTCTTCATCTTGTGATATATATAGGTGTAAGCACTGCTTGGAGTTCATATGAGACTCTTAGAGAACTTTGGCACACCCCAAATGGGAGAAAGGGTTTGAAATATGATCTCTTGGAGTTTTTTACTTCATACTTCAGATGGGAAGTCTGCGTCAAGCTCTCCTTGGTTGTATTTTTCATTTTTGATGTATTTTCACTACTGTAATACTTTTCTTGGGTGTAATAGCTTTTTAATAAAACTCTCAGGGATGGCTAGTGAAAATGGGAGGGGTAACCGTGTATGCAAAACGGGTAGATATCCTCCCTATAGGAGTTTTAGAATATCTGCACTCTCTTCTGTATATATCATACCTATCAAAGTTTCTGAATCTTAGCACTCTTATATGTAGATATCTTGCCTATAAGTGTTTTGGAATTTCTACATTCTCATATATAGGTACCATGTCTCTAGAAACCCTACATTCTCTCATATAGATACATGTTTCTATGAATCATACATTCTCTCATATAGATGCCATGTTTATAGGAATCCTACATTCTCTGATATAGATACCATGTCTCTAGGAATCCTGTATTCTCTCAAATAGATACCATGTTTATAAATCTGAATATTGTATATGCATATAGAAAATATGCCTATACGTCTTTCTGAATGTTACATAACCATTCAAGTCTTATGGCTATAATTATATAGTGAATCAGATTTTTTATCTGCTACAACCAGTAAGCAGACCTGATTCATGCTTCAGTTCTGAACTATACAATAAATCAGTCTACCTCACCCTTGTAAGTTCAATTACTCTAAACATTACGTGCAAGGCATGCTAAATTATGTGATTCTCTTTTTTAAAAGAGGTGTATTTGAGCCTTTTATTTCTTTATATGGTTTCACCAAACTTACTATATGGGTTTTTGCCTATCGCCTTAGTATTTTACGTTTTGAAACCACAAATAAACCTAATATCACTTACCTTTAGGATTAGTAGTCCTAAGTACCTTCGGGCAGATAGAATCGGGTCGGGTAATAGCATGAAATAAGTAAACGAGACCATTCCGCGCTTTAACACCTTAATGGGGGTGGGAGAGGGTAGATGTGGATATGATGACCATACGATAACATCACATGTTGCCCATCACTAAGGAGTAATTACCGTATGTTATGTGGGGTGATCCATATTACTTCTAAACCTAGGATCCCCTTCTTTTTGTTTTTTTATACCTTGCTTCTTTTTAAATTTTTAAAACCATTTCTTCTAAGAAAAATCAACTCTCTTTAGTTCTTTCCGACTTTGTTTATCTGGAACAATTATATCAAAAATCCCCTATAATTTGAAACTTTACTTTCTTATGACTTACTTGTACCTTAACCCACAATAATAGTTTGAGTGGGAACCACATTAGTGGATCCATAGAGTTGCCTAACACCTTCTCCTTAGTATTCAAGTCCTTACCTAATCTATTGTTATCCAAATCAAACCTTTCTTAGTTTCTAAATACACTTAGATCATTAGATGGCGACTGTTCAATTCAAAACCAAATTTCCAAAAGGGAACGGGTTGTCGTCCGAAATGTCATAAACCCGATTTCGCGAGAAAAAAAAGGGGGCGTGACAGCATGGCGATTATGTTGGGGATTTCCTTTAGGCATTTACCATTTTAGGGTACTATTGTGACTTTAAGCTTCTTTGATATGACTTTATTTGCTAATCCCTTAATGTATTTATTTCCCTCATCTACTAAAAAACTATCTTGTCTTTTGTTTCTTTCCCTTGTTTCATTTACCGTTTTCTTTAGTGCTTTCCTTTATTAATGTTTTAAATTATGAAGAATTGTTTTATTTTACTGCTTTCTTAACCTGCAAATATGTGACAGTTTGTTTCAATTATTGCATGCATATTTTACACATCATATTCCACTCGTGCCAAATAAAAAAGCATAAGCAGCGCTTTTAATGAGTTGTTTCGCTCTTTCGATATTATCACACCCTAAATTCGGAAAAGGCATATTTGCGGTAAAATCACTAGATCAATGGTGTGGTCTAAGGTTGCGCACCTTTACCTCTTGAGTAGTCCACTCGTGCCTACAAGTCTAATACCCCATAGAAACCCTACTTTATTTAATTATGCATGCATCATGCTCAAACCATGCCGAGTCAGTTATGTTTTCCACATAATAACTCTTTAAGATAGCCTTTTCCTAACTCACTAAGTTTCCGTAAAACCCAGACTGACACTACAACATTTTGTGCATTTATTTGGAGACTGAGTGCTTTTATGCCAATTATTGATACTTAGTAATCGAGTCCGATATGGGTAAGGGTCTATCCATTTTGTTAACCCGAAAATGAGGCAAAAGGTCCCCTTTTTCGATATGATTAGCACGGCCCAACTCTTGGTAGACTTGTGGAGGAGTCTTCCATCATCAATGAATTGAAAGAGAGAGCCGCCGAAGCTAGAAAAAAGTTGGAATATCTGGAATACAGTCTGCTTGAATTAGAAGGAAAAGTGAGGAAGAGAGTCAACCACTATAAGAACGCAAAGGGATACGAAGAAGGGCATCTGGCAAAGGCACACTTACTAACAAGCCTATGTGAGCTGGAAAATCTGATCAGCAAGAACATTAAACCCGAGGAATGTCTCTCTTTGACAAAATAGATAGGAGATTTCTTCTTTTTATGAAATGTAATAAGGCCAATGGCCATTAGTGTGTTTTGTTTCTTGCTTGTTTAGTCTTGTTTTAGGAATCATCTATTTTTATCAATAAAATGATGCATTTAGCATCCTAGGCTCTTCAAAACTACATGTCACTTGGCTTGACTCAGGCAAAACGCAGCTCCGAAATTAGGACATGTTTTATATTTCCGCACTATTTGTTTAAATATTTCAACATTTTACTAATGATCCTCACTAAATTGTTACCTTTTTTGTTTTTATTCTTCTGTTTTACTCCACTTCCTAAACGTTCGTTCCAGCACTCTGGAATCATAATCATATTCCAAAAGATCCAAGGGCCCTACACCCACTCTTCCTCCTAGTCTCGTCAGAAACGTGAATAAGTGAAAGATAGAAGATTTAAAAAAATACCAGAAAGGAAAGATATACTGAATGGGTAGAGGTCACTCATGGTACCATGGTTTCAAAAGAAAGTGCTTCCTTACTCGAGAAAAAAATGTTGGAATTTCAAGAACTTGACCATATTCGAAACATGGAAAATCTGTCATTTTCCCTCACTACCCCATATATCAACCCCACACCTCCATACAATTTCCCAAAACCACTAAACAATCTCGTTCCACACCATTTCTGCAATAATTATCACACTTCCAACAGTACTCCACTACTTATCCAGGAACCTTTGAACTCCACAAATGACCACTTCCACACTCATCATAACACCCTCATCTACATGAAAAACATGACACACTCTGCCCAACCCATTTCGAGCATAAACAAATGCTAATCGGGAATCATAAATTATCTGACATCATCAAGCTAGGGCAATGGATAAAGGAAGGTGTCAAGAGTTGTATAGTTACGAACATAGAAGCCTTGCAAGCTACCAATTAGGCAATACATTCTTGTGGTACGTCCAATAAAAGGGATATAGGTTCCATAATTATTGCACATGGGACAAGTTACCCTATCAAATACCAAACCTATCCAATGCCTTCACCCACATATCATCCTACTACAAACTACCATATACCCTCACCCTCTTACCAACCTCCACTACTCATTTAACAATCATCTTGCCCTCCCACATAACAACCCACCTCACAAAGATATTCCCAACCTCTACATGCCTACCAAGCCTACAATGCTAAACCATCCCACTACCAATCATCCTTCACACGTCAAAACTTCCCTAGACCTCGACCAAATCTTGACCGCAGGCCTCCCAAATAGTATACTTCCATTGTCGAACTAATTGACAAGCTGTAAGAAAGACTCAAACCCACAAACTCTGTCACCCCTATCACTTCTATAATCCCTAAAAACAATTCTCAATAGGTCAATCTGAATAAATTCTATGCATACTATTCCGTCATGAAAAGACATACCATTGATAAATGTATTCTTCAAAGATAAGACCTGGTCCCTGATCGATAACAAGATCATTGTTGTAAGGATACTGCTCCAAATGTCCGCAACAACCCTCTGCCAGACCACAAGGGTGAGGGCTTTCATATGGTTCAGATAGAGGATGATTGGGAACCCAAGGGATAAATCTGTTTGATCACAAAATGTGATGATCCTAAGAAGCCAATAGTCACCCTTAATATAATTATAGTCCTTATTAAGACTTCTGAGGACACCGAGGTAAACATGTCTATTCCACTCGAGGTTGAAGCACCACCCTCTGCAAAGACTCTAGCACAAATTGAGGTCGATTTTGGGTCTTCAATAAACACACATGTAGTATTTGATGTTGTAGTTCTACCTTCAAACAATACATTCTCCATTCGGTGTAAAGGTGCCCATTCTGGTATCAATGTCGGTCGTAATACCATTCTATACAACTGACATACCTTTGGACTACACAGCTGAGGCAAGAAGAAAAGGGAAGGCCAAGTTCGGGGAAACCGTTATAGCACAATGTATGAAAAGAACCTGTAGGGTTTATACCCAGAGGATTCGGCTGAGTATAGTAGGAAGCCTTGGTCAGCTGACCATTACTGAAACCGGGCTCGACGATCTCTAAATAAAGATACAAGCCAAAGAATACTCGGTCATTGACCAACTGAACAAAGTGCTGGGACTGATTTCTATCCTAGCTCTGCCACAATTATCCGATGCACATAACAATGCCTTGCTAAAGGTGTTAAGTGATTCATATGTCCCAAGAAACATCACCAGAGGAGAAATGGCAAACATGGTAGGGCAAGTATTGGAGAGTCACAAGATTAGTTTTCATGAAGATGAGCTATCACCAAATGGGTTGAGTGCATTGCACATAACCGTGTAATATGAATATTACTTTATCACCAGAGTCCTGATTGATAGAGGGTCTAGTGTCAACATTTTTCCATTGGTAACACTCAGAGCATTGGTAAAAGGGCTACATGAGATCAAGGACGGGGCCATCAACGTCAAAGCTTTTGATTGTTCCTAAAGGTCATATATAAGGTTAATAAGTTTGTAATTGAAAATTGTTTTAAATTTATCTTCAAGTAATACACGTGCCAACATCTTATAACACGTTGTTGGGACGACCATGGATTCATGCCGATGGGGTCGTAGCATCAACGCTACATCAGTTAGTTAAGATAAGTGGGTGATGGTAGCAATCCCACATGCAGTCTCTAGACCAACCTAACAATCGGAGGCAAAAGAAAGATAGGTGTGGAGACCTATCACCACATCGAGCGATTCAACACCTTCGACAAGGAAAAATAGTGGGAAAACAAAATTAAAAGCATATTGAACTAGAGTGGATAGGAACCAGGCACGGAACTTGGTAAGAACCTCCAAGGAATCACTAAGCCTATCAAACTAAAGAAACATGGTACCACATTTGGTCTAGGATATGAGTACACTTGGGAGGAGTTCAACAACTGGTCGCCACAGTGGCATGGTCCTTACTACCCACTAGTGCAGCCAATACAAAATTTTGGGTAGACTTTCTAGCTATTCGATGTTATTTATGGGTCAAAAGAAGAGGAAGCACTGGCACAGTGAGGAATTTTTTCCTAGAATACGATGATATGAATTCATGTCTTATTTTCAAGGAAGAGGGGAGGAAAGCCCTTTTATACCCGATGTAAGTAGAGAAGCATGCCTCAATAACTGCACTATCAGAACAAAAACGGCTTGGCGAGCCTCGGGATAGCAAGGCTGAACAAGCATCATGCATTGTCTTCAATTTTTACTCATTGACTTTCCTTTCGCATCCTATATTTTCGCAGTAAGACCTTCAAATTTTCAAAATAGTTATGGAATTTAGCAAAGCATTTCCATTTCCTTAGAAATCGTACTCTTATTATTTTCTCTCGTTACTTTATTCGTACAACATTACTATTACTTATCTTGATGAACCAATGATTGTGACATTCAATGAGACTATGCAACTAACATATATAGACTTAGAGGAAGATGATATACAGGAAGAAATTTTCAATGAAGTTGAGAATTTTTGGAATAGACCTAAGTCCATCCTTGACGCGATTGAGATTGTTTACCTCGGAGATGCAGAAAATTTCAAAGAAACACAAATCAGCGTTTACCTAACACCGACAGAAAAGGAAGAAAACAAATAATTTTTAAGAGAATATGAGGACATATTCGCATGGACGTACGATGATATGACTGGTATGACCGCGTCTATTTTGGCACACAAACTGCCGACCGACCTAACATGTCTACTGGTAAAATAGAAGCTTTTAAAATTCAAGCCAGATATAAGTCTGACAATAAGGGAAGAAGTCATCAAATAGGTCAAAGCTAAAGATCTCAAGGTAGTGGAAGACCCGACATGGTTACCTAACATTGTGGTAGTGCCAGAGAAAGACGGGAATGTTAGAGTCTGTGTTAACTACCAGGATCTTAATCGGGTGAGTCTGAAAGACGACGTCCCCTTGTCAAACATACATATCCTGATCGACAAATGTGCAAAGAATGAATTGTAATCATTGGTCAATTGTTTCGCTGGTTCCCATCACATGCGGATATATGAAGAAGATCTTAGAAAACACCTTTGAAGACACTGTGGGGGATGTACTGCTACAAGATGATGCCATTTTGGTTAAAGAATGCACGGGCCCCAAAAATATGAAACACAAGGAGATTAAAGTGTACCTAGACAACGTTATCATCATTTCAAAGAAGGCCACTTACAAAATTGAAGATTTGAGGAAGTTATTCAATAACTTTGGAAGGTACAACCTGAAACTGAATCCTACAAAATGTGCATTCGGGTTTCCTATTGGCAAATTACTTGGTTTTGTTGTGAGTTGCCGTGGAAAAGAACTGGATCCATCGAAGATAAAAGCCATTCAATAATTACCACGCCTAAGGAACAAGAATGAGGTAATAAGTTTCTTGGGGGGACTTAGCTACATTTGCAGGTTCGTAACAACATCTATAGTTATCTGTGAGCTTATCTTAAAGATGTTAAAATAGGATGCCGCCACCAAGTGGAACGATGAATGCTAGAAAGCTTTCGACGGGATCAAGGAATACTTAGTCCTGCCTGAACCACGTAGACCTCTTCTACTTTATATCGCAGTATTCGATGATGGCTTTGGTTGCATTTTGAGGTAACACGATGAAACAGTAAAGGAAGAACATGCCATCTATTATCTCAACCAGTAGTTTGCTTTGAATAAAGCTCGATATTCTCTTTGAAAACGCACCTGTTGTGCTGTAACATGGGTAAACCATAAGCTGAGGACCTACTTCGTGCCGATACTACATATCTCAAATCAAGGATGATCCTTTGTAGTACATCTTACACAAGCCCATGCCTATCGGCAAGCTAGCCGAGTGGCAAATCCAGTTGACTTAGTTCAACTTTGTCAACGCAACTTAGAAATCTATCAAAGGACGAGTATTGGCATATCACCTTGCCGAGAATGACGGAGAATACAAACCCATAAAGACATATTTTCTTAATTAAGAGGTTCCCTTCATATGAGAAGACAATGTAGAATCATATGATCGTTGGAGAATATTTTTCGATTGAATAGCATATTTAAAAGGAGTTGGCATAGGAACAGTCCTACTGTTGAAAATCGGTCAGTATTATCCAGTGTCTACATAACTCAGGTTCCCACACACAAAAAACATGGCCGAATACGAAGCATGTATCTTAGGGCTCAATATGGACATTGATATGAACGTCTAAGTGTTGCTAGTAATTGGGGACTAAGACCTGCTCGTACATCAGGTACGAGGGGAAAGGGCGACTATTAATTCGAAGATACTCCCTTATCAGTCCCATGTGCAGGAGTTGAGAAAGACATTCACAAAGATAGAGTTCCATTGAATTCCAACATGTTCCCATAGTCCTGAATGAGTTTGTCGATGCAATTGCTACCTTATCATCCATGATACAACACCCTGATACGGATTGCATTGATCCTATCCTGGTGAAGATCTTTGATCAGCCAGCTTACTGTGCTCATGTCAAAGAAGAGCATATAGAAAACCTTGGTTTCATGACATCAAGAAATATTTGTCAAATGGAGAATGCCCAGAACTAGCGAACACCTCTCAGAAGCGCACACTTTCAAGGTTGTCCAGCAATTTCTTTTACAACGGAGAAATACTGTATAGGAGAACTTCTAATTTTGGATTACTAAGGTGTGACGTTGCAAAGAAACATCCATGCTATTAGAGGAAATTCATGCAGGGATCTACGGTCCTTATATGAACAATTTTGTTTTAGTAAATAAATACTCCCTACTGGCTACTTCTAAATGATTATGGAGACAGACTGCATCTAGTATGTTATGAAATGCCAATGCTCTCAGATACATACAGACATGATAAAGGTGCAACCAAATGACCTTAATGCAACAAGTTCATCATGGCCCTTCGTTGCTTGGGAAATGGATGTTATCGATCCAATCGAGCCGGTCGCTTCCAAAGACACATGTTCATCCTTGTAGCAATCGACTATTTTACCAAATCCCCTGAAGATGTATCTTACAAAGCAGTGACTAAAATAGTTGTGCTAGACTTTGTCCGCGACCATATCATTTGTCGAATCGGGATTCTAGAGTCAATCATTACTGGTAATGGCTCCAACCTCAACAGTTACTTGATGAAAGCCATGTGTGAAACCTATAAGATCAAGCAAGAGAATTCTACAACCTACAAGCCTCAGATAAATAGAGCCGTAGAAGCCGCAAACAACAACATTATGAAGATATCGAGGAAAATTATAGCGAAACATAAGCAATGGCATGAAAAGCTATCATTTCCTCTATTGGGGTATCACACCATTGTCCATACATTAACTGGGGCAACCCCCTTATATGCTTGTTTATGGTATAGAAGCCTTCACTCCCATCGAAGTAGAAATTCCTTCCTTAAGAATCATACGAAAAGATGAGCTCGACATCGTAGAATACGTGAAATATTGTTACGAGCAGCTAGCTATTATAGATTGAAAGAGACTGAATGTACTTTGCCATGGTCAACTTTATCAAATAAGAAGGACGAGAGCCTTCAATAAGACAGTCAGATCAAGATAGTTAACACTGGGCAACTGGTGCTAAAGAAAATGTTCACGCATCCAGATAAAGACAAAGGGAAATTCTCTTTCAACTGGCAGGGATCATATATGGTTCACCGGGTTCTGACAAGAGGAGCCCTTATACTTGCAGAAATGGACGGAGAAGTTTTGCCAAAATGATCAATTCAGATGTAGTCAAGCGCGACTATGTATAATATTATGATTTCCTATATGATGTAATTTGAACTATGTCCTACCTAAGTCCCTTTTATGAGGGGATACGTTGTTAGCCATATTGGTTTAGTCACATTTACATAAAATCTTCATTTTCACCCACAATTGGAAACTGGGGTAGACTTTTTAGAACGACCCTCCAAATTCCAATGCAACTTCAGCCAGTCATTGCAAGTAGCCATCAGTAGCATCAACTCATTAAATTGTGGCAGAATTTAGAGAAGGACTCACAGTATTACGTAGCAAAAAAGGTCGCAATGTCTTCAACCACATCACAATCGTTGGTTCATCTAAAAGCTATTTTTTATCTATATAATTATGTCATATTTTTTAGAAATTCATGCATGTTTATTATCAAAGTCACTTTGTTCAGCAGTGTTATCCTAGTAATACATACTATATCACTAGAACAAAGCCGAATAGGTCAAGCAAGGCCAGCAAGAATATGAACTAACCTCCCCATTACAAAACACACGACGTTTTCTTTATATGCGTGTATTTAGATTGCGAAACCATATGATATACTTTCCACCCACAAGACAAGCCATTGATTACTAAATGGCCACACATCTCAAATATTTGGCATCCAGGCATACCAGGGATATCCCCAATATCAGGTTAACCCTAGTGATTCTAACATCAAAGCTTCGTATAAGCTAACAATCTCTATTACCATCTGCCGCTTCATTTTATTTTTCTACATTTGATATGGCTATCATTTTGCCTATTGAGACTAAAAACTATGTCATCTGCATTTTTTGCACTTTATAAGGCTACCATTCTACCTTCCAAGACTAAGCACTGTCTCTATCTGCATTTTCTGCATGGTTGAAATATCTCCATTTTATTCACACTAGCCTGGCTAAAAGATCAGCACTTTACATTACATCTTGCATGGCTGAAATACTGCCACTTCATTCACACTTGCATGGCTAAATGATCACCACTTTATTCACGCTTGCATTGCTGAAAGATCATCATTATACTTACATCCTGCACGGCTAAAATACCACCACTACATCCATATTTGAATGTTGAAAGATTGCTTCTTCATTTATTTTTGCATTGCTGAAATATCGCTAGTTCATTTACGCTAAAATGGTGAAAGATCGCAAATTTATTTATGCTTGAATGGCAGAAATATCGTTGTTTTAATTACATATTGATGGCTTAAAGATCGGCACTTTGTTTACGCTTGCATGGCTAAAAGACAGCTGTTTTACTTATATCTGCACGGATGAATGATTGCAATCTATTGCATTCCATGGGCTGAAAGATCACCGAACAGTGCATCTCATGGGCTGTAAGATCAAAAAATTGTCCAAAGAAGTAAATTTTCATAGGCACCATTTTCATAGGCCGAGAACACCATGCCATGTCCTTAGAATCCCTTTAATCTTTTGCATATAATTATTCAAAGAAATTATGGTTCGGAGTCATCATTCTCATAGCCCGGGAGAATCATTTCATAGCTTGCGAATCATTTATTATATGCTTCATGACCTAGGACTTCATGGTCCAAGGACGCCATCCTAACCGTCCAAAGACAACATTCATGGTCCAACAAGAACTTGCATCACGTTTAAATTTACGCACAATATACCCTTGTATTGTTTATTTGTATGTAAACTGCTGAGAAACGGCCGTCCCAGCAAGAGCGATTCCGCTCAATTTTGCACAGCCCTATTGGACCTTAACCATTCATCCTAGCCTAAATTTTTCGTCAGTTCTTTAAAGGTTTCCATCGGTATATGCCATCGACAGATTGCGAACTACATATGGCATGACTCTTGTAATACCAGGGATATGTAGGTAGCTTTTGTGTTATGATCCATATTATTTATTAACCTAAGATCCCTTTCTATTTATTTCTTTGATACCTTGCTTCTTTTTAAATTTTTAAAATAATTCCTTCTAAGATAATCAACTCTATTTAGTTATTTATTTATTTTTGACCATTATATAAGAATCCCCTATTATTTGAAGCTTTACTTTCCTATATGTTACTTGTACCTTAAGTCACAATAATAGTTTGGCCGGAAACCACGTTAGTAGATACTAAGGTGTGCCTAACACGTTCCCCATAGGATAATTTCAAACCCTTACCCAATCTCTGGTTATCCAAATCAAACCTTTCTTAGTGTCTTGCAGCACTTAAATCGCTAGGTGGCGACTCTTCAATTCAAAACCCAATTCCCACAATGGAACGAGTTTTTTTCCCAAATATCATAAACCTAATTTTGCGGGAAAAAATAGGCACGACATGAAAAAAAACCATTATTGCCAGCATAATGAGCCTTAGGTCACAAACACTAAGAGGTCCCATTGACAAAACATTAAAATCCAATGTCGCCAACTTAAAATTTTGCCATTTTAATGTCAATTTGGGCAGAGTCGATGCTAGACATAGGTACTGAGCCTAGAACAAGTGGCCTAAAATATTCCTAATCGCGAAAGCACGTGAGAGCTTGAGGGTTGTTCTAAGTGAGCGAAGGACATCGATCTCTTGACTTGGAGGATTCCTACCAATGTAAAAACTAGTTCGCTTGGTCAAAATCAACAAAGAAAAAAATACCAAAGGTGTAAACCATTAAATTTTGTTTTAAAATATGAAAGGAGGAAAGTATGTTCGTAGTTGGAGGTTGCATTAAATGTAATTACAAATATTCTTCGAAAATACTACATACAGATGGCAAAATCTATGCCCTCCCCATGGGAATACAACTTGATTTGTTGCTTTCCTTGGCATCGGGTGAATGCAACCGAGCATCATGCTCACCGGCCCTTGCTAGCGCCAATTCTTCAAAGAGTGCAAAACCCCTTTCACGAATCTCCTCGATGGTCTTTCTTCGATACTTGCAACGAGCATATTCTTGAATCCTCTCTTTACGGTCAATTATCCTTCTCAGCTCGATTTGAGCATCAGCAACATCCTTTCGATAGATCCACCTAGCCTGGTCAGCCGTGGCCCAGCTCATTGTAACTTCTGCTCGTGCATCAAAGATCTTAGCTGTGATTTTTGAAAGCTCAAACTTTGCAATAATTTCTCTCAGAACCAAAGCATTTTCATGAGTTAGGCATAGCGTAACTTTTAAGACAGGAACTTTGACTAGAGCATCCTTACACCTTAAAGACTCAGCCTCCGCTTGAGCTTCCAATTCATCATGATCACGCCTAGCCCGGCAAACTACATATCGAGACACTATCGATCGAAAAGGGAGCTATAAGGGAAATTGAGAAAGCATGAAATACACCACTTATGTGCGCAATTCAATTCCTAATTAAATGGTATTTGATCTACAAGGATAATGTCAGCCATCTACACTGCGGACAAAAAGACTAATACATCCCCGATCTTCATCCTCTTCCTCATTAATAATAAAGAATGCGGTATAAAGACATCGCAATGTTAATAGACCTCGGTGGTGAAAGGGCTGGTACAACGTACTATGATAAATGAGCCAATATTGAAGCCCCGCCTTCTCCGCAATAAATCATACCATTAACACCATTTGTCAAAAAATGGATGGACGTGTGCCAAGGTAACCTAATACTCTAAGAAAAAGTCAATCAAGACCCTATCAAGAGAGACTTGTGTGAAAGGATACACGTACACATTATAAACTACATCTGCATGATTCGTGGTGCCCTCACACGAGGAAAATGCCTGTAAAATCACTTTATCGCCCCATCCGCTACCTTTTCTCACTAAATCAATATGTTTTTCTCCTATCAATGATATAGGCTTAAAGGTATACTCTCGTTCATCCTGAAGACTGGTGGTGGAGCTCGCATCTCCTTGTTGCACATGCCCCGACATATTAGTCGTGGTGATGACGAATTCAGAGAACTAAAAAATAGGTATATGTGCAGACGTGTTAGTGCTTATGTGATAAAGAGCTAGCACAGAAAAGCAATGGGAATTGCTTGAAACGGTTGAACCCCCAAAAAAGCAAAACCAACCCTATTTATAAATGGGAAAAATGGTGACGATTCCCTTGCCTCAAAGCCGGTTAAGAACACTAACCGGTGCCGCCATCTCAAGTATCGAGGTGGTACACGACCTTGAGGACCTCCATCGGAAGAAGGTTAGTCCCCAAGAAACCGATAACTGTTGTCCAGTCTCGAGGTGGTACCCTAACCACAAAAACATCCATCAGAACAAGGTTAGTCTCTAGGAAGCCAATAACACCTTCTCCAGTCCTGAGGTGGTATCCGACCTCGAGGACCTCCATCCAAACAAGGTTAAGCTGCAAGAAGCCAATAATAAATTCTCTAGTCCCAGGGTTGTATCCAACCTCAAGAACCTCCATCAGACCAAGGTTAGGCTCTGGGATGCCAATAACACATTCTCCATTCCCGAGGTGTTAGACGAACTCGGGGACTTTCATTAGAAAAGGGAGCCTTAAAAAACATTAAAAAATATCATCCTGAACAGGCAGTCCATCATCCGAGACCTATCTGCAATGCCTTATGATTTCACACGTTTTGTTCAAGACAAGTGAGTGAGGAGAATTCGGGAGCCCGGTTTCATGTCGTAAGGTTATCTCCTAGTCATATTCATCGAGGCTAGAAGCCAAGATCGAGACTCACCCTCAAGGGTCATCTGGTACTAGCCCAGAGGGCATGCATCCTATGTACTATAGAAGGCCAGGTGAAAGGGGAGTTCCCAAGGCACATTACCTAAACTAGCATAGCTGACTTATCCGGGACCTGTCACAAGACATCATGTCCAACCATCACATCTCCATGTATTTAAAATTAATACATTTTGTACATTAATGGGATTCCCTTCCTAAATAAAGGGGATCCCCATCACTTTGTAAACCATGACTACGGTCGATCAAAATTATTCTACACAAAAGCAATAATATCTCTCTCTTTTTTATCCATCTCATCTGCTCAAAGTTACTCTTTCCATTTATTTCATTAATATTTATTCTTCATTTATTGCCGGATATTCGCCATAAAGAGCCTTTTATAATCACATCTTAACTGTTATCCCCTTCTCGATTGTCCTTGGTAGCTCAAGCTCGAGTTGGATATAGATCTTCACTGACATGATCATCCTGTTTCACAAGATCATTGGGCCCTCCACCTACTCCTACTCTTACTCCTATTAAAGGTAAATGCAAGAAAAATATTCAAAATTCGAACAACACAACTGAACGGGAAAAGACCACTGTTGGCATTGGTGCGTAGGCTTATTAATGAGAATGCATCACAACTTCAACAGAAAGTGCTTAAACATCAGGAAATGTTTAAGCAGGTTTGGAATCTGGAAAACCTATCATTTTCCATTAGCACCCCAAATACTTACTTCCCCAACACTCAATACATGTCCTCATAGCATCTCAAAAGAACAGAATTATCCTGGTCCTCACTGTCATGCTGCTCCACCAAAAAACCAATGTAACAACTTCCATACCCCAAACAACACTAAATACTCATCCAAAGCATTTGAACTCTGCAAATGACCCTCTCCCCTCCAAAGGACCATGCCACCAGAACAATCCTATCTACATGGAGATCATACCACACTCCATCCCACCTATATCTTTCACATTGGAGTATGATGAAAAGGATCTGCTAATCGAGAACGTTGTCGATAATCTTAAGAAACTAACTAGCTGGATTTAGGGCATTAAGTGAAGCAAAGGAATTGATGGGATAAACTTTAAGGATCTTTTCATACATCTTGATGTCGAACTACCCGAGGGGTACAAATCTCCTATGTTTAAAATTTTTGATGGTACAGGTAATCCAAGGATCCATCTAATGATATATTGCGACAATCTAGTGGGCCTAGGGAAGGATAAAATGATCAGCATGATGCTATTGATGAGGAGTAGGAAGGGAGATGCATTATCTTGGTACATAAGCCAAGATCCCAATAAGTGGTGAAGCTGGGTGAGCATGGCATACGACTTTATGGAAAGATTCAGGTTTAGTATAGAGAACACACTGGACATGTTCTATATCAAGAATTTTAAGAAAAATCCCACATAGACATATTGAGTACGCTACTCAATGGAGGCCCGAAACTTCCAAGGCTAGACCAACCTTAGAAAGGAGCGAATGAACATGTTTTTTGTCTGAGCTCAATACTCGTAGTACTATGAATCGTTGATGTTGATTGAGAACCACAAGTTCTCAGACATTATCATATTAGGAGAAATAATTGAAGAATGTATCAAAATTGGTATGGTCACTACAAACTTCGAAGCCTTGCAAGCTACGAATAAAACTGTACAGTCCACTGGTGTGTCCAAGAAAAAGGACGTAGAGGTTGCGGTTGTTGCACAAAAGACAAAGTATCCCCTCAAATACAAAGCTTATCCAATCTCCACTCCTATACCAGCCTACCCCAAATTACAAAACACCCTCAAACCAAGATCCACACAATTACGTAGAAGTTGATTGGGACCCCGAGCGATCCATCGCGTTGATCGTAGAAGGTGATGACCCAAAGAAACCAGCAATTACTCTCAATCCAATCATAGTCCAGATCCAACTATCTGAGGAAGCAGAGGCGAATACGTCTACAACTTTCGAGTTTTAAGTAGCAACATCTGCAAAGACACCGGCACCAATTGAGGTTGAATTCGCATCTCTAGCAAATGCACCATCACCATTTGAGGCTGGCTACCTAAGACCCCTATTCCATTAGAAGCGAGGTTAGTTGCGTTGATCCTAGTGGTGATGTCAACAATGTCACCATCTTATACAAATGTTGTTCCCTCAAACTATATTGCGGAGGCGAGAAGGAAAAGAAAAGCTCAGGATTGAATAAGTTGTTGCAGCATAGGGTATGACAAGCACTGGTAGAGTCTATACCCATGAACATATAGCTTTATTAAGCAAGAAGGCCTCCAATTGGGCACCCCTGATTGAGACAGTTCTAGACTACCACTGGAGGAAAACACAAGCCAAGGAATATTCGGTCATCGGCAAGTTAAAGAAGATGCCATCACAAATATTCATTCTCACTTTGCCGCAAAATTCCAAAATGCACAAGAATGCTTTATTAAAGGTGAAAAATGAAGCATACATACCAAGTAACATCACTGGTGGGGAAATGGCTAATATGGTAAGACATGTGCCGGAAAACCATAAGATCACCTGTTATGAGGACGAGCAGCCATCTGAAGTGTTGGGGCACAACAAAGCACTACACATCACCGTGCAATACGAAGATTATTTCATTACCAATATTAAGATCGATGGAGGTGCCAATCTTAAAATTTGTCCGCTAATAATGCTTAAGAAATTATGCAAAGGGCTGCATGAGATAAAGGATGGAGAAACCAATGTGAAAGACTTCGATAATTCTCAGAGGTAGGTCATTGGTGAGATTAGTCAATGCTTGCATATGAGACCAACCAGATTCGAGGTCGATTTCCAAGTGATAGATATACTAGCAGCCTACAATTTACTGCTGCGATAGACATGGATTCATCCTTTTAGGGCCATAGCATCAACGTTTCATCATTCCATAAAGTATGAATTGAATCACCAAGAAGTGTTCGTTCACGGTAATGGTAGCAACACTATATAAAGTCGCCAGACAATTCTGGCGATCGGGGGAAAACGGAAGTGGGTGGGGAAACTTACCACCACATCGAGCAGGTCAATGTTGTCGACGAAGACAAATAGCGGGATAGAGAAATGAAGAGTATACTGAGTTTCAGTGGTACTAAACCAAAAAAAGGCTCAGCAAGAACCTCGAAGGAATCTCTAAACCCATAAAACTCAAGAAACTTAGCACTACCTTCGATTTGGGAAATGAAAACACCTTCGAAGAAGTCAAAATATGATCGCCACCACGGCGACCCACTAGAGCAACAATACCACATCTAGAGAAGATTTTCCAACATTTTGAAATTTATGGGCCAGATGAAGAAGAAGCACTTACACCAGTGAAGAACTTGTTTGTAGAGGATAATGATATGGACTGTTGTGTTATTCTCGAGGAGGAGGGGGAGGAATGCCCTTTTTTATATAGGCTGCGAGCAAAGGGGAACGTATTTAGAACTCGACCATCAGGGTAACCATAGCCCGTCTAGCCTTGGGGTAGCAAGGTTAAAACGAACATCATTCACCGTTTTATTTATTAAATGATTTTCTTTTCGCATTTTAAAGGACCACAATAAGATCTTCAATGTTAAAAAACAGTTATTCAGTTTATCAAAAGCATGTTTAATTTTTGTTATGAATTAGTATTTATTGCTACAATTTTCCTCCTTACTTTACCGATAAAACATCACTATAAATTATATTGATGAACCAATGATTGTGACATCTAATGAGACAATACAACAAACGGATCATGACTAAGAGGAAGATGATATACCTGACGAGACTATCAATAAAGTTGAGAACTTTGAGAACAGACCTATGTACTACCTTGACAAGGCCAAAATTGTCAACCTGGGAGATGTAGAAAATGCTAAGGAAACGCGGATGAGCATTCACCTTTTTCCATTTGAGAAGAAAGAATACACAGAATTCCCGAAAGCAGTATGAGGATATATTCACCTAGTCGTATTGATAGAATATATGCTCAACGCTAGAGGGGGGGTGAATAGCGTTTAATAAAAACTCGCAGGAATAAAAATCAAAGTAAATGCGGAAATAAAAGAGTAAGGAGGGAGCACACCAAATTTATACTGGTTCGCCATAATGTGTGGTTACGTCCAATCTCTCGAGAGACTCTCTCGAGTTTCAACTAACTCCGTTAAGCTTACGGGTGCTCAACAACCCGATACAACCTGAGAACTTGAGTCACACAAGCCTCAACAACGTTTGCTTGAAGATACCGCACTCCAAGACTTCAACCGAAGGAATGAAGACTTCCTTCTTACAAAAACAAGGGATTAGAACTTCCCTTCAAGTGTATGCATACACTTAGCACTCAAAAACAAGACTCTCTTACAGAGTAGATATGAGTAAACTTAATACGCTCAAGAACACAACAACTTCTTCAAGATTTTGGCTCTAAAAAGCTATGAAATATATATGAAATGAATGTAATTATAGTATATAAGCTTATTGCAGATTTGTGTTCAACTATTGTGTTAAATGAGAGGTTTTGAGGTGTATTTATAGCCCTCAAAGATTTAGTGACCGTTGCTTAATAGTTAAACACTAATGCTGATTTTAAGGGACCATAATCGATTATTTTAAGTACATAATCGATTATCTTATTTTAACGTCCAAAAAACTAGACGTTAGATGGCAACGGTAACTAGAATAATCGATTATTCTCCATGTGATAATCGATTATTTGACCTCTCTGTAATTTCCAGTTCTAGCTGGAAAATAAGGATAATCGATTATCTCATAGTGATAGTCGATTATCTTACCATTCTGTGATTTCCAGTTTTAGCTGGAAACACAGGATAATCGATTATCTAAAAAGGATAATCGATTATCTGCAGTATAATCAATTATAAAAACATTTTCCAAGTGTTTAGTTGATGACCATAAATCAAGTGTGATTTTTATGAAGATAATGATTTGGAATATGTTTAAATTATGTCCAGAAGTGGAAACCAATGTCAAAAACCATTTTGGCTAAAATGAAAACGTTTCGAATCATTTTGTTTTAAGTATCACAAAAATATTTATGATATGCATGATTTGATGAAATGATTTTCGAGAGAAGCCAAGACTTGAATCTATTGTCAGATCAAGATCACAATGCAAAACGACTCAGTTATGTCTTCAGTACATCTCTTGATCTTGTTCTTGTCTCTTCTGTACTTGGAGTTTACTTTGGTTCGTTAGCCATTCTTGCCTTGCTTGTTCAATGATATCACTTGGCAATTTGTTAAGACGATTTGGCATTTGTCAACTTTGCATCCACGTCGGTTTGTCATTTATCAAAACCTACAAAAAATGAACACAACTTTAGTTTAATGTGCTTGAGAGTGTGTTCCAACAATTTCTCCCTTTTTGATAATGGCAAACCGAGATGGGGATATGCATAGGTGATTTTAAATGAGTGATAATGGCAAACCAAGATGTATAGGTGATTGAATCAATTTAAGTGATTGTGCCAAATACATAATGAGTTATAATGAGTTCCCCCTCAATTTATGCCAAATATGTTAATGTGCATAGCCCCTTTTTCTTCCCCCTTTTGACATTAGCAAAAGAACATCTTATTGTTTAAGGGAAAGAAACATTAAAATACATAATGAAAGCAAAAAATATAGACTAAAAATTATTCAAAATAAGGAACTGTCGTCATCTTCGACATCATCATCCTTCTCGGTGTCCGGCACTTCACTTGACTCTACCGTAAAGTCATCGGTGGCATGAGCATAGGGGTAGTGAACGTGATCAAAGTACCCATGAAGCTCATGACCCAATTTCTGCACGTTCCTTTCCGTGCGGGCGACATTCCTGTCAATCCGAGTGATAGAGGTAGATAAGGCTACAATTTGCTCTGAAATTGATTGGAGGGTGGCAGCCGAAGGGGCACGGGAACTATGTCTTTGAGGAGGAGGCGCAGCCGGTTGATCACCGTTAGCATGGAAGGAAGTCTCTTGGATTTCCCAATGCTTTGTACGGTTTTTCTTTTGCCCGACGTCCGTGTAGATTTCTAAGGTCTCGAAGAGAGACATCACGGTAAGGGCATAGGGGAGCGGCTTATCATCCCCGTTGCATCATGCATATGGGTCATCACAAGCTTGCACCAATCGATGCGCGAGTTGTTAATGATGGCGTGCATGAGTTTAGCATCCTCGTGTGAGAGGGTGGTGTGGTTGAATTTTCGAGGCTTGAGAATTCATGTGATGATATAGAAAATAAGGCGGCACTCTGGGAGCATCCGAGTGATAGTTGGACGACGATGCTCCGTAGTTGGAGTGAATGTCCCAATTCCAATTTGTTGAAAAAAGGTTTGCTCATCGAAAAGCACTCCTTCTTCCCCGGTGTAGAGCACAATATCCTCATCGGTTCGAGGCAACTTTGTGAGGATGCTTATGTTTTCCTCACTTAAAGAAATGTGAGCTCCATTGACATAGGAGAAGATTTCACCATCGTCATCCTTCTTTAAATTTGAATAGAAGCCGCGGATAAGATGCGGGTGAATATAGGAGGTTTGGAGGTAAATAAATTCAAGAAGTTGGTTTTGAATCAATATATCTCTCGTTAATGGAGGAACAGAATTGCCGAAGTAACGAGCAGTTGAGAATCGGGGAGGATGAATTTCACGATTCTCAAATTTTTCTAAATATCGAACGAGGTCGATCTCATTTTCGAACCATAAGAATGATCCGTCCTTGTAGTTATGGACATACGGACGAGGAGTAACGGAAGATGAGGCAACGTTCTTTCTGGAGCGTGCTCTTTTTGAGCTTTTACCAGCCATAATGATACCACAAGACAAGAACTTGCAAAGAATTATGAGTTTTGTGAAGAAAATTTTGAGTGAAGATGTTTGGAATGTGAAAATAATGAGGGGAGATCACTTATTTATAGGTGAGAATGTTTGAATATCAAGTGGTGATTTAAAACCTTGAATTTAATGACCTCAAACGGTCAATAAACGTTCAGAAATTTTGAATTTGAACCGTTGATAATCGATTATCAGTTGAGGATAATCGATTATCTTATTTTGTGCACTAAATTTCTGTAAATAGAAACACTGGATAATCGATTATCAGTTGAGGATAATCGATTATCTTATTTTGTGCACTAATTCCTGCAAAACAAAAACGTATGATAATCGATTATGTTAGCGAGATAATCGATTATTTTGCCACCAAAATTAAAAAAATGTACAATGTGACTCAAAAGGGTTCGACTATGTTCCCCCTGACTTTGTGGCCATACCTGCAAAAAGGAGTTAGGCGTCTCCGATGCTCAAGTTAGTAATAGTTCAACATGTAATATTTCACAAATGCACGTATTAGATCATCGTGTAGTCAAGTATTCCGAGTTCACTACGAATGCGGAAAAATGACTCTTTCTCTAAAGGTTTTGTGAAGATGTCGGCCAACTGATATTTTGTTTCGACAAACTCAATTTCGACATCACCTTTGAGAATGTGATCTCTAATGAAATGATTCCTAATTTCAATGTGTTTCGTCCTTGAATGAAGAACATGGTTCTTCGTCAAGCTTATGGTGCTAGTATTATCACATCGAAGAGGGATATGATCAATACTAAGACCATAATCCGAGAGTTGTTGCTATATCCAAAGGATTTGAGCACAACAACTCCCCGCGGCTATATATTCAGCCTCGGTTGTGGATAACGCAACACTTACTTGTTTCTTGCTAAACCATGAAACTAAGGAACTACAGAGCAAGTGGCAAGTGCCACTCGTGCTTTTGCGGTCCAATTTGCAACCCGCAAAATCAGAGTCGGAATAACCGATAAGTTGGCATGAAGAACCTTTGGGATACCAAAGTCCTACATTCATAGTGCCAACAAGGTATTTCATTATCCGTTTTACCGCAGTTAAGTGTGATTCCTTCGAACAAGATTGATACCGAGCGCATAAACAAACGCTGCCTACTCGCGGTAAGATAAAGAAGGGATCCGATCATACCTCGATTCTTCTTTACTTCTGCTTCCGTACCTTTTTCGTCTTTGTCAAGGTGATCGGATGTGCTCATGGGAGTAGCCATTGCTTTGGCGTTGTTCATCTCAAAACGTTTGAGCAACTCCTTGCAATACTTCGATTGACAAATGAAAGTCCCTTCTTTCATTTGTTTCACTTGCAATCCCAAGAAGCAATTGAGCTCACCCATCATTGACATTTCGAACTCACTTGTCATCATTTTTGAAAATTCCTTGCACAAAAATTCGTTAGTAGCACCGAAAATAATGTCATCTACGTAAACTTGAACCAAGAGGATGTCTTTGTTTTTACCGTTGATAAAGAGTGTTGTATCAACTTTCCCCCTTTTGAACTCATTGTCCAATAGAAAATTACTCAAGCGTTCGTACCAAGCTCGAGGAGCTAGTTTAAGACCGTAGAGTGCCTTCTTGAGTTTGAAGACATGATTAGGGGACTCAAAGTTTTCGAAACCCGGGGGTTGTTCAGCATACACTTCCTCTTTAATAACTCCATTGAGGAAGGCACTCTTGACATCCATTTGGTATATTTTAAAATCCATAGATGAAGCAAAAGCAAGTAATAAACGAATAGCTTTTAAACGTGCTACCGGTGCATAAGTTTCTTCAAAATCAATGCCTTCTTCTTGATTGCAGCCTTTAGCTACGAGCCTAGCTTTGTTTCTAGTTATTATACCGTTTTCATCAAGTTTTTTACGTAACACCCATTTTGTCCAAATTACGGTGTGATTATTGGGTCTTGGCACCAACAACCAAACTTCATTACGTTTAAATTGGTTAAGCTCCTCTTGCATTGCCAATGTCCAGTGCTCATCCTCAATTGCTTCAGAAATTGTTGTAGGTTCAATTTGTGATACAAAAGCCATGTGACCTATGGTGTCCTTAAGAGATTTTCGAGTACATACCCCTTTATTGATGTCGCCAATTACCTTATTGAGAGGATGATTTCCTGACGTCCTCCAAGCTTTCGGCATCATCGTCTCCTCCTCTTGTGGTTGTTTCTCTTCCAAGGGTTGTTCCATGATTTCGTCTTGGACTTCCTTTGGGCTCTCCTTTTTCTCATCGTCTTGAAGATTAATCTTCTCCAATGAATCTGCAAGATCATCACAAATATCCTTTCTCGCCAAGCGAGTATCATTTTTGGAAAATACAACATGAGGGGACTCCTCAACAGTTAAAGTACGTTTATTAAAAGCTCTATATGCCTTACTGCATAATGAATATCCAAGAAAGATGCCTTCATCAGATTTTGCGTCAAATTTTCCTAAGTTATCCTTTCCGTTATTATGAATAAAACATTTACAACCAAAGACTCGAAGATGGGAGAGGTTAGGCTTTCTTCCCTTGTAAAGTTCATAGGGTGTTTTCAAGATTATTAGTCTTGTGATGGCTCTGTTTAACACATAGCTTGCGGTAGTCACGGCATCCGCCCAAAAATACTTAGGAATTTGTGACTCATCGAGCATGGTTCTAGCCATCTCTTCGAGACACCGATTTTTACATTCCACCACTCCATTTTATTGTGGTGTACATGGAGCGGAGAAAGTATGCTCAATGCCATGTTCGTCACAAAACTCCGCAAAGAGATTTTGTTCGAACTCTCCACCATGATCACTTCTTATGGAAATAATTGTTGTGTTCTTTTCATTTTGAACACGTTTAAGGAAACTTTTTAAGACTTGAAACGCCTCATTTTTGTGAGTTAGAAATAATGTCCATGTAAACCTAGAGTAGTCATCAACAATAACAAATGCATAGTAGTTTCCACCAAAGCTATTAGTTCTTGATGGTCCAAAGAGGTCCATGTGTAAAAGTTGTAACGGTCTTGTAGTTGAAACAATATTTTTCGATTTAAAAGAGGTTTTTACTTGTTTCCCTCGTTGACATGAATCACAAATAGTGTTCTTTTCAAATTTTAGTTTTGGAAGACCAACTACTAAGTTTTCTTAAACTAATTTATTCAAAAGATTCATATTGACATGAGCTACTCTACGACCCATAACCACATATCGTCCTCTTTACTCATGAGGCATTTCGCAAAGTTTGATGAAGAACTTTCAAGGTTAACCATATAAATATTGTCAATTCTAATACCATGTAGAATGACCTTATTATCACTAAGGTGAATAGCTGTGCATGATTTTGAATCGAAAAACACACGATTTCCCTTGTCACACAATTGACTTATGCTCAAGAGATTGTGTTTAAGACCCTTAACTAATAAAACATTTTCAATAGAGGAGGTTTCGTCCTTACCAACCGAGCCAATGCCGATTATTTTTCCTTTGTCGTTGTCTCCAAAGACTACGCTTCCTCCTTTTGCGGGTCTTATTTGCAAAAACTTTGATGCATCTCCGGTCATGTGCTTGAAGCATCCGCTATCAAGGTACCAAAGTACACTTGATGCCTCCAAGCATACCTACATACCAAATTAATGAGATTTTGGTACCCAAGCCATTTTGGGTCCTTGGGTGTTAGGTGCAAAGTGTGAGTGTGTGAGATGTCTATGTCTAGTGAAGCAGACCGGAGCTATATGTCCTATCTTATTACAATAATGCAAATGACATTTGGATTATGCATTCTCATATGATGATAATAGCTTCTAGGTTGTCCAAATTCATTTACTCTATTATTAGAAATGTAGTTTTCATGCAATTTTTGAAAACCATTTCTAGATGTTCTAAAGTGCTAAATATTTCTCCTAGTGTTTATTCTAGGATGTATAGTGATCCTATTATTATTTCTAGGTTGAAAACCGTTTCTAGATGTTCTAAAGTGCTCAATATTTCTCCTAGTGTGTATTCTAGGATGTATGGTGATCCTATTATTATTTCTAGGTTGTCTATTAACATTGATTTTATCGTGCCTAGGTTGAGCCTTAGGTTGTTTAGAAATTTCCTCAACTTTTTCATTCGTATTATTTTTGAAACCTATACCATGTTTAGTAGATTTCAAATTGTCAAGAACATCATTGAGATTTTTATGAGAGGAATTGAATTTGTTCAAAGTACCCTTAATATTTTCTACTTGATCTTAGAGAGATTTACAAGATGTGCAACCTTTGTTTGAACCTTCGGGTTTATCGGCGCTTCTTTTGCCAAAAAAATTATTTTCTTCTTTTAATTTCTCATAATCTAGGTTCAATTTTTCCAAATCCTTTTCCTTTAAAGAGAGTTGTTTCTTTAATTCCTTTATGGTTTTAGAGGTGCTAATAAATTCACCGTATAATTCATCAAAAGCATCTTGCATATCTTCATAAGTAAAAGAATTCTTAGAAGAAGTTTCACATACCTCTTCTTGAGTTTCCTCATGTGCCATGAGACATAAGTTGGTAGTCTCGTCTACTTCTCCGTCACTTGATTCATCCCCGGAGTCACCTCCCCAAGAGATGTAGGCTCTTTGTTTCTTGACGAATTTCTTTTCCACATGATATTTGGACAGTTGGGTTTGATATGCCCAACTTCTCCACGTCCATAGCATTTGAGTTTTCCTCCTTGCCGCTTTCCTTTCCGTTCATACTCATTTTGCATAAACTTGTGGAACTTTTTAATAACGAGTCCAAACTCGTTATCCTCATCGCTTGTTTCCTCAATGTCTTGAGGTTGTGATGTGGATGCTTTGAGTGCAATGCTTCTTTTCCTTTGATCTTCCAAAGGATGGTTAAGAATAGTAGATTCATATGTTTTAAGATTACCTCGAAGCCCGTCTATGGTGACATTGGTGATGCCAATTGATTTTTGAATAGCATCGGCTTTGGAACGCCACTCCGGAGTGAGGCTCCGCAAAATTATTCGTACAAGCTCCTTGTCCGTGTACGACTTTTTGAGTGCATGAAGGTCGCTGACGATTTTTGAAAATCATTCAAACATATCGTCTATTTTTTCATTTTCCTTCATTCGAAATAATTAATATTCATGGGTTAGAAAACCAATTTGAGCTTCTCGGACTTGGTCCATACCTTCGTAAGTTACCTCTAGCTTGTCCCACATTTGTTTGGCCGTGGTGCAACATGAAATTTTTCGATAATCGTCGGGATTTACTGCACAGTACATCATGTTGATGGCCTTGGCATTGTTTTCCACTTTCCTGATGTCGTCCGCATCATACTCGTCCTCCGTTTTTAGGATGAATTTATCCTCAACTTTCTTGGTGGGTAGTTGTTTTCCATTCTTATGATTTGCCACAGTAGAAAATTGTTAGATTGGATGAAGATTCTCATCCGCTCCTTCCAATAGGTTTATTAGTGCCATCAAAGAGTGGTGGCCTTGTGGTGCATTGTCCCTCACCTATTCCTGCATAAATATTGCGAGTAGAAGCCATAGATCGTTTCTCTCAAACTGTTAAGCCTTTCAGAGAGTTAAGCTCTGATACCAATTGTTAGTATATATGCTCAACGCTAGAGGGGGTGAATAGCGTTTAATAAAAACTTGCAGGAATAAAAATCAAAGTAAATGCGGAAATAAAAGAGTAAGGAGGGAGCACACCAAATTTATACTGCTTTGCCACAACGTGTGGTTACGTCCAGTCTCTCAAGAGACTCTCTCGAGTTTCAACTAACTCTGTTAAGCTTACGGGTGCTCAACAAACCGATACAACCTGAGAACTTGAGTCACACAAGACTCAACAATGTTTGCTTGAAGATACCACACTCCAAGACTTCAACCGAAGGAATGAAGACTTCCTTCTTACAACAACAAGGGATTAGAACTTCCCTTCAGGTGTATGCAAACACTTAGCACTCAAAAATAAGACTCTCTTACAGAGTAGATATCAGTAAACTTAATATGCTCAAGAACACAACAACTTCTTCAAGATTTTGGCTCTCAAAAGCTATGAAATATATATGAAATGAATGTAATGATAGTATATAAGCTTATTGCAAATTTGTGTTAAGTTGTTGTGTTAAATGAGAGGTCTTGAGGTGTATTTATAGCCCTCAAAAACTTAGTGACCGTTGCTTAATAATTAAACACTAATGCTGATTTTAAGGCACAATAATCGATTATTTTAAGTACATAATCGATTATCTTATTTTAACGTTCAAAAAACTAGACGTTGGATGGCAACGGTAGTTAGAATAATCGATTATTCTCCATGTGATAATCGATTATTTGACCTCTCTTTAATTTGCAGTTCTAGCTGGAAAATAAGGATAATCGATTATCTGCACTATAATCAATTATAAAAACGTTTTCCAAGTGTTTAGTTGATGACCATAAATCAAGTGTGATTTTTTTGAAGATAATGATTTGGAATATGTTTAAATTATGTCCAGAAGTGGAAACCAATGTCAAAATCCATTTTGGCTAAGATGAAAACGTTACGAATCATTTGTTTTAAGTATCACAAAAATATTTATGATATGCATGATTTGATTAAATGATTTTCGAGAGAAGCCAAGACTTGAATCTATTGTCGGATCAAGTTCACAATGCAAAACGACTCATTTATGTCTTCAGTACATCTCTTGATCTTGTTCTTGTCTCTTATGTACTTGGACTTTACTTTGGTTCGTTAGCCATTCTTGCCTTGCTTGTTCAATGATATGACTTGGCAATTTGTTAAGACGATTTGGCATTTGTCAACTTTGCATTCACGTCAGTTTGTCATTTATCAAAACCTACAAAAAATGAACACAACTTTAGTTTAATGTCTTTGAGAGTGTGTTCCAACACGTATAATGACAGGACTGGTTTGAGTATGTCTATTGTGGCTTACAAACTGCCACCCGATCCAATGTGCCAGACGGTAGAGAAAAAGCTCATAAGCCCAATATGAGCTTGAAAATCAAGGAAGAAGTAAGCAGATAAAAACCAAGGTTCTAAGGGTTGTTAAGTACCTAATATGGTTAGAAAATATTATAATAGTTCCAAAGAAGGACGGAAAATTCCTAGTCCGTGTCGACTACGGGGATCTAAAACGATCCAATCCAAAGACAACTTCCCTTTGCTAAACATACATATTTAGCTCGACTATTGTGCCAGGCATGAGCTAGTGTAATTCATAGACTACTTCGATGGTTATCATCAAATCCTGATGGATGAGGAGGATAATGAAAAAATAACTTTCATTACATCGCGGGGAGTGTATTGCTACAAGAAGGTGCCATTCTGCCCGAAGAATGCATGGGCCACCTACATGAGGGCAATGATTACCATCTTTCATAATATGATACACAACGAGATTGAGGTATATGTACCTGATGTTATTGTCTGATAAATTAAGTCCATTGATTACATAAAAGCTCTGAGGACGTTCTTCAATAGATTGCGAAGATAAAACCTAAAACTAAACCCCGCAAAATGCGTATTTGGGGTTCCTGCTGGGAAGTTGCTTGGGTTTATTGTTAGCCTTCGAGAAAAAGAAGTGGATCTATCGAAAGTCAAAGCCATTCAAGAACTAGAACTTTCAAAGAATAAGAAGGACGTGATGATTTTCTTGGAAAGGTTTAATTACATCAACCAATTCATAGCATAGTTTATGTGTAAGGCACCGTAAAAATTTGTGATCAAAACCTAGTAGTTGTTTGTGTCGAGATCCAAAAATGCTTTGTGAATGAGCATAGTTTTCCGTTATTAGGACCCTTTGTATTGATCTGAGCTTTTAAAAATCAAAGAATCAAGTTTTTTAGAAAAGTACCATTTTGCGAACCGGAATGCACCTGCAAATATAATATACAGACTGTATTCCCGCCGCATACTAAGTAAATTGTTAGGTTAAAATTGAGGCCTAGATGCGATCCATTATGCGATTGCATAACTTATATGCGGACTGTATTTTGCACCATAACGTGAGTCAATGAGTCAGTCGATTTGAGGTCAAAAATACGGTCCATTCTGCAACCGCAAACCATGTATGCGGACCGCATTCTCACTGCATACCCAAATAGTGGAGACAAGTTTTTGGAACACTTTTCGCGATCCATTATGCGGACCACATTTCTTGTCTGCGATCGCAAAGTCCGACCGCAAACCCGACTCAGACTCCAAATTTTCTAAATTTTTAACCCAACCTTTCTTTTTAATCACTTTACGTAGCAAAATCGGAGAGAGGGAGGAAGATTCTTGAGAGAAAAAGTCATCTTCTTCAAATTAACCCCTTAAAATGATCTAGGTCGGGAAATTTCAAGTGAGTGTCCTCATCTCCATCCTTGCATGTAAGATCCCTAAACATTTTCATTAACTTTCAAGTTTAATTGGGGGGCGGGAGAGTCTCATGCATTGATTCTTGATAGTAGAGGTTGAAACATTCATGCATGTCTTTTAGAAGCTAAAATTTGGTAAGAAGGATTATGTAGAAGTAAATCGTTGTTCAAATGAGGGTCGATAACCTAAATGTGTTCGAATAGTGATTGTGAACTTTGATTCTATGAAATATGTGTTAATTGGTACACTCAATCGATGTTGCTTGATGGATTGGTGAATTGAAAGTAGAACTTAAATGGGAATTCGGGTCCAGGTATGTATGGCTAACTTTGACCATGTAAAAGCGCATTAGTTGGTGTACGAATATTTGGTATGCAATATCTACATGGATTATTTGTGAAATTCTTGTGATTGGCATGATTTGAGTGTTCACGGTTAAGTCTTCCGATATAATGGTGTAAGTAATTTGCAATAAATTGAATATGTCATCATGAAAGTGTTATATGCTAAGAGTAGAAAAACAAATGATGGAAAGAAATTGTAATTGATGCGATCGAAACAACAGAGGTAATAACATGTTTGGCCGATTGTAGGAAATTATTTTGGTGATCTAAATTGCATATGAACTATTGAATATGATAGAATAGGTGTTGATGGTTATGGAAATAGTTTGTGAATTATTGTGGTTGTCCTTGAGGATTGGTGTTGTTGTTCCTTGTGAATTGTTGATGCTTTTGTGTTTTTGTGAATTGTGATTGTTTTTGTGGGATCAGGTTGCTTTCTGAAACACGAAGTAATAAGGTGTTGGTTGTGGTGACGAGTGTGGTCGGGGTAATAAGGGTGGAAGGTGATCGAAATTACTTCTAAAATGAAAATATGAAAAACTTGAGAAATCATTGATGTGAAAATGTTGAAGGGGAAATAAAAAGTTTATAACCTTGTTGAGCTTGACTTAAGTCAAGTTTACTTATGTGAAGGTTTGTTCATACATACCAGTACAATTCAAATATACTTACGTCCCTTTTGTCGGGGGCGCTACATTCATGTTATGATTGTACGTGGATCGTTAGCAGTTACTCCAATCCACCGGCCATAGCTCCACTTCACTTTCTGTCGGCTACACTAGTGAGCCTCTTTCCTCTCAGGGCGCTGCATAGTTTATGCCACATATTATTTTAGAGTCTTGTTCTGGATTTTATTGTATCGTATAGACGGTGCCTTGTTACCGGCAAGTATTATATCATCCTTTTTTATCCTTAGGGAATTGTGTACCGTAAACATTGGTTGCAAACTTATGTAAATATGCATTTTAAGAGGGGATAAAGAAACTTTTTTCACCGGGAAGTTCTCTCCAAACTAGTAGGGTCAATATATGGTTCACCAGGTTTTCACAAGAGGAGCCCTCATACTTGCAGAAATGGACGTAGACGTTTCTCTAAAATCGATTAATTAAGATGCAGTCAGGCGTTACTATGTGAAATGTTAATGCTTTCCTTATTTGATGTAAATTGAACTACCCCTGACCATATTTTCTGTTTAAGAGGGGATATGTAGACAGCCCTATGTGTTGGGTCATAATTCAATAAAAATTCCATTCCCCACACAATTGGAAAGTGGGACAGAATTTTGAGGTGGACTCTCAATATCCTGAAGTAATTTCAGCTGGTCGCCGAACAAGCGAAAACATCAAATCATTAAATTGGTGCAGAATTTTTAGGACCCTTCTGCTAGCAGGAGAGGTTGTAATGTCGTGAACTACATCAAAGTCATCGGTTCATGTAAAAGCTTTCTTTTGCTATACATTTATGTTATACTTTTACAAAAACATGCATGTTTATTAGTGAAACAACTTTGTCTAGGAACACAACCTCATTAATATAGATAATCTTTCCATATCAAAGCCGAATCAGTCAAGCAAAGCCAACGGGGATATGAACTAACTTTACCCCTTCAAAAAATCAAGATTTTTCTTTAGAAGTATACACTATGATTACGAAATCATTAAAACATATTGTATGCTCATGGAATGAACATTGTTCAAGCATATGACTCTTTAAACAGTTGCACTTGCCAAAATTTACTATCGGCACGCACCAATAATGCTCTATAGTCACAATGCTCTGAGTAATAACAGTACTGCTATCTTCTCTTAGTTAAGGAAACTCCACTATCATTTGTTAATTATTTTATTGCATAACGCTACTATTCTACCTTCCAAGGTTAAACTCCACCTCCATCTATCTTTGCATCTTTGTATAAGGCTATCATTCCGCCTTCATAGACTAAACGGTGTATCTATCTGCATCTGCATTACATAAGGCTACTATTCTAACTTCCAATTCGCATAAGGCTACTATTCTTCCTTCTAGTTTGAATAAGGCTACTATTCTACCTTCTGAGGTTAAGCTGTACCTACATCTGCATCTCCATTGCATAAGGCAACCATTCTTCCATCAAATTTGCATAAGGCTACTATTTTTCCTTCTAAGGTTATTCTTTACCTCCATTTACATATTCATTACATAAGGCTTTCGTTCTGCTTTACGAGGTTAAGCTCTACCTCCATCTGCACCTGCATGGCAGAAAGGCTGTCATATATCGCACTGCATGGCTGAAAGATTGCACATACCGCATCTGCATGGCTGAAAGATCACTGCATACTACATCTGCATTGGCGAAAGATCCCACATGCTGCACCAGCATGGAAAAAATATCGCCACACACTGCATCTGCATGGATGAAAGATTTCCACGTACTGCATCCTTCATGGGCTTGAAGATCTCCACATACTGCATCCTTCATTGGCTGAAATATCGCGAACTCATCCTAGGGCGTCATCGTTCGGAGACAAAATCTTAATAGCCAAAGAACACAATGGCATGGCCTGAGGATCTCATTCAATCTTATGGATGTCATTATTCAAAGGCGTTATGGTTCAGAGGCACCATCCTCATTGAGTGAAAATATCATTTCATGGCATGTGAATCCCTTATCATACAAACCATTGCCGATGACATCATGGTCTAAGGACAATATCCTCATCGTCCAAAGACCACATCCATCGTCGAATGGGAATTCCCGTCATGTTTAAGTTTACGCACAGTATATGTTTTTGTTGCTTATTTTAAGGTAAACTGGCAAACAAACGCTATCCCGCAAGGAGCAATCCCACACCAGTACCCTTAGCCATATCAAACCAAACCACTCCCCTAAACTTTTTGCTCACCCTACCCTAGATATTTGCGACAATTTTTCAATTTGCTTCGTTGGTACACTCTGCTAATGGATCCGGAACTACATACAGCCCGATTCGAGTGTAATCAGGGATATGTAGGCATCTCAAAAGCCAAGGTCCAGCCTAAATCTTCCCAAATCATTTTGCTTCGTCAACAATTGGCCATCGGTTCTTTATCCGGAAACTTTTTCATCCTTCCCAAGTAAATAGGGGCAACTCTTGATACTTAATTTTTTAATATATATTTATTCATATGAAAATTACCTCTAAAATAGCATATATATGCCTATATAAGCATGTCGAAGGTTTTCATATTTTCCCATAATTTTAAGGGTTTTCAATTGATTTATTTTCCCCTTTTTATCCATAAAATACCCAATAATTATTTCCAAAATTATGGATTTTGATAATTAACCTATTGAATTTCTGTATTTACGCAAAAATATAGATAAGGTAATTTTTTTATTTTTTTTAAATTACATTTAGTATTTTTAAAGTTAAATTCCACATAGTAGAAATAATAGCCTTTTAAAATTTGATTATGTTTTACATGTATAAAATTGAATCATGTATTTTTTATATTGTTAATTATGTATTATAAATAATTTTAGCTCTTTAAATTATTTTTCCGGAAAATATTTACAATTGTTTATTACTTAAAAAGGAAAAATTGGCTATTTAAATGATAGCCCCATTTGTATTACAGTTAGAACAAAATTAGGGCCCCAATTTCCACCACAATTGAATAATTAAGACCTGACCCACACCTTTTAACCCATGCCCAAACCCGGGACCCTACCTATCCTCTCTAATCTCAGGTGTTGATCTTCTAGATCAACGATCCACATTGTTGTTTACCTTTTTTAACACAGACACCCCCAAACCCCTACCGAATTATTCATTTGAGCCGCCTTTGAATCCTTTTCTCTCCAGTTCTCTCTGAGACCTAAACCTAACCCTAGCCATCTCCGCCCAAAACCAACACTAATCCTTTTGATCCTTAGTCAATCCTTGGATTCCCATGGCTGTTTGAGATGTATACTTGTCTCCTATGTATCATCGTTGCTCGTTTTTGTGACATAATGGAAGAATCCAAAAGAGATATAGTTTCGATCTTGTTCAACACTCTCGAAGAGTCTTTTTTCTTTTATGCCATTTTCCAGCCATCCATCCTGCTCGAGTAAGATCCATGACTTTTCCAGCTAAAACCGGTAATGTTCTAAGGTCTTCTTGTCTTTTCTGGGTTCTCCAAAAACCTAACTATTAATATTTTCCAATTTTATTTGGATCTGTCTTAGATCTAGGTATATCCACGAGTTTTAACCGATTTTTGTTCGTCGCTACTACTTTTCTGAAAACCCTAATTTCACTATTGTTCAAATCTTTTTAGATCTTTATAGATCTATAGTTATTCGATTATCATTGGGTGTTTTACTTTGAAAGTTACTTGGTTTGAATTATTGTTCTTTACTTTGTTTACTCTTTTGAAATTAGGTTTCATAACAGACTTTTCTTCAAAGATTTTTCTATCCTTGTGGTGATTAAGCTAAGTATTCTTCCCTATCTTGTTTCTATTTGTTGCACCGATTTTCTTTAACTCGTTCCTCGTAATTTACTTGTTTTTCTGTCGACCAAATGTGTTAACTGATTATATTTGCAGTTTGAAAAATCTTCCCTATTAAATGCTTCGGGATATGCACGATTAATTTCTATTATGATTTTGAGCATTCTTTCTTATCAAAATCAGTGTTCTCTAAGATATTTTTTTCTTACTAATTCAAATGTATCTTTTAAAATCAATGTGTGTTGGGATTTTACTTGCTTCCTTATTTATGAGCTTGATAGGTTATACTTGCCTTAAGTAGTTACTGTATCGTTTTGATTTATTACCTTAATTGAACCCTATTATGACTGTAAATTAACTATTCCTCAATTAAAGGGGTCTTTCCCTAATTGTCTATGGGAATTGATTTAGTGATTGGTTAATTGCTCTTAGTTGACAAACTTGTGATTCTTTTTCCTTATTTGTTTACTCCTAATGTGATATATGTACACTTGTTTTTCCTCTCAAGGGACAAGAACAATTAGTTTAGAACATACACATACATACTCAATCTCTCTTTTCTTTCTCTACTACTTGGGCTACTGTTTCTCTTGCCGACTAAAAGCCAAGGCTAGACTGTGGAACTCTACTTATTTTATTTTTCTGCACTTTTCTTCCTTAACCAATATGCTCCTATTTAAATTATGAAGCTCAAACCCATGTGCTTCATGTATTTTAATACATGTCTCCTACTGCACTAGGCTAATGTCTTATATATTTAGTTGCCTTTCTTGTTTACTCCTTTATTCAGCATGATTACGTTCTTCTCTCTCTTGTTCAAATGAAATTAGCATGTCTGCTTGTGTTCCTGTTTATGTCCCTCAGCTAGTTTTTCGCCTAATGTACTTGATTAACACTAAGACATGACGAACTATGTGTAATACACTCTTGCATGACTACTCCCATACCATTTCCCTATGTCTTATTACTATTATAATCTCCAATATTATTTCCTTGTTAACATTTTGAATTCATTAGGTCAATCAATTACTTCTTTGCACTTATTAATCTGTATGTTTCTCTTCTCATCCATGTCTATGTGCTTCTGATTAAGGTCCTCTATTTTCAAAAGCCCTTACATCCCTGCTTGTGAATGTTAGAAATATTCTTTGGATTTATTCTGTGTGTGCTGGTCTGTTCCAAATTGTTGTTTCTCTTATTCCCTTCTCATTTCAAAAAACTATTTTTCCCTAAGCAATTCTTCCATTGTTTTTGCAAACTTATTTCAAACATGTTGTTTCAAAACTATTTTCCAACTTAACTCTTTTAAATCTATGTCAAGCATCCTCACACATATTCTTACACCATAGGTTTTGCCCTTTTTGTATGAGCCTTGCTTTTGTACCCTTGAGCTCCCTCTGAACTTGGACACATAAAAGATGGTGTTTCCATACTGCACTTACTCTACATTGTCTATAAATCCTAGGTGTGAGCCCTGCCCGGTATCCCTTAATGTCCATAGGGAACTCTGACTACCCAGTTATAAGAAAGGATATGGAACAATATTGTCACTTGAGGTGGTTTATTACATAACTCAGGGAGGAAGTCCTAATCGGGCTTCCCATAGTGTAACTTCTTATATTTCATTTCTACTTATGTAATTCACTTCAATGCTGGGTTGTAATCATTTTTGTAAATAAGTATTGGGGTGGATGGAAAAAATGAATGGGGTAAATATACATTCTATAGTAGGGTAGAAAACATGTTATGAGGATTATATTCCTAAATATGCAATAAAAACCATGCTTAGGACTCATACATGTATTAGAAATCATAATCATAGGACTCATGTTTCTTGATTCAGCATCTTGTCCATCACTAATCCATGTTTTATGTCTATCACATAGAAATCGCGCTCCTACGACAATAATAACATCGGCATAAGAGATGTTACTCTTGTACATTCAGAAGTCATATTTCAATAATTCTGCAACTCTTGTGCACAATTGAAAATCAGGCCTTAGAGATTCTATTTTTTTTACAATCCTGCTATTTGCATGAGCATATTAGATATCATGTTCTAGGATCCTGTTTGCACTTTGTTTAAGATGCCTAGTTAATTATTGATTCATGGAAAAGGTAATTAAATAATCCAACATTATGATGTTTTCTTAATAAAAATTAGTAATAATATTTGCATTCGTATCACCTAGAACAACATGCTTTTAGGTCAAAACAATCTCCAAATTTATTTAATAATTCTGAATAACTGCTCCGTATTATTTTACGCCTAGGCAAGCCTCGGGTAATTAATTTTAAATAAAATTAGAATTGTCTTTGTGATTAGTGTTTAACTATCAATTATTAAAATTAGTAGGCAAGCGTGATTCAAACTTCTTTTATGAGTGGTGTGATAAATGTGGTTCTGTTATTATCACTTAGATACCATGCATAGGATTTAAATTTAGACCTTATCAGTGTATGAGTCATGATATTCAAGTGCCCTATATGTGGAGGTATATTTGAGCTTTCATTTTTCTTCCATGCTACCTTTAACTGAAGTCCCGCTTGTTATTTATATGTCACCTTAGTATTTTATCTTTAAGCCTGAGGGTCTACGTAGAACCTCCTTCTTATATGATAGAAGTCCTAAATTCTACCGGAACTGATAGGAAGTGAGGGCATAAGTATGCAATATGAGTCAAGACAAAACTTTATATTAATTACCTTCATGGGGCGGGAAAAGGTAGATATGGATATGATGACGAGTGCATTAATTCCACATGTAGCCCCTCTTTGAGGGGAGTCACATTAGGTATTGGATTGTCGTGATCCATGTTATAAACAGACCTAGGACAACCTTATTTTCAGTCATAGATATGCTTAGATTGTAATCCTTTTCCTAATATGTCTTTTTCCATTTGTTGTTTTCTTATTACATGTGTATTCAAACTTAAGTCCCCTACTATTTGAGCAATCCTTGTTTATCTTCTAATATTGCAAATTCACAAAAACGATGTGGCCGAGAACCACACTAGTGGATCCTAAGGGATTCTTATCACCTTTCCCTTAGGATAATTTCAAGCCCTTACCATATCTCTGCTTACCAAACGTAGTTCTAGATTACCTTATGGGTGACCTGACACACCTTAAATTATTAGGTGGTGACTATTCAAATGCAAATCCATTTCCCATATGGAAAGAGTTGTCCCATACAAATGTCATAAACCGATTCCTCCCGCGTGGAAGGGAAATAAGGGGGTTTGACAGATGGTGCAAGCCTTCACTCAAGGTTTGAAAGAATGAATCCCGGTGGCTTCAAAGCCGTTGAAATAGAATTTAGTCGAGTATTCTTCTACAACCTAGTCGGCCATCAACAACCGATACCATCGTAAAATAAGGGTCGCAGACGACCAACTATGAACCCCCTCGAGCACACTATACCAAGAATAGTTCTAGCAAACTAGCCAAAGCCAAATAAAGAAATATATCAGCCATACACCAAAGATAGAAAGAATGCCCTGAGGCGTAAACCATCTCCCATTGATTGAAGGATTGACCGAGGACAAAATCCTCATGGACCCATGAACTGCGCTAGCAATGAAATCATTTCTAATAAAGTGGGAGGCCAAAAAAAATCAAAAGAATGAGCCGCAACATGTCATCCATATGACCTTCTGAGGCATCGACACCATATAGGAGATCGTGATGAGAAGGACGAACGTATCTATCACAAGAGAAAAGCGAACCCGAGGACGCCCTCACATTTAGCGAGTAGGACACTAAGAACTTCTCTCAGCCACATAATGACGCACTTGTAATCTCTTTCCTTGTATATATAGTTCAAAGAAAATGTATTGATCTAGAAAGCTTTGCCAACATTATCTGGTCGAGGGTAATAGATCAAATCCGACTGCTTGACCAAATTGTGCCCGCCACTTGAGTCCTGAATGGATTCAACATGGCAAGTGGAACAACAAAAGGAGAAATCACCCTCTCAGTCAACGTGGCCAGCACAACCCAAAACATATAATTCCATGTCATTGAAAGTTACGCGAGGTACAACACCTTCTTCGGACACACTAAGGTATTACCATCTCTTTTTTAATTTTATATTTCATACTAACCCTTATGTATGCGCCCAGTCAAATCAATCGAAGAATTTACCTAACTCGAGGAACTTATGGTTTTAATGCATCTGTTGTACTCTTTTCCTTAGATCGAGTTCTTATCTTGAAAAGGGTTTCACGATAAAATTTTTAATGAGGCAACATCCACATACTACCTGAAGAAGAGTCAAAACGTTGTCGAGGCTTCTTTTTCAATCAACCTCATACAATAGGGGTCATCATCCCCTTCCCCTAGAAAAATCTTATATGAAAGCATCTCATGCTCCAAACGAAGCTCGACACTGCCACAAAAACAACTTCTCCACCGAAAACGTCCAAAACACACGGGGACTAGAGTTAAAAATTCAACACCTAAATGTCCTCTAGGTCACGACTCCATGATCATAAGCCTCCAATGATGCAACATAAAAATCATGAAACATCTCCAAGACCGAAAAGTGTCCCTAATGCTTAAACTGCCATCAAAATCTAAAAAATGCACGACATCAAGGTCGAGATCTCTGCAATATTGAGCCCTTAATGAGGGATCAAAAAGTTTACAAGTAACAGTTTAGGAGCCAATAAACCCTCGATGACTCGAGGACTGTCGCCAAATGCCCAAATTCATATGACCTCCAGCGGGAATACTCGGTCTCGTAAGACCTAAATATGGCAGCAACTATATCTGTAAGACCTAAAGCAATGCATAAACCACACTTGTACAAAATTACAATATCTATAAGGTCGTTATCAAGGCATGAGCAATACTTGTACCAAGTATCAAAAATAGTAAGACCTTAAAGGCATAAAAAATATGTAAGACCTTACTAAAGTCATAAATCCAATGTTAAATTTTCATCTATATATCGTACTTGAAAGGCCCCTAAAAGGCCTTTCAATATAGACACTGAAACTATCTCGCTCGGGACTCAAAGGCTTTGTAAAAAAAAAATAACTCCGGTCACAAGGTTGTACCAGCAAAACTAACAAGACTCGGGGACACCTAACTGTCGTTACAAAATCACAAGCCTTTAATTACATCGAATATATTTTGAAAAAAACCAATTAAACAGGCAACCCTTGATGCAGGAAAAAAAGCTTCGACCATGTGAGCTCCTAAAAAGCGACTTTGAGATACTCAACCCACATGACCAACCTCCCAAGATGCTCGATCTTTGCCATATAACGACTCACAATCAAGGCGTTTTATTAAACCAGTGAAGAGTCATGCAAACGCTATTTTAAAAAAAACTTATTGATGGAAAACTAAAGCCCCCATAAAGGTCGCTTGAACCTTTTGCATTATATCCATTATCGCCAGCTCACCCATGTAAAATGCCGCAAGCCCAACGCGTAAGAGCCGGTTTCGCCAACCCACACAAATAGGAAACATTTGGGTCGCATGACCTCGAGTCGTAACCCAATTCAGAGACTGAACCCAAAATATATAACTAAATATGCCTAAGAGCAAGGCGTAAGAGCCATTGTTATTGTCGTGCCCCTTCTTCTCACGAAATCGGGTTTCTGTCATTTTGGTTAGGACAACTCTTTCCTTTTGGAAAGGGGGTTTTAATTTTTTTGAGAGTCATCACCTGAAAATTTAAGGTGTGTTAGGCACCTATAAGGTTAATCTATAACTACGTTTGGTAACATGAGGTATGGTAAGGGCATGAAATTATCCTAAGGGAAAGGTGTTAGTAACCTTCAAGATCCACTAGTGTGGTTCTCGGCCAAAGATATTTTTGTGAATTTGTCCAATTAGAAAATAAACAAGTATGGCTCAAATAGTAGGGGATTCAAATTTAAATACACAATTGTTTGAAAAGGAAATTAATGAAAATAGCAAGATTTTAGAATGAATTACAATCTAAGCATATTCGTGAATGTAAGAAAGGGTGTCCTACGTCTGTTTATAATATGGATCACATATATGCAATACCCGGTATAACACTCATCAAAGAGAGGCTACATGTGGTATTAATGCACCAGCTATCATATCCATATCTACCCATTCCCAGTCTGTGAAGGTAAATAAAGCAAGGATTGGTGTCGACCCTTATTGCATGTTGCTACCCGCCCATTCCTGATTGGACGACCGCTCCGAGTCCACCTTCGGGAACATTGTCCCGTGCAATTTTAATGGCCGGCTGTACCATTTTATCCATGGGATGATGTGCCACACCTGTACAGGATAAGAGAGTGAGAAGCGGTGTATAGTCCGAACGTTATTCTGAGAAGCGGTGTAGAGTAAGAACACCTTCTTGAGTCAGAATTAGCAGCGCATCGAATGATGCTTAAAAGACACGTCCATGGGACATTTAGGTTATCACAAAGGTTGGCGTCATTAGTATGGCGTCATAACGGGAAGACGAAAGAGTAGGGCATAAAAATCATTTTTATCGCTACTCTCTATGAATTGAGGGGACTATATATATATAATGAAGCCGGGGGTCCAATTTATCACCATTAAGGCACTTCGGAATATCATCTCGAAGGCTTGAGTTCACAGCCGAGTAACCTCCCTCGAGGGTCGTTCACATTCAACTTATAAATAATCTTGACCACGGCTATGATTGAATTGGGAAGTTCTTAAGGTAAACGGCTAATACTGACAAAGCCTAATGGTACCCTAGCCTTGAATCAGGGCGTCATATGGCTGTCCCATCCCTTTATCTTTGTAATTAATGTATTTTGTACTATGTTGTGATTCCCCTCCTATATTAAGGGGTTCCTGGTCATTTTGTAAAGGCCTTTTGCCTCAGTTGCTCCACACGAAATATATAATAACATCCTATTTTCTCTGTAACATATTCTCTTGATATCATTGCTTCTATTTATTATCTTCATATGTTTTCATCAACTGTGACTTGGTCATAGGTCCACAACCTATACCAGTCAAAAATAAGGGTTGAAGATGACTGGCTGGGAGCCCTCTCGGGCTCATTATACCCAAACAGTCTTCTAGCAGAGGACCCTAAGCGGAAAAAAGAATTATTGAGACCATACACCGAAGAGAGTAAGAACGCTCTGAGGCGCAACCCACCTTCTAAGGATTGAAGGATAGACCGATGATAGAATCCTCAGGGAGTCATCTACATAGCCGGATTTGATATGAATGCAGGGCCAAGAGACGCATCTCGCTTATCAGAATACGACTTCAATGTGGATGTATTGGACTTCGTGTTCAATGTCAGCAAAATCAGACATGCCGGATGTCCTAGGACTAAAAAATCAAATCCTTCACGAAGGAACCATAACTTAGTGTGCCAATTTCACAACAGCACAGGCACAAGACCAAGGATTGCCGGTAACTCCGGGAAGAAGTTGCCCAGTTACTCAACAATGGTCACCTTTAGGAATTATTCAGCGACTGAGCCAAAAACTAGTTTCGAGAAAGGGAAGTGACCAAAAAGAACGAAGCAGATGATCCACAATATGTCATACATACAATCATTTTTATAGCTGCTACTAGACGAGACACCAAAGTCTTCTCCAGCAGAGGGGCTGAAAAACAAATCGATGATAATATAGAAAACATGTGATACGCGCTCGACTGTATCCAAACAAAGGACCTTATCTCGTCCTGTCAAGGTTCAAAAGTGACATCCCTACTGAGGTATAACCATCTCTCTTTTAATTTTATATTTCACTCTAACCCTTATGCAAGTACCCGATTGAAGCAGTCAAAGTGCTAATCCAATCTGAACACGTTAAGTTTTTAAAGTATCTGTTGCACTATTTTTCTTTGACCGAATTTCTATTCCGAAAAGTGTTTTACCTGCAAGGTTTTTAATAAGGCAACCATCACATGCTACCTAAGGACAAATCAACAAGAATTCAAGTCTTCTTTCGCAATGAATCCCAAACACTAGGGGGCACCCCCCTCCCCACTCTATAAGGCCATCAACTCGGAAAAACCATGAAATGCCAAATGGGGTCCCAATAGAAAAATGATGTACCAGGCCAAACAGTTGAGTGAGGCGTATCCGTATAGCCAGACCCCCGACGACTAAAGCATTTAACTTATACCATGTAATTAAAGAATATATTTTATTAAAGCATATCACACTCAAAAAGAAGCTCGACACCTTTGCGAAAAGGACTCCACCACTGAAAATGTCCTAAACACTCAGTGACTAGTGTCAATGATTCAACACTTGAACGACGTCCCGGTCAAGACTCAAAAGTTACCAGTGCTCAATGAGGCAACATGAAAATCATGAAACGTCTCCAAGGCCGAAAGTGCCCCCAACACTCAGGACTGGCGTCAAAATCTCAAAAGATGCACGACCTCAAGGTCAGAAACACCAAAATCTAAAGCCTTCAATGAGGTAATGCAATGTTTACAAGTAATGCTTCCTTGCCAGGATAACCTTGATGACTCAAAGACTGTCGACAATCACCATTTATTAAAATACCCGAGCCCACAAGACCCCAAATTGGAAGACTCGGTCTCGTAAGACCTACATAAGCCATCAACTATTACTGTAAAAACCTCAAGCAATGTATGAACAATTATTCTACCAAGTGTCCAGTATAGTAAGACCTTAAATTCATGTAAAACTTGTAAGACCTTACTAAAGGCATAAACTCGACCTCAAAGTTTTGGCTATATATCGAACTTGTATGACACCTAAAAAGGATTATCCTTGATATAGATGCCGAAACTAATTCACTCGAAACTTAAAGGCTCTGGTCGAACACAAATGACCGTAACCTACAAAATCGGAGGACATTAATTACTTCAAATCTACTTAAAAAAGAATCAGTTGAATAGGCTACACTAGATATAGGTAAATGGGCTTCGAACAAATCAGCTCCTAAACATTGGCTTCAAAATATTCAGCCTTTGAGCCAAAACCTCCCAAGGTGCTCGATGATCGCCATATAAAGACTAATAACAAATGATTTTTATTAATTCGTCGAAGAGCTTGACAAACACTATTTCAAAAAATCTTTACTGAGGGAAATATAAAGCAAAATTAAAGGTTGTTACAACCCAAGGCATAACAGGCATTAGTGCCTGCCTGATGAGCCCTAGGGCGAATCATATAAAGCATCCCTTCGACCCAAGACGTAAGAGACCCTGTCGCTAGCCCACTCAAATCCAAAACTTGAGAGTCAAAAAAATTCGAGTCAAAACCCAACTCGGAGACAGAACCCAAAATAGTTAACTAAATATTCTTAAGATCGAAGCGTAAAATCCATTGTCACCGGTCTAAGGAGCCACGGGAATACATGCAGAAAAGGTCATTTTGACCGAAGGCATAAGAGTTGATGTCGCCAGCCCGCACAAATACAAAACTCTATGGTTGAATGAGCTCGAGCTGAAACCCGACTAAGAGACTGAATCAAAAATAGTTAACTAAAAAGGTTGCCTCAACCAAATGCATGACAACCCACGAGCCAACCTAATGAGCCCAGGGTCATATCATGAAATTGAGGATTACTACCAACTCAAAGGCCAATTGATTATACGAAATTCTCGGCAAATAGAAATCTGGAAGATAGTAAAATAAGGTTTCACCCCTTGGACATACATGTAATAAAATACAAGCTCCATTTACGTTATACAATGAAAGAACTATATACAAAGAGAAAGAAATAAACGTCCCCCTTTGGAGTTGTGGCTTCACGAGCCCATCCTTGCCATCTTTTGCTCATATTCCTCTCTGTTTGCTTGCTTGAAATTTACATACTCTCTACTACTATTATCATGACCAAGGGTTCTCTTCAGCTCAACTATAGCAGTGGCAGCACTCTTCAAATAGGTCGCAACTTTCTGGTTCACCCTAGTGCTATGCATCACAGCCTTAGCCAGGGCATTCACTACCTCGACCTTTGCCTTCGAATGCTCGAACTCTAGCCTTGCAATCATGTTCGCTCGCATAGAATCATTTGCACAAAAAGATTGGATTTTCATCTGAAAGGTGGAAGCTTTAGCCAAAGCACTCTCCTTTGAGGCTACTTTGGCATCTACATGGCCCTACAGCTCGTTAACTCAAGTTTGGCCTTGCGAGCATCGACCAAAGATTTTTCTAGCTCCTTCGTTTTGCTCTCCAACTGAAACACTGAATCATAAATCTCAAAAAATGAAAGGACGAGCATATGTCAACATGAAGCTCTTGCTTCGATCCGCCTCAAACCGTAGGGATACTAGCTCGATTTCCTTTCTCGGACAAATAAACTTAAGTTATTTCTCCCTATCCGAGACTTTCTACGACCAAGCTTTATAGCAAAGCAGCTCGGATTTAAGCCTATCAAAGGCCGGAAAAATAAATTAAATAAGAAAGGAATGGTGTAAAATCTAAATAATCTTATGACTATTACGGATGCGTACCATAAATTTGTTCCACTGAGCCTCACCAACGGCCGAGGCAATGTCGGATAACTTAGTGTCCCCTGAAGTGCCTTTGTTAGAAAAAGAAGAATGGTACACATGATCCTCCTTCTTTGAAGTTCCCGTAGTTGATACACGGAATGGTCTCACAAGAATAGAGGCCTCCAAAATCGAATGATTGGTGAATTGTACCTTTTGAAGCGATGATAAAGACTTGCCCCGCTGCGAGCCTCCTCATACACCAGTGACCCTTTTCGTATATCATCAACCCTCGAACGTGAGGTCGGCATTGACTCCTCTTACCCAGAGGGCATGGCCTCATCTTGTAAAAATTTCTAATAGTTGTCGCGACATAATTAGTACTCTAAAAATAATTGTACCATTTTCAGGAAATAATACACCAAGTGCCTACCATGACGCTTTGCCTCATATCTCCCCTTGGACAGGTCTCGCCACCGGCATTTATCATAGGTCGAAAAAGTAGCCAGGTTACAAGACCACTCGGCCAAATTCAGGGCCTCAATCGGTAACCAAAGAGTCGCTACCACAAATGAAATCGAAAAATGTCATTATGGCGCCCACCTCAAGATAAATTGATAACAATATAGGTACGACGCTTACCTATGAAATTCCATTTCTTAGGAAAGGGAAGAAAATCTCCAAGAATGATATTTATCATCCGTGCTCGAACAAATCATCTCATCCATCATTGGTCTTTATTCCCTTCACTTTCAACGGTATGAGAAACTGTAGGTCAAATTTGTAGAGTAATCAAACCCCGAAGATATAGCTGAGCCTGTGCTAAAGTAACATGGTATCTCTAACAGACCTCAAGCATGACCCTATTGGGGGGACCCAATGTAAAGGTACATGTATATAAGCTAAATCATCCCAAGACGTGAGTCATGATGCTCTCTTCAATGAAAGGCACTTGATGTACCACTCCTTCTCCCCATGTACAATCATGTCTTATCATTTCAAGGTGTTCATCCCTGCTGACATGATGAACCTCGAAGCATGATGTCGATGTCCTTGAACGTTGGGAGGTCTCTCTGATGTAAAGTCTCTTCTAAAGAGAAACTACTTGAGTCTCGCTCACCAGGCGTAAACGGTTTATCACCGACCGGATGCTGAACAAAGGCATAACTCCCCTCTCCTTAATGGGTGCATGAGGATTCGAACTCCCATTTTCTTGATGGGTAGATGACAAAGTAATAGTCATGGCTTCAATAAAATAGGAATAGGAGGATATAGATTTGGGAAATGATTTTGACGTTATACAACAAGAGAATTAGCACAAAGCACGAAGTTATATGGAATATATAGTTACTCAAATTTGAATAATCTCTACTAAATAAGCAACTGAGTGACTATATAGGGGAAAAGTAGTTGTTTCTTGCCTACCAGAGAGCCAATAAATTTTGGCCATAGTAAAGTCACTTTTAGCATGGGAAATGTACTTGTGGGACCACCCGGGATCACCACAGGGCCCCTTTATTATATCGCATAAATGTTGCTACCCCACAAAAGTTGAGAGGTATCAAGACCTCGGGGGCCTCTTACTATTACAAATATCTTTTCCAAAGAAGCTATCAACCTAACTTCAATATGGGACCCAATTTCAGTGGTCCCGAGTACTCCAGGAATGGGCTTTAAAGAATTAATATTACAATTCAAAAGGTTTACTCCGCATGTCACGTCTAAAAATAGAAGGAGCGCGACCGATGCTCAACTGGGTAAACCTGACTAAGCAAGTCTGTTAGTTCTTATTCTACCCAAACTAATGCATGAATAAATAGAAGATGGACTCTATTAATCATACTTAGTTAGTATTTCATTATAAAATTCCCTTTCATTTTTATTAGCAGCTTGAATCAAAATTATCAAAATATTACAAGTTCTTTATAAATATTTTCCAAACATCAATATTTCTTCTTTAGTTCCAATACTCGACACTACCCACAACATGTCTACGGAGCCTCTAAATATGACTAAAGACTAATTTAATATGGAAATGCCGGTAACAAGGCTCTGGCTATACATTAAATACATAGTACGTGATAAACAGATGAAGAAGGATCACGATATGAAGAGGGCCCACTAAATCAGCTGAAGGGATGATGCGGCACTATTTGTGACCAACAATGCCTACAATAGAAACACCTACATCAATTTAAAGACGTAGCGCCCCTGGCAAAAGGGACACTTGTGCCCTCGAATAGCACTAGTATGTCTAACTAAACAACACATAGTTAGAAAGAACTTTTAAAATAATACGGAAATCACAAGTACAAACTCAAACACTTTAAATGATCACAACATTACAAAATAAGTGAATCATGGAATTTTCACATCATTTTACCATAGCTTTTAGTTTGAGGCGCTTCATACATCTAGACATTTTTCACAATACCACCATTATCTTGAGCGGAGTCCGATCTTGACCCGATCAGCTAGGTCGCCTCATTTGAGACATATATTTCAATCACAATCTCATTTTCCCTTTTTTCGGAACTCATTCACAATGCCACCTTACCAAGACATTGTTCCCTTCTCATTAATCATTTTGTTTCATACGTATCATTTTATAGGAACTTAAGGCCACAACTTATCACTTCATTCATGGTACTATATAGGTGCACACAAGAGCTAATAGAAATTGTAAGCATAGTTGAAACTTCACATAGATGGCACGATACACGCAGCTTGAATCTCAATTAAAGGTCCAAGCATTTCAATACATGATTCATAGTCCTTACACCTTTTCAAGTTATCAAGAATCAGATATTGATTATATTGGAATACATCTTCCACAATTATAAGGTACCAACCCCAAATTCATGCGGAACAATAATCAATTTAACAATTCAACTTTAGTCTTACAGTATTCACACAAACTCCGATGAAGCTCAATTTCTAAAAGACGGGGTTTTAGCCATACATACCTCATTTGAGCTTTCCTTAAGTTATTACAACATTCCTAACATTCTAGCAATTCCAATATACTTTGAGATATAACAAAATTGAACACAAATGAGGAAGGTATTTATGGTTTCAGCTCATTTAAGCATTTTATTAAATACTAGCTGCGCATCTTGATTTCAAATCTCTTTTACAAGGTTTTCTTAATTCCCTAACCCAATCATACTTATTTATGATCAACAATCTTTCCACAAACCTAATTTGTACATGCATGTATAATAATAGCGATACACCCACGAATCATACATCAATACCCCATCATACACCCAAAACTCGAAATTAAAGCCTAATGTATAGAATCGTACCTCTTAGATGAAGAACTTGTCATTGGGTTCTTTGATTTGTAAAGATTGATGCAATATTGGATGAATGAATGTTGGGTTCCTCCTTTTCTCTCTAAAATGCTCTCAACTATCTCTAAAATTAGTAGAAAAATGACCCCAAATGAAGCCCCAATGATTATATATTAAAAAGGGTCGGGTTGCAAAAATAGGGAGATTAAACCTCTAAATGCAATTCTGCGGTCTTATAATGGACAGCAGAATGGGTATTCTTGCCGCAAATGCATCACAAAACTCCATACCAATAACTAGTCTACACTGGTCCAAGATAGCTTTCAGAACTAACTCTGGTCACTTTGAATTCTTGGTCATGTGTTTCGCGCTAACCAACGCCATGACAACTTTCTCGGATCTTATGTATCGGGTGTTCAAGACATTTATAGACTCCTTCATGAATGTTTTCATTGATAACATCATTGTATATCCGTGGAGCCGGTAAGATCATCATGATCAACTCACGGAAGTTTTGCAGACTCTTCATCTGCACCAGTTGTATGCTAAATTTTCAAAATGTGAATTTTTGTTGGAGTCTGTTACCCTTCTGGGTCATGTTGTTTCTAATAAAGGGATCAACTCACGGAAGTTTTGCAGACTCTTCATCTGCACCAGTTGTATGCTAAATTTTCAAATGTGAATTTTTGTTGGAGTCTGTTACCCTTCTGGGTCATGTTGTTTCTAATAAAGGGATTCAGGTGGATCCCCAGAAGATTTCCGTAGTAAAAGATTGGCCTAGACCTGTGACCCCGACAGAGATCCGTAGCTTCTTGGGATTAGCAGGGTATTTGAAGGTTTTTGGAGGGATCCGCTACCCTCGCCTCCCCATTTACTAAGTTGACACATAAAGAAGTTAAGTTCCAATTTTCCAACGCTTATGAGAAATGTTTTTAGGAAATGAAGTTGAGGTTGACCTAGGCGTCGGTATTCACATTGCTAGAAGGCACAAGAGGATTTTTTGTTTATTCTGACGCATCCCGGGTTAGTTTGGGGTGTGTGTTTAAGCAACATGAGAAGGTTATAGCGTATGCTTCAAGGCAATTCAAGAATCACGAGAAGAATTATCTGGCGCATGATTTGAACTTAAGGAAGCGATGGTGGTTAGAATTGCTCAATGAGTATGATATGAACATTTTGTACCATACAAGGAAGGAGAATATGGTGGCCGACACTCTTAGTTGAAAGTCTACGGGTAAATTGGCTAATTTGGGAGCGCATCAGAGGCCCTTGGCTCGAGAGGTTTATCAATTGGCTAGTCTGGGGGTTTGTATTTCGACTTCATATGAGGGGAATGTTTTGGTGCAGAATGGAGCAGAATCGTCACTTGTAGCGGAAGTCAAGGAAAACCAGTTTATTGATCCAGCATTGTCACGGATGATAAAGGCAGTTTTGAATAACAAGACTTCGACATTTTCACCCGGAAGCAATAATGGTATATTACAATGTCAAGGTAGGCTACGTGTTCCGGCTGTGGATAATCTTCGGGAGAGGGTAATGGTGGAGGCTCATAATTCCAGGTTTTATATTCACCCAGGTTGTATGAAAATATATCATGATCTCAAGGAAATTTATTAGTGGAATGGTATGAAGAGGGTTGTGGCACACTTTCTATCAAAATGTCTGAATTGTTAGCAAGTAAAGGCTGAGCAGCTCACGCCCCAAAACTGAGGAGAAGGATCGGCGCCCGACAGGGTAGCCCTAGTCAAGCGGACCTGGGCGCCTTTCCTATCCCACGTGTTACATTATAATGTCACTGCTCATTAATCAAATGGGTTATCCCTTTATAAATAAAACACCATTTTATAAACATACATGGTTACTTAAAGAGTTTTACAACTTAAATTTCCCAACATACAAAATACATATTTACATAAGTTTGCATCCCACATTTACTATCCACGGAGCCTCTAAGGATACAAAAGAATGATATAATACTTGCTGGTAACAAGGCTCCTGCTATACCTTGCAGCAAAAACAAGAACAAGACTCCGAATAATAAGTGGCGTGACCCACGTAGGGCCCCAAGAGGAATGGGGCTCCCCACTGTAGATGAAGGAAGGTGAAGGGGATTTATGACTTGTGGAATAGAGTACCTGCTACGGATCCACCTACAATAAAAACTCGAATGTAGCGTCCCCTGAAAAAAGGGACGTCAGTGCATTTGAATTGTATTAGTATATATGAACAAACCTTGCCCTAAGTAAACTCAAACCATACAGAAGTAGCAAGTGGTATTTGGATCGACAATCAAATACACATGAAAGGAAACAATCAAGCTCAACAAAGTTACAAACTCTTCATTTCCCCTTCAACATTTTCACATCAATGGTTTCACAACTTTTTCATATTTTCATTTCAGTAGTGATTTCGATCACTTTCCACCATTATTACCTCTACCACCTTTATCACCACAAACCACGCCTTATTACTTTGTGTTGTGGCGCGCAACCCAATCCCACCGGCACAATCACAATTCACAAACAACACAACAACAACAATAACAACAACAACAATTCACAAGGAACAACAACACTAATCCTCAAAGACAACAACAACAATTCACAAACTATTTTCACAACCATCAATACCTCTTCAATCATATTCATAAGTTCATATGCAATTTAGGTCACCAAAATAATAGCTCACAATAGACAAAACATGGTATTACCTCAGTGGTTTTGATCGCATCAATTACAATTTCTTTCTGTCATTTGTTTTTCAACTCTTACAACATAGAACATTCACAACCACACATTCGGTTTATTGCCAACTACTTACACCATTAATTAGGGAGACTTAACCACAGACACTCAAACCATACCAATCACAACAATTTCACAAATAGTCCACATAGATATCATATACAAAATAGTCGTACACCAAACAAAGTGACTTTACAAAAACAAAGTTAGCCATACACACCTGGAGCCGAAATACATTTTAACTTCTACTTTCAATTCACAAAACCTTCTAGAAATGTCAATCTACTGTAAAAAAATTAACACATATTTCTTAGAATCAATGTTCACAATCAGTACTCGAACACATATAGGTTATCAACCCCCATTTGAACAATTCTTTACTTTACCTAATCCCTCATACCAAATTTTAGGTTCTAAAAGACATGCATGAATGTTTCAACCTTTATTATCAATAATCAATTCATGAGACTCTTCCCCCCCACCCCCTCCCCGAATTTAACTTGAAAGCTAATGAAGAGGTTTAGGGATCTTACGTGCTAGGATGGGAAAAAAGACAGTCACTTGAAATTTCCAGACCTGAATTGTTGTAATGGATCAATTTGAAGAAGATGACTTCCTCTTTGAAGAATCCTCCTCCCTCTCTCTTCTTTTACTCCATAAAATGATTAAAAGACGCGTTGGGGTATTTTTTTTAAAAAGGGGGTTGGGTTTAGAATTTAGAAAATTTGGAGTGCAAGTCGGGTTTGCGGTAGCATACACCAAAATGCGGTCCGCATAATGGACCGTGAAAAGTGTTCCAAAACCTATCTCCACCATTTGGGTATGCGGCGAGAATGCGATCCGCATACACGGTTTGCGGTCGCTGAATAAATCACACTTTTGATCTCAAATTGACTGACTCATTGACTCACTTTGCGATGCAAAATGCGGCTGGCATATCAGTTATGCGGTCGCTTATGGACTGCATCTAGGCCTCAATTTTATCCAAAGCACTGACTCAGTGTGTAGCAGGAATGCGGTCCATATACAAAATTTGTGACCGCATTCCGGACCACAAAATGGCACTTTTCTAGAAAACATGATTCTTTGATTTTTAAAATCATAGATCAATACAAAGGGTCTAAGCTCTCTGCTAAGAATTTTACACATTCCTAACGCATATTCGGATCTGGATACCACAAGCTACTATGTTTTGGACCAGAAATGTTTAGGGGACTTACACCCTCCCCCACTTAAAATCAGTCGTCTTCAAATGAGGACCTTGAAAATTAGTTGGTTTTTACAACGTATATGAAAATTCCCAATTTTTCACTAACTCGCAAATTTTTAGAAAATTTTTCCAGAGTTTCCTTTCTAATTTAGACATATCTACCTGACAGAAGGCCCTCGAAACAAAATTTCAAGCACCATTACACAATTACAACCATACCTACAGCTAGTATACAATTCGTTACCTCAACAATGTCACATATTCAATTACTTGCTACCCCTTGCATATAAATTATCGAATTGAACGACTTCCACATAATTTAACCACTTCAACATACTACATGCATACAAGTAGTTCATTACCAATGTACAGTACAATTTGTTGTTTACTTATCACAAGGGTCTTTGTAAAACTTTAATTTACCAATGTGAGGTTCACACGACTTAAAATTATCACAACACATACAATTCTTGCACAACTTGAGGAGTTTCAATAGTAAAGCATTTAGGAAGAAAGATGGGGTGCCTTTGCACCAGTTTAGGCACAATATCAATTAGCTTAGGAATAAGAGTTCGCACGATTACTACCAGACTTGCTCAAACATGTGGGGATATTATTCTTTCATTTCATCTTCCGCTTCCCACGTGGCTTCCTCAACTTGTTGACATCACAATAATACTTTAACTTAAGCAACTTTCTTATTTCCCAACTGGAATGATGACCTCGATAGACTCAACTGGAATGATGGTGGATGGATCTCCAACCAGTTTCCTTAACATGGACACATGGAACGCCGGGTGTACTAATGAAATTTTAAGGGGCGATTCAAGCCTATAAGCCACATGCCCTTTCCTTTAAGCGATTCGATATGGCCCAACATACCTAGGTATGAACTTCCCTTTCTTCCTGAATCGCATGACTCCCCTCATAGGAGATACCATCAAGAACACACAATCGTTAGCTTGAAATTCAAATTCCCTTCGACGAACATCTGCATAGCATTTCCGGCAACTCTAAGAACTGTTCATCCTCTCCTGAATAAATCTAACCTTTTCCATATCCTGGTGCACGAGGTATGGCGCTGACAATTCTGCTTCTCCTAATTCAAACCACCTAATCGGAGACCTACACCTCTTTCCATACAATGCCTCAAATAGAAACATCTAAATGCTGGCGTAAAAGTATTTATTGTAAGCAAACACTATGAGTGGCAAGTGTTCATCCCAATTGCCTTTGAAATCCAAAACACAAGCCCGCATATATCCTCAAACATCTGAATAGTTCACTCCGCCTGACCATCGGTCTGTGGGTTGAAAGTTTTGTTGAGATTCACCTGAGTGCCTAAACCTTGCTAAAATTTCTTCCAAAAAAAAGCTGTGAACTTGGCCCATCAGTATGAGATGATAAAGAGTGGAGTGCCATGAAGCCTAACTATTTCCTTGATATACAGCAGAGCGTACTATTATGCAGTGTCAGCGGACTTGACTGGCAAGAAGTGAGCTGGCTTGGTGAGTCGATCCATCACTACCCAAATTGAGTCAAATTTGAACTCAGAAAGGGGTAACCCCACAACGAAATCCACATTTATCACCTCCCATTTCCACTTTGGTATTTCCATAAGTTGAGTCAATCCACCAGGCCGTTGATGTTCAGCTTTTACTTGTTGAAAATTCGGACATTTAGACAAAAAATCCACCACGCCCTTCTTCATACCATTCGATCAATTAATTTCCTAAAGATCATAATACATTTTCGTAGAGCATGGGTTCATCGAATACTTGGAGTTATAAGCATTCACCATTCTCCTCTCCCGAAGATAATCCACATCTAAAACACATAGCTTACCGTGACATCGTAATACACAATCCTCGTTGCCGAGTGAAAATGTTGAAGTCTTGTTATTCAGAAGTGCCTCCTTTATATGTGCCAATTCTGGATCAATAAGTTGTTTTCCTTGATTTCCGCTAAAAATGATGATTCTGCACCATTATGCACCAAAACATTCTCATCATAAGAAGTCTAAATACAAAACCTCAGACTGACCACCTGATAAACCTCCCGAGCCTAGGGCCTCTGATCCCCTGCCGAATTAGCCAAACTATCCATATTCTTTAGACTGAGAGCATCGGCCACCACATTACCTTTCCTTGGATGGCATAAAACGTTCATATCATAATCCTTGAGCAATTCTAACCACCGTCGCTGCCGCAAAACCATACGATTTTAAACAATATAAGGGTTACAAATAGATCAGGCAAAAGTCAAGAAAAACACATTCGCTTAATAGAAAGTCAAAAGAAAGTAGGGGTCTTAAGTAACTAATGCAGAAGGATACTACGATCAAACACAACAAAACATATCTAAAAATTAAAGAGAGGTTTCGAAATAACATAACAGAAACCTTAAAAAAAAAAGAATAGGAGTTTTACAAGAAACTTTGAGAAAAACATTTAAAAGTTCATAGCAGGCATAGATCTAAAAAAAATCTAAGAGGAATCGAGAAAACCTCGAAGGTTAGGATTTCATAGGAACCCCAAGTGGTAAGAAAGGAGTTGAAAAACATCAATCTAAGAAGGAGAGCCAGAGCTAGACTCAAATAGCCATGGCTGGCCGGAAAAAGGTCAGAGACAACCGGAGAACAGTCATCAACTAAAAACGACCAAGGTCTGGACATAACATTTCCAGGATGTAGCCCTGAAGCCATGATAATCAGGCATGTAGAAGCCATATGAGGTGGATACAGGCCTCCGATGACCTTGGATACAATTGTTTTGAGAGATTTTAGGGTTGTAGTTGCGGGTGGAAGCTAGGGTTTTGGAGGGGTTTGAGAGAGGATTGAGAGATAATGTTATTCAAAGGTGGCGGAGTGTATGAAATTGGCCTAGGGTTAGAGGTCGTTTGAATAAAAAAAGGTATGGATTTTTGTTGGCCATTGATCTGAATGATCAACAACCTGGATTAAAGGAGAAGAGTGGGTGGGTTATGAATAAGGTCTTGGGTCGAACTAAATAAGGATTGGGTTGGGGTAATTGGGCCTCAGTTTGATTTAAGTGGGGTGCCAAATCAAGCTAAACTTAAAATTAAATTTTTCTAACATTTAAATACCATTTTTCCCTATTTAATTCATGAAAATAGTAAAATAATTTCAGGAAGTAAAGTAAAGTTACTAAAATGACTAATACTACATACTTATCAAATAAAAAATGTTGGACTTAATTTGATGTAAAAGAGGCTAATATTATAATTATATGAAATTTAGCTTTACAAATACTAAATAAATTTGTACAAATGTGTAACAACGTAAACTAAATATGAGAATTCAATAAATGAATTTCAAAAAATCATAATTTTTGAAATAATTATTGGGGTTTTCTTGATGAAATAGGGAAATAAATTGATTAGAAATCAATAAAAATTATGAAAAAACATTAAAACATCTGGACATACTTATATTTGCATGCACATGATAGTTTGAGAATATTTTGCGTAATACAAATATATATAATAAAATTGGATATCAACAACCGTAACTTATCAGCATAAAAGATACGGGGAAGAAACATAAATCAAAGAAATAGGTGGCAAGGAAGCTTTACCATGATTCTTGTCCACCCACACATTCTTCGCCAAGTTAGTCTAAGACCGAACAAGATATGGGAGCACGGTGTGTAATGGCTCGTTCCATCCCGGCAAATCCAAGCCCGCTTCGGGATACCAAATGGTAGCTGCAAAAAAAATAGGTCATTTCTCTAGAAGAAAAGAAAGAAAATAACAAAACATATCCGAGGGAAAAAAAAGCTTGTGTTGTATATTCCATTTCTCCAAGAAAGGTATCCTCCCGACCATAATAATGTCCGAAGTACTCAACCGGATCAACCTACTCATCCACCCTAAATCCTTTTTTCTCGCCGGTATTCAAGAAAAATGATTTTTTGGATAGGCGGTGAAGCCTAATAAAACATAGATAAACTTGAGGGTTGTACAACCTAATCAAATGGTTTAGGGTAAAGATCCGGCTAACAAACCCAATGGAGAGGTAGAATATCAAGACTATACTGTAGAAAGAAGAATAGATTTTACCGACTATCACTTGGTATTTGTTGCAAAACTCGAGGATAACTAGATCAATCCCCAGGGGAGGGGATTTTGAAGGATCCACGAGACTCAAAGTGAACATATAGGTGTATACATGTAGGAAATAAGCCTTGTAATTAGTTATATTCATATCGGGTCTGGGAATCTCCACATCCACTACCTTCCTCTATCTTCAATCGTTCTTCACGTCTCTGTGTTGGTCACAACACTAATGTATCAAGACACATGTTCACATCGACTCAGTGCAAATGAAGTGTTATATATGCTAAATTCCTTCAATATGTCAAGCTCTGTGGGATTACATTGTCCCATGGTGGGTATCACTTTGGGTTTCCCTTTAGATTTTTCAGATAAAGAGGCAGCCCCGTCTATTTGAGGTACCATCTTGGAGGTTATAGACATGATAACGTTTACATATCTCTAAGACAATATGAAGAAAGAATGCAAACGGGAATGGGTCCGGCTTTGCAAATTTGAAGATGTTGAGAAACTAATAATTATCAAATGATTGGTACATTTATAGGAGGCGGGTAGGTAGGCAGGGATGAACGAATAGTGGTTCGCGAGCTTCTCGATAGTTGAATTTTATTGTAGCTCTTGCACGGCTGTCTAGGCATGGCATTTAATGCTCTCATCAGCTGACGTCATATCGATGATGCCCTGGAATCGAATCTCAAAATCGTTTCCCATTGCTTTGTTATTGGAAATGTGAGGACCATCAGTATACGACAAAATTGCGGGATTCAATTTCTCGTCATCGAGGCACATCAGAAGACCACCTCGAGGTCTCATGGACAGCCCTAGGCGTTAAGCAGGGTGTGATCTAGCTATCACGTCCCCGCTTCTTTATCATTAATATATTTTGTACTATATTGGGATTCCCCTCCTATGTAAAGGGGATACTTGTAATTTTTTAAACCTTGGTTGCTTTAGTTGCTCCACATAAAATATACAAGAACATTCTCTTTTCTCTCTAACATATTATTTCTTTCATTTCTTATCTTCATTGTAGTTCTTCATTTATCACTTATCTTAATCAGATTTGTTATTAATACTATTTTCACACAAAAAAAATTTGGCGCCCAACGTGGTACTAAAAATAATAGTAAGTATTTTCTTCTTGTTTTAGCTACACAACGCATGTTATCTTTCTTGCTTTTTCTTGTCCAAAGATCATCAATTTCAGGTCAAATTGTCCGAATCAGTAAACAACAATCTAGATAGCCATGGAGAAAATGGCGTAGGTGTTACAGATGCTGGGGTACCGTTTCATAACCCTAAGAATGCGCTATAACCAATCCCTATGGACGCGGTATCGCGCAGCACCGAACAGGTCGATATAAGCTTACACACTGACAAGAGCGTGCAACAAGAAGATCCACATGTAGCTAAGAAAACACCAACTAGGGAAGAAAAAGATAATATCCTTCATTTAATTTTTGAAATTTTATAGGTACAAAAGCTAGCTATTGTGTAGCTGCAGAGTCACTAGAAAACTCCTAACATGGTAGCAACGGGGGCACCTTCCCCAAATCTAACAAATACCATCGAGTAATAACGGGTCAATGACCGACCCCATCATCTTAAAAATGCTCGAGGAGCTCACTATAACAATTAAATTGGGTAATAAAATGACAGAAGCCAACGACTAGAAGGTCGAGAGGCACCACTCCAGGGTCAACCAAATTTCAGGCGCACCCTTGGTCCTGAAAGGTGTAGATTCGAAGAGGTTCATACAAATGTTGTTCCCAAAAGAAGCGGCTCGAAACCCATTCAAAAGTAGTACCACATGCCAGAACTCCCTAAATACAACGGGTCCTTAGACCCCAATGAGTATGTTACTACATATAGTTGTCCACAGAAGGGATACGCATAAAGGATGACGTGATCAAGTCTATCTTACTAAAGATGTTCGGGGAAACACTCTCTAAGGGGCCCATGATTTGTAACAGAACTTAGCTCCAAATTCCATAGACTCATTTTCCATGCTGGCAGAATTCTTGATAAAGGCACACGCCACTACCACCAAAGTAGGAACAAGGAATCTTACATGTTCAAGATCAAGCAAAGGGAGAATGAACCACTGCAGGAGTTCGTATCTCGCTTCCAACCGGAATGAGTGGAACAAGCACCGGTCTTTGAATACTTGGTGGTGCAATACACCACTCGATGTCTGAAGAAGCTTAGTGACTTCGAAGCAGTTGTAAGAGAATCTAGTTGAATATCGCGCCGTGACCTGGTCGGACGTCCACAACCAAATACCAGTCAAAAATCAGGGTCGATGATGACCAGTTGGGAGCCCTCTCGGGCTCAGTGTACCCAAGCAGGCTCCTGACAGAGGAGCCAAAACCAAAAAAAAGAAAGATATCAGCCCTATACCAAAGACAGAAAGAATGGCCCGAGGTGAAACCCACTTCGTAACGACCGAAAGATAGACTAAGGCCCTGACTAGTAACCTAATGTTTTTTGTTATCACCTTATCTATGACTCTCATTTTGCTTCTAAGTTTCTCATGCACAGCATAAACTGCTTAAGAACTAGAATAAAAATACATGATGTATTTTCCCATAATAAAATTTAATTGTTATTACCATTTTCACAGTAAACACTCGGAAATTTGGAGGGGGGTGGAATTTAATTTAGTAGAAAATGTAAATTCCAATTTTTGGACCTCAATTGTTGTGGAAGGTATCGGAAGGCTATGTAGTAAGTTCCTGCCGTGTCTAGTTGGTTAGAAATTAACAAGAAGCAATGTGTTTGATGCATTAGCTTCTTACTTTTTAACTCCATCAAAGTCATTTCCTTATTCATCAGGACCGGTAATTGCTACATAATAACCATCTCTATCCACTCTTCCACCAGCAATTGCTACATCACCTCAACCATCCGCATCTGATCATGAAGGAGATGTCCTCTTCCTATCTCGCCAGGTCATGGGGAAGTAATAAACTTCAACAAATGTGGCCACCATGTTCTTCAACTATCGTGGATAATGAAAGTTATCGTGGGAGGATGGATTGATTCGTCACCATTTCTACTAGGGACATCATCTCATACACACTTCAGACCTTTCTTTACTCGTGGAATAACTTTCATAAGTTTTAGATTTATTTATTTTTGTCCTTCTTGTTTGTTTTGTTCCAGCTATGGGAACAACCACGGGTTCAGAAAATTCTGGAAATCAAAATATGAGAATTTCGCCGATGGAAGGAAATGTCTCTCAAACACAAGTGGAAGGCCAAAATTCATGGTAAACCATGTCCTTAATCCTTTTATCTTAGTACAAACATGTCTAACTTTGGGAAAAATATATGAACTAGGGATTATTGGTACATTTTGGACTTTTGTAGGGTTTTATCACCTGCCATAAGGTCGTTGTCATACTTACCCTGAAGAGGCAAAGATGATGTTGTATGACCTTGCTTGAAGTAGTGCCTTCGGATCTGCTTCGTGTGAGGGTACCTCCTCTTGGATTCCCAGACCTAAGAACAAGCAACCAAAAAGATTACACTCTTCCTCAGCCGGGATGTAAAGAATGACGATAAATGAAGGAATGACCAAGTTGTCCATAGTGGTTGTTGTGGACGACATGGTATGCCAATGATGAAGAAGCTCCCCTTAGAAGGAGAAAAATATCATCATCAACTAATTTGCTCAACTCGGAGAGCTTCAAAACCCGACCGCAGAAGAAACCCAAGCAATTTGGGTCGAGATGGGCCTGGTGGATAATGTCGATTCTCGCTTTAGTCCCTATTGTTTTCTCTGGTACAAAGAGTAAGAACCCTAGGCCTCTTTTTCCTATGACCATCGAGCAACATCTGCTTCTCTTCCTTCCAATTATGCAAAATTTTTTCTCTTCTTTATTTTTTGTATTTGCAATTATGACAAACGTTTTACCGAGTTTGGCACTTTGAAAATAAAGAATTCGTTATTTGGTAAGTTTTGTGAAAAATATTTTTTTTTTTGTGTTGAATTGGTTAACGCTGCGGGTATATTTTTTTGTAACTGCTTTTGATTCCGAGCATAAATTCTTTTGGAAATCACCCTTTACTATGAGGTTTCATAAGGGAGGCCTTCTTATGCTTACATTACTCTTGAAAGGGACGACTCATGTCTATTGCGACACTATTATTTCAATTTATTTTGTTAACATTCAAATGATAAAATCAACTCATAATTTGAACAATAAATAAGATAAAAATAAAAGAACTTTGTTTTATTATTTCCATCATTAAGTAAACATAAGCATTCATTTGCTAAAGTAAAAAATTGCCAATATATGTGAATAACTTGTACAATTTATTTCTATGGGGTTGATCATGCAATTCTCAATCCTGGTGAAATATTGATCTTGATTCTTGCAGTCCTGATTTTCATGTTAATCCTAGTCATTTATCAGATATTATCCCCTTAATGTTTGAATGCGAATTCAAGCCCTAAAAGTCTTGCTTCAGCGTTGGAAACGACTTAAGAATCGGTAAAGAACCATTTTACAGTGATGGAAGGAAAAGCTTGTCATCAAACCAATTGTTATTTAACCATACATACAACCCTTTTTCTTTTTTTCCATGACCCTCCCTTCGTAGTATGCTTTCCATTGCAACCTTGTAAAAAACTTGTCCAAAGAAAATCGAGTGGGAACAAAAAGTCAAAGGAAAAAAAAGTGCAGCCCATACTTTAAGAATTGGTAGCATCAATCTGCAATAATAACTTTTTGAGGTGAATCGCATTCCTATTAATATGCAATTTGATTCCATATTATTTCTTCAACTCATACGATCCTTCACCAGTAATCGATGATATCCCATAAGGACCTTCCCATGTAAGACATAACTTCCTCACATTGACTTCCTGATTGTTCTGGGTAATCTTTCTTAATACTAGGTCTCCTACATTAAAGTAGAGAAGATTTTTCCTCTGACTATAATATCTTTCTATTATTTGCTTTAGGGCCACCATCTTCACGCGCCAAGTCTTTGCGTTCGTCTACTAGGTCCAGCCTCATCAGCATCGATTCATTGTTTACCTCTTCATTTGATTGGAAAAACCTTAAATTGGTTTCCCTACTTCTACCTGTATCATAACTTCCGCGCTATATATGAGAGAGAAAGGTGTTTCATCTATCCTTGACTTTACCATTGTCCGGTATGCCCATGCATAGCTTCTAACTTCTTATCAAGGTTTTGGATAATCACCTGAATTATTGATTCCACTAGTCCAATAGCACATGGATGATACAATGAAGATGTAATCCTTTTGATTTTAAAATATTCCAAAGCTTTTGTAGCTTTTGAGCCTGTGAATAGCGGCCCGTTGTCATAGGTAATCTCATTCGATATTACAAATCAACAAACTATGTAGTCCCATATGAGGTCAACCACTTTGCGCTTACTAGTCTTCTAGTAAGGGCCTACTTCAATCCATTAAGTGAAGTCAGTTAAAATCAAAGAAAATCTTATCTTTCTGGATCCCAATATAGAGGACCAACTATGTCCATTCCCCATTTGCTGAAAATCCATGGGGACAATACCAAATGTAAGAGTTTTGCTAGTTGATGTACAACCTATACATGGCACTGACATTTCATGCACTTATGAACGAATGCCTTTTCCACCTACTCCATCCGGGCTGATAGTCACCTTCTCTAACTAGCTTTAGAACTAACGAATCTATGCACCAGAATAGTTCCTGCAAATTCCATCGTGGACTTTTCCCATCACCTAGTCAGCCTCTGAGGCTCCCAGACATAGTGCCAATGGTCCTCGGATTGATCTTCTATTTATTGTATTTTTTCTTTAAAATATAATTGAAAGAGGTTATGGTGGGATTATCAACTATGGGATACGATGTTTCTGTTTACCCTTTAAAAGATACAGTAAAATTCGTCATATGATTTTTAGACAAACAAACTTATTTTATCCAAAAATAGTAAAGAAATAAGATTAAAAATAAGATTTTAGCAATTGAAATCGAAGCAGAAACTAGCTTGGCCCGAACACAATATCTTCGAAGACAAAAGCGAGAGAAATGATAAATAATAAGTAAAATTTTTTAATTGAGAGCATACGTAAAATACATCATTTGTCTGCAAAAGAATTCCGCGTCCTACAATTGCTACTGACCCTACTATTTATAGCCTTATCTATGGAAACAAGACTCTATGATACATCTCCTTTTAAATTATAATAAAAGAGCTATTAATGGGCATGTATCGACACGCTACAAATGCAAATACTTTCTACAATGATTGCTTATTTAATATTAGAAAATATTCCCTCGTTGAATACTATCTTGAATACTATCTGATGGCAAATACTTGATGTTCTCCCGCTAACCAAGCTCCCTTTGGGGTTTACCGAAGGTCGGTTGAAATGTTTGCATCCAGTATTCGTCGTTATTTGACTTGAATATTACCTATACTCGGCTGCACGTGTCGTGCTGCCATTTCACTATCTCAATTTTGCCTGATACAGTTGATAATGATATGCCTTTAACGACCAGCAAGAGTTTTCACGTAAATATACTTAAAACGATTGGAAAAATTTAATCATGTCAAAGTAATAGTTATACTGACCAGGAAATTTTTTTCTCATTAAAAATACACGGCCGAAATTCTTTTTGAGTGGCGCTACGACGTTGAGACTCGAACCCATACTCGTGTGTATAGTGATACCATGTTAAAATGTTTGTTCATTTCAATTAAATTTTTTAATAATTAAGTAGAGTATATTTTTATTTATTTAATTATTTTAAATGTCACATTAAATCAGTTTGCAAGACTCTGTACATTTTACCCTCCTTAAACCCCGCTTATACAAACAATCCTATCAGACGCCATGAATGGTTAAAAGGCTATTATATATAGCCCCGGAAGAAAGCAGATGCCAAGGAACTGTTCGAGCAACAGAATGTTTAACTCAACACTCAAGTCAGTTTTCGTCATATTTCTTTTTGCTCTTTCGCCCATTTATGGGGCTTTCGAGTACATGCAACTTGTTTTACGATGGCCACCCACTTTTTGCCACGACAAGCATTGCAAAACTATTCCAAGCAGATTTACAATCCATGGACTTTGGCCGGATAACGTGAGTACAACGCTGAATTTCTGTGGTGGGCCAGATCCCTATAAACGTATAACGGTAAACTAAAACAGTATCTTCTCAAGCACTTTTATAGTCTTCTCTTTGGTGGTTCTTTTCTGTTTTCCACATACTATTCTGATAATTCTTATTGAAATTAATTATTTCCAACATTTGAAGGTTAAACCGAACATGAATGATCTGTATGCCCGCTGGCCTGACCTGGTCAAATACAAAGCTAATTGTATGAATAGACAAGATTTCTGGAGACATGAATACAATAAGCATGGAGCCTGTTGTTTAAGTATCTACAATCAAGAACAATATTTTCGTTTGGCCATGGCCTTATATGACAAGTTTGATCTTCTGACTTCTTTGAAAAATCATGGAATTACTCGTGGTAAGAAATATAGCGTTCAGAGAATCACTAACACGATCAAGACAGTAACAAAAGGGTATCCTAACCTCTCGTGCGATGAAGGAAATGTGGAACTATTGGAGGTAGGCATATGTTTCGACTCGACAGCGAAAAATGTAATTGATTGCCCTCATCCAAAGACCTGCATAACAGCGGAAGCTTCTTTTCCATGAATAAAATTTTTATTTTCCTTGCATTAGGCTACGTATACCAAAATCCAAACCACCCCAATAATCATGAAAATAAAACAAAATTTTATTATGAAGGTCAAATTGTGGAACCATATGTAAATTCAATATCAAATTGATGAAAAATATTACTGAACTGACACATGGTATTCTATTTGATCACTTAGTCTTTTTTCATTGTTTATTACGGTATAAATCCTATGCGGATCGTCCTCGTCACAAATCAAACTACTCATGTATTTAACGTTTATTTTATTTAAGACTATTGTAGTAAAGTTTTTCGACGAAACATCAGTCAAAAAAAAAAAAAACGCGGAACCAACTGCATAACCTGGGTCAATTGCGTCTGAATAATTACGGGTGTGTGCGCTATCCAATTTTCTATGTGTGATTGGCATAAAAGTTTTGGAAAATATTTTTCTCTTGAATTTATTTTTCTTAAAATTTGACCAAACACACCTTCCAACTTCAACAAAAAAAAATATTTTCCAAAATTCTTTTTTAACTTTCTTTACCATATTTATATAACAACCCAATCTGCCGTTTTAACTTATAGCTTGTTATGTGATTTGAGACCTCGGGTAGGTTCATATGATATTTACTCTGTTGCACGTTGTATGCATGTAATTTTTGACCCTCCTCAAATTTTTTCATATTTTAGAAAGTAAAAATTTAATAGCGCTATTTCAATTAATTTTGACGCTTTTACTTTATTTTAGTACAAGAAAAATAAAAATTACAAAAAAAAAAATCAGTTTACGTATTTTTTATAAATTTTAAAAAAATAATAAATAAAATAAATACAAAAATAGTACCTTATATTTATCTTTACATAATCTTGAAAAAAAAAAATACAATAGTTTCATTGTAACTTTTGCATTGTGTAGTATTTTTCTCTTATTTTATAAAGAGTCAATTAAGGTGTTGGAACATAACTTTTAGAATTTTGGAGCCTAGTTCTTTGCTCAATTTGAATTAGTGCTTTAAGCTTAGGTACCTTTCTGGAAATAAAAATAAATAAAATGGACTCTAAGCACTTAACACAAAAAGACTTAAGCACTAAGTGACAAACTAAATAAATATAAACTTAGACCTAGATCCTATGTATATACTAAGACCTATACACCCTAAAGAGAGCTTCAGCCGCAATACATTGGAAGGGATCAGCCGGAGAAAAATACACACCCCACCCCTTGTGTCGTCGTCTTCTCCAATAAAGAACCTCATCTCTTCTTCACCAATATCAGCAAACACCCAACAACACTCCGTTACGAGATTTGAAACGCTGCCCTCCCTTAAAAGTGGTGATATTTTCAAGCCTGTTTTTGCTCAAATACACTGCCAGAAACAGATGCTAACAACGACAACAACAACCCCAAAAAAATCAGTTCCTTACCACCGTAAACCTTCTTAAAATCACTTGAAAGATTCAGTTCGTCAAGGTCATCGAGGTCACCTCTCGAGTGCTTCTGTCGCGGGTCTTGTTCGACGTCTTTATCAGGTTATAATACCTGGGATTGATGTATTCTGATGACGTTGGAAGCTTTGCCTTTTGATCCAGTGAAGAGATTTATGTGCCGAGTACAGAGGTTACGTTGCTAATGTTGGTGTGTGATGCTTGCTATGTTTGATTGTTCACTACGGTTCAGATTATTACACGTTATTTAGCAACAAGAAATTTTGTATTTGAGGTAATTCTGAGACCATTATCGTAGCTTTAAAATCAACATGAATGAAAAGCATGATTTTGTTTCGGGCTTCACTTGACTAAGTTACTTTGAAGTTCAATGTGTTGTCTTCTACTAAATTTACATAAATGTTTACCTACTGGTGTTAATGTTCAAGTAAGTGCGATATTTGCTTAAGTTCTAATTTTGGGATTGACGGGTTGAATATGCCTTTATGCCCAGCATCTACCAAGTGATTAAAACACATTCGAAGTATTAAATCACTTTGCTTTGATCGGCAAAGTTAGAATCTGTAAATGACCTCTATGAACCAAGCAGCTTAAGAAAATAATTTAAGAATTTCGTAGTTTGCTTTAGGCGCATTAATTAAATAATTGTTATGGCGACGGGTATGGTTCCTATGATATAGTTGATTTGTACTTACTAAAATGCGGGGTTACATTTATGTGATCCGATCATAATTTAATCTTGTTAATAAAATAAATATGTTGTGATTGTGTACACGTTCGCTTGACATGACTACAATTCCTAAAAACAAAATCGAAGTACGCGTTCGCGCAACTTCGACCCAAATTTTTCGTAATAAAAATAAAGCGATATTAACAATAGACACGTTCGCGTGACATGATTGTTGACGCGTGAAACACGCTGGTATACGTACGCGTAACCCGTTTCAGGATAATTTTCTAATTAAAAGCGGTGAAAGAAGCAAAAGCACATAGGTTTAAAAATCAGTAACTAAAAAATTTAACAAGCCAAGAAGGAACGAAATGACCGTGCTAGAACCACGGAATTCGTGAGTACCTAACACCTTCTCCCACGTTAACAGAATTCGTTACCCAGATTTCTGATTCACAGACTATAATAACAGAGTCAAATTTTTCCTCGATTCGGGATTTAAACCGGTGACTTGAGACACCATAAAACTCCCAAGTGGCGACTCTGAAATCTCTTAAATAATTGAATCCCCCTTCGATTGTCACGTAAATTACAAAAACTCCCTTATCTACGCCCTTCGTGGGGTCGTAGTAGAAAAAAGAGGTGTGACGGTTCTATGATTCTGCTAGGGATTATACCCAAAATCTTTGTTTCAGGGTTCAAGAATTCGAGCTTGTTTTATGATTTTTTACTTGGATTATTTATTTTTTGTTATGAAATAATGTAAGAACAAGAACAATAATACAAGAACAAGAACAATAGAGAGAAAAGTAGAGAGAGGAGTATTCTTATTGATACTTTGGGATGGTTTACAATAGAATAGAACCCCTATATTTATAGGTAGGTGGTGACTTAGCCACCAAGTAGTAAACCCTAGAATCTCTCTAGATATATACATTCACCTTAAATAGAGTTCTATTTATAACACCCCCTTGAATGTCTATTCAATAATGTGCCTCGTTAAAACCTTAACTAAAACAAAACTCAATGGGAAAAAAATTAAAGAAAAGGAAAAAGGGTACACATGTTTAGATATGCGCCTATTGGTTGCCTCGTTAAAAGCCTTGCAAGGAAAACCCAGTGGGACAAAACCTTGTAAGGAAAAAAGAGTGCAACGCGCATTAACTCCCCCTGAAAATAGCATCATTTCAAATCCTTGAGCATTTGCATTCCAATCTTGTGTACCATCTTCAAAACGATCTTTTGTAGAGATTTGATAAATAAATCAACCATATTGATTTGAATAAATATTCCGCACCTTGAAATTATCATTCTTGATAGATATGAACATCTTCATATAATGTCGTGGAATGACTCTTCAATATCTCCATAGATGTATTCTCGATGCCATCATGCTTATAGTTATAGCATATACATATGTACACAAATTGCACTTAGGATGTGGTACTTCATGACCAAGAATTGTATATGCTTCAAGCAACTTCAATCATTGACTTTATACTTTCATATGGAATCAATTCTGCTTGAATTGTATCTCTTCCATTTAGCCAATATTTTGTTTGTATTCGACAAACATAAGATCCTCATCGATATTTAGTGCTATCATAGATGTCATCGACGAACATTTTATATCGGTTCCAATAAATTTTCATAAGGACATAACATGGAGATCTCTTCATTCACACATTCAGGTACCTGAATCTCTCATGAGATTTTATGAAGTGTTATGTCATGTGATCTTCTAGATCACTTTCCTCCCCATTGTGATCACTTTGATCATTTGCTCATCTTCTTTATTAAGAAGTTATTTTGAAACCGATTTGTCTATACGCTTTAAGCGTATCAAAGACTTTGTCCTTCTGGGACTTAATATGAGCATTTGCAGTGAGAATATAGTTACTTTCTTTGGGTCAGCAAATGCGTATAGCATGCTTTGCAATATGTTGCAATTGAATTATCCTTTTATGAACTTCAGGTTCATATTATGATATTCGAGGATCTATATATACAAATGATAATCCATCCCATGTAACCTTTTCTCAATTGTTTATCATGTTTCCCCCTCATGATAGAAAAGCTAACTTGTTTCCTCAACTTTGAGAGTCCATCTTTGTGCATTATGGTGTTAATGAAAATATACACCGCACATCAATAATAAGATGGAGTTATTTGGTTCCTGACCCTGAACCATTTGTGAGGGGAGAATATAATATACTCTCGTATACAACGTATATCAAACTGATATATATAACTTTGTTCTCATAAGAAACAGTTTTGCTATTAAATGGAGGCACTCAATAATTATCTTGCTAAACCAACTATGATGTAAACCAACTTATCAAGATGAACTATCTTGAATAGAAAATCTGGAAATTATGCTCAAAGTTAGATTACTGAGCAATTTACCTCGCAAGCACCGGCCAGGCTGCAGGTTAATAACAATCGCACATGTAACCATATCATAGATGCATCATATGTGGTATACATGGCAGGTGAATGGGCCCATATTCACCTTTGATATTTCCAGAATTTATGGGATTCAACCAGAACTCTTTAGTTGGTCAATTAATTAATGAGAACAAGTAATACAAGAGAATTCGTAAAGAACTTTCTAGTTCTTTAATATTTACCCATGTGAATTCTCTATTACTGCACATCATACTTAAAATGATATGGCTAACCCGAATGCCAACTGAATAAATTATCAATATTGGTAAACTTCAAATTTACACCATGACATGTGCAATTATCAATAAACTTCAAGTTTATTATGATATGGGTTTTTATATCAATAAAGGTCCACTCTATTGTGGTATTCTTGTGTAGTACAAACTAGAGAATAAAGCGGGTAGCTTTTCATATACAAATTATCCCGCTACAAGTTGTAGTAATAGAAGATATCAAATCTTTCCTTTATTTATAGTCTCAATATAATCAATCGCTTTCGCATATACTTTGGAAACTGAATAAGTTTCTTTGAGACTTACTACAACACAATACCTTATTGGTAATCAATTGTGTTTCTCCAACATAGTAATAATTGGCTCTTCTAGAGCTCTCAATTAATTTTGTACTACCACAAATTCATCAACATCCATGTGGTGAATATCTCTTTTAAAGAGAAAGTTATACCATTATGGTCATGTCAAAATTATATGCAAGATATGTTTCTTGCATTATTATTGTCCTTTGATAATCACATTGACAAATTATTTTGGCGTACAATAGGTACGTGACCGATGACCATTCATGCCATAATAATGACATTATTTACTTATATCGTCTCAACCCTCCTTCTAGAGGTGAGTGTGGTACATTCAATACCAATATCATGTTCATATTCTTCCAACAATGAATATGTATTCATAAATCAGATGTAGTCACATTCACTGCGGGGATATGTGATTTTGTTATCCTTTTCAAATCTGTAAATGCGTCTGGCATTTGATTTGCTATTCTTTGCAAATGGATAATACTTTGCACCTCTCTTTCACAAATAGAGGTATGTGGATCAAGATGAGATAGTGATGCATTTTTCCACAAAATTTCCCGTTTGGTTTCACCAACTTCTCCCCCTAATTTTGGGAAAAGTGTCTCATCGAATTGACAGTCTGCAAATCGTGCAGTGAACAAATCCCCTGTCAATGTTTCGAGGTAGCGAATAATGGAGGGCGATTCAAACTCAACATATATTCCTAACCTTCTTTGCAGACCCATTTTGGTGCAATATGGCGGTGCTACAGGCATATATACTGCACATCCAAAAATTCTTAAATGGGATATATTAGGTTCATGACCCAAAACTAATTGCAACGGGGAATATTTGTGACAATTCGTCAGTCAGAGACGAACTAGCATTGCTGCATGCAAAATGGCGTGACCCCAAACCGAAGTGGGCAGCCGACGAACTAGCATTGCTTCATGCAAAATGGCGTGACCCCAAACAGAAGTGGGCAGCCTCGTTTTCATGAGTAAATGAGGTATTCAAGATTATTCTCTTCTATTGTCTCAACATGATATCCATTTTGAATGATATCTTAAAAACTCAACAAGTTCCTCTTAAACTTGGAGGAGAACATTGCATTCTCTATGATAAATATTGTTCCTTTAGGCAGAGTTATAGTTGCTCTTCAGGAGCCTTCAATCAATTTACTACTACCAGAAATTGTAGTAACATCTGCCTTACACATACTTAAATGAGGGAAATATTTCTTCTCTTTGAGTATCGTATGTGTGGTACATGGATCAATTAAACAAATATTTTTACAATTGGACGTTGATCCAAGTTTGCTTTGTGAGATATCCATATTTGCTTACCATAATTTGACGTAAAAGAAATATACGAAATCAATAGATAGTTTAATGTCATAAATATGTGAATAGTAAGAAATCTGCACACAATTACATGCATGAATTAGTATTAAACAGATTGTGGGTTAATTACATTATATATCTTTGTTTATATAAAAGTACATAACAAAAACAACTCAACATTATAATTATGTTGATAAACCACAATTTTTATCACAAAGGGAATCTGATTACACAACGAATTGCTATTAAGTTATGTACATTAACATAATGAATGATCTAACAGCGTATTTAAGAAAGCAAATTATGTCTAACACTGAGACATATTATTATTGCAATACAACAATGCACAGTTTAACATCTAATTGTGTAAAATAGTTAGTGTGCACTATATTTTGTTTGCACAGGTTACTGCACACTGCGACTACAACAAAAGCCTACGTTTAGTACTCACCAGACGTGTAACAAATGCTACTTATATAACATATGGCTTTAACATTCAATCAATGCAAACGTTAAAATATTTTGTAAATATACAATGCATGAATATCTTGTAACACAAATTTGGACTAGCTTATACATATCACAATGACAAAATAATTATATGACATAGTATCGTATAAAGCACAGAATTTTCTTCCTTCAACACAGATCTATCACCGATTAAGTGGTCTATTTTCCCCTCGGGGTGCTCAAAGAAGTCTGCCACATCCAAGTGGGTGATGTCAAAATTGACGTCAGAGACAAAATTGGTTTCAGGGCCTTTACTCTTTAGAGATGCTTGATAAAGCTTAACCAAATGTCTTGGTACACGACAAATTTTCGCCCAGTGCCCTTTTCCACCGCAATGATAATATATAGTTTATGAACTATTTGCTTTTGGATTCTCATCGCATCGTGCTTGTGGCAGAGTGACCAACTTCAGGTTGTCATATCTCTCCTTTAAGTCATTCCACAAGATAGGTGGATCTTTGACTGTGATATATTCAATTTCCAAACCTTCATCAAGGTGATGGCGCAAGAGAATCAAGGCCTTAGCACAGTTTCAAACCTTCGTCAAGGTGATGGTGCAAGAAAATCAAGGCCTTAGCATAGTCTTGGGTGGATGCATTATTTCTGTCTTTAATGGCGTCTCCAGGACCCATTGCATCTAAATGGATTTCAGCATCCAACACCCATGTCATATAGTTCTTGCCCGAAATTTCAAGGGCAACGAACTTTCCTTTTATAATGTCAGATATGAAACAAAATTACATCAAGAGCGTGTTCATACTTACGGGCTCTATTACAATTATCACATTCACTTCAGGGAATGGATCATAATCATCTGTATGTGCTATACACAATCTCATGTCAAATATTACTTTCATAAAGTGAAAGATTATTTTGAGAATCCTTATTGTTCTCATTACCACAATAATGACGATTATAATTTTGTCTATTGCCACGTCCACATCCATTGATACCTTCACGGTAATAATTTTGTCTTCTTTCAGACTTATCACATACTGCTACCACATTCTCTAAAGGGAATGGAGCAAATTCAATTGGACGGATTTTTAATTCTTTGCCCACAATCATACATGAATTTGATCATGGCAAGGCATAGAAATTTTACCACTTCATGTGAGTGTAATTTCTTACGAACTCCATTAGAGTTATAATCAAACTTTGTTGTCTTTGTTTGTATATAAAATCAAATCGTAGAATTTCAAGAATTTGAAAGGGAAAAGTAAATTACTTACCTTTAAGGTATACCAATAAATATTGTGATATCAAATATACCTCTTGTGTAAATTCCTTTCTTTCTCTCACGTTTTTCTCTTTCTGTTTCTGTTTCTTTCTTCTTTGTTTTTCTTTCTTTCGTTTTTTTTTCTCGTTTCTTTTCCTTCTTTCTTCATTCTTTCTTTTTCCTTTTTGTCCGTATAGAAATTCTGGAAGAAGGAAGAAATCAAATTCAATTGGTTAGAGACTCGTGCTGATAACGTGTTATGAAATAATATAAGAACAAGAACAATAATACAAGAACAAGAACAATAGAGAGAAAAGTAGAGAGAGGAGTATTCTTATTGATACTTTGGGATGGTTTACAATAGAATAGAACCCGTATATTTATAGGTAGGTGGTGACTTAGCCACCAAGTAATAAACCCTAGAATCTCTCTAAATATAGACATTCACCTTAAATAGAGTTCTATTTATAACATTTTTGATATTATTGTATTTTTGTGTACCTTTGTGCTAAAATGCTATCTGTTTACCGCTTTAATATTGTTGAATTGTATAGTCGTCTCCTTACGCCACCCCTAGGAGTCTTCTGAAAATGGTGCATACGTTCGCGTAGCTCGCTTTTTTATAAAAATTATACCAAATAGAGCGAGGTTGCGCAGGGAACAAGGCCGGGCAAACTTTAGTGCTCCCGCTACATCGCCCCCTCGCCGACCCTAGTTGTCCGCTCGGGTGCCCCATGTCTACATCAAAACCAGAGGATTTAAAACTAGAAAAATGCAGCTTCATACCGGATCCCTAGTAGGAACATTTGTTTGCATCACGTGCATTTGACTTAGGGACTCAACACTGGGGTTGAGTCCGTCAAGGACATGTATACCCCAAAATTAAATAAATAAATAAAAGACCCTCTTGATTCATCTTATGTGCTATATGTTGCATTTATTAATGGGTGAAAGGGCCATTTGGCGGACCAATAATAGCTATGGGTAAATGAAAAAAGGAAAAGAGAGGGTGAAGTGTAAAAATAAAACAAGTATGGTCTAGTTATGTTTTTGTTACATTTTTATTTTAAAAAAGGGATAAAAAATATATGAAAAGTTTTAAAAAACGATTTTGCGCGTTTTCATCATTTTCCAAGAATAAAAACAAAGGAAAAAAGAAAATTCAAAAAGAGTTTACGTGTTTCATCATTTTTCAAAAAAAGAAAAACAAAAGAAAATGGTTTCTCTAAAAATTAGCTGTTTTTTTATTCTTTCCCGTATCCAATTTGCCCGAACTACACAAACCTGATTCTCATCTTTCGGGGCGTGATATGTAGGCAACCCACATACGGTCTAATACTCTTAGTAAAGCATAGGTCGTTGGATTTTCGGACTCTCAACCAAATTTTGCACTTCTAGCTACCTTTCGGCTAAGTAAGTCATTTTACAAATATTATCGTAACCATTTCTTGCATGTGTCTAATAGGGAATGTTATTGTTTCACGTAGTGTTTGTTTACATTTTCTTATACAGGTGTGGATTTAACTATCATAGTTTGAGCATAACAGATACCCTAGGATTACTGTATTCAAAAGGTGCTCGAGGAACCATTTTGAGTTTTTGAATCAATTTTCCATGTTTTATTTTTGGTCCTGTATAGTATTATCCAGTCTTTTAGGTGATGTTAGAGTTTGTAATAGTCTAGCTATGTTTTGTCGAGTCTTGTGTTATTGTATTTTTTATTTTGTATTTGGAAATGTGTTACAACTCAAAAATCCAAAAAAAAAAAAGAATTTTGCATTTTATATTTCTTTTAGAGTCTTTAGAATATTAATTCTAGGAATTAAAAAAAATTATTTGAGGAGGTTTTTCCTTAGGAAATGAATATTTAGGATGTTAAAGTAAAAATTATTTTTATATTTCATATTAGTACATTAAGGCAAAAAAAAAAAAATCGAAAAAAGAAGACAATGTTCTTTTAGTACTTCTTAAAGAGTTTTCTTTTAAGATATGAATTCCAAAAATAAAAAAAGGACTATATTTTTTAGTTTCTTCTTTGGAAAATTAGGGAAAAATGAAAAACAATTTTTATTCATTATTTCATTAGAAATTTGGGATATTGCACATAGTTAAAAAAAAAAGACAACATACTTCATCTTAGGTTTATTTTCAGAGTTTCTCTTTTAGGCAATAAAAATTACATCAACAACTAGTACACAGTATAGTCCCACAAAGTGGTGTCTGGGGAGGGTAATATGTAGACGGGTCTTACCCCTACCCGAAATGGCAGAGAGGCTGTTTCCAATCGTTCGGCAATCAAAATTGAAATCCGAAAATATCTTTCATTGCTTGTTTATCCTTTAGATTTTATTCCTAAAAAAAATTCGAAGAATGTTCTTCTATTGTAAAGTCTTTTCCTTAATAAGTTACCACAGAGTGTTTGTTTCAAAAATAAAAGAACTCAAATATATTTGCTCGTTGAGCTTGAGTTTAGAGTATGTTATAGATCGATAAGTCTAGAAAATTCAGAAAAAATGGTATTTTTTCTTTTATCAGAGTAGTCGTTAAGGTAAAATAAATAAATAAATATCAGTTTATTTACTTTATTCTCGATCTTCCAGAACTACGCAAAGATTTGATTCATACGGGGTCATAATACGTAGGAAACTTACATAGGGTTCGATCGAATCATGTTTTATTTATTAAAAGGAAAAAGAAAAGAAAAAAGAAGAAAAAAAAAAGAAAAAATATGAAAAAAAAGGAAAAGAAAAAGGGGGTGAAATCATAGGATGTGAGAAATGAGAGGAAAGAAGAGAGCGATAATCAGAAGGGAAAAGAGGAGGGTAAATGACCAAGAAAGTTCTAGAAAAGCAAAAAAAAAAGAGAGGTTGAAAAAAAAAACAAATTGGGATTATGCCATAAGATCTTCATATCCTCGAAGTCATATTAGAACTGGTAATTGTGTCTAGGTGCATTGCATAAAGTAAAATGATCTTATGTTAAATGCCCTAACACTAACGTGATGGCTTCATTTTATTATACTCATAGCAGAAGGTGGTTGGTTAGTGGCTTTAAAGTGGTACCTCCTTTTACAACATAAAGTCAAAAGGCAATGGCAGACAACAATAAAACTGCGTTAGTCGATATTGGGGCCCGAAAAATGTTAGTTGACTGGGACAATGGGTTAGTTGAAGAGTTAAAAATGTTAAGACAACATGGCAGAAATGTATAAGCCTTGGATGACTGGAAATGCACCACCCCCACCGCCACCTAGCTTCCCATACGCTACCCCCATCAAAATTCCGTTCATGAATCCAAATGATCCTCCATACTCTCAAGACACACCTTCTAATTACAGTTTTTCCAACCATCCTAGTAGCTCCGTCACTCATCCTACATATATATTTTTGTAAAAGCGCCCTCCTGTCACATCTATTCTCCCAAACAATGAGTACCTACTCGAAGCATATGATATCCAATACTGCCCCTCAGAGATAGCCCACAAGGTTTCATACTCACACCAGCAAGGCCCGCGGGACGAGCCTCATGTAGAAACTGAATGGTGTGATGGAATACCCCGGAGGCTGGCAGGCATAAGACAGTCCTTGAAGAACAAACAAGGAAGGAAAGGCCAGGGTAGCTTGGCTTACAAAGAACTTTCGGCGTCCCCTAACGTTCGCTCGCCCGCAAGGTTCTAAGATGGAATCAAGTAAGGCAAAATCATGAGTTGTTCGAGAGACGTTCAGAACATCCAAGTAAGTTTTGGCGAGAGAAAGGTAAATAGAAAAGATGATCCGACTTACTTTCCCGATCAACATTTCCAACTTCGACATCGTACTCATCATTGTCGTACATCACTTTCCCTATACCCGGCCCCGCAGAATGCCTGTCCACCCCACGAGCATACTGAAAACCTCTTGGATCAGGTCTGTGGCCCATGCAATCATGTAAGAATGAGAGGGTGCTGAAAAAGAAAAAGCTTTAACCCCTATTGGAGTATCATATGGCAGTTTGTTCTAAAGGTTGAACCAAATTGGATATGTTGAAGCTGATTCAGACAAAAATGCCAGCCCCTCTGTTAAAGAAGTTTGATGTTTCGCAAAGGTGCACATATTGCTCAGAAGCCCCGGGGCATGGCACAGAGAAGTGTTAGAGTCTAAAGAAAGCAATTCTGAAGCATATTGATCCTGCTCACATTGTCGTACAAAATCCTAATGCAGCAGACACTAGCAAAAGTCCATCGCATGTGCATGATGAGATGCACATGTTGATGTGTGATAATTCTTCTGGGAGCTTCAGACGCACACATGCTGCAGAGTTTTCTGCATCGTCAAAGGTTGATCTTAAGAACGAGCCAGCTAGAGGGACCCAAAAGCAATCTGTTATGAACAATATGATGATGACTTGTGAAGTTCCTAGTATCATTGATGCGGAACCCAATAGATAATATGTCGTGCTTCGTAAATTGAAAGACGCTCCATTTCTTGTTCAGCCAAATAGGAGTTTTCGTGGTTTATTTTGTTGTCATTTCTGTTGTCCGGGTTCTTTTAAGCATTGTAATCCGGATATTGTCTTGTGATTCAAACCCTTCTATCCTTTAATTTTTGATACTTTCGTTTTTCGTAGTAACTCGTTTAGCTTCGTCTAGGTTTGTTCCAGGGTTGTAACCCCAGTCTATTTTACTTATTTTGTTGTCGAAACTCTTTAACCATCTATCTAATGCAATTTTTTTTATTCAATTATTTCTAGTCATTTGGTTTAGTTTTCTTTTCTTTTTACAATTTTTTTCCCTGCTGGCTCTATTTATGTGACATACATGCGTAATTCTCAACTTGGCCTTAAAATGTTAGTTCAGTCATGAAGCAATGAAACTTAGTTCAGTCATGAAGCAATGAACAATGGGAAGATGACGGCGGTACTTGAGGAAAATAAGAATAGATTTGGACCTTTTTGAGATGTTTTGAAGCCCAGACTATGTGAAATATGGGCAGATAGAACATGAAAAATCCTAAAAGCAAGTTTACCAAACTAGCAGGGACCACTTGTTGTAACTATAGTGCTATCCAATAGTGAATTATATTTGACAAATGTGGAAGAAAAATATGTAAAAATGGCTATCAATTCTTATATTGTCAAGAGATACTATGTATGATTCCTTTGTTTGATGATGCTTGCTTGTCTTGGCATATTTTGATGATTGGAATAACGAATGCATTTTCGTCTGCTATCTAAACACTTTATCCTTTGCTAACCCTTTTGAGCTTTAATTATTTTCTTTTATACTCCCTGTTCAGAATCAGTAACAAAAGTCGAAAGGCAAGTGTGAGAAGGCAGTGAATGGAAAGGAAAGGGAAAAATGAAAAGAATGAAAAAAAAGGAAAAGAAAAGCAAAGGAAAAAAAAAGAGAAGAAAAGAGGAAAGAGAAAAGAGGAAAGGAAAAAAGAAGGAAAAGAAAACAAATAAAAAAAAGGAAAAAGTCAAAAACAAGGAAATGGCATGAACAACGTTAGACCTGATTCCTTTTAAGGATACGTACGCAGCCTCATGGTTCAGTCTCATCAAATTAAAATTCCAAAAGTCCGCAAGCAAGAAACTATGGTAGAAATAGTGGTTGTCGTAAGAAATCTTATTCCGAAAGTTGTCGTTCTAATCCCATTTGAATTATTTTGAGCCTTTGATTCCCTTTCACTCTAACCATATCCCAAAAGCTCAGGTTATGATCCAAAGAAAGACCTTCTGATCAGTCTTCAAGATATGCCAAGTTGAGCAAGTAGACATGGGCAACACTCTGGTCCAAGCAGAAAAGATAAAAATGAGAGAGTCTAATTGGTGAAAACCCTCACGGGCACCATAAGGAAACGAGAGCTGAGAGAAAGAAAAAATGAAAAAATAGAGTCTTATTTGCGAAAACCCTCATGGGCACCTTGAGGTGACCGTAAGTTGAGAGAAAAGAACAAAATGAGAGAGGCTTGATGGTGAAAAGCCTTTGGGCGCTACAAGGCGAATAAGGATTGTGAAATAGATTAGATAATCGGAGCATTGAAGCCCAGCTTCACGGTCTGGGGGAGTATGGCAAGAGTTGAAAATCAGATTTGGTTAACAGAACCGGCTGCAGGTGCATGTCATTGTTATTAGAGTTGGTACCCGGATTTTATATGTTTCTACCTTTTAGTTTTTTACGAGTCATATCCTTTCGTCCTCCTTTAATCTATTCCTTTTGTCTTGTTTATTCCCTCTTATTGAGTCTGTTGGGTAGAAAAAAAGTGAGAAATAACTTCAAAATCTTCCACCAGTTTCCCAATTGCACAAAACGAGACTTGTTTGTCAAATCAAAGCAGCATAAGTCAGGAAAGAACAACGGGCACACTGAGCTGGTAACAATCGACATGCTTTGGGATATTTTTGAAAAACAAAGGCTCGGTATCTATCAAATTATGGGCAATGAAGCAAAATCAGGGCTAGGGTGAAAGGTGTTTTATGTTACGAGAAGGGTGGTAACCTAGTGATAAGCAGGATCTTCCAAGGATAAATCAAAGTTATCATGACTAGAGATGGAAAAGTAGACCTTAAGGCTAGAGCCAGTGATTTGGGTCAAGAAAGAACATCATACGCAGTGTGGTTGATAACAATTAATATGCTTTTGGGATCAGGTGAAACACAAGGATTTGGCAGATGTCGGTTCCTGCAATAGGCAGAAGGTATTTGGTTCGAATGAGAACAGTTATTTTCTGGGTTAAGGTTTACAAAGGAAGCAGTTAGCCAAGCAAGAAGCAGGGTCTTTGAATGATAATGAATTATCATGACAAGCGAAGGAGCAACAGACTTCAAGGTCAAGGCCAATGGTTTAAGTCACTAAAGAAAAACATACACAGGGAGTTGGGGACAATGGACATCCTTTGGGAGTCATGTGAGACACAAAGGTTGGATAGATGTCAGTTCATAAGCTATGCAACAAATAGAGGATGTTGGATCTGAATGAAGAAGAGGCACTTTCTGCGATAGGGTGACAGAGAAATTGGTTAGCCAATAAGCAAGCAACGTCTTGCTGGGTTAAATCAAAGTTACATTGTCAAGTGAAGGAGAACAACACAAAGATAGGGAGGCAGAGTAAAGCCATAAGGGCTCAGGGGTCAGACGAGCATATCACAATGACCGGGTAATCTTAGAAAGGATGCAAGGATTATTGTGAAAGAGTCAGAAGTGCAACACAAAGACGGGAAAGGCCACAAATGTTAGCCAAACATAGTAAACTGACTCGAGAGGCAAGAATTCTAGCAAGAGGGTCGAAAATGCTACACAAAAGATGGGGAGCACGGTAAATCCACAAGGGTCAGAGGGTCAGCCGAGCATAATACATTGACCTGATTATCTCAGGAAAGATGTAAGTGTTCTGGCGAAAGGGTCGAAAATGCAACACAAAGATGGGGAGCAGAGTAAAGCCTAAATGAGGACGCCCACTGGGGAGGGAAAACACATGACAGGTATAATCAAAACCTCAGAGCCCATCTAAAAACGGGACCCAATTAAAGGTCAAAAAAGAACAAAGTTCGACATATATATTCTCTCCAGCAAGGGTATATCGGGACAAAACTTTAATTAGCAAACCCTAGCAGAGACAACACAGAGTTAAAAGGGGAATGTAAGTTGAAATTTTCAAGACACTCCTGGAAATGGGACTTAGTTTAAAACTCAAATAGGCACAGGCACTATGGGCAGGCCCGAACACTTACCCTAGTAACAGCCGACGGAACTTTCCTCGACAATTATTCACGGCAGAAACAATATGAAGTTAGAATTGGCATTAAATCTAGAACCCTCAAGACCCTCTTAGAAAATCAGACTTATCTAAAAAACACAAGTACACGTGGATAGAAAAGGGCATAAAATAAATTGCATGATGAAATAGAATTAAGTTAAGAGTTGTCAGGACCCTCCTGAAAAACGGGACTTAGCCTAAAACACAAAAAATCACGGGCAACATTGGCAGCCACAAATATTTCCCCAACAAGAGTCGTCAGCACTCGTTTGAATAGAGCGATATAGCTCTAAATACTAATCCCCAGCAGACACATCTGGATATCTAATTAAGAGTTGTCACAACCTTTTCAGATAATAGGAAGTACCTTCAATCACTGGTCCCCTATAACATAACTCGATAATGAAACATAGTGAAAAATAGTACCTTTTGAGAACTCAACCTAATTTTAAAGTCCTTGTGGGATTTGATTAACACTAGGAAATGCATCCAACATCAAATTGGGGCAGGAAAAATTTCTCTTGTTTTGTTGGTTTTGCTGTGGTCAACTACAAATGCAGCAGTCTCGGCGAATATTTTTCAAGATGCAACTTTTGGTAATTGGGCGCCCACCTGTAGAACAAGGTAATACTTTTCAAGTTGCAAGTTTGGAAATCAGGTGCCCACCTGTAGAACAAGGGAATATTTTTCTAGCTGCAAGTTTTGGTAATAAGGCTCCAAACCTGTAGAACAAGGGAATATGTTTCAAGTTTCAACTTTGGCAATCAGGCGCCCACCTGAACAACAAGGAAATATTCTTCAAGATACAAGTTTTGGTAATCAAGAGACCACCTGTAGAACAAGGTAATATTTTTTAAATTTCAAGCCTTGGCAATCAGGCGACCACCTATAGAACAATGGAATACTTTTCAAGTTTCAGGCTTTGGCAATCAGGCACCCACCTATAGAACAAGGAAATATTTTTCACGATTCAAGTTCTGGTAATCAGGCGCCTACTTATAGAATAAGGAAATATTTTTCAAAATTCAAGTTTTGATAATTAGTCGTCTACCTGTAGAACAAGGGAATCTTTTTTAATATGAAAGTTTTTGTAATCAAGCGTCCGCCTGTAGAGCAAGGGAGCATTATTCAACTCGCGAGTTTGGTTATCAGGCGGCCACTTGGAAAACAAGGGAATACATTTCAAATTTAATGTTTTGGTAATCATGCACCCACGTGCATAACAAGGGAATAAATTTTAACTTTCAAGTTTAGGTAATCAGGCGCCCACCTGCAAAATAATGGAATGTATCTCAAGTTTCAAGTTTCGGTAATCAGGTGCCTACCTCGAAAACGAGTGAATACATTTCAAATTTAAAGTTTTTTTAATCAGGCGCCCACCTGTAGAACAAGGGAATATATTTCAAATTTTAAGGTTTGTCAATTAGGCGCCCATGAGAGATGTAACTGTGCTATCCAAAAAAGGCGACCACAAAGAATAGCCAAGAAAGCAAACCTGTATCCCGCTCAATGGAGAAGAGAAATCGATCAAAGTAGAGCTGTCAAACAGTAGCATATCGCCACAAATGTTAGAAGATGGCGGAATCATCCGCACGAGAAGCCTGAAGTTGTTCCACAAAACTAGATGTCGCAGCTAGAACCCTCTCTTTATCCCCTAAATGAGTGTTAAGGCATACCCGCAGCTCAACAAGTTTATGGTTGGCGGCACCAACCTCGCCACAGAGTTGTTACAGCTCATTCACTTTATACTTCAACCAGAATAGCATCACTTCAAATGACTGGAAAAGGTAGAAAAGACGATGTGAATGAAATACGAGCCAACAATGCTAAATATGTGTCTCTTCAAGAGAACCTCGCGAGCATGGCTTTGGTCCACCATGAACCTTAAAGAAGCGAGTTGGCTTTCCTTTATTGCAGATAGAAGATGAAGGGACCTCACCCTTTCCCGAGCTTTCTATAGGTATGTCTCACGATAAAGCACCTTTACTTTGAGACTGTCGAAAGCCTGAAAAGAAGCCAGGCACATGATGAAAAGGGAAAGATATATCGGGTTGGAGCATCTTATTACGAGCAAAAACTCACTACAAGACCAGTACAATGAGCCTTATCAAGGGCTGAAGCTATGTCCAATAAAAGATCAGTCCCAAAAGCTTGTTGGCGATCCAATCATTTCCTCTCAGCTGTTGTGGAGAAGGTTCCTCACTGCAGGCCTACGCACACCATGAAACATCTTTCCTTTTGCCACTACTCTTCGACTCATTAACCGATGATCTCGCCTCAAGTAAACTCCCGATGCAAGCAGTAGGAAAACTGAGTATATTTGCTAAGGAAAGGCCACCCCTAAAATCTCAAAAGCGTTGATCCGCTCGACTTATAGGCTACGAACCTTCTGAGGTGCTCAAAATATCGCTGACTATGACATGAAATTGAGGTTCTTTTAGAACCGATGATGGGTTAGGAAAAATAGTCAATAGGACCATAACAAGGTGAAACAAAGCCTACAAAAAGCTTCCGAGCCTTACATCAAATTTCGTAAGTGCCATTGTCTCTAGCTAACAAAAGCCTTGTGCCTCACACCGAATGATCTCTACATCCATCAGTCTAAAATTGAAAAACTAAGGATTAAAGAGAGCACGAATCGTAACCAGATATGGAGACCAAATTAGAAATAGTTAAATTAGGCAAAGTGTATGGGCCTCATATCAAAAACTCTCTACGACCAAACATCGTAACTGCCATTGCTGCTAGCGAAGCAAGCCTCGGGGACTCATATCAAAAGGCCTCTATGACCAAATAACATAAGTGCCATAGTCGCAGGCTTAGCAAGCCTCCGGACCACATAGTGATAGGTCTCAATGACCAAATACAGAAAGGCCACAACCACTAGTCCATATCTCTAATGAGATTTAAGGGTCAATTACAACCCGAGTCACAACACGACTTGGAGACTAAACCTGAAAAATCGCCAAACGCGCAAGGACGGGAAATGAAAAACACTATCGCCAGCCGGAGCCCCCAAAAGGATTAAAGACCGATTATATCTGGAATTGCGACACAATATTGAAACAGGATCCGAGGATTGACGCAAGTATAGAGGCACGATGCAAAGACTATTATCTCATGCTCAAATAAGCAGTGCTCGAGGATATATCAATTTCGAGTCGGGTTGTTGGCACAAAGACTAGTTCGTAAAAATTTGCAAAACGCCTGAAAGCATGATAAAGTACCACCGTCACCAATCGAGGAAATGTGGAAGCTCAGAGTCGATTACATCTTGAGTTACAACACGATTGTGGAACCGGATCAAAAAATAAATGAGAAAAAAGCAAGAGCATGAAGGCGCAAAACCACCACGGCAACTCTCGGCAGGGATCACATCAACCAGCCCGGAATGGGCTGCAAAGCTACGCTATAGATTCAAAGCACTCACCGATAAAGGAAATAAATTCACAAGATTTTTCTCTTTCTACATACACCAAAATGAAAACTACATATACATGTAAGAAAAATAACGAAAGAACAACATAAATTAAGCATACAAATCCTCGGGCGGCCCGTTATCAATGACGTGCCCTCTCTACAAAGATCTGTCGTGACTTATAACGCCGCTTGAGCTACCTTCCAATACGATCTCAATGGTTAATCTTTGAGGGTCAGGAAAAGCACAACTTAGAGCTCGAGGTAAAGCTGGGATAACCACTCCGAAGGACTTTTTTACGCAGAAATCTTCAGTGGCAACTTCTCTCCCATGTAAAGATAAAAGTGCCTCGGCCTCAGCTCTGATCCCAAGTAGCCCAGCCACCATCCAAAAACGGAGATTCTTATGGTTGAAACTATCGTCCTTCTCATCTAGAAATTAGCACTCAACCAAGGAAACGCTCCTTCTAAGGTTGTCCCACTGAGAAGTCACCTCATCCATGTGGCGGCTGAAATTGAGGATCTCAGCATCCTTGGCCCAAAGCTCTTTTTTAGTGAAAAAGTTTCCCTCTCACACTGCATAAGTTGAAGTTCAAAGACTTAAAAGAAATAGACTCATGCATAGGACCAAGAAAGTATTAGGGTCGAAGAATGATTAACAAAGGGGGAAAATTTAGGACGCCCAGGCCATGGGGACCACCAATGTGGGAATGGCCCATGAAGGGGATGACAATTTCCGTGGTTGCTTTACGAAAGTAGAAGATACTTTCGACCTGGGTGATGCATCGACTCTTGTCGTTGAGGCTCAATAACTTCTGAGCAGTGTATGCCTCAACTCCTTTCATCAATATTATGCTTGAATTTATTTCTTTTTGCGTTATTTCCTTTCCTTCTTCTACGTCTATGACACATCATCATGAGGCAATTTCTAAATCTCGAGCAAAGTTGAGCAGGTGCGAGGCCGATATTAAAAAGCTCACGAATGAGAGAAATGCCCTCAAACTTCTCAGTGGGCAAAACGAAAAGGAGGTCAAGGGCATCCGATTCGAATTGGCCGGAACACATAAATTGCAGACCGATCTATTTGAGGAGGGATTATAGTTTTTTTAGAAGCTCAATGTATCAAATTTGGAGGTATGACTAATACTTTGATCATGTAAATACAATAGAAGGACAAAATGATCGAACAGCTTTGTGAGTAGCTCAACATGATGAAGATAGATACTTTGGGGTAGAAACGAAAAATGGACCGCCTATTCTTGGAGAAAGATTCTGCTTAATCCCAAGAGTGACCGGATGTACGAACACTCAAAAGCATGATGGAGGAAAGGTTAGACCAAGCAAAAAAAATTGAGCAGCTCAAGGCATGGTTGGTCGCTGAACTTGCAATGGCCTCATATAAGGAAGAAAAAGTAAAGACTATCGCGGACATGATGGTGTTCATCTGTTGAGCTGATGTCGAAGCTTCTCAAGCTTGATCAAAGGATGTTTCTTAAATGGCTCATACTCGATCGTCCTGCGTTTCCGAGCATGCCATGTATCACTCTCAAAGAGAGGCTCTTAATAGGATTATTGCTTGTAGATTTAACCTTGATGTTGATATCAAGAATGCAAAACTACTCGAGGCCAAAGCCAAAGCGTTGATCTCTTCTAATAAGGATGATTCCGGGAGCGCGAGTGAATTTGAGAATTGAGGGGATTCCGATGACAAAGATTTAGCTCATGAGGAAAATTAGGCACTAAGATTTTTCCTGTTTCGAATTTTTTGTGTGGAATCCTGACCGATCTATGCAAATATTTCCGTATATATAAAATATCTATTTTCTATTTGATTTATTTTTATTTCAAACTTCTACCTCTTAAAAATATTGTTTTGACTGTATTCTTAAAATATTCATATGTATGAGACATTAGCAATTTGATGGATGTCGGACAAGTGTAGTATTTAGAATCGAGCAATTATTTTTTCGAACACAAAGTAGGGTGACGCTTAATTTTTGTTAGTTTATGCGCTTAACGCTAGAGGGGGGTGAATAGCGTTATAATAAAATTAACGACAAACTTTGCGGAATTTAAAACTTGTAGGAAAAATAAGTGCGGAAATTAAATGCAATAAAGAACAAACGCACCGATGTTATCCTGGTTCACCACAACCCGTGGCTAGTCCAGTCCCCGAGAGACTCTCTCGAGATTTCCACTAACACTGTTAAGCTTATGGGTGCTCACAAACTGAGGACACAAGCCTCAACAACCTTTGCTCGAAGATACAACACTCCAAGACTTCAACCAAAGGAAACACAAGTTCCTTCTTACAATACATGGGACAAACACTTCCCTTCAAGTGTATCAAACACTTAGCACTCACTTAAACAAGACTCTCTTAATAGAGTAGATATGAGTAAATAGATACGCTCAAGAACGCAACAACTTTCGTCAAGAATTTTGGCTCTCAAAAACTTATGAAATGGATAGAAAATAATGAATGCAAGCTTTAGCAATATAATGATCAGTTGTAGTAAGTTGTTGTACTTAGAAGACTGATTTTGAGGTGTATTTATAGTGTCAAAAACCTTCACAACTGTTGCCTAATTGCCAATTAAGAATTGCTGATTTTAAGCTAAGATAATTGATTATCTGATTTGCATAATCGATTATTTTTCAATCATCCTCAAAATAATCGATTATCCAAATCGCATAATCGATTACCTGACAACATTCAAAAAATCAATTTCGGATTTTTACTTAACATAATCGATTATCTAAATCACATATTCGATTACCTGACAACGTTCAAAAAATCATTTCCGGATTTTACTTAAAATAATCGATTATCAAAATCACATAATCGATTACCTGACAATGTTCAAAAAATCACTTCCGGATTTTACTTAAAATAATCGATTATCACAATCCCATAATCGATTACCTGACAGCAGTTAAAAAAATCTTTGGCAACGGTAATTAACATAATCGATTGTTCTATATGCATAATCGATTATCTTCTATATTTTGAAAACTTCAGACTACACTGTTTTAACATAATCGATTGTCATAAGTACATAATCGATTATTTTAAGTCTTGTAAAATTTAATAGACACTGCCTCAACATAATCGATTATCATAAGTACATAATCGATTATTTTATAAAATTGAAAAATCTGGTGTACACTGCCTTTAACATAATCGATTATCATAAGTACATAATCGATTATCTTGCAGTTTTGAATGTACATTGATTTAATATAATCAATTATCATAAAGTACATAATCGATTATCTTCGTCCAGATTTGAGAGGCATACTTAAAAATCATTTTGGCTAAAATAACATGTTTGAAAATCATTTTGCTTTAAACTAAATATGCATGATTTGACAAAAATGATTTAATGTTTGAAAATCATTTTGCTCTAAATTAAATATTCATGATTTGATAAAAAGTGATTTTACGAGAGAAGCCAAGTCTTGAGTTAAGTGTCGGATCAAGATCACAATTATAGAACAACTCATATATAACTTTAATTCAGCTTAATCTTGATCTTTGTCCATCTTGTGCTTGAGCTTCATTATATGAAAATTGTTCGCTTGTGCTTGGACCTCGTCATATGTTAATTGCGCGTCGTTTGTCATTTATCAAAACCTGCACATATGAATACACGATTAGTTTAATACTTTGAGAACGTGATTCAACAATTTCCCCCTTTTTGATAATGGCAAACTAATATCGGGATATGCATGTTAGCTAATTCATAATGACGATCCAAGACAAGTATATATAGGCATGCAATTAGTTCCCCCTCAATATATGAATTCCCCTTCAAATTGTGCCAATAAAGTGCATAGCCTTTAATCTTCCCCCTTTTGACATTAGCAAAAAAATGGGGCAAAGAATTTGTTTAAAAAAAACTGCAATAATGTCAACATAATCGATTATTGATACTGGATAATCGATTATCAGGTACTTAAAAGAAAATCGATTGTTTGCAATGAAGGGTCAATTTTTACTTATACAGAGAAACAATTGCATGAAGGAAACAAGAAAAAAAAATTATTCATCATTATCCGGCTCGGCATCCGGTACATTTTCCCTAGGAAAAATTTGGGCATATGGATAATTGACATAATCAAAGTATCCATGAATTCCATAGGAGAGACGATTGACATTCATGTCGATGCGACTTATTTGCTCGGAAATAGATTGGAGAGTTACATCGGACGGGGCCGGAGGACGACGTCGTTGAGTTGGAGGAGGAGGAGGATGCTCACCAATGTTTGGGAAGTGAAGTTTCTTGTATTTCCCAATGCTTCGTCGCCTTTTTTGATAGGACCGACGGAGGTGTCGACGCCGGATGCAACAAGAAGGCTCATAACAACAAAAGCATAGGGGAGAGGCTTATCTTCCCCAACTGCATCAAACATATGAGTCATGACGAACTTGCACCAATTGATGCGAGCTCCGGTAATGATGGCATGCATGAGTTTTGAATCCTCATGAGAAATAGTTGTGTGATTGAAGTTCCGCGGTTTTAGAACGCGGGTGATGATATAGAAAATCAACCGGTATTCTGGGAGCATGTTTGTGATGGTGGGACGACGATGATCCGGAGTTGGAGAAAATTCACCAATGCCGATTTGACGAAAAAGAATTTGTTCGTCAAAGAGAGCGCCTTCTTCCCTAGTATAATGAATAATGTCTTACCCATTGCGCGGAAGTTTAGAGATAGCTTGAAAATTACCCTCAGAAATGGGAATTTGAATTCCATTGACGGTTGAGAAGAGTTCACCGTCGTCGTCCTTCTTTAGATTCGAATAGAAGGCTTGAATTAAGGATGGGTGAATGTAAGGGATGTGAAGATATAGGAATTCCAAAAGTCGGCTTTGAGTAAGCATGTTTGCTGTGGAAGGGGGGTTTCGAGTTAGGAACCGCTCAGTGGAAAATCGAGGAGGGAGGATTTCCCGATTTTCAAACTTTTCTATGAAGCGCAAAAGTTCCTCTTCCCTATTGAAACGTAAATAGGAGCCGTCGTTGAAACAATAGGGTAGTGGCCGATTGGCGGAAGAGGATGCACCATTTTTACCGGCACGAGCACGTTTGGAATTTCTGCCCGACATATTTAATAAGTAGAAGAGAGTCTTTAGCAAGAAATTTGAGAGATTTTAGAGAGTTTGAGAGATAGGATTGATGTTTGAGTGATGAAATTTGAGATAGATAGTCCCTATTTATAAAGAGAGAAGTGGTAAGTATGGAGTAGCAAGAATTCTGCAGAAATTGAAAGCAAAAACGGTCAGAAAACGGTAACATTTTGATGCATTTACTAAGGATAATCGATTATTGAATTATGGTAATCGATTATTCTGACACAGAAAAACGGTAACAATTTCTGACGCTGGAAATAATCAATTGTGCCTTTGAAATATCGATTATTTTAGGATGTTCAACACTGGATGGCCGAGACAGAAATCGATTTCAACACAACTTTGATTATTGCTATAGTTAATACAAATATATCAACAAAATCGATTGTATAAACATAAGTAATCGATTAGTGATACTTGCTAATCGATTTTCCGGCTCAGTAAGCATAAAACATAATGAACTAATAGTTGATTATTGGCTATAGAGAAATCGATTATTCTACACCATCGTCTTATAATTCCCCCTGCCTTTAGGGTGATACCTGCAAAGAGAAGTTAGGCGCCTCCGACACTTAAGATAGTAATTGAAAAAGAATTGTAGTGCGTGATTTAATGATGAGTCAAGAATTCCGAGTTTACTATAAAGTCGGAGAAGGACTCTTTCTCTAAAGACCTTGAGAAGGTGTCGGCCAATTTAGAACGTGATCTCTTAAGTTGTGTGTTCTGAGATGTTCTTAAGAGAGTTTCGATTACTTACCTTTTGTCCAATGTCGCCAATTACCTGGTCGAGTGGATGATCTTTGATTGTCCTCCATGCGTTGGGCAATTTGGTTTCTTCTTCCAATAGTGGAGCTTCCTCCGATAATTGCTCCAAAATTTCATCTTGATTTTCATTTGAATTTTCCTCATATACTTTGACTTGAGGGATTATATTATTTAGTGTACCTGCAAGATCAAAACCAGAATCCTTTCTCGCCAAGCGAGCATTATTTTCTGAAAACACAATATGAGGGGATTCCTCCACAGTTCCGGTTCTATTATTGAATACCCTATATGCTTTGCTACGTGAGGAATAACCAATAAAAATTCCTTCATCGGATTTGGCATCAAATTTTCCCAATTGATCTTTTCCATTGTTATGAATAAAGCATTTACAACCGAATACTTTAAAATGGGAGATATTTGGTTTCCTTCCCTTGTAGAGTTCATAAGGGGTTTTCATGAGTATTGGCCTTATGGTTACTCTATTCAAAACGTAGCATGCGGTACTCACGGCATCCGCCCAAAAATGTTTGGGAATCTTAGCCTCATCGAGCATGGTTCTAGCCATCTCTTCGAGACACCTATTTTTCCTTTCCACCACCCCATTTTGTTGTGGTGTTCGTGGAGCGGAGAAGGTGTGCTCGATACCGAGTTCGTCACAAAAGTCCGCAAAGAGATTGTGATCAAACTCTCCCCCATGATCACTTCTTATTGAAGTAACGGTTGTGTCCTTTTCGTTTTGAACACGTTTAAGAAAATATTTGAAATTATGAAAATCTTCACTTTTATGAGCAAGAAATAGAGTCCATGAAGTAATTGCAAAGGTCTAGTAGTTGAAACAATATTTTTCGATTTAAAAGATGCTTTTGTTTGCTTCCCTTTTTGACAAGAATCACAAATAGAGTCTTTTTCAAATTTCAAGTTTGGAAGACCAATAACTAAATTTTGTGAAACCAATTTGTTCAAAAGATGCATGTTGATGTGAGCTACTCTACGGTGCCATAACCACGTATCATCTTCTTTGCTCATAAGACAATCTACATATTCAGATGAAGAATTTTCGAGATCAACCATATAGATATTATCAACTCTAAAACCTCGAAGGATAATATTAAAATCGCTACGACGAAAGACTAAACATTCTTCCGAATCAAACAAAGCAAGATTTCCCTTGTCACATAATTGACTTATGCTCAAGAGATTATGTTTTAGACCCTTAACTAGCAATATATGCTTAATGGAAGAGGAGTTATCCTTACCGACCGATCCAATGCCGATAATTTTTCCTTTGTTGTTATCACCAAAAAAAACGCTTCCTCCTTCCTTGTGTTCTAGTTGAAGGAACTTGGATTCGTCTCCAGTCATGTGCTTGGAGCATCCACTATCAAGGTACCAAAGTACACTTGACCCCTTCAAACACACCTACAAAACAGATTAATGATTTTTAGGTACCCACGCCATTTTGGGTCCTTGGGGGTTAGGCAAATCATTGTGATGTGATTGAGTGTTATGTCTATGTCGTGTGAAACAAGCAGGAGCAATATGTCCAATTCGTCTACAATAATGACAAATCACGTTGGGATTATGCATCCTTCTAGGTTGATAGTAGTTGAACGGGCGAAAATTGTTTACACTATTATTAATGATATGGCTATTGCGTGATTTTTGAGAATCGTCTCTTCTCATGTTTGTTCTAGGATATGCATTAGTTCTAGAATAACTATTTCTAGTTTGAGGGTGTCTAGATTGCGGTTTTTGAAAGCCATTTCTAGATGTTCTAAAATGCTCAAGGTTTCCTCTAGTGTTTGGTCTAGCATGCATGTTGGTTCTAGGATTGTTGTATCTAGGTCGAGCGTTGGTTTTATTTATCCTAGGTTGAGCCTTAGGTTGTTGGAGAATGGCTTCAACCTTTTCTTTTGGCTCGTTTTTGAATCCTATGCCATGCTTGGTTGATTTTAAATTGACAAGAACATCATTCAAATTTTTATGGGAAGAATGAAACTTATCTAAGGTGCTCTTAAGTCTTCCTACCTCATCTTTTAGATGCATGCATGAAGTACAATTTTTGCTAGAAGTCTCGGGTTTGTCGGCACTTCTTTTTCGAAAAACTTGTTTTCTTCTTTCAACTTCTCATTTTCCAAAATCAAATTTTCAAAATCTTTTTCTTTCAAAGAGAGTTGTTTTTCAAAATCTTTTTCTTTTAAAGAAAATTTTTTCTTTACGTCTCTAACAGTTTCGGAAGCTTTAATAAATTCACTATACAATTCATCAAAAGCATTTTGCATTTCTTCAAGAGTAAAGAAATTTTTGGAAGAAATTTGACATACCTCTTCTTGATTGCCTTCGTGTGCCATGAGATAAAGATTTGCGGCTTCGTCTTCCTCTTCCTCACTCGACTCGTCACCGGAGTCGCCTCCCCAAGATATGTATGCTCGTTGTTTCTTGAAGGGTTTCTTCTCCTTTTTGGCATTTGGGCAATTTGATTTAATGTGCCCGGTTTCTCCGCATTCATAGCACTTTATTTGATCTCCTTGCTTTTTGCCCTTTCATTCATACTCTTTTCGCATGAACTTTTGAAATCTCTTAATAACGAGTCCGAACTCGTTGCCTCCGTCCTCATCATCTTGAGGTTGGCTTGTGCTTGCCTTGAGAGCGATCTTTTGTTTCCTTTGATCATCAAAAAGAGGGTTAAGTATAGTAGATTCATAAGTTTTAAGATTACCTCTTAATCCGTCGATGGTGACATTTGAAACGCTAATAGATTCTTGAATCGCGTCGGCCTTGGATCGCCATGCCGGAGTGAGACTTCGGAGAATTTTTCGGACAAGTTCCTTATCCGTGAAGGTCTTCTTAAGAGCATGTAAATCATTAATGATTTTTGAAAATCGTTTGAACATCTCATCGACCTTTTCGCCTTCCTTCATATGAAACAATTCATATGCATGGGTTAGGAAATCAATTTTAGCTTCCCTTACCTGGTCCGTACCTTCGTACGTAATTTCCAGCTTGTCCCACATTTGCTTCGCCGTTGTGCAACATGATATTTTCCTGTAATCATTAGCATTTACAGCACAATATATTAAATTAATGTCTTTAGCATTGTTTTGCACCTTTCGGATATCATCCGCATCGTATTCATCTTCGGACGTTGGAACATCTTTATTTTCAACCTTTTTGGTTGGAATTTGTTCTCCATTTGATACAACCTTCCAAAGATGAAAATTGTTCGACTGGATGAATATTCTCATCCTTTCCTTCCAAAACGTATAGTTTGTGCCATCGAATAGTGGCGGTCTGTTGAAGCACTGTCCTTCACCTATTCCTGCAAAAGAATCACGAGTAGAAGCCACAGATAGTTTCTCTCAAACGGTTAAGTTTTCAGAGAGTTGGGCTCTGATACGAATTGTTAGTTTATACGCTTAATGCTAGAGGGGGGTGAATAGCGTTATAATAAAATTAACGATAAACTTCGCGGAATTAAAAATTGCAGGAAAAATAAGTGCGGAAATTAAATGCAATAAAGAACAAACGCACCGATGTTATCCTGGTTCACCACAACCCGTGGCTAGTCCAGTCCCCGAGAGACTCTCTCGAGATTTCCACTAACACCGTTAAGCTTACGGGTGCTCAACAAACCTTTACAAACTGAGGACACAAGCCTCAACAACCTTTGCTCGAAGATACAACACTCCAAGACTCCAACCAAAGGAAACACAAGTTCCTTCTTACAATACAAGGGACAAACACTTCCCTTCAAGTGTATAAAACACTTAGCACTCACTTAAACAAGACTCTCTTAATAGAGTAGATATGAGTAAACAAATACGCTCAAGAACGCAACAACTTTCGTCAAGAATTTTGGCTCTCAAAAACTTATGAAATGGATAGAAAATAATGAATGCAAGCTTTAGCAATATAATGATCAGTTGTAGTAAGTTGTTGTACTTAGAAGACTGATTTTGAGGTGTATTTATAGTGTCAAAAACCTTCACAACCGTTTCCTAATTGCCAATAAAGAATTGCTGATTTTAAGCTAAGATAATCGATTATCTGATTTGCATAATCGATTATTTTTCATTCATCCTCAAAATAATCGATTATCCAAATCGTATAATCGATTACCTGACAACGTTCAAAAAGTCAATTCCGGATTTTTACTTAACATAATCGATTATCTAAATCACATAATCGATTACCTGACAACGTTCAAAAAATCATTTCCGGATTTTACTTAAAATAATCGATTATCAAAATCACATAATCGATTACCTGACAGCATTAAAAAAATCACTTCCGGATTTTACTTAAAATAATCGATTATCACAATCCCATAATCGATTACCTGACAGCAGTTAAAAAAATATTTGGCAACAGTCATTAACATAATCGATTGATCTATATGCATAATCGATTATCTTCTATATTTTGAAAACTTCAGACTACACTGTTTTAACATAATCGATTGTCATAAGTACATAATCGATTTTTTTTCTGTCTTGTAAAATTTAATAGACACTGCCTCAACATAATCGATTATCATAAGTACATAATCGATTATTTTATAACATCGAAAAATCTGGTGTACACTGCCTTTAACATAATCGATTATCATAGGTACATAATCGATTATCTTCCAGTTTTGAATGTACATTGATTTAATATAATTGATTATCATTAAGTACATAATTGATTATCTTTGTCCAGATTTGAGAGGCATATTTAAAAATCATTTTGGCTAAAATAACATGATTGAAAATCATTTTGCTTTAAACTAAATATGCATGATTTGACAAAAATGATTTAATGTTTGAAAATCATTTTGCTCTAAATTAAATATGCATGATTTGATAAAAGGTGATTTTACGAGAGAAGCCAAGTCTTGAGTTAAGTGTCGGATAAAGATCACATTTATAGAACAACTCATATATAACTTTAATTCAGCTTAATCTTGATCTTTGTTCATCTTGTGCTTGAGCTTCATTATATGAAAATTGTTCGCTTGTGCTTGGACCTCGTCATATGTTAATTGCGCGTCGTTTGTCATTTATCAAAACCTGCACATATGAATACACGTTTAGTTTAATGCTTTGAGAACGTGATTCAACAATTTTTACTTGAGTGAGGGTGACTCCACGAACTAAAATATAACGGCCCTTAGGCTCTTCAAAGAGGATGATATAGCCTTGTAATAATGGTTCCTTTCTCGTTTTAGGCAATAGAGAGTTAATCATACAAAATATTTGTATTGCCTTAGCATAAGATTGATTCGATAATTTGAAGAATGTGGTGTCCATTTAGTATTTTCGAGGGTTGATTTTATCGAAGCCTATTTTAACTTTGGCAAGACTAGACTTTTATACCAATTTTATGAATATGTTATGGCCTATTATTGTTAGGGGATTCTGACATTTTCGAACCATGTCAGTTTTGATGTACCCTTTAACTTAGGGTTTATCTCTTGGGCTTATTTGTGATTACACTCCAAACTTGTTTGATGTGTTAGTCCTTGAGTGGTATGGCTGTGGCCTAAAAAACAAGGGCTTCCTTCTTAAGATATTACGCCCTCGAAATTTCAATATTTCGTTATATCGAATATTTGGATGGCAGTCATTTAGTACGAGCTGAATTTTTTGAATATCAGATGTGACTGGCACTTAAGCATGTTTCCACAATAAATCAAAAGTATGTAATTGTAAAGTAAAAATTTCCGTAAGGCAAGATATTTAGGGCTCGTGTGATCTAAATGGGCACAATTTGATTGACTGTGTAAGGCCCCTTGAAAAACTTGTACTCAAATCCTAGCAGCTCGTAGTGCCAAGTTTGGGATATCTCTTAGGAATGTGTAAAATTGTAGTGATCTAGCAATAAAAAATAAAGAATCAAAGTTTTCTAGAAAAGTGCTATTATGCGGTCCAAAGTACAGTCACAAATCAAGTATGCGGACAACATTTCTTTCGAAAAATGAGTCAGTGGTTTGGTTAAAAATTAAGGTAAAAATGCAGTCCATTGTGTGATCCATGACTGATATGTGGCCACATAGTCATCGCTTAATTTCTGAAGGATTTTGTGAAGGGCAGTTCTCTGGTGTATTTTACAACCGTAGAACGTGAATGTGGACCACATTCCTACTTCACACCCAACCAGTTTGCCCAGTTTTTGATAGCATTTTTCTAGTCCAATCTATGGACCGCATTACCTTTTTGTGATCGCAAAGTGCGACCGCAAGATAACTCGGGCACATATTTTTCTAACTTTTTATCTCGACCCCTTCTTAAATAAAACACCCAACCCCTCAATTTAACATATTTTCTGAACAAACTAGAGAGAGTTCTTGAGAGAGACAGTCTTATCTTTATCAATTTGATTCTTCAAAGTCACCCGGGCTGGGAAATTTCAAGTAACTATGTTCATCTTCATTCTTGCAAGTAAAATCCCCAACCCATTTTCATTGGTTTTCAGATTAAAACAAAAAGGGGGATTCTAATGCATTTATTCTTGAAAATATAAGCTGAAATACACATCCATATTATTTAAAACCTTAAATCTTCTATGAGGACTTAGGTAGAAGTAAATATTTTAAAAATAGGGGTTGTTAACCTAAGTAAGTTCGGGTTATGTTCGTGAACTTCAAATCTAAGATATATGTGTTAACTTGAGAACTAGATTGACGGTACTAGGTTGTTTGGTGAATTGAAAGTAGAAGTAAAAAGGAAAATTCCACTCCTGATATGTATGGCTAACTTTAACCTTTGTAAAGCCACCTTGTTTGGTGTACGAGTAATTGGTATGTTTAATTTTGTGGACTATTGAATTTTAGTTAAGGAAAAGTGGCATATTTCATGAATTCTTATGATTAATGTGCCTTGAACATTGTTAGTAAAACATCTCGATATGATGGCATAGATAAATGGCAACAAAACAATTGTGTGTGTAAATTTGTAGATGTGGTAAGGGCTGTGTAATAAATGACGGAAACAAGTCAGAACTGATGCAAATGAAAACCCTTTTTGTGAATTGTCATTGTTGTTGTGAAATAATATTCTTGATGGCCTGAAGCCATATGATTGAATTGGGAACTATTGTTGTTGTGTGAAATGTGATTTGTTTGTTGTATCGGGTAACGCGCCCCACCCGAAGTTTTAATGTGTGGGTTTTGGTGATAAGGGTGGCCAAGGTAATAAGGGTGGAAAAGTGATCAAAATCACTATTGAAATGAAAATATATGAATCTCTTGGGTATGAAGTGTTGTTGAAAAGAGGAAAAATGAGAGATTGTGAAACTTGATGGATCTGTTATTCCTTTCACGTACAATTTGATTATTTTATTCAATTATTGTTTGTCCTTTGTGTATTGATTAATATTAAGCGGGATAAAGTTTGTTCATACATACCAATACAATTCAAATGTAATGGCGTCCCTTTTTCTGGGGTCACTACAAATTTGTTATGACTGTAGGTGGCTCTATAGCAAGTACTCTTGTCCACCGATAATAGCACTCATTCACTTCTTGTTAGTTAAATTAGAGAGCCCCTTTCCTCTCGCAGCCCTGCGTGGCTCATGCCTCTTTTCCTCCGGAGTCGTATTTTGGAATTTGTCTAAGGAATAGTCGGAGCCTTGTTACCGACAAGTATTGTATCACCCTTTTGTAGCCTTAGAGGCTCCACAGACAGGAAATGCGGGTTATGTACCTATGTATTTTGTATATGGAAGTGTAACTTGTCAACCATGCAAAGTAACCGTTGATGTTATGTATATCCCGTACAAAGGTGTTTAAATTATAATTGACTAGTTCACGTAATTAATGACCAATAAAAATAGGGGTAACATGTGGGATATGAAAGGCACCTAGGTCCGCTTGACTAGGGCTACTCGGTCTAGCTAAGGTCATGTCCCTCGATTTGGGGCGTGAGAAACATGTTATCAGAGCCTAAGGTTTAAAAAGTGTCCTAGGGTTTCTCAAAGCCGTGTCTAGCAGAGCCTTTATTATTGTTATGCTGTTAACCACATTTATAAGTAGGGGATTACATGGATATTTAGGAAATTACCCTTTTCTTTGTTATTCTATATCGTTCTATGAATGAAAAGTTAATGTATTTATGTTTAACTCAAGCTCTGTTCCGAAACTTTTAGTAATGGCACCCCAGAAGAGAGCTAGACTCTGCCTTAGGGCAATTGTTACCCTAAGCGTGGCAGTGGACCATGTACCTGATACCGTGGGAGAGAGTGACTCCCTGATCTTGAATCTACCTAGCCTATCTATTCCAGATCAAAGTGTTCCTGTTCCTTCTGCTGCAGAGGGTGCTACCATCACTCCCACTGATATTCATGAAGCTAATGCAGTTCTAGCTTCCGGTCCAGAGTTTCTGATGGGGACCATAAAGGAGCCATCCATATGTTAACCAGGTAAGTGGTTGCTCAGAACCATACATCTCATGATACCTCTATGTCCTCCAGCGGATATGGAGATCATGCTAGCTTTAGAGTCGACTAGTTAGTGCGGTTGGCCCCTTAAGAGTTCACAAGCACAGACCTAGAGGCCGATGCGCAGGATTTCCTTCGTTAAAAATATAAAACCATTTGAGGTTTGAAGACTTCAGAGACAGAGGGAGTTATGGTGGCTTCCTATAGGTTTAGAGGAGCAGCATATTTGTGGTTCGAGATGTGGGAGGATTCTCGTGGGGAAGAAAGTTCTCAGGCTAAATGGGATGAGTTTGTAGATGCATTTACGGACAACTTCTTGCCTGCCGAGACAATAGCAGCCCATGCCACTAAGTTTTAGGTCCTTAAGCAATGCAGTATGAGTGTTTAGGAGTACTATATCGAGTTGTATGATTGTCCAAGTATGCTCCCCATTTAGCATCGACCATGGGTGCTGGAGTTTGGCGATTCGTTCAAGGCCTTCCTTTGGTGGTGAATGAGGCTGGTACAGTGACCTTAAACTCATATATGAATATTGGGAAGATTGTGGGATTTGCTCAAGCCACATAGGCTAGAATGTTGAAGATACGGAAGAAAAGAGAGAGTAGCAGCACAGCCCGATCAATCGGTCACTAAGAGAGACCAGCTTAGGGGAGAGGGCCATAAGGGCTATCCCAGTCATATGCTCAATTTTTAGTGAGTGCACTGTCATCTATGCACACTTATCAGAATAGTAGTAACTTGAGACCAGGTTCAAAAAGTAGAAGACCCCATCAATCAGGTCATACTGGGGGGGGGGGGGTAATTAAAGCAGTGGGGTAGGGCTCCGTGCCCCATATGTAGGAGATTCCATATAGAGACTTGTTATTTTGGTATCCGGTGTGCTATATATCCGGGGTGAGAGGCTATATCCAGGGGACTGTCGTGCGCCTAGTTAGGACGTGGGTATTGGAATTGCTCAGTCAACTAGTTCTTTTGCTGCCACATCATCCGCGTATCGTCTAGCTTTAGCAGGGCATGGTGTCGATATAGGTGGGGCTCGTTGTAGAGATGGACCCAACCGGTTTTATCCTCCGAGTGGTTTCCAGAGTGCAGAGGCTTTTGCATATGTTGTTACAAGTATCTTGTTTGTTCAAGCCATTTATTTCTATGCTCTTATTGATCCGTGGTAATCTTTGTCATATGTCATCCCATTCATTAATTCAAGTTTTGGAATAGAACCCGAACAACTTTACGAGCCGTTCTTCGTATCGACTCCGGTAGTTGATTCTATTTTAACTGCAAAAGTTTATAGGAATTGTGTGATTCGCGGTATGTGGTCCTGTTACCACGATTGACCTTATTGATCTGGGAATGGTGGAATTTGTTGTAATTTTGGTAATGGACTTGTATTATTCATGCTTTGTTAAAATTAACTGCCGAACGAGTGTCATCAGACTCGAGTTCCCTAATATGCCAATCACTGAGTGAAAGGGGAATGGTATGGTGTTGAAGGGTTGGTTTGTTTCCTACCTTAAGGCTTTGAAGATGTTTAAAAGGGGTGTACATATCATTTGGTCCAAGTGGCAGACACCACTTTAGAAGTGTCTGTTCCCGAGTCTGTGCCGGTGGCAAATGCGTTTCTTGAAGTATTTTCGATGAGCTTCCATGGATTCCGCCAAATAGGGAGATTGATTTCGGGATTGATATATTACAAGATACTTAGCCAATATCTATTCCACCATACTGAATGGCGCCACCGGAGCTAAGGGAGTTAAAGGAGCAGCTGAAAGATTTATTGGAAAAGGGGTTTATACGGTCGAGTGTGACACCTTGTGGTACTTCGATTCTCTTCGTCAGAAATAAGGATGCGTCGCTCTAGATGTGTATTGACTATACACTCTCAACAAAGTCACAACCAAGATTAAATATGCTTTACCTCAGATAGATGATTTGTTCGACCAATTGCAAGGTGTAAGGTTCTTCTCCAAAATTGATCTACGGTCCAGGTATCAACAATTGAAGATAAGAAAGATATTCCTAAGATCACTTCAAAACTTGCTATGGTCAGTTTGAATTCTTGGTTATGTCTTTTGGGCTAACCAAGGCCATAGCAGATTTCATGGGTCATATGAATTGGGTCTTCAAGCTATTTCAAGACTCCTTTGTGATTGTTTTCATTGATGACATTCTTGTATATTCGCGGAGCCAGGAGGATCGTGTTGATCACCTCATGGAAGTTTTGTAGACTCTTTATAAGCATCAGTTGTATGCTAAATTTTCAAAATATGAATTTTGATTAGAGTCTGTTACTTTATAAGCGCCACTTGTATGCTAAAGATTACAGAAGGGAAAGATTGGCCTAGACCCACAACCCAGACAGAGATCCATAGATTTTACTAGGGTTTTATCAGAGGTTTGTGGATGGATTCGCTACCCTCGCCTCTCATTGAATAAGCTGACACAAAAAACAGTTATGTTCCTATGGTCCGACGCTTGTGAGAAAAGTTTTCAGTAATTGAAGTAAATATTGACCTTAACGCCATAATTGACCTTGCCTAAAGGTACAAAAGGGTTTGTGGTGATGCCTCCAGGGTTTGTTTTGGGTGTGTGATGATGCAACATGCGAAGGTTATAGTTTATGCTTTAAGGCAAGTCAAGAATCCCGAGAAGAATTATCCGACGCATCATTTGGAGCATGCAGCAATTGTATTTGCCTTGAAAAAATTGTGGCATTATCTTAAAGGGGTCTATCCAGATATGTTCTCGGACCACAATAATGTCCAGTATTTGTTCAAGCATAAGGAGTTGAACATAAGGAAGCGATGGTGGTTAGAATTGCTCAAGGATTATGATATGAACATTTTGCACCATCAAGGAAAGGCAAATATGGTGGCCGACACTCTGAGTCGGAAGTCTATGTGTAGTTTTTCTCTTTTGGGAGCGGATTATAGGCACTTGGCTTTGGAGGTATATCAAATGGCCAATCTGGAGGTTTATATTTAGACCTCATGCGAGGGGAATGTTATAGTGCATAATGGAGCAGCACTCAGCGGCGATGATGTACTGTGATGCCAAGGTAGGCTATGTATTCTAGATATGGATAATATTCACGAGACGGTAATATCAGAGGCTTATTATTCCAGGTATTCTATTCACCTAGGTTCTACGAATATTTATCATGATCTCAAGGAAATTGTATACTGCAAAGGTATGGAGAGGGGTGTGGCAGACTTTGTATATAAATTTTGGAAATGTCAGCGAGTAAATGTTGAGCATCACCGGCCTGGTGGGTTAACCCAGCTTATAGAAATACAAATGTGGAAATGGGAGATGATTAACATGGATTTCGTGGTAGGATGACCCCGCACTTAGTGCGTGTTCGACTCAGCTTAGGTAATAGTGGATCGACTCATGAAATCAGCTCTATTTAGAGGGTGCTTGGTTAAGCTTATAAGTTGGTTAAACTGGCTTATAAGTATTTTTTGACTTATTTACGCATTCGGTAAAATTAAAAGTGCTAATAAGCAAAAAATAAGTCAAAGCCATAAGTAGGTCTCCCCCAACTTATCAAATTTCAGCTTATAAGAAGCTTAGGTTTGACCAAAATATTTGCTATTTTATCTTGAAATACTTCCTTTTCAAACATACTCTTTGTATACCCAATTCTTCAGCTGCTTATTACTAATTTCAGCACTTTTATCCAAATACGTAACTGCGTATTTTTGAAATCAGATTCAGCACTTATAAATGCTTTTCAGCACCTAATGCTCTAAATCAGCTAAGCCAAACGGGCTCTTAATAGGACCACTATCTCAACACACCACATTCTTCATTCATCTGCAGGACATGTAGTAGTTTCTTTATCCAGATAAACATCGCATGGATCATCGGCAGAACATGCAGAAGTTTCCCCATCCACAGAAACATTGCATGGATCATCGGCAGAGCATGTAGGAGTTTCCCTATCCAGCGAAATATCGCATGACTCCTTTTTTAGTTTCCAAATCTCAAGCTGTTATGAGCGGAGTCTCCGTTTGCTAATTGACTATGCGCTACTTTTCCTTATTCTCCATCATAATGCTACAATTTTGTTTTCCCCATTTATTAGTTTCTTTAGAGTGTCTTTGTTTTTTTAAATGGGGTTTAATGTAATTTAATATCCTAATAATTGTAATTGTCGGTGTTATGTCCATTTTAATATTCAATTACAATAGCAAAGATATTATGAAATATTATTTTGTAGTTGATGTCTATAACTCCTAAAGAAGTTAGCCTCACTACTCTTGTCCATTAAATAGATAACTCCCACTATTTCCCACCGTTATAGTTGTAACTCTCACACCTTCATAACATCTCCATGATCTTTCCCCATGATCTCAATAGTTAATATCATATTTATAATATCTCTTTGTCTCTCTCAATGTCATCCTATAAATAGAGGGTTTGGACATTATATTGTATACACTTGAATACATGGTAGACATAAGATTATGTCATTTTTTTTTTCTCTCTACATTGTTGTCTATCTTTTGTTTTATATCATTACTTTGAGTTAAGTTTTGTAACACGTTATTAGCACGAGTCTCTAGCAAATTGAGATATCTATTTGATTATCCAAGTTCATGGTTGAACCACAAAATGTTGACTACCTAAAATTGGTTACGTTGCCGGTGAAAGCTCAAGTATTTCCTACGTGGATCAACTTGCTTCAATTGTAAAGGGAGTATTTTTCTCATTTTTCCTATAAATTCTCATTTTAATATATGGGATTTAAGATTTGATATTATTTATATTACACAATAATAAAATTATTTTTGTGCAGGAGAATGAGTGAAATGCTTGGCAAAGAATGATTCATAGTCATACATAAAGTACATCTATCTTGATGGCTTATTATTACTTGCACTAATAAATTTTTTTTATAAAATAATAACACATCCGTGGTTCCAATTAAATATATATGTATGTATATAATATTTCATATGCATAGTATTTCTACCTATTAATTTCTTTACTTATACAATTTAAATGGATAGGTGGTGCAAATAGTAGGATTTTCTTTTGCCAGTAGTCGATATTAAATTAACAGTATTATATGATTATCCGCCATTAATTTTGATTAACAAAGTTATGGTAACTTCTCTTAAAATGTAGTATTGCTTCGAAATTTTTGGTTAAAGAACAAATATTTTATTACCTTTGGTTAAAATATAAATTCTACTTGATCTTATTTTAAAGTTCATCAAAGTTTGGCTACACCTGCACTTCAAGTTTGCGCTGAAGTTCAAGTAATTATATGTATTGCCTACAAGCATATGTTAAAAAATGTTTAATTATTTGCAAAGGAATTTGTTGATAGAGCAGTTATTCTGTTAGTTCATAAAATATATTGCTAATATTGACCTTAATAGCTATTGAGAATGTTAACCGGTAAGAATTAAGTACAGTTACCAAGTGTTTTGTCACTTTGAGGTTGATGTAAATTTTTTGTGTTACTATTATTGTTTATTGGAATATACTTTCAAAATTGTTTAAACAATTAGAAAATTTTCTTACTGTTTCAAATATTTAATATTACTTGGCTTCCTAGCTTCAATGTAATATATGTTATATACTTTCTTATTTGACAAATATATCTTTTTTAGTTATGTTATTCATCTAGGTTAATATTTTTCTTTGTTCGTGATGAAAAATTGAAAAGAGTAAAATCTTTCAGCGACGAGCCACAAATAAAGATAATATTTGATTTTCATAAGTATATTACTACACGAGTATGTATTGGATCAACGTTTTATTGATAATATTTCAAATAATTTTTATTTCACTTATTTATTATGATAGTGCTTTTATTATGTTAAACGTACTAAAGTTTGAATTTATGGCTACGTAAAATTATGTTCTATTACCTGAAGGGAATGAGATAACTTGTGATAATATTATACGGTGGGTTCAAGTCCTAACGCACCATGTGGTAAGACATCAGATTAAAATTTTTGTGTATCATGATGATAAGAGCTGGGTCCGGGTCCTGACACATAATAGATTAACATGCATTTATATGGGTAAGGTATTGGATTTGAGTTATAATGCACCATATTAGTGATATACTGATGATTAATGAAAATAATGTATTTTTATGAACAAGCATGAAGCTTGTCCTACTTGATTTGCACCATTCTTGAAGTGAATGTGGTAGCACCGCATAATAATTCTAAATGAAGATAAGTGGTTGACCAATGAACATGGGTGTGCCAAAGACAATAATAATAATCATCGTTATGATAATTGTAAAATTGAGAACAATAAGGGTTCTCAAATATTCCTTCAAAATTTGAAGGTGACATTTTCCGTCAATATGGTATGAAAATAATAAGCACGCCCATATGATTATAGCCCACTTGAATAGAATGTGACTTGTGATATGAATTGTAAAGGCGAAATCATTCTTGAAAGTGAATGTGAAAATATATATGTGATTCAAATCATGCATAAGAATATGCTTATGCAAGATCGGATAAATACCACAATTTACCTTTAAGGGAGGTTCAAGAGAGATAAAGATATTGAATATTACAATGTGGATACATAAATATGTCATATGTCGCGTACATATGGCACGCTACAAAATATTTTTCCATGCCTTATAAAAGGTCATTAAAGGCAAAAGTAAAGCAACAAATGAGTCTTGTCTATAATGTCTTTGATTGTGATATTGATAAGATAATTTTTCAGTGGAGGAAAAATTCATCACTTGGATGGTGGTATAATAGATCTTCCAGTAAAAAATTAGTAATAGCTCCGAAAGAGTGAATTTTGTTAGAACCGAATAAAAATAATTATTCATGTCATTACCAAAAAGAAATTTGGTGTGAGATGTATTATTTAGTAAAGAGTAGTACTTGTACGCATCTAGCTATGTTTTGTAACACATACAATAGCACTTGTATGCATTCAGGGTCACGAACCAAATAATTTTTATCTAGAAATATGATTGTGCTATATTGTTTAATTATGCAACCATAATGCATAAAGATTGTTTCCCAAAGAAGGTTGGGAAATGTGTTGGTTATTCCAACATTAGGGGGAAAACGGGCAGCTGAAAAAGTGATACTTGAAATAAATTATTATGAATATATCTATATCCTCGTACAAGAAAATAATAACTTGAAGTACAAGTGATTATTCATTTTCAAAAATATTACCATGCGCATTTGCTGACCCAAATCTAAATATAATTTTTTTGTTGTTAATGCTCCAAATTGAATAAAGTTCACAATAGACATAGTCTTAAAACACTTGAATTGAAATAGACTTATAATTTTCAAAGATAAAACTCCCTGAAGAAGGAGAAGAGCAAATGGTAAAGATGGTCAATTACGAAGGTAAATGCTCCGTAAGAGCACCATGACATAACACTTTATACGAACTCATGAAACAGGATCATGTACCTGGAAAAAAAAGATCCCTATAAGTTATGTCTTTATTGTGTGATGATGGAACCAATATAAAATGATTATCGACAATCTTGTTAATATGTAGCGCTCAATATTATCAGCTCAAATATGTCATGGAATTTGGATAGATAAACGATTAGCCAAATTAGATACAGTGAAATTGACTTCACCTGAAAAATGTTAAGTTTGCGGATAATCCCCACACTTGGAAGTGAAATGAAAAATCAAGTCGATAAACATAAAGATGACTTGTGGCAAAATTTTTTTGTAGTTATCGTTGTGTTAGGAGACATGTTCTCCTGTGGGGAATCGAGTCATATTAGATTTTAGTCTAACAATACATTTGATATGCATATAATGAAAATACTTGAATGATTTAAATTTTCCTGAAGCATATTAAGATTCTCAAGAAAATCATTAAACAAAGCTTCAGCAAACCCATATGTGGATTGGAACAAGCATGGCGTGCATGATTTTTTTTCAGTCTGTTGTAATTGGTGCACTATGTATCTAGCTAGAACAATGAGTATAACCATATGCTAGTGAGATCTAGTTTTATTCCTATACGGAGATACTGGAATACTATTAGTACTATACTGCAATAGGAATCATTGATATAGATTTGTTTATTCTAACAAATATTCTCAAAGTTTTGTTGGTTATGCAAATGCAAGCATTTTCTTGAAGTTCGTTCTTCAAATATTCTATTTACATGTGAGAGTACTGCTATATTATTATTTTACAAGGCAGTAAGTTGTTAATGCTTATTCAAGTCATGCCAAGATAAGCAACTGATAAAACAAGGGGCTCAACACACAATAGACATGTGACTTGACTTTGAAGAGAAGATTCTAGTAATAGTGAAGATAATATTGTTTGCTTATATCAATTGAAAGATAGACTATTGAACGAGACAAAACTCATTCACCAAAGTTCTTCAACAAATTTATTTAAGTGATAATATAACGGAATAATTCACCAAGTCATTGTCGATGTCAAGATTATAGAAGTTGTTATACTAGATTGGAATTTGTCATCTCCGAGAGATAAAGTGATGTTTTCATCGGGGGCTGGCATATACGCATTGTATTCTTTTTTCCTTAGCTAAGGTTTTATCCCATTGAGTTTTGCTGGTAAGGTTTTTAATGAGGCAGTAAGTAATGCATATTACTAGATATATGTACTGTTTTTCCTTCACTGAAATTTTATCCCACAGGGTTTTTTCTTAATAAGGTTTTAACGAGGCACATTATCTATAGACATCCAGGTGGAGTATTATGAAATATTATTTTGTATTAGATTTGTATAACTCCTAAATAGGTTACTCCCACTGCTCTTCTCCATTAAGTAGATAACTCCCACTACTTCTCACTATTATAGTTGTAACTCCTAACCTCCATATCCTCTCCATGATCTTTCCCCATGATCTCAATAGTTAATACCATATTTATGATATCCCTTTGTATACCTCAATGTCATCCTATAAATAGAGGGTTTGGACATTACATTGTATTTACTTGAATACATGAAAGAAATAAGATTCTCCTCTCTTTATCTCTACATTGTTGCCTATCTATTTGTTTTATATTATTACTTTTAGCTATGTTTTGTAACAGAAGATAATTATTTTTTTGTGTTAGTAACTACAAATTTTAAGAAAGTGGTAATTACGTTGGTTGTCTCATCTGACTACTACCCCTATGATCTACAACTAATTATCCCTTAAAAAGTAAGTTTTCAATATTAATCCATGTTCAACCATTATAGTATATCAGTGTAGGTTAACATCGAGAATAAAGTTTTCTCATATTTCTTGATGAAAAATGAGGAAAACCGTGATTTGATGCTAGCTCAGGTAAGGCCAAGGGTTCCCACAAATCGGAGCACGAGGGGGCAACTTATATGTAGGAAATCAAGTCTTGCTAAACATGGGAAGAATCAAGCTCAAGAAAAACAAAGAATCGCGGTTGAACGACGACAATTAGAGAGGACGAACGACGAGCCGAAATATCCACCATCAAATGCATACTACAGCATTTGTCACGTTTGGTATTAATTGTCGCACAATCCTGTTTTACTTGTAGTAGGATTGACATTCCCCAACTATACAAATGTGATAACCTTTCATTTTTGGGATATTTTTGGCACGCATATCAAAGCAATAAATATTATTTTTGTCTTTTAGCTATTATTCATTTGTTCATTAGCTGTTTTTTCCTTTATCTCAATTGCCTGTTATTTTTAGATCATTCTTGTTAAATTAAATAACGTATCATTTAAACTACATATAAATTTAATTATTACTTATTTTGGGGTTAAACAATTTGGCTCTCGAGCAGGACTATAGAGTCAATATTTCACAAAATGTTGTTGAACCCGAACAGGTTGGAAAGGATACTCCTAGGGAGGAACAGATTGTTAGGGAACCCAACGACTCCATACTAGGGAAACATCCCTGATGATGAAAAAGCTTGAAGAACCGACAAAAATTGGTAAAATTTGGTAAGTAAAATGATAAAAACGAACAACAAGAAGGTAGAAACTTACAACTCGAGATTTGATCAGGTCCCGTGAGGGCAACAGATATGGAAGGGACTGGATTGCAAAAGGTTTATTCTGAAATAATTACCCCGAGCACTACAGAAAGACCAATTCTGAAATGGTTCTGGATTCTGGATATTCGCCAATACAATGGGAAATGGATTAAAACGTAGTTGGGACCTCCTACACATTATATGTGCCGCGATTAAAACGTTCTGCGTGCATTCCATGTGACGCGATCCAAAAAACATTATAAACGACGTTCACATTCTATAAAACTAATAAAAAGTGGTAAATAATTTCAAAATTGCACCATAATAAAACATATTTTTAATTCAGAGATTTATCCATTTACAATAATTTAAGCAACCGTGCTAGAACCACAAAATTTGAGGGTGCCTAACACCATCCCTTGAGTTAACAGAATTTCATCCCAAGAAGTTCTGGTTCACTAGCTTCAATCGGAAAGTCGAAAATTTCCTCGATTTGGGATTCATGATAAACCAGTGACTAGGGATACCAAATTTCATACGTATCCCAAGTGGCAACATTGAAATACATAAATAATTCCAATTCGAATAATGTCATTTAAGATGGAAAAACACCCTTATGCATTTTCGGGTAGGTTTGTAAGAAGTAGGTGTGACAGGTCTAGCGACTCTAATAAGGATGGAACCACGAATCTTTGGTTCAACGTTCAAGAATTCAAACTCAGCATAGCTTTTATATTTGGATATATCTGATTTTCCTACCTTTTTTATGCTTAATGTGCTAAATGCTTTACCTCTTTGATATTCTATGGAATGTATATGAACTGCTACGAAACCCTTTCTCTCTGAGTTATCTAAATCATGGAGAAGGGTGCACTTCGTGTAATTTTTCTTATGATTAGAGTCTTATCCCAATTTAGAACGAGGTTCGGACAAGCTACTAAGCCGACAGATCTTCTGTATCCTCAGTACGCTGCCCCCCTGGCTCGAGTTGTCCGCTCGGGTAAGCCTGGCCTAAAATAATAAACCCAAGATTTTAACCTAATAAAACAAAATCTCATGCCGGATCCCTAGTAGGAACATTTGTTTGCATCTCATGCATTTGACTTAGGGGACTCAACACAGGTGTTGGGTCCATCTAGGACAGGTGTACCCAAGTTAAAAGACCATCCTGATGAATACTATGTGCTACTTGTGCATTTATAGTCTTGACTTTGCATGTTAACTGGCTTATAAATAATAGGAGAGAGTTGGAAGAAAATATCAGTATTAATAGCTATGTAAGGATAACCCCGTGCTTTGAAAAACCCAATACCCAAATGGTACCGAAACTCTGCCGAATTAGTTTGTTTCTATCAAATTTTCCCAAACTACAAGGGTTTGATTCTTACCGAAAATGAGATACGTAGGCAAACCTCATCGGTTCTGACCGCCATTTTCAAAAATCTAAAAAATTATTTCCTTTAGTTCCTTCTTTAAAAAATTTCCGTAGAAAATTAAAAAAACAACAACAGTTTTTAAAACCAAAAATGGTTTCCTTCTTTCATAGGAGAAAAGAAAAACCAATAAAGTCAAAATCCAAAATACGGATTTCCTTCATGTTGAAGTATTTTTTAAAAAATAAAAATAATAAAATAATAATAAAAAAGAAAAAAAATCTATTCGTAAAAAATTTGAAGTCTCAAAAAAAATCTTGCTTTTCTTTAGGAGTGCTTTTGTAAATAAAAGAAAAATGAAAGATCTAAAGAAAAATTCCCTCTCCTCTTTTTAAAGCATCTTTTTTATAGTAAATTTCAAAATAAAAAGATAAAACAAAAAAAAGAGATGTTTTCCTTGCCTTAAAAAATGGGGGGGGGGGGGGGGGTAGTTTATTCACTCGATTCCCAATCTTTCTGAACTGTGCAAAATCTGATTCATGCAAGGTCATGCTACGTAGGACATCCCCATCGGATGCGATCATAGCCTTAAATAAATTAAGTGAAAAACAAACATGAAAAAAAAAAGAGAAAGCAAATTGAGTAAAAAAGAGGAAATGCAAAATAAAAAGGAGAAAAAGAGCGACAAGTAGTAAAAGAGTGACAAACAGAAAGAGAGAGCAAAAATAGAAGAGCAGCAAAGACTAAATGAGAAAGTAAAGAGTGAGTATTTAAGTACGTGATGAAACATACAACAATCCAAACACATGGTAGAAATGCTTAACTACTTAGGTGCATTGCATCCAAATGTTTGATTTCCTATATGTTAAGTGTCTCAAAACTAACAAGGTTGTTGCGTGCGAAAAGCCAACTTTTGGTTGCAAGTTTTGTTAATAGTCTAGCTTCCCCTCCTCCATAAGATACGAAGGAATATATGGCCTCAACGAGCAATCTACCATGCATAGACCATAAGGATAGCCCGGCATCGACTATTTTGCAGCTAGAATCAGCAGCTGCTAGAGAGAATAAGATGTTGCGTCTATGCATAATGGAAATGTGGGACACCTGGTCTAATGGTAGGGAACTGCCAGGTTCAATCCCTGGTTCCCTGAGTTGGTTCCTAGGTCAAGCGAGGTTACCAACACCTCTGTGCCTAACCCTCTCTTCCCATACAAGCACCATTCAATCCCCTCCAATAGCTCTGGCATACATGTTGTGGTTCGCCCCAAGGCACCGACTTCAAAGGCACAACCTCAGATGTTCACACTACACCGTATACAACTTCAGTCAGGAGTAGCATATGTGACCCCATACTATTTCATTCAACCTCAGCAATATGAACTCTCACCAAGGCAAGGAAAAGATGTTAGAAATCCCGATCAAGAGAAAATGGCTCGAAGGATAAAGAGCCTGGAACAAAGTGGATGTTGTTGACAAACTGCAAGGTGATGCAAGGGATTTTTTAAATAATAAAAGAGTTGTACAAGTTGTTAATGTTTTACAAGAAAAGGATGTCTTGAAGGAGGTTGTTGGTCCAAATGATCTAGCTGTACAAAATGATACTGTAAAGGATGTGACAAAACAGACTGATATGCCTAAGTTTTCACAACCTTCTGTGATTGATATGGCTGAGGCAGATCAACATATTATGACCAAGAATGCTGGGGTTGCTGGTGTGAATGATAGGTGCAGTGAAGCAGCAGTTCAAATGGAGTCAATGGAAGAGGCTTCACAACTGGATAAAGGACCTCTCAATGTTACAAAACAGACTGTTATGTCTAAGGTTTCACAAACCATTGTGATTGATAGGACTGAGGCAGATCAACTTGTAGTGACTACGAATGCTGTGGTTGCTGGTGTGACTGATAAGTGCAGTGATGCAGCAGTTCAAATGAAGTCTATGCAAGAGGCTTCACAACTGGATAAAGGACCTCCCAATGTTACAAAACAGAATGCTATGTCTAAGGTTTCACAACCTACTGTTATTGATAGGGCTGAGGCAGATCAATATGTAGTGATGAGGATTGCTGTGGTTGCTGGTGATAAGTGCAGTAATGCAGCAGTTCAAGTGGAGTCAATGGAAGAGGTTTCACCCAATGTTACAAAACAGAATGTTATGACTAAGGCTTCATAAACTACTGTGATTGATAGGGCTGAGGCAGATCAACATGTAATGACCGGGATTGCTTTGGTTGCTGGTGTGACGGATAGGTGCAGTGATGCAGCAATTCAAGTGGAGTCTATGGAAGAAATTTCACTATTGGATAAAAGAGCTCCCAACCTTCCTAGAGATGCACCTGATTCTACAAGCTATGCACGATCAAATGTGGATACTGATGTTCTAATGTTGGCTTCTACAAATCATGGTACTACTAATGCAAATGATGGGTATGTGGCTTATCTTGATGGGTAGCATCACAAGTGCAATGGGCATGCCTCTGCTACAAATGATGCAACCGCAGAAATCCCAAGCCAAAGAAAGATTATGTCCAGTGTTACAAGGCTAAAGGAAGACTTTGTCCAGTCTTGTAAATTGCCAAAAACTGTTCCATTAAACTTGCCTATCAGTGTTGAAAATGAAAAGATGGTATCAAATGTGAAACATACAGATCCATCTACTATGCCACAAATAGACAATGCAAAAAACAACAACCAGAAGCTGATCGAGCAGCAGATAATGCAGATTAATGTCAATCAAAAGACTGCTATGTTTGGTCAAGCAACTGGAACTAATTTGGTGGCATCGGATTATGTCACATCTGGTACACTTCATTCTGTTTTGTCAGTCCAACCAAAGGAAAAATAGACAGTTACAAATGTACTGGATGCTTCAACAAAATCTGGACAACATTGTTTAGAACATAATAAAGCATCAGATTTGTCTTATTCTGAAGATACCAAAAAATCTGTTGTTGCAATTGATAATAACAGATCCAACATGTCGATAGACAATGAATCACATTATACAGTTTCAATTTCAACAGAACTGGACCATAAACCTCCGCTGCAATGTCCTGATGTTCGAGCTAAATCTGGTGATGACAATCATGTTTCTGAGATTCAAATAACAACAACCACTACAAACGATGAATATATATAGAACACAGCTCGACATGACATAGATAAACAAAGCACCAAAAATAAAATTCACATCATAGGAAACAATCCAGTTTTACCTTACATCTCAAACTCACTTGCCGCACTATCCAATGTCAATGATGATGAAGGAAAACTACTGAAAAACCTACGAAAAGTCCCAAAAAAAAACAAAATTCTGGTAGAAGTAGATAGTTTAGATACTAAACATTAGATCCTAGAAATAAAAATCCTGAAAAAGACAAAAAGAATATAGTATAAAATCCTTTCCAAATCGGTTTTGGTTCAACTGCACTGGTTCCTCAACCTGGTTTTTCAAATCCATCTGATGTATGTGGTTAATTGAAGTTCCTTTGAAGTCAATTGCATCCTGTTCCTTTTTCTAGATTTTTGGTGCTCAATTTGTGAGTTGTTTGCTGCTGGTTTTAGTTGCTGATTATTTCCTACTGCTGCTGACTTATCCTTCCTCTTATCTACGTTCGAATTCCAGGTTTTTTTAGCCTCAAATGATATATGAGAATTGATTCATATGTATGATCCAAATTGGAAAGAGAAATGAAGTGCAAGATATTTTTGCTCTTCTACTTTACCTTAGTGATAATGCATTTCACATTTGTATTCATTTGAACTTCATAGTAGTTGTATTAATGGAATTGTGTCCTTTTAACGATGTAAGGTTTAATGTATTTGGTTTTGGCTTTGTTATCATGGAATTTAAGTTTAGAATGTGATACTAGTTTGACTGAGTTAGTTTAAGTCTTTTCAATAGCGTTAGAACATATCACCATGATTCAAATCTTGAAATAGCATGCATGCTTATCACTGAATATCAAGCATCTCAAGTAGCTATCAGGGATTGGCTATTTTAAAATTGTTTTTCATGTTGTTCATAAAAAATCAGAAATACATATTAGTGGCTAATTCTAATTTCTAATCCATTATTAGGTTGTTTTAGCTATATTAATCGAAATTAAAGAGCCGTTGGATTTCCAGATCTAGTACACAAGTTCATTAGAATGTAAACAAGTTGAAACATGTATGAGTTTGGATTATAGACAATTAAGAGTTTGTCAAGTCCAATTGTCGTTAAAATTAAATTCTGCTGTGTTCATTATCAGACTCAATAGGATCAGGTTTTGGGCTCTTTATCAGAACTAGTAACATGCCCAGTCAAGACCATAAGGTCTCAATCCAAAGTCCCTAATCCTATCTCACATTCCATTTGGGTTTGCAGTAAGGCCCGTGACCGGGCAACAATTAAAAATCTAACTAGGTTGCCTCATACCTAAGCTAGAATTAGAGCCCAATATGGTAAAGAATTTGAATTTTTTTTAAAGTTATTGGTTGAATTCTATAGTGTAATTTTGGACCTTCCAAGTTAAGTAACAAATTTGAATTAAAGAGGCTTTCCTCTTGTTTAAGTGTGAACTTGAACTCGAGGCCCGAATTCCTTGAATGCTTTAAATAATTGTAATTTATAATGCTAATTACTTAAGGCCCTCTTAAAGAAAATACTTAATAGAAAATCATAGTTCGTTTTAGGATGGCCTCAAAATAAACATGGTGCGTCGTGCCAAACAAAATCCATGAATCGCGTAGCTCTCTCAATTGCTTTTTTATAAAATACTTAGAAATTGGGATAGCCATCTAGCAAATTTTCATGGCCTCCCTTAGAGTTAATAACACACTAGTTGTTTTAGGCGGGCTCTTTAATGATTTTACCTTCCTAAATTCGGGTGTGCATTTCATGTGACCCAAATCCAAATCCCAAAACATTGAATAAAATGTGTTTTAGATCTGGGTGTATTTCATGTGACGTGATCCAAAAACAAGTTTAAAACGATATTCATATTCTTTAAAACTAACTAAGTGGTAAATAATTTAAAAATTGCACTATAGGATGACATTCTTTCCAAATCAGAGATTAAGCCATTTATAATAGTTTAAGCGTCTGTGCTAGAACCGCGAAATCTGAGGGTGCCTAACACTTTCCCTCGAATTAACAAAATTCCTTACCCAAGCATTTTGGTTTGCAAACTACAATCGGTAAGTTGAAAATTTACTCAATTGAGGCTTCACGATAAACCGGTGACTTGGGACACAAAAATCCATACCTATCCCAAGTGACGACTCTAAAATGCATAAATAATCCCAATTCGAATAACGTCACTTTAAATGGAAAAACACCCTTATGCATTTATCCTTTGGGGTAGATGTGCAAAAAGGAGGTGTGACAACCCACAGTATTATCAAAGGCTGATGATGATTGAAGGCTACAAATCTTGTGACATTATCAAGTTGGGAGAAAGGATCGAATAGGGCATATGGTGTGGTGACAAACTTCGACGCCTTGCAAGCTACAAATAAGACCTTACAGTCAAGAGGTGTATCCACGAAAAGGGACGTAAGAGTCATAATGATTGCACAAAGAATAAAATCTCCGATCAAATACCAAACCTACCCAATGCCCCTCTCGCATATCAGCCAACTCCAAACTACCAAGCACCCTCGCCCTCATACCAAACTCTACCACCCACTTATCAACTGATCCTACATATCATCCTGCTTTACCTAAATATTCCCAAACTGCACATGTGTACCAATTCTACAATACTCAACCAGCCCACTATTAATCACCACCAACATACAAAAACATCGCTAAACCTTCACCAAACATTGACTGAAGACCTCCCAAACAATATACGACTATTGCTATGCCTATCGACCTATTGTTTGAAAGACTTAAAGTTGCTGGTTATGTCACCCATATGCTTGTTGTACCCCCCGAGAACCCTTCATTATGGGTTTATCCAAATAAATCTTGTGCATACTATTCAAGCATGAAAGGACACAGCATTGATGGTTGTCGTTCTGTAAAAGATAAGATCTAGACTTTATTTGATTACAAGGTTATTGTTGCAAATTAACCTGATCCTAAAGTCCGTAGTAACCATCTACTAGACCACAAGGGAGGAGGCGTTCACTTGATTAAAATATAGGATGATAGGAATCCCAAGGGATCGATCGGTTTGATCATAGAAGGTGACAAACTAAAGAAACCAATAGCCACCATTAATCCAATCATAGTCAAAATTTAGCCCTCTAGAGATGCCGAGTTAAATATCTTCACACCACTAGAATTTGAAGCTTCATCATCTGCAAAGACACCAGCGCTAAATGAGGTTGAATTCGTGCCTCCAGCAAAGGCACCCACAACATTCGAAGTTGCAGTTTTACTACCCAAAGTGCAGGAGTCGTTCGGAGTAAAGATAACCACAAAATTCCAGTTGCGATGTTAGCAGTAAAACCATTCCATACAATGGCTATACCACGGTACTACACAGCCGAGGCAAGAAGGAAAGGAAAGATTATGTTCGGAGAGGCTAATGCGGCACAGGGTATGACAAGAACTGGTAGAGTTTATACCCCGGAACATCTAGTTGAGTCGATCAAGCAGGCTTCTATCCAACCAACCATCCCCAAAACATGGCCACATGATCTCTAGAGAAAGATAAAGGCCAAGGAATACTCGAACATTGACCAACTGTGCAAAACACCGGCGCTAATTTAAATCCTTGCTTTGCTACAAAATTCTAATGCAAACAAGTATGCTTTGTTAATGGTGTTGAACAAAGCATATTTGCCAAGCAACATCAATGGAAAAAATATGTCTAATATTAAAGGACATGTATTAGAAAGTCACAAGATCAATTTTCACGAAGATGAGCTTCTACCATAAGGGTTGGGTAACAACAAGTAATTGAACATCACCGTACAATGTAAAGATTATTTTATCAACATAGTCCAGAATGATGAGGGATCCGGTCTCGACATTTGTCCTTTGGTAAAACTCAGGACGTTAGGTAAGTTGCTTCACTATATCAAGGATGGGGCCAACAACGTAAAAGCTTTCAACAACACCCAAAGGTCCAACATTGGGGAAATTAGTTTGTGTTTAAAAATATGGATTTTCAAGTGAAAGACGTATTGTCATCTTACAATCCACTTTTGGATGACGCTAAATTTGTGCAGCCAAGGCCGTATCAACACTGCATTAGGTAGTGATGTTTGAGTGGAATCACCAAGAGGTGATCATTCACGGCTATGGTAGCAATACCATATACAATCGCCAGACCATCCCGGTAATAGGAGCCAGAAGAACGATAGGTAGGGAGACCTATCACCACATCACGCGGGTCAACGCCATTAACAAGGACAAATAGAAAGATAACAAAATCGAGAGGATATTGAATTAGAGTGGGTACAAACGGGGTAAAGGGCTTTGCAAGAACCTCTAAGTAATCGCTTAGGCCATAAAACTCAAGAAGTATAGCACCACCTTCAGTCTTGGATATGAGTATACCTATGAATAATTCAACGGCTAGTCGCCACAATGTCGTGGTCCTTACTATAGGATGGGCCAACCAATACACACCTATAATAGATTTTTCTGCCGACCAATGTTATCTATAGGTCACAAGAAGAGGAAACACTGGCACTGATGAAGAATATATGCATAGAATATGATGATATGGATTGATGTATCGTTGTCGAGGAGGAGGGGGAGGAAGGCCCTTTCACACAAGCTGTGAGTGAGGAGCATGCCTCAATTAGTGGATCATCAGAACCACAAGAGCTCGACGAGCCTCGGGATAGCAAGGCTAAACAAGCATAATGCACTATCTTTTATTTTTATTAGTTTTCTGTTTTGCATTTTAAATTTTTGCAATAAGATCTTCAATGATAAAAATAGTTATGGAATTTATCAAGCATTTCAATTTTCCTTACAAATCAACACTCTTATTATTTTCTCGCATTTCTCCACGTATGCAACATTACTATAACTTATCTTATGAACGGATGACTCTGACATGCAACGAGACAACGCAACAAATATATATAGATTTAGAGGATGATGACATACCGGAGGAGATTATTAAGGAATTTGAGAATTTAGGTGACAGACAAAAGTCCAACCTAGACGAGGCAGAAATTGTTAATATGGGGGATGAAGAGAAGGCCATAGAAATAAGAATCATTGATCACCTATCGTACACAGAAAAGAATAAATACACAAAATATTTAAGATGATATGAGGAAATATTCTCCTGGTTATATGACGACATGACGGGCTTGAGAACGTCTGTTGTTGCTCACTAACTGCTAACCGATCGGACATGTCTATCGGTAAAGTAGAAGCTCAGAAAGTTCAAGCCGGATATAAGTCTGAAAATCAAGGAAGAAGTCACAAAGCTAGTCAAAGCTAGGATTCTTTGGGTAGTAAATACCTTACATGGTTAGGTAACATTGTGCCAGTACAAAGAAGGATGGGTAGTTTAGAGTCTCTGTTGACTACCGAGATCTCAACCGTGCTAGTCCAAAAGATTACATTCATTTACCAAACATACACATCCTGATTGATAATTGCACCAATTACAATAGCCCCGTACCCGCTGCAAGTGAATCCGCTCTTTGACACATATATTAGACCGTAGCACAACTAAATTGTGGATTGTTTCGCTGGTTATCATCAAATCTGTATGGATAAAAAAGATGCTGAGAAAATAAATTTCATTTCTTTGTGGAGATTGTATTGCTACAAGATCACGCTGTTTGGGTTAAAGAGTTGTAAGGCCCCAGATAATTTTGCTAACCTATAAGGGATTTGAGGTTCGTGGTAGACTAGTTATAATATTTTATGTTCATTAAATATGATGTAATGAACTCGATGTGGTGAATAAGTATAGGAGTAATATAATAACTAATGTGATGTCCAAGGATAAGCTTAAGGCTAAGCCAAATGGGAAAAGTTCATAATAGGCTAAACTTCCAATTGAGTTTGCACTAGTACACAATTTGAACAATCATATCTAAAGATGTATAAGGTATTACATGATGACTAACCTATCAAATGAAATATCTTCGACTCTAGTTTCCATTGATTCAAACGTTTAGTCATTTGGACATTCCTATGCAGTTTTATGGTCAAATCACCAAAAGCTGAAAAAAATGTGATCCTTTATCGAATCTGTGATCGCAGAATCACAATGCGGTCCGCATTTTTTATCTGTGATCGCAAATCTGGTCATAGATTAGGCGAGTGTAGCCCAGTGTTGGGTAGTGATTCTGTGATTCACTCGGCGGCTCACATTTTTGTTCTATGGTCCATTTTGCAATCATAGACCCTGTTACGAAAGATTATTTTTCCTAATTTTATAACCCGAACCTATTTTCATAAATAGTGTTAGGGGCTTTATTACGGTCATTTTCTACAAACTTTTAGAGAGAGATGAGAGCATATAGAGAGAGAAAAAAGGGCCTTAACTTAGTAATCATCTATATCTTGCTCAAGTCTTCAAGAATCAAGGAAGATAAGCATAGATTGTGTTCCATCCGGGAAAGTTCTACTTCAAAAATTTTCATACAAGAAGTTAAGAGTTCAAATAGGTTGTAACGGTTAGAAATATGCCAATCATGTGGGACTAAACTAGAGTATGTGTTGTTAAATAACAAATTTGGGTAGTTTTGTAATGATTTGGGTGAAGGAAAAAGAGATTTCTATTTCTATACCTTGTAGTCTACTTCACATGTTAGGTGTTTGATGAAATTCCCAAGAGAGTTATACCATGGGTAATCTTCCTAATTATTTACATATCTTTTGCTATATCCTTGAAGATTGTTATTGCTGGAGGTGTTTGTGTATTGTATGAACTTAAGGAAAAGCTCTTTGAGGTATGTATGGCTAACTTTATCATTTGTAGGTATCCTTGTTTGGTGTATGAGTTATTGGTATGTGTCACTTATGTGGACTATTTGTGAATTATTGTGATTAATATGTCTTGAACATTGTTAGTTAAGTATCCCGATTGGATTGTGTAAGTAAATACCAATAAACAAGTGTGTGTAAATGTGTTTATTACGTAAGAGCTACATAATAAATGACAGAGAGAAGTCATAATTGATGTTATTGAAAGAACTGTGGTAATATCATGTATTGATTGTCGTGGGAAATTATCGTTGTGACTTGAATTGTATCCGGTTTGTTGTACATGATGGAAATTGTATAGATGTTTACTAAACCCTTTATGAATTTTTGTTGTTGTTGTTGTGTGAAATGTGATTGTTTGGTGTGATTGGCTTGCTCTCCGCAACACGAAGTTATAAGGTTTGGGTTTTGGTGATAAGGGTGGTCGAGGCAATTAGGGTTGTAAAGTGATCATAATCTCTATTGAAATGAAAATATATGAAAATCATTAGTATGGAAATGTTGGAAAGGGGAAAAGGAGAGATTGTGAAACTTGTGATTGTGTTTGTTTCTTCCTATGTGCAAGCCCTATTATTATTTCAACGCATCGATGTGAAATATTGTGAATATGTTGAGTAATTGTGGCAATGCCTTGCATATGAACTACTGTTTGATGAGAATTGTTATGCCTTGGGCATAAATACATGAATTATTGATATAAACTTGTGTTCCTTGAAATGATGATTGTTGTGATTTGATTTTTGTTGTTGTTGTTGCAAAATATAAAAGTTCGATGGGATCGGGCTGCATGGCGCAATACAAAATGATAAATTGCGGGTTGGGGTAATAAGAGTGGCCGAGGTAATAAGGGTTGCTGAGGTCATAAGGATGGAAATGTGATAATTATCACTATTTAAACAAAAAAATATAAAATTTGTGTATATGGGGATGTTGGTAAGGAAAAAGGAGAGATTGTGAAACTTTTGTCTTTGGTTGTTTCTTCCTATGTGCAATGCTAATTTGTTTTATTACTGTCTGTTATTTGTGTATACCTTGATTTTACTTAGGGTAAAGTTTTTTCAAACATACCAATACAATTCAAATGTACTGACGTCCCTTTTGTTGGGTGCACCATATTCTTATGATAATTATAGGGGGTTCCATAGTAGGTAATTCAGCCCACCGACTGTAGTGGCTCCTCTTTATTCCGTCAATTGCATTCGTGAGCCCCACTTTCTCTCGATGCCATGTGCGGTTCATGCGAAATTCTTTTGAGTTTATTGTGTATTGTAAGGTATATCAGGGGCCTTGTTGCTGGCAGGTATTGTTATGTTTTTAGTATTCATAGAGGCTCTGTAGATAGAATGTGGGTAGTGTACATATGTATTTTGGGTAAGAAATGTTATGGTTCAGAATTGTGATCCACGTTCGTAAATGTTGAAAGTATTTGGTATAATATGTTGGTAATGATAAAAACTAGAAATGAATTCAAGTTGTATGATTATGCTTAAGTTATATATTGTTCTTTCACATGAATAATGTATGTTGAAACCAGGGGGTAACGCGTGGGATAGGAAAGACGATTCTAGGTTTGCTTGTCTGGGCTCCTCCAGTTGAGCACCGGTCATGTCCCTCAGTTTTGGGGCGTGACAAACTTGATATCAGAGCCTTAGGTTTTAAAGCGTCCTACGATGACTCGGGGATATGTTTCCCTACTTATCGGTGTTTTATCGACAACGTCAATAATTATGGGGCTACATGGTCATTTAGCAATTCCGCCTTTCTTTGATACTCCAATTGTGCGATAGAGTTCATGTTAGGGAGTTAACTTTCTCTTAATACCTTACTCTAAACATGATAATTGTGATACCATAATTCACGTGTTAGAAACCATGAGGTGGGAACTACCCCACCATTGAGTCTGAAGGGACTGCCAAGGGCTTGTTAGGAGAATGTACTAAGTTGTGAAGGGATTGGTAGAACCTATTCCTAAAAGGGAAGTGCCCTTGTCCATATTGATGTCAATACATCACCAAATCATAGTGTTTCGGTATGGTACCAATGTACTCTTGTTGTATATGTGCATCCATACTGAAGAATTTTCATAGGCATGGTCTTAATAAATGTTGAGTCGCAAATCATTGCATGCACCTACTTTTTGAACGCGATCCAATGTTTTGTGAATCCATCCCACCACAAATTTTCTTATATGTTATTTTATGACATCGAGCTCTATATTCATGTCCTTGAATTGATTTGTAGCTATGAAATTTCCATTTCCAACATGCCTTTCTAAAGTCTAACAAAGTACTACGCCCGAAGAATTTCTCATCAAATGAAGGGATAAACCATTATTCTATTTATGCACAAAGTAAAAAGATATCTTTTCTTTATCCTTTTTCCTCGGGTTTCCGTTCGAATCTGGATGTTGATATAGGTGAAGATCTTGCTTTGTTTCATAATCATCTCTATTATGGTATTGCCCTCGTTTCTATATTTGTTGAGGCTTTCATCTTGGCGTAGTGGTCAGAATCGGCAAGATATTTATTTGCTTGGGGATAATTTCCCTCTCCTCCTGCAGGTTATATTTTGAATTTGGTCTTCTCAACTACTTCTAAGCATTACTAAATCTCCATTGAAGCTAGGATCCGTTGAGCCTCCATGTAGCTGGATCATGCTACTTATTCTTGTTGCTCATCTTATTCTTGAAGGTTGTTCTTCTTTTGGTTGTATGGAAGATGAACACTTTCGTTCCTCCTTTGGTTTGAATAATATTTGATTAAGTATCACTAAATGTTAATTTCTCTATGTTTATACGAATCCAACTGATTTTGTTATTTGTAGTGGCTCAGCTAGCCGTGAAGCTATTGAGTTACTCTTCCCCTAGTTGTTGACCCATTTCCCAGTTCCAATATCAAGGTCTGAAGGAAGATCATAATTGTATCTTTGGTATATATAAATACATTTTCTCTTAACAATGGTGATCAAACCCAAACTCTTTACTAATTCCACTAAATCTAGGAAATGGGATAGATGTAACAATACCATCATTATCTACGTAACTAGATTTCGGTCCTCTATGTGTTTTTAATATTCTGACATAACTAATCAAAGATATGGGATTAAATGAGGGAGGATCAAGTCAATCCATTCTCTCACTTTATCAATGAATCTGCTTCATCCATTACCAACTATACTATCCCTTCTTAATCATGTACCCCTTAAAGTCACAGTCCATAAAGATTGAACTTTGACCTAACAAAGGGTCGCTCTATTTGGACAATACTTTGATAAATCTTGTTAATTGATTATCTACGTGCGTTCTAGTTCAACGATACACTTATTAGTCTGACTCTCACATTTTGGTTTTGGGTTAACCAATGAGCAATACCCCTAGTGACGCATTCATATGGCAAGTTTTGTTTCTAGGGCTGCGAAGGCTTGCCTTATGGGTTTCAAAAGAAATGATTTTTCTTGAAACTTCAAGATTAAATTTCCATGATTTTAAACCAATATGTGTCCCATTTGAAAAAGTCTTAAATGGGTCAGATTTGATGATGTTATGTGGCTTTCTACTCACTCGGCTTCTATGAGCATTGCTAACGTCATTGTCATACATGGGAAATTTTTTCCGCCTCTAGCATTCCACCGCCTTATGAAGGATTAAATTGTTCAAGTTATGATAATTTCATTAGTGGATGATTTTTTACCCATCCTCATGCTCTTGTGGCGTAGAATCATTGTGCCGTTTATTATTCAAAGTAAAGTCAAATTCAATAAATTTCTTTTGTGGCCTTGATTGCATACATATTGCAAGAATCCCGCTATTTGTGTGGAACTATGTAACATACACTCGCGGAGACAATTGGTGTATCATATTTAACCATTTCACGGTAGAGCTTATTTTTTGTAGGGAAAGGCATAACTAGATTGGAGAAATTGTTGTTACCCCATGCATAACGTGTCGCCTCTAAAGGATATCTGATGTTGGTGACTTTGTCTTCCCAAACATGGCCCACATGCAGCTCATGTAAGGAAAGAACCACTTCTTTTAAATTTGAAAATCATATTCATAGCATTCACCTCATCTAAGAATACTAATTACCACTATGCTTCACTTATCTGATAATTGATGTCGTCACCAAGAGTAAACAATGTCAGCACCGTTCGTGGAAATCCCCATGGCTTTGAGCATATAATACTAGGAAATGCTTGCCTTAGCATTTTAATGGATTCCTAAATAATTCTAGCCCGATCTTGAACTCCTTCGATCGTCATTATATTAGATCTATTATTCATTGAAAGTTCAATCGTGTTGAAGGAAGAAGCATCACCCTGCGATCATGTATATTCGATCGGTAATGTTATGGTTAATTCATGATAGCACACCTTAGATTAATCGTTAAAGGTTGCCACAGTTCAGTTGGGTGTTCGTGTAGGGATTTAGAATTAATTATGAAGGTGAATAGTTTATTCTCAAAAGGATCCCTTAAGATGTTATGTTAATTGATAATGAAGGGTACACAAGCGCATTTTCCCATTAGGTTGCACTAGGAGTATGATGTTCCCCGTAGCTGTTCCTCCTGTACTTTGTATTTCTATATGTTTATGTCTAAGAAGGTAGTGATAAAGGAAGGGTGTGAATTGATTTGATTGAACTATGTGATCATGATAATATCCTATATGATGCACTACCGACAAGAATCATCGTGGCTTGACTTCATACGGGTTGTTGACTGAAATGAAATTATATTTTTGTTGATGAACATCTTTGTGATTACATTAGTGGCTGGTAGGTACTATTTTGAACACATGATTTCTTGCTTACTAGGAAATGATATTCTTGATGGTATGATGCCATGTGAAGGAATTGTGGGTTGTTGTTGTTACCATGAATTGTAATATCCGATGGAATGTATATTATATGTTGAAATTATTGAAGGTCAGTCAATGGACGGTTAACTCATGTGAGGTGTCAATCTGTCATCCCTGTTATATATGTTTGGGAGTTGACATTATTTCCGAGAATGTGTTATGCAAGAGCTTGTAAGTCGACGAGGCCATCTGAAAGTCTCGTGGAAGGAAAATATTTTTTCTTAATTGAATATCAATTAGTTTTGACTTGAAAGGTCCATATAGGTGTTATGATCTAAAAATGTGCAGTCCATGCTTAGGTGTCTTCATGGTAATGTAGTTATTGTGACGTTGAGATTAGTGTTATAGGTATACATATTGTGGTGCTTTGTTGAGTTATTGATGAGTTTTTAATATGGGTTTGGTGGTTCGGGGGAAGTAGATAGGCCTAATCACAAAGGAAATATTGCAAAATTTTCTAAAAAAAATATAGGAGTTAGTTAAGATTAAGGAACTTGAGGTAGGATATAAAAGAGATATGTCATGTTATATATTTTAGTCAGGTTCGATCTCTCATTCGAGGATGAATGATCTTAAGCAGGTGAGAATGTAAGGCCTCGAAATTTTTTGCTAAGCTATAACGGATTCGGAGTGCCTGGTAGACTAATTATAATATTTTATGTGCATTAAATATGATGTAAATTAATTGGATGTGGTGAATAAGTATATGAGTTATATTATAACAAATATAAGGTCCAAGGGTAAGGCCCAGTCTAACCAAAATAGGAAAAGTTCATAATAGACTAAAATTCCAACTGAGTTTGCACTAGTAAACTTTGAACGATCATACCATAGCATGATTAAGGTATTATGTTATGAATAATATATAAATTGAAATATCTTTGAGTCTAGTTTCAAACGCTTCAAACTGTTCATCATTTCGACATTCATATGCAAAGTAATGATAAAATTATCGAAGGTAGGAAAAAATGCAATCCTGTGTCAAATCAGGGATCACAGAATCACAATGCGGTCCGCATTTTTTATATGTGATCACAAATCTGGTTGCAGATGGGGCCAGTGTTGCCATGTTTTGGGCAGTGATTCTAGGATTCACTCTGCGGCTTGCATGTTGGTCCTGCAGTCTATTCTGCAATTGCACACCCTTTTACGGGAGATTATTTTTCTGACTTTTATAACCCGACCCCATTTTCATAAATAGGGTTAGGGAAATCATTTAGGGTCATTTGCTACTGATTTTTAGATAGAGATATCATCATATAAAGAGAGAAAGAATGGTCTTAACTTCTAGATCTTGCTCCAGTCTTCAAGAATTAATAAAGATAACTATGGATTGTCTTCCATCCGGGTAAGTTCTACTTCGAAAATTTTGATACAAGAAGTTAAGAGTACAAATAGGTTGTGGGGGTAAGAAGTAGGCCGTGCATGAGAGAATATGTTTTAGTATGTGTCGTTAAATAACTGATTTTGGTTAGTTTTTTATAAGATTTTGGTGAAGGAATAGTAGACTTCCATTTCTAAAAGTTGTAGTCTACTTCAAATATTAAGTGTTTGATGAAATTCCTAAGAGAGTTATACCATGGGTAATCCTCCAAATTATTTATCGATCTTTGCTATCTCCTTGTAGATTGTTATTGCTAAAGGTGTTGGTGTATTGTATTAACTTAAGGAAATGCTCTTTGAGGTATGTATGGCTAACTTTAACCTTTGTATGGTCACCTTGTTCAGTGTATGAGTGATTGGTATGTGTTGCTTATGTGGACTACTTGGGAATTCTTAAGATTAATATGCCTTGAACGATGTTGGTTAAGTTTCCCGATATGATGGTGTAAGCAATTGGGAATAAACCAAGTGTTTGTAAATGCGTTTATGTGGTAAAAGCTATGTAACAAATGATGGAAAGAAGTCGAAATTGATGTAGTTAAAAAATTGTGGTAATATCATGTGTGGCTTGTCGTGGGCAAATGCCATTGTCAGTTGCTGGAAGTTGTATATGATGGAAATGGTATCGATGTTTAGAAAATCTTTGTGAACTACTGTTGTTGTATGAAATGTGATTGTACAGCGGGATCATGTTGCGCGCTGCAACACGAAGTTATAAGGTGTGGGTTTTGGTGATAAGGATGGCCGAGGTAGTAATAGTGGTTGAGGTTATAAGGTTGGAAAAGTGATCATAATCACTATTGAAATGAAAATATATGAAACTCTTGAGTATGGAAACGTTGGAAAAGGGAAGAGGAGATATTGTGAAACTTGAGACTTTGTTTGTTTCTCCCTATGTGCAGAGCGTGTAATTTTTTTAGGTCATTGATGTAAAATTTTATGAATGAGTTGAGTAATTGTGGCAATGCCTTGTATATGAACTACCATTTGGTGATAAATATTATGCCGTGGGCCTAAATGCATGAATTGTTGATATAAACTTGTGTTCCTTAAAATGATGATTGTTTTGATTTGTTGTTTATGGTTGTTGTAATGGATAAATTGTGGGTTGGATGACACGGGTGGCTTAGGTAATAAGAGTGGCCAAGGTAAAAAGGATGGAAATGTGATCATTATCACTGTTGAAATGGAAATATATGAAATTCGCAAATATGGGGATGTTGGAAAGGAAAAAGGAGAAATTGTGAAACTTTTGTTTTTTGTTATTTCTTCCTACGTGCAATGCTTATTGGGTTGTTACTATCTATTATATGTCTATTGCTTGATTTTACTTGGGGTTGAGTGTGTTCATACATACAAGTAAAATTCAAATGTATTGATGTCCCGTTTGTCGGGGGCGCTGCATTTTTATGATGACTGTAGGTTGTTCCATAGTAGGTTGTTCCATAGTAGGTAATTCAACCCAACGACATTGGTGCCTCATCTCCATTCTGTCAGCTGCATTGGTGAGCCCCACTTCTTCTCGCGGCCATGTGTTATTCATGCTACATTCTTTTGAGTTTATTTGTATTGTAAGGTGTAGCCGGGGCTCTTTTGCTGCTAGGTATTGTTATGTTTCTAGTATTTGTAGAGGCTCTACCGACAAAATGAGGGTAGTGTATATATGTATTTTTGGTAAGTAATGGTATGTTTCAGAATCACGATCCTCGTTGGTAAATGTTTATGTATTTGATATCATATGTTGGTAACCATAAAGTGTAGGAATGAAGTAAAGTTGTAAGTTTATGCTTAAGTTATAAGTGGCTATTTCACGTGAGTAATGTGTATTAAAATCAGGGGTTAACGCGTGGGATAGGAAGGTAATTTCCAGGACCGCTTGACTGGGCTCTACCGATTGAGCACCGGTTATGTCTCTCGATTTTAGAGTGTGACAAGAAGGCATGGGCCACATACATGAGGGTTATTACTACAATTTTTTAAAATATGATAACAAAGAGATTGAGGTGTACGTAGATAAATTTATCATCAAGTACAAGAAGGCCACAAATCACGTCGAAGATTGGAGAAAGTTTTTCAATCGGTTGCGAAGGTACAACCTGAAATTAAATCCAGCAAAGTGTACATTTAGGGTTCCCACTAGAAAATTACTTAGGTTTATTGTGAGTCACCGAGGAATACAGCTGGATCCATCAAAGGTCAAAGCTATCCAAGAATTTCCACAACCAAAAAACCTTTTTTCGATGGAGAATAAGAACCCTTAAGGATGTACTTTCCTGAATATGCGGTATAATTCATAAGAGAAGACATTGTGGAATCCTATGATAGATATGCAATCTTTTTCGATGGAGCGGCAAATTTCAAAGGGGTTGGCATAGGAGTAGTCCTAGTATCAAAATCAGGTCAGCATTATCTGGTGTCTGCCAAACTCATCATCCCGTGCACCAACAATATGGCCAAGTATGAAGCCTCCATCTTAGGGGATAAGATAGCCATTGACATGAATGTTCATGAGTTTTTAGTTATTAGGGACTTCGACTTACTCATACATCAAGTCCGAAAATTTCTAGTGATTAGGGACTCATTCATACTAATACATCAAGTCCGAGAAGAATGGGCAATGAATAACTCTAATATACTCTCGTATCTGTATCACATATAGGAATTGCGAAATAGGTTCAAAAAGATAGAATTCCGACATCTTCCTAGAATCCTGAATGAATTTTCCAATGCATTGGATACATTGTCGTCCATGATACAACATCAAGAAAAAAACTTCATTGGTCCTATTGTAGTAAATATTCACAATCAGTCAGCTTACTCTCCCCATGTTGAGGAAGAGGCAGACGAAAATCCTTGGCTTCAGGATATCAAGGAATATTTGAAAATAGGGGAATACCCAGAACTTGCCAATACTATTTAGTAAAGCACACTTCGGACTTTGTTCAACAATTACTTCCATAGTTGAGGACTCCTACATAGGAGGACTCTTGATTTGGGACTACTCAGGTTAGTCGGAGAAAAGGAATCATACAAATGTTAGAAGTAATCAATGCCGGGACCTGCAGTCCACATATGAACGATTTTGTCTTACCTAAGAAGATGCTCCAGGCTGATTACTTTATGATGACTATGGAGATGGACTCCATCTAGTATGTCTAAAAATGTCACCGCTTCCAGATACATATAGACACGATAAACGTACCTCCCAATGACCTTAATGTGAAAAGCCGACCATGGCTTTTCGCCGCCTGGGGAAGGGATGTCATTAGACCAATCGAGCCTGCGACTTCTAATGGGCACAAGTTTGTCCTGGTAGCAAGCGACTATTTTACCTAATGGGTCGAAGAAACATTTTACATAGCAGTAACTAAGAATGTCATGGCAGACTTTGTGCGTGACCGTATTGTTTGTCGATTTAGTATTCCATAATGAATAATCACTGATAACAATTCCAACATCAATAGCGATTTGATGATAAATATACGTGAAACCTTCAAGATTAGACACGAGGATTCTATTGTCTACAAGCATCAAATGAATGGAGCTGTGGAAGCCTCTAACAAAAATATTAAGAAGATATTGAGAAAAATGATCGAGATGCATAGCAATGGCACAAAAAGTTATTAGTTGGTCTGTTAGGGTATCGCACCACAGTCTGCAACTCAACTGGCGAAACCCCCTATGTGATGGTTTATGGTACAGAAGTCGTCATTCCCGCCGATGTAGAAATTCCTTCTTTAAGGATTATACAGGAAGCTGAACTCAACAATGCATAATGGGTGAATAGTCATTACGAGCAGCTGGATCTTATAGACGGTAAAAGAATAAATGCAATTTTCCATGGTCAACATTATCATAATAGAAAGTCCATAGCCTTTAATAAAAGAGTCAAGCCGACACAATTCACACCAGCGCAAATAGTATTAAAAAACGTTCTTCAGCATCAAGATGAAGCCAAAGTGAAATATTCTCAACCAACTGGCAAGGTCCATATATGGTTTACAGTGTTCTAACAGGAGGAGCCCTCATACTTGCCGAAATGGACAAAGAAGTTTGGACGAAGCCGATTAATTCAGATGAAGTCAAGCTCTACTATGTGTAATCTTTATTGTTTTTCCTAAAAGAGGTAATTGTACTACGTCTAACTTGATTCCCATGTAAGAGGGGATACATAAGCATCCTTTTGGGTTCGGTCAAAATTCAATAACATTTTCTTTTTACCACGAAAGTAGAAACTGCGGCAGAATTTTGAGGACCCTCAAAATTCTGCAGTAATTTCTGTCCTTCATCGCAAGCAACTGTTAGAAGGCTCAACCCAATAAACCGGGGAGAAATTTTTTGTGGAGCCCTCAAAATTCCGTAACAAGAAAAATTGTAATGTCTTGAGCAACGTCATAGTTGTTGGTCTATCAAAAAGCTATTTCTTAAGTAGATACTTATGTCATATTTTTACAAATTCATGCATGCTTATTATGGAAATCATTTTTTTCAGCGATGCTACCCTCAATGATACATACTATATCACCAGATGAAAGCCGAACATGTCAAGCAATGCTAGTGGCGATGCGAACTAGCCGCCCCACTACAAAACTCACGATTGTTTGATATAGACACTAGGATTGCGAAAGAATCTAACATACAATATACTTACGAGACAAATGTTGTTCAGCAATACAATTCTCAGAATTGTCGCATTTACCAGCATTTGCTATTCACACACGTAGGCGACATTCCCTATATCGCAATGTCCCCAGCTGTCACAATATCGAAACCTGCTATCAACAAATAAACTCTATTCCACTTTATTTTTTCAGTGCATAAGCCTACCATTCTACCTTCTGTGACTAAATACTATCTCAATCTGTAATCTCTATATTGCATAAGGCTACCATTCTGCCTTTCGCGACGAAACACTGTCTCCATCTATATTCTTTGTATTGCATAAGGCTAATATTGCATACGGCTACCATTCTGCCTTCTGTGACTAAATTTTCTCTCACTCTGTAATCTCAATTTTGCATAAGGCTACCATTCTGCCTTTCGCGGCTAAACACTGTCTCCATCTATATTCCCTGTATTTCATAAGGCTACCATTGTGCCGTCCTATGAGGATCTGTGAAAATTTTCACTCAAAACTTAAAAGCTCACAGTTCTAAATTAGGAATACAGGTAATGAATATGAAAAATTTCACGGTTCAGTACCTTTTTAGTGATCTAAGAATATAAAAATGAAGAATTAAAGTTTTCCAGAAAAATGCAATTAGGTGGTCAAGAATGTGCTCATGTAACAGGTATGCGAACCGCATGTCTATTATAGAATTAGTCGTGTGTGTTTGATAAATTGAAGTCTACTATGTAGTCAAATATACAATCTCATAATGAAAATTCGGACCGCATAGTCGTCCAGTATCTTTCTTGAGATTTTGTGAATGTCAGTTCTGCGGTGCCCTTTGCGACTGCAGAACGTGACTGCAAACCGTATTTCTACCGCAAACTCAACCTGCATGTATAGTTTTTTAGAAGCATTTGGATGTCCATTATGCGAACCAAAGGTTGACTATGCAATCAAAAATGAGATCGCAGATCCAACTCGAGGATCCAAATTTTAAAATTTTAAACCCAACCACCTATCGATATATTCAATGTTATGGCTCATATTAAGCATATTTTTTATGCTTTTAGAGAGAGAAAGAGGGGGTCATACAGAGGTAAAGCACTTACCATCAACATTTCTCCCTGAAACCTTGCTAAATCATTGAAGATTACCTAATAAAGGCACTTAAAACTTAATCGCAAAAGGTAAGACTTCACCACCTCGTCTCTTATTTGTATACTCAGCTATAGGGGGTGATTAGTGTCGTAATTCATGGGCATAAAATGGGATTCCTTGCGTGCAGATCAAACCTTTGGGTATTAGGAGGTAGTAAACTAAAAACAAAACAAATAGGGTATATAATGATAAATATTTCTCTCAAAAAGAGATCAAGGTCACAATGCACCTTTAGTGTTTGATAATATGCTCGGAACAAGCTAGAATCTCCATCTCGTCTCTAATTCTCTATTCTATTTGTAATTCTAATACAATAGATCGAAGTGCTTAGAGTTCGGGAAATTTGTAAAGAGTAAGGAAAGCTATATTGAGGTATGTATGGCTGAACCCCCATTTATTTGAAATTGAGCTTCGTTGATGTACCGATTGTTATTGCATATCAATTGGTTTGCAGTTATATATATATATATATATATATACATATATATATATATATATATATAGACACACACACATATCTACATGAACGATATGCCTCAACGTGTGTAATGAAGTGTCTTTGATATTTAAAGATGTGTGAATAATTAAAATGATCTGTTGACATGAATGGGATATAATCAATGATTAAGACTGAGATTGACATGCTAATTATGTGAAATCTTACTATTTGTGCAGCTTGAAATGCGTTTGTATCTGCCCAAGATCACAAATTGCAAGATGAACATTGAAAATGTAAAGAATGTGATAATTGAGGCCTTATGTGCCAATGAATGGAAATGATATATGTGAAATAAATATTCAAATGATATGATTGGTGAGAAATAAAAACTTCCTAGGTAAGGTGGCCTAGCTGATGGGGCCATGATGGGACACTATGCCGCACACATGGTGGTAATGTGCTTACACTGAATTCCAAAAAGAGAAATAAAATGGTGATTGAGATACATGGCTCAAATGAGGCAACCATGGCGATCAGGTCGTGATTGGACTCCGCTATACATAGCAATGGCATTGAGGACAGTAATGAACATTTCAAAGAAATGCCCCAAACTAAGTTATGGAAATTGGGTGAAAGGTAATATGGTTTCTCTATTTGATGATGTGGTGCCCAGCTTAAAGCTTTAGTTTATTCTTTTGATTTTCTTGTTCTTGCTTGATAGTTCTTTCTAGTAAAATGTTGTTCAGTTATACATACTAGTACAATTCTATGGTACTAACGTCCCTTTTTTCGGGGGTGCTATATTTTAATATGAATATAGGTGGCTCCATAGCGGATAGTGTTGATCGTGCGTAGCGGAGCACCGTTCTTCTCAAGATAATAGTGAACCCCTTTCTCCTTCAAGGGGCTATATTTCACATCTTCTATTGTGAAATCTCACTTTTGATGTATATCTGAGGCAATGTTATACTTATCTTTTGCATACCTAGACATTTCGTAGACATATATGTGGGTTAAGTGCGGGTGTTGAACGGGTTCGCAAACTATGGTGTCGTTCTACACTTATGGTCTATGAACTGTAACTATATGGGAACCTTTGAGACAAACTCATCTATGGTTTAAGGTTTTAATATAAAATATATTAAAAATGTTGAACACATTGTCTTTTTTTGTCTAAACAATGATAACACGGTTTTCCTTAATCATATTGAGTTGGGTAAGAAGTGTTTGATAAGGCTTGGTTAGTTGGGTTCACTAGATTGAGCATTGGTTGCGCCTCACGAAGTTGGGGCGTGCAAACTTGATATCAGAGCATAAGATTTTAAAGTGTACTAAGATGTCTGGGAGCCGTGTCTAGTAGAATCCTTCTTATCGTTGTGTAGTCGACTATTTCTATAAATTAATGCACACTAGGGCATATAGGAATAACACCCTTATTTGATATTCTGGATCGTGCGGTGAAACTTTTCCCTCTCTAATTAAGTTCATTCTTCTATCTTTTAGTATATGGCAACTAAGAAGGTAGCGAGAATTGGCCAAGTGACATTAATGGATTCAACTTCTTAACAACTGGCATAAAAATAGATCATGTATTTTTAGAGTCTCCTCATCAAATTTAATTGCTATTATCATTTTCACAGTAAACAAGATTAATTATTACTTTTAGGGCCCTCCTAGATAAGGGGATTTAGCATTTGCGTTCTTATAGCTCTTTTGACAACAAGATTCGACTAATACTCACAGATGTTCTCGGTACCAATCTGGGCAGAAAAGTTTTCTTTATTCTGTTGTAATGGCAGGCGCCCACCTGGAGAACGAGGGAATTCAATTCAAGTATCGTCAGCAGGCGCCGACTTGGAGTACAAGGGTATTCATTTAAAATATCAACAGTAGGCTCCCATATAGAGATAAGGGAATTCACTTTAAATATCAGAAACAGGCGCTCACTTGGAGAACAATGGAAATTCAGTTCAAGTATTGGCAGCAGGCGCCCACACAGAGAACAATGGAATTTAGTTCAAGTGTCAGCCGCAACCGCTCACACGCAGAGCAAAGGAATTTAGTTAATGTATTGGCAACAGATTCCACGAGGAGAACAAGAGAATTCAACTCAAGTATCGGCAGCAGGAGGACACCTATAGAAAAAAGGAATTCAATTAATATATCAGCAGCAGCAACCCCACTTGGACCACAAGGGAATTTATTTCGAATATCAACAGCTGACGCTTCACCTGGAGAACAAGGGAATATACTTCAAATATCAGCTGCAGGCGCCCACCTACTGTACAAGGGAATTGATCTCAAATTTTAAATAACCTTTTTGGGGAAACAAAGGAACACAGTTCAGAGTTACGCCCAAGATAATAGCAGTGACCTACATGAAGAATCGGATCAATTCAAGTTAGGAATAATAGCATCTCGCCTCAGAAGTGCTAGTCAATACTGCAATATACGCGGCGGAATAGCGGAGGTTCCATGATAAACATTGAACATATATAGATAGAGTTCTTGGAACTCATGGATCATAGAATAGTCTAGCTTCTTTTCGTATTGTTTTAGTGTAATAAGGATTACAACAAGTAATAGCAGCGGTAGCTGTAGTGAAATATGAGTTTCTTGGTAGTCCAATCTAGAAAAACATAGAGAACTACAGTGACCTGATTCAATTATTGCCAAGGATATGTAGGAAACCTCAGAAGCAATGTTCGGTTAGACTTTTCAAAAATACTTCCTATGGAGTATCCAATGGGCAAGAATCACCCATATTTCCTCACTTTATCTTTGCCCGAAAACTCTTCGTGTTTTGGAGAAAAGACGGGTAGCTATGAGCACATGATTTTCGCGATATGTGAAATACACTTACAAATTAAAGAAATAATTTTTTTCGAATTTATTTGCAATTTTATAGGATTTCTATAGAATTTTATTAATTAATTGCATTTTGTGCTCGTCTAATTCTTTTAAAACCATGAAAATGTATTAAAAAATGATGCATTGCATTCAGATTTTAGGATTAATTAGTTAGTTAATTATTATTAAAGTAAAAATCACAAAAATATCTGATAAAGGGATATGTAATTATGCATGGTCAAGGGTACAAAACATGCCTATATGATATGTGTTTCAAATGATTTAATTCTGCACTTAGAAAGCATGCCTATAGGATTGTTTTACATCCGACTTGTTCAATTATGCACTTTATACACCTGGCCTGTAGGGGTCATTTGAAATTCTTCATGTTCAACTTCACACCTAGAAAACCTGGATATAGGATTTCATTTTAAATTCTACATGCCCCTGAAAAACATAGAGATCATGCTCTAGGACCAAAATGGCTATAAAGGAGTATCCTGTTATAACGTTCAGTATTACGTATAGAAATCATGTCTGTTGGAAATAAAATCAATAGCACTAGATATCATTCTATAGGAATTAAAACCATCAATAGTGCATACCATAATTTGCAGATTCTGAAATTAGTCTAATTAAAAAATCAAACTATTGTGAACCGGTTTCAAAATAATTTCATACCCTATTCAACAAAGCCTAGCAAGCATGCCGATAGGATTTCATACAGCTCCTTTTTTATTTTGTCACCGCTTTGTCAAATTCAAAATCTGTAGTAGATACCATGCTCATAGGATTCTATACTTAGGAAAACCTTAGGTAATAATAATAAATAAAGGTGGACCCATTTTCATTAACTATTTATTGCTACAGCCAACAGGCAGGCCTGATACAGACTTCTTATCCGAGTTATGTAATAAATTGGTTTGCTACAACAACATAAACTCGCATTTTGCCTTAACATTTTAAGACCATGCACGTTGTCCAAGTCATGCTATTGATTCTCTTATTTGATGAGGTATATGTGAGCCTTCATTTATTATGTGATGCCCCTTTTATTGTGTTTTCCTATGTGTTTTATATTTCAGCTTAGATTATTCACCTTTGAAACTCAAAGTCAACCTAATACCCCTCCCCTTAGTAATAGTAATCCTAAAAGCCTCCTGAACAAATAGGAATGGGATGGGTAATAGCACACAAAAGTGGTTGATAATAATATGCGCTTCAATACCTTAATGGGGTGGAAAGAGTACGTATTGATATGATGTCCAGTGTGCTAATACCCCATGTAGGCCATCTTTTGAGGAGTGGTTACCGGGTACTGCATTGATATAATCCATATTATGAATAAACCTAGCCCACCCCCCTTTCGGTTGCATTCTTTTTCTTTAAAAGTATTATGACTTCTTATCAAAACCAGCCTTTCAATAACTGCACTTTCATACTTTTTTTACATCTAAGAATTTTTGTATTAAAAATCCCCTTTTATTTAAGCCTTATCTGTTTACTTGTTAATTGCACAAAATTCAAAAAGAATTGTTAGGCTGGCAACCACACTAGTGGATCCTGAGGGGTGCCTAACACTTTCTCATGCAGATAATTTCAAGCCCTTACCCTATCTCCGGTTATCAAAATGTGTAGTTGTAGTGATCTTTTTAGGCGTCCTAACGCACCATAAATTATTAGGTGGCAACTATTTAAAAATGCAAAACCTAGTTCCCAAAAGGAATGAGTTTCCCCATACCTAAAATGTCATAAACCTTGTTGTCCCACCGTGAGAGGGAAATAAGGAGGCGCGACACTAAAAAGGAACCTCTTGTTATTGTGTAATTTCGTTTGAGCAAACAGTGTTTGTGCTACTTTCCAACGCGTAGTGAATCTAATGTTTGAAGAGCAGTTATGTGAATGAATGGAGTTATATATTGTCAATATGCTATTTATATCCTTGCGCGCAAAAGAACCATTTAACACACTTGAAGGAATCATTTACCCTATTAAGAAAATTCAACATGAAGCTCAATGTTGAGAAGCAAGGATTCGGGGCGGTTCAGGCATGATCCTCGACTTTATGATGTCAAATCGGGGGATTATATCAACACTGATAAAATCAAGGCAATCGAAGACATCAAATCATGCACATCGTTCTGCTCATGCGAGGATTAGTAGGGTAAATAGCCACCTTAGGCAGGCTTATCTCGAGGTCTTCAAATCAAAGTCACAGCTTTTTCTCATTTCTCAAAAAGAAGCGCAATTCCACTTGAACCCCGGAATACCAACTATCTTAAAATGGTATTTTGAGCCAACCATTGGTTTATACTCCAATAGTATACGAGCAACTCTACAGATATTTAGCTGCCTCAGAAGCCACAGTAAGTGATATCCTTGTTTGAGAAGAGAAGGGTACACAATTTCCTATTTACAATGTTGTCGAACTTTAGGATAAACCTAGACCCCGTAACCACACCTAAAAATATAACCCTTGCTAAAATAAGGGCCTCGACGAAATTAAAGCCATATTTTCTGTGCCAGCATACTTGTATGGTGACCACTTATCTTCTTCATAATTTTATACAAAATCTCAAACTCTTGGGCCGATTGGCTAAATGGGCCATCGAAATTAGTGGTAATGAGATCAAGTATTAACCCTTATCTTCTTAAATATTTGCAGACTTTGTGGTCGACTTCACGCCAGCCCTCGTACCGGAGGTCGAAAAGGATCTTTTGTCAAAACGGTACATCTACGGGTATGTGGAACCTTATTATAGATGACACTTAGAATGTGAAGGTCATCGCTACACATCGTTTTGAAACCGCTCACGGGGAATAGAATTAGAAAATCTATCTACACCCCTAAGATGAATAACAATGAGGATGAATAACAATGAGGATGAATATGAGACTATGACTGCAGGTCTGGAGCTAGCTAAAAGCTTGGGAGTAGAGGTCATTGTGGAAAATTGTGAATCCATACCTGTGGTTAGCTTTTGGCTTGGGAAAAACTCGTGGATGAGCGAGAATATATGAATATTTTTGTTAGATGGTTTCCCCTTACAGTCTTTTTCTTAAATTCATTGCGGATGGGTGTATGCTTTCTTTGAGAATTTTTATTGTACAACCAAGAATGGAATAGTCAGTAGGATCTTCGAGGTTTGAGAATATCAAAAGTAGAGGTACTTCGACAAAATGCATGTACCCCGTAGGAATAAATAAATCAATTTTCTAAAAACGGGAAGTTCATCATAGTCTAAGGAATTGAGGACTCTGCTAACAAAGGTTTGCACGATTCACATTAGCCGAAGATGGAACATTATACAGAAGGATTTTTGATGGATCATTGGCAATATGTTTGGGTCGCGGGGACACCGACTTCATCCTATGATAATTCACGAGGATACATGTAGGAATCATTTGGGTAGTGAATCTCTAGTTTACAAAGTCACAAACGCCAAAGACATGCGCTGTTGATCCACTAGCTTGGAGAGAAACTTCATTCATTCCTATCCCCTTGGCCGATTATGATATGGTGAATTGATATCATTGGCCCTCTACCATCCTCCCCTACGAAAACGAAATTTATTTTATTTATAACTATCTATTTCGCAAAGCTGGTTGAAGCACCTCCTTTTGAGGGAATCACACAAAAAGAAGTTACATAGTTAATCAGGTATCACATATTGCCGATTCGTGATACATACCGAGATAGTATGCTACAATGAAAAACAATTCATCGGTACCAAAATAACAATGTTCCTCAAAGATCACAAAATAAAAAGGATATTGTCGACGCCATATCATGCTAGCAGCAACAACCAAGCCAAATCGAAAATCAAGATCATTATTTAGAATCTAAATAAAATATTGAACGATTCTAAGGGAAAATGTCGAGAAATTTTTTTGAAGTCTTTTGGGCATACCGAACATCGTCAAAATATAGTACGGGGGCAACACTATTCTCTTTAGTGTACGGCACCAAAACTTTGATCACGGTCGAGGTTAGGGAACCAGGCGTCAGGTTTTGATAAACAAAAGAATAGTGAAACCATAAGTCTATGAATACAAGCCTCGAACTGGTAGACAAAAACTGTGAAGCCGCCCTCATACCAATGGCAGCACAAAAGCAATGCATCGAAATTACTAAAACCAAAGAGCCAATATTCGCCACTTTGGAATCAAGAACTTAGTTCAGAGAAAGTCACCCTCAATACTCGAGACCAAAACGAAGGAAAACTTGGCCAAAATTTGGCAAGATCATATCAAGTTCTCGGTATCATTACGAAGAGATCTTACAAACTTGGCATGATGAATGATAGACAATTTCAAATAATTGGAACAAATTACTCCCAAATGATATTATTTCTATGGTATAACCTTCTCCTTTTTAGTTTATATTACATGCTAAATTGTTGCCAGTGTTTGATCGAAGGCATCAAAGTTCTCCCCAAATACAAAGTCCTTGGGTCAGAAAGCACGCATTGCACTGTTATTCCATTTGACCTATTTTTATCCCAAATGGGTTTTTCCAGCAAGAATTTTAACAAGGAAACCATCGTTCTCGCTAACTTGGACCATTCAATAATATATGAGGCTTCTTTAAAATAAACCTTAAACATTGGGGGGACATCACCCTTGAATATTATGTTTTCGAGGAGAACACTACGTGTCACTAGGGTCGCGATCGATAAAACATTGTAATGGCCAAACAGTTTGTCGTGCCCCAAACCGAGGGAAATGACCATCTCTCGACCGGGTAGCCCTAGTCAAGCGGACCTGGGTGCCTTTCCTATCCCACGTGTTACCCTATGTTTTCATTACTCATTAATCAAGTGAAATAGCCATTTATAATTTATACGCTTTTTTACGAGATATACATATCATACATGGTTACTTTGTATGTTTACAAGTTACACTGCCCAAATAAAACAAAACCCACATTTCTTGTCTACGGAGCCTCTAAGGAACAAAAGGGTGATATAGTACTTGCCAGTAACAAGGCTACAGCTATACCTTACACAAATACCAAAGTAAGACTCTGGAGGAAAAGCGACATGAGCTACGCATGGCAGCGAGAGGAAAAAAGATCGCCAATTTAGCTGATAGGAAGTGAAGGAGTGCTACTGTCAGTGGACTGGAGTACCTGCTATAGAGCCACCAACAATCATAACAAGAGTGTAGCGCCCCCGACAAAAGGTATGTCAGTATATTTGAATTGTACTGGTATGTATGAACAAACTTTACCCCAAGTAAAATCAATCAATACACAGATAAAGAAGAGTAACAGAATCAACAATTAAATACACATTAAAGGAACATCTAAAGCCATCAAGTTTCATAATCTCTCCTTTTTTCCTCTTTTCAACAACATTTCATACCCAAGAGTTTCATATATTTTTATTTCAATAGTGATTTCGATCACTTTCCACCCTTATTACCTCGGCCACCCTTGTCACCACATCGTACACATTATAACTTGGTGGTGCGGCGTGCAACCTTATGCCACAAGATAAATCACATTTCAAACAACAACAATAGTTCCCAGTTAAATCATTTTACAACAACGATGACAATTTACAAAAAAGGTTTTCATTTGCATCAATTACGATTTCTTTCCATTATTTATTAAGCTCCGTGATCACAAGAACTCATTTACATACATACTTGGTTTGTTGCCATTTATTTACACCATCATATCGGGACGTTTAACCAACAATGTTCAGGCATATTAATCACAAGAATTCATGAAATAGGGCATTTTGCCTTATCAACCGTGAAACAACAATTATTCACAAATAGTCCACAAAAATACACATACCAATTATTCGTACACCAAACAAGGTGACTTTACAAAGGTTAAAATTAGCCACACATACTTGGAGTCGAATTTCTCTTTTTACTTCTACTTTCAATTCACCAAACTGCCTAGTACCGTCAATCTAGTTCACAAGTTAATAAATATATCTTATAATTGAAGTTCACAAACATAACAAGAACTTACTTAGGTTATAAACATATCTTTCGCACCTCTTGACTTCTACAAATTTCCTATTACTAGATTTTAAGTTTTAATGAACATTCATGTGTATTTGAACTCATATTTTCCAGAATTACTGCATGAGAATCCCTCTTTTTGTTCATATTTGAAACCAATGAAAAAGGGTTGGGGATTTTACAAGTAAGAATGGAGATGAAGACAATTACTTGAAATTTCCACACCTGGGATACTTTGAAGAATCAAATTGATGACAGTAAGACTTTCTCTCTAAAGAATTCCTCTTCCCTTTCTTTATTTTGTTCAAAAAATAGTTTAAAATTAGGGGTTGGGGTGTTTTATTGAAGAAGGGATCAGGTTTAAAAGTTAGAAAAATAGGAGCCCAATTAAGGTTTACGATCGCACTTTGCGATCACAAAGCGAAAATATGGTTAGACCGCAAAAATGCTCCAAAAAATTTGGCTAACAGGTTAGGTTTGTGAAAGGAATGTTGTCCGCATTCACAGTCTGCAGTCGCATAATGCACCACAAAATTGCCTTCACAAAATCCGTAGGAAATTATGCATGGACTATACGGTCCACATATCAGTTATGCCATTGCATAATAAACCGCATATTGGCCTCAATTTTTAACCAAACCATTGACTTATTTTGCGGCAAAAATACGGTCGGCATACTTGATTTTCCACTGCATTTTAGACCGCATAATAGCACTTTTCTTGAAAACTTTGATTCTTCATTTTAAAATGCTAGATCAGTACAATTTTACACATTCCTAAGACATATTAAAAACATGGCACTACGAGCTACTAGGTTTTGAGTACAAGTTTTCCATGGGACATTATATCCTCCCCCACATAAATGACCTCGAATGAGGATTTGAAAATTAGTTTGTTTTGAAAGCATGATACAAATTCCTAATTTTTTACTAACTCCCATGTTTTTAGAATATTTTTTCCAGAGTTTCCTTTGAATTTTTGACTTATCTACCTGTTAGAGTGCCCTCGAAACACAATTTCCAAACAGCATTACATCAACAGTGTACATATTAAATCACTTATCACATTTTCACATTAATTAGTCACCTCAATGAGTCCCATAAAATTCAACCACTTTAATATACTATATGCATCTCAATTAATCATTACCAATCTACACTACCATTAATCGTTCACTTATCACATGAGTAACAAAATTTTCATTTAGCAAAAGGGTTCACACATGACTCAAATAATCACAACACATACAATTCGTGCACAACTTGAGGAATTACAGTAGTCAAGCATTTAGGGGAAAAATAGGGTGTCTTTGCACCAAAGTCGACACAACATCATTTTACTTAGAGATAACAGTTCACAGGATTACTACTAGACTTGCTCAAACTCTTGGGGATACTTTTGTTTCATCTCACTTTCTACTTCCAACGTGGCTTCTTCAACTCGTTGAATTTTCCATAATACTTTAACTGAAGCAATTTCCTTATTTCTCAATTTAGCAACCTCCCTATCAACAATAGCAACAGGAACTTCTTCGTACGACATATCATCATTAACCTCGATATTCTAAACTAGCACGATGGTGGATAGATCTCCAACCACTTCCCTTATCATGGACACAAGGTACACCGGGTGCACTAATGACATTTCAAGGTGTAGTTCCGGCCTATAAACCACTCGCCCTATCCTTTTAGTGACGCGGTATGGCGCCACATATCTAGGACTCAACATCCCTTTCTTCCCAAACCGCATGAATCCCTTCATATGAGATACCCACAATAACACCTAATCGTCTACTTGGAATTCCAATTCTCTTTGACACACATCCGCATAGGATTTCTAGTGACTCTAAGCAGTTTTTTCCTCTCATGAATGACTTTATCTTTTTCCATAGCTTTGGTGCACGAGATATGTACCTATCAATTCTGCTTCATCCACTTCAAACCATCTAATCTAAATCCTATACCTCCTTCCGAACAATGCCTCAAATAGGGTCATCTGAATACTAGTAAGAAAGCTGTTATTGTAATTCAATTATATAAGTGGCAAGCGATCATCCCGGTTACCTTTGAAATCCAAGACACAAGCCCACAACATATTTTCAAAAATTTAAATATTCCTCTTCGCTCGACCATCAGTCTATGGATGGAAAGTCGTGCTGACATTCACTTGAGTACCCAAACCCTTCTAAAATTTCATCAAAAAATTAGCTATAACTGGGCCCCTTGATCTGAGATGATAGAAAATAGAGTGTCGTGAAGCCTTTCTATTTCCTTGATATACAACTGAGCATATTGTTTTGCAGTATTGGTTGAGTTGACTAGCATGACCTTTTTTCCGTTTCTTTTTCCTAATCAAAGCATTTATTTCTCCAACTACCTTTTATCCTCATTTTTATCAATGATTAGATTTGCACTTTTTCTTTAATTCGTCTAGAAACGATTATGATACTTCAATCATTGCTAATGTATGAAGTATTTTTATCCTAAAAATTTGATTAAAAATTAAACTTATAATGTGATTGTAACAATATCTGATTTTGCCTAACATTAATTGATAAACCTAAAAATTACTAGTAAAAATTAACAATGAGATAAAGTAACCCAGAATAGCAGCATGACCCAACCCTCGAGCTGAAGTTCTCTTGAACTAAGCGATGCCCAAAATAGTTAAGAACCAAACTAACTGATGAAAAAAATAATACTAATAGTATTATATTGCTTTGATATATGTGGATGTAAGATGGATAGAAGATGATTAAGAACGTCTTTATATAGTAGATGACACCTATGTATGGTACAATTCTAATTACCGAAATGAATTCCAATCTTAACTAAACAATTACCCTTCATTTGATCTACTTGAAAATTTACGCAATAATTTTGGGCCGATCACAATTTTTCGCCTTTCTATCATTGTGCTTTACTCGATGTATTTCTTTTTTGGTTTTGATCTTCAAAAAGTGCCTCGGTCCTCCAACTCAGTGCATTTTCCTTGTACCTTGGTCTGGTCTATTGGGTGACCGAACTTCGGCAAAGTTATCTAGCCTCGATCAAATAGTAAAAGCAGGTAGAGTCGGTTTTAACTGTATGCTGATAGTGCCCTCTTTTTTTGAAGTGTTCTGAGAAGAAATGAATTGAGACTTCAACTAAGTACCTCGACCTATAATAACTTCATCTTCATGATGTATACAATGAAAATGACTGAAACATCCCATCAGTTCGTGTATTGAGGAATTAAATGCATGTCAATTTATATCTGCTATGATTGATTTTGAATCGTCAGCTTCTTCCTATAAATGTGCTTTCCTTATCTTTTCTCCAAACTTTACTCTTAATCTCCGACCTAATCTTCATAACTTTTCACTTCCTTCAAGCGTTTTCATACAACAAAACTATGGGTTTCATTTTCAACCTTCCCTCAAAACATGAAACCTCATTATGTTCTTCCCTCTTTCAACTTGCAGAGATTGCAAAAATGTCTAATATTGTTTAAGAAAAGGAGGGCACCTCTTCATCGTGGCCAGAAAGCAATTGAACGTCAATCGAGCCTCACCCTGAGGAGTGCATTCCCAATGTGGGGTATGATCTTACTTTCAACTTCAAAGTCGAGAAAACTTGATATGTCCTTGTCCGGTGTGAGCTGATGTCGAGATAAATGTGCTCATTAACTGAGAATGACCTTGGGCAGGTTAAGAAAGACATCTATTGCAAGAAGAAAGTGGTGGTGATTCCGACCCTCGAGGAAGATATCACCACTCATGTGAAAGTGTTTCGAAGTGTTTACACGTACCTTTTCACTCGGAGCCCTGCCAATCCAATCATAATTGACTTTTGTCGCTAACATCAACTAACCCTAAATCTAATCTACCATTCATTTGGGCGGATTTTCATTCTTTTCTGATTTTTTTTAGGACTAAATCCAAATGGAACACTTCCACCATCGAGCACCTCATTAGGTTGTATAGGCCCCGTCATTTTTGAGACGGGTTAATAAAACATCAGCATCGGGCTAGGAAGGTATTATTCTCGAGCATTGATAAGGACACTGATCTTGGGTGGACAGCTGGGTTTGTTCGAGTGAACACTTATGACTTAATTTAATTCGACATGTTGCAATTTCCTGATAAATGGAATATGTTACTCAAGTTTAGTCCGTCCTATATCTTCTATATATTTTTTGGTTTCCTTTACCCTTCCTCATTAACCTCATTTTCTTTGATGTCACGGTTTCTTAGATGCCTGCTGCGATTCCCAACCTCGAGAGCTACATTCAGACCCTATCTTTGACCTATTCATACATTGAGCGTTAGTGGCACAATTTTGCAAGCGGCCGATGGGATGCAAAAATCACGAAAATCCTTTTACTTTACATATCTGATGGCTTCTGTTAAAATCTTACCCTTTTATTCTCACTTGATTTCCTTTTGAGCAGGCCTCGGGAAAGATACCTTCATTAGGGACCTCCAAGGAGGAGGAGGTCGAATGAAGGGAACAGAGAAAGGGTCTCACCTTGTAAGACTTTAAAGCACAAGAAAGTAAAGTCTCGTAGGTCAAAGAAAGATACCACCGTCACGCCTACTAATATAGGTCAACGTCTAAGAGAGGAAGTAGAGAAAAATAAATATGGTGCCTTCGAGCTACTGGCCCAAACGAAGAGGAGCTTTGCAGCCCTACCGGCCGCCGAGCACGTGATGATCAAAGAGGTTCAAACTCAGAGTGAGGAAATTTTAGAATATGGCTTGAGTAGAGTCACCAAGTCGTTGGAGGCTGATAATGCCTCTCGCCTAGATTAGCAATCGGCAAGTGTGCAAGAAGGGGCATGTTTTGAGGCCCTTCAAAACAAAGAGAACACCCATGTGACATGCTTAGGGCCACAGATATAGGTGATTCACCGCACTTCCCTACATCTTATGTGGAGAAAATTTAGAATGCCCAGGATATGGGGACCACCGATGTGGGAATGGACCACGAAGGGGAGGACCATTTTTGTGGTTGCTTTATAAGAGTCAAAGTTACTCCTGACTTGGGTGATGCATCGAGTCTAGTCGATGAGGCAATGAATTCTGAGTAATGTAGGCCTCAACTCTCTTCATCAGTATTATGCTTGTATTTATTTCTTTTTGCCTTATTTCCTTTCCTTCTTCATGGTCCATGACTAATCATCGGGAGGCATTTTCTAAATCTTGAGCAATGTTGAGCCGGTGCGCGGCCAATCTGAAAAACCTCATGGAGGAGAGAAATTCCCTCAAGCTTCTCAGTTTGTAAAGACAAATTAAGATCAAGGGTATCTGATCCGAATTGGCCATAACTCATGAAGAGAAGACCAATCAGATCGACGAGGTATTAAAGATTTTTTAGAAGCTCGATGTATCAATTTGGGACACGATTGATACTTTGATCTTGTTGGTACAACAGAAGGACAAAAAGATCGAAAAGTTTCATGAGGAGACCAACATGATGAAGGCGGATACTTTGGGGTGGAAACAAAAAATGGACCGCCTTTTCTTGTAGTATGATTCTGCTCAAGCCCAACAATGACTGGCCGAACATACACTCAAAAGCATGATTGAGGAAAGCTTGGCCCAAGGCAAAAAAAAAGAGGAGCTCGAGGCTTTGTTGGCCGTTGTACTTTCAAAGGCTTCATACGACGAAGAAAAAGCAAAGGCTGATGCGGAGGTGATTGCGGTCATCTGTCAAGCTGATGATGAAGCTCCTCAAGCTTGAGCAAAGGAAGTTTCTAATGCGGCTCAAACTCGATCATATTTTGTTGCTGAGCATGCCATGTACCAGTCACAAAGAGTGGCTCTTGAGAGGATTCCTGCTTGTAGATTTAACCTTGTTGTTGGTATCGAGAATGTGATAGTACTCAAGGCCAAAGCCAAAGCATTGATAACTTCTGATAAAGATGATTACGTAAGTGCGAATGAATATGAGAGCTGAGGGGATTCCAATGACAAAGGTGTAGCTCCCGATGAAAATTATTCACTTAGAATTTTTTGTTTTCGGCATTTTGTTTGTAGAATCTCGACCGATATATGCAAATATTTTCATATATATAAAAGACCTCTTTTCTATTTGCTTTTTCTTTATTTCAATATCTACATCATATAAACTATGTTTTTACCATATCTTTAAAATACTCATATGTATGAGACTTTAGCAATTTGATCATTGTCGGATTAGTGTAGTTTTTAGCATCGAGCAAGTATTGGTTGGAACTCAAAGTAGGGGGACCCTTAATTTTTAGTTGAGTGAGGGCGACTCCTGGAACTAAAATAAAACTGCCCTTAGGCTCCTGAATTAGGCCGATATGGCCTTGTAATAATGGTTCCTTTCCCCTTTTAGTCAATAAAGAGTTAATCATGTAGAAATTTGTATTGCCTTAGCATAAGGTTGATTCGAATCTTTGAACAATATGGTGTCCCTTTAGTATTTTCGAGGGTTGAATTTATCAAATACCTTTTTCACTTTGTGAAGACTATCCTTTTTAAAAAATTAATATATTATGGCCTATTTTCGTTACGAAATTTATACATTTTTGAACCATGATAGTTTTGTTGTACCCTTTAACTTAGGGTTTATCTCTTGGGCTTATTTCACGATTACACTTCAATCTTCTCCGAAGGGTAAGTCCGGGGTGGCTGTGGCTTAAATAATGAATGCTTCCTTCTTAAGATCTTACGATCTCGAGATTCCAATATTTCGATATATATGGAATTTTTGGACGACAGTCCCCGAGTATGAGCTGAATTATATGAATATCAGATGTGATTGGCACTTAAGTGTGTTTCCACAATCAATCAAAAGCATGAAATTGTAAAGTCAAAATTTCTTTAAGACGGGATGTTTAGGGCTCCTGTGATCTATATAGACACAATTTGATTGACTGTGTAAGGCCCCTTGAAAACTTGTACTCAAAACCTAGTAGCACATAATGCAATGTTTTAAACAAAAAGGGGGAGTCTTATGTATTGATTCTTGGAAATATAAGTTGAAATACACATGCATATTATATAAAACCTAAAATCTTGTAAGAGGAATTGGGTAGAATTAAAGATTTTCAAAGGATGGGTTGATAGCCTAAGTAAGTTTTGGGTTATGTTTGTGAACTTCAATTCTATGATATATGTGTTAACTTGTGAACTGGATAGACGGTACTAGGATGTTTGGTGAAGTTGAATTAGAAAGAAAAAGGGAAATTCGACTCTAGGTACATATGGCTAAATTTAACCTTTGTAAAGTCACCTTGTTTGGTGTACGAGTAATTGGTATGTGTACTTTTGCGGACTATTTGTGAATTTTAGTTTATGTAAAATAGCATATTTCTGAATGCTTGTGATTAATATGCCTTGAACATTATTGGTTAAATACGCTAATACGATGGTGTAAATAAATGGCAACAAGTATGTGTGTAAATGTGTTGTAGTGGTAAGGGTTATGAAATAAATGATGGATAGAAGTCAGAATCGATGCAAATGATAGTCGTTATTGTGAATTGTCATTGTTGTTGTGAAATGATATTCTGGATGGCCTGAAGACATGTGATTGAATTGGGAACTATTGTTGTTGTGTGAAATGTGATTTATCCAGTGGGATCGGGTTATGTACCATAACATGAAATTATAATGTGTAGATTGTGGTAATAAGGGTGGTCGAGGTAATACAAACGGAAAAGTGATCGAAAGCAATATTGAAATAAAAAAAATATGAATCTCTTGTGTATGAAATATTGTTGAAAAGAGGAAAAAGGAGAGATTGTGAAACTTGGTGGCTTCAATTATTCCTTTTATGTGCATTAGATTGTTGATTCTATTAGTGTTTGTCAACTGTGTATTGATTGATTTTACTTGGGGTAAAGTTTGTTCATACACACGAGTACATTTCGAATGTACTGACGTCCTTTTTGTCGTGGTCACTACACTCTTGTTATGATTGTATGCAGCTCTATTGCAGGTACTCCAGTCCATCAATAATAGCACTCCTTCACTTCCTGACAACTGAATTGGTGAGCCCCTTTCCTCTTGGGGCCCGTCGTGGCTCATGCCGCTTTTTCTCTGGAGTCTTATTTTGGTATTTGTGTATGTTCTAGTCGAAGCCTTGTTACCGGGAAGTATTGTATCACCCTTTTATATCCTTAGAGGATTTGTAGACAACAAATGTGGGTAATGTGCTTATGTATTTTGTATTTAGGCAGTGTAAATTTTAAACCACACAAAGATACCTTGTATGTTATGTATTTATCATCAAAAGGTGATTAAATTATACATGACTATTTCACTTTATTAATGAGTAATGAAAACATAGGGTAACACGCGGGATAGGAAAGGCACCTAGGTCCGCTTGACTAGGGCTACCTGGTCGAGCTTTTTTCGATTAAGGGCATGACAAACTTAGCATCAGAGCCTAAGGTTTAACAAGTGTCGTAGGGTGTCTTGGAGACGATTCTAGTAGAGACCTTATTATCGGTGTGTTTTTTATAATATTAATAAATAGAGAATTAAGTGCATTTTTAGAAATTACCCTCTTCATTGTTATTCCATATCGTGTTGTGAATTAAATGCAAATGTATTTATGTCTAACTCAATCTCTGTTATGAAATTTCCAGTGATGGCACCTCAAAAGAGAGCTAGACTCGGCCTTGGGGCCAATGTCACTCCAACCATAGCTGTGGACCATGTACGTGTTACCGTGGGCGAGAGTGACTCTCCGGTCTTGAATCTACCTAGCCCATCTACTCCAGATCAAAGTGTTCTTGTTCCTGCTGTGGCAGAGGGTGCTACAATCCCTCCCACCGACATTTATGATGCTGATGCACTCCTAGCTTCTGGTCCCCGAGTTTCAGATAGGGACCATAGAGAAGCAATTCATTTGTTGACCCGGTTAGTGGCTGCTTAGGCCCTGAGATCTCATGATACCCCTGCATGCTCTATTTGATAGGGAGATTCTACTAGCTCTAGTGTCAACCAGTTTCTGCGGTTGGCCCATCCAGAGTTCACAGGCACAGAACCAGTGGCTGATGCATAGGATTTCCTTGATTAAATGTATAAAACTCTTTGAGTGAAGAAGGCTTCAAAGATGGAGGGAGTTATGTTGGCTTCCTACAGGTTCAGGGAGCATCGTATTCGTGATTCGAGATGTGGGAGGATTCTCCTCGGGGAGAAAGTCCTCAAGCTAAATGGAATGAGTTTGTAGATGCATTAATAGACCACTTCTTGCTTGCCGAGATAATAGTAGCCCATGACACTAAGTTGGAGGACCTTAAGTAGTTCAGTGTGAGTGTTTGGGAGTACTACAGTAGCAGGGTAGGGCACTGTAACCCATGTGTGGGAGATTCAATATAGAGACTTGTTATTTGGATATTCGGTGTGATATAAATACGCGGTACGAGGCCATATACAGCAGGATTATTATGTTCCTAGTAAGGAATTATATAGGGGATTTGCTCAATTAACTGGTTATTCAGCAGCCACATCATTCGCATGTCGTCCAACTCTAGTATCGCATGGAGTAGATAGTGGTGGGGATCGTGGTAGAGGTGGACCCAGTCGGTTTATGCTCTGAGCTGTCGCTAGAGTGTAGAGGCTTCACCAAATGTTGTTGCCAGTATCTTATCTGTATAGGGCATTGATTGTTATGCTCTTAATCATCCGGTGTACTCTTTGTCTTATGTCATCCCTTTAATTGCTTCAAGTTTTGGGATAGAACCCGAGCAACTTCATGAGTTGTTCTTAGTATCGACTCCGACCGCTGATTCTACTATCGTTGCGTGAGTTGATAGGTGTTGCTATATGTTATCGTCTTACGACGGGCGACATTATCGAGCTTGTAATGGTGGATTTTTATGTGATTATGGGAATGACACGCTTTATTCGTTCTTTGCTAAACCTAACTGGAACAAGAGTCATGAGACTCGAGTTCCCTAATGAACCCGTCATTAAGTTGAAGGGGAATGGTGTGGTGCCGAACAATTGGTTTATTTCCTACCATAAGGCTTTGAAGATGATTAAGAAGTGGTGTACCTATTATTTTGTCCGGGTGGTGGACAACACTTAAAAAGTGTCTGTCCCCGAGTTCGTGCCCGTTGTAAATGAGTTTCTTGAAGTATTTTCGGATGAGCTTCCATACATTGTGCCAGATGGAGAGAATGATTAATGAATTGATGTATTTCCAAATACCTAGCCAACATCTATTCCACCATACGGAATGGCGCGGTTCAAGGAGCGGTTGAAAGATTTATTAGAAAAGGGGTTTATACGGCCGAGTGTGTCACCGTGAGGTGCTTTGGTTCTCTTTGTCCGAAATAAGGATGGGTCGCTCCAGATATGTATTGATTATCAGCTCTATGCAATGTCACTGCCAAGAATAAATATCATTTGCCTAAGATGGATGATTTGTTTGACTAATTTCAAGGTCCAAGGTTCTTCTCCAAAATTGATCTACGGTCCGAGTATCACCAATTGAAGATCAAAGAGCAGGATATTCCTATGATCACTTTCAGAACTCACTATGGTCACATTAAATTCTTCGTCGTGTCTTTTTGGCTAACCAATGCCCCGGCAACTTTCAAGGATCATATGAATTGGGTCTTCAAGCAATTTCTAGTCTCCTTTGTGATTGTTTTCACTGATTACATCCTTGAATATTTGCGGAGGCAAGAGAATTATGCCAATCAACTCTGGGCAGTTCTGGCAGACTCTTCATCAGCACCAATTGTATGCTAAATTTTAACAATGTGAAATTTGATTGGAGTCCGTTACCTTTTTGGATCATGTTGTTTCTAGTGAAGGGGTTAATGTGGATCCCCAAAAGATTGTAACAGCGAAAGATTGGCCTAGACATACGACCCCGACAGAGATCCATAACTTAATGGATTTAATAGGTATTACTAGAGGTTTGTTGAGGGATTCTCTATCATCGTATCCCCATTGACTAAGCTGACGTACAAAGAAGTTATATTCCGATGGTCGGAAGCTGGTGAGAAAAACTTTCAGGAATTGAAGTCGAGGATGAACTTAGCGCTAGTATTGCCCTTGCCGGAAGACACATAGGGATTTGTGGTTTATTCTAATGCCTCTGATGAAGTCCAAATCCACCGCTAAAAAGCAATTGATATGGTCGCAACAATATAGTTACCCAACTATGAGTCGGGTTCGAATCCCACAGAGAACAACGTGTAGGCGATTAGGAATGTAAGAGAATTATCACTAGTCACGCAGTGCCAAACAATAAGAACTTTGGGTTGACAATTGTTTTTATATCTAAGATGCAAAAATGTAATCTAACCTAGAAAGCAATTAAAATGATCAATGGCTACAAGTATGGTAGCATCGGGAATAACACTCAAGTAACAATCCAATGTATCTCACGATTTTACAAATATGAGCGAGTTTATGTTAATTAGCCACAGAGTATAATTATTAATTAGCTTCTTCCGAAGACTAAAACGAATTCCTTATTGAATTGTCCCTAAACACAATTACAAGATTAAGCACACTCGAAAGGCAAATAGTAGTTCAATCCTATCCGTAGGTAGAATCTTTAAAATTAGGATTAACGCCTCAATGTCTTGTTAATTTATATTTCCCAATCACAAAATATTTTTCCCAAAACTAATTTGGAGTTATTGGGTGAGTCCTATGGTTAGCTAATCCTTTTGGAAACATTAAAGAACAAGAATAATTAAAGAAACAACAACTCCCTTCATAAATATAGAAAAATCATTCACTACATTAGCAAGAAAAGGTATAAAATCCATACTATAATTATGAATATTCCCATACACAAGATATAAGTGTTGGATAAAATACTATACACTTAAAAATTCAATACAAAGCAAGAAAATGAAGAAAAAAAACATAAATAGGTAAGAAAACCATAACCACAAGCGTTAATTTCACAACCCAAGTGTATTTGTGCAAAACCCTAGCCTCCAACTTGTTCTTACTAGTCTAAGAGAATGATAATAAGCCAAAAGATACTTTTTCAAATGACCCTAGTCGGGTATTAATATATTTTGTGATCAATAAAGTGAAATTTCATATTTGCCCATGACTGAAGCACGCACTTCGCATTTTAGAACAAAAGTTCACAATTCCAAAGATTGCCTTAGGCAGTCTGAGTTCGCATTTCCCATAAATTTTTCACATTTGCGAAGTCCTTTAATCATAGCTGATCTTGCATTTGCGAGATTCATATCGCATTTGCGAAGTTACACTGTGTTTGCATTTGCGAAGTTACACTATGTTTCATTTGCGAACATTACTTCGCATTTGCGAAGGCTACAAAATTCCAGTGGAGTTCGCATTTGCGAGTTTAATCTTGCATTTGCGATGGCTGCCCTATTGCTCTTGGGTTTGCATTTCCCTGTTACATCTCGCATTTGCAAGCTTAGAGGGCCCTGCCCATATTTTCCCTTCTTTTGGCTTCATTTTGAGTTGTTTTCACTTGGTTTCTTCGACATCACTTCTAAATCACATTGACCCTGTAAAGTAGAAGTAATTGACATTAAATGCATGATTTTATCACCATAAACATAGCAAAAGTATAGTTTAAAGGCAAGATAAGTCGGTAAAATACCAACTTATCACACCCCCAAACTTGAACTATTGCTTGTCCTCAAGCAACAAATGCAACAAGACCTCTTCCCAAGTGGTTAAACAACCTCATATCCTTATCACACCAAGCCAACAAGAAGATATACTTCAAGTACAAATGCATGAATTTGATTGGTACCAACAATTCATACAAAACATATGAACTATCAAGCATTTCGCATAATCAAGGGCTCACGCACCAATGCCAATCAGAGTAGCAATCAAGTTATGACACTAAAGCTTCAAAATTTACCTCACCATCACAATTAACTTTCTTTGTTTAGTCTTCCAAATCAAAAATTGGATTAATTTCACAATTTAAACTTCATGTGCCCTCACATTTAAGAGAGGATCCCACACTCATAATTGTTATTTCAAAGCAACAATGGGATATTAAATGGAAAGAGTTCACTCTCTCTCAAAAAGATTTTCAAATGCACACATGTAGTACCATAGGCTTGCCCATGTATTCCTCCACTAAAGTAGATAACTCGGTTCAAAATTAGTTAGCACTTAAGGTTATTAAATTAGGCTTTTGGATAAAGTATGGTTCAATTCTGGTAAAGTGATCCAAAACCTCCCCAAGCAGTACACAATTTACAATTAAAGTCCACTTCCTTCAAACACATTTCCACCCTTTTTCACATTTTTTTTCACACCTAATCTTCCCTTTATTCACAACTTTATTCACTTTATATATATATATATATATATATATATATATATATATATATATATATATATATATATATATATATATATATATATATATATATATATTTCATTTTTTTTCCTTTTTGACTTTTTGTCCTTTTTTTTCTACCTTCCACCTTTTCAATAACTTCCATATCACAACGTTTCAAACCATTCACGCCCAAACGTAGGTTTTTAGCCTATGTTTGCACTTTAAAAGTACTTCGGGAGGTAAGGTGCCAAAAGGTATATCAATTAAGATCAAAGGCTTTAAGCTTGTAACATGGTTGCCCAAGAATAAGGTTAAAGGACCAAAATTGGTTGACTAGGAAAAATATTTATGGGTAGGAAATTTTAGGCGTACTAGCGGTACAAGGAAGGCCTACTATCATTTTTCGTACCAAGTTAATCTATAATTTCGCCTTGAAGCACATTCTGGGCAAGTTATACACTACACGCAATGCAAAGGAACTTCACAAATAATCTCACCACACATGGCACATGAACATTCGAATGGAACATCAATCCAAAATCCAATTGGAACGAATGACTGAAAGAGGTTGCATATAGCATCAGATACTAATTTATGAATCAAAGAGCCAAAATTTGAGTCTAAAATTTATGACCTCACTACTTTACTTATTATAATTTGTGCTTTTCTTTTTAAACAATCAACAATTCATATGCCGAGAATTAACTATGTTGGTACCAAGCAAGCCGCAACCAATGGGCACCAATCCCAACACAAACCATTTAATACCCTCAATTAATAAAAACGAATTCTAACTAAAAGACTAACTCCCTTAAGAAAGTTTTCAATCCATCCATCATCAGGTAAAGTCGACAAAAAGTTTCTACAATTACTTGGTTCAACTAGAAAAATTGGCATCCTTGAAAAAAGAACAATGGCATAAAGAAAACCAAGTCGCCACTAACAAAACAAAAACATACTAAAATGAATAAAAATTAATAAGCTAACTAATAACAACTACTAAACAAACTAATATCAACATACTAATATACAAATGGTATAAAAACATATTAATAACAAAATGAAAAGAATGAACAACAGTCAAGGTACTAATCCACCAAATGTCCAACAAAACATCACAGTTCTACAAGAAGCCACCCCCAACCAAAGATGTTGCAATGCCCGCAATGCAACTAAACATGATATAGTAGAAAATGGTGGAGAGTTCTCCCTGTATACTACATCAATTGCTGTCCTCACTCTCAGACTCAGACTCATCCGCATCCTCCTCTCCTTCTTCATCGCGCGACTCAACAGGAACATCATCATCATCCACAGCTCTGCGCGATGGTGTCCGGTCCTAAGGCTTTAGGACCTTGAAGATGCGCTTCACACCGTTCCACATCCGTGTGAAGAATTTATCTCTTTTCTTCTCTCTTTTCACCATCCGGGTGTGCGACTACTGCTGAACGCCACATGAAGTGCTCAACTCACCATGTTTCTTGGCCAGTGTAGTGTATGCTTTTTCCAGTGCCTTGAGTTGATCGCCCTATCTCGCTGAATCACTAGCATCCCCTTACTGATCACAGGAAATGGACCTCCTACAGACAATGATGGTACACTGCTCGGATCAGAATGAGAAGAAGAAAATGTCTTCCGCTTTTTGGGATTTACTGCACCACCCTTTCCTCTTTTCTTCCATCGGTGAATAAGCTTCCTGGCTTTATCCAATTTTCCCTTGGAGCTTCTTCCACTGCAGACAGCTGGCATAACTTAGTGATGAGAGAAGGGAATATCAATGAAGGACTGTCTTGAATCTGATACTCTCTCAGCTCACTTATAAAGGTCATGCCTATGTTCAACTGAATGCCGTCAAGGATGCAAGCTACCATTTGTGCTCGAGTAATTAGGATGTTCCATATGTCGGTAACAGGGGAGACACGACTACATATGATAGAGAGCCATATCTTTGGTTCTGGAGTGAATTCTTTTGATGTTATCCCCTTCTTTTCAGGTGCCCGAGGAACATCGACACCTGGACACAATTTAGAGGCCCACCACTCTCCTGAAGCACAGTCTTTTTCCTTGAAAGGAGCCATGTCATGGTCGGGCAGATTGTAGAACTTGTTCTTCTCTTAAGGCCCAAAGCTCACCATTTGACCCTGAGTTCACATCTTGGGATTTTTAAATTTGGTTGCTGGGAGGTTGGCGTAAAATTCCCTCACCCATTGCTCATTGGCTCGACAAGGTTGAGGGGCAAACCAATTCCATCCCATGCCCATTAGCCTTTGATAGAACTCGGGGAGACGTTCTGCAACATCATCCGTCACAATTCCACTCTCCAAGACCACCTTATTTGAAATCAGTTCTTCGTAGTACCGTTCCGGCCACTCCATGTTCAGGAAACGATGTTCATCAAAGGCTTGCTCTTCTTACAAAGGGTTTTCGCTTGCAGATCCCTCGGAGTTTGGGTCCATTTTCGCCATTATACTACCTATCAAAAAGTGGTAAGAGTGAAAACATTCTAGGATTTTCAGATTTTGAGCAGTTGGGCTGCAGATGTCGCAAATCCCAACTTCTCTTTGAAAATTGCGAAGTTGACAGTTAACGGTAATGCAAGAAAAACTTTGCATTTGCAAAGTTCTTCAGAGAAAGACAGATCTCGCAATTGTGAAAAAATCATCGAAAATGCGATGTCCCATCGTCCCAGGCAGCCCCTCTTCCAGAGTTAAGTTCTTCAGCCCAAAAATTTCCATTCCAAGCTTTGTTTTGAAAAGCCAATCATTAATCGAGCATATATCGTGAATTACACTTCATATATTACCATGAATCAAGAATTTACAATGGTTTTAGCCACGAATTTAATTCGAGAGTCACATCGAATCCATTAAAGGCGCAAACTTTTTACTTCCACTGACAAGAGCTTGGGTACTCAAACATCCCCAAATTCTTACAACCAAAAAAATCTCTCACACTCAACCAAACGTCACCCAGAAATCACAGATAATGTTTTGAACAATTCTCAACAATTTAGGGCAAGAGTGACACATTAAAATTCTAGGATTCCATGATACCCAACAAGATAAACATGTGAGTAGACGTGGAGAAGAAGGGATTTTACAGATTTATGCTTTCAAAACTGAGTTTTTGCGAGGAGAGATGAAGCTTTTCTACCTTTATAGTGATGAGAGAGGAGAGACAAAGACTCTGAGAGTTTTTTAGAGTGAGCCGATTATGGTTCAAAATGGGCAAGGCAGCATTAAAGCCCCGCAGAAGTAGCAAATGTGACTGGGACCATCGCCATTGCGAAGTCCCAAGTTTCTGTGCTTGTTCACAAATGCGAAACCAAAATCGCAAATGTGAAGTTCCCACTATTCAGCCCAGTTCGCAAATGCGACATTTTGTTCGCAAATGCAAACCCTGCCTTGCAATTTTTAGTCACCTACTGGTTTTTGCCATCGCTTCATCCCGACTTTCTCAAATCAAATCCAAAAATTCTCAAACTTTACAGATAAGTTACAAAAAATATTTTAAGCTATTCTAAAAAAAATTCAAAAATGATGAGAAAATTGAAATGCAAGACTTGAAGGATTTTTAGAAGGCTTCAAATACGGTCCAATCTAGGGTCGCATAGTGAACATGCAGACCGCATAGTGACCTTATTCGCCGCATTTTTCTAATGTCAATTTGGGCATTTCTCTGACTTTTTATGCGATGGATATGCAGACGGCAGATCAGTTATGCGACCGGATTTTTACCGCATGTTCCACTTGTCAATTCTACCTCTTCTCTGATTTGTTCTGCGGGCCGCATATCACTTCTGCGACCACATCTCTACCGCATTTTGCCTACTGCTCTTTTTCAATCATTTGAACTCCCTGCATTCCAACAATTACAGTAAACTAATAAATTTTAAAAATGTAAAAGAGAAAAGGGTGTTACCACCCATGAGTTTCCTCCCATGAAGCGCTTTATTTAATGTCGCAGCATGACGCAAACAACATTACCACTTTTCTCGCCACTTGGACGATATGAACTGGGCTCCTAGCTTGGAATCAAGCTTGTGACCTCGAGCGATGGGGGGTCGTAATTTTATTTTTGAGACAATGCTTAAAATCTTCATTTTGCACTTCTTGGCTTATAAGTGAGGAATGTCGTTTTGATTTCTTACTTCTTCAAATTGTAAAATGTACGGCTCGAGTTTTTCCTCCTCGCACTCCTTCATTGATTCATGAGGTTAACCTTCCGTGTCATAACACAATCCCAACGTTGAAAAATGCTTGGAATGTGACTTCAAGCCTTCACTTTGCAGTTATTCTAGCTTGACATCCTCTTTTTCCCCCGGATTAGAGTCAACATCAACCCATATTGCATTTTTACCGGTTGACTCCAATTCCATATTTTTGTCGGCATCAATAACACTCATTGAGTCGGTCGGCAGATGTTCAATTCAAGACTCCTCAAAGTAAAGCTCTCTTTCTTCCTCGGAAATGGACTCTTCTTGGATTTCTTCCACACACTCTAGTTGTTGGGCATAGTGAGACTCAACAAATTTTTGCATTTGGTCTTCCAAAGTGGGGATGTGTTCATCATTGTATTTCAAGCCTTGACTCAAGTCCTCGAGTGCAAAGTTGTGCTTCTCCTCATTTTCAAGAATGGTCTCCAACATGAGCATTATTTTCTCATCTTGAGCATTTGGGAGTTCTTCTTGGTTTTGGTCAAGTTCCAAGGAAGGATTTTCATTTTCGACCTCTAAGAGAGATTTTTGGTTTTTATACACTTCCGAGGATTTTTTATCCATTGAGGCTTCTATCAACTCATCTATTTGCGAGTGCAACCATTCAAGTGCTAAGTCATTTTGGAGACTAGTCTCCAAAAGATGCTCCAAGGAATTTTGCTCTCTATTTCCTTCCAAAGTAGACACTCCAACATGAGTTTGGACTCTCCATTTTTGCTATGCTCAACTTCTTCAATTCCCGTAGCCCTGTAGTTTTCATCACAAGAAGGAAACTCATCATAGTAGGGGCTTGGGGAAGGCAATGTCAAATATGCACAATAATCCAATGACCATTTTTGGAACCACATTTATCACACATACTCCAAACTAGGAGTTGAGATTGTGCGCAAAATCCACCCACGGGAGAATTTAAAAAATGTTTCCATGAGTGTGGTCCACCATAATAAGGACGAGGTTCGTCAAAATATGAACAACTCTCATCCAACCAATTTTCATTATATGATGCAATTTTTAAAGAATGATAAAATAAACCAGAAACTAACAAGAAAGATAGACCCAAGGTAAGAAAAATAATTACACAAGTATTATCAAGTTTGGATCAAAGCACTTTTGCTTATTTCTCAAACAACCTAAATTACGCCAAATTGTTCCCCGGCAACGTCGCCAATTTTGATGACATTCAAATCCACCGCTAAAAAACAATAGATACGGTGGAAAAAATATAATTACCCAACTATGAGTCGGGGTCGAATCCCACAGAGAACAATGTGTAGGCGATTAGGAATGTAAGAGAATTATTGCTAGACGCGCAGTGTCAAACAATAAGAATTTTGGGTTGACAACTGTTTTTATATCTAAGAAGCAATAAGGTAAACTAACATAGAAAGCAAGTAAAATTATCAATAGCTACAAGTATGAAAGCATCGGGAATCACACTCTAGTAACGATCCAATGTATCTCAGGATTTTACAAATATGAGAGAGTTTATGTTAATTAACCATGTATAATAATTCTCAATTAGCTTCTTTCTAAGACTAACAAGACTTCCTAATTGAATTATCCCTAAACACAATTAGAAGATTAAGCACACTCGAAAGGCTACAAGTAGTTGAATCCTATCCCTAGGTAGAATCTATAAAATGATGGTTAATGCCTCAAGTTCTTGTTAATTAATCTTTCCCGACCCCAAACAATTTTTCCCAAATTAAATTCGGAGTTAATGCGAGAGTCCTAGGGTTAGCTAATCCCTTTGGAAACATTAAAGAACAAGAATAATTAAAGAAACAACAACTTAAAGAAACAACAACTCACTTCATAAATATAGAAAAATCATTCAATACATAAGCACAACAAGGTATAAAATCAATAGTTTAATTATGAATATTTCCATAAACAAGATTAAAGGGTTGGTTAAAATACTACACACTTAAATATTCAATACAAAGCAAGGAAATCAGAAAGAAACATAAATGGGTAAGAAAACCTTAACCACAAGCTTTAATCTTCACAACCCAAATGTGTTTGTGCAAAACCCTTGCCTCCAACTTGTTCTTTCTAGTCTAAGAGACTGAAAATAAGCCAAAAGTTACTTTTTCAAATGACCCCAGTCGGGTATTAAAAGATTTCGGGATCAATAAAGTGAAATTCTAGATTTTCCGATGCCTTAAGCACGCACTTTGCATTTGCAAACAAAAGTTCGCAATTCCCAAGATTGCCTTAGGCAGTGTGAGTTCGCATTTCCCATAAATTCTTCGTATTTGCGAACTCCTTTAATCCCAGCTGATCTCGCATTTGCGAGATTCATATCGCATTTGCAAAGCTGCCTCTTTTTACAATGTGTTCGCATTTATGAACCTTACTTCGCATTTGCGAAGGCTACCAAATTCTAGATGAGTTTGCATTTTAGAGTTTAATCTCGCATTTGTGATGTCTGCCCTATTGCTCTTGGGTTTGCCTTTCCCAGTTACATCTCGCATTTGCGATCTCAGAGGGCCTTGACCAGATTTTCCCTTCTTTTGGCTTCATTTTGAGTTGTCTTCACTTGGTTTCTTCGGCATCACTTCTAAATCACATTCAACTTATAAATTAGAAGTAACAGGCATTAAATGCACGATTTTATCACCATAAACATAGCAAAAGTATAGATTAAAGGGAAGATAAGTCAGTAAAATACCAACTTATCAGCCTCTAGGGCTGGTTTGGGGTGTGTGTTGATGCAACATGTGAAGATTTTAGCGTATAATTCTAGGAAACTTAAGAATCACGAGAAGAATTAAATGATGCATGATTTGGAGCTTGCAGCAGTTGTATTTTCCTTGAAAATATGGCGGCATTATCTTTATGGGGTCCTTGTGGATGTGTTAGCGGACCACAAGAGTCTCCAATATTTGTTCAAGCTGAAGGAGTTGAACTTAAGGAAGCGATGGTTGTTAGAATTGCTCAAGGATTATGATGTGAACCTTTTGTACTATCCAGGAAAGTCGAATCCGGTGGCCGACGTTGTTAGTCGGAAGTCTATGGGTAGTTTTTATCATTTGGGAGTGGTTTTGAGGCACTTGGCTTGGGAGGTGTATCAATTGGCCAGTCAGAGGGTCTATATTTAGACCTCGTGCGAGGGGAATGTTACATTTCATAATGGAGCAGCACTCGGCGGTGATAGTGTATTGCGATGCCAGGGTAGGATATGTGTTCCAGATTTTGATAATCTTCAAGAGAAGGTAATGGCAGAGGCTCATAATTCCAGGTATTCTGTGCACCTAGGTTCTACTAAAATATATCATGATCTCAATGAAATTTATTAAGTGAACGGTATGAAGAGGGTTATGGCGCACTTTGTATATAAATGTCCGAATTATTAGCAAGTAAAAGCTGAGCATCAGCGGCCTGGTGGGTTAACTCATCTTATGGAAATACCAATGTGGAAATGGTATATTATCAACATGGATATCGTGTCCATATTACCTCTCACTTAGCGTATGTTCTATTCAGCTTGGGTAATAGTGGATCGACTCACGAAATGAACACACTTCTTGCTAGTTAATTCCACTTATATTGCAAAACAATATGCTCAGTTGTATATCAATGAAATAATAAGGCTTCATGGAACTCCAGTTTTTATCAACTCAGATCGACGGGCCCAGTTCACAGCTAATGTTTGGAAGAAATGTCAGTAAGGTTTTGGTACATAAGTCAATCTCAACACTGCTTTCCATAAATAGACTGATGATCAAACGGAGTGGACAATTCAAACGTTTTAAGATATGTTGCGGGCATATGTCTTGGATTTCAATGGTAATTGGGATGATAACTTGCCACTTATAGAATTTTCTTATTGTAATAGCTTTCATGCTAGTATTCAGATTGCCCCATTTGAAGCGTTGTTCGGAATGAGGCGTAGATCTCCGATTGGGTGGTTTGAAATGGGTGAAGCAGAATTTATAGGACTAGATCTCCTGCACCAGGCTATGGAAAAAGTTAAAGTCATTCATGAGAGGATGAAAATTGCTCAGAGTCGTCAAACCCCTATGCGGACGTGCTTCAAAGAGAATTGGAATTCTAAGAAGATGATTGGGTGTTATTGAGGGTTTTTCCTATTAAGGGAGTCATGCGGTTTGTGAAGAAAGGGAAGTTGAGTCCTAGTCATCCAGTCCATACCGAGTCGCTCAAAAGATAGGGCCAATGGCTTATATGATGGAATAACCCATTGAAATATCATTAATGCACCCGATGTTCCATGTATCCACGTTAAGAAAAGTGGTTGGAGATCCATCCACCATCGTGCCAGTTTAGAATATCGAGGTTAATGAGGATTTTTTGTATGAAGAAGTTCTGGTTGCTACTCTTGATAGGCAAGTCCATAAATTAAGAAATAAGGAAATTACATTGGTTAATGTACTATGGCAAAGTCAACAAGTGGAAGAAGCCATGTGGGAAGCGGAAAGTGAGATGAAACAAAAATATCACCATCTTCTTTAACAAGCCTAGTAGTAATCATGTGAACTCTTATATCTACGAAAACTTATGTTGTGTTTAATTTGGTGCAAAGACACCCCATTTTTCCCCTAAATGCTTTACTAGTGTTGTGATTATTTGGGTCTTGTGCGAACCCATTTGGTAAATGAAATTTTTATTACTCATGTGATAAGTAAAGGATTAATGGTACTGTTGATTGGTAATGATTAATTGAGATGCATATAGTATGTTGAAGTGGTTGAATTATATGGGACTCATTGAAGTGACTAATTAATGTGAAAATGTGACAAGTAGTTGAATATGTTCAAGTGCTAAGTTAATGAATTGCATACCAGTTTGAGGTATAATACGGATTGTGTAATTGTGCTTCGAAAATATGTTTTGGGGGCTCTCTGATAGGTAAATAAGTCAAAAATACAAAAGGAAACTTTTGCAAAAATATTCTAAAATATGGGAATTAGTAAAAATTAGGAGTTTGCATATCATGTGTTTCGAAAAAAACTGATTTCCAAATCCTCGACCGAGGGATGATTTTGAGTGTGAGAGGATATAATGCCCCATGAATAACTTGTACTCAAAACCTAGTAACTCGTTTTGCAAAGTCTTGGATATGTCGGAAGGTGTAAAATTGTACTGATCTAGAATTTTAAAATCAAGAATCAATTTTTTACATATATATATATATATAAACAAGGCAAAAATTAGGCATTTACAGTTAGTGTAAATGATTTTAAAAGCAAATTAAAAGCACTGAATGAAATAATAATATATAAATATTAATTAATAAAATTTAAACCAATTTTATAATTTTAGAAATCCTGTTAATCTTAAAATAACTAAAATTGCAATTGTATGCAATTTAGCTTTAAAAATACCAGATAAATTTATAAAAATATATAAAAATTACCTTAAGTATATATGATATAAATATGAGAATATAATAAGTTATTCATCAAAATTGCTAGGTTTGGGAATAATTACTGATTTTTGTATTGCTAAAAATTGACAATAATTCTATAAATATTAGGAAAAATACCATAACCCTTGGGCATGTTTATATATGCACATACATGTTATTTTAAAAGTATTTTATATGTAAAAATACATAGGAAAAATTTTGTATCAACAGTTTCCCTCTTTATCCAGGAAGGATGAAAGAGTTGTCATGTAAAGATGTGATGGCCAATTTTGACCAAATGGAATGGTATGAAATGATTGTCCATGCTCTGGTTTTTCAGATTCCAACATATCCCTGGTTTTGTAGGAATCGGGCCGTATGTAGTTCGTGATCCATCGACAGAATATGTCGATGGCAATTTTCGTAAAGCGGACGCGATATTCCGGTTGGGAAGTACGGTCAAATTCTAGAAGGCAGCGGGAACTGGAGGGGAGTCACTTCTACTAAGACTGCCGTTGCCAACCGGTTTACCTGCAAATGAGCCATGCAAACATATATTGTGCATAAATTGAAACATGATGCAAGTTCCCATTATACCATGAATGTTATCTTTGGATGATTAGGATGAAGTCCTTAGACAATGATTTCCTGGGCCATGAAACGTGTCATAAATTGTTCACAAGCTATGAAGTAATGCTCTCAGGCCATAGAAATGATGCCTCCGAACTATGATGTATTTAAATAATGATATGGAAAAGATAAAATGTGGTCATAAGTCCATGGCATGATATTCTTGGGCTATGAAAATTGTTCCTCTGAAAATTGATGCCTTCGGATGATTTCGCTATCTTCCAGCCCATGAAATGCAGAAGGATACAATCTTTCATCTGATGTAAGACCATAAAAAAGGTGGAAGTATTTCAGTCGATGCAGGATTTAGGTAGCGATATTTCAGCCAATGCAAGATGCAAATGTAGTGGCATTATTTCAGCCGTTCAAGAAAAGTAAATAAAATGGCGATCTTTCAGCTTATGCAGGAATTAAATAAAGGGGTGATATTTCAGCCATGCAAGAAATGTAAATGAAATTGCGATCGTTTAGCCGATGGAGGATTTAAATGAAGGGGCAATATTACAGCCATGCAAGATATGTAAATAAAATGGTGATCTTTTAGCTGCTGCAATATGTAAATTAAGTGGCGTTATTGAGTTGTGCAAGAAATGTAAATAAAATGGCGATCTTTCAGTCGATGTAGGATTTAAATGAAGTGGTGATATTTCAGTCTTGCAAGAAAATGTAAATAAAATGGAAATCTTTCTATTGATGCAGGATTTAAACAAAGTGGAGATATTTCAGTCGTGCAAGAAATATTTATAAAATGGAGATCTTTCAGTCGATACAGGATTTAAATGAAGTGGCAATATTTCAGCCTTGCAAGATATGTAAATAAAATGGTGATCTTTCAGCCGATATAGCATTTAAATGAAGGGCCGATATGTCAGCCATGAAAGAAATGTAAATAAAATGACGATTTTCCAGCCGATGCAGGATTTAAATTAAGTGGTGATATTTCAGCCATGCAAGAAGAGATAAAGTGTCGATATTTTAGCCATGCAAGAAATAGATAAAGTGGCAATATTTAAACCATGTAGATGGAGGTAGAGCTCAACCTCGGAAGACAGAAAAGTACCTTTATGCAATGCAGAAAAATGCAGATTGAGGTAGAGCTTAACCTCGGAAGGCAGAAAGGTAGCCTTATGCAATGCAATAATGTAAATGTAGATAAATCTTAGTCTCCGAATGCAGAAAGGTAGCCTTATGCATTGCAAAATAATGCAGATAGAGGTAGAGCTTAACCACGGAAGGCAGAAAGGCAACCTTATGCAATGCAGAAAAATGCGGATAGAGGTAGAGTTTAACCTCGGAAGGCAGAAAGATAGCCTCGAAAAGGCAGAAAGGTAGTCTTATGCAATGAAAAAAAATGTGGATGGATGTAGAGCTTATCTTCGGAAGGCAGAAAGGCAGCCTTGTGCAACGCATAAAAGTAAAAGGCGAACAATAGTAAAATTCTTAGCTAATGGCTTGATAGTTGATAGGTGATTGCGATATTTTGCTTGATAGGGATGCCGTGTACAAATAGCAAATTCGACTAGGTGATGGTTCTGAGGGTTATATTCCCAAATATTTCGAGTGTGTAAATGCATTCGATGATTTGCAACTCGGTTCCTACATCAAAAGAAAAATCTTAAGTTTTTTAGAGGGGAAAAGTTAGTTCGTATCCTCATGAACTTTGCTTGTCCTTATTAGCTCTATTTTTAGTTATGTTATGTACAATGGGCATAGCGCTGCTAAACAAAGAAATTTTGATAATAGGCATGCGTTATTTAGTAAAAATCTAACATAAATATATAATTGAAAAAAAGTTTTCTTTTAGATGAACCGGCGACTATGACTCGGTTCAAGACATTGAAACCTCTCTTGCTCTAAACATTTGAGGGTCCTCCTCAAAATTCTTCCCCAATTTACTGGGTCATTACTTCTTATTGCTGCCTCTAATGATCGGCTGAAGTTACTTCAGAGTTTTGAGGGTCCTCCTCAAAATTCTTTCCTAATTTCCAATTGTGGGGGGTAATTGAAAATTTAATTGAATCGTGACTTAACCCATAAGGCTGCCTACGTATCCCCTCTTAAAGGGGAATCAAGTCAGACGTAGTTCAAATTACATAAGGAAATCATAAATGGTTAAGCATAGTATCGTTTGACTACATATGAATTGATCGGCTTCGGCCAAACATCTATGTCCATTTCTGCAAGTATAAGGGCTCCTCCTATTTGAACCTTGTGAACCATGTATGGACCTGTCCAGTTGCGAGAGAACTTCCCTTTGGCTTCATTTTAATGTGGAAAATTCTCTTTTAACATCAGCTGCCATAGTGTGAACCGTCGTGGTCTTACTCTCCTTTTGAAAGCTCTGACCATTTTGTTATGATAAAGCTGACCATGGTAGACTGCATTCATTCTCTTACCATCTATGAGTGCTAACTTTCCATAACGATTCTTCACCCATTCTGCATCGTCGATCTCTGCCTCTTGTATGATCCTTGGGGAGGGAATTTCTACTTCGGCGGGAATGACCACTTATGTACCACAAACCGATACATAAGGAGTTGCACCAGTTGATGTGCGGACAATTGTGCGATACCCTAGTAAAGTAAATGATAGCTTCTCATGCCTCTGTTTATGCTTCTCTTCCATCTTCCTTTGTATCTTCTTAATGTTTTTGTTAGCGGCCTTTACAACTCCGTTTATCTCAGGTTTGTAGGATGTGGAATTCTTGTTTGATCTTGACGATTTCACACATAGCTTTCATCAAATCATTGTTGAGGTTGGAACCATTGTCAATAATGATTAATTTTGGAATCCTGAATCGACAAACGATACGATCACAGACAAGGTCTGCCATGACTTACTTGGTCACTTCTATGTACGGTGCTGCTTCAACTCATTTGATGAAATAATCAATTTCCACTAGAATGAACTTGTGCCTGTTTGATGCGGTAGGCTCGATAGGTTCGATAACATCCATTCCCCAAGGGGCGAACGACCATGGCGAGCTTGTTGCATTAAGATCATTTGGAGGCACTTTTACCATGTCTACATGGATCTGACAACGATGGAACTTTCGGACATAGTGGATGTCATTCGTCTCCATAGTCATCCAAAATAAACCAACCCAAAGTATCTTCTTGGCTAAGATAAAATCGTCTATATGTGGGCCGCAGGTCCCAGCGTGAGTTTCTTCTAGCAGTTTAGATGTTTCCTTTGTGTAAACATATCTTAACAATCCCAAATTAGGAGTTCTTTACATGATTCCTCTAATATGGAAGAAGATGTTGGATGACCTCCGAAATGTACGCTTATGAGTGGGATTTGTAAGATCTAGGTATTCTTTTTTTGCCAAATATTCCTTGAGATCGTTAAACCACGACTTTCCGTCTACTTTCTCTTAAATATGAGCATAATAAGTTGGCTGATCATGAATCTTCACTGGAATAGTATCTATGAAGTTCTTATCTAGATGCTAAATCATAGATGATAGAGTTGACATTGTATCATCAAACTCATTTTGGACCCTGGGAACATACTGGAACTCTGCCTTTGTGAATTTCTTCATCTCTTGCACATGATGCAAATATGGGAGTATCTTAGATTTTGTAGCTACCTATTCTTTTCGGACCTGATGTATAAGCAAGTCTGAATTCCCAAATACCAGCAACTCTCGGATATTCATGTCTATTGCCATCTTGACACCTAAGATGAAGGCTTGGAACTCGGTCGTACTATCAGTGCACGGGAACATGAGTTTGGCAGATACCGGATAGTGCTGACCGATTTCTAATACTCGGATTGCCCCTATGCCAACTCTTTTGAAATTGGTTGATCTATCGAAAAACATCCTCCAACAATCATAGGATTCTACAATGTCTTCTCCTACAAATGATACCTCTTGATCAGGAAAATACGTCTTAAGGTGTCGAATTCACTCAGTAGGATTTGCCACTTGGCTAGCTCGCCAGTGGGCATGGGCTTCTGAAAAATGTACTTTAATGGGTCTGTTCATGATATGGGATACGTGGGGTAAGAACAAAAATAGTGCCTTAGCTTCTAAGCTACCCAAGTCAGTGCACAATAGGCGCGTTCCAATAGAGAATACCAGGCCTCGTACCGGGTGAACGTCTTGCTGAGGTGATAGATGGCATGTTCGTTTCTCTCTGTCTCATTGTGCTGCCCCAGAACACAATAAAACGCTCAACCTATCACTGCAAGATACACCAATAGGGGTCTACCTGGCTCGGATAGAACCAAGACCGACAGTGTTGACAAGTACTCCTTGATTCTATCAAAGGCCTTTTCGCAATCATCAGTCCATTTGGTAGTGGCATCCTTCTTCAACATCTTAAAGATTGGCTCACATATGAATTGTACTATGAACCGGTTGATGTAGTTAAGCCTCCCCAAGAAACATATTACTTATTTCTTGTTCTTTGGCGATGGCAATTCTTGAATAGCTTTGACTTTTGATGGATCCAATTCAATGCATCGGCTACTCACAATGAACCCTAGCAATTTCCCAGCTGGAACCCCGAATGCACATTTTGTGGGGTTCAATTTTAGGTTGCATCTTCTTAGTCTATCGAAAAAATTTCTTAAATCTTCCATGTGATCAACGGCTTTCGTGGACATAATGATGACTTTTTATACATACACTCCTATTTCCTTATGTATCATATCATGAAAAATAGTAGTCATGGCCCTCAAGTAAGTGGCCCCAGCATTCTGTAACCCCAACGGCATCATGTTGTAACAATACGTCCCCCATGGTGTAATGAAGGTCGTTTCCTCAACATCTTCTTCATCCATCCATATCTGATGGTACCCAGCAAAACATTTGATGAATAACTGTAGCTCATGCTTGGCGCAATTTTCAATCAAGATATATATATTCGGCAAGGGGTAGTCATTTTTCGCAGTGGCCCGGATGAGGTCTCAATAGTCAACACAGACTCTAACCTTCCCATCCTTCTTTGTTACTTGCACAATGCTGGGTAACCACGTCAGATACTCTACTACCCTAAGAATCTTAGCTTTGACCTACTAAGTGACTTCTTCCTTAATTTTCAAACTCATATCTGGCGTGAACTTTCTAAGCTTTTGCTTCAATTGCGGATTGGCCGGATCCGTCGGCAATTTGTGAGCCACAATGGATGTGCTTAGACCAATCATGTCATCGCATGACCAGGCGAATATGTCTTCATACTCTCTTTGCAATGTTGTATATTCTTTCCTTTCTGACTGTGACAAATAGACATTGATCAGTGTTTCTTTGATGTTTTTTGCATCTTCCAAGTTGACAATCTCAGTCTTGTCCAAGTTGGACTTAGTCCTATTTTCTAAATTCTCAACTTTCTTAACAATCTCTTCTGGTATGCCATCTTCCTCCAAATCTATGTGTGTTTGTTGTGTTGTCTCGTTACATGCCACATGCATTGGTTCATCAAGTAAAGTAATAGTACTGATGTTTGAGTAAAGAAATGAAAATTAATAAGCATAAGATTTATAAGAAACTAAAATACTTTAATAAATCCATAAAGGTTTTGAACATCAGAGCTTTGTCTTGCGAAAAATAAAAATGTGAAAGGAAAAAAAACCAGTAAAACAAAATAGTGCATGGTGCATTGTTCAACCTTGCTACCTCGAGGTGCGCCGGGCTTTGTGTTGAAACACGTTCTCAAGGCACTATACTAAACGTGTGTCCATATTTGTAGGTTTTGATGAATGACAAACTATGCGCAATTGACATGTGACGAGGTCCAAGCACAAGCGCGCAATTGATATATAACGAGATTCAAGCACAAGACCAAGATCAAGCAAAGATATAAAGTTATACATGAGTCGTTCTTTAATTGTGATCTTGATCCGATAACTTGACTCAAGACTTGGCTTCTCTCGTAAAAACATTTTTATCAAATCATGCATATTTAATTTAAAGCAGAATGATTTTAAATCATGCATATTTACTTTAGTCAAAATGATTTTTAAACATGCCTCTAAAATCTGGACTAAGATAATCGATTATGTACTTATGATAATCGATTATGTTAAGTCAGCTGCATGACAATCGATTGTGTTGAGGCAGTGTACATCAAAGTTTTTCAAAGCTACAAAATAATCGATTGTGAACTTATGACAATCGATTGTGTTGAGTCAGTGTCAATCAGACATTTTCAAAGTCACTAAATAATCGATTGTGAACTTATGACAATCGATTGTGTTGAGGCAGTGTCTATCAGACATTTTCAAAGTCACTAAATAATCGATTGTGAACCTTTGACAATCGAGTGCATTAAGGCAGTGTCTAATTGATTTTTCAAAGACTGATATATAATCGATTGTTCTCATAGCATAATCGATTGTGTAATTGACCGTTGCCAAAATATTTTCAAACACCGTCAGGTAATCGATTAGAGATTTCTAATAATCGATTGTTTTAAATAAAATCTGAAAAAGATTTTTTGAACGTTGCCAAGTAATCGATTGTAGATTTCTGACAATCGATTGTTTTAAGTAAAATCCGGAAATGATTTTTTGAACGTTGCCAAGTAATCGATTGTAGATTTCTGACAATCGATTGTTTTAAGTAAAATTTGGAAATGATTTTTTGAACGTTGCCAGTAATCGATTATTGATCTTAGATAATCGATTGTTAAGCGTAAAATCTGGGAATGACTTTTGGAACGATTGGCAAACAATCGATTGTGGCATTTTGACAATCGATTGTCACTAAGTAAAATCAGCAATTCTTATTTGGCAATTAGGTAACGGTAATGCATGGTTTTGCAACTATAAATACAGCTTCAAATCAGTCTTCTAAAAACAACAACTGATCATATTATTGCTATAGCTTGCATACTCTATTGTTCATCACTTTCTATTCATTACATAAGTTTTGAGAGCCAAAATTCTTGACGAAAGTTGTTGCGTTCGTGAGCGTATCTGTTTACTCATATCTACTCTATTAAGAGAGTCTTGTTTAAGTGAGTGCTAAGTGTTTTATACACTTGAAGGGAAGTGTTAGTCCCTTGTATTGTAAGAAGGAACTTGTGTTTCCTTTGGTTGATGTCTTGGAGTGTTGTATCTTCAAGCAAAGGTTGTTGAGGCTTGTGTCCTCAGTTTGTAAAGGTTTGTTGAGCACCCGTAAGCTTAACAGTGTTAGTGGAAATCTCGAGAGAGTCTCTCGGGGACTGGACTAGCCACGGGTTGTGGTGAACCAGGATACATCGGTGCGTTCGTTATTATTTATTTACTTATCGCACTTATTTCTTTCCTGCAATTTTTAAATTCCACAAGTTTACGCTAATTTTTATTATAACGCTATTCACCCCTCCCCCTCTAGCGTTAAGCGTATTTTCTAACAATTGGTATCAGAGCCCAACTCTCTGAAGACTTAACCGTTTTAGAGAAACAATCCATGGCTTCTACTCGTGATTCTTTTGCAGGAATAGGTGAAGGACAATGCTCCACCCGACCACTACTATTCGACGGTACAAACTATACGTACTGGAAGGAGAGGATGAGAATATTTGTTCAATCAAATAGTTTTCATATTTGGAAGGTTATAATGAAGGGAGAACAGATTCCAACCAAAAAGGTTGAAGATAAAGATGTTCCAAAGTCCGAAGATGAATACGATGCGGATGATATCCGAAAGGTGCAAAACAACGCTAAAGCCATTAATTTATTATATTGTGCTGTAAATGCTGATGATTACAGGAAAATATCATGTTGCACAACGGCGAAGCAAATGTGGGACAAGCTGGAAATTACGTACGAAGGTACGGACCAGGTAAGGGAAGCTAAAATTGATTTCCTAACCCATGCATATGAATTGTTTCACATGAAGGAAGGCGAAAAGGTCGATGAGATGTTCGAACGATTTTCAAAAATCGTTAATGATTTACATGCTCTTAAGAAGACCTTCACGGATAAAGAACTTGTCCGAATAATTCTCCGAAGTCTCACTCCGGAATGGCGATCCAAGGCCGACGCGATTCAAGAATCTATTGGCGTTTCAAATGTCACCATCCACGGATTAAGAGGTAATCTTAAAACTTATGAATCTACTATACTTAGCCCTCTTGTTGATGATCAAAGGAAACAAAAGATCGCTCTCAAGGCAAGCACAAGCCAACCTCAAAATGATGAGGACGGAGACAACGAGTTCGGACTCGTTATTAAGAGATTTCAAAAGTTCCTGCGAAAAGAGTATGAACGAAAGGGCAAAAAGCAAGGAGATCAAATAAAGTGCTATGAGTGCGGAGAAACCGGGCACATTAAATCAAATTGCCCAAATGCCAAAAAGGAGAAGAAACCCTTCAAGAAACAACGAGCATACATATCTTGGGGAGGCGACTCCGGTGACAAGTCGAGTGAGGAAGAAGAAGACGAAGCCGCAAATCTTTGTCTCATGGCTCACGAAAACAATCAAGAAGAGGTATGTCAAATTTCTTCCAAAAATTTCTATTCTCTTGAGGAAATGCAAAATGCTTTTGATGAGTTGTATAGTGAATTTATTAAAGCTTCCAAAACTGTTAAAAGCATAAAAGAAAATGCTTCTTTAAAAGAAAAAGATTTTGAAAAACAACTCTCTTTGAAAGAAAAAGATTTGGAAAAACTGATTTTGGAAAATGAGAAGTTGAAAGAAGAAAACAAATTTTTCGGCAAGAGAAGCGCCGACAAACCCGAGAGCTCTAGTAAAAATTGTACTTCTTGCATGCATCTCAAAAATGAGGTAGAAAGACTTAAGGGCACCCTAGATAATTTTAATTCTTCTCATAAAAATTTGAATGAAGTCCTTGTTAGTTTGAAGTCGACCAAGCATGGCATAGGCTTTAAGAATGAGCCTAAAGAAAAGGTTGAAGCTAACCCCCAACAACCTAAGGCTCAACCTAGGATTAATAAAACAAACGCTCATCCTAGATATAACAAACCTAGAAATGGCTTTCAACAATCGCAACCTAGAAATAATCATTCTAGAAATAATGCATATTCTACGCCAAGCACTAGAAGGAACTCTGAACCTTTTAGAACACCTAAAATGGCTTTCAACCTAGAAATAACTATTCTAGAAATGCTGCATATCCTAGAACAAATAGTAGGAGAAATGATTTCCATGAATTGCGCAATATTCATATTGTCAAAAATAGAGTAGATGAATTTCGTCCGTCCAATTACAATCAACCTAGACGAATGCATAATCCTAATGTTGTTTGTCATTATTGTAGACGAATTGGACATATTGCCCCTGCTTGTTTTACACGACATGGACATAACATTCAATCACATCACTATGATTTGCCTAACCCCCAAGGACCCAAAATGGCATGGGTACCTAAAACTCATTAATCTGTTTTGTAGGTGTGTTTGAAGGGGTCAAGTGTACTTTGGTACCTTGATAGTGGATGCTCAAAGCACATGACTGGAGACGAATCCAAGTTCCTTTAACTAAAACACAAGGAAGGAGGAAGCGTTATTTTTGGTGATAAAAACAAAGGAAAAATTATCGGCATTGGATCGGTCGGTAAGGATGACTCCTCTTCCATTAAGCATATATTGCTAGTTAAGGATCTAAAACATAATCTCTTGAGCATAAGTCAATTATGTGACAAGGGAAATCTTGTTTAATTTGATTCAAATGAATGCTTAGTTTTTCGCCGCAGCGACTTTAAAATTATTCTTCGTGGATTTAGAATGGATAATATCTATATGGTTGATCTCGAATTTTTCTTCATCCGAATATGTAGATTGTCTTATGAGCAAAGAAGATGATACGTGGTTATGGCACCGTAGAGTAGCTCACATCAACATGCATCTTTTGAACAAATTGGTTTCACAAAATCTAGTTATTGGTCTTCCAAACTTGAATTTTGAAAAAGACTCTATTTGTGATTCTTGTCAAAAAGGGAAGCAAACAAAAGCATCTTTTAAATCGAAAAATATTGTTTCAACTACTAGACCTTTGCAATTACTTCACTTGGACTTATTTGGACCATCTCGCATTGAAAGTCTTGGTAGAAATCGGTATTCTTTTGTTATTGTTGATGATTATTCTAGATTTACATGGACTTTATTTCTTGCTCATAAAAGTGAAGCTTTACACAATTTCAAATATTTTCTTAAACGTGTTCAAAACGAAAAGGACACAACCGTCACTTCAATAAGAAGTGATCATGGGGGAGATATTGATCACAATCTCTTTGCGGACTTTTGTGACGAACTCGGTATCGAGCACACCTTCTCCGCTCCACGAACACCACAACAAAATGGGGTGGTGGAAAGGAAAAATATGTGTCTCAAAGAGATGGCTAGAACCATGCTCGGTGAGGCTAAGATTCCCAAATATTTTTGGGCGGATGCCGTGTGTACCGCATGCTACGTTTTGAATAGAGTAGTCATAAGGCCAATACCCATGAAAACCCCTTATGAACTCTACAAGGGAAGGTAACCAAATATCTCCCATTTTAGAGTATTCGGTTGTAAATGCTTTATTTATAACAATGGAAAAGATCAATTGGGAAAATTCGATGCCAAATCCGATGAAGGAATTTTTATTGGTTATTCCTCACGTAGAAAAGCATATAGGGTATTCAATAATAGAACCGGAACTGTGGAGGAATCCCCTCATATTGTGTTTTTCGAAAATAATGCTCGCTTGGCGAGAAAGGATTCTGGTCTTGATCCTGCAGGTATCTTAAACTCAATAAGTCCTCAAGACAAAGTACAAGAGGAAACTTCTAAGGAAATTCAAGATGAAATCTTGGATCAATTATCGTAGGAAGCGCCACAATTGGAGAAAGAAACGAAAATGCCTAACGAATGGAGGACAATCAAAGATCACCATCTCGAACAGGTAATTGGCGACGTTGGAGAAAAGGTAAGTACCCGAAACACTCTTAAGAACACCTTAGGACACACTTCTTAAGAGATCACGTTCTCACTTGGCCACATTGATCTAAGTCATTATTTCTTTACAAATTACTAACTTGAGCGTCGGAGACGTCTAATTTTATTTTGCAGGTATCGCCCTAAAGGTAGGGGGAATTATAAAGCAATGGCACGGAACAATCGATTGTTACAGCAAATAATCGATTATTTTTTTTGTCTCATGTTTACTGTGCGGAGAGTCGATTAGCAAGTATCACTAATCGACTATTTACATTTTATGCTTATTATGCAGTTTTTTTTATATAATCAATTTTTTCTGTATAATCGATTACCGTCTAGGCCATTCAGTACTGCTTTCCTAAAACAATCGATTGTTTCAAAAATATTATCGATTATTTTCCGAGTCAGAAAATCACTGTGCACACTGTGTCACAACAACCGATTACCATAATTCAACAATCGATTATTTTTTGTCAGTAATTCAAATATTTGTTACCGTTTGGGTCCTGCCAGATTCCCACAATCGATTTTTGTCAGTTCTGAGTTCAAGTCAAAACTCCATAACAATCGATTGTTTCAATTCCACAATCGATTGTGTAACGGTCAGTGAAAAGTTTTCTTACCGTTTCTGACTGTTTTAGCTCATAAATTTCTGCAGATTTTCACCATAAATGAAATGCCATCTTCCTCATTATAAATTTGTACCATATGCCTTCAATTTCTTCACTCAAGCATCAATCTTAGCTCCCAAAATTTCAAAAATCTTTCAAGCTTCTTACAAAGGCCATTTCTACTTATTCAAAATGTCAGGCAGACACATTAAACGTTCCCGTTCAGGTAGACATGGTGCATCTTCTTCAGCTGCTCCTCCTCCTCCAAATTTCCCTTACCAAGATGGGTCTATTTTACAATTCAATTCTGAAACCGAGCTAACTAGATTCTTGACAAAATTCGAAAAGCGTGACATTCTTCCTCCTCGCTTTTCTACAAGCAAATATCTTGAATCATGCGCCCCCGCTGCAAACATGCTTAGGGAATGCCAACTTCTTAATTTCCTATATATATCCTATCCTCACATTAATCCTCTCTTGATTCAAGCCTTCTACTCTAATCTTCATGAGGACGACGAGGGTGAGCTTGTGACAAACAGTAATGGTGTTGAACTTCTTTTAACCAACGAGAACTTACATTCTATTTCTCACCTGCCTCGAAGTGGGGAAAACATTTCTCGCTACATTAGAGAAGTCGGCGCCTTATTTGATGAGAAAATTCTCCTAAACCAAATAGGACTTGGAGCTTATGATCCTAATCTATCTACTCGACGTCCTACCATTACGGGAATGCTCCCTAAATATCGTTTGATTTTCTACTTCATAACCCGAGTCCTCAAGCCTCGCAAACATAACCATACCACTCTCTCCCAAGAGGACGCAAAGCTCATGCATGCCATTATAACCGGAGCTCACATCAATTGGTGTATGTTCGTCAAAATTCACATGCTTGATGCCATCGGGGACGATAGACCACTTCCCTATGCCCTTCTTATTATGAATTTTCTGGAAGCCTCCGGGTTCAACACCTCTATCGGCCCGCTCAAAAAGAGCACCAAGAAATGGGAAATTTCCGAATCCTTCTTTCCCCATGACGGCGATCATGTAGCTCCTGCTCCTCCTCCAACTCGTCGATCGCATCAGCCTCAAGAACCTACTCTTCAATCTATTTTCGAGCAACTTGCTTCTTTGTCCACCTCTGTCAATCGTTTGACATATGAGATCCATGGATATTTTGATCATATTCACTATCCATATGCTGGACTTGTCCCTTATGAAGCAGTGCCGGATGACGAGGCGGGAAATGATGATAATGAATAATTTCTTTAGTTTATTGTTCTATGCTCTATTGTCTTCTTTTGTTGTACTCATATTTTTGTTTAATAAATAAACAAGTTATTTAATTATTCATTCTATTTTTTTGCTAATGGCAAAAGGGGGAAGAATAAGGGATATGCACTAAATTTTTATTGGCATAAATTGAGCGGGAATTCATATGTTGAGGGGGAACTAATTGCACATCTAGAGACTTGTTGCATATTGTTGCATATCTTTACTTATCTTGAATCGTCATCATGAATTATCAAATATGCATATCCCGACTAAAGTTTACCATTATCAAAAAGGGGGAAATTGTTGAAACACGTTCTCAAGGCACTATACTAAACATGTGTTCATATTTGTAGGTTTTGATGAATGACAAACTATGCGCAATTGACATGTGAAGAGGTCCAAGCACAAGCGCGCAATTGATATATAATGAGATTCAAGCACAAGACCAAGATCAAGCAAAGATATAAAGTTATACATGAGTCGTTCTTTAATTGTGATCTTGATCCGATAACTTGACTCAAGACTTGGCTTCTGTCGTAAAAATATTTTTATCAAATCATGCATATTTAATTTAAAGCAGAATGTTTTTAAATCATGCATATTTACTTTAGTAAAAATGATTTTTAAACATGCCTCTAAAATCTGGACTAAGATAATCGTTTATGTACTTATGATAATCGATTATGTTAAGTCAGCTGCATGACAATCGATTGTGAACTTATGACAATCGATTGTGTTAAGGCAGTGTACATCAAAGTTTTTCAAAGCTACAAAATAATCGATTGTGAACTTATGATAATCGATTGTGTTGAGGAAGTGTCCATCAGACATTTTCAAAGTCACTAAATAATCAATTGTGAACCTATGACAATCGATTGTGTTGAGGCAGTGTCTATCAGACATTTTCAAAGTCACTAAATAATCGATTGTGAACCTTTGACAATCGAGTGCATTAAGGCAGTGTCTAATTGATTTTACAAAGACTGATATATAATCGATTGTTCTCATAGCATAATCGATTGTGTAATTGACCGTTGCCAAAATATTTTCAAACACCGTCAGGTAATCGATTATAGAGTTCTAATAATCGATTGTTTTAAATAAAATCTGAAAAAGATTTTTTGAACGTTGCCAAGTAATCGATTGTAGATTTCTGACAATCGATTGTTTTAAGTAAAATCTGGAAATGATTTTTTGAACGTTGCCAAGTAATCGATTGTAGATTTCTGACAATCGATTGTTTTTAGTAAAATTTGGAAATGATTTTTTGAACGTTGCCAGTAATCGATTAATTATCTTAGATAATCGATTGTTAAGCGTAAAATCTGGGAATGATTTTTGGAACGATTGGCAAACAATCGATTGTGGCATTTTGACAATCGATTGTCACTGAGTAAAATCAGCAATTCTTAATTGGCAATTAGGTAACGGTAATGCATGGTTTTGCAACTATAAATACAGCTTCAAATCTGTCTTCTAAAAACAACAACTGATCATATTATTGCTATAGCTTGCATACTCTATTGTTCATCACTTTCTATTCATTACATAAGTTTTGAGAGCCAAAATTCTTGACGAAAGTTGTTGCGTTCTTGAGCGTATCTGTTTACTCATATCTACTCTATTAAGAGAGTCTTGTTTAAGTGAGTGCTAAGTGTTTTATACACTTGAAGGGAAGTGTTAGTCCCTTGTACTGTAAGAAGGAACTTGTGTTTCCTTTGGTTGAAGTCTTGGACTGTTGTATCTTCAAGCAAAGGTTGTCGAGGCTTGTGTCCTCAGTTTGTAAAGGTTTGTTGAGAAACCGTAAGCTTAACAGTGTTAGTGGAAATCTCGAGAGAGTATCTCGGGGACTGGACTAGCCACGGGTTTTGGTGAACCAGGATACATTGGTGCGTTCGTTCTTATTTATTTACTTATCGCACTCATTTCTTTCCTGCAATTTTTAAATTCCTCATGTTTATGCTAATTTTTATTATAACGCTATTCACCCCCCCCCCCTAGCGTTATGCGTATTTTCTAACACTTTGGTGATTCTGATGGTTCAGTTATTGAGGCATGCTCCTTTATTTATAGCCTGTATGGAAGGGCCTTCCCCCCCCCCCCCCCTTCCCGTCCCCTCAAAAATAACATAACAATCCATTTCATCATCTCCTAGGAAAAAGTTCTTCATTGCTGCTAGTGCTTCCTCTTCTTCTGACCTATTAATTAGTTTAGCTAGTTCGAAAGTTTGCTCTAGACGGGGTATCGGCTGCTCCAATGGATAGTAAGTACCACGCTAGGGTGGCGACCATTCCTTTAATTCTTTCCAGGTATACTCATACCCCTATCCGAAATTGGCGCCATGCTTCTTGAGCTTGATAGGCTTAGAGATTCCTTCAAGATTCTTTCCAATTCCTTTGCCGGCTTATACCCACTCAAATTCAGTATGCTTTCAATTTAGTTATCCGATAATTTATCTATATTGACGGTGTTGTCTCACTCGATGTGGTCGTATGTTTCCCCACCTATCCTTCTTCTTCCTCCACTTGCTGGGATAGTCTGCTTGCTGTATAAGGGATTCCTATCGTCACCATGAATTGTCACCTGTTGGTTATTCCACTCAAATTTCACTGACAGGTGTAGTGTCGAGGCCACGGCCCTAACGGCATGAATCCATGGTCATCCCAACAATATTTTTTAGGACACCGACATGTCTATCACTTGAAAATCAACATCAAACCAAGTAGGACCCATTTGCAAATGTAAGCTAATTATCCAGTAATGGACCTTTGAGAACTGTCGAAAGCCTTAACATTGATAGACCCATCCTTGATTTAATACAGCCCTTTTCCTAATGTCCAGAGTGTTACCAATGGACAAATATTGAGACTGGACCCTCCATCAACTAGGATCTTGGTAATAAAATATTCTTCGCACTGCATAGTGATGTGCAATGCCTTGTTGTGACTCAATCCTTCCGGTGGTAGCTCATCCTCGTGGATAGTGATTTAGGCACTCTCAAACACTTGACCTACCATGTTTGCCATTTTCCTTCCAACGATGTTGCTTGGTACATATGCCTCAATTAGCTCCTTCAACAAGGCATTTTTATGTGTATCGGAACTCTGTAGCAAAGCCAGGATGTCGGTGTTTTGCTCAGCTGGTCAATGATAGAGTATTCCTTTTCTTGTATCCTTTTCCAAAGATCATTGGGTCCGGTTTCAATGATGGCTTGTCGACCAGAGGCCTGCTAACAAGAGTCAACCAAATGTTCTGGGGTATGAACCATACCGGTTATTATCATACCCTGTGTCGTAACTACTTCCCCGAACATGGCATTCACCTTCCATTTTGCCTCAGCTTTTAGTCCCATGGCACGATTTTTGTGTGGAAGGGAATTACGGTTGTCATTGCTATTGGAATAAGCAGCCTTGCTTTGGCAGGTAATACAACAAATTCAAATTGCTCAGACACCTTTGTGTTCCCAAGCTCGACCTTGATAGATGTTGGCGTCTTTGCATAGGCTGGCGCTTAAAACTCAAGTGGTATGGACATGTTCACCTCAGCATCTTCAGAAGGCTGAATTTGGACTATAATCGGATTAAGTGTCGCTGTTGGTTTCTTTGGATTATCCCTTTTTTTTATCAAACTGATTGATCCTTTAGGATCTTAATCGTCCTTTATTTAAATCATATGAACACTTCTACCCGTGTGGTCTGGTAGAGGGTTGTTGCGTACATTCGGAGCAAGATAATTTTCCACGATGATCTAGTTGTCAATCAAAGCCTAGATCATGTCCTTAAAAGAGCGGCATTCATAAAGGGTATGCCCCTTCAAGCCAGAATGGTATGTACATGTTTTATTTTTGTTAACCCATTGGGAAGGGTTTTATGGGGTTATAGCATTGATAGGTGTGACATAACAATTAGCTTTGAGCCTTTCGTACATCTGGTCAATATGTTCGGCAATGGCGGTATACTATTTAGGAGGTCTACGATTGAAATTCAGTCGGGGTATAGGAAAGTTTTGGCCAGGGGAAGGCGATTGATAATAGGCATATTGGGTGTTGTAGGCTTGGTAAACGTGTGTGGATTAAGAATATCTGGGTGAAACAGGCTGGTATGTAGGAGGTGGAGGTGATTGATAGGTAGGTGGTGCAGCTTGGTAGGAAGGTGTAGGTGTTTGGAAATTTGGAGTGGTCTAATATTTAAGTGGAGATATCACGCAGGTTTGGTATTTGACAAGTGATTTGGTTCTCTATGCAACCATTACGGCATTTACGTCCCTCTTCTTAGATGTATCACCCGACTGCACAACCTTATTGGCGGCTTGCAAAGCTTCGAAGTTAGTAAGCATACTACTCTTGATGCCTTCTTCAATCCTTTCTCCTAGCTTGATGATGTTAGAAAAGTTATGGTTCTCGATCAACATCTGTCATTCATAGTATTGCGGATCTTGAGCCCAGACCAAAAATAATTCTTCTGTTCTTCCCCTAAAGCGGGCGAATGTTAGAAGCCTCTAATCTCCAATGAGTGGCATACTTGGATAACGTTTTGATGGTTTTTTTCTTCAAATTATGAATATAAAAAATGTGTTGTGCATTTTCAATATTGAACCTGGACATATCTATGAAGTCGGACACCATACTAACCTAGTTTGACAACTTCTTTGTCCTGGTTAACGTACCAAGATAGAGCATCTCCTTTCAGGCTCCTTATTAGAAGCTTCATGCAGATCCTCTCATCTTTTCCTACTCCATCCAGCTTGTCGTAGTATATACTTAAGTGATCCTTGGGATCCATGTTCAATCAAACATTTTGAACTTGGGAGGTTTGTACCCCTCGGGTAGTTCGACATCGGGATGTATGATAAATCTCCATTGTTTAGCCACTCAATTCCTTGGCTACATTCAACGCCTTAGATTCTGGTGGTTAGCTTCTTATGTTCTACAGCCAAATGTTTTATGAGCGATTCTTTGTATCAGACCCGGGTGAGTTTTAGATGGGTTTAGTAGGATGCGGCATAGTTTCCACATAGATGGGGGTGTTTCGTTGGTTGTGGTAGTGGTCATTTGTGGAGTTTAATGGTTCCAGAACAAACAACGGAGTGTTGTTGGGAGTGCATAAAGTATTGCAATGGTGGTGAGGAGCGAGATTGTTTGGGACGTTTTGACGAGGTTTGGGATTCTGAGTAACTTCTGGGGAGGCAAAGGAGAATGAAACACTTGCCAAATTTTGGACTTGATCCAGTTCTTCCTAAAATTTCAACAAGTTCTGCTTGACTTGGAATGCACTTTCTTTTGAGGCTTGAGTATCTTAAGTGATGTCTACTCGTTCAACCGAGTTTTCCTTTCTGATGTTGCTCAAATATTCCAACATTCCCTTGTTCCTGTTTCTGAACGGACTAGGACGAGGAGTGGGTAGAGTGCCCTTAGATCTTGTTGAATACGGTGATGATGCCATAGATCATTAACAAACATTTGGGGAGGGGAATAAACAAAAATAAAAACAAAAAGTTGACAGGTTAGTAAGGATTATAAGAAAAAATGTTGCAATATTTCAACACGTAGTGTAGGAAATTTATAGTGTGTCCTAATTATGGGGACCTCGTTGCGCCTAAGGTAGGCCTAGCGACAAGTAAATTTGAAGAACTTGGAATGCTAAATGCCTCATCTTATTGATACAAAAATAAGACAAATCCCAAAATGACTCTAAATAAAATGCCACTAGTGGTCATTACATTTTAAAGAAAACTCCTATATATTTTGTCCAAAAAGGACCTTCCCCAGATTCGGCATTCTTAGCTCCCTGATACAGCTATTCAAACTCGTGCAGTCCTAGCAACAAGTAAGCCTTGGCCATATGTCCACCTTCATTTCCTTCAGCAACTCGGCAATCTTCGACCCTCTTCAGCAACTTCTTTTCCAGTTCTACTTGTCCTCGATCCAGGCGAATTAGTCGCATGTTGGCGCTTGTAGCCATATCCCTCCATTCTCCAATTGGTTTTTGATTGGCTTCTTTTATTTTACGGTGCTCATTTTCACATTCCCACAACCTCTTGTGCAGTTGGTTGTATTTTACTTGTGATTTAGCCTTTTATCAATGTTCCTGTGACCTCAAACAAACTCGGGCTAACCCAAATCGTTGTGATTATCTTCTAGCCATCCTAAATAGTGTAGGGTACAGCCATCATGGTAACGATCTAGTTCAATGGTGTCTTTTCCTAAGACAATTTTGCAATTCCACATATGCTGAGACTGGCACCTATATGGACTATCGCCATCCTGGAAGTCGGCTCAGAAGTAACTCATCTTGTCGACCCTTGGTATAACATGCTTCCCACCTTCCTGTCTCATAACCTCTATAGGGACATATGGATAGGTCCCTCTCAAACCAATCAGTATAAAAAATGGTGCATCCCCTTGATCAAATGATGAATTCTTCAGTAGGAAACCACTCAACACCCATTGTACCCAGTCCTCAGTAAGATTATAAAAGAGTTCGACCATTCTCTAGCATTTTCTTGTCGGGCGAACATGTTGGGCATGTAATTCTTTCCTTTTAGGCAATGAAAGACAATATGATCGTCCCAGTTTCTACGATGGTTTTTCTTGCTGGTACTGACCCATTTGGAGGTGTTCCATAAGCCATAATTGGAGTAGCAGATTACAAACCTCGAAATGTTTAGCTCTTTATTGACAACTTTCTAGGGCTCTATATATTTTTACAACTATCATTGGCATAAGACTAAATGGATGTCTGTTAATTCCTTCTATCAAGGTTTTGGTGACCATGGCTAGCTTGGCATAGATTCTTGGTTTCTTCATGGGAAACACTATCATTCCTAAGAAATAAAACACAAAGAAAAAGACCCTTCGGTGGATGTTCCCCAATAAGGTGAGGGCAAACTCTCCAGGATAAGTACGGTAATATTTTTCGTGACCGTACCTTTCATACAAATAGTCAAAGGAAATGTATGAATCCATCAAACATGTCAAGTCGGGATTCTTCTTTAGACCCATAATTTAAAAAGACCCATACCCTTGCAATTTTCTGGCATTAGCAAACCCGGAGTCTCCCAAAGTATCCTAACTAGTCCTCATATTTCCTCAAGCAAAGGTATCATCTCGATGTCTCCAAAGCGAAATACCGAACCGATTGCAATTCCAAAACAGAGTAGCAGCTTCAATAATATTTTTGTTGGGTTGAATTTCTATGAGGGAAGGCAGGTTTCCTAGATGCTTCCTAACAAGAGCTTGATCGTTGGAATGAAGATATCCCCATCAACTCAACAATTTGGGGTGGATGTTGTTGACCATGCCAAAGTTTGGTACTTCATGCATCATTTTCTACAAAACAAAAATATTATGCCCTTACTTTCGCCAGGCTCGACTATCTAATATCAATAATTGGCATAGAAAACTTTTCGTTCTGCAAATAAATGCATAGAATGTGATAAGGTCCATCTAGGTTTAAGGGAAACCTAGTGGACTTGGACAAGAATATCTTAAAGAGTGATTATGCGTACAACATAAACGACTCGGCTAGGTTTGACCATGATGCATGCATGATTTAAAGAGAAACGGTTTTTATGGGATATTAGACCGGTACCCTATAGCGGACAACTCAAGAGGGAAAGGCACGGAACCTTAGACTATACCGTTGATCGACTGATTTTACCGCAAATATGCCATTGCCAAATTTAGAGGGTAATGATATCTCAAGGGCGCAACCACTCATTATAAGCGTAGCTATTGTATTTTGTTTGGCACAAGTGGAATATGATGTTTAATTTACAATTACAATAATTAAACAAGTTGTTAGGTATTAGCACGTTCGTAAAGTAAATTACAATAATGGCTCATAATTACAATAGTATTAAAGGAAAGCGGTAAAAGAAAGTATTAAGAGTAAGAAAAGGAAACAAAGAGTCAAGTAAGTTTCGTAGTAGAAGAAAGAATAAATACGTAAAAACAAATGAAGAAATGTAAAGAAGCACAAAGTCACAAATAGCATGAAATGGTAAAACCCCAATAGAAATCCTCAGCAGAGTCGTCATGCTGTTGCGTCCCCTTTTTCTAAAGAAAAATTGTGTTTATGAAAATTTGGAGGACAACTCGTTTGTTTTGGGAATTGGGTTTTTGGATTGAAGAGTCACCACTTAATGATTAAAGTGCATTAGGAAACTGAAGAAGGGTTTGAGTTGGAAAAACCAGAGTTTGGGTAAAACCTAGAAATTATCCCCAGAGGAAGGTGTTAGGGACCCCTCAGAATCTACTAGTGTGGTTCCTGGCCATGGTACAATTGTGACTTTAAATAACAAATAAGCAAATCGAAGTCTCAAATAGAAGGAGGTTTTCACATAATATTGCAAGTAAATTTAATGTTTGAAGACAGCTAAAGAAAGTAACAATATTAAAGAAATAGTTTAAACAATTCTGAAAATTAACATAAACAAGTAAAGGGGATGTGGGGGGGGGGGGGGTTCTTAGGTTTAGAAATAATATGGTTCACCTCAATTCAATACCCGGCAATCACTCCTAAGAAGAGGGGTTGCACATGGTATTAGCGCACTGGTCATCATGTCCATATCTACACCTCCCACCCCATTAAGGTACTAAAACGCGGAATAGAATCATTACTTATTGCATTCTATTACCCATCGTAATCCTATCGTCCTGGGCATTAGGGACTACTAGTCCTAAAAGGGAAGGAAATTGGGGCCTTTTCAGATTTTAAAAGGACAAAATTGTAATGCGACAAACAATACACATAAAGTAGTTTAGGGGAAACACATAGCAGGTTGAAGGCTCAAACAGGCCTCGTCACTTAAAGAAGAAAATTGTCTAGCATGACTTAAAATATTAGTTACAGCCTGAATTAAATTTAAAGCGTTAGGGTAGGCTGATTTTCATATATTCTCATATGAGAAGTCCGAAGTAGGCATTGTCCGGTTGTAGTTTATCAAAGACTGATAGAGTAATCAGTTACTTCCTAGGTGGAACTTATAGCCATGATATCGAATAATGCGGAAGTAGACTGATTTTTAATGAAGGGTTACTGATTTCAGAAACAAATAAATTTTCTAGATATTAACGGCATTACTACTGATTTCAGACTTGTAGACGAATCAGATTCGAACGATTACTCCTATAGGCATAATTTTCGAGTGTTATTGATTTTAAAACGATTATCGGGATGTAGGAATCCTATAGCATGGTATCTAGGATGAAACTTGTTATCACAAAATATTACACACCAAAATGAAGTAGTAAGAATTATATCAGAAAGTTAAGCTACAACAAAACAGCCTAATTCAGACTCAAGGTCTAACAAAATGAGATAAACCAACTTCCAGGATTAGATTTTCAAAGCCTTTCTCTTATTTGGGATGTGTCAAAGTTCCCTAAGAGTCTCATGTGGAATCCGGGGAGTGCTTACAACCCAAATATTGTAGAACTAATATCGTGCAGTATGGAAGGGCGAACCCTCAAATGTCTAAGTTCGGAGGGAACTCATGGTCCCAAAGCAAGGCTCATAGGAGGGGGCAGAACTTACAGTCTAAGAGCAAGTGTAAGTGCATAGAGAGGGGATTAGGGAAACCTATGGCAGGATGGGTGTCATGCCCAACAATTAAGAGTGTTCGCATACCTCTGACTAGCCAGTTAGGCAAATCTTAGGTGTTAGGATCCATTGAGGATCAGGTTCAAACCTGGGCAGTAATATAAATACTGCCACGCCGTGAACCTTATCTCGAACACATAGAATGGAGTAGGGGTAGGGATTCACAATAGAAGCAAGTGCAAGAAAAGAACATGCATAGTCAATATTGAACATAGAAAACAAAGTAGACAATAGTAAGGTAACTGTAAAGTAAACACATAGGGAGAAAGCTGAAATCAAAATTGAGACATACCAGTTTCGAGGAAACAAATAAACAAAACGATTGTCTTGAAAAACCAAGTTGCATGCAAGCAATACAAAAGATCTCAGAAGAGTGTAGAGAATTGAAGGAGTAATGTAATTGAGAGTGTGAGAATATTGAATTTGAAGTGTTCAATAATCGATGTGTGTGAAAGTATAGAAGAGTCGTGCCCCTTTTATAGTGCAGCAAGCAAGTAAGAAAAGGTAAGGAAATAACAGTGAAATCAATCTCCCATTAATTAAGGGGCTAAAGACATTTAAGGAAAGAATAAATCAGAATCTTTTCTCAAGCAGCACAATAAAGGGTAAATACATAAAAGTTATTTATGGAAAAAGTCCAGTAGTACTTGGTCTGTGAAAAATAAGGAAAGGCAATCTACCAAACAACCAGTACAACCAAAGTTACAGGCTTTTACTCGAACGAACCAAGTCAGGAAAAGGTGAAGAAGGTTTAATTTAAAGGTAATCAGTAACAATCAAGTAAACCCCAATAATGGAATTTAGAATCAATTAGTAGTTGGCAAAACCTTTTTGAAAGAAGGATTTCTCATATATAAAGTAGACAAATCAAACAAAAGGGATCGTCATGTTACTTAGGAAAGAGTCTAATATTGAAAGGTTCACATCCATAAGCAAAGGGATACAAGTTCAATTTATTGACTCAAAGTAAGTCTGAGAGTCCAGGGTGGAACCCTAACTCGAACACGGAATTAAAGTTGCCAAAGAAAAACCCCCAAATCCTAGGTTTTCAAATCGAATCAGACATAGACCATGATAAGGCAATCCATTGAAACAGACATCAAGGTCTGTTTCGGAGTCTCATGAGAAACAAAACAAATATGATAGAAAGTTTGAAACAACAAAGAAAGAAAGCTGATTTAAGAGCAGAAAAGAGCATGTTTTGGAAAAGTCGGAACTTAAGCAGGTGGTGTAAACTCATGCCATAGTAGTTGAACATGCTTAGCAAGAGCACAAACAGAGTTTAGTAAAGCAAATAAAATCAAAGAACTCAACAGTAAACACATATAGTGGAAGAGTAAGAAAAACATAACAAGGATTAACATGTGAGCATAGGAGTAACATGTATAGTAGAAAAAGAGGAAGCGGAAAAACAACACACACACATAGTAAAAAGAAAATATACGAGCATAGTATAGACTAACACATATGGACGAAAGAACAGGCAAGAATCAAAAGGATGTTTTTGAAAACCTTTGAGAAAAAATAAATCAAAAATAAATGATTTTGAAAAGAAAATTTGGGGAAAACAATTTAGAGGTCTAGTAGAACCAAAACATACCATAGATCTAAGAAAATAAATAGAGAAAAACCTCGAACAACTTAGGGTTTTGGAGAAACCTAGAAAGTGAGAATGGCTTGGAAAATTCAGATCCTTGATCGAATAGGTCAGGAATCGGGCTTCTCGTGCTTGAATATGCCCGAGCATGGACGAAGAAGTCGTGGAATCAATGATCTGAGAAGATCTCAAAGAGAACCATCGAAGTCAATCTTCAAAAAATCAAACTCCCAAGGTGTAATATTGGAGAGGGGTGATTACAGCCCATCCATGGCCTAAGAAGCTGTGAATTCCGGTGAAAGTACGATGGAGAAAAGGTCGGAGACTATTCGGTTCGAAGAACCTTCAAAAGAGTCTTGAGAGTGGAGAGTATCCAAAGGCGGCAGATAGATGGAAAATGGGGGATTAGGGTATGTCATTTGAGTTTAATTATGGAAAGTTAAATTATGGCCATTGATCTGTATGATCAACGGCCTAGATTTAAAAGGGTGGGTGGGACCGGGTAGGGCCATTTGGATTGAGTTATGGGTTGGGTCAAATAAAAAATGGGTCGATCTGGTTGGGATTAGGATTGGGTCAGTTAAGGGTTAAAATGCAAATGTAAAAGAGCCTATAATTGAAATAAAAACGTGGCTAAATATTAAATGAAAATTTTTTGCTTTTATTTTATAAAAATAGTAAAAAGTATTCTAAAAGATAATTAAAAGTACTTAACAAATTATTAATATATAAATATTAATTAAAAATATTAAAAATAATTTTTCAATTATAGAAATTCTATTAATCTTAAAATAGGCTAAAATTATAATTTTATACAATTTAGCTTTAAAAATACCAGATAAATTTGTAAAAATACACAAAAATTACCTTAACTATATTTTGGTATAATTATGAAAATAAAATAAATTATTCACCAAAACTGATAGTTTTGGAAGTAACGACTGGTTTTTGTTCTGCTAAAAATGTATAATAAATTGGTTTTAAAAATACTAAAAATTAGAAAAAATACCAAAAACCTTGGGCATGCTTGTATAAACATATACATGTTATTTTTAAATCATTTTATGTGTAAAAAATACATAGGAAAAAATTAGTTATCAATAGTCCTTTGTGGAGTTTTGTGGTGCTGGGATGAGCAGCGTGGTATTGATGGAAACAGGTATTGTAGTAGTGGTATGGAGCCCGATGGTTCTGTTGCTTCGAGTTGTTTTGTGGAGGTTTAGGGTTCTAATCATTTGGGAAATTGATATCTGGAGTAGTGAAGGAAAATGACAGGTTTTACATATTCTGAACCTGATCTGGTTTTTCCTGAAATTCCAGGAGCTTTTGTTCCATTGAGATGCATTTTCCTTGGGAACCAGAGTACCGTGACCATGTGTGACCTCTACCTGCTTAGTTGAGTTCTCCTTTCGAGTGTCGTTCAAATCTTCCATCTTCCCTTTGTTCTTGTTTTTAACAGGACTGAAAGGGGGAGGGGTGGAGGGCCCCTGGAACTTGTGAAATAAGATTATGTTTCCAGAGTTCACGAACTAACCTTTGGGTAGGGGAATAATAAAAAAAAGTAAAAACAAAAAAGGCAAAAAGGTAGTAAGGATCATAAAAATGTTGTAATATCTAAACACATAGTGGAGAATGTAAATCATGTCCTAATTTGGGGACCTCATTGTGCCCGAGGTAGGACTAGCGACAAGTTGAATTGGAGACATTGAATTGTAAATGCCTTACTTTACTCGTAAAAAGTAGATGAATCCCAAATGGATGTTAAATAACATGAAATAAAAGTCGTTTGTGGCCATTAACCTTATTACAACAACAACAACAACTACCCAGTATACTCCCACCAGGTGGGATCTGAGGAGGGTAATATGTAGACAAGCCTTACCCCTACCCGAAAGGGCAGAGAGTTTGTTTCCAATTGACCCCCGGCTCATAGGATAAAAAGAAAAATAGCAGTAAAACAAAAACAAAGAAAAAAACAAAAACAATAGAGCATTAGTAACTCCAGCAGAAATAGCGTAAATAGCGTAAATAATTATCTAAACATACGAAATATAAATACAATCGCATGCTATAATAACATACAGTAACTACCATAACTAACAGCCATAGGGGGGACATAAGCTAAAACACAAATCATCTATGGGTAACCCCTGCTGACCCATACCCAACCCCGGAGCCATTAACCTTATTACATTTCATAAAAAGAAGAAAATTCCTATCTATTTGGTTCTAGAAGGACATTCCCCTGATTCCGCATCCATGGCTCCATCAAACAGCTTTCCTGTCTCACGAAGTCCCTGCATCAGGTAAGCTCTGGTAGATGTCCTCCTTCGTTACCTTCAGCATTCTGATAGTCTTCGTCCCTCTTGAGGAACCTTCTTTCCAAATCGACTATGGCTCGCTCCAGGCATCCTAGTCGCTTGTTAGAATTGACGACCATGTCCTTCCATTCCTCAATAAACTTTTATTCGGTTTCCTGTATGTCACGGTGCTCGCTCTCGTATTCCTGGATTCTCTTGCATAATTGATTGTATTTGACCTATGGCTCGGCCTTTTCATCTATGATCATGTGACCTCAAACAAACCCAGGTTGACTCAGACCATTATGATTATCCTCCAACCAGCCGGAATAGTAGGAAGTACAACCGGCGTAGTAATCTATCTGGTTCGATTGTATCTTTCCCCTTGACGATCTTGCAGTGCCACATATGCTGAGCTTGGCACTTGTAAGTGCTATCATCATCTTGGAAGTCATCCCAAAAGTGACTCATCTTGTCGACCTTGGATACAAGCTGCTTCCTACCAGGTTGCCTCATAACTCGTAGAGGGATGTAAGGGTACGTTCCTCTCAGACCGATCAATATCAAAAAAAAGGCGCGTCTTGGGATCGGGCGATGAATTCTCCGATCGGAAACCATTCAAACATCCAATGTACTTGCTCCTCAATCACATTATCAAATAGCTAGAACCATCCTTTGGCATCTTTTAGCTGAGCAAACATATCGGGGATATATTACTTTGGGTAATAGAAATCAGTATGATCATCCCAGTCCCTTTGTTGAATCTCTTATTAGTGTTCACTGATTTGTAGATGCTCCATGAGCCATAGTTAAAGTAGCAAATTGCAACCCTTGAAGTGACTAGCTCCTCGTTGACATTTTTCTAGGGCTTAGTATATTTCAACGATGATCATAGGCGCAATGCTGAATGGTTTCCCTCAAATTCCTTCCATTAACGTTATAGTGACCATGGATAGTCGGGTGTGAATTCTCGCTTTGTTCATTGAAAACAAAATCAGCCCCAAAAAAGAGAACATGATTAAAAAGACCCTTCGATCAATATGCCCTAACGAGGTGATGGCAGTCTCATGAGGATAGGTACGGTAGGATTTGCTATGACCGTACCTCCCGTACAAATAATCAAAGGTGATATCGGATTCTTTGAGATATATCAGTTCTGGATTTTTCTTCACACCCATTATTTTGAGGAAACCTCTGCCCTTGTGGTTATCAGGAATCAATAAACCTATAGGCTCCCATACCAAGCTGGCTAATCCACTATCTCATATAGCAAAGGTGTCATCTCAATTTCCCCAAAGCGGAATATGGACCATTCACAGTCCAAAAATAAAGAAGCAACTTTTATAATGTTGTTGGGTTGGATTTCCAGGAGGGAGGGTAGACTCCCTAGATATTTTCAAACAAGAGTCTTATTAATGGAATGAAGATCTTTCCACCAGCTTAGTAGTCTCGGGTGGATAATGGTAACCATGTTGAGTAGGGATTTCAGACCTCATTATCTGCAAAACAGAATGGTTTGATCCTACCCCCCCCCCCCCCTCCGGACTCCACTATTTAACATCAATAATTAGCATAAAAGCATTTAGTTATCAAAATAAATGCATAGAACGTGATGATGTTTGTTTTGGGTTTAAAGAAACCCAATGGACATGGGAAACGGCTATCTTAAAGAGTCATTACATGGACAACATAACTGAATCAGCTAGGATTGACCATGATGCATGCACAGTTAAAAAGAGTGAGGTTTTTATGGGGTTTAGACTGGCACCATCGAGCGTACAACTCATGGAGGAAGGCTCAGAAATGTCGATGACACCGCTGATCAACTAGTTTTACTGTAAATATGCCTTTCCGAATTTAAGGGGTAATGATATAGGAAGAGCGCAACAACTCATTTTAATCATTGCTATAGTATTTGTTTAGCACGAGTGCAATATGACGTCGAGCATAATTATGCAATAATTAAAAATATGGTGTCATATATCTGCACGTCTAAGAAAGCAGTAAATACAATAGTTTTGGATAATTTTAAAGCAGCAATAAAGGAAAGCAAAAAGGAAAGCAAAAGACAAGTCAGTTTTGTAGTTGAAAAGGAAATTGAATGCTTAAAATAAATAAACAAATAATTGTGCATAAAGAAGCATAAATTCATAATAGTAGCCTAATATGGTAAACACCTAAAGGAAAAATCCCCAGTGGAGTCACCACCTAATTATTAGGGTGCATTAGGACACCAAAAGAATTTTGATTGGAAAAAAAGAGATAGGGTAAGGGCTTGAAATTATTCTACGGAGAAGGTGTTAGGCACCCCTCAAAATCCACTAATATGGTTTTCGGCCAGACAATTATTGTGAATTTGGGTAGAGTTTATCGTATAAACAAATAAGGCTCAAATAAGAGGGGATTTCCGCACATAATGGTTTGAAAGTAAACAAGATTTTCAAGAGAAATTAGAAAACCTGATTTAAAGAATAAAGAGTTAAAATGCTAGGAAAAAGAAATAAAGAATTAACGGATAGAGGTCCAAGGTTTATTAATAATATGGATCACCCCACAAAATGTCCGGTAATCACTCATCGATTAGGCGCTACACGTGACATTATCATGTGGTCATCGTATCCATATGTACCCATCCCACCCCATTAAGATATTTAACGCGCGGATTGGTAAAGATTACTTAATGTATGCTATTACTCGCCCAACTCATATCAGTCCCAGAGGCACTTAGGACTACTAATCCTAAAAAGGGAAGTATATTCGGTTTAGTTGGTGTTTCAAAGGTAACATTCTAAGGTGACATATAAAACACTTACTCCATATGTGGGGAGACATATAAACAGATAAGGCTCAATTATACCTCCTTGCACACAAAAAAGCACATAATAGATTGCCTTGTACGTACTGCTTAGGTCTAATTAGATTTTAATATGAAGCATTCTAAAGGATAGGGGCAGATTTATTTATTACATAATTTTTGTAAGAAGCCCAAATCAGGACTGCCTGCTGGTTGTATTAATTAACATAAGCGCATCAGTTTTAATTACCTTATGGTTTGCCTAAGTGCTCAGATGGGATCGTATAGGCATGGTATCTATTGAACTCAGAAGAAGGAAGACAGTAATGTTCAAAAAATGAATTGTTTGTAATCATAAAAGTGCATGCTTTTTAGCATTGTTAAGCGACGTACTTAGATTATCCGAAAGAGATGCAAAATTAACCAATTGATTGCATGTTCTGCAGGTGATAATGTGTATTATTATTGATTTTATGTATAGAATTGGGTTAAGTGAATCAGATTCATTTAGAAACTCCTATAAGCGTATTATCTACATGCCACTAATTTTAGACACTTATAGACGTGGTTTCTAGAAGCGGAACTTGTTTTAAAACTTATAAACATGACATCTAAATGTAGAAATTGAACCTTATAGACATGGTATCTAAATAAAGTTTGAAATATGCAGAATAGCATTGGAATAATCTATACGCATGATTTCTCGAAGGAGTTGAATATGCAAAATTTTAATAATCCTGTAGGCATGGTTTCTATATATACATGAATACGCAGAATTAGAACAGTCTTATAGGCATGATATCTACTCTTTGTATGCATAGTTACACCAACCCAGTTTTACTAGCCAACCCGAGTATTCTTTATAAATTATTGCAAACTAGAGTAACAAATGCATCAAAAAAATAAAAAGAAAATAATTACAACCCTAAAAGGCATGATTCTTAACTTCCTGTCTGAAATATGAGGTAGACCAACTCAAAGACCATCGATCCAAATCCTTTCTCCAATTTGAGTGTGTTAGAGTTCCCTAAGAGCCTTAATAGGACTCCAAGTAGTGCTCACACCTAAATTTATATTACCATAATAGGGACAAGTGCAGTGTTGAAGTGCCAGCCCTCAAGTGTCAAAGTTTAGAAGGAGCACAAAGGGTCCCAAGGAAAGTCTCAAAAAAGAGGGCAGAACGTAAATCTAAGAGAGAGTACAAATGAAAAACAAGAGTTTTAAAGATCTAATAAAGTATAGAAGAGGGGAAAGAGGGGGTGGGAAACAGTTACACGATTGAGGATTTCACACAGCGGGGTTAAGGCATTAGGGATTCTAAAGAGCCTATGTACAAATGCATAAACAAATTCTTGGCATACACAACATTAGAGAGTTCTGTTATGCTTAAAAAATCAATAAGAATATGCAATATATGATGGAGACATAAAGATTAGTATTCCATGGGAATCAAGTTTGAGTCACAGACAGTAATACTTAATAATGTCATACCGTGAAAAAACCATTAGCATCAAACACATTTAGGATGTATAGTAGGTGCAGAACAAGGAAAAAGAAATTGCAACATGCTAAAATAAGTACTGAACTTAACAAAAGCAGTAGGCGGACAAGAGGGCAAAAGTATTAAGTAAACTCATTATTGTGATTGCTGAAAATCTTAATCAGGACATACCAAATTCAAAGAGCAAAATACAATAAAGGCAACTAGCAGGGCTTGAGAGTGGGCCATAGTAGAAGTAACAAGAGAGAATACTTTTGAGTGTGAGTGTGAGATTGATAATACAAAAGTCGGGTATTAATAGTTTGAAAATAGGTAGACAGCAAGTCAAATAAATAATTATGGACCTGTGTATCATTTAAAAATCCATCAAATCAATGGCTTCCTTTAATCAAGGAGTTAAAACCAAACGGTAGTAGACTGAAAACTATTAAGGAAAGAAATCAAGTAAGCATCTTGGGCAAAGTAGACAATTAGGGGTAAATATATAGGGGCTTAATTAAAGGAAGAATATTTGAAATACTTGGTTAATCAAATAAGGTACGAAACACTATAACGCATAAACACATCATAAATCAAGGTGCCAGAGATTCAAAATTAGTATTTCATGAATAAACAAATAAACCAAGTTAGAAATGGGAGAATTGAAAGGCTAAGGAAAGCTTTCAAATCAACCCAAGAAATAGGGAAATCAGTATACAAGGAAAGAATCAATCAAAATTACATTAGGAGGTCTGAAATCAGTGCCCAATTAAGGGTTATTTTGAGAGGAAAATTTAGCCTATAAAGAATGCATACACATTAAGCATGCAAGGCTTAATCTATGACAAAGAGAAGTGTCATGCAATCATAAAATAAATAAGTAGTGGACTATAAGAACATGGTAGTCACCTTAGTAACAGAGAAAAGGGTGCATCAAATAAAATGCAAAAGGGGTCAAGTAAAAGATCTTATAGAGTTTAGTAGGAAGTCGGAATTATTCAAAGAAACGAAAGTTGAAACAAAGATTTTGAAACTCAGTCGAGTAGTAGATGAAACAACTTCAGATACTCTAATAGGTCCAAAAAATTAGGGTTTTTAAACCAAACAAGTTCAAAGATGAGGAACAAGCAAATCAAATAGCAAATAGTCTCAAAACGTGAATGAATCCCCAAATTTTAGACTATTTACCATCAACCGAGTATGGAGATGAAAGACTAGAGTATTAGGCAGAAATATCAACAAAGAAAAAAAAATTAGAAACCTTAAGAAATAACTAATACTTAGCATCACACTCCAGTCGAAGAACAACATAAAGAAACATAGTAGAACATGCTAAAGATTAGAGAGACTTCTAAATAACTTAACAAAACCCTAAATCGGAAAAGATAATGGTTCTGAAGGTAATGTTTTGAAAGAAACTTTTAGAAAATGTTTAAATGCTTAGAGAAAATACTGATCTACAACGGATCTAAAAGAATTAGAAGAACTACGAAGGTTAGGGTTTCAGAAAAACCTAGGGGGTAAGAACAGCTTGAAAGGTCATTGATCTGAGCAGGAGAAGTGAAAGGTCAGGCTTGAGTAGCCATAGCTTGCCGGAACAATGTCAAAGATGGCTAAAAATAGCCATAGAACTAAAAGCATCAGAGGTCTGGACCAAGCTTCTTCAAAGTCTTGTCTTGAAACCATAATAATCGAGCACGTAAGAGTCATAGGAGGCAGATACAAGCCTTTAATGGTTTTGGAAGCCATTGATCCAGGCGATTTTAGGGTGGTGGTAGAATGCGGAGGCTAGGTTTGAGAAACTGTTTGGGAGAAGGGGGGATTCAAGGGCGGCTACCGGTGAGAAGTGATTAGGGTTTGCGGGTAATAAGGAATTAAAAAGGAAAGTTTAAATGGTGGTCGTTGATCATTTTGATCAACAACCTGGATTGAATGGGGATCCGGGGTTATTTTAAAAGGGTCGTGGGTCTGGTAGATTAGGATTTGGGTTGGGTAATTGGGTTTTAGAATTGGGTTTAAGTAGAGTGCCAAATCATGCTAATATTTAAATGAAAATGGGCTAATATTCAAATAGCCATTTTTCACTTGTTTATTTTATAAAAATAGTACAATAATAGATGAAAATAAATTAAAGGTATTGACATTATTAATAATACGTAATTATCGAAATTAAAAAAACTAGAGCCAATTTTATAATTATAAAGGCAATTAAACCTTAAAAGAGGCTAATATTGCAATTATATGCAATTAGCTTTTAAAATACTAAATAAATTTATTAAAATGCGCAAAATTTATGTTAGCTATATTTTAGTGTAACAATAAGAATCCAATAAATGAATTACGAAAATGATAATTTTGGGAATAATTATTGGGTTTTTAGGATAAAATGGAACAATAATTTGATTTAAAAATCTTTAAGAATCAAGAAAACAAAAAAAGATGTTAGGACATATATATATATATATATATATATATATATAGCGCATCTTATTTCAAAGGTATTTTGTATATTAAAATATTTAGGAAAAATAGGGTATGAACACTCACGAGAGCTGATGATTTATTTGATCAGTTGCAAGGTACCCAGTGTTTTTCACAGATAGGCTTGAGGTTCGGGTACCATCATGTAAGGGTTAGGGAAGAACATATTCCAAAGACATCATTCAAGACTAGATATGGACACTTCGTTTTCGGGTTCTGTCGTTCAGTCTGACCAGTGCCCCAACAATATTCATGGATTTGATAGACTGTGTGTTTAGGCCTTTTTATGATCTGTTCGCAATTGTATTTATCAATGATATATTTGTGTATTCTCGTTCACAGGATGATAATGATTAATCTGTGTACTGTGCTCAGAGTTCTACAAGAGGGGATATGTATGTAAAACATTTTAAATGTGAGCTTTGGTTGATCTCTGTAACTTTCTTTGGGCATGTCATTTTGGGTGAAGGCATCTGGGTGGATACACAAAATATTGAGGTAGTAAAGACTTGGCCTAGACCCACAACACCAACGAAGGATCGTAGCTTTCTCGGTATGGCAGATTATTACAGGAGATTTGTAGAGGGATTGTTTTCCCTCTCAGCACCTTTGGCAAAGTTGACTTATAAGGGAGCAATGTTTCAATGGAATAGTGCTTGCAACTGGAGATTCCAGGCATTAAAGGACAAATTAACGTTAGCACTGGTTCTAACGCTTCAAGAAGGGACTGATGGTCATGTTATCTATTGTGATGCTTCATGCGTTGGATTGGGTTGCATCCTGATGCAGCATGATAAGGTTGAGGCTTATGCTTCTAGACAACTAATAAAGAACGAGAACAACTACCCGACCCACGATTTACAGTTAGCAGCAGTGATTCATGCACTAAAGATGTGGAGACACTACTTTTATAGCATTCATATTGATATATATATACGGACCATAGGAGCCTCCAGTACATCTTAGAGAAAAAAAATATGAATCTACATCAAAGGAGATTATTGGAGCTACTTAAATACTTTGATGTTGATATTTTATACCATCTGCGGAAGGAAAACGTAATAGCCAATGACCTCAGCCATTAATCTACAGGTAGCATGTCGTATTTACAACCAGACAAGAGGGGAATAGCGTATGAAGTTCATCAACTAGCTAGTCTTGGAGTTCTGTTATTAGACCCAGGTGACGTTGGAATTACTGTTCAAGACACGACAACATCCATTTTAGTAACTAATGTAAAGAAAGACTAGTACGAGGATCATGGATTAGTTCATTATGCGCATACCACCTTTTAGAAGAAGAAGACGCCGTTTGAAATTACAAAAGATGAGGTCCTAAGATATCGAGGACAATTATATGTGCCTATTGTTGCACGGATGTATTGGCCATTTATGGAAGAAACTCACTATTCGCGTTATTCTATCCATCCATGAGAAACAAAGATGTAACATGATATCAGGAAAGTGTATTGGTGGGACGGAATGAAAAAGGATATAGAAGAGTTTGTTGTTTAGTGTCCTAATATTCAGCAGGTTAAAATTAAGCATCAGAAACCTGGTGGGTTATTGAAAGCTATAGGAATTTCGACTTGGAAATGGGAAGTAATCAAATTTATCATAGGCTTACCTCGTACCTAGCATAAGTTTGATTCGATATGGGTGATTTTTGATAGGCTTACAAAGTCAACCCATTTTCTTCCCCTTAGAACTAGATATTTCTCAGAGGATTATGCGAGGCTTTATATCAAGGATATAGTACGACTGCATGGTTTTCATGTATCTATTATCTCACATAGAAGAGCTTAATTTATAGCTAACTTTTGGAAGTCCTTCCAAAAAGGGTTGAGGACTCAAATAAATCTTAATACAGCATTTCATCCCCAGAAAAATGGACAAGCTGAGCATACTATTCAAATACTGGTGGATATATTACGAGCTTATGTAATAGACTTCAAAGGTACTCGGGATGATCATATGCCGATTATTGAGATCGTATATAATAATATCAACCATTATAGCATTCAGATGGCTCCATTTGAAGCTCTTTATGGACAGAAGTGTAGGTCGCCTATAGGGTGGTTAGATGTTGGAGAATCTAAATTACATAGGCTAGACCTAGTTCACCAAGCCACAGAAAAGGTAAAGCCTATCAGGGATCCATTATAGATAGCTTAGAGTCATCAGAAGTCATATTCTGGCATGCGTCGATGAGATATAGAGTTTAGGGTTGATGATTGGGTATTCTTAATGGTGTCAGCTATGAAGGGTGTGATAAGATTTGACAAGAAAGGCAAATTTAGCCCACAATATATTAGGCCTTATAGGATCATTCAGAGAGTGGACCAAGTAGCTTATGAGTTCGAATTGCCCTTCGAATTAGAGTCTGTCCATCCAATTTTTCACGTATCTATATTACGGAAGTGCTTTGTCAATCCTACACAAGTAGTGCCCTCGAATGATGTACAAATTATAGGGGACTTATCATATGAGGAAGTTCTAGTTGCCATCCTAGACCGATAAATCCCCAAGCTACGAAATTAGGAGGTAGCCTCCGCGAATGTACTTTGGAGGAACAAAAATCTGGAAGAAATGACTTGGGAGGGTGAGGAAGACATGAAGTTTAGATACTTATTTTTTCCTCTTGAGTATGGTCCGACTGAGACATCATAGCCTCAAGGTATATGTACGGATTCGTATGTTAGTTATTTTTATTGGTCGTGTTAGTCCATTGTCGTTATTTATAATTATGGTCCTTTGTGGAGTTGGGTTATTAAGCTTTTACGAGGAGAGTTGGTATTAGTTTTGTAACAAAGGTGACCCTACCAAAGATATATAGGTCTCGGAGAGTTGAACATTTAAGGAAAAATGTTTCTATGGCGAGAAGGATGTTACATCTCGCATTTCCGTATGTTAAAAGCTTTGTCTTGGGTTAGTTGATGTAAACTCGGGGATGAGATCATCTTGAAGTTAGAACATTTTTGTTAATTACAAAAAGCAATAAATAAGTCTCGTGAAGGACTAAGGTACACGAATTAGAGAAAACACGTTTTGTTGAAAATGGTAAATTTAGGATAAAGTGCAGGTCGAGCGATACTATCCGATAATTATGGATTACTACTATATAAATTACCATATAGCCATGATATATATATATATAAGAAGAATTTTAAGTAATTTAATATAATTTTTTAATTTTGTGGATAATTGACTAATTACAGGGTAACATGATATTATCCAGTTAACTAATAAATAGGTAAAGATTAATAATTTTCACCACCCTCCTACGTGGCATGAAGCCACAATGGCTAAACATGACTCATAAGTCATTAAATCCATGTGGCTACCTAAGGTATAATGTAACTTAGTAGGAATTTTATTTCATTTAGGATCAGAACATGGATCTTGAATAACATACTAAGCTTAACTCAAAATAAGTGTTGAAGCAGAAGAAAATTTCATTTCAAACAAGCTTCATTCATGAATCATTTCGTTCCAACTTTTAACGATCCTAGGCAAAAACAAATTTCGTTCATAAGCTTTAAAGAAGCAGGAACAAAATTGAGCAGAAATATAATCCGAGTTTTGGGTTCTAAGTACAATCTACTAAAGATTCAAACGAAATATTATATAGAGATTTTCTTACTTGAGGTATGTTTAGATCGGCCGTTTTTTCTTTTGTCCTGGTCCAAATTATATTGAAGAAATGAGCAAATACATAGTTTCTATAAATTACTATATTCATTGAAATTCTAGAGGTGTCTATATTTTTGATTCCTCGTGAAAATTATTATTACCTTCTATTCATAGGTTTCAGAATAATACGCCACTGGAAAAGTTTTTCCGGAAGGAAATTGAGATTATTACGTATTTTTCATGCATTTCACTCATTTATACATGTGCATTGGCCCATGACTATATATATATATATATATATATATATATGGGGAATATGGGAAAAGGTTACAGTATTATATACGCACCACCACCTGATCAGCTGGTATATATGAATGATGTTGCCTATAGTGACTGAGACAGTGTGATGGGATGCCCTCCGCGGCTTGATGATATTATGTACACCCATACCTAGGCATAGCATGACATTTATACGCATGTGCATGGCATTAAAAACATTTCAAAATTTACAAATTTATTCATATTGAAAGATGTGTTTTTGTATTCTATGTTTCATCTATATCTTTTGCGTACTAATTTTCATTCCTTACATACTCAAAATATTTTTTTTACTGACGCCCTATTTCACAGGACCTGTGTTTCATATCTGCAGTTGTAGGTAGGCAAGCTGACGGTGCCCCTTCTTAGGATCCCTGATCAATGAGAGTTGGTGTGCTCCACTTGATCTGATGATTCTTTTTATTTTTGTACGGTACTTTATATATATATGGGTATGACATGGCTCAGTAACGTCTTTGTACAGTTATGTTTCTATTAGAGATCCGTAGACAGTAAGTCTACTTAGGCTGTATGTGGCCTTGTCGGCTTTAAGTTATTTGATGTATAGTTATCTATAGCAGCCTTGACGGCTCGCCTACTATATTCTGCATGTATACGTACATATGCCCTGTTGGCAGGTTTCAGTCACGACTCCGGTTCTCCCTCCGTGAACCATCATGCCATCACCTAGTCTCTATGACTAGGTAAGCCTAAAATGTGGAGGATAAACAAACAGAAGAAAACAATTTAAAACAAAAATAGTGTAATAAAAAGTGTTTAGAAGTGCCACTCGGCGTACACAATATTACACTCAAAACTAATACATTTTCCCAATACTCGAAAACGCATGAATCACAAGCTATAAATTTAATAAAAATTCTCTAACTCCGGAATGTGTTCATTAAGAATAAAGATAGAAAAGTATATCACTATAAGATAGAATGGAAAAGGACTCCTAGATCTGCTGACACGGCAAATATTCCTCGAAGTCACTAAAGCAGTAGATTTGCCTCAGGGGTGATAGAACAGAGTCAATATACCTGGATCTGCACATGAAAAACATGTGCAGAAAGGGAATGAGTACACCACATCATTACTCATTAATTGCTAAGATTAACCTTGGCCGGGTAGTGAAGCGGAAGGTTAGGGCCCTATTGAGATAAAATAAAAATATACGGCATGACAGAATAAGATATGCGGTATAGTTTAAGTCTAACAATAAGAATTTATATACATGAAATATAATGAACTCAATAACTGAAACAGAGGAAAACCCACACGGATATACCACTCTTCACAAGAATGATAACCGAGGATATCTCAGTATCCCAAGGATCTCTTAGTCCCTCAATATATGTTATGGATCTCGTGGTATCTTCAGGATCTTATCGGTATCCTTAATGTATACAATGGATCTCTTAGTATCCCAATGATCTCTTGGTATCCTTAATATTTGTGCTAGGGGTCTCTCGGTGTCCCGCACATCCGCTCAAACCATGAATACATGCAGGGGATCTCCCGAGATGTCGTGTCGTAGTCTTAATGTAAAATACGCAACAAAAACACAAGGAATACTAAATTAAGCTCAATTTTGTACTAAGTAAACATGTAATTCTAACCTAACATGCTTCATGTAATGCGATTAAGGCAGTTTAAATAAGTAAGCAATTAAGTCTGTTAAACATGATTTTCTAAGCTAACAACATGCTTAAATTTCAAGTCGTATAAAACAGGAAAAAGAAACAAAAAGAAAACCGAATTTTTAACAACTAGCTCAAGCACACACTCGTCACCTCACGTACAAGGTATTTCAATTATCAAATATACCAAATCCTAAGGGGAAAATCCCCCACACAAGGTTAGTGTTTACCATGAAAATGGTAACATTTGTTAAATTTGTAAATAGAATTCTAAAAATACGTGATTTATTCTCAAGTTAGTTTTTTAGTGTGATTGGTGTTAAAATGAGAAGTAAGATAGTAAATATAGAGTTAGTTGAAGCAATAATAGAACAAGTAAGGTGGACGTTCCCGGGTGTAGAGCAAGCTAGTAGGTACCTCGGAGTCGGGCCTCGAGCCTATCTCGGGCATATCGAGGGTAGGCGGGAAAGGGATAACAGACAGGGATATAAGTAAGTAATGCTTTATACTATAAAAATAATAAAGTGTTAAAGCGATCTCAGTATATATTTATTTGATAAACTAAGAGAATAGTTATACATAGATATGACTTAGAACCAGAGAGAGAGATTTAGAGAACGAGGGAGAGAGAATATTATTGCTTTCTTTGTAAGACAATTGGAGATCTTGTACAAGGCATTGGTGACCCTTCTTGTATAGAAAAAAAGGCGTCCAAGCTTAATATGGAATAAATAATACAATAAAAGAATGAGATGTGACAGCCTGCTTTCTTATGTTGTAGGAGGACTTACATCGAGTCATTTGGACAAGCCTTGTGGACCCTGGATATATCTTTCGGGGGATATCTTCGCCTATCACGCTTGACCGATGCCCGATCTGGGTGAGGCATCGATAGATCTCGAGGGAAGCTACTGAACCGAGATCCCGTGTCTTCGAGATTTATTCTTTAAAGCATTATACCAAGGGAAAATTCGTCTCCCGATTTCCCCGCACACAAACGGTGTCCATATTTCTTAGAAGGAAGTGATAAGAAATGTTTTTGACAATATTCTTCATGGGTTCTTGACATTAGGTTATGTCGATAGCTTAACAATCCTTCATAGAAGTCGAGTCATTTTTCCTTCTCGCTTCTTCATGACTTTTTAGAAATATTATGACTCCTCGCTCTTCAGGGCCGTATCGTTGTAGTCATTCCGTTCCACCTTTCTTTCTGTATCATGGCAACTTCCACGAATGCATTAGTTACGCCTATCATAATGCTTTTCAAGTGCGGTAATGGCACCATCGGGTACTTTGTTTTCCCTCTATATATAAATGGGTCTCTTTAGTTATTTGTTCAAAAACTCTGTTGGATACATGCCCTTCTTGCTTTCCCTGACACTTTTCAGGACTCTGTTGCTCTACAATGTTTGAGACCTATGGCCTTGAGATCCTACCTCAGACATTCCATGGGCCATCCCTCCATTTTTCTCTGGCGCGATGGGCTTGTCTTGCTGTGATTTTGTTGTTGTTGTTGTTGTTGTTATTGTTATCTTGGTATGGTAACGTTGGAGACTGGTGTACTTTGACTTGGAGAATGATTCAGATTATCCATCGTTGCTCAAGAGGAGGCTCGAATAATACACCACAACTCACCCTCCTTCATCGGCCTGGTGTATTATATCCTCTTTAGATTCCGGGGGTGTGGTTGTGGCCTCAACATTGCCATTACGTCCCGCGCTGAGGAAATATCTCGAGAAGTGGCTTCGGGGTAAGCATGCTGGCGGAATCCATGCTAGCCAAATTTTTCACCCAGCCACTTCTCGCCTTCCTCATCATTTTTCTCTACTCTCGACTTCCTTTTGAAGATGCCAATAGTGATAGTTCGTTCCATATTACAAGCTTAAGCCATAGATTAAGTTAGCTTCTAGAATTCCCATAAAGTTACAATTCGTATATAGCAAGAGTTTATAATTACAACATAGCTTATGAGCCCCACAACACCCATACAAGACTTACACACATGTCTTCGGAGCCTCTAAGGATACAAAAGATGCATACAACAATGTCGACAACAAAGCCCCCGACTATACCTCAAATTAAAAATCAACAACAATAGAAGATATAAAATACAACCCTTAAAGGAGGAAAGGGCTCACCAAAACCTTGAGAAGAAGATAACCTGCTACGCGCGATCAGCACTATGTGTCACGGAGCCACCTAAATTCATTTAAATGTAGTGCCCTCGGCAAAAGAGATGTTAGTACCATGGATAGTACTAGTATATATAACTAAACACCATTTTACCAGAAAGAAATATCAAGCAATAACAAGGAAATTACAAGAATAAATCATGGTTTTAACCGAACACCACATCATCAAATAAATTAACCAGGTAATCATTCACATAATTTCCACAACCTACTTTGGGAAATTTCTTTCATATATTAATCACATTCATCAATACCACCGCTATCTTGAGCGGAGTTCAATCACGATCCGATCGGCTAGGTCGCCTCACTTTAGGCATGTATCTCAATTACCATTTAATATCTCCTTGTGGAATTCAATGTTAGCATACTACCACCATGTACGCGACATGGTGTTCCGACCACGGCCCGATCGGCTAGGCCACTCTACTTAGGCGTTGTTCCTTTCTCATCAATCATCTCACTTGAGTCTTTATTTCAAATATGTCATATTCTTCATTGGCGCTTAGGCTCTCAATCATTACATCTTTTCTATTATCAATATTCATGTAGAAATTTCAGACTCTTAGGCACATACAAAAGTAATTAAAGTTGTAAGCATAAGTAAGATTTCACATAGCTAGCATATCAATCTTATTTTTATTCTTGGCTTATAGTCCAGCCATGTCAACACATAATTGAGTCTTTCACACGGCTTTAAATGGCAAAGATGGTTTATTAAACATATTGAAGCACATCCTTCATGTAGATATATATACAAACAAGTTCATGCGAAACAATAAACAGAATATCAACAAGTTCTAGCCTTACCAGATTGCTTAGATGCCAATGGAGCTCAATTTCTAATAAAAGCGCGTTTTAGCCATACATACCTTAATATAGCTTTCCATACTCTTTACGAAATTCTGAAACTCTTAGCGCTTCGATCTATGGTGTAAGAATTACATATTGGATCGAGAATTAGAGACGAAATTGAGATTCTAGCTCGTTTCGAGTAAATTGTCAAACACTAAAGGTGCATTATGATTTTAGGCCCTTTTTGAGACAAATTTTCAATCATTATATAAACCATTTGCTTTCTTTTATCTTACTTCTTCCAAATAACCTAAGATTTGACAAGCATGCAAATAATCCATTCTTATATCCACGAATTACCACGCTAATTACCCCTTATAGCTGAGTGGCAAGAATAAGAGCTAAGGGGAATGAAGTGTTACCTCTTGGGGTGAAGATTCAGGTGCCTTCACTTGGTTACCTTCAATGATTTAGCAATATTTTATGGAGAATTATTGATGGGAGATACTTGCCCTCTCTAAGACCTACTCTCTCTCTAAAAGCATCAGATAATATGCTCAAAATGAGCTATAACACCGAATATATCAATAAGGGGTCAGGTCTAAAAATTAGAAAATTGGAGCCCCAAGCTAGGTTTGCGATCGCAAAGTGGAAATGCGGCCCTCAGAATGGTCAGTGAAAGTGCACCCAAAATTTGATCCTTCAGACTGGGTTTGCAGCAGAAATGCAGTCTGCATACCCATTCTACGGTCGCATAATGCACCACAGAAATGCCCTTTACAAAATTCTAAGATAATTATATGATGACTATGCGGTCCACATATCAGTTATGTGATCGTATGATGGACCAGATTATTTCGTGAAATTTGACTAACACACTGACTCTCTTTGCGATTGAAATGTGGTCCGCACACTTGATTTGTGATCGCATTCTGTACCGCATAATAGCACTTTTCTTGAAAAAATTTGCTTCTCAATTTTTAAATGCATAGATCAGTACAAAGGGTCCGAACCATGGCGAGCTTGCTCGCAGAAAAGAATTTTACACATTCCTAACACATATTCATGACATGGCACTACAAGCTACTAGGTTTCGAGTATTAGTTTTCGCGGGTCATTTAATTCCTCCCCACTTAAAATCATTCGTCCTGGAATGAGGATCAAGGGTCACTTATTAGGATTTGTTTATGCAATCTTTTGCATTTTAAAACCTAAAACCTACTAATAGTTTCCAAATTTGTCTAACTCCTTATGTTCCCAAAAAATTTTACCAGAGTTTCCTTTGTATCTAGGCATATCCACTTGTCAGAGAGCCGCAGAATCATATCCTACCAGCATATACATGCTTCTTATCATAACATGACTGGTACTGTACAATAGCAACTTTGGCCCCGTAGGCAATATATATCCAAAATGGGACAATTTTTCATTGACTAAATCACAAGATAAGAGTTCGTAGGAAAAAAATGCATAAAAAGCTATTATATGACTATTCAAACAAATGCAGGTACTTCTTTTTCATTTCTTCCTCGCTTCCCAGGTGGATTCCTCAACTTATTGATTCAGCCATAACATTTTCATGGATGCAATTTCTGAACTTGCCTATAAAGAAGGGAAACTGGAATTTCTTCATACGATAATTCTTTATTGACTTCAATAGTCTCAACTAGCACAATAGCAGACGGGTCCCCACTACCTTTCTCAACATGGATGCATGAAAGACTTGGTGTGCTAATGACATTTCAGGTTGCAACTCAAGTTTATGTGCCACCTGGACAATCCTCTGAGTGACTCTGTACTGTCCTACATACCTCAGATTCAACTTTTCCTTCTTTTCAAATCGCATAATGCCCTTCATAGGGGAAACCTTCAAAAGTGCCCAATTATCTTCTTTGAACTCTAAATATCTGCGATGAACATTCGAGTATAACTTTTTTCGATTCTGAGCAGTTTTCAACCTCTCCTTAATAATTTTGACTTTTTCCATGGCCTGATGCATGAGGTCCATCCCTATCAATTCGGCTTCTCCAACCTCAAACCACACAATCAGAAATCTACATCTCCTACCATATAATGCCTCAAATTGTGCAATCTTGATACTAGCACGGAAGCTGTTGTTGTAACAAAATTCTATGAGTGACAAGTGGTCATCCCAACTTCCCTTGAAGTCAGGAATACAAGCACAAAACATGTCCTCAAGAGTCAAAATAGTTCGCTTTGCTTGCCATCAGTTTGCGGATGGAAAGTGATGCCAAGACTTACCTACGTGCTCAATCCTTGCTAAAATATCCAACAAAAGTTGGCCATGAATTGAGCCCCTCAATCTGAAATAACGGAGACTGGAGTGCCATGAAACCTAACTATTTCTTTGATGTACAATTTATCATACTATTTCATTGTGTCGTTAAACTTAACTGTCAAGAAGTGCATTGATTTCATGAGTCGATCAACAATCACCCAAATTGAGTCAAACTTGAGCGGATTGTGCAGCAATCCCACAACAAAATCCATGTTAATCATCTCCCATTTCCACATCGTAATTTCTATGCTTTGAGCCAACCCACCAGGCCTTTGATGTCGGCCTTTAACTATTGAGAATTCGAACATTTTGCCACTAATTCCGTCACATCCCTCTTCATGTTGTTCCACCAATAGACATCCTTAAGATCGTGATACATTTTTATAGAACCTGGGTGCACAGAATACCTAGATGTGTGAGCTTCTTCCATGATCCTTTCTCGAAGATAGTTGATATCTTGAACACATAAGCGGTCTTGGTACTGTAGGGTACCATCATTCATGCCTAAGGAAAAAGCTCTAGTCTTGTGTCTATGAATCCCTTCTCTCATTTGTGCTAGAAATGGATCACTGAATTGTTTTTCATTCACATCTTCCACAAGGGATGATCCAGCCCTATTTTGTATGATTATCCCTCCTTCATTATATTTCTCAAGGCGAACTCCCAAACTAGCCAACTGGTAAAGATCCATGGCTAATGGTGTCTGATAGGCCCCCAAATGAGTCAAGCTTCCCATAAATTTTCATCTAGGTGCATCTGCCACGACATTAGCCTCTCCCGGGTAATAGAGAATGTCAATATCATAAATTCAACTCTTTTTGCTTGAAATATATTGTTGGCTCTTATGATCCGTAAATACATCCACATGGACCCCATACAAATAATGCCGCCAAATCTTTAGTGCAAACGCCACTGCTTCCAACTCTAAGTCATGGGTTGGATAGTTCTTCTCATGATTCTTGAGTTGCCTAGAAGCATATGATATGACCTTACTGTGTTGCATTAACAAACACCCAAGACCGATTCTAGAAGCATCGCAATACACCACAAATCCCTTTGTACCATATGGCTGGGCTAATATCGGTAATGTTGTCAACCTTGATGTCAATTCTTGGAAAATCCTCTCACAAGCATCGGACCATTGAAATTTAACTGCTTTCTATGTCAATTTAGTCAATGGAGAGGAAACAGTTGAAAATCTCTCCAAAAATCTTCTATAGTACCCAGCCAAACCCAAGAAATTGTGAATCTCTATTGGAGTGATAGTTCTAGGCCGATTCTTCACCGCTGTTATCTTTTGAGGATCAACTATAATTCCTTCCTTGTAAACGACATGACCCAAGAATGTGACAGATTCTAGCCAAAATTCACATTTTAAAAATTTCGCATACAATTGATGTTGCTGAAAAGTCTGCAAAAGTGCCCTGAGATGGTCAGCGTGATCCTCCTGACTTTTGGATTATACCAGGATATCCTCAATAAACACTATCTCAAAGGAGTCTAGAAAGAGCATTAATACCTGATTTATGAGGTCCATAAAAGTTGCCGGGGAATTTGTTAGCCCAAAAGACATCACCATAAATTCAAAGTGCCCACACCGAGTTCGGAAAGCTATTTTTGGAATGTCCAACTCCCTTATCTTCAATTGATGATACCTAGATCGCTGGTCAATCTTTGAGAAGCATGCAGCACCTTGCAATTGATCAAACAAGTCATCTATTCTTGGCAGAGGATATTTGTTTTCGATTGTAACGTTGTTGAGTTGCTGGTAGTCAATGCACATCCGCAGTGATCCGTCTTTCTTTCTTAAAAACAAAACTGGTGCACCACATGGCGATGCACTCGGCCGGATGAAACCCTTCTCTAACAAATCGTTCAATTGCTCCTTTAGCTCTTTCAATTCCACTGATGCCATTCTGTAAGATGGAATTGATATAGGCTGCATGCCTGGCTCACATCGAACCCGAAATTAATCTCCCTATCTAGTGGGATCCCAAGGAGATCGTCTGGAAAAACATCTTAAAATTTGCTCACAATTGGTACAGACTCAAGGCTAGGTGCCTCGGAATTGATGTTTGTAATCCAAAACTAGATGATATATACACCCCTTCTTGATCATCTTCGCGGCCTTAAGTGAGGAAATAAATCGAACTCTAGGAAATACATTATCTCCTTCCTACTCAAAAACGGACTCATTAGGAAATTCAATTCTCATAGTTGTAGTCTGACAATCATGCTTGGCGTAACATGAATAGAGCCAATCCATTCCCATTATTACATCAAAGTTGACCGTTCCTAATTCAACAGACCGGCCATGGTATCCCTACCTCGTACCATGGCAATACATCCTCTATTGACTCGAGCAACCAAAATTGACTCACCAACCAAGGTAGACACCAAAAGTGGCTCACGAAGCTGATATGCGTCAATCCCAATTTCATGGCAATAAAAGGGGTACATAGGACAAGGTGGAACCTTAGCTTGAGGGATTAGGAGTTGAGTCCTATTTTCATTTTGCTTCCTGTTGAGTACGACATATAAGCATGAAGACGAGTATCTACACATTGGTGTCGAGCATGACCATGAGTCCTTAATATATATTTGTGGTATTCATAAATGATTCTACGAATGCTTCAGTAGATGAATTCTTGATTATGAGTAAAGACTTGGTTTATTTACATGGAAGCTACTTACGATTGAGAAATGGTGATAACTTAAATTAGTAGGAGTTGAGTTTAGATTTGTTATAGCTGATTTTCCTTTGTCGGGGTGTATATATATACTTGTACTGTTGAATTCCCTTGTCGGAATGGTCCGATTTATTGTTGATCCCTTGAGGGGACTGTTATTAAGATTACTATTGATATTATATATAGATCGGGTGGTGTACCGCAACAGTATTATTACATATGGGTCGATCGGGTTGCACGCTAAAACATATATTATATTCGATTGAGTTGCATACCGCAACAGATATTATATTGGATCGGGTTTCACACTTCAACAGATATTATGTTGAATCGGGTTGCAGAGCGCAACATATATTATATTGTATTGGGTTGCACGCCACAACAGATATTATATTGGATCGGGTTGCATGCCGCAATAGATATTATATTAGATAGGGTTGCACGCCACAATATTTATATATATGTGTGAGTCTGTGTGTATGTGTGTGGATCGGGTTGCATGCCGCAACAATGTTAAATGATAAGGGATCAGGTTGTGCGCCGTAATAGTAGTATTATTGGTATGTTGTAGATACTGAACTGTCTTTCCATATTCTATTCAATTTCTGTTGGATTTGAGATTTTTCCCGAAGCATGTACCCCCTACCATTTAAACTGTTTATTTCTTTTTATTTTCTGCCATATATTATATAATCGTACACGTTTATTTGGAGTATAGCCCTAGCCTCGTCACTACCTCACCGAGGTTAAGCCCGACACTTACCAGCACATACGGCCGGTTGTGCTGACACTACACTCAGTGCTCTTTTGCTCAGATTCAGGTACCGGATAGCAGCAGTAGCTCGGGGGCCAGCCTTCAGTCCACCGAGACACTAAGGTAGTCTTGCAGGCATCCACAGGCCCGTTGTCTCCTCTATTTTTTTTATGTTCAATTATCTCTTGTATTCGAGATAGACATTGTAACTTTCTTGCAAATGGTTGTATGTAGTAAATCTTAGTAGTCCGTGAATGATGTGACACTTGTTTCTGGGTAGAGGCATATGTGAATTCTTTTATCTTACTCTTCCGTCTAATATAATATTGCTGTGTTATTCAAATATTTATCGCTTGTGATTATATGTTGTAATAAAGGATTAAAACAAAAGAGTTAAGGATTTATAATTTTGTGGCATGCCTAGCTTTTACGAGTGAGCGCCACCACGACTCCCGCGGGTGGGACATCCGGGTCGTGATAGTACCTGAGGAAGTAGATGCTACAAAATCCATCGAGGAGGAATTAGAATAATTTGGTTTGTTTGCGGAGTCTCTGGATAAGAAGATTAACCTAGGAGCCGGATTACATCCTGAACTTAGTCTTAAGATCATTGAGTTTTTAAAAACTCTTTTGATTCCTTTGCATGGCCTTATTATGATATGATAGGTATCCCGCTAGATGTAGCTATCCATGAATTATGTTTTGACCTCCATTTCCCACTGGTGAAGTAAAAAAAATGGCCAATAGCTAAGATCAGGAACATGTTTGTTAAGAAGGAGGTAACATGGTTATTAAATATAGGTTCAATTCACAAGGTAAATTATCCTAACTGGCTAACTAATATAGTAATTTTTCCTAAAAAGAATAATAAATATAGTATGTGTGTGGCTTATAAAGACTTAAATAAGGCATGCACTAAAGACTATTTCCCATTGCCGAACATTGACTAGATGATCAATGCTACGTTCGGGCATGAGTTAATGAGTTTTTTTAATGCGTACTCCGTGTATTCTCAAATTAGGATGCACCTGGGGAATCAAAAAAACCTCGTTCATAAAATATTTTGGCACTTATTGTAATAACATTACGCCTTTCGGGCTTAAGAATATCGGAGCCACTTATCAGAGGCTCGTTAATAAAATATTCGAACAGCAAATTGGTAAAATTATGAAAGTTTACATTAATGATATGTTGGTTAAGTCTCTTAATGCAAGAAGTCATCTAACTCATTTACAAGAGGAATTCAACATTTTGAGGAAATACAACATGAAACTCAACCCGACAAAATACGCCAAATTGTTTAACCATGAAATGGTACAGTTGAATTTGTAATGTGATTTACAAACACATAAATTAATTTGATCCAAGAATATAAAATAGCTAAGAATAAAATTAATTAATTAAATAAACCTTAATAAATTATAAGATTGGGTGTATGATGAGCCTCTTCGGAAGAGATAATTAGAACAATATATAAAGTGAAAAGAAAGAAATTTATTTAATAGAATGAGAGCAGATTTTGTCTTTTATAAATAGAATATTTTGTGTCCTCTATCCAATATGAATTTCATATAGCTCTATTCGGAGACACAAGATCTCAAACCAAGCTTTTATTTAATATGAGTAAACCCCTCTTTATGGTTACATAATAGATGAACATTAATACAAAGATTGTTTGTAATTGCTTCTTAGTGAATGCTATCTTCCCAACCGATATCTTCCTCTCTAAACTTCGTTCTCGGTTCCAATGCCTTCGGAACTCATTAAGCACCGATCAGATATTTTTAATTGGTGCCAATCATTTGATGATGCATATTTTATCTGTCTTTACTTCCACGTGTTAACTCGTCGAGCATCCATCTGTTGTTTATCAATTTATCTCGTAAAGTTTTCTTAGTTGTAGCTTGTTCTCTAAATATTATTAATATGTCAAGTGGTTAACCGTAAACATGCGAATATATATATTTATTTATGTTACAAACTCACTAAGACCGTCCGAGTAGAGCTTTCATGGGAGAATGTAGGGGGAAGACCCCTTAAGTCTTGAAAGAAAGATTAGGGATCCTCAAGTACATCACTATCCAAAAATAATAGCAAACAGTGGAAATGAATGACAACAAAAGGTGACTCTAGGTTTGGCGAGCGTCAGGTAGGAATACCTTGAAGTCTTCACTCATGCGGATACAACTCTCCAAAAAAATAAGATCAGAAGTATCTGAATTTGCACAATAATACCCAATAAGTATCAAGACTAACATCGATAGATTAGTGACGAGGTAAGTCAAGACATTCGCTAGACATAAAACTCGTGCAAGATATTAGTATAAATCTAACATTGGAAAGAATATCAATGTAAATCTAATAACGTAAATATTATTAATACAAAACTAATAAAGGACTAATAGAAATATAAATGGACAACAAACAGTAAACGAGTAGTGAATTAGCGACATATTCAGAACATAGATGAAATATGGATGAACTCAATTAAGGAAACACATTAGTTACAACAAGAATTAGCCGTGACACGACACCTCGTAACTATAAATCACGAGCCACAATTCTAATTTTAACGCGTATATCAAATTGATATAGATAACTTTGTTCTCATAAGAAATTGTTTAGGTATTAAGTGGAGGCACTCAATAAATCATTTTCTTAAACCAACTATAATGTAAACCAACTTATCAGGATGAACTATGTTGAATAAAAAAAATTGGAAATTATGCTCTAAATCAAATTATTGAGCAAGTTACCTCGCAAACACCATGTTGCGGGTTAATAATAATCGAACATATAATCAGCTCATAGATGCATCTTACGTAGTATACATGGTAGGTGAATGTGCCCATATTAACCTTTCATATTTCCATCACTGATGGGATTCAATTCCAATTTCAGTTGATTTATTAATTGATGAGAACAAACAGTATAAGAGAATTCACAAAGAACTTTCTAGTTCGTTTAATATTTACCCATGTGAATTCTCCATTATTTTTGCACATCATACTTAAATTGATATGGCTAAACCAATTATGCCAACTGAATAAATTATCAATATTGATAAACGTTAGATTTACACCGTGACGTGTGCAATTATCAATAAACTCCAAATTTATTGTAACATGAATTTTTATATCAATAAACATCCACTTTATTGTGGTATTCTTTTATTTGTGTAGTAAAAACTGAAGAAGAAAGCGGGTAATTTTTCACATACATATTATCCCGCTACAAGTTGTAGTAATAGAAGATATTAAATTTTTCATTTATTAATAGTCTCAATATAATCAACTGCTTTCGCAAATAGCTTAGAAACTCAAATAAGTTTCTTTGAGGCTTAGTACAACACAATACCTTATTGGTAATCAATTGTGTTTGTCCAAAATAGTAATAATTAGCTCTTCTACAGCTCTCAATTAATTTTGTACTACCACAGATTCATCAACATCCATGTGGTGAATATCTCTTTTAAAGAGAAAGTCATACCATTATGGTTATTGTCAAATTATATAAAAGATATGTTTCTTGCACTAATATTGTTATTTAATAATCGCATTACAAAAATATTTTGGCATACAATAGCTACGTGACCAATGTCCATTCATGCCATAATAATGACATCATTTTCTTATATCATCTAAAACCTCCTTCTAGAGGTGGGTGTAGTATATTCACTACTACTAGCACGTTCATATTCTTCAAAGAATGAATATGTATTTGTAAATCAGATGTTGTCAAATTCACATCATGAATGGGCTGTAATTATTTATGTGTTTTATAAAATCTCATATCAAATCGATGACAAATAATGCTTTCACAAAGTGAAGAATTATTTAGAGAATCCTTATTGTTCTCATCACCACAATGATGACGATTATAATTTCTCCTATTGCCATATCCACATCCATTGATACACTTATAGTAATAGTTTTATATTTTTCAGACTTACCACATACTGCTATCAATTTCTACAATGAAAATGTAGAACTGTAGAAAGAAGAAAATATAATTACTCAGTTTAAGATGATTAGAGAAACGTGTCGATAACATGTTACAAAACTCAGCATAAAATAATAATATGAAACAAGTAAATAGACAAAAATATAGAAAGAATGAGAGGAGAGATTCTTATTTCATCAATGTATTCAAGTGTGTTTCAAAAATGATTTCTCATCCTCTATTTATAATACAACATAGAGGTATACCAAAAGAATTCCATAAGTATGCCATTAAGCATTTGAGATCATGGAGGAAGATCATGGTTACGTTATAAAGGTGTGAGAATTACAACAATAATGGTGAGAAGTAGTGAGGGTTATCTATATAATGGAGAAGAATAGTGAGAGTTATATTTGATTAACGGACATCCATATAAATATGTATTTCATAACATTTTTATTTTAATAATGTTTTGGAAAATTGCACTTGAAAATGATTTGATATTTTTTTGTTTTTGAACGATTATTTGTAAGAATGTTTCTGGGAAATTATTTTTGGAAAAAAAGTTTTCGGAAAATATTTTTAAAAGTAATAAAGGAGGCTGTGACGTGTATAATATCCGTCTAGACATGAGAACAGGAACTGCCTTGGTCGCGACTACAGTAGCTAATCGTGTCACCTTCGGAAGGACTATTGGTTCGTCTCATTCTCGTCTTTTCCTGTACAAATATTTATTGTCATCGCCTCGTTATTCCGAGCCCAACCCGAAGGGTCATTCAGGACGTCGTGGCCTCAAAAACAATTATTCTCAACGGCCTTGTTCGGTATAGTATATCCAAACTGGTTTAACATTAGTCCACTGGCAAAACCATCCAACTGTGTAGTGCATGTCCAACCCAAAATATAGTGAATCAGTGTCAAAATAGTGCCAAGCTAACACAGAAGCATTCGAAAATTTAAAAGCCAGAGCACTAAGAATTCAACAGTAACCAAACGTTTCCAAACCAACAAAGCAAAGCCCCAGACGAAACACAGCTGACTCAAACATATAAACCAGTAGGTAGATATACGGGCCAATAATATCGAGAATGATCCAACCAAATAGCAGAAACAAGGCGAAATTACAGTCAAAATCCAACATGTCGTGATGGTACTTAATCCAACTCGCCGGGTAAACCAATGAACAACTATGTAATTTAATTAGATTTATCAAGAAAAGAAATGATAATACAACTATTCTTATATAAGAATTTCGCAAGAATTGGTAGTATAAATCATGAGCGTCTAAAATTTACATTCCTTTATAAAATTGAATTGAAGTAATTACAACTTCTGTTTGAAATGTACATGAACAGAATTTGAATCTAATACTACCAAGAACCAATGATAGCCATAACTGGAATGCATGTATATATTTCGATCTAGCTGCCGCTGTACGCAGTAACATCATCATCAAATGTTTGTGCGCAAAGTGCAGAAGTGTGGTATGCGTACAACCGACCCCATGTACTATATAACTAACAAACCTGACCTTAGGTTGAATGTAGTAACGAGCTCGGACAAGTGCCGGAGTCCAAGTCAATTAATCACCAACAGTCATAACAATAATAATGAAATTGTACATGAAAATATCTCTGAGGTAAGACGTTCAACTCGTCCACAATTACGGAAAGATAGGCATGCTTTTCAAGTTAAACACTAAATTCCAAATCCTTCACCAAAAATACCAAAAGCATATAAGTAAGTTTGAAAACTCTTATTTTCCCAAAAACCTTTCAACAACAAGTAAGAGGTTCCATTTTTTTAGATAGCATGACAAAATGTATATCTCTATGCTTACATATCGATGACAGATGTTATCATTAATCCATAAAGCATGCTGCAGAGTGAAACCCAATCCCATAAAGAACACTTACAAAGTCATCAATATCTCCAGCCTCTCGGGCTCACAACACCTATGCTAAGCATCCCTAATCAATTAAAAGAGATGCGACGATATACGATAATAGAGACTGAGATATGATATGAAATAATGAATGTGACTGAGTACATAACTACAATTAAGCAAATAACTCAATAGAAAAGAACGACCAATATGGGTCCAATAGTACCAGCATATAGCATAAACAAGGTTTCTAGCATAAATTAAAGCTCAAATGGTCTAACACATGGAGTACAGAAAAAATATTCAGATAAGATGGCTATATATTTCCATGAAATCGACTAAATAACAATTTACATGGTGTACGCTCACATGCATGTCACTTAGTATGTGTCCATCAATCATATAACACGTACATCCGGGTTCCCTCAGTACCAAGTTTAAAAGGGTTGCTTACCTCGAACAAACCAAATCCGATACCAATCAAGCCAAATGATATTGCAAAACATAGCATCCCGCGCGTACAGCCTCTAAACAGCTTGTAACGAGCCAAAAGAAAATCAATTACATCAAATAATTCCTTAGAAACTATTCCAAGTGATAAAGGTCGAATCCTTAATTCAAAAGCCTGAAACCCACAAAAACGTCAAACCCAGGCCCGCTCATCGAAACCCGACAAAACTTATAAAATCTGAAAACTCATTCATTACGAGTCCAACCATACTAGTTTCACCCAAATCCTACTCCAAATCGTTCTTCAAAACTTAAAAACTCAATTAGTGAAACTTTAGGCTAAAATCCTCAATTTCGATTTACGATTCATAATTCAAATGCAAAAAATAAAAGATTGATTCATGAAATATAATCAAAAGAAAATAGAGAACACTTACCCCCAAATCGGATGGTCAATATAACTTCAAAATCGTTTCAATTCGAGCCCCAAAACTCAAAATATGATAAAAGAACCAAAACATCGACTAATAGGTTCTGCCCAGCAGTTATCGCATTTGCAAACCAAATTTCTGCTTCTGCGGACATGCACACGTGGACCAAACTTTGCTTCTACGAAAAAAACAAATTCACCAGCCATCTCTTATGCGGAACATTATTTAGTAGCTACGCGCCCGCAGGTGCGACTCTGCTATCGCACCTGCGCCTACCTCACCCATGCGGCCCAAGGAACTGCTTCAGCTATTCCGCAGGTGAAACCCATTTCTCACATCTGCGGAGCCCTGCTCCCAATCCACTTCTTCTTATGCGACCCTTTTTCACATTTGTGGCTCCGCACCTGCCCATAACTTTACAGTTGCTGTCACACTAGATCTAGTAGCCTCTGCATTTTGTAACATGTGATACAATAATCTGAACTTCGTTTGAAGTTCACTCGAACCCCTCGGAACACCGTCGAAATATACCAACAAGTCCCATTACATAACATAGACCTACTCGAGGCCTCAAATCACGCATAGCAACATAGAATCAACAAATTACACCTCAAATCAAACTTAATGAACTTTTGAACTTTCAACTTCCAAAATCAACCGAAACAAATCAAATCAACTCAGAATAAACTAAAATTTTGCACAAATGTATTAAATGACATAACAGAGCTATTCATATTCCCAAAACGACAATTCGAATCTGATATCCTCAATGTCAATTTCCAATCGAACTTATGAACTTTTCAAACCTTCAAGTTTCCAACATTCTCCAATTAGTGCTTAATTGCTCTAGAAATATCAAGTTTCAAACCCGTGCATACGCTCGATTCCAAAATCACCATCGGAACCTAACAAAACCATCAAAATGTTGTTTCGGGGTAAAATTTACAAAAGTTAAACTTGGTCAACTCTTTCAACTTAAAGCTTCAATCATGGTATTCATTCATCAAATCGATTTTGAATAACTTGAAAAAAAAACGACGATTCACACAAGTCATAATAGATCATGCGCAGTTGCTCACGAGCTCAAACTATCGAACAAAGTGCAAATACTCAATATGATCAGTCGTGTCATTACATCCTCCCCATTTAAACATATGTTTGTCCTCGAACTTCTTGAGAAACGTTGCAACGCCATCAAACTGATGTACCATACCATGCACATACCCAAGGGAGATCACATGTGACCGTAATCTAAATAAGCTTTACGACATAACCTAACTGAAGATCCTTAATTCACCTTAGCCCATAAACCTTAGAATCCAATTTTCAACATCCGAAATTTCTAGAAGACCTGAATATTATGTCGATACACTATATAAGCTTGAACAAGCTGCATCAAGCCATAATCGTAACCCAAGACATAATCACATGATATTCCACATAACTTGAATACTTATAGCAATAACTTTCGATCACAGTAGCTGCTCAAGACAACCAAATACAGGTAATAAACCTCGTACCAAACAGAACTCTATTCTATTACCTTTTATACACTGCCGATGATAAAGGAAACATGCAGAAACTTATAACTGTTAGGATTTATGCCCTTCACAAGAGGGGGGTGAATAGTGAGGCACGAGAATGTCGGTAAATTTTGCGGGATTAAAATTGCAGGAGTAAAGTATGTGCACTAATTAAAAGAGTAAGGAGAGGACACACCGAATTTATACTGGTTCACCATAACGTGTGGTTAGTCCAGTCTCCCGAGAGACTCTCTCGAGTTTACACTAACTCTGTTAAGCTTATGGGTGCCTAACAAACCGTTACACTTGCTCGTAGATGTACGCTCTACAAGACTTAAACTTGCTCGAGGATACCTCACCTCAAGACTTCACAATGCTCGTGGATACCGCACCATAAGATTTCATACACTAAGATTGAAGGTACTTAGCAAATCCAACGCTCAATGAGAAGATATGGTCTTCTCAAGAACCTTTCTCTTTTACAACAAGAACTCTCTAAGAAGAGTAGATAAAGAGATACAATATAAGCTCTATGAACAATACAAAGTTGTCTCTCAAATGGCTCAACAAAAGCTCTAAATATGATGTATAAATGTTATCAATATGTTCAAGAATAATGAGAGATGTTGTTCTTTAAAATCAGCTCCAAAGACCTCTATTTATAGGGTGTGGAGGTGATATAGCCGTTGCCCAACGTTTAAACAATAAATCTGATTTTGGCTCAGCACAATCGATTATCTAACTTGTATAATCGATTGTCTTGTTTCAAACGTTCAAAAAACTAGTCGTTGGACGGCAACGGTCACTTAGATAATCGATTATTCAAAGTAGATAATCGATTATCTTGTGGGACTTGCCAGATAATCGATTATCTACATTGAATAATCGATTATTGTGGCATTCTGGAATATCCAGTTTAAGCTGGAAATTTCAGATAATCGATTATGTATATGGCATAATCGATTATGCCCCCATTCTGTCCAGAAATGAAAACTTACTTCAAAAACCATTTTGGTTAAAATGAAAACGTTAAAAATCATTTTATTTGAAGTATATCAAAAATGTTTATGATATTTATGATTTGATAAAATTATTTTATGCATATTAATGATGACCTATGTTGAGCCAAAAGACGAGATAACTTAAATGTTGCTCTTACATTGGTTCTACCTAACGACCTACGCCTTGGGTCTTCGGTCTTGAACTTTGAGCTCGTCTTGGCTAATCTATGCAATCCCTTCATCAATATGCTTCTTGGCATTCAATCTTGATTGTTTGATTCATCATCATTGATTTGTCAACCATCTTGATTGTTTGCTAATGCATCTTCATTATTTGTCATACAATATAATTGTTTGACAGTTGACTTCATTGTTTGTCATTCATCAAAACCTATACTTGGAAATCATGCTAATACAACCAAAGCACACATATCAAAGATATCAATGATTTCCTACAATTTCCCCCTTTTTGATAATGACAAACAATAGGAGATATGCATATCGGATTCCCCCTAAAGCCATGCTATATCTCAACACATAAGTCATGCAAACTATTCCGCCTTAATTGAGTATTCCCCCTCAATTAAGGCATACTAGAAGGTAGAGACATTCCCCCTTATTAGATGCATATCGCCTAAGTTTCCCCCTCAATTAAGGCATACTAGAAGGTAGAGACATTCCCCCTTATTAGATGCATATCGCCTAAGTTCTTCCCCCTTTTGGCATTAGCAAAAAGAGAGTATACAAAGGCTACTTTCCCCTTTTGACACTTCCCCCTTTTGGGTATACAAATGTCAAAAATAAAATAGGAAAGACAATGAGGAATATGCATGATAAAGATTGCCCAAATAATTAAAAATCATACCAATTGTTAGAAAAAAACATAACAAACATATCAAATGTTATTTTTATCAAAATGATACCAATTGTTATTGTTAGCAAAACATATTACTTATTTCCATATCAACTGTTAATTTTTAACAAAAACAAGAGTTATAATCATCAAAACATGAATCATTTATTATTTAAAAAAAATATACCAACTGTTAACACATATCGACTCTTAGGCTTTTATCAAAAATGATAACTAACCAAAATTCACCCTTGATGCAATAAGGTTTCGTGCTTGGTGCATCTACTACGACATTGTAGTCTTCAAGCACACCTGCAAACGTACCTAAAAATAGATTTTAGGTACCCAAACACTTTTGGGTCCTTGGGGGTTAGGCAAATAATAATCATAGCCAAAAGATAAATCCCTATGTTTTGTAAAACATACGGGTGCTATGTGTCCTACCCGGTTGCAATAATGAGATGTTACGTTCGGGTTGTGCATGTGTCTAAGTTGAGCCAAAAACATTCTAGGTGATCTAAAGTCATTATTCCTAGAAGTGTTGAAATTCCTAGAGTCATTTCTAGGTGGTCTAAAATGATTAATTCTAGACTCATTAACAAAATTCCTAGAATTATTTCTAGGTTGTGCAACATCATTTCTATCATGATTCTTATTCTTTTTAGGCCTTATATTTTTCCTGGGCTTTTTCTTTTTAATTTCTTCAACTGTTTTAGGTTCTTCTACACTACGTTTTTCTAGTGTGTTCCTAAGTTTTATGTTCTCTATTTTCAAAGAATCACAAGAAGAACAATTAAAGCTTTGATCAATTGAAGAAGTTTCATTCATCTCCTTAATTTTATTCTTAAGATCAACATTGTCATTTTCCAAAAATTTATTTTCCTTTTCTAAAATTTTAATTTTAGCCTTGGCCTCTTTGGAGATTTTTGAAGTCTTTTTCAATTCACCATATAATTCTTGAAAAGCTTCTTGTAATTCTTCAAAAGAGTAAGAGTTAGAATTACTTACCTCTTCTTCCTCGTTGGCCATGAGGCATAGGGCGGCCGTTTCATCACCCGAGCTATCCGAGTCCTATGTCACACGCCTCTGGTGTTTGTTCTTCTTCTTTTCCTTGGGCTTTGGACAATGTGACTTGGTGTGGCCAAGTTTTCCACAATTATGGCATGAAGGACTTGTTTCTTCCTTCTTAATTTCCTTCTTCATGAACTTATAAAAATTTTCGATCAAGTCATTGGAAAGAGTGTCGTCATCGCTTTCCGAATCACTTACTTCTACTCTTTTAGAAGATGAGGCTTTAAAGGCAATATCTGGACTTTTCTCATCTCCAAATGAAGGTTTAAGAATTGTGCTTTCATAAGTTTTGAGGTTACCTCTTAGTCCATCAATTGTGAGTGACCTCAATCTTATCCCACATCTCCTTGGCGGTTGTGCAGCAAGAAATCTTCCGATAGTCATCCGGATTCACCGCACAATACAACATATGATGGCCTTTGCATTATTTTCAACCTTCTTGATGTCCTCGGCATTATAATCATCTTCCTCCTTTGGAACCGTGGTTTTCCCAACTTTCTTTGTCGGCATTTGTTCACCCTTCTTGATGATTTGCCACAAGCGAAAGTTATTTGATTGGAAGAAGATTCTCATCCGCTCTTTCCAATATGTGTAATTTGTTCCATCAAATAGTGGAGGCCTAATGGTGGAGTGTCCTTCGCTCATCATTCCTGCGTTCAACATTCTCAACAAATATATGGAACGTTCTCTCAACCGGTTAAGAGTTTTAGAGAGTTAGGCTCTGACACCAACTGTTAGGATTTATGCCCTTCACTAGAGGCGGGGTGAATAGTGAGACACGAGAATGTCGGTAAATTTTGCGGAATTAAAATTGCAGGAGTAAAGTAAGTGTAGTAATTAAAAGAGTAAGGAGAGCACACACCGAATTTATACTGGTTCACCACAACGTGTGGTTAGTCCAGTCTCCCGAGAGACTCTCTCGAGTTTACACTAACTCCGTTAAGCTTACGGGTGCCTAACAAACCCTTACACTTGCTCGTAGATGTACGCTCTACAAGACTTCAACTTGCTCGAGGATACCTCACCTCAAGACTTCACAATGCTCGTGGATACCGCACCACAAGATTTCATACACTAAGATTGAAGGTACTTAGCAAACCCAACGCTCAATGAGAAGATATGGTCTTCTCAAGAACCTTTCTCTTTTACAACAAGAACTCTCTAAGAAGAGTAGATAAAGAGATACAATATAAGCTCTATGAACAACACAAAGTTGTCTCTCAAATGGCTCAACAAAAGCTCTAAATATGATGTATAAATGTTATCAATATGTTCAAGAATAATGAGAGATGTTGTTCTTTAAAATCAGCTCCAAAGACCTCTATTTATAGGGTGTGGAGGTGATATAGCCGTTGCCCAACGTTTAAACAATAAATCTGATTTTGGCTCAGCATAATCGATTATCTAACTTGTATAATCGATTATCTTGTTTCAAACGTTCAAAAAGCTAGTCGTTGGAAGGCAACGGTCACTTAGATAATTGATTATTCAAAGTAGATAATCGATTATCTTGTGGGACTTGCCAGATAATCGATTATCTACATTGAATAATCGATTATTGTGGCATTCTGGAATTTCCAGTTTAAGCTGGAAATTTCAGATAATCGATTATGTATATGGCATAATCGATTATGCCCCCATTCTGTCCAGAAATGAAAACTTACTTCAAAAACCATTTTGGTTAAAATGAAAATGTTAAAAATCATTATGTTTGAAGTATATCAAAAATGTTTATGATATTTATGATTTGATAAAATTATTTTATGCATATTAATGATGACCTATGTTGAGCCAAAAGACGAGATAACTTAAACGTTGCTCTTACATTGGTTCTACCTAACGACCTACGCCTTGGGTCTTCGGTCTTGAACGTTGAGCTCGTCTTGGCTTGTCTATGCAATCCCTTCATCAATATGCTTCTTGGAATTCAATCTTGATTGTTTGATTCATCATCATTGATTTGTCAACAATCTTGATTGTTTGCTAATGCATCTTCATTGTTTGTCATACAATATCATTGTTTGACAGTTGACTTTATTGTTTGTCATTCATCAAAACCTATACTTGGAAATCATGCTAATACAACCAAAGCACACATATCAAAGATAACAATGATTTCCTACAATAACCACTTACCAGATAAACAAGTCATGGAGCTCCCTCTCATTCGACAAGAAATATATCCAAATTTCTAAGCCAACTCCCGATATTATCGTTCCAAATAAACCATCTGATAACACAAAATCTAGGTTCAATGACCTCATCTTATCAAATACAGTTGTCGTACTGACATGTAGCACCAATACAACCTTAAGCTACAAATCGTACAACCCGTGCACCAATATGCAACAATTCAAGTGGGCTCAAACATATAAAATGTCTCAAATGAGAGAACTCCCCCGCAAGCTCAACTAGTACCACAACAACCATAATGCTTCGAGCACATCATAAATAGTAGAACCAAGACAAATGAATCTAACACCATATTGGATCCTAACTCCATCACCCGAATGTCTAACACATATCTCGTACATGATCGTCCCACAAGTAATACTTTTAAAATTCTTCCACGCCACATAGCAAAAATCAAAATCAACAAGGTGAGTACTGCAATGCCAATGAAGCATCGACAGTGCACCTTCGAAAATTTGCACCTTCGGGAATTATCAAGTAGTAATAACATTCATCTAAATATCTAAAATTGTCCATGTTGTCCGAAATTCATGACCTTCCCTCCAAACTAGTACCGTTACCTCGCACATGCAAATCTCAACCCCACACGACATACCGCATCTATCATGCCATCATATTAAAAGTAGAAGAATTTTATATCAACTCAAAGTCCAGATGAATACATACACGATCAGTCAGAAACCTTCAATTTGATCTCATCCAGGAGAAAATCACAATGTGCAACATGCACCTTGCGCTGGATGGAAATATCAAACTTAAACTGAGGTAAAAACCATAAAGCACCCTTCGAAACCCATTTGCACCTAACCAAGCCATTAAAACTAAATATCTCCAACTCAACCAAGCCACAAAGGTCACTGAACCCAAGATTATTTCGACAAAACACCCGTACACTCTTACCACGTCATATGTACCCAAAGAACCAGACATACCCAGTATCGTATTGATCCAACCCATTACCAATATTTTCTATTTCTTCGAGTTCCTTCAGAATTACCCTCAAGCTGACACTTCTCCTCGACATAGTACCGTGATCCTTAACACAATTCACCCAACAAGATCCTAGAATAAATTACTCCGCCTGAAGGCCATAAGCTGCTATATTCCCTCTTAAGCACCCCAAAAGTACCACAACTGAGACACCCCCTTGAATGGACCATATGTGAATCCAAAGTCGTTTCCTTCACCATAATGATACTAAAATATAGAATCCATAGTGATATGGAAATTCCAAAAGTCTAAACAACATACTACTTAAATCTCAGATTCTAGCCATATACAAATCTATAAAATTCTCAATTGCTACATGTAAATCTTGATTCCATTAGAACCTTCTCGAGAGTCAATCGCTCTGCTCAAATCTCAACTGCAATCACAAAAAGGGTGCTCTATTAGTACACCACACGCAAATAAGTAATCCACCCTTTAGGCAACCGAGCAATTCCTATTCCACGCGCACTACATCCTTCATGAATAACAACTCAATCATCCCATGATTCCCATATACCCATAAAATGTAACATAACCTCTATCCGGAAATTCCTTTACTCGAGTCTTCCTTGATCTCAACCTCTTCAAGTAATATCTGATTCACAAGTATGCCTCAAACCGAAACAAGCACAACACATAGCCATGCAAATTGGTTATAGCATACTCCCCTATTTGACTCAAAGCCATAGACCAAAGCACTCGATAACTCACAACACCCATGATGTATTATACCATAATAATGTAAGGAGATTCAAATATAGCCTTCATAAATTCACATAAACAAACCATATAGTACCTCAAATCATTTACTATGCTCGCATATATCCACGTGACGTTCAGGTCTACAATTACAACTGAACCAAACTCAAATCACACAAATATAACCCACTAGTTTAAAAGAACGCCTCCACACAACTTCATAAGGATCATATATCCATAGATTACCCTACAGGTGATAAGTCACCTACTTAGCTTCAAATTGACATCTCTATATAACCTTTCACAGCCACAACTGCTACACCATCACTTAATCTTCCCGAGTATAAACTCACCACATGACATGAAAATATACTCTGTTCCACAATTAAACAACATGAAAAATATTTCAACACATCATAACTCGACACTATTCATCATATCATGTTTTAAATCGAGCACCTAATAGTCTTTATCACATCCCAATGAAACTCTTCTCGTCACGTTTAAACCATAGAGACACTACCGGACATATATGTCCAAAAGCACATGCTCACACAATCGAAATCCCTGTGCTCAAGCTACTATCAAAACCCAGCCTCAACTCCTTCAGACCAGCCCATCATCAGCACACAAAAATCATATTTCGCACCTCATCATGGAATCACAAGTCGTTGATACACAAATAATATTGAGCGCTCATATGCGTATATGAATGGGTGGAAGGAAGTCAAAGAGTTACCCTTCAAGCTGAATCAATGCCTCACCATAAGGAAAGAAATATAGGAGATTTATCCTAAATGCCCTGTAGCCTCTCGAAGATAGTCATGGACGTCATCGTACCAATTCGTAAGACTCTACCAGACACTTTCTCATGGCTTGTAGAATCTATGAACCTAGAACTCTAATACCAAATTGTCACGACCCAAAATCCATCTAGCCGTGATGGTACCTAACCCAACCCGCTAGGTATTTTAATTAATAGCTATACAATTTAATGTTATTTATTAAGAAAAGAAATGATAATATAATTGCTTTTATACAAGAATTTCCCAAGGACTGTTAGTACAAATTATGTGCGTCTAATATTTAGATTCCTTTACAAAACTGAATTGAAGTAATTACAACTTTTGTTTGAAATGTAAATTAACAGAATCCAAGTCTAATGCTACGAAGGAATAAAAATAGCTATAGCTAGAATGCAAGTATATCTTCTGATTTAGCTCCCGCTTTACGCAGCAACATCTTTATCTAGCATTTGCACACAAGGTACAAAAGTGTAGTATGAGTACAACCAACCTCGTGTACTCAATAAATAATAAGCCTTTTGAATGTAGGGATTAGTTGGGGAAAGGGATAGATTCATAAAATAATAATAATAAAATGGTACATGAAAATAATTCTGAGGTAAGACGTTTAATTCATTCACACTTGAAGAAGATAAGCATGTTTTTCAAGTAAAACAGTAAATCCCAAATCCTTTACTGAAACACCAAAAGCATGTGAGAAGTTTGAAAATTGTAATTTTTTTAAAAACCTTTCAACAATAAATAAGAGTTTACATTTTTTCATATATCATGAGGAAAACTACCTCGCTATGCCTACATGTCGATATGTAGGTGATATGACGAATGTCGCCAAAACCGGGTGGCATGAGGAAATGCATCTCTATGCCTATATCTCAAGTACTCATGTCTAATTCAATGCATCTCAATGATGAACTCATGTACTCACACTCTCAGAGTACTCAATCTCACGGCCTTGTATTCTCACTATCATGCTCAATACTCAACACACTCAGTCACTTAGTACCTTAGAGGGCAGATCCAGCCCAAATGCAAATAATCCAAAAAACATCCAGCCCAAGGTGCAAATAACTAGGGAAGATCCAACCTAATGCATTTGTACAAAATGCAAATAAACCAGGTGTCACACTACAACATTAAGGAAAGCGATCGGCACACAACCGAGTGAACCCGGTCAAGCAAGCCTATCTGGTCTTTCCGACCTGACTTATTCATAATTCGAATAAGAAAAGGCATCACAAATTTTTAAACATGGGAGATATCATTTATATAAATATATGAATGTTACTAGTTCATTTTTAATTAAAATCAATATGCCATAGTTAAGTTTCCAATAGTACATACAGATGACAATCTAGTGGAGAAGAGTTTCAAAATACAATGTGATCCAATGAGCACCGCGATACCCATATATGACCCACATAAACATCTATAGAACCTCTAAGGATAAAAAAGAACAATATGACAATGCTGGCAACAAGGCCCCAGTTATACCTCAAAATATGGAAATTTGTACAAAAGATGAAGTACATAACCCCTAGGAGAAATGAGGACTCACCAAGACTACTGTAAGAGGTGGAAGGGAGAACCACTATCTGTGATTGAACCACCTACATCCATTTAAAGATATAGCGCCCTTGCAAAAGGGACGTTTGAACTGTCAAATAGTACTAGTATTTAAGGCAACCATAAATCTTAGTAGGATGAACAGTGAAACAAATAGAAGGCGGATATAAAAATCAATAAGTACTTCACAAGATTACAAGGAAACACCAAATAAAGATCACATAGTTCTGTTTCAATCTTTCCATCCCTTTTAGGTTAATAACCTTTAGTGCCCAGTGCTACAACTTATAATGCCACTGTGTTTCTACACGCAGTCCGTTCTCGATCTGGTAGGAAAAGCCATCCTAGCTGAGACATATCAAAATTCAAAATAATAATTAGAAATCCATCATAAATTCCACCATGTGTACAACATGGCGTCTGGTCTCGTCCCGATCGGCTAAGCCATCTCACTTGGGACATAACCACTTTCAATTATTCATTTAATTTACTTTTCTTTCCATATTCCATTACATGGCACAATCAATGTATTTATTAGGTTGTTCTTGGAACTTGGACACAATTTATAATTCACGTATTTCCCATTATTATTTGTGCAAATAACATCATCATCAATGTCAATAAGTCTTATCAGATAAGGCATGCACATATAAGGAAAGAAAAAGAAGAGCTTGGGAAAACATAACCACATTTTCAAATAGCATGATTTCAATGTAACACTTAGAAAAATTATGGAACATAAATCCTTTAACCCAACACATTAAGGCAACACATCTAGTATTATTTACTTGAAACTCACGCTAATTATTCGAATACGAAGAGTTAAACACTAAGAAGAAGAGGGTCAGTCATAAATACCTTAATTGATTATTTCCCTAATCCATTTGGCAAGTTCTAGATCATTTAGCACCTTCAATCTATTAATAATGTAGCACAATTGAACTCATTATTACGAAATCGATCATAACCCTAGCTCATTTGAGCATTATATCAAACATTATGTGATTTTTAGGGTCTTATGCCCCTTTTTAGTGGAAGATTCCATCAACACATTTCCCCATTCTTTCATATCTTTGTTTTAGCACTCCTCCACATAACATAGGATTACATGCATGCAAGGTAACCACCGTATTCCCATGAGATTCATAAAGTCCGTGAAACTCGCTGGTGCATTTGGTAAACCAAACGATATTAGCAAAAATTCAAAATGCCCAAAATGAGTCATGAAAGCTCTTTTCGGAACATCACATTCCTTAACCTTAAACTTATGATACCTCGATCTGCGGCCTATCTTAGAATAATACTAGGCACCCTGAAGTTGATTAAATAAATGGTCTATTATAGGAAGAGGGTGTTTGTTTTTCATAGTGACTCTAAGAACTAACGATAGCCAATGCACACGAGCAAAGACTACAACCGATCAATGCACCCTTCCATCCCTAACTCAGGCTACGCTTCACATAATCAAAGGAGTTTCAGGCCGAGATGGATGTAATCAAGGTCCAGATTAAAGAGTGGAAAGGCAGATTGGTGGCTTGGCCTCGTATAAAGAGACTACCTGGGCGCAATTTTCCTCGGTTGAAGCTCAAATTTAAGCGACGAGGGAGAAGGATGTGGCAAGATCCCAGAAAATTAAGGAGCTCTAGTCTCAACTAAGCTCGATTGATGTAGATCGGGAGACCCTCATCAAGAATATTAAAGCGACCATGTCGATGGTTGAAATAACCAAGGCCGATGCCGATATGATGGTGGCCTAGTACAAAGCCGACACTGAGGCAGCCTAAGACCACCTAAAGGGCATTATCGAATATGTGAAGTGGTAGTCCTTATGGGAGGCCATCGAGGAGCTTTATGCACGGGGTTTCAATTTATCAGCCGAGATCAAAAGTGCTAAGGGCTCGAAGTCGAGGCCAAGAAGTTTGCATATCTCGGGGATGTAGAAGACTTTGAGGATTCAAGAGGATATGGGGGCAAAGAAGGCCTTGATAGTCCTAGTTTTGAGGCAGGCTCCGTCGAGGACCATGCTACTTAGATGCTTTGTAGATATTTTTCCTCTTTTGTAATTTTTGTTGTGAACGTTTGTAATTTGTAAGAGTCTATATATAGACACACACACACACACAAAAATCCTTTTTCCTTCAAAAAATTTTAAGCCTTTTTTCTTTTTTCTTTACGATCGCAAAGATTTTGAATGTGTTAGCCCGTAGTAATTAGGTCTTCGTTCGATGGTTCGAACAAGGCTCGTTCTTGACATTTATTGATCAACATACATAGGGATTTCGTATGACTGGAAGCTATCCTAGAAGTATTATTTAAAATATTTTAGATTAAAAGTTTCTCAAAGGTAGCCTTTGAACCTGTATAGAAAATTTGAAGGCCTTATGTTTATGTTACGGGTCTCAGATGTCATCAAGCCATTGTTGGACGGCCGTAAACTTTTTAGTTCTTGTGTTTCCCAATGGGATTCTTATCACGGTTCATCTGGGCTTGCATAGGACAACAGCTGCGGAATGGGAGTGGTTGTAGCCTTTAAAGTTCGAGGATTGACTAATATGCTTTATGCCCCTAGGCTTCGATACCTCGGGTCGCTATTGATACTCTATTATTCACTAGGTATTTTTTATATACTCAAATACTTTCAAATAGTATGTGTATGCTTATATGAGCATGCCGAAGAGTTTTGGTATTTTTTCCTAATTTTTAAGATTTTAAAAATTAGTTTATTGTTTATTATAGAAGTACAAAATCCAGTAATCGCTCTCAAAATTATTATTTTATGTGAATAATTTATTTACATTCTCATTACATAAAAATATAATTAAAGTGATTTTTGCACATTTTTACAAATTTATTGGTTATTTTTAAGGCTAAATTGCATATAATTACAATTATAACATATTTTACAATTAATAGAATTTTATAATTATTAAATAATTATCAGTATTTTCAGATTAATATTTATATATTATAATTAGTTCAATGCTTTTATTTTTGTTTTAAAATTTATTTTAACTATTTAATAGAAAATAAAAGGGGGAAATTGGCTATTTAACACATAGCCCATTATTATTTCAAATTTAGCCCCAATTTAACCCAACCCCTATCAAATTTAATTTAACCCAAGACCCAAACAAATTTACCCCAAGACAACTCTAAACTAACCTAGCCCAACTTCGAACTAATCTGAGTCGTTGATCAAATAAGATCAACGGCTTAGATCCCTTTTCCTTAATTAAACTCTCACCTACCCCTCCTGACCCCTCAATTTTTGAGACCAGTCTCTCTCTATATCCGTCTCTTCCTCTCCTACTTCTCTCTAGAACCTTCTGGTTCTTCTTCTCCGATGGCCTTCACCATCTCTCCGGCCACCTCCAGCCTCGCCTCTTTCAACCACTAGTTGCCTTGAAGCCTTACCTCATCGGTTCCTTTAAATCCTAAGACTCCAGGGTCTTCATCATGCAAGACGGTCATTGAAGCTTTGCCTGGGTTTGTTTGCGGCCTTTCTTCGATCGACTTTTATTCGATGGTGTTGTAAACTCCATTCTTCCTAAGTTTCACAGCCATGTTTCACTCGCTTTTCTCTCTGGTTTCTTATGAAACCCTAACTTCGACCCAAATCTCTTAAATCTCTATATATTAACAATTTTTAACTTATACCTTTATTGTTTGCTCTATTCTCTACTCTATTTTTATGACTATTCAAGTTTTAAACGTTTTTGTTCCCTTTTGAAACTAGGGTTTCTAACCCCTTATCGAAAATACTTTATCTTTCGATTTTGAGTACTAAGTCATAATTCTCAGTACTATTTCTAAACATTTTGCTTAAGTCTTATTAAACCCTAGCTTTAGGGTTTATATTTGTACTAATGTCTTGTTTGATTGTTTGTGTGTTCTTTTAGATTCTTCTCTGAGTTCCGTGCTCTTTGCTTTATTTTTGTCGCTACTGTTTCATTCCCTTACCCTTCTGTGTTCTTTGCTTACGGTTTCTCTGATTGTTTACATGGTGATTTTATATTGATTTTTACAAGCTCCTTTTAAGACCGTGATACTTGCCTTAAAATTGTGATTTTGCATATTTTCCTTATAGTTTGGTACTGATTTCGAATTGCTTCCTTAATTTATGGGATACCTTCCTCAGTTAATACTGATCCCTTATGTTTTCAATCTCGTTCATTATTTTGGAGACTATCTTCCATATTAAGGTAGTATTCTGCCCTATATGTGTGCACAAATGTGTTGATTGATTTGTCTGATATATTTCCCTAATTAAGTGTCATGTACCTAGTCTTTATTGTATACCTTATGCTATTCTACTTCTTTATGTGATCATATTATGCTATATGATTTTTTTCCTTTTAAACAACTGCTTATTACTGTTTGACTTTGATTGCTTAATTAAAGGGGAGTCATTACATTGATTTGATTATGATTGATATCCAGTTCCTTAAATATGGATTGCTACATTATTTATTTACTCGTCTTCAGTACTATAAGTACCCTCCATACTCTTTTGCATAACACAGACTAACACATTGCATATCACAAACTCACACGGCAATACATCGCTCTCTCTCTCTTTTATGCCACTTCTCTCTCTTGATCTGTTGTTATTCCCTACTCCTGACTATTATTAGTCAGCTGGAAAGACAAGGATAACATTGTGCTCATATTTGGCTCTTATATTCTGCTGTGTTCTCTAATTACTGGTATGTCCTGGTTAGTTTCAAAGTCTCAAACAATGCGGTTATTACTACTTGAGTGTGTTATATTCCTAATTGTTTTCTACCTATGTTTCTGATGTGCAACATGTAATTGACCCCTTGATTGCCTGTTGATATTTGCATGCTCACGACCAGTGTTTGCTCCTAATCTTGCCTATTGTGACTATGTTCTGTTACTACTACTATTATGCTTAAATTTGACCATTTCTAGGTCTTTTAAAACTCTTTGATTTTGTGTACTCATGCTACTGAATTTGCACAAGTCTCTGAATCTCTTGGTGATATTATGTGATCTATTTTTACCTTTTTCCCATTATCCTCATGTTCAATTCTAAAATTTTTGGAAAAACTCTTTAAACTACGAATTTTCTTCTCCTTCCTACACTTCACACTACTCCTAGAAATTAGGTCCCACCTGTTTCGTGTGAGCATTGTTTTGAGTATCCCTGAGAACTTATGAATAATGACACACGAGGATGATAATTCCACACTGCATATGTCCAACATTCTTGTAAATTTTTTTGAAGGCTCCCTATAGACTTGCATCTTATTTTGTTCTTTATTATTGTAATTTCGGATATCATTGGTTTGTAGTAATATGTAAACGAATGATTAGGGTTGCAAAGTGAATATGGGGGGGGGGGGGGGGGAATGCATGCGTAGTTTAAGTAATGGGTAGAAAATATGACCACCCGGCCGGTCGTCTTTGGAATTTATGCCTCGTTTCCCCATTTTCTGCTTCCCCTAAGCTCATTTCGGCTATTTTGGTTTGCCGGGATGATCGGTAATAGAGTTCGGAGTGTTTTGGGACACTTAGTACTTAAATGAGAGCTTAAGTGTTGGAAATGGTTCGTAATCAGAAGTGTGTCAAGACGACCTCAGAATGGATCATTCCGTTAGCTATGATAGGTGATTTCGGGGTGGGGAGCGTGTTGGGAATGTGTTTGGGAGGTCCGTAGCTCAATTAGGCTATGAATGCCGAAAATTAGAAATTTGAAGTTCCGGTTCAAAAGTGAATTTTTGATCCGAGGGTCAGAATGGAATTTCGAGAGTCGCAACGGCTTTTTTAGGTGATTTAGGATATGTTTGCAAATGTTCAAGTCATTCGGACATGTTTTGAATAGGTTTTGAGTCGAAAGCGAGTTTGGTTAGTTTTGAACTTTCTAAGTCCAAATCATTGCTTAATTCGTGTTTCTGGCATTGTTTTAGGTGGTTTAAGGATTGGTACAAGTCCAAATGATGTTTTGGGATATGTTCGTAGGTTTGGTTGAGGTCCCGAGGGCCTCGGGTGTGTTTCAGATGCTCAACGGAGCAATTCCAGAACTTTATGTGTTGCAGATTTGTGTTGTTGGTTATGCAGACAAATCCTTCTAGCGATCGCATAGACTCTCCTGCGATCGCATAGAGTCTTTAGAGCTGGGCTTGTTTTCCTTCAATGTGATTGCATTAAACCTTTTGTGATTGCATACCTTTGTTCCCTCATGCACTGCAATCGCATCCCCTTACCCGTGTTCGCATTAAGTAGTTTAGGACCTGGCCATCAAGGCCAATTTCTTATAAGCGATCGCATAGTCTTGAATGCGATCGCATATTCCCGTTTGGTTCTTCTCTGCGATCGCACTCCTTTGGATGTGTTCGCATAGTTCATTTTCACAGCCTTCAGAATTCCTTCTACGTGATCGCATTCCATTTCACGCGATCGCATAGAGCAAATCACTGAGCAGAATATAAACATTTCAAAACGAACCCTTCTTCAATTTTTACCAAAACTTAAGGTTAGGGAGCTGGGATTGAGTAGTAATTTCGAAGCCTTTCAAAGGAAATCACTGGGTAACTATTCTCTACTCTTCTATGACTAAACCCATGAATCTAATCTCAAATCCAACCTTCGATTTTGATTTTCGAATGAAAATTGGGGTAAAGTTCTTAGGCCTAACTTTGATGATTTGAAGGGGCATTTGACCTCCGATTTGGTATATTTTAATATGGTTAGACTCATGAGAGTATGAGGTTTCTGAAAATGTGAAAACTATTTGATTCTGACACGTTGGCTTGAGGGGCATTTTGGTCATTTCACCTATTTTCGCGCTTTAGCATTAATTTAAAAAGTGTAATTAGTTACTTTCTATGTTATTTACATTATGTAAATTGTTTGAATAGATTTGGGCAACTCGGAGTTGGATACTTGTGGCAAGGGCATTATTTCTTAGCGGTTTTGTACCAATTCGAGGTAAATGGCTTGTCTAACCTTGTGTGGGGATCTCCACCCTTAGGATATATTAATTGTTGTTTAAAGACCTCGTGCACGAGGTTACGGGCATGTACATGTACTAATTGCTGAAAATTTACCTTACTTGACTTATTTAGACTGTGTTTCCTCATGTATTTAACTGTAAAAACTGTTATTCTACTTGCTTAGGTTAGGAAAAGCATGTTACTAATTTATTTGCTCTATCTGACTAAATTGCAAATACCTGCCCTCTTTGTGAGCATGCTAGGCCTAGACCTTTACATTGTTGATATAGTTGGTTTCTTTCTGTTAAATATTGACTTGTTGTGAAGTGTTTAGGTTTGGGACTACAGATTCAATTCCCGGGAGATCCCCCTGTTATTGGTATGATGGACTATGGGTTCAATTCCCGAGAGATCCCCATGTTATTGGTATGATGGACTACGGGTTAAATTCCCGGGAGATCCCCCTGATATTAATATAAAGGACTGCGGGTTCAATTCTCGGAGATCCTCTATTATTGGTATAAAGGACTGCGGATTCAATTCCTGGAGATCCTCTGATATTGGTATGAAGGACTGCGGGTTCAATTCCCAGAGATCCTTGGATATTTATAAGTAGGACTGCGGGTTCGATTCCAGGAGCTCCAAGTAGAGATCCTGTTTGTAAAGTGATTTGTGTTGTGTTTGTAGGTTGTAATTGTAGCTGCTCTGTTTTGAATCACTGTCTTGTTATATATTCAGAATTATTTCCTTCCTACTGTTTATTTATTTTTTTCATTATTTCTTATGTACTTATTAGTAGGGCCTAGGCCTTCCTCGTCACTATTCCATCGAGGTTAGGCTTGGCACTTACTGAGTACATTGTGGTGTACTCATGCTACATTTCTGCACACTTTTGTTGCGTAGATCAAGTACATCTAGTCAGGAGTGCTATTAGGGATTTGCAGTTGCTTTGGAGGCTTGAGGTATGCATCTGCCACGTCCATAGAGCCGACGAGCCTTCCTCTATTCTACCTGTAGTTTGTAGTTTTCTTTCGCATTCTCATTTGATTTAGATACTTCGACATGTTAGAGCACTGTAGTATGTTTGCTCTTAGCTTGTGTTGCCCGTGGGTTTCCGGGTCTTGGAGGTTTTTATGTTATATTGAGTTGACATGTATTTGGCAGGCGACACTCTATGCTGTGTCAGGCTTCGCGAGACAGGTTCACGATTGGTAAACTAGGGTCGTGACAAGTTGGTATCAGAGCTCTAGGTTCATAGGAGTCACGGGACACAGACCAGTTATTTAGACTCTCGTTGATCGGTACAGAGACGTCTGTACTTATCTACGGGAGGCTATGTAACTGTTTAGGACAAATCTTCACTTCATTTGAATTCTTGCCATGCTATGTTCTTGACCTCAATTCTAAACTATCGTTTTTCTATTCTCTCACAGATGGTGAGGACACACACGACCCGAGACAATCAGGCACTTGCACTCCCTCCTGCAACCGCTAGAGGAAAAGGCCGGGGCAGGGGTCACGGACGTGCACGGAGTGCAACTAGAGCACCTGCACGTGTAGCCACCGACGTGCCACCAGCAGACCCAGTCATGACTCAAGCACCAGAGACGCCCACAACCACTACTACTCCAGCTGTTCTGGAGGCGTTAGCGTAGTTTATGAGTATGTATACCACTCTGTCGTTGGGCGGGCTACTACCACTTCCTGCAGCTATGTCCCAGGCCGGGGGAGGAGCCCAGACTGCTGCAGCCCACACCCCAGAGCAGAGGGTGCATATGGGGCACATACTTCCGAGGATGAGTAGTGCAGATTGGAGCAGTTCAAGAAGTATGACCCTCCTATTTTCAGCAGGCTGGCTACCGATGATGCCTTGGGGATTCTGGAGGATTGTCATCGAATTTTTTTTCATTATGGGTATCAGTGCTTCAAGTGGGGTCTCTTTTGCAGCTTTACAGCTTCGGGGAGCTGCCTATGACTAGTGGCGCACCTTTGAGTTAGAGAGTTCGAATGAGGTTGCCTCCTTTACTTGGGATCAGTTCTCAGATATGTTTCAGAGGGAGTATGTTCCCTAAAGCCTCCAAGATGCATGGCGCACGGAGTTTGAGCACTTGCACCAGGTCCCTATGACTGTCTCAGATTATGCCATTCGTTATACGAGATTGGCCAAGCATGCACCTGCTTTGGTGGCTAAAATTCGTGAGAGGGTTCGCAGGTTTATCGAGGGTATTATTCCTTCCATCACGTCTCGTATGGCGCGAGAGTTAGAGATGGATATACCCTATTAGCAGGTGGTGAGTATATCTAGAAGGATAGAGGGTATGCATGCCAGGGAGCGAGAGGAGAGAGAGGCCAAGCGGTCTCGAGAGTCTGGTCATTTTTCTGGTGCCCGTACTTCAGGAGTTGGACGTCATGGTAGGGGCTATATGGGTCACCCAGTTGACTCAGCTCTTCCTTCACGCAGTAGTACTCCAGCTCCTCCCAGAACTCATGAGCCTGATTATTCACCCACGGTTTCTAGTGTGCCTCCTGCGCAGGGCACCTCTAAAGGACAGTACAGCAGGATTGGATCCAGTCATTCACAGCCGCCGCGCCCTCCTAGAGCTTGTTATGAGTGCGGGGATACCCTCCACTTGGTTAGAGAGTGCACTAGAAGTTGTAGGGGCGTGCCTTCTCAGACTCCACAGCCCCGGCATCCTCCACAGGGTCAGCAGGCCATTGTTCCAGCTCCAACAGCCACCCCACCTACCCAAACAGCCAGAGGCAGGGATCGGGAAGACAAAGGTTGCCCTTGAGGTAGGGGCCAAGCCAGATTTTATGCCATTCCTAATCGTGCCGAGGCTTTCGCCTCTGATTCTGTTATCACAGGAATTATTTTGGTTAGTAGCAGAGAGGCATCAGTTCTATTCGATCCAGGCTCTACTTATTCTTATGTGTCATCTTATTTTGCTCTGCATTTGGGTGTAGCCCGAGAGGCCTTGAGCTCTACTGTTTATGTTTCCACTCCCGTGGGAGATTCTCTTGTTCTGGACCGTGTGTATCGTCGTGTTTGGTTACTATTTGTGGTTTTGAGACGAGGGCATATCTTTTATTACTTGATATCGCCGATTTTGATATTATCTTTGGCACGGACTGATTGTCGCCCCATTATGCTATTCTTGATTGTCATGCTAAGACCGTGACGTTGGTTATGCTAGGTATTCCTTGTATTGAGCGGAGTGTTACTTTTGATCTCAAACACAGTATAGTTATATCTTTTCTCAAGGCTCAGCTTATGGTTGAGAAGGGGTGTGCTGCGTATTTTGCCTACGTGAGAGATGTCAGTGTTGATACCCCTTCTGTTGACTCTGTCGCAATAGTACAGGATTTTCTTGATGTGTTCCCAGCTAATATTCCGGGCATGCCGCCCGATCACGACATTGATATTGGTATTGATTTGTTGCCGGGAGCTCAGCCCATATCTATTCCTCCTTACCTCATGGCTCCTCCTGAGTTGAAAGAGTTGAAGGATCAGTTGCAGGAATTGCTTGATAAGGGTTTTGTTCAACCTAGTGTTTCACTATGGGGTTCTCTGGTATTGTTCGTGAAGAAAAAGGATGGTTTTATGCGCATGTGTATCGATTATCGTCAATTGAACAAAGTTATAGTGAAGAACCGATATCCTTTGCCTCGTATTGATGATTTATTTGACCAGCTTCAGGCGCACAGGTGTTTTGTAAGATTGATTTGCGCTCAGGCTATCACCAGCTACTGATTTGGGCCGGATATCCCGAAGACTGCTTTTAGGAATCGATATGGTCATTATGAGTTCATTATCATGTCATTTGGGCTGACCAATGCCCTAGCAGCTTTTATGCATTTTATGCACAGTGTACTCAGGCCTTATCTCGACTCATTTGTCATTATTTTCATATATGATGCTCTTCAATACTCCCGGAGCCGGGAAGATCATGAGTAGCACCTGAGGATAGTGCTTCATACTCTGGGAGAAAAGAAATTATATGCAATGTTTTCAAAATGAGAGCTTTGGTTGGGTTACGTGGCATTTCTAGGCCACGTGGTATCGAGTGAGGGCATTCGGGTAGATCCAATGAAGGTGGAGGCCGTGCAGAGATGGCCCAGGCCATCCTCAGCTACAGAGATCTACAGTTTCCTTGGCCAGGTGGGGTATTACCGCCGTTTTGTGGAGGGGTTCTCGTCTGTTGCAGCTCTTATGACTAGATTGACCTAGAAGGGTGCTCCTTTTCAGTGGTCGGACGAGCGTGAGGCGAGCTTCCAAAAGCTCAGGACGGCTATGACTTCAGCCCCTATCCTACTGGTTTGGGGTCCTATATGTTTGATTGTGATGCCTCGAATGTTGGACTTGGAGCGCTATTGATGCATGACGATTGGGTGATTGCCTACGCGTCCAGAATGTTTAAGGTGCATGAAAAGAATTATCTTGTCCATGACCTTGAGTTAGTTGCTATTGTTCATGGCTTAAAGATCTTGCGTCATTATTTGTATGGTGTGCCTAGTGAGATTTATACTGATCATCGGAGTTTGCAGCACTTATTCAAGCAGAAGAATCTGAACTTGCACCAGAGGAGATGGGTGGGAGCTACTGAAGGATTATGATATTACTATTCTTTATCACTCGGGCAAGGCCAATGTGGTGGCCGATTCCTTGAGTTGCAGGGCGGAGAGTTTGGGGAGTTTGGCATATCTACAAGCTTTAGAGAGACCTATGGTGATGGATGTTCAGGCCTTAGCCAGACAACTCGTGAGGTTGGACCTTTCGGAGCCCAGTCGGGTTCTAGCCTGTGTGGTTTCTCGGCCTTTATTGTTTGATCGTGTTAGGGAGCGACAGTATGATGATCCTTATTTTCTTGTCCTCAATGACACGGTTCAGCATGGCGATGCTAGGGATGTGACTATTGGAGATGACGGGGTATTGAGGATGCAGGGTCGTATTTGTGTGCCCGATGTTGATAGTATTCAGGAGTTGATATTGACCGAGGCCCATAGCTCGCGGTATTCCATCCATCTGGATACCGTGAAGATGTATCATGATCTGAGGTAGCATTACTGGTGGAGGCGGATGAAGAAGGACATTGTAGAGTTTGTGGCTAGATGCCTCAACTGTCAGAAGGTAACGGCTAAGCATCAGAGACCGGGAGGGTTACTCCAGCATATGGAGATTCCAGAGAGGAAATGGGAGAATATCACCATGGATTTTGTGACTGGCCTCCCTCTGACGGCGAGGAAGTTTGATTCCATTTGGGTTGTTGTGGATTGGCTGACCAACTCCGCTCATTTCATTCCATTGTGCACATCTTACTCTGTGGAGCAGTTAGCGGGGATTTATATCAGGGAGATTGTCCGCCTGCATGGCATTCCAGTTTTTATCATCTCAGACAGTGGTTCAGTGCTTACATCACGGTTCTAGAGAGCCGTCCATCATGAGTTGGGTACTCGGGTGACCATGAGCACGGCCTTTCACCCTCAGACGGACGGACAATCCGAGCGCACTATTCATATTCTTGAGGATATGCTACGTGCGTGCGCGATTGAGTTTAGAGAGTCTTGGGATCAGTTCTTGCCATTGGTGGAGTTTGCATACAACAACAGTTATTAGTCTAGTATTCAGATGGCGCCTTTTGAGGCCTTATGCGGTAGGAGATGCAGATCCCAGTGGGTTGGTTCGAGCCGGGCGAGGCCAGGTTATTGGGAACTGATTTGGTTCAGGATGCGGTAGAGAAGGTTCAGGTGATTCAGGATAGACTCTGTGCGGCTCAATCTAGACAGAAGAGATATGCGGACCGGAAGGTTTGTGATGTTTCATTTATTGTTGGTGAGTGGTTTTGCTTCGGGTCTCGCCTATGAAAGGTGTCATGAGGTGTGGAAAGAAAGGAAAGTTGAGCCCGAGGTACATTGGTGCATTTGAGATTTTGAGGCAGGTTTGAAAGGTTGCTTAAGAGCTCGCTTTACCTCCCAGTTTGACCGGGGTTCATCCAGTATTTCATGTTTTGATGCTTCAGAGGTATCTTGGTGACCCGTCTCACGTGTTGGAGTTCACTTCAGTCCAGTTGGATAATGACTTGTCCTATATTGAGGAGCCAGTGGAAATATTGGATAGATAGGTTCGAAAGCTCAGGTCAAAGGATATTGCTTCAGTAAAGGTGCAGTGGCGGGGTCAGCTGGCCAAGGAGCCGACTTGGGAGACCAAGCAGGATATGCACCGCCGATACCCCCATCTTTTTGCTACTTCAGGTATGCTCTCTATGCTCGCTCGAGGAAAAACAAATGTTTAAGTGAGGGAGGATGTGACGACCCGGCCAGTCGTCTTTGGAATTTATGCCTCGTTTCCCCATTTTCTGGTTCTCCTAAGTTCATTTCTGCTATTTTGGTTTGTCGGGATGTTCGGTAATAGAGTTCGGAGTGTTTTGGGATACTTAGTCCCTAAATGAGAGCTTTAGAGTTGGAAATGGTCCACAATCAGAAATGTATCAAGACGAACTCAAAATGGAAAACTGATGGTTTTTTTGGCTCCGTTAGGTTATTTTAGGGTGGGGAGCATGTTCGGAATGTATTTTGGAGGTCCGTAGCTCAATTAGGCTATGAGTTGCGAAAGTTAGAAATTTGAAGTAACAGTCTGAAAGTGAATTTTTGATCTGAGGGTCGGAATGGATTTCCGAGAGTTGCAACAGCTTCTTTAGGTGATTTAGGATATGTCTGCAAATTTTCAGGTCATTCGGACGTGTTGTGGATAGGTTTTGAGTCGAAAGCGAGTTTGGTTAAGTTTTGAAATTTCTAAGTCCAAATCATTGCTTAATTCGTGTTTTCAGCGTTGTTTTAGGTGGTTTAAGGATTGGAAAAAGTCCAAATGATTTTGTGGGGTATGTTCGTAGGTTTGGTTGAGGTCCCGGCCCTCGAGTGTGTTTCGGATGCTCAATGGAGCAATTCCGGAACTTTAATTGTTGCAGATTTCCGTTGTTGGTGTTGCTGACAAATCCTTCTATGCGATCGCATACACTCTCCTGCGATCGCATAGACTCCTTAGAGCTGGGCATGTTTTCCTTCAATGCGATCGTATTAAACCTTCTGTGATTGCATACCTTTGTTCCCTCATCCACTGCGATCGCATCCCCTTACCCGCATTCGCATAGTAATTTAGGACCTGTGAATCAAGGCCATTTTCTTATACGTGATCGCATAGCCTTGAATGCGATCGCATATCCCCATTTAGTTCTTCTCTGTGATCGCACTCCTTCGGATGCTTTTGCATAGTTCATTTTTACGGCCTTCGGAATTCCTTCTAAGCGATTGCATTCCTTTTCACGCTGATCGCATAGAGCAAATAACTGGGAAGAATATAAACATTTCAAAACGAACCCTTCTTCAATTTTTACCAAAACTCAAGGTTAGGGAGCTCGGATTGGGAGCAATTTCGAAGCCTTTCAAAGGAAATGATTGGGTAACGATTCTCTACTCTTCTATGACTAAAACCCATTAATCTAATCTCAAATCCAACCTTCGATATCGATTTTTAAATGAAAATTGGGGTAAAGTTCTTAGACCTAACTTTGATGATTTGCAGGGGCATTTGACCTCCGATTTGGTATATTTATATATGGTTAGACTCGTCAGAGTACGATGTTTCTGAAAATGTGAAAATTATTCGATTCCGAGGCGTTGACTGACAGGCATTTTGGTCATTTCACCTATTTTCGCGCCTTAGCTTTAAGTTTAACAGTGTAATTAGTTACTTTCCATGTTATTTACGTTATGTAATTGGTTTGAATAGGCTTGGGCCACTCAGAGTTGGATACTCGTGGCAAGGGCATTGTTTCTTAGCGGTTTTGTACCAATTAGAGGTAAGTGGCTTGTCTAACCTTGTGTGGGGGATCTCTCCCTTTAGGATATATTAATTGTTGTTTAAAGGCCTCGTTCGTGAGGTGAAGGGCGTGTACTTGTGCTAATTTCTTAAAATTCACCTTACTTGACTTATTTCGACTGTGTTTCTTCGTGTATTTAACTGTAAAAAGATGTGATTCTACTTTCTTAGCTTAGGAAAAGCATGTTAGTAATTTATTGGCTCTATCTGACTAAATTGCAAATATGTGCCCTCTTTGTGAGTATGCTAGGCCTAGACCTATACACTGTTGCTATATTTGGTTTCTTTCTGTTAAGTATTAACTTGTTGTGAAGTGTTTACGATTGGGACTACGGGTTCAATTCCCGGGAGATCCCCTTGTTATTGGTATGATAGACTACGGGTTCAATTCCCGGGAGATCCCCTTGTTGTTGGTATGATGGACGGGTTCAATTCCCGAGAGATCTCCCTGGTATTGATATAAAGGACTGCGGGTTCAATTTCCAGAGATCCTCTGTTATTGGTATAAAGGAATGCGGGTTCAATTCCCGGAGATCCTCTGATATTGGTATGAAGGACTGCAGGTTCAATTCCCGGAGATCCTCGGATATTGATAAGGTGGACTACGGGTTTGATTCCCGCAGCTCCATGTAGAGATCCTGTTTTTAAAGTGATATGTGTTGTGTTTGTAGTTGGTAATTGTAGCCGCTCTATTTTTAATCACTGTCTTGTTATATATTCAGATTTATTTCCTTCCTACTCTTTATTTATTTTTTTCATTATTACTTATGTACTTCTCAGTAGGTCCTCGACCTTCCTCGTCACTACTCCATCACGGTTAGGTTTGGCACTTACTGAGTACCGCTGTGGTGTACTCATGCTACTGTGCTGCACGCTTTTGTTGTACAGATCCAGGTACATCTAATCAGGCGCGCTATTAGGGATTTGGAGTTGCTTTGGAGGCTTGAGGTATGCATCTGCCGTGTCCGCAGAGCCGATTAGCCTTCCTCTATTCTATCTGTAGTTTATAGCTTTCTTTGGCATACTGATTTGATTTAGATACTTCGGGATGTTAGAGAACTATAGTATGTTTACTCTTAGCCTTTGTTGCCCGTGGGTTTCTGGGTCTTGGAGGTTTTTTTGTTATATTGAGTTGACATGTATGTGCCAGGCGGCACTCTATACATTATCTTATGTCCTTTATGTTTAAATTTATTACTTCTGCAAAGACTGTCGAATTCCTGCAATGTGTTAGGCTTACCTAGTCGCGAAGACTGGGTGCCGTCATGACAGGTTCACGATTGGGGAACTAGGGTTGTCACATAAAACATGCTTATAGGACTCTATTTATTTATATGTGCAATACATAACCTGTATAGGACATGCCTCTACATTAAAAATCATGTTCTAGGTTTTTTACTTTCAGCTTGTTGTTATATTCATTTCATAACTGTGAGCAGTTAATAATAGGCGAATAACCGTTATAATGGTTTTTGTTGCATTTTCATAATCATTGGCATTTAGAAATCATGTTTTAGGAACTCCGGTGTGCATTAGACATCTTGTTGTTAAAGGTTTTATACTTGTCCGAGTTGCAATTGTTAAACGCCTCATTATCATGCTTAATCTAATAATACAAGTGTGGTTAACTGTTCGTTTATCCCTCTTGCAACTAAAAAAATCGATAAGCATGTTAACCCTTTAAGATAATTAGGCAACCCTTACGACGCCTAGGCAATCTTTAGGCCAAATAAGAATTGATTAATCATGTTTTTTCGGTTTAAGACCATTCAACCTATTATAATTTCGAATTTTGCTGCTCCCATTCTTGCTTTGACTCTCTGAAGTTCACTCTGTTTTTTCTTAAACTTCCGCTCTATCTGGAAACAAAATCTTGAAATTGTGCATCTATTGACTCTCACCGATTTTCTAGTTCTTACGTTTTCAAACTACTGGGTTACCATTCTCTGCCCAAATCGTGCTATTTGGAATACATGTCCCGCACCTCGTTAAGCTACTGTCACTACTTGATTTTTAATAACCATAATTTAACTATTTTTTATCTATTGCTAAACTCAACTACTATTATCTACTCCTTGCTTTCTGAAAACTCCCATCTTTGAGACATTTAATGCATTTGAGACGTGCAAATTACGTGTTCACTTGTGGAGGGATCTGTGAGCCTTTATTTGTCTTTTTATGCTCCCTTATGTGCGGTCCTATTTGTTATGTATGTCGCTTAGCATTTTATCATTTAAACCTGAGGATTCATACTAGTCCTTAGCTTGTAGGAATAGTAGTCCTAAATACCCTCTATGACTTATAGGATGGGGACCGATAATAGCACGCAATAACCATTCATGACCAACCCACGCATTTTAAATAACCTTTACGAAATGAGGAGGGTAGAATATGGAGATGATGACCAATTCGCTAATATCTCATGTAGCCTCTCTTCTAAGGAGTGATTACTAGATATTGTATTGACGTGATCCATATTGATCATAAACCTAAGACCCCCCCCCCCCTCTCTTTGTTCACTTATATCTATTTCTTGTAGAATTATTTAAATACTTCACAAACTTTCTGTCGTCTTTACATTCCTCAAGTTTCAATTTACTTGTAATATTTTATGTGAACCCTTTCTATTTGAGCCCTTAATAGCCTCCTTGATAATGTGAAGTCAAAATTATAGTATGATCGGGAATTACACTACTGAATCTTGAGAGGTGCCTAACACCTTCCCCCGAGATAATTTCTAGCCCTTACCCAAACTCTGGTTCTTCAAACTCAAACCCTTCTCAATGTCCTAATTCACTTTAATCATTAGGTGGACACTCTTCAATTCCAAAAACCTAATTCCCAAAAGGGAACGATTTGTCCTCCCAAATGTCGTAAACCCGATTTTTCAAAATAAAGGGTGTCGACAGCATGGCGAGTCTGCTGGGGATTTCTTAGGATTTTACTATTTCATGTTATTTGTGACTATTGCTCTTTATTAACTTTACTTAATGTCTTTACATCTTTTCTACTACGAAACTGACTTGGCTTTTTGTTTCTTTTCTTTAATGCTTTCTTTTACGGCTTTCCTTGAATACAGTTGTAATTAAGAGAAATTATTATAATCATTACTTTATGAATGTGCAAATACAGGACAACTTGTTTCATTCTTGTAATTTCATCCTCAACATCATATTCCACTCGTGACAAACAAAATACCATAGCAATGCTTATAATGATTGATTACGCCCTTCCGATATTATCACCCCCTAAATTTGGAAAAGGTATATTTGCACTAAAACTAATCGATCAGTGATTCAGTCAATAGTTACGAACCTTTCCCTCGGGAGTTATCCCCCCAAGGGTATCGGTCTAATACCCCATATAAACCTTACTCTATTTTACTATGCATATATCATGGTCAAACATAGCCGAGTTAGTTATAGTGTCCACATAATGACTTTTTAAGATAGCCTTGTCCAAAGTCCATCGGGTTTCCTTGAAACCCAAACAGACGCCACCATATTTTGTGCATGTATTGGAGAACTAAATGTTGTTTATACTAATTATTAGTTTAAGAAGTCGAGTCAAGAGGGGTAAGGGTCTAACACTTTATTTTGTAGAAAATAAGGCACGAAGTCCCCAGATTCAGCATGGTAACCAACATTCACCCAAGGTTGCTAAGCTGGTGGTAAGACCTTCACTCTAGTGATCAGACTCTCATCCGCAAATATTTGGGAAATTTGCCTTCTCTTTTTGAAATCCAACCCGACAACAAACCATGGAGGCTGCAACTTTATTTTGTTATAGCGACAGATCTATGTTCCGCTTCAGGGGCCTTGGAATGACACCTTTGCTCGAAGAAATATGACTGTTAGCTGGTATTCCTTGGGAGATTTCGGGTTTTCTTATGCCAGAAAATCCCATGGGTAAGGATAATCTCAAAATGACTGCACTAAAGAAGAACACAGGCTTAACCTTCTTGAAGGATTCCTAAATTCCTTTTGACTATCTGTACGAGTGGTATGGCCATAGCAAGTCCAATCACACTTAGCCAGACCAATTTTCCCTCACCTCATTGGTGCATATCCACCAAAGAGTCTTCGTCTTTGTGATATGCTTTTTGGGGATAATAGTATTTCCTATGAAGAAGGCTATGATCCATGCCAGACTCGACATGGTCACCAAGACTTTGATTGAAGGAATTGGCGGGTAGCCATTTAGCATAGTACCTATGATCGTTACTGAGATATACCGAGCCCTAGAAAACTGTTAATGAGGGGCCAATAACTTTGAGGGTTGTAACTTACTAATCCAACTCTAGCTCATAAAGCACCTCCAAAAGGGATAATATCTACAAAAGATTCTACGCATAGACTGGATGATCATATCACCTTCCATCAGCCTAGGCAAATGAACTATATGCCCAATATGTTTGGTCAATTGGAAGACGCTAAAGGGTGGGTAGAGTTGTTTGAAATTCTGAAAGAGGACCAAGTGTAATGGATGTTCGAATAGTTTCCTACTGAAGAGTTCGTCGTCCGATCTTCGGATGCACCATTTCTTATACTCATCGATCTAAGAGGAACTTATCCTTATGTCCCTTTTTGAGTCATGAGGCAGGCGGGAAAAAAAGAGTTTATACCAAGTGTTGGCCAGATGAGTTACTTCATGTCCAACTTTTAAGATGACGATATCCCTCACAAGTGCCAAGCTCAACACATGTGGCACTGCAAAATCATCTTGGGGAAAGATTCTATTGAGCTGGATAGGTATCGCACTGGTTGTTTGTCATAGTACTAAGGCTTGCTGGAGGATAACCACAATGTTTTGGGTTAGCCCGGGTTTGTTCGAGGTTATAAGATCATAGACGAAAAGGCCGAGGTATAGGTTAAGTAAAACAAATTGCGCAAGAGGATTCAAGAGTGCAAAAGCGAACATCAGGAAATTCTACAAGCACAACAGAAGTTGATTGAAGAATGGAAAGATATGGCTGTCAGCGCAAATAAGCGACTGGGGTATTTGGAGCGGGGTTTAGTTGAGTTGGAAAGGAAGTTTATCAAGAGGATTGAAACTATTAGAATGTTGAAGGAAATGAAGGAGGACACAGAGATTACTTGTTGCTGGGACTACATGAGATGGTGAAGCTATTCGATGGAGCTAAAGATGCCAGGTCTGGGGAAGGTCTTTCTGGGACCAGGTAGTTAGGAGTCTTTTCTTTTGCTTTAAAAATGTAATAAGGCAATTGGCCATTAGTGACATTTTTACTTTCCACTATTTTAGTTTCGTTTTGGGGTTCGTCTTATTTTTATCAATAAAATGAGTCATTTAGCATTATAAGTTATCCAAATAAACTTGTCGCTAGGCCTATCTCGGGCACAATGAGGCTCCCAGATTAGAAAATGATATATATTATTGCACTATGTGTTTAAATATTGCAATATTTTCTTCTCATAATCCGCATTAACTTGTTACCTTTTTTGTTTTTACCTTTTGTTTTATTCCCCTCCCCAAAAGTTTAGTTCGTGCACTCTGGCATCATCATCTTACTCCACAAGATCTAAGGGCCCTCCACCTCCTCCTCATCTGATCCCTATTAGAAAAAAAGAATAAATAAAAAATGGAAGATTTAAGCAACATCGTAAAGGAGAACTCGGCCGAAAGGGTAGAGGTTCCTCAAGGTGATTAGGTCTCCAAAGAAAGTGCCGCTCAGCTTGAGCAGAAGTTATTGAAGTTTCAGGAATAATTGGACCAAGTTCAGAACTTGGCGAACTTATCATTTTCCATCACTACCCCAAATGTTAAATTTCCCAATTCTCAAACTCCCACAGCTCCACAAAACATCTCAAAACCACAAAAACAACCCACTCCCATCAACACTGCAACATATGCCACACTTCAAACAACACCCCACTGCTCATTCCTGAACCACTAAATTCCACAAAAGATCATCTCCACAACACTCCCATCTACGTGGAAAACATACCAGACTATACTAAACCAATTTCATGCATAGTTGAGTCTGATCACAAAGACTCTCTTTTCAGGAACCTGGCTACAGAACTCAAGAAGTTGGCTAGCCGAGTCCAGGGTGTTGAAGGAAATAAGGTAACGAGGGTTTGAATTATGAGGACCTTTGCATTCATCCAAATGTCAAACTTCTAGATGGGTACAAAACTCACAAGTTCGAAATGTTTGATGGCACCGGGCGTCCTATAGTTCATTTAGGACGTACTGCGACAAGCTGGTCAAAGTCTAAAGGGATGAAAAGATTCGCATGAAGATCTTTATGAGAAATCTTAAAGGGGATGCTCTATCTTGGTAAATCAGCCAAGACCCCAAGAAGTGGACGAACCGGGTAGGTATGGCGTCCGATTTCATGGACAGGTTCAGATTCATTACTGATAATGCGCTAGATGTATTCTACATCTAGAACTTAAAGAAGAAACCTACAAAGACATTCCATGAGTATGCTATTCATTGGAGATCGGAGGCTGCTAAGGTCAGGCATGCCTTAGAAGAAGAACAGATGAACAGGTTTTTTGTCCGAGCTCAGAACCCACAATATTATGAGGCTGGTACAGAATGAGGACCATAAATCTTCGAACATCATCAAGCTACGAGAAAGGATCAAGGAAGGTATTAAAACTGGTACGGTCACCAACTTTGAAGCAATACAGGCCACTAATAAGGCTCTATAGTTTGGTGGCACGTCCAAAAAATGGATGTTTGTGTCGTGATGGTTGCATAGAGAAAAAAATCCCCAATAAATACCAAGCATACCCATTACCTCCACTCACATATCAATCTTCTCCAAACTACCAAGCACCCCCGCCCTCCTACCAAGTTCTACCACCCGCTTACCAATCATCTCCACCCCTTACACACCAGCCCACATCACGCAGATACTCACAACCCTCACTTATCTACCAAGCCTATAATACTCAACCCTCTCACTATCAATAACCTCCCACTCGCCAAGACTTCCCTAGACCTCAACCTAACTTCAACCATAGACCTCCCAAACAATACACCACCATCGTTTAACCAATCGACCAGCTGTATGAAAGGCTCAAAGCTGATGGTTATGTCACCCATATCCCTGCCATAACCCCTGAATATCCCTCCCAGTAGGTCAACCCAAACAAAACATGTGCATACCATTCCGGCATGAAAGGGAATACCATTGATGAGTGCTACTCTTTGAAGGATAAGATCCAAGATTTGATCGACAACAAGATTATTATGGCGAAGGATCCTGCTCCTAACGTTCATAAAAACCCCCCTGCCTGACCACAAAGGCGGAGGCATTCACATGATCGAGATTGAAGATGATTGAGACCCCGAAGGATAGATCAGATTGATTGCTAAAAGTGATGAGCAAAAGAAACCAACGGTTACACTTAATCTGATTGTCGTCCAGGCCCAACCTTCCGGAGTGAACATATCCCTACCACTTGAGTTCGATGCACCTTAATTGGCAAAGACGCCAGGACCTATTCAGGTCGAGTTTGGGTCACTAAAGGCACATGCACCATTCGAAGTGGTTGTGTTACTATCCAAGGTAAAGGTACCCATTCTAGTGGCTATGTTAGCCGTAGCACCATTCCATGTGAAAGCCATACCTTAGGATTACACTGTCGAAACAAGAAGGAAAGTAAAAACAAAATCTGGTGAAGCAACTGCGGCACAGGGTATGACCAGAATCGACAGGGTTTATGCACCAGAACATCTAGCTCAATCCAGTAAGCAAGCCTCCAAATGACTAACTGTCGCTGAAACTGGGCTTGATGATCTCTGGAGGAATATAAAAGCAAAGGATTACTCGTTCATTGATCAATTGAACAAGACACCAGCCAAGATCTCTATCTTAGCTCTACTACAAAGTTATGACACATATAAGAATGCCTTATTGAAAGTGTTGAGCGAGGCATATGTGCCCAGCAACACAACTGGAGGAGAAATGGCGAACATGGTAAGGAAAGTATTGGAGAGTCATAAAATCACTATCCACAAAGATGAGCTGCCACTAGAAGGGCTAAGTCACACCAAAGCATTGCACATCACTGTGCAATGCGAAGATTTTTTCATCACCTAGGTTTTGATTGACGGAGGGTCCAGCCTCAATATTTGTCCTTGGTGACTCTCAGAACATTGGGAAGGAGCCTGCATAAGATCAAGGATGGGGCCATCAACGTCAAAGCTTTTGATGGTTTTCAAAGGTCGATCATTGGGAAGATCCGTTTTGCAGATGGGGCCCACTTGGTTTGACATTGATTTTCAAGTGATAGACGTCCCACCATCTTACAACTTGCTATTAGGACAGCCCTCGATTAATGCCGCTGGAGTTGTAGCATCAACCTTGCACCAGGCGGTGAATTATTAGTGAAATAACCAAGAGGTGATTATTCACGGTAATGGTAGATATCACATATGCAGTCGCCAGACCATTTCGGTGATCGGAGAAAGATGGAAGATAGGCGGAGAAACTTACCACCACATTGAGCGAGTCAACGCCGTGGATAAGGATAAATGGTGGGATAACAAAACTTAAAGCATCTTGAACTAGTGCGGATACGAGCCTGGCAAGGGACTCGGCAGGAATCTCTACAGGATTTCTAAGTCCATCAAGCTGAAGAAAGAAGGTACCACTTTTGGTTTGGCATACGAATACACCTACAAAGAGTTGAATGAATGGTCTCCACCATGGCGCGGTCCCTGCTATCAACTGGAGCATCTGATACCTTGCTTGGAGCAGACTTTCCAGATGGTTGATATCATATACGGGTCGGAAGAAGAGGAAGCGTTAATAGCGATGAGGAATTTGTTTCTGGAACTTGATAATATATACTGTTGTGTCATTTTCGAGGAGGAAGGGAAGGAAGGACCTTTTATACAAGTTGTGAACTGAGGAACATGCCTTAGTAATTGGTCTATAAGAACCACCAGGGGGCCAAAAGCTATAGGGTAGCAAGGCTGAACAAAGCACCATGCATTACCTTTTACTTTTTCGCTAATTGATTTGCTTTCTGTATTTTCTTTAATTTCAATATTCAAAATAATTATGATATTTATCAAAGCATTTCTGTTTCTTATTAATCTCGATTTTGTTATTTTTTTCTATCATTTACTTTATTTAAACAACATTACTATTACTTATCTTGATAAACCGACGATTGTGACTTGCAACGAGACATTGCAACAAACAGACATAGACTCAGAAGAGAATGATATACCAGAAGAGGTCGTTAAAGAGGTTGATGATTTTGAGAATAGGCCTAAGCATAATTTGGATGAGACTGAGGTCGTCAACTTTGGGGATACAGGGAATGTCAAGGAAACGCGAATCAGTATTCATCTGTCACCGTCGAAAAAGAAAGAATCCACGGAATTTCTAAATGAATATTAGGACATATTTGCCTAGTCGTATGATGATATGACTGGTCTCAGTGCATATGTTGTAGCTCACAAACTGCCAACTGATCCGACATGTCCGCCGGTAAAGTAGAAGCTCAAAAAGTTCAAACCCGATATGAGTTTGAAAATCAAGGAAGAAGTCACTAAATGAATCAAAGCTAAGGTCCTCAGGGTAGTAGAGTATCCAATATGGTTTGACAACATCGTGCAAGTACCAAAGTAGGATGAGATGGTTAGGGTCTGTGTTGACTATCGGGATTTCAACCGGGCCAGTCCGAAAGACGACTTCTCCCTGCCAAACATACACATTCTAATTGATAACTGCGCCAAGCATGAACTGTAGTCGTTTGTTGATTGTTTTGCTGGGTATTATTAGATATGGATGGATGAAGAAGATGCTGAGAAAACGACTTTCATTACGCCATGGGGATGTATTTTTACAAGATGATGTCGTTTGGTTTAAAGAATGTTGGGGCCACCTACATGACGGCCATGACCACTACTTTACATGACATGAAACACTAAGAGATTGAGGTGTATGTATATGACGTCACCATCAAATCCAAGAAAGTCGCTAATAATATGAAAATTCTGAGGAAATTCTTCAACAGACTAAGAAGGTAAAAACCTGAAGCTGAATCCTATGAAATGTGCATTCGGAGTTCCTGCCGGGAAGCTACTTGGATTCATTGTAAGTTAAAAAGGAATAGAAGTGGATCCATCAAAGGTTAAGGCCATCCAGGAATTTCCACCGCTAAAGAACAAGAAGGACGTAATGAGTTTCCTAGGGGAACTCAACCATATCAGCCGGTTCATAGCTTCATCCACTGTCATTTGTGAGCTGATCTTTAAGATGTTGAAGAAATAAGTCGTCGCCAAATGAACTGATGATTGTCAGAAAGACTTCGATAGAATCAAGGAATACTTGTCCACGCCGCCAGTTTTGGTTCCGCCTGAACCAGGTAGACCTCTATTGCTCTACCTAGCAATATTGGATGGAGCGTTCGATTGTGTTCTATGACAACATGATCAAACGGGGAAGAAGGAGCAGGCCATCTACTATCGCAGCAAGAATTTCACCCCGTACGAGGCCCGGTATTCCCTATAGGAACGCACCTGTTGTGCTCTGACTTGGGTAGCTCAGAAGTTGAGGCATTATTTATGTACCTATACTACTTATCTTCTATCAATAATGGATATGTTAAAGTATATCTTCCAGAAGCCCATACCTACCGGCAAGCTAGCCAAGTGGCAAATCCTGCTAAGTGAATTGGAAATTGTTTACGTAACTCAAAAGGCAATCAAAGGACAAGACTTGGTGAATCATCTCGCCGTGAATCCTGTGGACAAAGAATACGAGCCCCTAAAAATGTATTTTCCCTACTATGAGGTATCTTTCATAGGCGAGGATGTTGTAGAGTCCTATGATGGTTGGAGGTTGTTTTTCAATGGAGGATCGAACTTCAAAGGAGTTGGCATAGGAGCAGTCCTACTATCAGAAATCGGCCAGCATTATCCGATATCCTCCAAGCTCAGGTTCTCGTTCACCAACAATATGGCCAAATACGAAGCCTGCATCTTAGGGCTCAAGCTGGCTACTGATATGAACATTCAAGAGTTGCTAGTGATCGGGGATTCAAACTTGCTCATACATCAAGTCAAAGAATAATGGGAAACCAAGAACTGCAAGATACTCCCTTATCTACATCATGTACAGGATGTGAGGAAAGGATTCACAGAGACAGAGTTCCAGCATGTTCCCAGGGTCCAGAATGAGCTTGTCGAGTCATTGGCTACACTATCATATATGATACAGCATCCGAATAAGAAATTCATTGATCCTATCCCAGTAAATATCTACAGTCAACCAGCCTATTATATTCATGTCGAGGAAGAAGCAGATGGAAAACCGTGGTTCTATGACATCAAGGAGTATTTGATAATAGGGGAATATCTAGAACTTGCAAATTCTACTCAGAAGCGCACACTTTGGATATTATGTAACAACTTATTTAACAATGGAGCAATCGTGTACAGGAGGACTCCTGATTTGGGGTTACTAAGGTGTATCGAAGCAAAGAAGGCGTCCAGGTTATTAGAAAAAGTGCATGAAGGGACCTACGGTCCACATATGAATGGCTTCGTCTTAGCAAAGAAAATACTCCGAATTGGATATTTTTGGGTGAATATGGAAGAGGATTGTATCCAGTATGTCCGAAAGTGTGATCGATGTCAGATACATCGCGACATGATAAAGGTGCCTCCAAATAAGCTTACTGCAAAAAGCTCACCATGGCTATTCGAAGCATGTTGAATCGATGTTATCAGATGTATCGAGCCTACCGCATCAAACGGGCACCAGTTCATTCTAGTGGCAATTGATTATTTCACCAGAGTCAACCATTACTAACAACGGTTCCAATCTCAATAGTAACCTGATTAAAGAAATGTGTGAAACATTCAAGATCAAACACAAGAATTCTACAGCCTACAGACCTCAGATGAATTGAGTTGTAGGAGGGACTAACAAAAATATTAAGATGATACTGAGGAAAATGATAAAGAAGCATAAACAGTGGCACGAAAAGCTATCATTTGCTTTATTGGGATACCTTACCACAGTTTGCATATCAACTGGGGCAACTCCCTATATGTTGCTTTATGGTACAGAAGCGGTCATTCCCAGCGAGGTAGAAATTCCTTCCTTGAGGATCATACAAGAAGCGAAACTCGATGATGCAGAATGGGTGAAAAGTCGCTATGAGCAACTAGAGCTTATACATGGGAAGAGAATAAATGCAGTTTTCCATAGTCAATCGTATCAGAATAGAATGTCTAGAGCCTTCAACAAAAGAGTCAAGCCAAGATACTTTACACTAGGGCAACTGGAATTAAAGAATATTTCTCCGCATCAAGATGAAGTTATACGAAAATTCTCTCCCACCTGGCAAGGTCTATACATGGTTCATCGGGTTCTAACCGGATGAGTCCTCATACTTGAAAATGGACGGAGGAGTTTGGCCAAAGCCGATCAATTCAGATGCAATAAAGCGATACTATATATAACCACTTATGATCACCTTTATGATGTAATTTGAATTGCTCCTAACCTAATTCTCGTTTAAAAGGGGATACGTAGGCAGCCCGATGGGTTCGGTCACAATTCAATAAAATTTTCACTTTTCCCCGCCATTAGGAACTGGGCAGAATTTGGAGGAGGACCCTTAAAATTCTGGAGTTAATTTTTAGCTATTTACCGCACGCAGCCATCATGAGCACCAACCCAGTAAATTGGGGTAGAATTTTGAGGAGGACCCTCAAAATTTTAGAGTGAGAGAGGTTGCAATTCCTTGAATCGCGTCCCAATCGTTGGTTTATCTAAAAGAAAACTATTTATAATTTACTATTTATATTTTATGTTACATTTTTACTAAATCATGCGTAGCCACTATCGAAATTGCTTTATTATCGATGCTACCCTAATGAAAACAATGTTGAGTAGGACGAGCAAAGGCCACGGGAAGACGGACTAATCTTCCACCTTTTATTTACAAAACTCATAATTGTTATTTTGATGCATGAACTCAGTTCGCAAAACCCTTAGATATATCTATTCACTCATACTTTTTCATTAATACAGCTTCTCATAGCCATTACCTATTTACATGTGCTATCCCACACGACATCCCCAGCAACCAAAACCTCACAATCGGTTATCGGCTGTCATCTATCAGCTAAAAGATTTCATCACTATTTGACTTTTATCCCTTGCATTGCATAAGGCTACCTTTCTGCCTTCCGTGACTAAGCTCTGTCTCCATCTACATTTTCTACATTTCATATGGCTACTGTATTTTCCGCATTGCATAAGGCTACCTTTATGCCTTCCGAGACTAAACTCTATCTCTCTCTGCATTTTTCGCATTGCATAAGGCTACCTTTCTGCCTTCCGAGACTAAGTATTGTCTCCATCTATATTTTCCACATTTGCATAAGGCTACTCTTCTGCCTTCCGAGACTAAGAATTGTCTCCATCCTGCATTTCCATGTATTGCATAAGGCTACCTTTCTTCCTTTAGAGACTAAGCTCTGTCTCCATCTTGCATTTCTCTACATTACATACGGCTACCTTTCTTCCTTACCAGACTAAGCTCTATCTCCATCTTGCATTTCTCTATATTGCATAAGGCTACCTTTATGCCTTCGGAAACTAAGTTTTGTCTCCATCTTGCATGGCTGAAATATCTCCACTTTATTTAAACCCTCCATCTGCTGAAATATCGCCACTTTATCTTTCTTGAACGGCAAAAATGTCGCCACCTTTTATTTACGTCTTGAATCGGCTGAAAGATCGCCACCTTCTGCATTTGATGGGCTAAAAGATCTCCGAATTGTCCAAAGGCGCCATTGTTTGGAGGCCCCATTTTCATAGCCCGAGAATGCCATGCCATCCTTTTGCATATCATTATTCAAAGGCATCATTTTTTGGAGGCGCCATTTTCATAGCCCCGGAACATCATTTCATAGCCTACGAATCCTTTATTACACTTCATGGCCCAGGATGTCATGGTTTGAGAACATCATCCTAACCGTCCAAAGATAGCATTCATGGTCTGATGGGAACTTGCATCACGTTTAAATTTATGCACAATGTATGTTGGTATTATTCATTTGCAGGTATGCCAGCTATCAACAGCCATCTCAGCAGGACCGATCCCGCTCCAGTTCCCGCAACCTATCAGACTTGAGCAACTTTTCTCAACCAAACATCGCATCCGTTCTTTTCAAAATCTCCATCAGCATATCCTATCAATGGATCTTGAACTACACATGGCCTGATTCCTATAAGACCAGGGATATATAGGTAACTTAGGAACCAGAGCTCGGTCAAAACTTTTCAAATCATTTCTTTCGATCAAAATTGGTCATCATATCTTTACCTGTGACTCTTTCATCCTTTTCGGGTAAAGAGGGTAGCTGTTGATACCCAATTTTTCCCTAGGTATTCTTTATATACTCAAATACTTTCAAATAGCATGTGTATACATATATGAGAAATAGTTTTAATATTTTTCCCTAATTTTTAAGATTTTAAAATTAGTTTATTGTCTATTTTTGCAGTACAAAATCCAGTGATTGCTCTCAAAGCTATCATTTTTTGTGAATACTTTATTTCCATTCTCATATTTACACCGACATATAATTAAGCTGATTTTTGCATATCTTTTACAAATTTATTGGGTATTTTTAAGGCTAAATTGCATGTAATTGTAATTATAACCTATTTTTACGATTAATAGCATTTTGTAAATATAAAATCATTTTAAGTATTATTAGATTAATATTTATATATTATCAATTATTTTAGTTCTTTTTATTTGTTTTTAAAATCATTTTAACTATTTTGTATAAAACAAATGGGGAATTGACTATTTAACACATAGCCCACTATTATTTCAATTTTAGCCCCAATTTAACCCCACCCCCATCAAATTTAATTTAACCCAGAACCAACAAAATTCCCCTCAGCCCAACTCTAAATTAACTCGGCCCAACTATGAACTAATCTGAGTCGTTGATCAAATAAGATCAACGGCCCAGATCCCTTTTCCTTATTTAACTCTCACCTACCCCCCCCCCCCCCACACACCAGAGACCCCTCACTTTTTGAGATCGGTCTCTCTCTCTCTCTCTATCTATCTATCCCTCTCTCTCTATCCCTCTTTTCCCATCCTCCTTCTCTCTAGAACCTTCTGGTTCTTCTTCTTCGATGGCCTTCACCATCTCTCCGGCCACCTCCAGCCTCGCCTCTGTCAACCACCAGCAACCTTAAAGCCTTACCTCATCGTCTCCTTTCATTCGTGAGACTCCAGGATCTTCACCATGCAAGACGGTCACTGAAGCTTTTCATACGTTTGTTTCCGGCCTTTCTCCAAATTCGATGGTGTTGTAAACACCATTGTTCCTATGTTTCACATTCAGGTTTCTCTCACCTTTCTCTTTGGTTCTAATGAAACCCTAATCTCGACCTATACCTTTATGTTTTGCATGTTCTCTACTCGATCTTTACGATTATTCAAGTTTTAGATATTTTTGTTCCCTTTTGAAACTAGGATTTCTTAACCCATTTTCGAAAATATTTTACCTTCCAATTATGAGTACTAAGTCATGATTCACAATAATTTTTCTAAAAATTTTGCATAAGTTTGATGAAAGCCTATCTTTAGGGTTTATATTTGTATTATTGTCGTGTTTGCTTGTTTTTGCGTTCTTATGGATTCTTTTCTGAGTTTCGTGTTATTTGCTTTAATTTTGTCGCTAGTGTTTCATTCCCACACTTCTGTATTCTTTGCTTAAGATTTCTCTGATTATTTACATGGTGATTTTATGCCGACTCTAACATGCTCCCTATAAGAGTGTGATACTTGCCTTAAAAATTGTGATTTTGCGTATTTTACTTACAGTTTGGTAGTGATTTCAAATTTCTTCCTTAATTTATAGGATACGTTCCTCAACTAATACTGATATCTTAGGTTTTCAATTTCCTTCATTATTTTTTAGACTATTTTCCAAAAATATGGAAGTATTCTACCCTATATGTGTGCACAAATATGTTGATTGATTTGTCTAACATGTTTCCCTAAGTATCATGTACCTAGTCTTTATTATATACCTTATGCTATTGTGTTTCGTTATGTTATCATACTATGCTATATGATTTCTTTCCTTTTAAGCAACTATTTATTACCGTTTGACTTTGGTTCCTTAATTAAAGGGGAGTCCTTGTAGTGATTTGATTATGATTGATACGAAGTTCCTTAAATTTGGATTTCTACCTTATTTTTTTACACGTCTTTAGTAGTATAAGTATCCCCCATTCTCTTTTGCATGGCATGGACAAACACACTGCATATCACAAACTCACACAGCAATATATCGCTATCTCTCTCTCTCTTATGCCACTTCTCTCTCGTGCTCTGTTGTTGTTCCATACTCCTAACTATTATTAACCGGTTGGAAAGCCAAGTCTAACATTGTGCTCATATTTGGGTCTTGCATTCTGTTGTGCTCTCTTATTGCTGGTATGTCCTGGTTAGTTTCAAAGTCCCAAACCAATGTGGTAATTACTACTTCAGTGTGTCATATTCCTAATTGTTTTCTAACAATGCTCTGCTATGCAACATGTAATTGACCCCTTGATTGCCTGTTGATATTTGCATGCTCACAACCACTGTTTGCTCCTAATCTTTCTTGTTATGACTATGTTCTATTACTACCTACTATCATGCCTAAATTTGACTATTTCTACGTCCTTTAAAACTCTTTTATTTTGTGTACCCATGCTACTGAATTTGCACAATTCTATGAATCTCTTGGTGATATTATGTTATCTATTTGTCCCATTTGCCTATTATCCTTGTGTTCCACTCTCCAATTTTTGGAAAAACTCTTTAAACTACGAATTTTATTCTCCTTCCTGCACTTCACACTACTCCTAGAAATTAGGTCCCACCCCCTTCGTATGAGCATTTCTTTGAGTACCCCTGAGAACTCACTGAACATTGACACACAAGGATGGTAATTCCACACTGCACATGTCCAACATTCTGGTAAGTATTTGGGTGCTGGAATTGACCAGGGACTCTAGGGAGCTTTGCTGCATCCTGACCATGTCGAGGCTGTGAAACTTGAAAGGGGTGAGGTTTGAAGAATGGACCTGATTGAAGGCTCCTTATATAAAAATGTCTTATTTTATTCTTTATTACTGTAATTTTGTTATCATTGGTTTGTAATAATTTATAAACGAATGATTTGGGGTTGAAAAAGTGAATATTATAGGGGTTATTTATGCTTTGTTTAAGTAATGGGTAGAAAACATTCTTATAGGACACTATTCATTTATCTGCGCAATAGATAACTTGTATAGGACATGCATCTCATACATTAGAAATCTTGTTCTAGGTTCCTTACTTTCAACCTATTGTTATATTCATTTCGTAATTGTGATCAGTTAATAGTAAGAGAATAACTTTTATAATGGCTACATCTGCATTCTTGCAACCATTGGCATTTAGAAATCATGTTTTAGGAACTCCTGTGTGCATTAGAAATCCTATTGTTTAGGGTTTTATACTTGTTCGAGTTTTAATTATTAAACGCCTCATTAGCATGCTTAATCTAATAATACAAGTATGGTTAACTATTTGTTTATCCCTTTTGCAACAAAAAAATTTGATATGCATGTTCACCCTTTAAGATAACTAGGAAACATATACGATAAGTAGGTAAACTGTAGGCCTAATAAGAATTGATTGATCATGTTTTATCAGTTTAGGACCAATCAGTCTCTTATAATTTTGAACTTTGTTGCTCCCATTCTCTCTTTGACTCTAATAAGTTCACTCTGTTTTTTTAAACTTCTGCTCCCATTCTTGCTTTGACTCTCGTAAGTTCACTCTGTTCTTTGTAAACTTATGCTCTATCTGGAAACAAAATCTTGAAATTGTGCATCTATTTACTCTCACTGATTTTCTGATTCTTATGTTTTCAAACTATTGGGTTACCATTGCTATTTGGAATACTTGTCCCGCACATTGACTGTCACTACTTGATTTTTAAAACCCATGCTTTAACGATTTTTTATCTGTTGTTAAACTCAACTGTCGTTATCTATCCCTATTTTTTCTGAAAACTCATATCTGTAAGACTTTAAATGCATTTGAGACGTGCTAATTACGTGTTCACTTGTGAAGGGATTTGTGAGCCTTTATTTGTTTTTGTATGCTCCCTTATGTGCGGTCCCACTTGTTATGTATGTCGCTTAGCAGTTTATCCCTTAACTTGAGGGTTGAGCCTAGTCCTTACCTTGAGCAATAGTAGTCCTAAATACCCTCTAGGACTTATAGGACGGGGACTAGTAATAGAATGCAATAAGCATTTGTGACCAACCCACGCATTTTAAATAACCTTTAAGTGGTGGGGAGGGTAGATTATGGAGATGATGACCGATGTGCTAATATCTCGTGTAGCCCCTCTTCTGAGGAGTGATTACTGGATATTTTATTTACGATATCCATATTGATCATAAACCTAGGATCCCCCCTCCCCTTCCTTTATTCGCTTACAACTATTTCTTGTAGAATTATTTAAATACTTCATAAAATTTCTACCATCTTTACTTTCCTCAAGTTTCGATTTACTTGCAATATTGTATGTGAACCCTTTCTATTTAAGCCCTTAATAGCCTCCTTGATTATGTGAAGTCATAATTATAATATGGCGAGTAACCACACTAGTAAATCTTGATGGGTGCCTAACACGTTCCCCTCGAGATAATTTCTAACACTTACCCAAACTCTTGTTCTTCATACTCAAACGCTTATCTGTTTCCTAATGCACTTTAATCATTAGGACAAAATCCCAATTCCCAAAAGGGAACTAGTTTTCCTCCCAAATATCGTAAACCCAATTTCGCAAAAAAAAGGGCATCGATAGTCGCTCAAGCCTGCATTGGATGACAATTCCCGAGTGAGGGAGATCGCTTGGATCTGAACAGAGCTGAACCTTGAGCTCGATATGTTTATAGGATAGAATTTATAAATTTTTTAGGGAAAAAATATTTATCCGAAAGGTAGAAACTTTCTTTCATTTCTATGCGTGGTGTAAAACGTTACTAATGTGTACAAGCTTCGTGTCAGGGGTTGGGTGGTCTATGTCAGCATGGTTCATCTGGCCGATTGGCCCTCACAATAAATCCTATCCAATGAGCCTAAGTTTTTTGAGTCTAAAGTTACTTTTCTAGCCACAATCATTATGCGAAGGTGATGGCACCCAATATCTGAGGCTGAACTTAGAGAAGCCTTGAATGCTGTTGGTGTGACCTTTGACACCGATTCATAACCGGTCTTTAACTTTATGTTAGCATGATTCTCTACTGGCTCATTAAAAACCTTCCTAGAAAATCCACTTATGATAAAAACCGGTTCGAGGGAAAAAGAGTGCAACGCGTGCTTCTAAGCCTAAAAGTTGTGTCTTTCCTTAATGGTTACCTACAAGAGTTAGTCCAATATTTATGGAAAAGAAATGAATCGTGTTGTACTTTAGCAGTAGCATCATTTCAACTGAGTTACATTCTAGTTGTTTGGTAGTAGCTCGTTGTTCATCATTTCGAGTTTGTACAATACTTTTCCGATAATATGATACGAACTTTCCCTGTTTGGCCCCATCTTTCCTTCGTTTGGGTTTCGAGTGCTTAGTGTGACCTTTCATAACACCAAGTCCATACCATTGAAGTGTTGAAGGTTAGCTCTTCAATTATAATACCTTCTGATCCGTTGTTTTTAGGTGGCCAACCGAACGATTCATCTAAAAGTTCCAGGCTCGTATACATGACCTTGTCATTTTCACTCTTCTACCGCATGTCGGAACTTTGAGAATCGGTTCTCCCAATTTGACATGTATTAGGGCTTCGATGCCGTAAACATACGGGAATAAGGTGTCCCCGGTATTGGACTTAAAGGTATTACGGTATGCCGATAAGACTTGGGGAAAGATGTCTTTCCTTTTTTATTTGGCGTCAGTCAATCTCTTTTTTAGGTTTTAAAGTATGGTTTTGTTTGTGGAATCCACTTGATCATTCTCACTAGGGTGATAGGGTATTGATAGGATCCTTTTGATCTTATGGTCTTTGAAAAACTTGCTTACTTTGCTGCCGATGAACTTCCTTCTCCCTTACTTTCTCAAAGGTCGGGGCTTCCACCCATTTAGAAAAATAATCAGTCATGAACAATATATATTGAGCCTTACCAGGTGCCCATGGAAAGGGGCCGTCGATGTCCATCCCCCATTTCATGAACGGACAGGGTGACAGGACAGAATGCAGCAGTTCCCCAGTATGATGAATCATCGGAGCATACCTTTGACATCCGTCGCATTTTAAAACAAACTCATTCGCATCCTTTTCATGTCGATCCAGTAGTAGCTGGCTCTGAATATTTTTTGAACTAATGATTCGGCTCCCGAATTATTTTCGTAGGTGCCTTCCTAGACTTCCCTCAAGAACATACTCGGTATCTCTTTGTCATAGACATGTTAGGGGTGGGTCAACGAACGTTCTCTTGAATAGGGTACCATTTTTGGACAAGCAGAACCATGTTGCCTTCATACGCTAAACTCTTAATTCCTTGAGATCTGGGGGCAGTTTTTCGGTCTTCAGACAATCTGTATATTTTTCCTCAATCTCAAGTTAGCCTAGTTGAGTTTATCGGTGTCACCTATCTTTAAATACCAATCTTATGAGTTGTACGACCTCCCCCGAGTAGAACTCATCATTGTCGACCGACGATCCCAAGTTAGTAAGAGCATCGGCCTCGTTGTTCTAATCTTACGGTACCTATTGTAGAGTCCACTCCTTGAACCGATGTAACATTACATGTAGTTTATACAGGTATCTTTGCAGACGTTCCTCTCTAACTTCGAACGTCCCATTAACTTGCATCTCCACAAGGAGGGAGTCAAACATAGCTTCGATCACCTTTGCCCCTAAGTTTTTGGCTAGTTCGAGACCTGCAATCATGGCCTTATACCCTGCCTCATAGTTAGTAAATATTAAAATCATAATAGATTATCTTATCTACATTACCTGTTGGTGGTTAAAATATGGTGCCAAATCTGGACCCCTTTGCGTTCAAGGTGTCGTCCGTAAAGAGGGTCTAGATTCCCGAAGAAGTCCCCGAGTTCAACAACAACTCTCTTTTAACCTCGGGTATTAGGGTCGGTGTAAATACGGTCAAGAAGCTCGCCAAATTTGAGATTTAATGGCGGTCTAGAATCGACATTTGATATTGTACCCGCTGATTTCCACGGCCAATTTGGCCAATCATCCTGAGAGTTCGGGTTTATAATTATGTTTCTCAATGGGTATGTAGTTATAACACATATAGGGTGATACTGAAAGTATGGTTTCAGCTTCCTAGAGGCGCTTAGCAAAGCGAGCGCCAATATTTCTATGTGAGGATACCTAGTTTCAGCCTCGCCTAGAGTCCTGCTAACATAATAGATTTTAAATTGCGTACCTTCTTCTTCCCCGACCAGGACTCCACCTACGGCTACATTGGGTACTGCTACATACATGTACAGTTGTTCGCCTGCCTTTGGATTGTGAAGCAAAGGCGGGCTCGAGAGGTACCATTTGAGTTCCTCCCGGGCTTGTTGGCACTCTGACGTCCATGAAAAGTTACTCTTCTTCTTCAATAGTGAGACTAACTTATGGCTATTATCGGATAATCTCGAGACAAATCGACCCAAAGCAGCTATGCGTCTGGTAATTTGTACAAGCACACAGTTATTAGTAACATTACGCTTCATTTTAAAGCAAAGAACCTATATGAGAGACTACAACAACTGTTTGACACAATGTTCATAGAGGCACAGCTGTTTGACACAAAAAAAGTACTCTACAAAATATTTTCAGCAAAGTTATTAGCTTCATCCATGATAGGTTTAAACAAAACGAAAATAACAACCCTCAAACTAAAACACCGAAGTAGAGCATCTAATGAGACCAAAAATTCTTATTATCAAGCTCCAGAACACGCAAACAACCAAACAATATTATGACAGTCATGACCATATAACATTATTCAAACACAAAAGGGATAGCTATATTCAAGTAAGATTTGACAGGAGAATAAATGATGAACCTTTGAATAAGCTTTCCAATATATTGACAAATGAGCCTCAAATGTATATCAACAAGTCGTTTGAATCTTCGAGACCACGTACGAAGACCTCGACGGACAATCTTGAATTTAAAACAGAATCAACCTCAAGAAGGCGGTAGGGTTTGAATCGGAATCAACGTCGAACAATCTCGATTGGCAGCGAACTCGAAAATAGACTGGACCAGGATTGATTTTCTTTTCAAAATAAAAGAGAGATCTGTGGCTGCTATCGTTGAAATAGATGAATCGATGGAGTGTGTTGTTTGTGTTCTGCCGCTGGTTATTATGAGAGATGGAGTGAGGTCGTGTGTTTGGTTGTCGCGTCGTTGTCTAGCCAGAAGAAGAGAAATGGTTGCTGAAGGAAGATTTCCCCTAAAGCACTATAAAGGGAACGAATTTCAGCTTCTAAAAATGAACCTGCCTCATTGTTCTTGCATTCCTAAATTCCTATAGCTATATCAATAATGTTACTCGTGTTTTCCATTGCAGGACGGTTGATTGGAAATTTTTTTTTTTTTTTTTTTTTGTATTCTCTTCTTATGGTGTCTTGTTGCTAGGATTTCTTAAGAAGAAGCAAACACTGATACCGCACTCCTTCTCCCGGCGTTGTTTTTTGTATTAGAGTGGGTTTTTTGTTTGTTTCTGTAGATAGTAATATATAGGGTAAGGATTAGGAAAAGGGTATGGGCCTACAGATTATGGACTACGAAATAGACTTAGGTTGTGTGGGTTTAGATAAGAAAATTATGGTTGGGCTAGTTTGATTTTAAAAATGGGCCAATTGCTTAAATTAAAATCGTATTGCAATAAAATCTTTATTCTCTTTCTTTTCTTTTATTATTATATTTTTTTTAACAATCACAAAAATTTAAAATTCTAAATTAATCAACCTTTTTTGTAAAAACAGAAACTCTTTATTTATTTTTTAACATTAAAACAACTACTTAACTTAAAACTAAATAAAAAAATGATAATTTTAAAGATTAAAAGATGAATATGTAAAAATAACTATTTTTCGGATTTTTCTACAATTTTAAAATGTTAAAATTGCATGAAATGTAAATAAAAAAGAAAAAATTCCTAAATTAATAAGCATTTTTTGTCTATTTATTAGGAGTTGGTCTCATGTAGGGAAAAAGTCACGTGATCACAGCTGCCCCTCTTTGTTCAGAAACACGAAGATGCTTTGTGCAAAAATAAAGTGAGCAGATACTAGCAATTTTTTGCCCGTTTGAATACTCCATGGGAAGCATTTATTTAAAGCAATTTGCTTCTGAGGTTGCCTTCATAGCCTTGGCTATAAAGGAATCAGGTCACTATAGTTCGGGAAGTGAGGTGATGGAGTACTTAGGTTGAGATCTGGTCGAGGTGCCATCGAGGTTCTTGTTCGCGGTCCCGTTTATTACATCAAAATCAAAATTAAAAGACTAACTAAGCCTATGAGCTACGAGTTACAAGATTCTTATATATAAATCTTTGAAGCTTGATCTTGAGTCTTGGCTAGGTCCTGCTGCAGACTCCAATCTGAATCTTGATGCTCATTAGTTGTAGGTGTTGGTTCTTTCTTCTACTTTGAATCAAAGCAAGACATGTGAAACTTGTGATTTTGAATCAAATTTAAGCAGTCCGTATCCCTTTCTTCTTTGAACATTCTGAGTTCGCTTCGTTTTGTTCTTTTGTTCTTTTCCTTTATTCTGGATTGACACTCAAGTTTTCCGTCATCTCGAATCATGTACCTTGAGGTGAAACCTGCTCGGACACCAAAACAAACAAACGAACGAAATTTTCTGCCCCAGTTTTCACCGAAAAAAAATCGTGAGTTATTTGCAACACAAATCTATGCTATTTCTTTATTGAAAACAACTTCAAAAGTCGGGATTGTGTATCCTTTGGAAAGATTGCCAGGTTATGCTGGAAAGGAGAATGGGACCCTGCTATGGGTAAGAGGAGGATCCACGGGTTATGCCGGGTTGGGAATGAAGGGTCCCTGCTGGGGATGAAAAGGAAAAGCCACGGGTTATGCCGGGATAAAACGAAAAAAGATTCCTGGGTTATGCTAGGGAAATCCGTGGTTTATGCCGGACTGAATGAAAAAGGTTCCTGGGTTATGCCAAGGTGTCCACAAGATCTGCAGGGAGAAGAAGGCTCCTTGGTTATGCCAGGGGGATCCACGGGTTATGTCGGGATATGAGGAAAAGGGGTCTACTGGGGATAAAAAGAAAATGATCATCGGGTTATGCCGAGGAAGAAAAGAAAAAGACCCACAAGTTATGCTGGGGATAAAACGAAAAGAAAGACACTCGAGTTATGCCGGGGAGAAAAAGGTAAGATGATCCTCGGGTTATGCCGAGGAGGTCCACGGGTTATGCCGGGACAAAAGGGAAAATGTCCTATGCTACCATGATTTTGGATTTTTTTTTTGAATTATCCTAGGAGAAAATTCGTTAGACTAGGTTTTCTATCTTAGAAGAAAAATACATCAGACTAAAATTTTGACCCTAGGAGAAAATTCATCAGACTGGGTTTCTTTTTTTATTATTATTATCTTAGGAGAAAGATTCATCAAACTAAGACTTTGATCCTAGGAGAAAGTTCATCAGACTAGGTCACTACTATCTTAGGAGAAAAATTAATCAGACTAAGATTCTGATCCTAGGAGAAAGTTCATCAGACTAGGTCTTTTTTTTGTATCTTAGGAGAAAGATTCATCAGACTAAGATTTTGATCCTAGGAGAAAGTTCATCAGACTAGGTAAACTATCTAAGGAGAAAAATTCTTCGAACTAAGATTTTGATTTGAAGAAAAATACATCAGACTAGGACTTTTATCCTAGAAGGAATATATGAAAAGCAATGGCGAAATTTTATGCATATGGAGACAAATAAAGGCAAGGTTTTGAGAAACTTCCCATTGTCGGCTCTTCTCTTCTTCTCTTTTTCTTATCTCGTTTTTTTTTGTTGTTGTTGTTGTTTTTTCTTTTTTTTTATTTTGAACCACTTTCCTTCACTGCTTTGTTCCTGTTTCACACAAAGACAAATTTGTCAGTTTTGAAAATGGTGGTCGGTTTGTGGCCTTGAGTCTTGAGCAGCTTGGCTTTTGCTCGATCAGCCTGAGTCGGTCTTAAGAGACCTTTATTCGACACCAACTCTGATTGTTTTGAACTCGGTACCATGTGTATTTGAGCATAAATCATCCCTTCACCGATTGGAAATCTTTGTTCAGATGACCTTTCTGATATCTTCAATGACTTTCTATTTTTTGAGCAATTTGTTTGTCAGAAAGAATCACCAGTTATCTTTCTTGCACCAAGTAGGATGACAAGAGTCTTTTGGGGGAGCCTTCGCATGAATCCTCAAGTCATGCTGACAGTAACAGTTGAGAGCGTTGGCCAAATTTACTTTGTGCAATTGAAAAACTGGTAGCCGATTTTAAAATCTTTTCTTGCTTGTTTTGACAAGGATGGACTTAAAGTGAAAGACACAATGATGCAAAGAAATGAATATTAATAAGAAATTCCCCCTGTTAGAAGGACAGAAGGAAAAGTTTTTTCTTTTCTTATTTTTTCTTCTTCTTTTTTCATCATTCTTTTCAATAACCAGCCTTAATGATCATAACAGACATTTTGGACTTAACGAACTAATCTATCCAATTAATCCAATCTTACCTTTTACCATTCTTATGACCTTTGAAGTCGGGCTTGTTCGTGTCAATCCTTGCATCAGCTTCATAACTAACTTTTGACTAGTGGTGCCCCCAGGAGTTTTCACCAACAAGTCTCTCTCATTTATTTATCTCTTCTTATTGTCTCCTTACAATGCCCGTGAGAATTTTCAATAGTAAGACTCTCTCATTTTTATTTTTTTATTTCTTTTCTTTTTCATTTGCTTTTTGTTTTTCTTTCCCTTTCTTTATTTTTTTGCGAGCAACTTGATAGTGTTATATGTCGCGTGACAACTGTTGCTCATTGGCTACTTTTCTTGGCATTCTTGAAGGCTGATCAAGAGGTCTTTATTTGGAAGTATTTTGGATATGGGTAGGAAGAAAGGGTCGGGATGACTGCTCAAGGTTGACTTAAAGTGAGGGGTTGTAGACTTACAACTTTTGGAATCGACTCTTTCAAAAGTGAAAAAGAATTTTTTGTTTTTGCCCCAGTTTAAGATGCTAGGGATTTTTTGAATTTTGTTTTTTTGAATTCTTATTTGGTTGGACCGAACCGTGAGGTTGCCTCCGTATCCTTAAAAGAAATCAGGTCGAACGTCGTTCAAACATCTTACCTAAATTATTTTTCATCTTTCTTCTTGTTTCTCTTTTCATTTTTTTTTGTTTGCATCAGCTTCTATTTTTGAGGGCATGGACCTTTGACAATTCCTTTCATCTTCTTCTTCTTTAGTGATTTTAGATTTTTTTCTTTCTTTTTTTCAATTTTTTTTGTTTTTTGACTCTAAACTTGATTCCAAAAGAGGGTAGTCAAATAAAATAACACAGAATCAAAAAGGATAGCGAAAGATATAAAGTATTTGGGTAGTAGAAAAAGGGCCTCCCAACCTCGAGAACGCCAAATATAGTACCCTTTCGCAATCACGGCATTGATAACATGCCTATCTTCTTGGTGTGTCGTGGTCATAAGACACTTTTTATCGCTTAATGTCAAGCTTTCCAACATACTTCAATTGATTAAACATCCTCAAGCCAGATCCTCACACTAATTGAAGGTAAATTTACTTGACCTTAATCCCAAGTATTTCAACTCTTTATACATCCTCAAAAGTGTTTCTCTCTTTTTTAGTTATGCAATTTCAGATTAAATCAATTTCTAAGATCTGGCCAAAGTTTCCGCATGCATGTCATGTTATTAGTACTAGCGCGAAAAGAATTAAGAAAAAGATGATACAAAAGGACAAACTGGATTTTACTGAATAAGGATCGAAGGGTTTGACGAATAAACAAACAACCTAATATCCGAGTTACAAATCTAATATAACCCGTACAATAAAAAGAGCAACAAAACGAACAGACATAACTCATACAAATATAATAGAAAGATAAAAAGGTTTGACTCAATAAAACAAATAAAATCTGGATCACAACCCTGAAATAACCTAGATAACAGAAAAATATCAAAGCGAGCTACCAAGATTTCCTCCTAAGACAGGAAAGAATGACTTTTCAACTGATAAGCCTGACATTTAGCCACAAATTTTCTCATCAGAATCACCATGGCCTTCTCCAATTTCAGACGAAAAGTTCTCGAGGGGATTCTCATACTCCATGTCACCAGGCATCATCTCCAAAAAGTATGTGCCATCCTGTGCAGGTAAGGATTCTGCGTGATATTCTGGGTGTCACGGTCTTGAATCACAATGAGGTTTTCCTTGATCATCCTCTCTATTTCACTTTTCAAATCCCGATAATTTTCAACATCGTTCCCTCGGGAATCGGAATGGTATTAACACCTTTTTAAAGGGTCAAAATTTCTTGCATGTGGGTCCACATGATTTGGAGGAATGGGTGCAATCATGTCATAATGCTTTAACTTCTCAAACAAACTTGCATATGACTCTCCTATTGGTGTAAAATTATTTTACAACTTTTGTTCCCTTCTATATACTTGCCTTGAATGTAGGTTATACGGCACTTGAAAATTTCTTGGAGGCAGGTGGAGATTTTGTGATCCTCGTGCTCGCCTTCTTGGGTGATTTGGTGGCTGGACAACATACAGAGGTGGATCAACAGAGTATTAGGTTCTGAGGTGGATAGTAATGCTCAGGGGAGTCATAGAAAACCTGATGAGGTTGTGCGTACCTTCGAGGTGTTCTCCTGGGACCTCTTCTCAACCCTATTGTCATCATGATTTCTTAATTTTTCTCACTTATGTCACAAAAATATCAGATTAAACTTGGACAACCTAAGTTACGGCTTTAAGAACTGCTTGACGTAAAATTTTGCCTATCTTAAGACCATTCTCTACCATTTCTCCCATTTTGATTGCTTATGAAAAGGATTTGCCAACTGGCAACATCATGTTTTGAAAGTAATCTGGCTCTTGCACTTGAAGAAAGATGGTGATTAGCTTGTGGTAATCCATGGGTGGCTTAACCCTAGCTGCTTGCTCTATCCATCTAATGGCATATTATTTCAAACTCTCACATGGTTTCTTCTTCAGGTTTGAAAGGGAATTGCGATCTGGGGCAATGTCAATGTTGTATTGGAACTTTGTGACAAAGGCCTATGCCATTTCATCCAATACGTACCAGTGAGAAGTGTCTTGATCCAAAAACCATTCGGATGGTACTCCCGTGAGGCTTTCCCCAAAATAAGTTATTAGCAATTCTTCATTTCTTACCAAATCTCTTAGTTCATTGCAATACCTTTTCAGGTGGGCTATAGAGTCTCCACATCCGTCATACTTATCAAATTTGGGAACCTTGAAACCAAGCGGCACGTGGACATCGGGGAACATAAATAGATCTTTGAAGGCAACACTCTTTTGACCCGCCAAACCTTGCATGTTTTTCAACCGTTGTTCTAAGATTTTTACCCTTTGGGTCATTTCTTCCGGTACCATCTTTTTGACGGGCTTCTCAATCTATGCAGGAAGATCAAATAGGTCCAAGTGGTATTTAGGAGAGTGGGATTTCTCTTGCTGTGTAACAAATTTGGCCTCATGACAAGGTTCTCCTTGGCCATTGGCCCATGCTTGACACATTTTGGCCATTTGTTGTTTCAGTATTCTATTTTCCTCAACCACAGTAGACCCCTGTCAAGTCCTCTCACCCTGAGTCTCTCGAGCGCTTGTAATAGCTTCGATGTCGGTTATCATTTTTCCTTGAATCTTGTGTTATCTGTTTACCATAAATCGACCACCTCAACTTTATTCACAATTCAAAATAAAAGACATATTGGAATGGACTCAGCAATCCTTATTATTATCTACATTTTTTTCACTTCTGTTTTCTTTTTTTCATTTTCCTTTTCCATGGTTGATCGAACTTGATGTGGGTTGCCTACGTATCATGACCTCGCATGAATCAGATCTTGGCGTAGTTCGGTAAGATTAGGAATAGAGGAAATAAACTAAATTTATGTTTTTCAAGATTTCGAATTTTCTCTACTTTTTTTCACCTTTGTTTATTCAAAAGAAAGACTTATAAAGAAGGAAGAGAATGTTTTTGGATTTTGATTTTTCTTCAACATTTCTGCAAAAAAAAGACTTCTAGAACAGAAGGATTTTTTTTTTAATTTTTTAAAGGAATACTTCTAAATAAAAAGGAAGATATTTTTTTTTTAATCTTGAATTTTCTTATGAATTTTCGAAAGAATAAAGTAGAAAATAATTCAGGATTTTGAGAAAAATTAGAAGAAAGTATTGTTTTTTGGATTTTTGAAAATGTTATCTCAAAGAGAAACTTTTCTAAAGAATAAATTCTTTTCTTTTTTTTGAATTTTTTAAAATTGGGGTTCTTGAAATAAACTTTTCTAAAGAAATAAAGGAAAATAGTTTTTGTTGGATTTTTGGTTTTGGTTTTTTTTTTTTTTTTTGAAATGGAGTAAATATACAAAAAATATTTTTTTTGATTTTAGATTTTTTTCTTTCTTTTTTTCAATTTTTTTTTGTCTTTTGACTCTAAACTTGATTCCAAAAGAGGGTAGTCAAATAAAATAACACAGAATCAAAAAGGGTAGCGAAAGATATAAAGTATTTGGGTAGTAGAAAAAGGGCCTCCCAACCTCGAGAACGCCAAATATAGTACCCTTTCGCAATCACGGCATTGATAACATGCCTATCTTCTTGGTGTGTCATGGTCATAAGACACTTTTTATCGCTTAATGTCAAGCTTTCCAACATACTTCAATTGATTAAACATCCTCAAGCCAGATCCTCACACTAATTGAAGGTAAATTTACTTGACCTTAATCCCAAGTATTTCAACTCTTTATACATCCTCAAAAGTGTTTCTCTCTTTTTTAGTTATGCAATTTCAGATTAAATCAATTTCTAAGATCTAGCCAAAGTTTCCGCATGCATGTCATGTTATTAGTACTAGCGCGAAAAGAATTAAGAACAAGATGATACAAAAGGACAAACTGGATTTTACTGAATAAGGATCGAAGGGTTTGACGAATAAACAAACAACCTAATACCCGAGTTACAAATCAAAAATAACCCGTACAATAAAAAGAGCAACAAAACGAACAGACATAACTCATAAAAATATAATAGAAAGATAAAAAGGTTTGACTCAATAAAACAAATAAAATCTGGATCACAACCCTGAAATAACCTAGATAACAGAAAAATATCAAAGCGAGCTACCAAGATTTCCTCCTAAGACAGGAAAGAATGACTTTTCAACTGATAAGCCTGACATTTAGCCACAAATTTTCTCATCAGAATCACCATGGCCTTCTCCAATTTCAGACGAAAATTTCTCGAGGGGATTCTCATACTCCATGTCACCAGGCATCATCTCCACAAAGTATGTGTCATCCTTGCAGGTAAAGGATTCTGCGTGATATTCTGGGTGTCATGGTCTTGAATCACAATGAGGTTTTCCTTGATCATCCTCTCTATTTCACTTTTCAAATCCCGACAACTTTCAACGTCGTTCCCTCGGGAATCGGAATGGTATTAACACCTTTTTGAAGGGTCAAAACTTTATGCATGTGGGTCCACATGATTTGGAGGAATGGGTGCAATCATGTCATAATGCTTTAACTTCTCAAAAAAACTTGCATATGACTCTCCTATTGGTGTAATATTATTTTTCAACTTTTGTTCCCTTCTATACACTTGGCTTGAATGTAGGTAATACGGCACTTGAAAATTTTGTGGAGGCTGGTGGAGATTTTGTGATCCTCGTGCTCGCCTTCTTGGGTGATTTGGTGGCTGGACAACATACTGAGGTGGATCCTCAGAGTATGGTAGGTTCTGAGGTGGATAGTAATGCTCAGGGGAGTCATAGAAAACCTGATGAGGTTGCGCGTACCTTCGAGGTGTTCTCCTGGGACCTCTTCTCGACCCTATTGTAAACATGATTTCTTAATTTTTCTCACTTATGTCACAAAAATATCAGATTAAACTTGGACAACCTAAGTTACGGCTTTAAGAACTGCTTGACGTAAAATTTTGCCTATCTTAAGACCATTCTCTACCATTTCTCCCATTTTGATTGCTTACGAAAAGGATTTTCCAACTGGCGACATCATGTTTTGAAAGTAATCTGGCTCTTGCACTTGAAGAAAGATGATGGTGATTAGCTTGTGGTAATCCATGGGTGGCTTAACCCTAGCTGCTTGCTCTATCCATCTAATGGCATATTATTTCAAACTCTCACATGGTTTCTTCTTCAGGTTTGAAAGGGAATTGCGATCTGGGGCAATGTCAATGTTGTATTGGAACTTTGTGACAAAGGCCTATGCCATTTCATCGAATACGTACCAGCGAGAAGTGTCTTGATCCAAAAACCATTCGGATGGTACTCCCGTGAGGCTTTCCCCAAAATAAGTTATTAGCAATTCTTCATTTCTTCCCACATCTCTCAGTTCATTGCAATACCTTTTTAGGTGGGCTATAGGATCTCCACATCCGTCATACTTTTCAAACTTGGGAACCTTGAAACCAGGCGGCACGTGGACATCGGGGAACATACATAGATCTTTGAAGGCAACACTCTTTTGACCCGCCAAACCTTGCATGTTTTTCAGCCGTTGTTCGAAGATTTTTACCCTTTGGGTCATTTCTTCCGGTACCATCTTTTTGACGGGCTTCTCAATCTATGCAGGAAGATCAAATAGGTCCAAGTGGTATTTAGGAGAGTGGGATTTCTCTTGCTGTGTAACAAATTTGGCCTCATGACAAGGTTCTCCTTGGCCATTGGCCCATGCTTGACACATTTTGGCCATTTGTTGTTTCAGTATTCTATTTTCCTCAACCACAGTAGACCCCTGTCAAGTCCTCTCACCCTGAGTCTCTCGAGCACTTGTAACAGCTTCGATGTCGGTTATCATTTTTCCTTGAATCTTGTGTTGTCTGTTTACTATAAATCGACCACCTCAACTTTATTCACAATTCAAAATAAAAGACATATTGGAATGGACTCAGTCAATCCTTATTATTATCAACATTTTTTTCACTTCTGTTTTCTTTTTTTCATTTTCCTTTTCCTCGTTGATCAAACCTGATGTGGGTTGCCTACGTATCATGACCTCGCATGAATCAGATCTTGGTAGTTCGGTAAGATTAAGAATAGAGGAATAAACAAAATTTATGTTTTTCAAGATTTCGAATTTTCTCTACTTTTTTTCACCTTTGTTTTTTCAAAAGAAAGACATATAAAGAAGGAAGAGAATAATTCTGGATTTTGATTTTTCTTCAACATTCTGCAAAAAAAGACTTCTAGAACAGAAGGATTTTTTTTTAATTTTTTAAAGAAATACTTCTAAATAAAAAGGAAGATTTTTTTTTTTTTAATCTTGAATTTTCTTATGAATTTTCGAAAGAATAAAGAAAAAAATAATTCAGGACTTTGAGAAAAATTAGAAGAAAATATTGATTTTTGGATTTTTGAAAATGTTATCTCAAAGAGAAACTTTTCTAAAGAATAACTTCTTTTCCTTTTTTTGAATTTTTTAAAATTGGGGTTCTTGAAATAAACTTTTCTAAAGAAATAAAGGAAAATCATTTTTGTTGGATTTTTTGTTTTGGTTTTTTTTTTTTTTTTGAAATGGAGTAAATATACAAAAAAATATTTTAGAAGAAGAAAGGGAAATTGATTTTTGATGTTTAAGATTTTGATTTTTGTTTTATTTATGAAAGAGAAGCTTCTAAAAAATCGAATTTGGGAATATTTTATTTGAATTTTCATTCGTTTCCTCTTTTTCTAAATAAGAAAAATACAGTATTTTTTGGATTTTGAAAGTCGCCTCTTAATTTTTGGAAGAGGGACTTTTAAGAAAATATCTTGGATATACATATATATATATATATATATATATATATATATATATATATATATATATATATATATATATATATATATATATATATATATATATATATATATATATATATATATATATATATATATATATATATATATATATATCCAAGATTTCTAAAGAAAGAGCTAAAAGAAATATATTTTTGAATTTTTTTTTAAAATTGGGGTCGGAACCGATGAGGTTTGCCTATGTATCTCACATCCGGTGAGAATCGGACCCCCGTAGTTCGGGAGTTTTGACGGAACAGGAAAAAACATGACTTTTTTTTCTACTTTTCAAGTTTTGTTTTTCATTTTCTTTTCCTAAGCCAGTCAACATGCAAGTCTGAACAGACAGATACGCATGTAGCACGTAAGATGCATCAGGATGGTCTTTTATTTCAAGTCCCCTGTCCTAGACGGATCCGACCCTTATGTTGAGTCCACTAAGTCAAATGCATGATGCAAATAAACGTTCCTACTGTGGATCCGGCATGAAGTCATGTTATTATAAGTTAGCAGCCTTGGTATAGGGTCTAGACTGTGTACCGAAGCGGACAACTCGAGTCGAGGAGGAGGCTACATACCGGGAACCAAAAGGCCATTCGGCTTAGTAACTTGTCCGACCTTTTTCTTATTTTCAGGTATGACACTAACAGAATAGTGAATCTCAACCAGTAAGCACATACCCGGAGGTGAGAAGTGAAGGGTTTCGTAGCAGTTTATATGTACAGTTCAGATAATATCAAAACGGTAAGCATTTAGCACTTATAGAACATGTAGGCAGATCAGAAGAAGCTATATATAACAGTTATTCTAAGCTCGACTTCTTGAACCATGAACTAGAGAGTCTGGGTTCTTTTCCCCCAGCAAATTCGCCAGAGCTGTCACACATCCGTTTTTACACACCTACCCCGGAGGGCAAAAATATAAAGGAGTTTTTCCACTTAAAGTGACACTATCAGAATTGGAATTATTTATTTCAGAGTCGCCAATTGGGATAGGTATGGCTTTTGGTGTCCCAAGTCACCGGTTTATTTTGAATCCTAAATCGAGAAAATTTTCGACTTCCCAAATGGAGTCTGCAACCTAGAAATTCTGAGTACGGAATTCTGTTGACCCGAGGGAAGGTGTTAGGCGCCCCTCGGATCTCGTGGTTCTAGCACGGTCGCTTAAACTATTATAACTGGCTAAACTTTTGATTTTATACATGTTTGTCCTATGAGCATTTTTAATTTTAACTGCGTTATTCATTTTTAGGAATATTGCAACATTATTAAAACACATCTTGAACCATGTCACATAAATGCACCTGCAGTGTTTGACATATTTTAACATCGTTGAGATTTGGATTTGGGTCACATAAATGTGCACCCGAATTTAGGAAGATAGATTATTTAAACAACATGCCTAAAGCAACTACACGCTTTTAAGTTTTTGAGAGCCATGAAAAAATCGCTAATGGCACGCCTCAATTTCTAAAGAGTTAAAAATAATTATCCGAGGACTATGAGTTATCTAATTTTAAACGGAAGTTTGAACTAATCTTTTTAGGGCCATAAATTATTCATGTTACTTAATATAGAACACCTCACTTATTGGTTATTTGCAGCTTCACTTGCTGCGCACACAGAAGCAGCAAAGATATTCCTTAGAAACTACAAGATTTAGAAAATAGGGTGAATCGAAAACTGCATATACGCTTTTATTTCCTCAATGATCTTTTAACTCTCTTTCCTCTCTCGTTTATTTCCAGTTGAAACATAGGGAAATTCCGAGGAAAGTGAATTTTTACAAGCACACAATTATTAGTAACATTACGCTTCATACAAAAGCAAAGAACCTATATGAGAGACTACAGTAACTGTTTGACACAAAATTCATAGAGGCACAACTGTTTGACACAAAAAAAGTACTACACAAAAAAATTTCAGCAAAGTAATTAGCTTCATCCATGATAGGTTTAAACAAAACGAAAATAACAACCCTCAAACTAAAATGCCGAAGCAGAGCATCTAATGAGAGCGAAAATTCTTATTATCAAGCTCCAGAACACGCAAACAACCAAACAATACTATGACAGTCATGACCATATAACATTATTCAAACATAAAAGGGATAGCTATATTCAAGTAAGGTTAGACAAGAGAATAAATGATGAACCTTTGAATAAGCGTTCCATTATATTGACAAATGAGCCTCATATGTATATCAACAAGTCGTTTGGATCTCCGAGACCACGTACGAAGACCTCGACGAACAACCTTAAATTTAAAATAGAATCAACCTCGAGTAGGCGGTAGGGTTTGAATCGGAATCAACATCGAACAATCTTGATAGGCGACTAACTCGAAAATAGACTGGACCAGGACTGAGTTTCTTTTCAAAATAAAAGAGAGATCTTTGGCTGTTGTGTGGAAGCAGATGAATCGGTGGAGTCTGTTCTTTGTGTTCTGCCGCTGGTTATTATGAGAGATGGAGTGAGGTCGTCTGTTTGGTTGTCACGTCATTGTCTAGCCAGAAGAAGAGAAATGGTTGCTGAAGTAAAGATTTCCCCTAAAGCACTATAAAGGGAACGAATTTCAGCTTCTAAAAATGAACCTGCCTCATTGTTCTTGCATTCCTAAATTCCTATAGCTATAGCAATAATGTTACTCTTGTTTTTCATTGCAGCACGGTTGATTGGATTTTTTATTTTTTTTTGTATTCTCTTCTTATGGTGTCTTGTTGCTGGGATTTCTTAAGAGGAAGCAAAAGCACTGATACCGCCCTCCTTCTCCGGGCGTTGTTTTTGTGTATTAGAGTGAGTGTTTTGTTTGTTTGCGTAGATAGTATTATATAGGGTAGCGTAGCGATTAGGTCACGGGTATGGGCCTACGGATTATGGGTTAGGGAATAGACTTGGGTTATGTGGGTTTGGATAGGAAAATTATGGTTTGGGCTAGTTTGGTTTTAAAAATGGACCAATTACTTAAATTAAAATCTATTGCAATTAAATCTTTATTCTCTTTCTTTTCTTTTATTAATATATTTTTTTTAACAACCATAGAAATTAAAAATTCTAAATTAATCAACTTTTTTTGTAGAAACTAAAATCTTTATTTATTTTTTAACATTAAAATAACTACTTAACTTAAAACTAAAGAACAATTCTAATTTTAAAGACTAAAAGATGAATATGTAAAAATGACTATTTTTAGGATTTTTCTACAATTTAAATATGTTTAAAATGCATGAAATGCAAATAAACAAAGAAAAAAATCCTAAAATTAATAAAAAGCATTTTTGGTCTATTTTATAGAAGTTGGTCTCATGTAGGACAAAAATCATGTGCTCACAGCTGCCCCTCTTTGCTCGGAAACACGAAGAATTTTCGTGCAAAGATAAAGTGAGAATATGCGAGCAAATTTTTGCTCGTTTGAATACTCTGTGAGAAGCATTTTTTTTTAAAAACAAATTTGACTGCACCCTACTTCTAAGGTTGCTTACATATCCTTGGATATAAAGGAATCAGGTCAGTGTAGTTCGGGAAGTGAGGTGATGGAGTACTGAGGTTGAGATCCGGTCGAGGCGCCGTCGAGGTTCTGGTTTGCGGTCCCGTTTATTACATCAAAATCAAAATTAAAAAGTCTAACTAAGCCTATAAGCTACGAGTTACAAAATTCCTATCTATAAATTTTTGAATCTTGATCTTGAGTCTTGGCTAGGTCCTGCTGCAGACCCTGATCTGAATCTTGATGCTCGTTAGTTGTAGGTGTTGGTTCTTTCTTCAACTTTGGATCAAAGGAGGATATGCAAAAATTGTGATTTTGAATCAAATTTGAGCAGTCTGCATCCTTTTCTTCATTGAACATTCTGACTTCACTTCCTTTTGTTCTTTTCTTCTTTTCCTTTATTCTGGATTGAGACTCACGTTTTTCGTCATCTCGAATCCTTTACCTTGAGGTGAAACCTGCTCGGACACCAAAACAAACAGACAAACAAAATTTTCTGCCCCAGTTTTCACTGAAAAAAATTTTGTGAGTTATTTGCAACACAAATCTACGCTATTTCTTTATTGAAAACAATAAAAATCGGGATTGTGTATCCTTTGGAAAGATTGTCAGGTTATGTTGGGAAGGAGAAAGGTCCCTGTTGGGGGTAAGAGGAGGATCCACGGGTTATGTCGGGATGGGAATGAAGGGTCCCTCCTGGGGATGAAAGGGAAAAGCCACGGGTTATGCCGGGATGAAACGAAAAAAGATTCCTGGGTTATGCCGGAGAGATCCACGGGTTATGCTGAAATAAATGAAAAACGTTCCTGGGCTATGCCAAGGGGTCCACGGGTTTTACGGAGAAGAAGGCTCTTTGGTTATGCCAAGGGGATCCACGGGTTATGCCGGGATAGGAGGAAAAGGGGTCTACTGGGGATAGAAAGAAAATGATCATCGGGTTATGCTGAGGAAAAAAAGAAAAAGACCCTCAGGTTATGCTTGGGATAAAAGGAAAATGACCCTCAGGTTATGTGGGGGGGGGGGGGGGAGACCCTCAAGTTATGCTGGGGAGGAAAAGAAAGACCCTCGGATTATGCCAGGAAGAAAAAGGAAAGATGGTCCTCGGGTTATACCGAGGAGGTCCACGGGTTATGCCGGGACAAAAAGGAAAGGTCCTATGCTACCATGATTTTGGATTTTTTTCTTTTTTTTTTTTTAATTATCCTAGGAGAAAATTCGTCAGACTAGGTTTTCTATCTTAGGAGAAAAATTCATACAAAGATTTTGACCCTAGGAGAAAATTCATCAAACTAGGTTTCTTTTTATTATTATTATCTTCAGAGAAAGATTCATCAGACTAAGATTTTGATCCTAGGCGAAAATTCATCAAACTAGGTCTTTAATATATATATATATATATATATATATATATATATATATATATATATATATATATATATATATATATATATATATATATATATCTTAGGAGAAAGATTCATCAGACTAAGACTTTGATCCTAGGAGAAAGTTCATCGGACTAGGTCACTGTCTTAGGAGAAAAATTCATTAGACTAAGATTTTGATCCTAGGAGAAAGTTCATCAGACTAGGTCTCTTTTTTTGGGTATCTTGGGAGAAAGATTCATTTGACTAAGATTTTGATCCTAGGAGAAATTTCATCACACTAGGTCTTATATCTAAGGAGAAAAATTCATCAAACAAAGATTTTGATTGGGAGGAAAATCCATAAGACTAAGACTTTTAACCTAGGAGGAATAAGTGAAAAGAAATGGTGAAATTGTATGCACATGCAGACAAATAAAGGCAAGGTTTTGAGAAACTTCCCTTTGTCGGCTCTACTCTTCTTGTTTTTTTCTTCTCTCGTTTTTTTTGTTGTTTTTTTTCTTTGTTTGTTTTTTTTCTATTTTTTTTTTCTTTTTTTTTATTTTGAACCACTTTCCTTGCACTGTTTTGTTGTTGTTTCACACAAATAAAAATTTGTCAGTTTTTAAAATGGTGGTCGGTTTGTGGCCTTGAGTCTTGAGCAGCCTGGCTTTTGCTCGACCAGCCTCAGTCGGTCTTAAGAGACCTTTCTTATGCACCAACTCTGAGTGTTTTGCACTCAGTACCATGTATATTTGAGGCTAAATCATCCCTTCCCCGATTGGAGATCTTTGCTCATATGACCTTTCTGATATTTTCAATGACTTTCTATTTTTTGAGCAATTTGTTTGTCAGAGAGAATCACCAGTTATCTTTCTTGCACCAAGTAGGATGACAAGAGTCTTTTGGGGGAGCCTTTGCATGAATCATCAAGTCATGCTAACAGTAACAGTTGAGATCGCCGGCCAAATTTACTTTGTGCGACTGAGAAACTGGTAGCTGATTTTGAAATCTTTCTTGCTTGCTTTGACAAGGATGGACTTAAAGTGAAGGACACAATGATGCAAAGAAATGAATATTAACAAGAAATACCCTCTGTCGGAAGGACAGAAGGAAGAGTTTTTTTTTTTTTGTTTGCTTCTTCTTTTTTCATCATTCTTTTTAATAACTAGCCTTAATGATCACGACATACATTTAAGACTTAACGGCCTGATCTATCCAACTAACCCAATCTTCCCTTTTACCATTCTTATGACCTTTGAAGTCGGGCTTGTCCGTGCCAATCCTTGCATCAGCTTCATGACTCACTTTCGTCTAGTGGTGGCTCGAGGAGTTTTCACCAACAAGTCTCTCTCATTTATTTATCCCTTCTTATTGTCGTCTTACAGTGCCTGTGAGGGTTTTCAACAGTAAGACTCTCTCATTTTTATTTTTATTTTCTTTTGCTTTTTCTTTTTCTTTCCCCTTCTTTTTTTTTTTATTTTTGCGAGCAACTTGATAGTGTTCTATGTCGCGTGAAAACCGTTGCTCATTGCCTGCTTTTCTTGGCATTCTTGAAGCTTGATCAGGAGGTCTTTATTTGGAAGGTTTTTGGATATGGGTAGGAAGAAAGGGTCAGGATGATGGCTCAAGCTTGACTTAAAGTGAGGGGTTGTAATTTTAGAATCGACCCTTCAAAAGTGAAAAAAAAAATTTGGCCCCAGTTTCAGATACTAGGGATTTTTTGAAAACTTTTTTTTTAAATTCTTATTTGGTTGGACTGAACCGTGAGGTTGCCTACGTATCCTTAAAAGGAATCAGGTCGAACATAGTTCAAACATCAGACCCAAATTATTTTCATCTTTCTTTCTGTTTCTCTTTTCATTTTTTTTCTTTTTTCTGCTTTGCCCCAGCTTCTATTTTTGAGGGCATGCACCTTTGATAATTCCTTTCTTTTTCTTTTTTGATTTTTGATTTTTTTCATTTCTTTCTGTTCCTGAACGGCCCCTGACACTTGAAAGGATGCACGTCTTCTCACATTAATGATCCGAACATATGTTCCTCCGTGATTCAACAAATATTTTCATTAGTTTTTAAGGTAATCTTGACCACGATTTTTGTTGTCTATTACTTCTCCAGTACTCCTCATTCTAACTCTTTACTTTTACAACTTCCTCTTCTTCTCCAACTTACCTTAGAAACCTTCTTGAGAACTTTGGTTTTATCACTGAAAAATTTCTACACAGAATTTTTATCACCATATCTTCTTATACTGCTATCTCCGAAAATGTTGGCATTTTCTTTAGTGGACGTACGAACAAGAACAAAACCAAAGAAGTTGACGCCGAGTCTGGATCTCCAACCATAAACACCATCATACCACTTCACCTTAGCACAACATCTTATCTTCAAGAAAAAAAACCACCTCCAAATTCTAAAACTGACATATTAGTTCATGTATATTTCAAACAAATGATGTATTTGTACTACCAGTCATTGGGGAGTGTATTAGAGTCGGTTAAATATTAATTAAATGGGATTATTGTCATTTGGCATACCTAGCGGATAAGGTTAGATTCCATCACATCTAGTTGGATTTTGGAATGACAAACTAATTTTACCCCACACAGATAGTCCTCCTATTTTCAGCGATACAACTTATTGTTGCCGAGAAATAGAAAAGAACTCCTTTTCTTGGCGGCAATGTTCCTGAACGGCCCCTGACACTTGAAAGGATGCACTTTCTCTCACATTAATGATCCGAACATGTGTTCCTCCGTGATTCAACAAATATTTTCATTAGTTTTTAAGGCAATCTTGACCACGATTTTTGTTGTCTATTACTTCTCCAGTACTCCTCATTCTAACTCTTTACTTTTACAACTTCCTCTTCTTCTCCAATTTACCTTAGAAACCTTCTTGAGAACTTTGGTTTTATCACTGAAAATTTTCTACACGGATTTTTTATCACCATATCTTCTTATACTGCTATCTCCGAAAATGTTGGCATTCTCTTTAGTGGATGTACAAACAAGAACAATACCAAAGAAGTTGAGTCTGGATCTCCAACCATAAACACCATCATACCACTTCACCTTAGCACAACATCTGATCTTCAAGAACAAAAACCACCTCCAAATTCTAAACTGACAGATTGTGGCTTGTTCATAAATACCCTTCTTCCATTTGTTCTTTTAGCATCACTCTTGTAAAGGAGGAATGTAGTTGGGGCAGCATCAAAATCTCACCCCCCCCCCCCGATGCGGTAAAGTGATTCACCTACTCAATGCCAGGGTTCATATATGTCAATACATACCCCTTCATTTTGGATCTCTTCACCTTAGAAGCAGATGAAGCAATTGGCCCAATAATCTTAGAAATTTGCTACCGGTACCAAGTCTGCTTAGCATAAGTAGGTACATTTATATGTGTACAGTGGCCTGCCTCTGCCAATCTCACTTTAAGACGGGAGACACCCTAACTGTCGCATATATGATGAACTTTTACTCCCAAAAAGAACTTCTATGGGGGTCTGCTAAACCTTAGCAACCACGGTCATCATGCCCTCATTACCAATATTGACAAAGACAACGATTGTGGATGGATGGAATGGTTCATTATCATTGCTAGCAGGGACATCGTCTCGGCCATAGCTCTAGCTTTCCCTGAATCATGGAATCATTTTAGTAAATCTTTATGCATATGTTTCCTTTCCACGTAAAAATAAAACTTCTTTCTTTGCTGACTTTTTATATCATTCATTCTAGCTACTCACTATAAACCACCATGAGTTCAAGGCCTTGACTAATGGGTACAAAGAATTCTTAATATCAATACACCATAATCTGACGATGGAAAGAGATGGCTCCAATATATGGAAGGAAATCCTAGAACCATGGTAAGAAATAAATTATCATTTTTTAAATCTTAACCATATAGGAAAACTAAGAACAAACTATTAACTACCTTTTGTTTCACACAGTACTTCCAAAAGGCTCCGTCGTGAAACCCGACATCGAGGCTCTCGATGACCCAAAGGAAGCAAGGCAGATATTGCACAATGACATTAACTGGCTAGGGCTTGTAGATCTACTCACGCCACTGTAGAAGGTGCCTCCTCCGAGTCTCCAATCACAAAATAAGAAACCAAAGAAGAAGTGCACCTCCTCGGCTAGGACTCAGGGGAAGAGAGTGAAAGGAACATCAACTGGGCCGGCCAAAGTGGTCCTTGATGATGAAGAAGGGTCTAATGATGAAGATGGCCCCCTTCAAAGAATAAATAGTTCTTCATAAACTCAACCGTTCGCTCAACCGACAAATATTCACAATCCACCACTAGAGGAGCTCGGGGACTCTGGGGGAAATGGATTTGGTTGATAATGGCGATTTCCGCTTTTCGATCCCTGTTGATGCCTTCGGAAAAAGAAGTTCAGACCCAAACCTTCCTACACCACCAACTACTAAGCCAATAAAGACTGCCACTCCTTCTAAACCATCAATTTCTTCTCCGTCTGCACCAATTGCTCCATCTCCATCAGCACCATCTGCTTCTTCTCCATCAGCACTAGCTGAACAAGTAGGGAATGCCTCTTCTCCATGGTCTCCCAACCAGGGTAACTTGGTTAATAGTTAATCCGCACCCTCTCAAGACCCTTATAGAAAGCTAAGTGCCATTCTTTTGGTTTCGAAAGAGTGTCATATACTTTTCAAGTCGGTGGAGCTTACCAATTTTTTGAAGTCACTAGCCTCAGCAAAGGATTGGAGAAAAATGTATTCTCTTTCGGTAGAGTGACTTAAAAACAATAACATGCACTGTTTAGCACAATTAGCGATCTAACTTTATTCTATCTATTATTAAATTACACTCCGCACTAACAACCTTATTATTGACCTTTTTGCAGTCCAACCTTCTTGCTTCTGATGGCCTATAAAAGCTTATTTAGGACAAGAAAGAGCTTATTTTGGAATGAGATTGGCTCTTGGCTGAACGAAATTAACTTTTCACGTGCCTCAAGTGTTGGAAGAAAAAATTAATTGAGTGGATGAACTTGAAGCCTGGTTACAGCAGTCCGAGAAAGATAGATGGCCACAACCAAGATACTACCCATCTACATGAAAACCTTAAGGAAGCAGAGGATATGCGTGTCAAACTGCATGACACCATGACTGTTGTTGTCCAGCACGATTATGATTTGATGGAACAAGTTAATAATTTGGAAGCTAACTCCAAAATTGAGGAAGCCAATTCTTCCGAGGGAAAAGAACAAGTATTGAGGAAAGGCTCAAAAGAGTTACAGAGTAGAACCAGATTCATGCCGCGAAAAATGTTGAGCTTGATTCTATTGTCAAAGATGAAAATGAAAAGCTTCAAGCGGTGGTTGAAAAACTCTTGGCCAAACTTCAAGACCAGGAAGATTCCATCGTCTTTGAGAAAACCTATGCCATATTTCATATAAAGAGTAAGACCGTGGAGGAGGCCAAAAAGGGCACTACGAACATCGAGAATGCATCACCAAGACCCGGGAGTTGGAGACAACTGCTCATGAGAACATTCCTCCCTGAACCGTTTCTTCCAATTCTTCGAATATTAACTTCGAGTATTGAGGAATCGAAGAAGAAACTGAAAAAAATGAAGGCCTTGAACCCAAAACGGAACAACCTTCTCACACTAGAGAAATGGAAGACTTTTCTCTCCATTCGGGTTCTGGCACTAAGAACTTAATTATAATCACGTATAGCTTTTGATTCCAAGTATAAAAACTTCTGGAATCTATCCTTTGCCATGAGGGTTTCATAAGACAGGCTACTTATGTTTACAGTGCTCTTGAAGAGGTCGCCACGTGTTCATTTTGGCATACTCATCTGAAGTTTTTGTTAACTTTCAAATGATAAAATAAATTAACTTATCATTCGGACGAAGATAAGATAAAAATAAAAGTATTTTTATATATTTCCTCTATGGTTAAAAGTACATTTACATAAACATTTATTTTCTTAAGTAAATAAAGTTGTCAATACATGTGGCTAACTTATATAACTTATATTTACGGAGCTGATCATGCAGTCCCTGGTCTTGATAAGACATTGATCATGTATCTAAGCAGTCCTCGGTCTTTTTGACACTATTAGTGCCTTGTCATGTATTTTTCCCCCGGTATTTAGTGCTAAACATGAGCATTTGAGTGCTGAAAGTCTTGCATTCGCCAATGAAACTTCCTTTATAGTAAGCTTTGCATTGCTATCTCATTAATGAAAACGACTTGTGGATTGGTAAATAATCGTTTTCCAAAGGCCATTAGAGACATGAGTCTTGGGGGATGAGTTAAGGTACATAAGCTAAAGATTATTTAACCATCCATATGGTTTCTATACGAGTTGTATAAAGGTGAAAGCAATGGATCTCTCAATTTTTTATTCACCAGCTTGCAGATGATCCTTCCTTCGTAGTATGCATTACATCTCTTCCTTGTTAAAAACCTTGCCAAAAAACCCAATTGGGATAGAAAATGGTCGAAGGGAAAAAGAGTAAAGCACATACTTTCGGTACCAACAAGGATCTTCATCAGTAATACCTTTTGAAGAGTCACATTTCAATTGCTTGGAAATTTAACTCCATCTTGATTTTCCAATTCGTATGAGCCTTTACCGGTTATAACCAAAATGTAGTAAGGTCCTTCCTATGTTGATCCCAGCTTGCCGAGTACTTTGAGTGACTTTCCTCATAACTAATTCCCCAACTTTAAATATCGGAGATTTTCCCTTCGATTATAATACCTTTTATATCCTTTGGTTTTGTGCCACCATTCTCACATATGCCAGATCCCGGTACTATTCAAGCAAATCTAGCGTCACCAGCAACTTTTCATTGTTTACTTGGGAAAACCTGAAGCTCGGTTCTCCCGCTTCTACCAGTATCAAAACCTCCAAACCGTACACGAGTAAAAAGGGTGTCTCTCCCATGCTTGACATCGATGTGCTCCACCTACAAAACACCTGGTAGCTCATCTTGCCACTGTCCCTTTCTTCTAACTTATTTCTAAGGTTTTGAATAATTACCTTGATGGTTGACTCAGCCTGTCCATTATCACCTGGATGGTATAGTGAAGACGTAATTCGTTTGATCGTTAATCCTTCCAAAAACTTTGTGACTTTAAAACATATGAACTATGGCCCATTTTCACAAGATATCTCTTTTGGTATTCCAAATCAACAGATGATGTGATATTATATAAAATCAACCATTTCATCTTCTCTGATCCTTTGGTAAGCAGTTGTTTTAAACTATTTCGTAAAATAATAAGTTAAAACCAAATAAAATCTAATCTTGATAGGACCTTATGGTAATGGACGACTATGTCCATTCCCCATTTTGATGAATGGCCACAGTGCACTACCAAATGAAAATTTTCCACCGGCCGATGCAATAACTGTGCATGGCATTTACATTTATCGCACTTTTGTACCAATACCTTTGTGTCTGCCAACATATTTTCCTCCTGTGGAATATGGACGATTAACCACTCTCTGAATTGAGTAAGTAATGCTTGAACCTTGTTCAAGTGTTATTGTATGTGCTCCTCTCTTATGTCGAGACTTCCATACACTTGATTTACCACCAACTGGGAGTCATATTTTATCTCTATGGCCTCAGAGCATAGTCCCCAAGCTTGTTCAAGTCTTGCAATCATAGCCTTGTACTCGGCTTCATTATTAGTTAATGGCATAATTATAATAGCATGTTAGGGTTCCCCTGAAGGATTGAGAAAAACCACCCTGAGCTTGAGCCCTTTTACATTAGAGGCCCCATCTGTAAGGAAGGTGAAAAATCCCGATACCATTCCCGATACCAACACTACTTCTTTAGTAGCTAAAGGCATTCATTCAATAGTGAAATCGGCCACGAAGTCGGCCAAACTTGTGACTTAATTGCATTCTTGGGATTTTATTCAATGTCAAACTCTCTAACTTAGATTGCATACCTGGCCAAGCGACCTGACAACTCAGTCTTATGAAGGGCATTCCTTAAGGGAAAGATTGTCATGGTGGCTATTCCATGACATTGAAAGTAAAGCCTAAGCTGTTGAGAGGAAATTACGAGAGTGAAAGCAATCTTTTTAGGGTGTGGATAGCGTGTCTCTACTCCTGATAATATTTACTAACGTAATAAATGGGAAATTGTGATTCTTCGAGAACCAAGATGGCACTTATCGCTACTTTTGGGACCGCCAGATAAATCAGAAATTACTTCCTATTTTGACAGCAACAGAGTGCTAGATAGGTACCTATTTAGGTCCTTCAGTGACTTTTTGGCATGTCGGAGTCCACACGAAGTCGTTCATCTTTTGAAAAATTGAAAAAAGTTCATTTCTCCGAGTACATTGAAATGAACATGCTTAGAGCTACCAACCTACTATTCAACCTATATACTTCTTTCATACTTATTAGATGGTCTGGGATATCTTTGATGGCTTTGATTTTGTCAGTATTTACTTCGATCCCTCTTTGTGAGACCAAAAATCCCAAAAATTTCCCAGATCCAACCCCTAAGGCATACTCTCCAGGTTGAGCTTCATGTTAAATGTCTCTTCAAGATGTTCCAGATCATCTCCTACATTATAAAAATTAACTAACATGTGGTCAATATAGACTATCATCATCTTACCTATCTGTTTTTCAAACTTCTCATTAACGAGCCTCTGATAAGTGGCTCCGGCATTTTTAATCCCAAAAGGCATCACACTATAGCAATATTGTCCATAGTTTATGATGAAAAGGGTATTCTCTTGATCTTCCAGGTTCATCTTAATTTGATTATACCCACAATAACCATCAAGAAAACTCATTAACTCATGCCCGATCAATCATTTGATAAATGTTTGGCAATGAAAAAGAATCTTTGGGGCACGCCTTATTTACATCCTTGTAATCTACACACATCTTTAATTTGTTATTCTTCTTAGGCACTACTACTACGTTAGCTATCCATTTCGGGTACTTTACCTCTCGAAATTTGATGTTAAGTAATCGGGTTACCTCTTCCTTAACAAACCTGTTTCTGATCTCTATTATCGGTCGTTTCTTCTACCTTACCAGAGGGAAGTTCGAATCTAAACTCAATTTTGTGGATCAAAACCTCCAATGGAATACTGTCATATCTGAATGTGACCATGAAAAGCAATCAACATTAGATTTAAAAAATCCATAAGTTTTAACATGATTTCGGGACTCAACCCCGATCCTAAATGGAATTTTCTTTCTAGAAACTCTTCAAACAAAGCCATTTGTTCGAGTTCTTTTGTGGTTGACTTTGTTTCCTCCGAAGAAAAGATCTCAGTAGCTGATATAATTCCGGTGCCTCCTCATTTTTACCATCTTTATTTGGGATTGGAGAAGGCAACGGTTCCTATAATTGCTATTTGTTGGTTTATTTACCTTTGCTGCTAGAAATGGTCATCGCGTTCATCTCCCTTGCAGCCGGTTGGTTTCCTCTAATCTTCTTGATCCCTTCTGATGTTGTAAACTTTAACATTTAATGGTAGGTTGAAGGTACGGCCTACATTTCACGTATCCACAACCTTCTAAGGATTACATTATAGCATATACCGCCATCTACCAGTTTGAACAGGGTGGTCTTTGTTACACATTCGGCATGTGTGGGCAGAAAAATTTCTCCTCGATTGTCACACTTGTTAAATTGAAGCCTGCTAGGAGCTTTCTCGCAAGAATAATGTTCTCAATTAACTTCGCTTGCTCTAGAACTCTCCATTGTATGATTTTGGATGAACTTCCTAGATCAACCAAAACACACTTCTTGAAATCTAAAACTTTAAGAGAAATTACCAAAACATCATTTTGCAGTATGAGGCGCCCATCTGCATCTTCCTCTATGAAGGTGATGTCATCTTTTGAGACTTCCCGAATCCTCTTTTCGTGAGTCGCCAATATCTTAGTCTTCTTTGCTGCTGAAAATGTCACCTCATTGACCTCGTCCCCTCCAAAGATCATATTGATTGTCATCCGAGGTGACCCTACTATCGGCTGCCATAGTTATTCTTGGCGTTGTTGCTGAGAAATTCTCTGAGTACCATTCTTCAGTAACGTAACCACCTCTTGACGAAGATGTCGGCAGTCCCAATTCCTATGGCCATGAGTCATGGAATTCACACCATATATTAGGATCTCTCTAGCTAAGATCCGACCGGATTGGTTTTGGGAACCTAGCTTTTTTAATATTCCACATTGCGGACACCAATTCCACTAGGCTTATATTAAAGTTGTAATTAGATAACCTAGGATATGCGGGATCTTGAGACCCCGACACCTCTTTCTCTTGCAATGATCTGTTATCTCTGTTACACCTCCTTTTAACAGGGAAAGAGCTTTCCACTTTAAGTGACATTATTAAAAAGGGATTAATTTATTTATCTTATAGAGTCACCACTTAAAATAATTATTTATTTACAGCATTCAACGTCACCAAATTAATTTAAATCCCAATTCAAGAAACTTATGTTGTCCGCGAAACACGTAAGAACGGATAAAGAATTCGGTTAACTTGAGAGAAGGTGTGAGGCACTCCTGAGTTTCGTGGTTTTAACACGTTTACTTAACAATTTATACTTGTCTTATTAATTAGGAAATTCTACATGTTTTTGTGCATTTTCACCTTTTAATCGCTTTTAATTACTTTGCTTTTATAATTATGGAATTATCATAAAACGAGCACGCGTGTGTGTATTCATTTTGTTTGGTGTGTTAAAATCATGCGTGTACATAATTAGTAACAATTTATTATTAAGATCGTTGTGCCCAAAGTTGTGTGAACGCATACCTTGATTTTAATTTTAGATATCATTATCATGTCATGTGGACATTACATAATCACGATAGTTTGATTAATTAAGAGCGCGCCTAAAGCATACTATCGTTTGAATATATCTTTTATGTCTACTAATTTATCACGAAGGTCCAGCTCTACCATTAGGCACATATATGTACTTAAAACTAAATATCTCATGATGATACAAAAAATGACATCCCTCACTATTTATTTAAGCAAACTCCAAAACTAAATAACTAATGCAAATAAATTATGGAAATGAGCTAAAGATCTCAATTATACACCTTAATTGAAACTAACGATTAGGAACAACCTTGAATATGGAAACTATGTTGAATGAAAATCATGATAACATGAGAAAACAATAAGCAACTCATCATACTTGTAGTCATAAGGACAAACAAATAGCACGTAGAAATTATTCTGCAAAAATAATGGTGAAAAGAAGCGAACATTTTAATTGATATATGTCTTTTAGATCAAATTGCAAAGACTCCAAGCAAACTTGTACATCACTGTCAAACTAGAAAAGAAGAAACCTGACAACAATATCTACACAAAATTCGAACCACGAACGGAACTGGTACCTCAACGACCTTTGCAATGATGGTACATGGGATAGTTTTGGGTGAAAAGAGGGGCTGTTTTGCTGGGTTTGGGGATTATTGTTAGCTCGTTTGTGGAGCTGAAAATGGCGGTACCTTGGAGGAAGAAGAAGGTGTTTTGAGAGCTGTTTTCAGCTTGTTTTTGGAGCTATTTTACTGCATTTCTGGGCTGGTTTTGGAGGGAGAATCACTGCGTTTTTGCAGCAGTTTTGGAACTGAAAATTAGCATTAATGGAGGTAGGTTTTGCAGCTGTTTTACCGCGTTTGTTTAGCAGTTTTTGCCGTAATTTCGGCCTGCTTTTTGCTGGAGTTCAGGATGAGATTCGTACCTATTTTTTCTGTGTTTTTGGTGTGCTTTGACGGATATTATGGCTGCATTTTTGGGCGAGGAAGAAAGCTGCTCAGGTTGGTATTGTGTGAGCTGTCTTGAGAAGAAAATTCCTTTTCGTTTTCCTCTCTCTTTCCCTCCATTTCTTTTTCTTAATATAAACTATAAAGTGTATCATAACTAATTAAGATGATTTCTGCATATTTTATAAATTTTATTTAGTATTTTTAAAATTAAATTGGATATAGTTGCAATTATAGCCTATTTTACAATTAACATCATTTTACAATTATAAAATCATTTCCAGCATTTTTTTATTAATATATTTTATTAATTAGTTAAGTTCTTTGAATTCGTTTTAAAAATTATTTTTAACTACTTTATAAAATTAAAAGGAGAAAATTAGCTATTTAAAATTTAGCCTACTTCTATTGCAATTGCATCCCATTTGGTATTTCAATTATTGCATAAATTGACCCAATTTTGAACCTAATTTCGGACCAACCTAATACCTAAACCAACCTGACCAGGGCCAAAACTGATCTGAGTCATTGATCAAATAAGATCAATCGGCCCAAATTTGTTTTCCTTAATTAAATCCCTAACTACCCCCCCCCCCCCCAATCCCCCATCGACCCCTTATTTTCACGAGACTGTCCCTCTATCTATCTCGTCTCTTCATGGAAGACTTCTCTCTAGAACCTTTTGGTTCTCTCTTCTCTGATGATCTCCACCGCCTCTCCGGCCACCTCCAGCCTCACCTTTTTCAACCACCAGCCGCCATGAAACCCTATACTCACCTCATACTGCTTCTACATGGCTGATGCTCAAAGGTTCGAGGCAAGACTTCAAAGTTCTTCATTCAGATCTTCAGCGATTCGAGGTTTCCAGCCATCTCCGGCTTTGCTCTGGCATATCCTAACCTCCTAAGCCTTATTCCGACCTTATCTGACTTAGATCGGACCTTTTCCAAAGCTTTTCTCACTTTATGGTTCCTCTGAAACCCTAGCTATTCGAGGGTTTTCTTTGATTCCTTTTAGATCTGTTGTGTATCTATGCTATGCGTGAGTTTTCAAACGATTTCCCTAAATTTTTCTTTGAAAATTACATTCAAAACCTTTCTTTGCCAATTTAGGGTTTTCTGGAAAATGTCTAGGAGTTTTATGATTTTTCTTCTTTATGCTGTCCGCTGCTGTGTTCTCGTATCATCTTTTGTATGCTTCGCTTACTGTGTTAACTACAATATGGTCTTGTAGATTTTTGTACTACATTTTATCATGCTCTTATATGTTTATCGTACTATGTTTTCCTATATGCTTTCCTGCTATACTTTTCCTAGCGATTCTTGTATTTTATACTATATTTTTCTTGCTAAGTTATTATGGTTCTTTGTCTGCCTTCTATTGAGTCTTGTTTAGGGTTCTGCTAAGCATGTTTCTTCTGTTGTTCTTATCAGTATTTTCAGTGTGTACTTTTAATCTTTCTACTGTGATTGCATGTTGCTTTGCTATACATGTTTTGATCCAATTGCTTGCTCTCTTTTGTGATTTACCTGAACTAGGATTCTTATTTCAAAACCCCAACTCTTTTAATATAATCTCGAAGTTTCATATGATTCTGACTTTTGATAAACGCTTCTAAACACTCCTATTGGATTATATGCTGATTTACACGACGGTCTTCTTTCATACTCACATGCTCCTTATATATTATGAATTTCCCCCTAATTGGTTTTCAAATTTACAATTAGCGTAAACCTCCTTCTGAATATAGCTTGATTGATTTTCATTCCATCTTTTACTAATTCCCTAGATGAGTTGGCTTAGGTAAAACCCTCCTTTAATTTGTGATTTTGTTCATTTATACCAATTTCAAACCTTTCTGATTTACTGGCTGATAACTGATTCTCTTGCCTTATTTGCATAACTGTGTATTGTCAAGACCTTGTCCTTAAATAACTTCTACGTACATGTCTCTAATTTGCTACTTTTTACAAAAATGTTGTATAATTTCTTTCCTTAATTTGTTTGTACCGTTTGAATCTGAATCCCTTAATTAAAGGGAGTCTTATGTAATTGATTGACAATCGGGCATCTATTATTTTCTTACCTTATTTTCTCATGGCTTTCACACTATAAGTACATAACCCTTTTTCACAAGACACACACTTCTAATGGCATATTCTTACACACACGCTCTCTATATTACAATACTCTTCTCTACTCTTTTCTGAGATCTTTTGCATTGCTTGCTCGCGAATTTGGCTTACAAGACTCATGCTTTCATTTATTTATTTCCCTGAAACTGGTATGTCCTAGTTTTGATTCCAGCATCACCAATGTGCTTGTTTACAAGCTTTTACATCCATTTCTACTTACTGTCTTGTAGAGTTCAACATTTAAATTAGTTTGTTTATGTCTTGCTATCTGTTTTTGCAATGAATCCCTACTCCCTACCCCTTTTATGTATTTGAGCTATGGTTTAAGACATGGCAATATACAAGTTATTGTCCATGGATTAAAACTAGATCTTCTAGATCCTAGCCTCTAAATAGTGTGACAGACTTGTGGGCATGTTGGCATTCTCTATTGCTGGGCATGCCCACATGCTGCTCTTGTCTCTTTTAGTTCCTCCATACCCCCACTCTCCTATGTGTGTTGTTAAGGTATAGCCTAGCAGCATCCAGATTGTTGTCCAGGGCTGAACATGGCCTTTAATAGGTCCTAACTCTCTAATTTCAAAGGCTGACAGGTTGGTCAGGGGTGTGCCAGCAACCCAAATTGCTTTGTATGACCACCGGCTTGCCATTTTCCCCTTCTACTGCACTTGCACTCACTCTTAGACCCTATGTTCTGGCCCCCTCCTATGAGCCTTGCCTTGGGACCTTGAGTTCCCTCTAAACTTGGACATTTGAGGGTTGACCCTTCCACACTGCACTATAATCTAATTCTGCACTGATATTTGGGGTGTAAGCATTGCCTGGAGTTCTTGAAGCTCCTTGGAACTTTGACACATCCCAAATAAGAGAAAGGTTTTGGAAATCTGATCTCTTGGGAGTTGGTTTACTTCATGCTTTAGACAGAAGCCTGAATTAGGCTCTCCTTGGCTGGGACCGTTTAGCTTTCTGATGTATTTTACTTTTCTTTATTCATTGGGGTCTATAATTGTCTGTAATAAGTATGGGGTTCTAGTAAAAAGGGGAGGGTTACTCATGTATGCATATGGTAGACATCCTGATTTAGGTATTTACTTTTGCAATAACAGCATGCTCCTTCGTTTATGTATTATATGTAGAAATCATGCCTATAAGTTATATCATTTCTGCATTAGAAACCATGTCTTTAATTTTCTGCATTTCATATAGATAGCATGTTCATAGGGAATCACTACTTCTGAAATTTTGCATTTCATATAAATACCATGTTCATAGGGAATTACTATATCTGAAATACTACTTCTAATATAGATACCATGGCTAAAGGTTTTTCGGCACTTCATATAGATATCATGTCTATAAGTCATCTCTAAAATTTTGCAAATAGACAATACACCTATAGGACATCAGCATTTTTGCATATGCGTATGTCACTAGGAAAACCTGTTATTGGAACTGAATAACCAATTGCATCTAGATGACCTGCCTATAGGATTCATGCATGATAATAGCGCTTAAAATCAGTGACGCCTAGAAAGCATGCCTATAGGAGCTATCTACCTAACCTGAGTCATCAAGTCCAAAAATATCATTAACAAAAACGTTCCTGCAATCGACGATTCTTTTCTGCAATCAATTTACTTCTTTCTGAATTGATAGACATCATGCATATAGGTTCTGTTTAACACCTACGCAAGCTTCAGGGTAAAAACTATAACTGCATCAGTCTACTAATTTGAGCCAGCAGGCAGGTCTGATTCTTAATTTCTTATCTAAAACATGTAATAAGCCAGACTACTGTTAGGATTTATGCCCTTCACTAGAGGGGGGGGGTGAATAGTGAGGCACGAGAATGTCGGTAACTTTTGCGGAATTAAAATTGCAGGAGTAAAGTAAGTGCAGTAATTAAAAGAGAAAGGAGAGGACACACCGAATTTATACTGGTTCACCACAACGTGTGGTAAGTCCAGTCTCCCGAAAGACTCTCTCGAGTTTACACTAACTCCGTTAAGCTTTCGGGTGCCTAACAAACCGTTACACTTGCTCGTAGATGTACACTCTACAAGACTTCAACTTGCTAGAGGATACCTCACCTCAAGACTTCACAATACTCGTGGATACTGCACCACAAGATTTCACAGTTTAATCTGGAAATTGGCAGATAATCGAATATGCAGCCATGCTGGAATTTCCAGTTTTGCTGGAAACTCAGCATAATCGATTATCAGCTTAAGAATAATCGATTATCTGGCTGTTCTGTCCAGAATCAAAAACTTACTCCAAAAACCATTTTGGTTAAAATGAAAACGTTGAAAGTCATTTTGTTTGAAGTATATGAAAATGTTTATGATATTTATGATTTGATAAAATGATTTTATGCATATTTATTGATGACTTATGTTGAGCCAAAAGACGAGGTAACTTAAACGTTGCTCTTACATTGGTTCTACCTAACGACCTACGCCTTGGGTCTTCGGTCTTGAACTTTTGAGCTCGTCTTGGCTTGTCTATGCAATCCCTTCATCAATATGCTTCTCGGCATTCAATCTTGATTGTTTGTCATATAATAACGTTGTTTGACAATTGACTTCATTGTTTGTCATTCATCAAAACCTATACCTGGAAATCATGCTAATACAACCAAAGCACATATATCATGGATAGAATGATTTCCTACAATTTCCCCCTTTTTGATAATGACAAACAATAAGAGATATGCATATCGGATTCCCCCTAAAGCCATGCTATATCTCAACTCATAAGTTATGCAAACAATTCCCCCTTAATTGAGTATTCCCCCTCAATTAAAGCATACTAGAAGGTGGAGACATTCCCCCTTATTAGATGCATATCGCCTAATTTCTTCCCCCTTTTGGCATTAGCAAAAAGAGAGTATACACAGGCTACTTTCCCCTTTTGACACTTCCCCCTTTTGGGAATACCAACTGTTAGTGTCAAACCTAAAATAGGGAATATAATGAGGAATATACATGATGACGATTTTAAAAAAAAATCATACCAACATAAAATGATACTAAATTTAGTAAAAACATAACGACCATAATAACGGTTATTTTTATCATATTACTTAAAAACATATCAACTGTTAATTTTTAACAAACCAATAGTTGTATTAAAAACATGAATCAATTATTTTTCAAGAATATACCAACTGTTATTCAAACCAAAAATAATATTCATCAAAACATGAATCAATCATTATTTTTAACAAAAATAATTGATACCAATTGTTATTCAAAATAAAAGTTATCAAAACATGAATCAACAAAAACAATTGATACCAATTGTTAACAAAGACATATCAATCGGTAACACATATCAACTATTACGCTTTTATCAAAAATATGATAACTAACCAAAATTCCCCCTCGATGCAATAAGGTTTCGTGCTTGGTGCATCTACTACGATATTGTAGTCTTCAAGCACACCTGCAAACATACCTAAAAATAGGTTTTAGGTACCCAAACACTTTTGGGTCCTTGGGGTTTAGGCAAATAATAATCATAGCTAAAAGATAAATTCCTATGTTTTGCAAAACATACGGGTGCTATGTGTCCTACCCGGTTGCAATAATGACATATAACATTCGGGTTGTGCATATGTCTTGGTTGAGCCAAAAACGTTCTAGGTGATCTAAAGTCGTTATTCCTAGAAGTATTGAGATTCCTAGTGTCATTTCTAGGTGGTCTAAAATGATTCATTCTAGACTCATTAACAAAATTCCTAGAGTCGTTTCTAGGTGGTCTAAAATGATTAATTCTAGACTCATTAATGAAGTTCCTAGAATTATTTCTAGGTGGTCCAACCTCATTTCTATCATCCTTTCTAATATTCTTCTTACGCCTTTTATTTTTCTTGGGTTTTTTCTTCTTAATTTCTTCAATTGTTTTAGGATCATCTACACTACGTTTTTCTAGTGTGTTCCTAAGTTCTATGTTCTCTATTTTCAAAGAATCACAAGAAGAACAACTAGAACTTTGATCAATTGAAAAGGCTTCATTCATCTCCTTAATTTTATTTTTAAGATCAATATTATTATTTTCTAAAAATTTATTTTCTTCTTCTAAAACTTTAATTTTAGCCTTGGCCTCTTTGGAGATTTTTGAAGTCTTTTTCAATTCACCATATAATTCTTGAAAAGCTTTTTGTAATTCTTCAAAGGAGTAAGAGTTAGAATTACTTACCTCTTCTTCTTCATTGGCCATGAGGCATAGGGCGGCCGTTTCATCACCCGAGATGTCCGAGTCCCATGTCACACGCCTTTGGTGTTTGTTCTTCTTCTTGTCCTTGGGTTTTGGACAATGTGATTTGGTGTGGCCAAGTTTTCCACAATTTTGGCATGAAGGATTTGGTTCTTCCTTCTTTATTTCCTTCTTCATAAACTTATAAAACTTTTCAATTAAACCATTTGAAGAAGTATCGTCATCACTTTCCGAATCACTTTCCTCTACACTTTTAGAAGGTGAGGCTTTGAAGGCAATAGTCGAACTTTTCTTATTTCCAAAAGAAGGTCTAAGAATAGTGCTTTCATAAGTTTTGAGGTTACCTCGTAGTTCATCAATTGTGACGTCCCAGATTCCTACCGATTCTTGGATGGCATTGGCTTTTGAACGCCATTCGGGAGTGAGACTCCGTAGGATTTTTCGAACTAGATCTTTGTTCGAGTATACTTTTCCGAGAGCATGGAGATTGTTGATGATCATTGAGAACCGTGCAAACATATTATCGATGCTTTCCGGCTCCTTCATTCTAAAGAGTTCATATTCATGTGTTAGAAAATCAACTCTTGATTCTCGGACTTGAGGCGTACCTTCATAAGTGATCTCAAGTTTATCCCACATCTCCTTGGCGGTTGTGCAGCAAGAAATCTTCTGATAGTCATCCGGATTCACCGCACAATACAACATATTGATGGCCTTTGCATTATATTCAACTTTCTTGATGTCCTCGGCATTATATTCATCTTCCTCCTTTGGAACCGTGGTTTCCCCAACTTTCTTTGTCGGCATTTGTTCACCGTTCTTGATGATTTTCCACAAGCGAAAGTTATTTGATTGGATGAAGATTCTCATCCGCTCTTTCCAATACGTGTAATTTGTTCCATCGAATAGTAGAGGCCTAATGGTGGAGTGTCCTTCGCTCATCATTCCTGCGTTCAACATTCTCAACAAATATATGGAACGTTCTCTCAACCGGTTAAGGCTTTTAGAGAGTTAGGCTCTGATACCAATTGTTAGGATTTATGCCCTTCACTAGAGGGGGGGGGGGGTGAATAGTGAGGCACGAGAATGTCGGTAACTCTTGCGGAATTAAAATTGCAGGAGTAAAGTAAGTGCAGTAATTAAAAGAGTAAGGAGAGGACACACCGAATTTATACTGGTTCACCACAACGTGTGGTTAGTCCAGTCTCCTGAGAGACTCTCTCGAGTTTACACTAACTCCGTTAAGCTTTCAGGTGCCTAACAAACCATTACACTTGCTCGTAGATGTACACTCTACAAGACTTCAACTTGCTCGAGGATACCTCACCTCAAGACTTCACAATACTCGTGGATACTGCACCACAAGATTTCACACACTAAGATTGAAGGTACTTAGCAAACCCAACGCTCAATGAGAAGATGTGGTCTTCTCAAGAACCTTTCTCTTTTACAACAAGAACTCTCTAAGAAGAGTAGATAAAGAGATACAATATAAGCTCTATGAACAACACAAAGTTGTCTCTCAAATGGCTCAACAAAAGCTCTAAATATGATGTAGAAATGTTATCAATATGTTCAAGAATAATGAGAGATATTGTTCATATGAAATGAGTCAAAAAGACCTCTATTTATAGGTGGTAGAGGTTGTATGTCCGTTGCTTAATTGACAATCAATAATGCTGATTTTATGCAAGGATAATCGATTATCTACTTTACATAATCGATTATCTTCTCAACGTTCATAAACCTGAACGTTGGAAGGCAACGGTCAGTGAATAATCGATTATTCTCTAGAGGATAATCGATTATTTACCCTTGCGGAATTTCCAGTTTAATCTGGAAATTGGCAGATAATCGATTATCCTCTAGGTGATAATCGATTATGCAGCCATGCTGGAATTTCCAGTTTTGCTGGAAACTCAGCATAATCAATTATCAGCTTAAGGATAATCGATTATCTGGCTGTTCTGTCCAGAATCAAAAACTTACTCCAAAAACCATTTTGGTTATAATGAAAACGTTGAAAGTCATTTTGTTTGAAGTATATGAAAATGTTTATGATATTTATAATTCGATAAAATGATTTTATGCATATTTATGATGACCTATGTTGAGCCAAAAGACGAGATAACTTAAACGTTGCTCTTACATTGGTTCTACCTAACGACCTACGCCTTGGGTCTTTGGTCTTGAACTTTTGAGCTCGTCTTGGCTTGTCTATGCAATCCCTTCATCAATATGCTTCTCGGCATTCAATCTTGATTGTTTGTCATATAATAACGTTGTTTGACAATTGACTTTATTGTTTGTCATTCATCAAAACCTATACCTGGAAATCATGCTAATACAACCAAAGCACATATATCATGGATAGAATGATTTCCTACAACTACCTCCTTAACGTTTAAGTTTTAATTCAAACCCTAACCAATATGTGTAAGATGCTAGACTATATGTTTTACTTTGATTTAAGGAGGTTTAGTTGAGTCGTATCTGCGTATTTGCTTTCCCAATACTTGTTTTATATGTTTTGATTGTCGCATTAGCATTTTATCCTTTGAAAACTCTCAAAATCCTCCACTCCCTACCTTTAGGATTAGTAATCCCATATGCCTCCGGGATTGATAGGATTGGGACGAGTAATAGCATGTGATAGGTAACGATACCATTGTGCGCTTTAATACCTTAACAGGGTGGGAAGGGTAGATATGGATATGATGACCACGTGATAACACCACGTGTATAAATAGTTATTGGGTATTGTGTGGGGTGATCCATATTGTTCATCAACCTAGGACCCCCTTCTCCTTTACTTATTTATATTTGTTCAATTACTTTTTCTTAAATTTTTGCTTTCACTATTTTCTTCAACTCTCAGTCCACTTGCAACATTATGTGAAAATCCCTTCTATGTGAGACCTTTATTTGCTTACTTATTTTTTAAAGTCACAATTAGAACATGGTCGGGAACCACACTAGTGGATCTTAAGGGGTGTTTAACACCTTCCCCTCAAGCTAATATCTAGCCCTTACACGAACTCTAGTTTGTTAAACTCAAAACCCCTTCTTAGTATCCTAATGCACTTTAATCATTAGGTTGCGACTCTTCAAAATTCCAAAATCCAACTTCCCTAAGGGAATAGAGTTGTCCTCCCAAATGTTGTAAACCCGATTTCACGAGAAAAAGGGGGCGTCAACAGCGTGACGACTCAGCTGGGGATATTTCTTTAGGCTTTTACCATTACATGTTATTTGCAACTTTATTGCTTCTTTATTTCTTTCCTTTAATGTCTTTATCTCTCTTCTACTTCGAAACTGACTTGGCTTTTGTTTTATTTTCTTGCTTTTACCGCTTTCCTTCAATAATATTGTAATTTTGAGCAATTATTGTAACTATCGTTTTATGAACGTGGCAATTTGTTTCATTCTTGTAATAGCATCTTAACATCATATTCCGCTTGTGCCAAACAAAACACCATAGCAACGCTTATAATCAGTGGTTGCTCTCTTCCAATATTATTTCCCCCTAAATTTGGTGAAGGCGTGTTTGCGGTAAAACCAGTCGATCAGCGATGCAGTCGACGGTTTTGTGCCTTTCCCTCTTGAGTTGTCCGCTCAAGGGTACCAATAATACCCCATAGAAACCTTACTCTATCTAATTATGCATGCATCATGGTCAAACCTAGCCGAGTCAGTTATGGTGTCCACGTAATGACTCTTTAAGATAGCCTTGTCCAAAGTCCACCGGATTTCCTTGAAACCCAAATGAACGCCACCATATTCTGTGCATTTATTTGGAGAATTAAATGTTTTTTATGCTAATTATTAGTATAAAATAGTCGAGTCCGGTGGTGGTAAGGTCTTAACCTTTTTGTTTTGTAGAAAATGAATGAAAAAGTTCCCGACTTCGGTGTGGTAAACATAGTCTCACTCTTGCTGACCTGGTTGAGGAACCTCCCATAAAGTAACCAAATCAATGCATAGTGAGAAGCTGGAATATCTGGAATACAGTCTACTAGAATTGGAAGGGAAAGCGAGGAAGAAAGTCATCAACTGTCAAAACGCTGAGGGAAACGACAGAGAACACCTGGCAAAGGCATTTTTACTGGAAAATTTGTGTGAGCTGGAGGATCTGATCAATGAGAATATTAAGCTTGAAGAAGATCCTTCCGAGACCGAGTAATTAGGAGTCTTTTCTTTTGCTTTATTATGTAATGAGGCCAATGGCCATTAGTGACATTTTTACTTTCTGCTATTTTAGTGTCGTTTTGGGATTCATCTTATTTGTATCAATAAAATGAGGCATTTTAGCATTATAAGTTCTCCAAAATAAACTTGTCTCTAGACCTACCTCGGCCACAATGAGGTACCCAAATTAGGACACGATTTATATTCTTGCACTATGTGTTTAAATATTGCAACATTTTCTTCTCATAATCCGCACTAACTTGTTACCTTTTTGTTTTTAATTTATGTTTGTTCCCCTTACCCAAAGGTTAGTCCGTTGTACTCTGGCATCATCATACTCTACGAGATCCAAAGGCCCTCCATCTATTCCTCCTCCAAGTCCAATCAAAGCAGGAACAAAGGAAAAATGAAAGACTTGGGTAATATTAGGAAAGAGAATTCGGTTGAAAGGGTAGAGACCTCCAAGGTTATGCAGGTCTCCAAGGAAAGCGCCTCCTAGCTTGAACAAAAGTTGTTGAAATTTCAGGAAGAACAAGACCAAGTCTGGAATTTGGCCAGCTTATCATTTTCCCTCACTACCCCAGTTGTCAAATTCTCCAACCCTTAAAACCTCGTACCTCCACAAAATATCCTGAAACCACAAAATCAATCCGCTCCCCATTACCGCTGCAACACATGTCATACTTCAAATAACACCTCGTTACTTGTCCCTGAACCACTAACATCCAAAAATGACCATTCCTACCATCAAAACAATCCCATTTATGTGGAAACCATGCCACATCCCATTCAACCCATTTCAAACACACCTGAGTTCGGTGACAAAGACACTCTCATCAAGAACCTGACCGCAGAATATAAGAAACTTACCAGCCGAGTCCGGGGTATCGAAGGAAACAAAGGGATCGAGTGGCTGAATTATGAGGACCTTTGCATCCAACTAGATGTTGAACTCCCGAAAGGGTACAAACCTCCCAAGTTTGAAAGGTTTGACGGCACAGGAGATCCCAGAGTCCATTTCAGGACATATTGGGATAAGTTAGTCGAAGTGGGAGAGATGAAAAGATCCGCGTGAAGCTCTTTATGACAAGCCTAAAAAGGGATGGTCTATCTTGTTACATTAGCCAAGACCCCAAGAAGTGGACAAATTGGGTCGCTATGGCATCCGATTTCATGGACATGTTCAGATTCAATACCGAGAATGCACCAGATGTATTCCACATCCATAATTTGAAGAAGAAACCTACAGAAACTTTCCGCGGGTATGCTACTCATTGGAGGTCAGAGGCAGCTAAGATCTGGCCGGCCTTAGAAGAAAAACAGATGAATAGGTTTTTTGTTCAAGCCTAAGACCCCCAATATTATGAAAGGCTAAAGCTGATCGAGGGCTAGAAATTTTCCGACGTCATCAAGTTAGGGGAGAGAATCGAAGAGGGTATTAAAAGTGGTATGGTCATTAACTTTGAAGAATTTCAAGCCACCAACAAGGCTATACAGTCTGGATGCACATCCAAGAAAAGGGATGTGAGTGCTGTAATGGTTGAACAGAGGATGAAATCTCCATTTAGATACCAAACCTACCCATTACCTCCACTCACACATCAACCTATCCCAAGTTACTAAGCACCCTCACCTTTCTACCAAGCTCAACCGCCTACTTACCAATCATCCCCACATCCCACATATCAGCCCACTTCCCCCAAACACTCCCAACCAGCACATGTCTACCAAGCCTACAATACCTAACAAGCTCACTATCTATCGCCTCACCACAATTTCCCAAGACCCCGATCAAACTTCGACCGTAGACCTCCCAAACAGTATACCGCCATTACCGACCCAATCGACCAGTTGTATGAAAGGCTTAAAGACGCTGGTTACGTCACCCCTATCATTGTCATAACCCCAGAAAATCCTTCCCAATGGGTCAACCCGAACAAAACCTGTACATACCATTTTGGCATGAAAGGTCATACCATCGAGGAGTGTCGCTCTTTGAAGGACAAGATTCAGGCTTTGATTGACAATGAGATCATTGTGGCAAAGGATCATGTGCCTAATGTTCAAAACGACCCTTTACCATACCACAAGGGCAGGAGCATTCACATCATATAGATAGAAGATGATTGGGACCCCGAAGGGTTGATTGGGTTGATTACTGAAGGTGACAAGCCAAAGAAACCAACAGTCACGCTTAACCCGATACTATCCAGATTTAGCTTTCTGAAGATGCTGAAGTAAACATGTACATACCACTCGATCTTGAAGCACCATCTCCCGCAAGGGCACCAGGACCAATTGAGGTTGAGTTTGGTTCCCCAAAGGCACCATTTGAAGTTGTTGTGTTACCTCCCAAAGCAAGGGTACCCATTCCTACAGCAATATCATCCATAACACCATTCCATACACAGACCGTTCCCTGGGACTACACAGCCGAGGCAAGAAGGAAAGGGAAAACCAAATCTGGAAAAGCAATTGCAGCACAATGTATGACCCGAACTGGCAGGGTTTATACTCCGGAGTATTCAGCTGAGTCAAGCAAGCAGACCTCTGGATGGCCTATTGAAACTGGGCCCGATGATCTATGCAGGAGGATACAAGCAAAAGAGTACTCAATCATTGATCAACTTAATAAAACACTAGCACAGATCTCCATCCTAGCTCTGCTGCAAAGCTCCCATGTGCATAACAATGCCTTGTTGAAGATACTGAGTGAGGAATATGTGCCCAGCAACATAACTGGAGGAGAAATGGAAATCATAGTAGGGGAAGTATTGGAGAGTCACAAAAACACTTCCTACGAATATGAGCTACCACCTGAAGGATTAAGCCACAACAAGGCGATGCACTTCACTGTGCAGTGCGAAGATCATTTCATCACCAGGATTTTGATCGACGGAGGGTCCAGCCTCAATATTTGTCTGATGGTAACTCTCAGAACATTGGATAAGAGCTTACATGAGACTGAATATGGGGCCATCAATGTCAAAGCTTTTGATAGATCCCAAAGGTCCACCATTGGGGAAATCAGTTTATGTCTGCAAATGGGACCAACTTGGTTCGACGTTGATTTTCAAGTAATAGACGTCCCAGCATCTTACAACCTACTATTAGGACGACCCTAGGTCCATGATGTTGGAGCTGTAGCATCAACCCTACACCAGGCGGTGAAATTTGAATGGAATCACCAAGAGATAATTATTCACAGCGATCGTAGCAATCTTAAACAAAAGCGCCAAACCATTCCAGCGATCGAAGGAAGGAAAAAGATAGGTGGGGAGACATACCATCATATTGAGCGAGTCAATGCTGTGGACAAAGATAAATGGTGGGATACAAAGATCGAAAGTATACTGAATTGGTGTGATACAAACCTGGCAAGGGACTTGGCAAGAATCTTCAAGGGATCGCCAAGCCGATCAAGCTAAAGAAACATGGTACCACTTTCGACTTAGGATATGAGTACACCTGGAAGGAATTCAATGAATGGTCTCCACCCTGGCTCGGTCCTCACTATCCATTGTAGCACCCGATACCCCTTCTAGAGCAGACTTTCCAACCAGCCGAAGTCATTTATGAGTCTGAGGAAGTGGAAGCATTAGCAGCAATGAGGAACTTGTTCCTGGAAGATGATAATATGGATTTTTTGCGTCATTTTCAAGGAGAGGGGGAGGAAGGACCTTCCATACAAGCTGTGATCCAAGGAAAACGCCTCAATAATTGGTCTTTTAGAACCACCAGGGCCCGGGAGGCTTCGAGGTAGCAAAGCTGAACAAAGCACCATACATCACCTTTTACTTTTTGCTAGTTGATTTTCTTTCCGCATTTTAATTTCTAAAATAAGAGGTCCAATGTTCAAAAAACTTACGAAATTATCAAAGCATTTTAGTTTCTTATAAATCTTGCTCTCATTACCTTTTTTCCATTTATTTTATTTACATAACATTATTGTTAACTGTCTTGATGAACCAACGATTGTGACTTGCAACGAGGCAACGCGACAAACGGATATAGACTCAGAAGAGGATGATATACCAGAAGAGGTTGTTAAAGAAGTTAAAAAATTTGAGAATAGGCCTAAGTCTAACTTGGATGAAACTAAGGTTCTCAACTTGGGTGATATAGAGAATGTAAAGGAAACGTGAATTAGTGTTCATCTGTCACCATCAGAAAAGGAAGAGTACACAAAGTTTCTAAGGGAATATGAGGACATATTCGCCTGGTCGTATGATGATATGACTGGTCTCAGCACATCTATTATAGCTCACAAACAGCCAACGGATCTAGAATGTCCGTCAGTAAAACAGAAGCTTTGGAAGTTCAAACCTGACATGAGATTGAAAATCAAGGAGGAGGTTACCAAGAAAGTTAAAGCCAAGGTTCTCAGAGTAGTAGAATATCCAACATGGTTAGCCAACATTGTGCCAGTGCCAAAGAAGGATAGGAAGGTTAGGGTCTGTGTCGACTACCGGGATCTCAACAAGGCCAGTCTGAAAGATAACTTCCCCTTACCAAACATACACATTCTAATTGAAAACTGTGCCAAGCATGAATTACAGTCATTCATCGATAGTTTTGCCAGGTATCATCAGATAGGATGGATGAGGAAGAGGCTGAGAAAACGGCTTTTATTACGCCATGGGAAATGTATGATTACAAAATGATGCCGCTTGGGTTGAAGAATGCAGGGTCCACCTACATGAGGGCTATGACTACTATTTTCCATGACATGATACATAAAGAGATCGAGGTATACGTAGATGATGTCATTATCAAATCCAAGAAAACCCCTGACAACATGTAGGACCTGAGGAAGTTTTTTAACAGACAAATAAGGTACAATCTAAAGCTGAACCCCGCCAAGTGCGCATTCGGGGTTCCTACCGAAAAACTACTGGGTTCATTGTGAGTCGTCGGGGAATAGAGCTAGATCAGCCGTTTTATATCTCAGTCCACTATCATTTACTAACCTATCTTTAAGATGTTGAAGAAAGATGTCGCTACCAACTGGATCGATAATTGATACAAAGCTTTCGATGGAATCAAGGAATACGTGTCAACACCGCCAGTTTTGGTTTCGCTCGAACCAGGTATACCCCTACTGCTCTACCTTACGGTATTGGATGGAGAATCCAGTTATGTTCTGGGACAACATGACGAAACAAGGAGAAAGGATCAAGCCATCTATTACCTTAGCAAGAAGTTCACACCACACGAGACCCGGTACTCTCGATTAGAATGCACCTGTTCTGCTCTCACTTGGGTAGCTCAAAAGTTGAGGCATTATTGTTTTGCCTATACCACCTACCTCGTATTAAGAAGGGACCTGCTAAAGTATATTTTGCAGATGCACATGCCCACTAGAAAGATAGTGAAATGGCAAATCTTGCTAAGCGAGTTCGATATTGTTTACGTATCTCAGAAGGCAATCAAAGGACATTCCTTGGAAGATCACCTCACTGAGAATCCCGTAAATGGAGAATATGAGCCTCTGAATTTCCTGATAAAGAGGTATCTTTCATAGGAGAGGATATTGTAGAATCCGATGATGGTTAGAGGATGTTCTTCGACGGAGAAGCAAGGAATAGAGGAAGAGACTTTAACAGTACAAAGGAACAGAGGAAGAGACTCCAAGAAAGCAAAGTAAACCATAGATACGAAAGTTTTCCTACAAAGGGGGCTGGCTTCACAACCCATAAGGGACGGCTTGCCAAGCTATACAACTCAGAAAACTTTTTTACTATAACCAACGTTAGTTGTTTATAACTCAAAAAACTTTCATACTACAATAAGCTAACTTTCTTAGAGTATTCTTATTCTATTTATTCATACATGGACCAGCCTTTCTATCCATTCGAAAGGAAGAACAATAGAGAAATTTAGAAAGCACTCATATGTAGTATATCACAAAAGATTTACAATGGTTACAAGATGATTGTAAGATGATCCTACAACTACTACAATGCCTCCTTTATATAGGGCTAAGAGGTCATTATAAGACAAACTTACATGATAAAATAAATCTATCTTACATGGCAAACTTATCTTACAAGTGGGTCCTTCTAATCATATGAAGGACTTTAGGAAAAACAACTAAAGAGCACCTAAAAACATGTGAAAATGGGTAAAATATACATGTTTTAGCATGTGAAAGCATGTGGGAGCATGTGACGCCATGTGAAAGTAGGGTGTTGCATGTGACAAAGCATGTGGAGGCATGTGGAAGCATGTGACACAAGTGTAAGTGGGGACCGAATAGCATGTAAAGATATGGAAATTTGGCTTGGCATGGGTAGGATATTTTGAGGGTTTTTGGTGGCTAATCTAGGATTATGGTGTGTTTAGCAGGGATTTAGGTAATTATACTTCCTTGATTATAGGGTTGTCTGCTAGACATCATTTCAAGGACCTTTTATAGTAACGTCTTGAATTTAACGGCCCTTCTTTGCTGTGTTCTTTCTCCTTTGGATTGAGAGATGTAATCTGCAACCTTAATCTAGAAATATCTTCAGTGATATTTTCTCGGATGACTTCGTATAGGGTTTGATGTTCTTTTGCTACTTCCCAGACGCTTCCCCAGTGAGGATGATTACTTGTGTAATTCCAGCTTTCCCAATGTTTTGGCCATGTCTCTCTCGGGATACATCGATTTTGTTGAAAAAGGATTCTTTGTGCCTCGCTATATTCTTCTTCCATTGATAAAATTCACATGGGAAATTTCTACCACAATTGATCCCTCTGCTTGCGCATGGACTTTTCCATTGATAATCTTTACTGCCCTATGAAACATGAATACCTTTGCTATGTAGGAATCATTAAAGCACTTTAACCAATATCTTATAGGTTTGAACAATAGCAAAAATACTTTAAGAGCTGGTGCAATGTTATCAAAATCCTTGAAGACATTGCATTTGAATTCCATGAAAATACAATACCGATGGCATAGGTACCAGAAAAACCATAATAGTTCTTGTGGAAAGTCCTTGGCTTGAGCTATGAATATATGGAAGAACGGATATTCTGGATTGACCCTGTATGTCTTAAGAATGGATCCTTCATGTTTCCGAAAACGTTGGAGCTCATAATGAGTTCTTCTTTCCATAATAATTGATAGATCAAACGGATCCATGAGGTTGAACAACTCCAGTAGATGATCTGTTTGTTGTGATGAACTTGTTCCTTGCATACTTGAGAGTATGAAGATATGGCTGATTATTTGTTCCTTTGACTTCAATTTTGATGGGGAAAATCTTATTGAGAATTCATCCGATCGAGATAGAAAATCCGCGTGAATATTATCTTTTCCTTTCAGGTGCCTGACTTAAAACTATTATGGAGAGAACCATTGTGCCCACCTGAGAATCTTAGGATTGGGAATAATATTTGCATTTTGCTGAATCATCTTCGGGAAGGCTTTCATATCTATTTCTATCAGAAATTCTGTATGAATAAGGAAGAAATTAAATTTCTTGATTCCATTCTTTACCGCAAGAATTTCCTTGAAATTGGAGTGGTAATGTTGCTCGCCATCTTTGAACTTTACACGGTCATATCCGTATATTTTCCTCTGGCCATCTTTTTCTTCAAATAGAACAGCACTCCGGTATTCATTGCTGGAATCAGTTTGTAATATTTTTTTACCGTCTGAAGGGATGTAGAGAGACTTGACATTTTTGGAAATCTCATTTATTTCCTTGACTGCAGCATCTTGCCTCTTTCCCCATGATGGATCATTTTTCTTGAGCGTCTCTGTGAGCGGAGAAATGTATGTAATGATATTTGGGATGAAATCTCTCAGATTATTTATTATACCCAAGAATTGTTGGATCTACTTTATTGTGAGGTTAGTATCCGGAAATTTAAGTAATTCTTGACATATATGTGGTCCTGGACTGTATTCACCTTGGACAAAATACATTCCAAGAAAATCAATCTCCTTTTGAGCAAGAACCATCATTTTTGCTGAGAGCATGATTCTGTATAGTGTTACCAACGCCTCAAATTGACGAAGCAAGTTGATATGTTCCTCTAATGTATAACTAAGTAATAGGATGTCATCAATGTAAACTAAAGAGGTATGGAGGATGGATTGGAATATTTTTATCATGGCTTTTTGGAACAAGGAAGGTGCAAGTTATAACCCGAATGGCATGACTTTCCACTGGAAGTAATGATCGGGGATGCAAAATCCTGTTTTGGGTCATTCTTCAGGGTGGATTCCCAATTGCCAAAATTCGGACTTCAAATCAAAAATAGAAAAATATTTGGCATTGGCTAAGTGGGAGAAAAGAGTGAGTTTATTTGGATAGGGAATTTATCATCTTAGAGGAAATGGTTAAATGGCTGGTTATTGATAACTAACCTGAGTTTTCCTTCTGTCTGCTCATCTCTTTTGTTGACATAAAATTCTTCGCATGCCCGTTGTGAATCAGATGGCTCAATCATATCAAATTCCAAAAGTTCTTCACATTCTTTCTTTGCAAGCTGAAGATGATCTAGATTCATTCCTGATTGACTGCTTTTGTCGGATTGATATTTTCATTCTTTTTGAAAGGGAGCCTGATAAAAAAACTCATCATTTTTCCATAACGGTCGCTTCCCTTTCTTCATGAAATTCTTGTGTGATTCAGCACATGAATGTTCAATGATAATTTGCTCAATCTCTTTGATTTGTTCGTCATTAGTGATTTGGAATAGCCTTGGAATCTCAGAATAAGGTCTGAACTGCTTTTTGAAAGCTATCCCATTAGCCTTGATCTGGATTTGATCTCTAAGTTATCTGTAAATGTCGAATCCAATAATAAGATCCTTTCCTGGCACATCAGATCCTAGCATCTTCGTTCTATAATTCAATCCTGGAAAGAACTCAATTGTGATGGGGTGCTTTGTTATGACAGTTGTGGTCAAGATTGCATTTGATGCATTGTTGAAATCCTTAAAATGCGGCATCCATTAATCTTCAGGGAGAACAACAGGATTTATGAGTGAGGAAGCAGCTCCGGTGTCAATGAAAGCAATAACTCGAGTTGGTTTATCCCATTTGGATTAATAGAGTTTGAGTTCTACTTGAGGAACGACTGCGAGAGCATTGATCTCATCTCGAGCTTGGATCACTGGTTCTGAAATTTAGTAGTGATCACTACCTTATTCTTCATAGATATCAAGAGAGAATAGCGTTTCTTCATTAGGTTCATCATCCACAGAGAATATAGATTAAAGTTCCTGCTCCTTTCCGAGATGTATGCCAGTATAGTCTTCAATTTCTTCAATGAGTTTGACAGATCTTCTTGACTGTGGAAAATTTTTTTGCACAATGTCCAATCTTGTGGCAAATAAAACATCTGTTTTTCTTATGAACATTTTTACATATACCTTAAATTAATGAAGTAAGTTGATATGTTCCGCTAATGTATAACTAAATAGTAGGATGTCATCAATGTAAGCTAAAGAGGTATGGAGGATGTGTTGAAATATTTTGTATCATGGCTTTTTGGAACAAGGAAGGTGCAAAACCCGAAGGACATGACCTTCCACTTGGATGATGATCGGGGATGCAAAATCCTATTTTGGATCATTCTTCAGGGTGGATTCCCATTTGCCAAAATTCGGACATTAAATCAAACTTAGAAAAATATTTGGCGTTGGCTAAGTGGGAGAGAAGAGTGAGTTTATTTGGGATAGGGAATTTATCATCTTGGAGGAAATGGTTAAATGGCTGGTAATTGATGACTAACCTGAGTTTTCCTTTTGTCTTCTCAGCTCTTTTGTTGACATAAAATGCTCTGCGTGCCCATTATGAATCAGATGGCTCTATCATATCAAATTCCAAAAGTTCTTCGCTTTCTTTCTTTGCAAGCTAAAGATGATCTGGATTCATTCCTGAATGACTGGCTTTTGTCGAATTGATATTTTCATTCTTTTTGAAAGGGATCTTGATAAGAAAAGCTCTTCATTTTTTCATGATGGTCGTTTCCCTTTCATCATGAAATCCTTTCGGCACATGAATGTTCAATGAGAATTTGCTCAATCTCTTTGATTTGTTCATCATTGGTGATTTGGAATAGCCTTGGAATCTCAGAATAAGGTCTGAGCTGCTTTTTGAAAGCTATCCCATTAGCCTTGATCTGGATTTGATCTCTAAGTTGTCTGTAAATGTCGAATCCAATAATAAGATCCTTTCCTGGCACATCAGATCCTAGCATCTTCGTTCTATACTTCAATCCTGGAAAGAACTCAATTGTGATGGGGTGCTTTGTTATGGGAGTTGTGGTCAAGATTGCATTTGGTGCATTGTTGAAATCCTTAAAATGCGGCATCCATTAATCTTCAGGGAGAACAACAGGATTTATGAGTGAGGAAGCAGCTTCGGTGTCGATGAAAGCAATAACTCGAGTTGGTTTATCCCATTTGGATTAATAGAGTTTGAGTTCTACTTGAGGAACGACTGCGAGAGCATTGATCTCATCTCGAGCTTGGATCACTGGTTCTGAAATTTAGTAGTGATCAGTACCTTATTCTTCATAGATATCAAGAGAGAATTAGAGTTTCTTCATTAGGTTCATCATCCACAAAGAATATAGATTAAAGTTCCTGCTCCTTTCCGAGATGTATAGTCTTCAATTTCTTCAATGAGTTTGACAGATCTTCTTGATTGTGGAAAATTTTTTTGCACAATGTCCAATCTTGTGGCAAATAAAACATATGTTTTTCTTATGAAAATTTGTACATATACCTTAAATTAATGAAGTAAGTTGATATGTTCCGCTAATGTATAACTAAATAGTTGGATGTCATCAATGTAAACTAAAGAGGTATGGAGGATGTGTTGGAATATTTTGTATCATGGCTTTTTGGAACAAGGAAGGTGCAAAACCCGAAGCGCATGACTTTCCACTGGAAATGATGATCGGGGATGCAAATCCTATTTTGGATCATTCTTCAGGGTGGATTCCCATTTGCCAAAATTCGGACATTAAATCAAACTTTGAAAAATATTTGGCGTTGGCTAAGTGGGAGAGAAGAGTGAGTTTATTTGGGATAGGGAATTTATCATCTTGGAGGAAATGGTTAAATGGCTGGTAATTGATGACTAACCTGAGTTTTCCTTTTGTCTTCTCAGCTCTTTTGTTGTCATAAAATGCCCTGCATGCCCATTATGAATCAGATGGCTCTATCATATCAAATTCCAAAAGTTCTTCGCATTCTTTCTTTACAAGCTAAAGATGGTCTGCATTCATTCCTGAATAACTGGCTTTTGTCAGATTGATATTTTCATTCTTTTTGAAAGGGATCTTGATAAGAAAAACTCTTCATTTTTACATGATGGTCGTTTCCCTTTCTTCATGAAATCCTTTCAGCACATGAATGTTCAATGAGAATTTGCTCAATCTCTTTGATTTGTTCGTCATTGGTGATTTGGAATAGCCTTGGAATCTCAGAATAAGGTCTGAACTGCTTTTTGAAAGCTATCCCATTAGCCTTGATCTGGATTTGATCTCTAAGTTGTCTGTAAATGTCGAATCCAATAATAAGATCCTTTCCTGGCACATCAGATCCTAGCATCTTCGTTCTATTCTTCAATCCTTGAAAGAACTCAATTGTGATGGGGTGCTTTGTTATGGCAGTTGTGGTCAAGATTGAATTTGATGCATTGTTGAAATCCTTAAAATGCGGCATCCATTAATCTTCAGGGAGAACAACAGGATTTATGAGTGAGGAAGCAGCTCCGGTGTCGATGAAAGCAATAACTCGAGTTGGTTTATCCCATTTGGATTAATAGAGTTTGAGTTCTACTTGAGGAACGACTGCGAGAGCATTGATCTCATCTCGAGCTTGGATCACTGGTTCTGAAATTTAGTAGTGATCACTACCTTATTCTTCATAGATATCTAGAGAGAATAGAGTTTCTTCATTAGGTTCATCATCCACAGAGAATATAGATTAAAGTTCCTGCTCCTTTCGGAGATGTATGCCAGTATAGTCTTCAATTTCTTCAATGAGTTTGACAGATCTTCTTGATTGTGGAAAATTTTTTTGCACAATGTCCAATCTTGTGGAAAATAAAACATCTGTTTTTCTTATGAAAATTCCCTGGCCTTCTCCCTCTAAAATATTTTGTACGTTTCTTAGACCTTGCTTTCCCCTCTAGAATTCTTGGCCATTTGAACCTCCTGAAATCTCTCCTTCGCTTACATGTGTGGAAGGAACATCATGATCCGGTGATTAGATCATATTTGCGGCATGCTTTGTCAAGCGCTGGATTGTGTTTCATAATTTGTTTTAGGGCAGAGTGCTTTGTACAAATATCATCCAATGCAACGAAAATAGCTTACCTGATGTAACCAGTTTGTGCAGTTGTTATGGACTGAAACTTTTCTTCGAAGATGGTCATGGTTCGGCTTGCCAGCAACTTTGGAAGGGAAGATACAAAGGCTTGCTTTAGATTGATGTCTCCTACGATCTCGAAGTATATCTTTGCCATTTTTTTAAAATGTCTATCAATGTCATTTCTATCGAATGACGCACACTTCATCTCGAAGAGTGGTCTTCGCATTTTCTCCTATCTTTGACCAGTATCTCCGCAGAAAACTTCACATAAGATCCTGATGTTGAAGGGAAAATCTTGGGAAGTAAGAAAAGTATTTTGTCTTGAATTCCAAGTGAGTTCCACCAGTCTCTGAGGATTCCTTAGAACCTGGAAGTTAGTTCTCACAGGATGATGTACTTTTCTCATTCCACCAGATTTTTGGTCACCATCCAAGTATTGAAGTCTTGGATCCTTTGAGGCTATCTTGAAACCTTGAGATCATCTAAGGTGAGAGTGTGGAAACCAATTCTAACTAGTTTTGACGCCATGGGCTCATATTTTCTATTTGGGATTGGTTCATCTGTCATGCCTTCTTTTTCCTCATCTACTTCAGATATTTCTGGGTCTCTTGGCTAGTTTACAAATATTGGGGGATCATCTTCCTCGGAAGAGTTTGCTGTGGATTCATTTCTTGATTGAGAGTTATCTTCCATTATTTCATCTTCTGATGAGTTTAGAGAATCTGACCATGGTGTATCTTCTTCTGATATGTATCTTGGCTGGGAGACATAGAGGTCTGGATCCTTTTGGTCAGAAATATTCAAATTTTTGGGGTTCGACCCTTTGAACTTTCTCCTTGGTCTCGTCTTTTCTTGGTTTGTTTATTTGCTGCAAGGGCATATTTCCTTTCCCAAACCATTTTTGCAATATCAAAATCATTTTCTTCTTTTGGTGGTTGGGTGAAAGAGATTGGATTTTGTGAGGTAGATGGAAAGGTAGAGAAGGTGTAGTCTAATTTAGGCAGGGAATATGCTTGTGGAGACATAGGGAAGAATGTAGGTTTTGAAGGGAAAACTGGGGTTTTTTGCGGCTCAAAGTGCTTATTTCTTAAATTTTGAATTAGTTCCTTGATGGAAATCGTTTCCTTTCGTTATTGTTGGAAAAATTGGAAAAGTGAAGTTCCTGACAGACAAATCTCATATTGTAAATTTTCCAATCTTAGTTCCAAGGCTTTAATTAGTCATGCATGCTAAGACAATGTCTGCTCCATCTTTTCCTCAATCATTTCCACTTTGCTTATCATTTTTTTCTGTGTATGAGCCAAGTTCTTTATGGTGTTCCCAATGTTATTCAGCACTTTGTTTTGGCAGATGGAGTTCTTAGATTTCTACTTCATTGTTGCTTCAATGTCACTTGTTGGGGGTTTTTCTCCAAAAGGTAGTACTATGTTCTTTTTGGGGATTTTTGGAGCATAACTGATACCCTCTTTTTCAAAAGGTTGAAGTGGAGGAAAATCTTAGGAGTGGCTAGAGCTTGAAGGTCTCATCATGAATATTTATGGGTGTGGGGTTTTGGATTGATAGAGTTGCAGGTTCAGGTGGCTTGTTGGGTTCTGGGGTATGAGGTGGTGTTGGTTTGGATTTGGGCATTGTTTCACTATCTTCCTAACTTGGAGTGAATTTTTCTGGTAATTTTGGCCATTCTTGGGGTTTTAACTGACAAGAAATTCATATTTACCTGGACGGCTTAATGAGCCAATTGAAGAATCTTTATTTTCATATTTGGCCCGAAATTGTTTTTCAGTGGTTTTCTCCGTTTTCTTGGATTTTTGTTTAGTTTTCTTAAGGACGAACCTTTCCCAATGATGTTGGTGGTGTTCTTCATATTCTCTAATTGGATCTTCCAAACAGTCTTGGCAGTCGCAATCAAGATCCTATGGGCAGTGTCCAGTGAAGGGGCATTTGAACCACCAAACTCTTTTTCCTTCTCTGTCAAAATGTTGACACCAGTCATGTTCTTCCATTATGCTTTGTATATTCCAGAAAAACTCTCCGTCAGGTTTAGGGTATGTGTCTGTTGTATCTTTGGGTTGAATCATTTGTCACAAGAAGATAGTTCTATTGGTTTTTTTAGATGGGAATGGTCAAAGCTTATGGAAACGATTTTGTCACTTCTTTTGGTAAAAGTTGGTTCACCAGATTGTAGGGATTCCTCTGATTCTCTTAGCTTCTCGTAATTTTTGATCCAAGAATCAGGAAGGATTTTTACAAGCTCATCTATGGGAATCTGCCTAGGTATTTGGGTGCAAATGGTGTTTCCTTTAGTAGCATCAATATTTAAGAGTAAGGCATTTTCTCTTCCGGGTAAGCAAAGATACATGGCATGATTTTGGACTCGCCATGCAATTTAGTGGTGAAGGGTAGCTTGAATGGAATCTTTGGCTTGTGTGGATCGCTGGATTTAGACTTGGATTTTTAGGGCTTCGGTTAGGTACGAGTCATAAAGGGACATGTTAAAATTTGGAAAGGTAGTTATGAAGACAGTTCCAACATTCAGGGTAACTTGGGCAGTACCCAAATTTGCATGTTGGTACTCCGAATATCTCGTGTCTAGAAGAGAAAGTCGAGCTACAGCAGGTTAACCTTTTTTTCCATGATATGTTAAAGCGATTCAGATAGTACAAAAATGGATATGGGCAAAACCATGATCTCTCTATTGTTTGGGAAAATCATCTGGTATTTGAAGGGTGATAAGTTGTGCCTCTCGAGTGGCAGGAATAGGATGTTGGTCAAGTTTTGAGTCAGCAACATATTCTTTGACTACTTTTGGTCTATGTTGGACTAAGGAGCGAATTTGGGTCCATGGTGCAAAAAATTTTTTGGCAAAAGCTGAGTAAGGGTTTTTGAGGGTTAGTTCAGTAGAGGATAATTTTTGTTCGTCGGGTAGTATATCTACTTCATAGAGGTAATTATATTTTTTGGACAAGGTTTTATATAGAGTAGGGGACATATTCATTTTTGCAAGGGAAAAGGATGATGGAAATGACTCGGACATATTTAGTAAAATTGTTCCTCCCTCCGAAAGGATGGGCTGGCTCTGATACCACAGTACAAAAGGGAACAGTCCTGGTGTCAAAAATTGGCCAGCATTATCCGGTGTCCGCGGAGCTCAGGTTCCCGTGCACCAACAATATGGCCGAATATGAAGCCTGCATCGTAGGGCTTAAGTTGGCCATTGACATGAACATTTAGAAGTTACTAGTAATTGGAGATTTAGACTTGCTTATACGACAGGTCCAAGAAGAATGGGCGACCAAGAACTCTAAGATACTCCCGCATCTGCATCATGTACGGGAGTTGAGGAAGAGGCTTACAAAGACAGAATTCTAGCATGTACCCGAAGTCCAGAATGAGTTTGCCTATGCATTGGCCACCTTATCATCTATGATTCAGCATCCAGATATCCCATCCTGAGGAAAATTCATGATCATCCAGCTTACTGCGCTCATGTCGATGAAGAAGCAGCCGGAAAACCTCGATTTTATGATATCAAGGAGTATCTGACAACAGAAAGATATTCGAAACTTGCAAATTCTACTCAGAAATGCGCACTTCGGAGGTTATCTAACAACTTCTTTCACAATGGAGGAATCCTCTACAGGAGGACTCCCAATTTGGGATTACTCATGTTTGTCGAAGCAAGTGAAGCATCCATGTTATTAGAAGAGGTTCATGCAGGTACTTGTGGCCACATATGAATGGTTTTGTCTTAGCCAATAAAATACTCCAAGTAGGTTATTTTGGGATGACTATGGAAACAGTATGTATCCAGTACGTCCGAAAATGACATCACTATCAGATACATGCAAATATGATAAAGAAGCCTCCAAATGAGCTTATTGCAACAAGCTCGATGTGGCTGTTTGTCAATTGGAGAATGGATGTTATTGGACCTATCAAACCTGCCGCATCAGACGGACATAGGTTCATTCTGGTGGCAATTGATTTTTTACCAAATGGGTTGAAGCAGCGTCATACAAAGCAGTGACTAAGAAAGTTGTGGCAGATTTTGTCCACGATCGTATTTTTTGTCAGTTTGGAATCCCCGAATCAATCATTACTGACAATGGTTCCAATCTTAACAGTGACCTGATGAAAGCAATGTGTGAAACATTTAGGATTAAACACAAGAACTCTACAGCTTACAGACCTCAGATGAATGGAGTCGTAGAAGTAGCCAACAAGAACATCAAAAAGATAATGGGGTTGATGATACAGAAGCACAAGCAATGGTACGAGAAGCTATCATTTGCTCTATTGGGGTACTGCACCACGATTTTCACATCAACCGGGGTGACTCCCTATATGTTGGTTTATGGTACTGAGGCAGTCATCTCGGCCAAGATAGAGATTCCCTCCCTGAGGATTAGACAGGAGGTGGAACTTGAAGATGCAGAATGGATAAAGAGCCGCTATGAGCAGTTGTCCCTCATAGACAGGAAAATAACGAACGCAGTTTGCCATGGTCAATTGTATCAGAACAGGATGTCCAGAGCCTTCAACAAAAGAGTTATGCCAAGACAATTTACACCGGGGCAGCTGGTGCTAAAGAAAGTTTTCCCGCATCATGATAAGGCCAAAGGAAAGTTCTCTCCTAACTGGCAAGGCCCGTACATGGTTCCCAGGGTCCTAACAGGAGGAGCCCTCATACTCGCTGAAATAGATGGAGAACTCTGGACAAAGCCAATTAATTCAGACGCATTCAAACGTTATTATGTGTAATCATTGTGATTCATTATATGGTGTAATTTGCACTATGACTGACCTGATTCCCATTTAAGAGGGAATACGTAGGCAACCTTATGGGTTCGGTCGCATTTAATAAAAGTTTATTTCCCCCATATTAGAAATTGGGGCAAATTTTGAGAAGGACCCTCAAAATTCAGAAGTCAACTTTCAGCCATTCATCGCAGGCAGCCGTTAGAAGTACCATCCCAATAAACTGGGGCAGAATTTTGAGGACACTCAAAATTTCGGAGCAAAAAGGATCAAAATGTCTTCAACCGCGTCGCAGTTGTCGGTTCATCTAAAAGAAAATTGTTTTTAAATTATGCATTTACATCTTTAAAAAATCATGCATGGCTACTATCAAAACTGCTTTGTTTAGCGACGCTACCCCCAATGAAAGCAAGAGTCGAGCAGAACAAGCGAACTCCATGGGAGGACGAACTAACCTTCCCCTCGTTTTACAAGACTCGCGATTTTTCTTTGGATTCAGGCACCCAAGGAATAAAATCATCAGACACGATTACACACTCACACTTTTCAGGGATCCAACTCCTCAGAATCACCACCTATTTGCGAGTGCTACATACACACAACTTCCCAGCAGCCAAAACCATACAATCAGTTATCGGTCGTCATTTATCAGCTAAGAGCTTTCATTACTAATCGCTTTATATTTTCTCGCATTGCATATGGCTACATTTCTGCCTTCCGAGGTTAAGCTCTGTCTCTATCTGCATTCTTGCAATGCATAGGGCTAATTTTCTGCCTTTCGAGGTTAAGCTCTACCTCCATTTACATTTTTCCTGCATTTGCATAAGGCTACTATTCTGCCTTCCGAGGTTAATCTCTACCTCCATTTCTATGTACCTACATTTGCATAATGTAACTATTCTGCCTTCCGAGGTTAAGCTCTACCTCCATTTTCATTTTTCTTGCATTGCATAAGGCTACTATTCTGCCTTCCGAGGTTAAGCTCTACCTCCATCTGCATTTCTGCATTGCATAAGTAAACATTTTTGCCTTCCAAGGTTAAGCTCTACCTCCATATGCATTTCTGCATTACATAAGGCTACCTTTCTGCCTTCCGAGGTTAAGATCTACTTGCATTTGAATTTTTGCATTGCATACGGCTACCTTTCTGCCTTCCGAGACTAAGCTCTGTCTCCATCTGTATTTTTGCATTGCATAAGGCTACTCTTATGCCTTCCGAGACTAAGCTCTGTCTCCATCCTACCTGGCTGAAATATCACCACCTTTTATTTACGTCTTGCATCGGCTGAAAGATCGCCACCTTTTACATCTCATAGGCTGAAAGATCGTCAAATTGTCCATAGGCGTCATTGTTTAGAGGCACCATTTTCATAGCCCGAGAACGCCATGCCATGGCCTGAGGACCCCATTTTATTCTTTTGTATATCATTATTCAAAGGCATCATGGTTCGGAGGCATCATCCTCATAGCCCAAGAATACCATTTCATAGCCTGCGAATCCTTTATTATATGCTTCATGGACCAGGACGTCATGGTCTGAGGACATCATCCAAGCTGTCCGAAGATAGCATTTATGGTCCAACCAGAAATTGCATCACGTTTAAATTTGTGCAGAATATATACTTGTATTTCTTATTTGCAGGTACACCGGCTAGCAATAGCCATCACAGCAGGAGCGATCTCGCTCTGGTTCCTGCATCTCATCGGTCCCTGACCGTCCTTCCCAACACGAATATTGCGTCCATCATTCGAAGCCTCCATCGGCATGTTCCGCCGACAGTTTCCCTGAACTACATGTGGCCTAATTCCTGTAAGACCAGGGATATGTAAGCAGCTCAGGAGCCAGAGCTCGGTCAAGTCCTTTCCAAATCTTTCCTTTCGGTCAAAATTGGCCATCATATCTTTACCCGACAACTCTTTCATCCCTCTCGGGTAAGAGGGACAGCTGTTGATACCTAATTCCCTTACATATTTTTATACTCAAAATATCCTCAAAATATCATGTACATACATATATAAGCATGCCCAAGAGCTTTGGTATTTTTTCTCATTTTTATGATTTTTAAAACCAATTTATTTTCTATTTTAACAGCAGAAATTCAATAAATATTCGCAAACTAGCATGCTTTGTGAATAACTTATTTTCATTCTCATATTTACATAGGAATATAGTTAAAGTGATTTCTGCATATTTTATAAATTTTATTCGGTATTTTTAAAACTAAATTGCTTATAATTACAATTAGTGCCTATTTTACAATTAACAGCATTTTACAGTTATAAAGTCACTTTGCAGTATTTGTTTGCTAATATAATTTATTAATTAGTTTAGTTCTTTTAATTCATTTTAAAAATCATTTTTAACTATTTTTATAAAATTAAAAGGAAAAAATTGGAAATTTATAATTTAGCCTACTTCTATTGCAATTGCATCCCATTTGGTATTTCAATTATAGCCTAAATTGAACAAATTTTGGACCAACCCAATACCTAAACCAATCCGACCCGGCTCAAAACTTATCTGAGCCATGGATCAAATAAGATCAATGGACCAGATTTATTTTCGTTAATTAAATCCCTAACTAACCCCCCCCCCCCTCCGACCCCTAATTTTCATGAGACTTTCCCTCTCTCTATCTCATCTCTTCCTCTCAATTCTCTCTAGAACCTTCTGGTTCTCACTTCTCCGATGATCTCCACCACCTCTCCGGCCACCTCCAGTCTCACCTCTTTCAAGCACCAGCCACCATGAAACCCTATACTCACCTCCTACTGCTTCTACATGGCTGATGCTCAAAGGATCGAGGCCAAACTTCAAAGGTCGTCACTCAGACCTTTACCAATTCGAGGTTTCCAGCTATCTCCGACTTTGCTCTGGCATATCCTAGCCTCTTGAGCCTGATTCCAACCTTATCCAACTTAGATTGGACCTTTTCTAAAGCCTTTCTCACTCTAGGGTTCCTCTAAAACCCTAGCTATTCGAGGTTTTTCTTCGATTCTTTTTAGATCCGTTGTGTATCTATGCTATGCGTGAGTTTTCAAACGATTTCCCTAAATTTTCCTTTGAAAATTATGTACAAAACCTTTCTTCGCCGATTTAGGGTTTTCTAAAAAATGTCTAAGAGTTATATGATTTTTCTTCTTTGTGTTGTCCGCTACTGTGTTCTCGTATCATCTTTTGTATGCTTCCCTTACTATGTTTTCTATAATATACTGTATATTATCATGTTCCTATATGTCTATCATACTATGTTTTCCTATATGCTTTCCTGCTATACCTTTCCCGACGATTCTTGTGTTTTCAACTATATTTTTCTTGCGAAGTTCTTGTAGTTCTTTATCTACCTTGTATTGAGCCTTGCTTAGGGTTCTGCTAAGCATGTTTCTCCTGTTGTTCTTATCAGTACTTGCCAGTGCATAATTTGAATCTTTCTACAATGATTGTTTGTTCCTTTGATATACATGTCTTGATCCAATTGCTTGCTCTCTTTTGTGATTTGCCTGAACTAGGATTCTTATTTCAAAACCCCAACTCTTTTAGTATAACTTTGGAGTTTCATATGATTCTGACTTTGATAAACTCTTCTAAACACTACTATTGGATTTTTATGTTGATTTACAAGACTCCTACTTTCATTTATTTATTTCCCTAAAATTGGTATGTCCTAATTTGAATTCCAGCTTCACCAATGTGTTTGTTTATAAGCTTTTACATCCATGTCTACTTTACTGTCTTGTAGAGTTCAACATTGAAAGTAATACGCTTATGTCTTGCTATCTATCTCTGCAATGAATCCCTACTCCCTACCCCATTTATATGTTTGAGCTATGGTATAAGACATGGCAGTATACAAGTTATTGTCCATTGATTAAAACAAGATCTTCTGGATCCTACCCTCTAAATAGTGTAACATGCTTTTGGACATGTTAGCATTCCCTATTGTTCAGCATGCCCATAGCCTCCTCTTGTCTCTTTCAGTTCCCCTATATCCCACTCTCATATGTGTGCTGAGTTAAGGTGTAGCCTAGCAGCATCCAGATTGTTGTCCAAGACTAAACATGACCTTCAATAGGTCCTAACTCTCTAATTTCTAAGAATGACAGGTTGGTTGGGGGTGTGCCAACAACCCAAATTGCTTGGTATGACCACCAGCTTGCCATTTTCCCCTTCTACTGTACTTGCACTTACTCTTAGACCCTTAGTTCTGCCCTCCTCCTATGAGACTTGCCTTGGGACCTTGAGTTCCCTCTAAACTTGGACATTTGAGGGCTGGCCCTTCCGCACTACATTATAATCCATTTCTGCACTGATATTTGGGGTGTAAGCATTTCCTGGAGTTCTTGAAGCTCCTTGGAACTTTGACACAGCCCAAATAAGAGAAAGGCTTTGGAAATCTTATCTCTTGGGAGTTGGTTTACTTCATGCTTCAGACAGAAGCCTGAATCAAGCTCTCCTTGGTTGGGACCGTTTAGCTTTCTTATGTATTTTACTTTTCTTTATTCATTCGGGTCTATAATAATCTGTAATAACGATGGGATTCTAGTAAAAATTGGAGTATTACTCATGTATGCATATGGGTAGACATCCTACTTTAGGTATTTACTTTTGCAATCACAACCTGCTCCTTCGTTTATACATTACATGTAGAAATCCTACCTATAAGTTCTTTCATTTCTGCATTAGAAACCGCGTCTTTAAGTTTCTGCATTTCATATAGATACCATGTTTATAGGGAATCACTGCTTTTGAAATTCTGCATTTTATATATATACCATGTTCATATGGAATTACTACATCTGAAATACTGCATGTCATATAGATATCGTGGCAATAGGCTTTTCTACACTTCATATAGATATCATGTCGATAAGTCATCTCTGAAATTTTGCATATAGATGATATGCTTATAGGACTTCCGCATGTTTGTATATGCATCTGTCACTAGGCAAACCTGTTATAGCATTTGAATAGCAAATTGCATATAGATGACCTACCTATAGGATTCCTGCATGATAATAGCGCTTAAAATCAGTGACGCCTAGAAAGCATGCCTATAGGAGATATCTACCAAACCTGAGCCGTCAAGTCTAAAATAATTTGTAGCAATAACATTCCTGCAATCGAAAATTCTATTTTACAATTAGTTTACTTCTTTCTGAATTGATAGACATCATGCATATAGGTTCCGTTTAACACCTAGGCAAGCTTTATTGTAAAAACTATTATTGCATCAATCCAATAATTCCATCCAGCAGGTAGGTCTGATTCTGGTTTCTTATCTGAAACATGTAATAAGCCAGTTTGATTCCTTAACATTTATGTTTTAATTCAGACCCTAACCAATATGTGTAAGACATGCTAGACTATATGCTTTCCTTTGATTCAAGGGGGTTTATTTGAGCCGTATCTGTTTAATTTCTTTCTCAATACTTGTTGTATATGATTTAATTGTCACCTTAACATTTTATCCTTTGAACACTCTCAAAAGCCTCCACTCCCTCCCATTAGGATTATTAATCTCATATGCCTCTGGGATTGTTAGGATTGGGACGGGTAATAGCATGCGATAGGTAACGATACCATTCTGTGCTTTAATACCTTAATGGGTTGGGAAGGGTAGATATGGATATGATGAGCACACGATAACACCACATGTATAAATGGTTACCGGGTGTTGTGTGGTGTGATCCATATTGTTCATAAACCTAGGACCCCCTTCTCCTTTACTTGTTTATATTTGTTCAAATTACTTTTTCTTAAATTTCTGCTTTCACTGTTTTCTTCAAACTCTCAATCCACTTGCAACATTATGTGAAAATCCCTTCTATGTGAGACCCTTATTTGCTTACTTGTTGTTTAAAGTCAGAATTATAACATGGTTGGGAACCACACTAGTGGATCTCGAGGGGTGCCTAACACCTTCCCCACGAGATAATATCTAGCCCTTACCCGAACTCTAGTTTCTTCAACTCAAAAACCCTTCTTAGTGTCCTAATACACTTTAATCATTAGGTGGCAACTCTTCAAAATTTCAAAACGCAAATTACCAAAGGGAATAGAGTTGTCCTCCCAAATGTCGTAAATCTGATTTCGCGAGAAAAAGGGGGCGTCGATATATATATATATATATATATATATATATATATATATATATATATATATATATATATATATATATATATATATATATATATATATATATATATATATATATATATATATAATAAACTATCTTTGCTATTTCAGAATAAAGAATTGAAAAAAAAATGGAATGTTGTACCTTATGTCGGCAGAAAGTAATGTAACCAAGGGGTGTGGTACCTTGTGTTGGCAATGAGATGAGGCTCGTGGCACTCTAGGATGCTACTAGGGAATATCGTACGCTACATTGGCAATATATAAGAAATGCAATCAAGAGATGTAGTACCTTGTATTGATAATAAAATGAGGCATGTGGTACTCTGTGATGCTACTAAGGAATGTTGTATTCTATGTTGGTAATAAAATGAGACTTGTTGCGCTCTGGGATGCTAAATTTAATTATAAAAATAAGAAAATTAACCAACATTTCTTATAATATGGGAAAACTAAATATTTACATGTACATAACCTCCATCAAAACACACCAAAAACTATATATATATATATATATATATATATATATATATATATATAATAAACTAGCTTTGTTATTGCAGAATAAAAAATTGAAAATGAAATGGAATGTCGTACTCTATGTCGGCAGAAAGTAATGTAACTAAGGGATGTAGTACCCTATGTGAGCAAAAAGATGAGGCTCGTGGCACTCTAGGATGCTACTAGGGATTGCCGTACCTTACGTTGGCAATAAAAAATACAATCAGGAGATGTAGTACCTTGTATTGACAATAAAATGAGGCTCGTGGCACTATATGATGCTACTAGGGAATGTTGTACCCTTTGCGATAATGATACGTAGGGTAATTTTTGGTGAAAGGGGGGTTGTTTTGCAGGGTTTGGGAGCTGAAAATGGTTGTACCTTGAGGAAGAAAAAGGTGTTTTGGGGGTAGTTTTTCATCTTTTTTTTGGAGCTATTTTACTGCACTTCTGGGCTGGTTTTGGAGGGAGAGTTGCTGTGTTTTTGCAGCAGTTTTGCAGCTGAAATTTGACGTTAACAGAGGTAGGTTTTTTCAGCTGTTTTGCTGCGTTTTTTAGCAGCTTTTGCAGTAATTTTGGGATTCTTTTTGCTGGAGTTCAGGGTGAGATTCATAGCTATTTTTGTTGTGTTTTTGGTGTGTTCTGATGGAGGTTATGGCTGCATTTTTGGTTGAGGAAGAAAGCTGCTCAGGTTGGTATTTTGTGAGTTGTTTTGAGAAGAAGATCCCTCTTTTCGTTTTCCTCTCTCTTTCCCTCCTTTTCTTTTTCTTAATATAAAGTATATCACAAATATATATAGAATGTGTGCTTAAAATGAGATGAGTGGAAGAGTAGGCAACAAGACGTGAGGAAGAAGGGATGATCGTGTGTGTGAGCACAATGTGAGGTGAAAAACATAAGGGGATGGGTATTGGGATTGTATATCTTTGTTAAATCAATTTTTTTTTTTTTTGAGATACAGTTTGAAATTACGTTAGCTTCATTGTGTTTACTTTTTTTGTCTTTTATTTTAAAAGATAAATTAAATTATACAGATAAGAAGATTCGCCATCATTTCTTACAATATAGGTAAATTAAATATGTATGCGTACTTTAGATGATACTAAGAAAGATTCTATAGCTTACTTAATAAAATTCTAATTAAACGAAACCATATATATATGTACATATATTTTTGAATTATTATTATTAAATTTTTTTAGAAATAAAATTTATACTCTAAGAATGTCAGTAGTTTTGTTGCTTTTAAATTTAATTTTTTTTAATAAAACATATTAATAGTAACATAAAAGTTCAAAATATTAAGATTTAAACCTAAAAGAAATATTTACACTAAAACAGTATAAAATTTGGTTGCGGTCAAAAATTAGTTGTTCACAATCCCGAACATGATCCGTCCTTTTATCAGAAGCAAACCTATCCAATGACTGGAATCATTTACTATTGCGCCCATCGGTCCTGTAGTAAGGTTGAAAACGACTTCTAGAAGGTCTCCGAATTGCATCAAAATCATTTCTGAATCTATCCTGACTCTGATCACGATTTCGTATTTTGATGGACGCCGAGGAACCGAGTTGGTATTTTGGTATGTCTGGCATCTTAAACCTTTTTGGGATCAACTCAGGTGTTGCACTTGGTTTGAACACAATTGCGTATACTTTTTTGAATACGTACCCTTTAACATCGGCTACGCGCCGGTATCTGACCCATTCGAGCATGAAACTACTTTGCATTTTGATCCGCCCGTTTGTTCATTTCTCTCATGAACCTCATGTGCTAGGTTTTCAAAGGGTTTTCAAGTTATTGTTGCAAGATCCGCTACTGGTCCCTCTGGCCTCGTCGAAACCAGCTTCATCCTGAGTGTTGTTTTCAATTCTTTGAGTTGTTTGATTTGAAGGACCGTTAGAAGGAACTGGAACCCTTCCATTGGCATAATTGGAAGCACCTCATAACACTTGTTTCAATTTCTCCATCACGAAATTTTGTCTTGAGAAATGATCCATAATCATTTTTGTTGTTCTCTCAATATTTTTACTATTTTAACAACATGTTCATCCTCCGCATCATTAGGAGCTGAGTCTCGCACATGCGAGGATACTGACCTTCACGATCTGGGTTTTCTTCATCTCCTTCATTGCGGGTTTCAAGGGTCAAATCATCACACTGGAACACGTCCTTCTGTTTAGCGTGTGCTCCAACATTGCAACTATTGTTGTCATCCTTAGCTGCCATATCTGATTTTTCTTTTACTGGGGAAAGAATCAAAAATTGTTAATAATAAATGAATGGATCAAAGCAATTATGCTATTGTCTATGCCCCACGGTAGAAGCTAAATTATTTATCCGTAAAATGGTACAGTTAAATTTATAGCGCGTTTTTATAGACAAGGGAATTAATTTGACAAAAAAAAAGAGTAAATGAATAAGAACAAAAGCAAGATTGACAAATCAAATTAAAGAAAATTACAATCCTGAATAAGACCTTAGTCTTCTTCTGATGGCGAGAGTGAATGCAATGTAAAAAAACTAAAGCAGAGCATGATATGAAAGTAGATTATAGATTTTTGCGTACCAAGTGTTCCCATGTCCTACAATGGATAATATCCTTGCATTTATATCCCTATTTAGGGAGACAATATCTCCAAATCAAGCCTCTCTTAAATGAGAATAAAATTGGCATTGATGGATATATAATGGTTGTCTATAATGTGGATATTCATTGTAACATATTGTTAGTGGGCCATCAAACATTCTCCAGAACAAAGTTCCATCCTCAGACAAACAAAATCAAGCTGCCTTTTTACGGAGGGCCTTCAATTCTTTTGGATCCAAGGGCAGTTTTTCAATCTTAAGATATCCTACGTATTTGTTTCTCCAATCCCAAGTCAGGCTAGTAGAGTTTATCTCGGCATGACCTTCTTCCACCGCTCATAATGTCCCCGAATTAAGCTCATTGGCCTCACTGTTTTGATCTTGGGGTACGTATTTAAAGGTCCACTCCTTGAACCGATGTAATGCTACCTGCAACTTATCCATATATATTTGCATTCGTTCTTCTCTAACCTCGAATGTTACATTAACTTGGTTTACCACAAGGAGGGAGTTGCACTTAGCTTCTATTGCCTATGCCCCCAAGCTTTTGGCTAGTTCAGGACCTACAACCATGGCCTCATATTCGGCCTCGTTGTTAGTCAATTTTACATTCCTGATATATTGTCTAACTACATTGCCTGTTGGCGGCTGCAAAACGATGCCGAGTCTGCACCTTTTTGCATTCGAGGCACCGTCCGATAAGAGGGTCCAAATTCCAGAGGACATCCTGAGTTTACCAACAAATCTCGTTTGACCTCGGGTATTAGGGCAGGCGTAAAGTAAGCCACAAAATCTGCCAATATTTGAGATTTAATGGATGTTCGCGGTCGATACCCAATATCATAAATACTAAATTCCACGACCCATTTGGCCAATCATCCCGAGAGCTCGGGTTTGTGCATAATATTTCGCAACGGGTAAGTTGTCACAATAAATATTGAGTGGCACTGAATATAAGGTTTTAGTTTCCTAGAAACGCTTAGCAAAGCGAGCGCCAATATTTCCAGGTAAGGGTACCTAGTCTCGGCCTCTCCTAGGGTCCTGCTAAAATAGTAAATTTGAAATTGCGTACCGCTATTTCTGATATTTCTACTTTCGGTGTATGAAGCACTGGTGGGCTTGATAAATATTATTTTGAGTTCCTCCGGGACCTATTGACACTCTGGAGTCCACAAAAAGTTGTTCTTCTTTTTGAGTAGCAAGAAGAATCGGTGACACTTATCCGAAGACCTCGAGATGAATAGTTCTAGGGCGGCTATGCGTTGATTAATCTTTGCACGACTTTCATGTTGTCCACGACTGTAATATCTTTGATGGCTTTGATTTTGTCGGGGCTAACCTCGATTCCTTGGTTAGATACCATAAACCCAAGGAATTTATCTGATCTGATTCCAAACATACATTTATCCGGGTTCAGCTTCATATTATACTTCTTCAAAACGTTGAATGTTTCTTGCAAATATTTTAAATGGTCCTCTGCTCGCAAAGACATAACCGACATGTCGTTAATATAAACCTATATTGATTTTCCTATTTGTTATTCAAAATCCGGTTTACTAGTCGTTGATACGTGGCACCTGCATTTTTAATTCTAAACAGCATCATGTTATAGCAGTATGAGTTGTACTTAGTAATGAATGAGGTTTCTCCTAATCACTCGTGTCCACCATATTTGGTTGTACCCGAAAAAGGCATCGAGAAAGCTGAGTTTTACATGGCGGGCCATGACATCGATCAGAGGGAAGGAGTCTTTCGGGCATGCTTTGTACAAAATCCTTATATTCTACATACATTCTTAGTTAGTTCCCCTTTTAGAGGCTACCACTATGTTTGCTACCAATCTGGGTATCTAACCTCCCGAATGGACCATATTTTAAGGAGTTTAAATACTCGTCCCTGATGAAAGCGTGCTTGACCTCGAACTAGGGCCTCCTTTTTGATTGACTGTAGGGTATTTCGTGCCCAGGCTTAGCTTGTGGGTGGTTATGTATGGGGGGATCCATGTCATGTCAAGATGGGACCAAGCGAAACAATATATGTTAGCTATAAGAAATTGAACGAGTCTTTTCTTGAGCTCGGGAGTTAAATCTTGCCCAAGTATACCATCCGATTGAGTAGATGTTCCATCAATATGACATGTCCAGCTCTTCAGCCATTAATTTATTAGCGTCGGGGACCATAAAACAACGGGGAACCCGGTAATCATCGTCTTCGTCGGTCCCCTGCTTATCCTATTGGGTCGTGGCTGATATAGTTGATTGCTATTTAGCCTCTTGCTTTGCTTCTGATCTTGGTTCCTTTGACGTTGCGAGTGTTGATATCGAAAACACTTCATCGACTTCAGGCATCTCTTTCGCGGCTTGTTGTTCTCCGTAGATCGTCTTAATCCCTCCTGGCATTGGGAATTTGAATACTTGGTGAAGAGTCGAGGGCACTGCCCTCATGTTGTGGATCAATGGCATCCCGAACAGGGCGTTGTACCTCATGTCACATTCGATCACATAAAACGTGGCCTCCTAGATGGTTCCAGCGGCATTAACTCGTAATATTATCTCCCCTTTAGTGGTTTCACACGCCATGTTGAACCCTTTCAGAAGTCAGACTGCAAGTACAATATGATCCTGAAGACCAAGTCATTCCATAACTCTCGATCGGATGATGTTTGCCGAGCTACCTAGATCAATTAACACACGCTTATCCCGAGATTTATTTATGAGTACAGATATTACCATAGCATCGTTGTGAGGTTGCACGACCCCCTCTGCATCATCGCCGCTGAAAGACAAGGTTCTTTCTAGTATGTAATCTCGAGTCTGTTTTTCTCTTGTGATGTACACATTAGTGTGTTTCAACATCGGTCCTTGAGGGACATCGACCCCACCAATAATCATGTTGATAACGTGTTGAGGTTTTTCTGGTTTGATCTGTTTGTTAGAATCCCTATTTCTGAAATGATTCTTGGCTCAGTCGCTCAGAGATTCTCGAAGGTGCATATTTTTGAATATCCGGACTACTTCCTCTCTCAATTGTCGGCAATCCTCCGTTTTGTGGCCATGAGTGTCATGATATTTGCACATCTGGTTGGGATCTCTTTGGGTTGGATCGGATTGTATAGTCCGAGACCATTTGGTATCTTTGATGCATCTGATAGCCGATACGATGGCAGTCGCATCAACATTAAGTTATATTCCAATAATTGTGGTGCCTTATTAGGTCTAATAGACCTGTTGAAGTCGTTCTTGCTCATTAGTCCTCGAGAGCTTTGACCCCGATCACTTCTCCTTTAATTTCACATAGATCTTCGCCCCGACTCATTGCTTCTACGATCTCCATTATATGGTTGGTTTCGATCTATGTTTAACCTTGGTTTATTGATTATGTTGACGGGTCTGACAACATAAACGGACCTGGAAGGATTCCCTAGTAAATCGTCTTCGACCCTGATCTTTGATTAATCACGGTTATGCACATCGGCTCAAGTAATAGCCGGGTACTCTATCAGATTCTACTTTAAGTTATGTGAAGCCACCGATCTTCAAACATTGAGTCCTTGGGTGAAGGCTTGGACAGCTTAATCATCAGCGACTGACGGTAGGTCCATCCGTTCCATGTGGAATCGAGACACGAACTCTCAGAGCATTACATTGTCCTTCTACCTTACATTGAAAAGGTCCGACTTCCTAGCCTCAACCTTGATAGCCCTGGTGTGTGCCTTCATGAAAAAGCTGCAAGCATAGCAAATGAGTCAATAAAATTAGGTGGTAAATTGTGATACCATATCATAGCTCCCTTCAATAGGGTCTCTCCGAATTTCTTCAGCAAGACAGATTCGATCTCATCATCCTCTAAATCATTCCCTTTGATGACACAAGTGTAAGAGGTAACATGCTCATTCGAGTCGGTCATTCCATTGTATTTAGGAATTTCGAGCATGTGGAACTTCTTCAAGATCGGCTTGGGAGCCGCGCTCGGGGAAAAAGGTTTCTACACGAACTTTTTGGAGTCCATGCCTTTCAATATTGGAGGCACCCTTGGGATTTGATCGACCCTGGAATTGTATTTCCACTTTGTTGTTTGCCTCTATTTTCTTCTCTCCCGACTCAATTTGTTTTGTCAGTTCCTCGAGCATCTTCATGATTACCGGATTGGTTCACAATTCCTTCTCATTCGATCTCTTTGAGGCCGATAACTTTACGAACAACTTCTTGGGATGGCTCGGGCTCAATCCTACTCGATGGGTCTCTGGTCCTGGAGTGGACTATCGCCGCCTGTTGAGCCTGTAACATTTCAAAGATCACCCTGAAAGTTGATTCCACCATCTTGGCTACCATGTGTACTCTGTGCGTCGATCGAACATCCCTACGGACGATGTCCTCAGAATCGAAGAGCAAATTTGCATTAATTGCCACATGTGAGCTAACATCGATTGGATCTGTCACCGGGACTCCATCGAGATTCACCGAAGGTACATTGTTCCAAGGTGCTACATTATCGTTTTCATCATGGTGGTCAAAATCATTGTCAACGTATAGGGGTACTGATTGAGAGTTCTGACATTTTGATCCTGGAATCAAAGACGCTCCAAAGAACAAGTATAAAATAGTGTGTTATATGAACATTTGTATCAAATAACGAACTATTATCCTTAACTCCATGATGGGCGCCAAACTATTTACCATCAAAATCAAGTAACAATTAAATTTACATGTGATTTTAAGGATACGTACATTAAATTGATACAAAGCAATAAATTAGATTATAGTTGCAAATAACAAATGATAAAATAAGTTCAAACAGAACGAATTGCACAGTAACAGCCTTGAGCCACAATTGAAAGAGTTTTAAAGAGAAAATAACAGTATATTGCTTCTAAGTGAATGTTACCGTGTCTATTACACATTATCATGCCCCATTTATATAATAGGGGAGTTCTAACTGAGGTACAATTTTATAAAAGATAAGAAATCTCATGATTTGCTAATTAATCTGTTTCTCACTGATAAGTGCCAAGATTTCCACCGTGATATATGATTTTGAGGGTAAACACCTCGAAAAAGGAAACTACAGCTCTTAGCACATCCAATTCCACTGCTATACTAAATCCTCCAAACATAGGTATATAAAGTAGGAACTTCTCTGTAGAAACATAAAGTCATAACGCATACTTAAAACCCAAACTTCTGCTTGCTGAAGGTAAAGATTTAATTGTCAAATACTCTGCCCTGCAACCTCCTAAGGAGTTGAAGATGATCCATCTTAAATTATGAAATCGGATTCTTCAATCTAGCATTTCTAGCTCTGCATTATCGAAATCTTGGATGAAACTGTTTCCTCGCGTCACAGTTGATAGTAAAATGTCGTTGTATCTGCATAATTCATGTAAAATATTACATGGCTGAATTAATCAGTGGCTCAAACATACAATTCTTTCTTTTTACTACCTAGAATTTCCCATCACAGATGGCACTCCCTCGGCAAAATTATACATCAACAACAACAACAACAACAACAACCCAGTATAATCCCACATAGTGGGGTTTGGGGAGGGTAGTAAGTACGCAGACCTTACCTCTACCCTGAGGTAGAGAGGCTGTTTCCAAATAGACCCCCGGCATCCTTCCCTCCAAGAACTTCCCACCTTGCTCTTGGGGAGACTCGAACTCACAACCTCTCGGTTGGAAGTGGGGGTTGCTTACCATCAGAGCAACCCCTCTTGTCTAAAATTATACATCCAGATGACAATTTTACATTGGAAAAATTCCGATGTTACATACCTTGTTATGGAAGAACAAAAGAGCGGAATATGAGGGGATAGGTGCAGCAAAATCCACTGCTCCAACACTGCACAAAATCCTAATTTGGTTTAGAAACCAAAACTTCTGTAAGCAAATGAAGCAAACCGAATCTCCTTTAGAATCATCTGGTTATGGCGTTGAGGAGATCTATAGCACAGTGGTGTTAAGGACCACAATAACACTATTGAATATTAAACAAAGAGCAGTATTATAACGAAGAACTCAAGTGTATGTTGGAACTAACCACGGAAAGCAATGGTCCCTGCTTAAACTTGTCATGAAATGAAAAAGCTATTGGCTTGGGGTCATCTCCAGGACCCCTAATGAACCCACTGGATTTTGTATAAAAATAAAAGTTGTTAGAAACATTAAGATAAAATTATGTACATACACAATCCAGTAAAACGTGAAGAGATTTATCTCCCATCAGAACCACCACATATATGAAACCAATAACTAACTAATAGTAGAAATTTTAATAGACAAGCATGCATATAAACAGAGATAATTCCAACTTACACCAAAGACGCTGAAATCAGTGGACTTCTTCTAACATCAAATATTGCTATAAGACCCCTGTACAAGTCATCCCCATCTCGATAAGATAAGGCTAGACGCTCTCCTGAAGCATCCCATGCCATCTTATCAATTCCTTGACTGCATAAAGGAGAAAACTTCAGCGACAAATCATGCATTAGATATAAAAATGGGCATCCTCCTTTTCACATATACAGTCAGCTTCTCCAAGTAATCCAAAGAGAATATACTGAGACTCAAGTAAATTAGGTCTATTGGAACCAGCTTTTGCTTCGATAACCAAAGCATCTTAGTCTCAATTCATAAGCCAGTGATAAAATTTTCATTTTCATACTTTCTATTTATATAAAGTTTAATCATTTTTTAGCCTTACACTTCAACTGAAATGAAAACAAACTGAAAAGAGCGCTTGGAGAGGGAAAAGGGCAAACTGATACATGTAGAATATCAAAGCAAAGGAAAGAGTATATAAAAGTTGAGACATGCAGGATAGAAGTCACCCATAAGGCCTAAACTCCCTTGTGATTAAGTCCTTTATGCTTTAGGAGTTGAAGCTCAAAAACAAAGTATACAACTGGCTTCAATTCTTTTCTGCCAAATTGGACATGCAAATAATTCAATTAGAATATAGAAGAATGAATATTTTCTTGATGCTTTATATTTTGGATAAGTTTTTTTTTAGAAAGTTTATATAAAGGTGGGAGTGGCCTCCGTAGAGGACAAGATGCGAGAAACGAGGCTGAGATGGTACGATCAGGTGAAGAGGAGATGCATAAATGCACCGATGAGAGGTGTGTGAGACTGACTATGGTAGGGGCTAAGAAGTATTGCGAGAGCATGGCTCGCTTCAGCTTACTAAGGACATGACCCTTCATAGAAGGGTGTGGAGGTCGAGAATTAGGGTAGAACCTTAGTAGGTAGTCGTGCGGGTCTCCTTTTCACCAACATAGCTTTAGTACTAGTCTTGTATTTCGTTTTTCCTTGTTTGCAATTTTCCGTTCACTATATGTTGCTTCTTTTGACAAGAGGGGTTGCTTTGATGGTAAGCAACCCCACTTCCAACCGAGAGGTTGTGAGTTTGAGTCTCCCCAAGAGCAAAGTGGGAAGTTCTTGGAGGGAAGGATGCCGGTGGTCTATTTGGAAATAGCCTCTCTACTCCAAGGTAGGGGTGAGGTCTGCGTTCACACTACCCTCCCCAGACCCCACTAAGCGGGATTATACTGGGTTGTTGTTGTTTTTGTATATGTTGCTTCTCTCTTCGGGTATTATCATCCTCTCTTGTTGCTACTACTTATTGTCTACGCTTCTTTTCATCTTTACTTGTTTTGCAAAAACTATCAAACAAACACAACTGGATCACAAATTGGAATAGATTTTGGCTGAAAACTTTTTCATTCATTTTTTCCTCTAAATGCCATTACTTGAGAAAGAATTGGGCCTCCAAATTTTAAAATATTCAAAGCGAACCAACAAAGGAAATTGTCTCACATAAGCTCTCTAACGGCTTCAACATCACATATTAAGTAAATTCATGCACCAAATTAAGAAGCTTCAGTCATACAACACTTATATTTCAATACTATCAAACACTATCACGATACTATGAGGATTGAGGATCGGGGGCCACAATTAGGGATGATGACATTCCAGAGAATTAGCAACACCATAAAGGAGGCTCTTAAACGCTCTTTTGAAGAGGAAGTTGGACAAGCTGTGAGTTCTTCAGAGAACATAAGAGGAAACAAATACCAATTTTACCATTCTTTTTCTTTTTCCCTTTTTGAAGACCCAATTTAATCATAATAAGTTAAAAATATTTCATTCAAAACCGAATCGAGGCACTCACAAAAAAGAAAAATTAAACATTACAAAAGTGATTTCCAGTCCAAACGAGTGCTTTGTTCCATGTCTCCATTTCCTTTAAGTTTCTTTGTCTTTTTTGAAGAACAAATTTAATCATAATATGCTCAAAATAATTCATTCAAAGCCAAATCGAGACACTCACAAACAAAGAAGAATTAAAACAATACAAAGGGGATTTTCAGTCCAAACGAGTGCTATATTCCATGTCTCCGTTTCCTTTCTTAGTTAATAAGGAACTGGATGAACTGTGTGGGACTCTTATTAGAGATGGAAAAAAAAAAGAAAAAATTCAACTTGGTTAGATGGAAGTCTGATGGTTCCAATCAAAGATGGGGGATTAGGCATCAGAAAACAATCTATTGTTAAGCAAGTTGTTTTGGGGAAATGGTTATCGAGATTCGCACGCAAAGAAGATGCTCTGTGAGGACAAATATTACAACGAAATATCGTTGTAATCAATATGGATAGTTTTCAAACGAGGTTAGAAACCATATGGAACTAGCTCATGAAAACGAATTACGAAGAGAGAATGAGTTTCTCAAGATTCATGGGGTTTTCGACAACAAATATGAACCAAATACGATTTTTGTTTGATGTATGGAGGAACACCACGTCAAGGATGAATACCTTCGGATGAACATATGGAGGACATGTTTTCTACAACAATGGAGGCCTATTGAGATCATGAAGGTGCCAATCGATTTGGAGAATTGGGCCACGAAATTAAAATGTATACACTAATTAGCCATTAGTCCGATTGAGGCCCAAGAATTTCAAGAAATTGAAGAAGTACAAGAATCCATTCAAGAATAGGATTTTTTTTCCTTAAAGATTAAGATTTCCTAATTCTTGTTTTAGTAGGATTATATTTATAGTTCTAGTCAAACTAGGATTGTTAGTTGGTAGTCCCTTTCTACTGGAATTTTTTTTTCCTATTTCAGTTAGGACAGGTATTCTTAGCCTTATTCTTATTCTAGTTTAATTTGGATTAGTTTTCCTTAACCTTATCCATTGTATTCATGGTAAGGCCTTCTTAAAAGGCTTAATATCCTGAAAATAAACATTGGTGATAAGTTTTTCTAAGCTCTTGCTTCAAAAAATTGATTTACTTTTTATTTCATTGTTCTTCATTTATTCAACGCTTCTTGCAATCTTGCGGGACTGAGGAATGTGCTGGTGAGGTTTCTTTTCATCTTATATTCGTCTAATGTGAGAATGAAGAATGCTTTCGCTAATTTGGTGAAAAACTTTAGCGAGGTACTTACGTTTTTCTCTTCTTTGTGCTTGAGAGGTGCAAAACCTTGAAAGTATATCAATTTGGTATCAGAGCATAGACTCTAGATTCGAATTCTTGAATTGCTATCTTGTTCATCATGTCGCCAGACAAGAAAATTGAAAGTCCAGTATCCTCTACTTTGAACGAGACAACGAAAAAATTGAAGTGCAGCTATATGACTTAAAGAAATCAGCACAGAATCTAATTCAATTGGTTGAAGGTTTAGCGATACAAAATCAGCCACCAAATTTGCCACAACGCCTATAATCTCTACCGCCACCAAGACACAACACACCAATGCTATGCGGCATTTTCCACTTCAAGATCCACCAATTCAACCACGTAAAGAAGGACATATTGAGCAAGCGGAAGAAGCTATAGCTGACCAAGGCATGAGAGTACCGAGAAGCCATGCTCACTATGATAAAAGCTCAAATTCGGTATACTCTGATAATCAAGGTAGTGAAAACTATGACTCTGATGAAGTTCAGTATCAACATGATAGAATGAGATTTCAGAAAAGGACGCACAATAATAATAGAGAGAGGTATCAACGTGATGGTATTATGCTTGAAATTTTGGAGTATGATGGAAAATCTCAAGGCGATGAATTTATTGATTGGCTTATAATTATTGAGCGTGTTTTTTATTATAAAAAATATTTTGATGAGAAGGTCAAACTTGTTATAAAAGCTTAAAGGTTACACATATGGTGGAAAAACCTCAAAAGAGAGCGAGAGCTTGAAGGAAAAACAGGAACTCACATTTGGGAGTTAATGGAACGAGAATTGAGCAAACAGTTCTCGTAAGAGACATATGAAAGAAAGTTCTTACTTGAAGTTTCATTCTTTTAGACTATTCGTGGATGAGTACACAAGAGAATTTGAATATCTTAGGATCAAGATAACATTAAAGAAAAACCAACCCGCTTAATTGCTCGATATTTGGCTGGATTAAATAAGTCCCATTGGACCTTTAGAGATGTCAAATTAGCCAAGGTCATAGAGACACAACAGAAGGAAGCCAAAGCCACATTTTCATCAACTATCATCAAAAAGCCGAACACTTTCAGCCATGGGAGTGCTAGTTTGAGCTCTACAAAGCCACAATCATCAACAACAAAACCAAGTGTCCACAAAGTTGAAGGGAAGCCCATGACTACAGAAGCTATTTTTAAAAAGAGATGCCATAAATATGGAGGACTTTAGCATATACAAGCTGATTGTCCTAACAAAAACTCATTCACCATTCTTGAAGGTACAACTGATGAAGAAGATTAACATGAAGAACAACACGATGACTACTTGGAAGAAGTAGCTGAATATGGAGACGATGGAGAATACCTTATGATCCAATGACTTTTGCATTCAGATTCTAGCAAGGCAGAACCATGGATGCCACACAATATTTTCCATACATGTTGTACATCTAAGGGAAGGTTTGTACACTCATACTTTATCCAGGAAGTTGTACCAATGTGGTTTTTGAAGAAATGGTTACCAAATTGGGGTTTGAGAAAGAGTCATTGCAGAAGTCATACCGCATGAGGTGGCTGGATGAAGGAAGGAATGTACAAGTTAATAAACGATGACTTATTCCTTTCTCTATTGGCAAGAATTATCAAGATCCTAAGTGATAAGAATGGATCTTGGGCCTAACTCAACCCCAAAAGCTAGCTTATGAGGTGAGGATTGCCCAAGCCATATAAGGAGACCAAGGATCTCAAATCCCTCCGATGTGGGACAACTCAACACCCCCCGTCACGCCCAGATCTCTGGAGCGTGGACAACATAAATGGGGGTCCAACATCGGTAACAATAATTGGGACGGGCCTGGCTCTGATACCATGATAAGAATGGATCTTGGGCCTAACTCAACCCCAAAAGCTAGCTTATGAGGTGAGGATTGCCCAAGCCATATAAGGAGACCAAGGATCTCAAATCCCTCCGATGTGGGACAACTCAACACTAAGAAAGATGGATCTTGTCACATGTGTGTTGACAATCGTGCTATTAACAAGATCACCGTCAAGTATAGATTTCATATTCCTCGGCTTGATGATCATTTTGACAATTACATGGGGCCAAGATATTTTCTAAAATTGATTTGAAGAGTGACTATCACCAAATTCAAATGAAGGAGGGTAATGAAGGGAAGACTGCATTCAAGACCAGCAAGGGTTGTACGAATGGCTTGTTATGCCATTTGGCTTTCTAACGCTCCTAGCACATTTAAGAGACTCAGGACCTAAATATTTCAGCCATACATGGGAAAATTTGTCGTCGTTTATTTTGATGATATACTTATTTAAAGCAAGGATGATCAACAAATTTGAAGCACATGAGAAAGATTTTTGAAGTTTTAAGAGAGCAAACCCTTTATGCCATCTTGAGGAAATGCAAGTTCTTTTTCTGTTATATTGTCTCTAGTGAGGAAATTCATGTCAACTCGGGAAAGATTGAAGCTATTACTAGTTGGGCCATCCAAAAAGCTTAACATAGATCGCAGCTTTCATGATATGGTTTCTTTTTATCGGCGTTTTATAAAATATTGAAGCTCTCTTATTGCTCTTTTGTTTTTGATAATGGTAACAATTATACAAATGGGTAAAAGTATTAACAAGAGATTGTGAAGTCCACAATCGGACCCCAAAGGGTCAGTGAAACTACCAAAGCATATTCTATTCGATTACATTTCTTCAAGCAAATCTAATAAAGAGTGTCATCCTCCCTATAACTCTCTTTGACCAAAAATGAAATAACAAAAAAAATTAAGCTTAATTTTCTGGTAAGACCTAAGTCTATCGTCAAAAGCTCTAGCATTCCTTTCTTTCCATATGATCCACCAAATACAAGAAGGAACAATTTTCCACTATTTCTTCAATTTAAAATTCGCCCCTCCATTGTTCCAGCTACTAAGAAAAGCTGCAGTGTTATTGGGAATTGTCCAAGATATACCAGCCAAATTAAGATAGAAGTGCCAAAGTTGAGTAGTGACCGGACAGTGAATAAAGAGGTGGGAAACGGATTCTCATCTTTGCCACAAAGACTGCACCTAGCTTGTAGCTGGATTCCTCTCCTAAGGAGGTTATCCTGAGTCAGGACAGCTTCCCTTGCTACTAACCATGTGAAGCATTGAACTTATCATGACCCTCCAAATTTGTTTCCACGGCCATCCTTGTGCAGGATTAGGAGTATTGATAATGAAATGATAAGCAGATTTCACTGAAAAGGAACCTGATTTGTGACCCTTCCAGATCAAAGCACCTTCCTCTTCTCTAAGACCTTGGAAAGCTTCTAAGGTCTCCCAGAAATCTACCACACTTTGCAACTCCCAGTCATTAAAATTCCTTCTGAAGACGATGTTCCACCCATGTAAGGATTTTGCATCTGCTATTGAAATTCTTTGATTCTCAGCAATGCTATACAAATCTGGAAATTGGTCTTTCATAGGAGTGTTCCCAAACCATATGTCACACCAGAAAAGTACTATTCTACCATTTCCAACCTTGAAACTAGAATGGTCAGCAATGAAGCACCATTGCCCCATAATTATTTTCCATACCCCTGCTCCATGAGGGGATAACACTGGTTTGGTGCACCAATGTCCTTCATGGCCACACTTCTCTTGAATCACCATTCTCCATAAAGTTGTTTCCTCTAGATTATACCTCCATAACCATTTTGCAAGGAGACCGTCATTCTGAGCCTTTAGATTTCTAATACCTAGCCTGCCTAGAGCACAAAAAAGTATCCCATTTAACTAAGTGAATAGTCCTTTTTCTCACTCTTTCCTTGCCAAATGAAATTCCTTCTCAGGGAGTCTATCTTCTTCCACACCTTAGTTGGAATTGGGAATAAGGACATCACATAGGAAGGATGTGCATCTAAGACACTATTTACCAGAGTCACTCTGCCTCCAAGTGACAGATATTGACTCTTCCATCTTGACAGTCTTTTTTCACTCCTTTGAAATCACCCCGTGCCATATATCTTGCGATTTGTTTTTGGCGCCCAGAGGGAGGCCTAGATAATTGGTAGGGAGGTTCTCTAGTCCACATTCCATGATATTAGCCAGGTCCTGAACATTTAGGACTTCATTAACCTGAAAAAGCTTACTCTTACCCCAGTTCACATATAAACATGCCACAACTTCGAAGGCTGTTAGAATAAGTCTGAGGTGCAACATCTCTTCAGGTTGAGTTCCCATGAAAATGATAGAGTCATCAGCATATAGGAGATGTGAGATCTCTAGGCTGCAATTCCATCTGTTTAATACCTTGAAACCCTTGATCCAACCATTTGCCATTGCGGTGTTTAACATCTGATTCAGCCCCTCCATTGCCATCGGGAACAAAAAGGGAGATAAAGGATCCTCTTGCCTTAGCCCTCTTTGTGAAGAGAAAAATCCTTGGGGTAAACCATTTATCATGATAGAGAACTCTACAGTGCTAAGACGGAAACAAATCCAGTTATTCCATTTAGATCCAAAACCTATATCAGCCATTACTCTTAGAAGGAAATTCCACTTGCCATGATCATATGTCTTCTCTATATCTAGCTTGCATAGGACTCCTGGCACTTCGCTTTTGAGCCTTGAATCAACCACCTCATTTGCTATCAGAGAAGCATCCATGATTTGTCTTCCTTTTATGAAGGCCATTTGATAACCACCAATGAGTTTGTTGATGACACACTTCAACCTTTCGGTTAGCTCTTTGGCTATAATTTTGTAAACACTTCCAATCAAACTAATTGGCTTGAAATCTTTAAGCTCTCTCGCTTCATTCTTTTTTGGGATGAGGGCCACATAGGATGCATTAAAACTCTTCTCGAAGAATTCATTGAAGTGGAAATTCTTCAAAGTTGACATGACTTCTTCCTTGACTGTTGGCCAGCATTTATGAAAAAAAAAAACCATGGCGAAACCATCGGGTCATGGTGCTTCGTCTGACGCATAGCACTTAAGCATTCCACCACTTTGTGTTCTTCAAACCCTCTTTGTAACCAAGTGCTCTCCTCCTCTGATAAGAAATTTCCCTAACCAGACTGAAATTTGGCCGCCATGATTCAGTTTCAGCGTACAGTTTCTAGTAGAAATTTATGATTTCTTTCCTGATTACTTCCCAAGTTTGTGGAAGTTTGCCCTTGCACCTCCAGCTTATCAATATGATTGTATCTCCTATGTGCATTAGTCATTATGTGGAAGAACTTTGTATTCTTGTCCCCCTTGTTTCAGCCATACGGATATGGACCTTTGTCTCCATGCAGTCTCTTCATGCTTGGCTAACTCCTGAATCTGTAACATGAGGCCAGCATTTTCCAATAACTCTCCTTCAGTGAGCCTTCTGCCTTCTGCTTTCTTGAATCAAAGTTTGAGATGTTATAGAGGATTGTCTTCTTCCTTGCCTCTAGACTACCATACTCTTCCTTGCCTCTAGACTACCATACTCCTCCTTATGCCACTTTTTCAACTTAGATTTGAGAAGCTTTAATTTGGAGGCTAACACAAAATCAGGCCTACCAACAATCTCAAAAAAATCCACCTAAGTATGCACTTAAGCAGGAAACTCTTGAACATCTAACCACCAGTTTTCAAATTTAAAATAGGATTGGTTGAATTCCCATTACCCGCATTTCAAAGAGATTGGTGAGTGATCAGAAATAACTTTTGGAAGGAGACTTTGTTTGATAAAACAGAACTCTTTATCCCACTCTAAGAGAAGAGAAACATGTCTATTCTAGAAGCACACTCAGAGTTGTCACCTTGGCTCCAGGTGAATCGGCCCCCAGTAGAGAAGGATCAATCAATTCCAGCTTTTCCACTGTTTCTGGGAAATCTGCCATTGCTCTACTGTATGAGGTCCTATTTTCCTTTCGTCAGCAAATCCGGTGGTGTTGAAATCACCATATACCACCTAGTTTCTATTACATAACCTTTTCATCGCACCGAACTCTAGCCAAAGTTCATTTCATTCCACTCGGAGCATACACCCCAGTCAAAGCCCAAAGGAAGTTGTCTATCACATAGCTAAAGTTGCAAGAAATAGAGTATCTTCCCTTTTCAACTAAATCCCCCTCCCATTCTCTCTTATCCCACATAATTAAGATCCATCCCCTTGTACCCTCAGCTTCTAATTTTATGTGATCAATCCACCTACTGCTACGCAGTTGTTTCGCAATACCATCACAATCCCCCTCCAACTTTGTTTCTAGCAGACAGTAAATATTTGCCCTCCACTCTTTGAAAGCTGATTTTATCAACTTCCTCCCCCCCCCCCCCCCATTAAGACCCTTAACATTTCAGGAGATTAGGTGTATCTTCATTAACTTTTGATGAGAAGTTGCCTCCCTCTCATCCGTGGGATTTCGTCATTGTATTTCACTCAAACCTTCAAGTTTTTCCTTTCATACACTCCTTTTAATTTTGGCGAAGCCCCTGCGCTTTCATTTCTTGATCGCATCATTGCTTTCATCTCCTTTTTCCTATTGTCTATCTTCAAAAATAAAGCCATATTGTCCATTAAAGTATGACGATGTCTAAAGAAGTCTTGCCCAGTTTGATGTCAAAGATATCCATAGCGATTACTGTAAAGTTTGTCATACGTTTCCAAGTTCCCAATTTGACACCAACTCATTAGCTACCCCACGAGCATTTTGTATCTCGGCATTCACGGTCTTGACGCGAGAGTTGGTTGGAGCAAGCTTCAATTCTAGTCTCTTTGCGGCAGCCTCAATCACGAAATTATGAGTTGCTCCGGTATCCACCATTGCACGAGTGGGCTTGTTGTTGATGGTGAGATCTATGTACTGATTGCCACTCTCGATAGGTTGAATAGCTTGCTTTGTGACAACACCACATAATCTGATCATGCCCAACTGTGCGGTCCCCGAACTCTCTCCTTGCGGTTGCTCCTCATAATCTGATCATGCCCAACTGTGCGGTCCCCGAACTCTCTCCTTGCGGTTGCTCCTTTCGTTCACGGACTATGGTGCTGAGGCTCTTTAGGTCGGGACAATTCCTGAAGCCGTATGACCCTCCGCATATGCACCATCCCTTCTTCTCGGCATGTGGCGTATCCCTGATGACCTCTCGACTTTGTGGAATCTTGAGTCCTGGAGTATTGATGTATCTCCTAACCTCTACCACGATCTCTAACACCATTGACACTGTTAACCTTTGACTCATTGCCATTGCCTTTGACATGCTTGTCATGTCTGAAATCCATCAATGATTCGGCCTCCACTATGACTTGGTCTATATCCGTGACTTGTCGGCGTTGCAGCTCCTGCTTAGCCCAATTTTACAACCTGTCCATGAAGTGGAACAACAAGTCATCATCGGTCAGGTTGGGGATTTGAAGCATAAGGGTAGTGAACTCCATGACATAGTTATGTATGCTCCCTGTTTGCTTCAATTCCCTAAGCTTGCGCCTTGCCTCGTACAAGACATTGCTTGGAAAGAACTGTCGCTTGAACTCCGCTTTGAACTGATCCCATGTGCTAATAGTACATAGACCTTTATCCACGTCGGCCATCTTTCTTCTCCACCATAGCATGGCAGTCTCTGAAAGCTACAATACTGCGGTGTTGACCTTGGCCTCGTCGTCCCTCACTTTGCCGTGCCTGAAATAGTTCTCCAAGTGCCAAAGGAAGTTTTCCACTTCTTGTGCATCACGAACACCTTTGAACACTGGGGGTTTAGGAGCCTCGATCTTGGCCTCTCTCGTCACCACCACATTGTTGCTCTTATTACCGAGCATTTGAAGGGAAACTCAATTAAATGAGAGGATGATGCCCAAAAGAGTTTTGAACGGATTAAGACAAAAATGAATCAAGCACATGTGCTTGTTTTGTCCTAACTTTGATGAAATCTTTGAAGTTAAATGTGATGCTTCCGAAGTTGGGATTGGAGTTGTTCTTGGTCAAGAAAGTAGACTTATTGCTTATTTTAGTGAGAAGCGAAACGATGCAAAAGTTCAAGTATTCTACTTATGACAAGGAGTTCTACGCCATTGTCAGAGCTCTTTCTCAGTGGAATCACTACCTTTTATCTCAAGAACTTGTGCTTTATTCTGAATACGAGGTCTTCAAGTATGTGAATAGCCAACAGAAGCTCAACATTAGGCATGCCAAGTGGGAAGAATTTTCGCAAGTCTTTCACTTTGTTATCAAACACAACGCTGGAAATATCAATTTAGTAGCTCATGCATTAAGTCATAAGCCTTGTTTTGTTTCTGCCATGCAAAACACTTGCGGGTTTTGAACACATAAAGGAATTATATGCAACAGATCCAGACTTCGGAGCTATCTGGGGTCAATACTGGGAGGGTCCTCAATGTATGTTTGTGCTTAAGGATGGTTATCTTTATCATGGTAAGCCGTTTTGTGTTCCACAAGGAAGTTTGCGTGAATTTATAATCCATGAGTCCCATGAGGGAGGGTTAGCTGGCCACTTTGGGCAAACAAAAACTCTACGCCTAGTTCAAGAAAAATTCTAATGGCCTAAGATGGTTCGGGATGTCAATAAGCTGATTGCAAAATGTGAAACTTGTATAAAGGCAAAAATGCACAAAAGCAATTCGGGTCTCCACATTCCTCTGCCGATTCCTACTCAACCTTGGGAAGACATTAGCATAGACTTTGTGTTGGGCCTTCCAAGGACTCAAAAAGGTAAGCATTCCATCTTCATGGTTGTCAATCGATTTTCGAAGATGGCTCACTTTATTCCTTGCGACAAGATTTCGGATGCAACAAATATTACTGATCTTCTTCGATCATTTTGTGAAATTGCATCAAATTCCTAGAACTATTGCTTCATATAGGGATTCGAGGTTCCTAGGTCATTTTTAGAGGACTAAATGGGATAAACTTGGTACTAAGCTACACTTCTCGTTATACCCAAATTGATGGCAATCGAAGTTGTCAATGGAAGTTTATGTGCTTTACTTCATTGGTTTAAAAGAAAAATCTCAAAGAGCGGGAATTGTTGCTTCCTACTACTGAGTTTGCCTTCAACAAGTCAACCAACTGCAATAGAAGAAAGAGCCCATTCGAAGTTGTATATGATAAGAATAATGTTGTTGATCGAGTCAAGCAACTCAAGAAACATAAGAAGTTCGGGCACATATCGAGAACCAAAATGCTAAATATAATGAAAAGGCTGATACACATAGGAAACATGTGGTGTTCAAGGAAGGCGACTCGGTTTAGGTTCAATCGAGTAAGGAGAGATATCCAAACCGCAAGTTTTCTAAATTACAAAAGCGAGCCGATGGACCTTTTAAGGTATTGCAAAAGAATGGTGATAATGCCTTTATCACTTAAGCTTCCCAATGACTTTGAAATATCACTTATCTTCAATGAAGCAGATCTTGCTACCTAGCATTTCTATGACTAGAGGGCAAGTCCTTTTAAACCATGGGAAAATGATGAACATATAGAGACCACATTTTTTACAATAATGGAGGCTTATTGGGCTCATGAAAGTGCCAATGGATTTGGAGAATTGGGCACGAATTTAAAATGCTTACACTAATTAGCCTTACACCAATTAAGGCCCAAAAATTTCAAGAAACTGAAGAATCCAAGAATCCATTCAAGATTAGGATTCTTTTCCTTACAAGATTAGGATTTCTTAATTCTTGTTTTAGTAGGATTATATTTATAGTTCTAGTCAAACTAGGATTGTTAGTTGGTAGTCCAATCCTACCAGAATTCTTTTTCCTATTTCAATTAGGACAGGTTTTCTTAGCCGTATTCTTATTCATTTAATTAAGATTAGTTTTCCTTAACCTTATTAATTGTACTCATTGTAACGCCTATTTAAAGGGCTTAATCAGCTAAAATAAACATTGGTGATTAGTTTTTAAAGCAGTTGCTTCAAAAACGTGATTTACCTTTTATTCCATTGTTCTTCCTTTATTCAAAGCTTCTTGCAATCTTGCGGGATTGAAGAATGTATGGGTGAGGTTGCTTTTCATCGTACATTTTTCTAACGAGAGTTTGAAGAATGTTTTCAGTAGTTTTGTGAAAAACTTTACCAAAGTGCTTTTGTTTTTCTCTTCTATGTGCTTGAGAGGGCAAAACCTTGAAAGTACACCAACTTTACTTATTATCGAATGCTAAAGATGCCACAATAGCAAAGTTCCTTAAAAGGAGCAAATGCCAGGTAACATCGGAATGTGTCCTTCGGAAGATGTGTGCAGCACTAAAAATGTGAATAAGTAGAAGTACTCTTAAAGATGCCATATAGCTACAAACAATTTGGGGAGGTTAATAAATTGCTCGATTGAAACATCAGTTTGATTACAATCACTTAAAATTGATGGAGAAGACTCAAGGCTACATGGAAGCCCTCGTAGAAAAGCAAGGAACCCGAGAAAGTGGATTTTTTGAAATAGTGTGCAACTTGGGTTGCCATATGGATCCCACGTAGTTAAAGAAGATGATGATGCATAAGCTAGAACGTACTGCTTACGAAGGACAATAGGTAATTTATTCTCATCTGCCTAAATCTCTGGGGGGCAAAGTTAGTCGATACATGTACTGCTGGGAGGTATAAAGTACCTAATGGAATAGTTGAGGTGAAAGCAAACTGATCTGAACACCACTGTTATAAAAAATATGTAAAAGAGCATGTGGGTTATCTCCTACTACATTTAAGAAGTAGAACATCTTTCTAAATAAGAAGAAGCTGATCGTAATGTTGCCATGGTCAAAAGGTCAGCTTATGTAAATTGATATATTCCATATTCAACATTCACTGGGTGGTTCCAAGAACAGCCGAGAAACAATGGAAAATCCAAAGGAATTGGATGCTCAAACGAAAAGGACATGGAAGACAACAGCCTAATGAAACTTTTGAGTGATATGGAGAGAAAGGAATAGCAGAATGTTTTAGAGTGTTGAAAATCCAATGTCAAGATTCAAAAGTTATTTCTCATTTCTTTTGTTGGTGTTGGTGTGACGAGGACATACCAATTTGTACAACTAGACAGATTTTTACATGCCTAAACATGACACTTTTATATAATATATTTGGAATATATTTGATCTATTGGGGAAAAAATTAAGGTTTGGTTTTAATGAGAAAACAGATCGAGAACAGGATAACCATTATACAACAACAACAACAACTACCCAGTATACTCCCACCAGGTGGGGTCTGGGGAGGGTAATATGTAGACGAGCCTTACCCCTACCCGAGAGGGCAGAGAGGCAACAGGATAACCATTATAGATTTCTTAAATGGAGAAAGAAAAACAAGATAAAAAACCAAGCACAGAATTTGACATACGAGGGCAGATTATGTATGATAGTACATAGTAGTAACTTCACCTTATGTTATTTAGCGAAATGCCATGTGCATATTAGTTTTCCAAGATAGAGATAACAAGAGCACGAGCACTAAACTTATAAATAAAAAGATGGAGACAAATTTATCTGCAGAACCATCAACATCGCTAGTTGAGGATACACATCAATCACAATTAAAACATCCAATATGATAGTCTAAGCTAAATGTTAACACAACAAGCCGAAACACCATTGACAAATTGAGTAATCATTAGAAGAAATATGCACCGTACTGGAATCTTAGTATCAGTACCTGCCAGTCAAGGTCTGTATCTCTGGCAAATCAAGAGGTATAAGATGAGCATCTGCACAGAATAACAAAAAAGACACAAGAGTCAAGCTTGTGAAAAGCTAATCAGCATCTAACAGATTGGCTAAAATCCTCCAATTACTATTACCCTAAATGTCAAACAAGGGAGAAACAGAAATCCCGAACATCTAACAGGCGGGAACCTTGTTTGATTGATGCTTGAAATAAACTGCTACTGAGAACCAAAATTCATACAACAACTATCAGAAAAAATTTTGGAGAGCAACATGGCTTATTCCCTTAGCGAGACACTATATTAGAAGCCAAAAGAGAAGTTGATCACAGCAAGATGTTAGGAATAATATGAAAGACTGAAATAGGAATAGGGCGTAAAGTCCTGAAAAGCGACAGAGACTATATAATGAATAACTTAGTAAGAAAAAAAAATGATTCTGCACGCATTCTTCATACCAAGATATGTTTTTCTAATGTTATCAAGCAAACAGAGGAACCACCCGATTTAAACAAAACTGCTGATGCAATTGACAAACAGGAGTACTAAAAGTTGAGCAATATCCAACCACATTGCAGTTAGCTAGCTTAATTATGATCCTCCAGAACATCGCACATCTACTTCTGATTAGCATGTTTATTCTAGTCTTCCTAGTTTCCAACCTCGGCCTCGATGAACAGTATATTACTAAACAATTTTTTTTGATAAAGTAAGATAATATCATTGAAAGGGCATCAGGAAGATGCCAAATTACAAGAAAAGAAATTATGTTAGCTCCCCTCCAAAGACAAAAAACATTGTAAGCTCCAGTATAAGAGTACCTATGCTAGAACCAGGGAGCTAACAAAATCCAAATAAGTGTCAACACTATTAACAGGGGAAAGAAAGTTCCAACTGAACAAATTAACTAAACATCTAGCTTTTAGGGAATGTGTTGGAGTTGATATTCCATCAAAACATCTGTCATTTCTTTCATTCCAAACAATCCCAAATATGACTGCTGGGATCATTCTCCATATTCTTTTGATGGCTTTGTCAACTCTCCAAAAAAATCCAGCTACTATAGGCTTCCTTGATGGTGTGAGGGATGATCCATGTTATACCAAAAATGGATAGGAAGAAGTTCCAAATATCAGCAATGACTAAGCAATGAAGAAACAGATGGTTAACACTTTCTGATCTCTGTTGGCACATATAACATCTGTTGACTAAAGTAATGCTCCTTCTGCTAAGATTGCCCTGTGTTAAAACAGCTTCATTGAGGGCAGTCCATGTGAGGCATGCTACTTTGAGTGGCATTCTGGTCCTCCAAACATGTTTCCAGGGCCAATCCTCTAGTATTCCATTATGTGAGCAGTTAAGGTTGCAGCCCTCTTTGACTGTGTACATTCCTTCTTTTGAATTCCCCACATGATTACTAAACAAATTTTTCATACTGATTTTTCTACTCAATTCCTTTTCAGCTTAAGCTACTAACCATACAAATATGTCTTAATTGAGATATCACATTTCTTATCATCTTAAAAGTAATGTTGGACATCTCAAGTTGCTTTGACTTTGGATAAGAAATATTCCAGATTTAAGAAGAAACTTACAGCTGAGTATACATCAAACAAGAAACACAGTAGAAAATCAGCAATAAAGGGAATGAATGATATGTATGAAGAAGATGTGCAATGCCAGCAGAAGAGTCAGCAAGAAACTAACCTTTAAAAGTTTAGGCCAAAGTTAGTATGGTAAAGTAAAATAGATAAAATGAAAGGAACTGAATCAGCCAAAGTACATAAAATACAGGACATAATTTAGGCTCTACTTCACGTCCTAACCATAAAACAGAGAATATCCTATTGGTTGTACTTTCTAGTACAGCCAGCATGATAACTACCATGTTCCAGCAAGCTAGATCCCCAGTATTACTGTTTACTCTGAGACCATACATACTACCACATTCTTTTGTAAAACTAAGTACAACACTAGCGAGGTATCTAGAAATATTATGTGAGATGGACAATTTCATCACCTAAAGATCTAAATAATCTCTTCTCAACTTTAAGAATTACAGTGTTGGTGATGCACAGTTAATTACTACAAGGATGGCAAAGCCGCTTATCAGTATGAACCAGATTCTGTCTGTGAAATAATAACAAGCGACATTAGTAACCTTCTTTCAGATTACACACAGCATAATAACATTCTTCCTTATTTTTGTGGGATGTTTCCTGGGGGTGGGGGATTTTCCAGTCTCCTATATCCAGCATTGTCAAAATGTTAACAATGTTTGCCATCTACATTTATCAGAATATAAAATGGGAAAGCATTTATAAGGATAAATGAATTCTTATCTTTATTTTCCTCAAATCTCAATTTTCCTTCTTTTCCGTTATTCCTTCTTTGTAAAGCAGATAAATTGAAAAAGTCCCCATTTACTCTCACTACTATAAACCAAAAGAAACATCCAGTAAGAAACTGGAAACAGGAAGAAAGCACTAATATTGTCATTGGCCACATAATCAAGTTTCTGGTACATCTCTGAAATTTCCTTTTTGGATAGGCTTAGTTCTTACAGATAAGGAGTTTCTTCAGGGAATATCCTCCTCAGCTCTATCATTGTGTCTCCACAACTAGCACTCTCTTACATGTTCACGGCAGTCCACTCGAGAAAACAACATCCCATGCCTCCTGATCACACAGCGCTAGTAGCGTAATAATACCAACAACAACTACCCAGTATACTCCCACTAGTAGCGTAATAATACCCAGAAACACATGGAAACTTGAACTTGTCAAGAGATTTCATCTAGCCACCTAAACTAAACCTATGACCACTGAAACACTTAACCTCTACTCAAATCGTGCCACTTAGAAGTCACATAGTGTGGGCCGCGGCATGACAAATGTTAGCATGAATGTTAAAAAAAGGACTGATATGGATTAACTAATATACAATAACTATCTTTCATCTTCTCTGGAGCCACCACCATTTATCATAGTCACTGCCTCCACCACCGTAGCTCCTCCCACCTACTCATGCGCCTTCAACATATCCATCACCATGTGGTCCCCCTATAGTGGATCCACCGCCACCACTGCCTCCACCAGATCATCACCATCTCCACCCATATTAAATTAAAACCAGCCAGCATTCATCCATAAAAATACCACCAAGCCATCGTCCTCTTCCTCTATACATTAAATTGCCTCTGTTATTCCAGCCATTATTCATCCATCTCTGTGGAATTCCGGCGGAAAAACATGTAACTTTCAGTTGGAAGCACCAGTCAAAGTGAATGGAGGTGGGGCTTAATGATGGAAACTGTGGAAATCTTGGAGTTCGATGCTGAGGTTAAATGGTCGAGCTTTTAGGGTCTGTGTCCCATGAAGTTGCTTTTCAGATGGGTTTTTGCCAGAGAGTGGAGAAGTGCTCTGTTTTGGATTTGACGTTTGTGAAGGTGTAAGGATGTGGTGATCAGGGAGATAAAAAAGGGGAGCTTAGAGGGGTTATCGCAACAAATAGGAGGAGAAGGTGGTGTACAGGTTATTGGTGAGTGAAAGTTGGAGGATATGAATAATCATATTTTTTGGATAGGGAAGATGATGAGCTGACAGGTGAAGGAGATGAATTTTTTTTCTGATTCAAAAGATTTTTTAAAATTTATTTGGGAACAAAAGCCGAGGCGTTCTTTAGTTGGTGTTTTTGCCAAGTCACCACGTGTGAACTACACTCATTTTACTTGGTTAATTGTTTGAGCGTGATGTATCTAAGTGGCTAAGTTTCAGTAGAGATCAACTGTTCAAATGTTCAAAGGCTAAACGAAATATCCGGACAATTTAGTCTATGTATTCGCCCTATCGAAAGAATTTCTTCCTGCTATAGCTTTGACAAAATTTAAAAGAGAACATAGATTAACAGCAAGGAAACTGGAAAACATGTCACACACCTAGAGATGGTGGCCTGGTTGCAAAGTGAATGGAACCCAAGGTTGAAGATTCAGAGAAGGCAACAATTATTCTACTGCCATCAGGATCCCAAGCTGCTCCCTGATAATGAAAAACATGATTGAAGTTAAATTGTGTAAACGTATCAATGGACCAGCAATACTATGTAAAACAGACAACAACACTGTCTAGCAAATCAACATACAATGCGCCAAACCAGGGCCTCTGTAGCCTAATAACAGGGCATAAATTGCAAAACAAGAGCATCAACCAATTAGCTTTCGCATATTATCCAGAAAAACACCAATCATATCATCTATCCATGGACCACTACTAAGAAACAGAATGAAGAGGGGGAAGGGTGCATCTCTAACTATGAAGTTTAGACCGAACTTCACTATATTACCATGCCTCTATTCACTCTCTAACCATCTTATTTTGCCTTCTGAATAAGCATAATTCAAAAGGAGCATCCATGTATATCCATGCACAAAAACACAATGACTTTACCAACTTTCATAGTTATGTCAATGAAAGATCCTAAGACCCAAAATGAGCACAAAACAAAAAAAGCAAAGAGCTCTCTCAATTAACAATATAGTACAAAGTGGAGATAAAAGATAATATCTGCTTCAACTAACCTTGACAAAGCCATTTGTTGAGGACCATGGTTCTGATGTCCATGTATTAGTCTCCCAGAGATAGAATGTCCCATCACTGTGAAAAGAGAGGATACCAGGGAGAATAATCAGCAAAAAAGTAATATTTTGTAAGTTTCATTCATGTGCATACGGGATTCAGAAATTTAATAAAGTCGCATTACAATTTTGCAGAGAAGAAATAGTCTCCTGACGGGGACCATCTCAACAAAGATATGCCCCTTAAGCCACGTCGAATAGGCGTCCCCACTCCTGTAGCATACATTAATGCTTATAACAAAATTAGAAATGCAAATTTGCAACATAGTATACTCATAAACACACAAACATATATATATATATATATATATTATATATATACCGAGAGAGATCAATTAAAACCCTAAACCACAAAACTGTAACAAATACACATAATACATATGAAACTGTAATACTTTTTATACACAAATAGTACATCTTAAAAAGAAATGGGATAAGAGAAGTTCGATAAATATGCATAGGCAAACATCCAATGTAAGACTCGCATACAACAACAACAACCACCACCCAGTATAATCCCACTTAGTGGGGTCTGGGGAGGATACTGTGTACGCAGACCTTACCCTTACCCTTGGGTAGAGAGGCTGTTTCCAAATAGACCCCTGGCATCCTTCCCTCCAAGAACTTCCCCACCTTGCTCTTGGGGAGACTCGAACTCACAACCTCTCGGTTGGAAGTGGGGGTTGCTTATCATCAGATCAACCCCTCTTGTCTGTAATGTAAGACTCGCATAGGCAAACATATATAGACCAGCTAAAGAATTATAAAAAATAAAAATAAAAAAGTAAAAAGGCTTGCATACATTTCACCTGAGAAAGCTGAAAAGGCTATCATTAAGCAGCATCACTCCAGGCATCGAAGTTAAAGTGATGCCCATAAATCAAGAGGTTGAGAAAAAGGGAACAGAGAGAAAAGGCAGGAGAATATTTTAATGGTGAAGAAACTAATCATGATGTGCTCTAAGCGAGCTAAGAACTGCACAGAATAAGTCACCAACCTGTTGCAGGTACAGAGGAAACAGTGCCTGGCACTTAAACTTAAACAAGTAGAAAAAGCTGCATACCTTGAGCAACATCCCATATGATGAATGAAGAGCTCTCAAATGAAGCTGATGCCAAATATGTAAAAAGGTCAAGGAAATTTTCCAATCATCAGAAGTTCCATTCTCAAACAAGTAATTGTCAGGCCCTTTGTTAACCATCTAAAGTAAACTTTAACTTTCCAGATACTGTTCTACCAGCTTATATCTATCCGTTTATACGACGGTCATATCACTTTCTCACAATGACAATCAGCGAGAGAAAAACAACTAAATGAAACAGAAATCACCTGGTTTATTAGAGAAATTTTAATCACTTCAGAGTTAAAATGCACAAGACCTGAGTTCAAATAAAAAGAATATGGAAGTATCGCAATGGAAGCATAATTTGGTTAGATTTGGAAACAAAGTATTAAAAGAATGTGAGCAAAGAAGCTTCATGCTACAAGAGAGCAGATTGGACCAGGGGCGTAAGCAGAATTTTTTATAAGCGGTGTCGATATTTAAAGACATGATCTAAAGAATTAATTATTGTAATGATATCATATAAACAACAACAACCCAGTGAAATCCACTAGTGGGTTCTGGGGAGGGTAGAGTGTACGCAGACCTTACCCCTACACCGAAAGAGTAGAGAGGCTGTTTCCGAAAGACGCTCGGCTCAAGAAGACAAAAAGACAAAAAGATAAATGAAGACAATATTAGTACCACCACAGAAATAATAAGAAAGAATATATAAACAACATGAAATCAAGAAGAATGATACAAAGCAAGAGCAAAATAGTGTAATGATATCATATAAAAATTTAAAAAGACAATTTGTAATGTGTGAATAAAACACAATTAAGTACATTACTACAATTCTACTGTTAGTTAGCCGTTACCACTAATGGTCAAGGGTTCAAGTGTTGGATTTTATCATTTTTAATATAAGGGGGAAAAAATCTAAAACTGATAAGTCCATGAAGCTGCTACCAGGAATCAAACTCCTGATTTTCAGGACAAAATTGAAGCACTCAAACAGGTAAGCTACGATCTTTTCCTGTAAGCTATCCAGCTCTTTTATTTATATCATCTTTACATATATGTTAGATATACTTATATTCAGTAAAAGATTTCAATCAAGCGGTGTCGGATGACACCGCTTGAGCCAAGGTACATCCGCCCCTGGATTGGACAATGGCTTTGCTATGACCATGTACTTCACCATACTCAAACAATATAACAATTTGTCATGAACATAGATCAGCATCACCAGGAACCTATACTGATGTCAATCACAAGATAATATACAACAACAAACCCAGTGTAATCCCAAAGGTGGGATCTAGGGAAAGTATACGCAGATCTTGTCCCTACCTTAAGAAGGTGGAGAGGATGTTTCCGATAGACCCTCGGCTCAAACAATATGCATTTGGAAAATTAACACAAGAGATGGGAAAATTTGAGTGATTGAGGCTCGCAAAATTCTGTTAGTTGCTGTGAACTAAAACGGAAAATACCCAGAATGCTCTAGCAGTAAGGATATACTTCTAGTACATGCAAATGCATCCTAGACCATATTTATAGATTTTAAGTTACTTTGGATAAAGGAGTCCTAACTTTTAGTTCGCAAAGTTCATCCTATTATTGCCTTATTTATCATCCAAATGAAAATTTATCCATGCATTCTCTTTTATAGACAAGAGGGGTTGCTCTTATGGTAAGCAACCCTCACTTTTAACCGAGAGGTTGTGAGTTCGAGTCTCCCCAAGAACAAGGTGGGAAGTTCTTGGAGGGAAGGATTCCGGGGGTCTATTTGGAAACCTTACCTCTACCCCAGGGTAGAGGTAAGGTCTGCGTACATACTGCCCTCCCCAGACCTCACTATGTGGGATTATACTGCGTTGTTGTTGTTGTTGTTGTGGTTACCATAAAATCTACTCATCAAATAAAATCGAATATCCCACTTAGGTCCATGAACAAGGTAAAATTTGCAAGAATAACAAAATAAATGTTTGGCAACCATTTAGGATATCTTCCATTTGGGCTCCACGAAAGTGCAGTAATTTGTTCATGTTCAGGACTTTGAAGAAAATCCACAAGAGTCCATTTAGTTCCTGAGCCTCTAGAGAGAGTGCCCAATGTGACTCCTGATCTCACTGAAGCTGCGTTGCCTGGATATGAAGCAGCCCAAATGCAAATGCCACCCCTATACAAAGAAGCAGTCGGAAACAAGCACCAGATAAATAAACACATGAAGTATGTATCAAACGAATATAAGAGATCTTGGCAGATTCAGGAAATCTAAGATATGAAAAACTAAAGATACTAACTTGCAGCCCACATAGAGTGACCTCCCACCATTTGGCCGCCACGCTAGACTTCTAACATCTTTTTGGGATTCATTGATCAAAGTACAGGGACTCTTTCCTTCTGGCACAGGTAAAAAGGTTTTCAAAACATGAAAAATTTCAAACGTCACTTGAGAACAACATATAAAGATGAAAGATTAACACTGTCAGACAAAAGCACTAGAGCCCAATAACCAATATGAAGTAGGATATCTTGGCTTGAACTAAAAATAGAACCAAGCAAGTAAATGCACGAAGGACCATATAAGTACTAACCAGAATCTTCATAGTCATGAATTGTCACCTGATGCAACCCTGAAATAAAGGCTAAAATATGCTTGTGCTGGTGCCAACCAAGGCCATCGAAATCAACATCTTGTAACAATTTTACCTACAAAACACATTTTAAGAAAAATGAAAACAGCATTGGCGATTTACTTCCTTTACAGTTTTGAATTAACCACCACTGTAGATAAATGCATAAATATATCTATTTGAAAAGGTAAAAATTACTGTATCTATTGTCATTTACTCCCCTCCCCTCCCCTCCCCCCCCCCCCTCCTCCCAGGATACTTTAAGGCAGACACTTCTAGTCATAAGCATAAAGTTTTGCACAAGATAAAATCAGAGACCATCTAAATCACTAGGTTAGTGGGTTTAGTGCAATGCTGAGAAACCTTCAAGGAGTACAAGTTCATGATTTAGAATAGTCTAATGGGCTATATTCAGCTAACTTCTTTTGTTTCTATGAATTAATGTTCTTTTAATCAAGAGAATCAATAACAGGCATACTCATATAATCAAGGAGCACCAGAAAGGAAGGGGAAGAAACATTATGGAAATTCTATAACAGGATGGTTGAAGTTGCTAACTCTGTGTAAGCGTGCTCACGCTCTTGGTCCTAAACCGGGATAAAGGAGGAGGATTGCGGTCGTCAATTTATGATAATCTTCACAATACTTATGTCGTTGGAACGTGCTCACCTAGGCACAAATTACATCGGCACCCTAATGTGATAAAAACTAGGCTATGGGTTCCATCACCTTGTCACCTGGCTGTGAGGGTTTATCAGATAGAGTTCCTACATCATTGAAGAATGTGGGTATAGAAGTTAATCCTTCCAGATCAGTGCTCACGTGTGGAGCTAAATTAGAAAGGCTTCCCACATAATGGACGACTATGAGTAAAGAAGTCAGTTTCGCCACATTAAACATCTGTACGTAGTGCAAAATAAGAAAGGTTTCCTGCATTATAGATGATTGGGGTAAAACTAGTCCAAGAGATTCAAATTTGGGCAGAATTTTAGCTCTTTAACTGGAAAATTGATTGGATTGATGGATACCTTAAAAAAGAGAGATCTGATATTGCATGCCCACAAGAAATCAAATGGGTAGGGCCAAAGGCTGGAGAGATAGGCAACACGAGTTATAAATTAGAGTTTAGCCTTACCCAACGGCATGATAGAAGTATAGAACCAAGGGATTGTAAGATTATATTAAGAGAATCAATGACCACCCAACATAGGTTGGTGTTCTTGGATGTATAGTCAAAGAGTAGAGCGAGAACACCTGTAAGTAACTAAAAAATAGGTGGTGAGCATTAAAAGGAACAAACCAGTTAGCTTTTCAAGGAAAACTATTCGATGAGGGAGCATGGGACTGCGAACAGGATGAAGACACCCTGTAAAAGGAAATGTTAGGTAGCATTAAGAAACTAGCGAGTGAGTGTTAGGTGTCTCTAAAGGTTTAGGATCTTGTTGACCATAAGAATCTTGGCAGTGGAATGAGTTATTAAAGGAAAAAGAGTGTTGTAATATATTATCAAAAACAAAAGGCGGAAAAGTCTTTGAAGATTATAAAAGAGCTAAGATAGAAGCTAAACAAGACTATTAGCAGTGCCCGTAGGAGAAGCCACAAATGGCATGTACCAAAGGTTAGAGACACAAGAAGGCGAAAAAAAATTGTGTAAACAAGCAGTGCAGGAGAGAGAACAGGAGTAAGAATTTAAACCAAGTGAAATATATTAAAGATGATTTTCAACAAGTGTTGACATGAGATGATGAGATCAAGAAGAAATGGAGTCTCTACTTTGACTAAATGTTCAACTCGAGCCACGAGATAACCTTTTAGGTCTCCATACATCTGTGCGATGGAAACTTTAGATACACTAACAGAATTCGGCCGGCAGAAATAGAGGATGTAATGAAAAATATAAGGCTTAGAAAAGACTGGTTAGATAGTATCCTCATAGAAGTCTGGAATATCATGGAGACATTGTATTAGGATGGTTTATTAAGCTATTTTGATGATATACTAATAAATGGTAGGATGCCCGAAGGGTGGAGAGAGTACCATGATTCTAATAGTAATATATAAGAACAAAGGAATTCAAAGTGTAAAATTGTGAGTCATAGATAAAATTTTGAGAAAAAGTGATACAGCATGAACTTAGGAGCATATGAAAGTGACGAGAACCCATTAGGATTTATGCCCAGTGAATTTACAAAGGAGACTATATTCTTGATAAAAAGATAAATGAAAATTTATTGCAAAAGGAAGAAAGAGCACACATGGTGTTCATTCAAGAAAAGTCGTATGGCAGGTGTTTGAGAAAAAAGAATTCATATTAATGAAATATATAAATACCATAAAGGATATGTATGGAGGAGTCATCACAATTGTAAGAATAGTCCAAGGAGATACAATAGAAATTTCCCATAATTGTGTCTTTAATTAAAGAACGATACTAAGCTCATACTTCATTACCGTAATCTTGCATGAGCTAACATACATAGTACAAGATTAAGTCACATGGTGTATGTTATTTGGTAACAATAATGTGCTAATTGAAGTAACCAACAAGGGTATCAACCAAAAGCTTTCACTATGGAGAAGTACAGTAGAAAGTAAGAGTTTTAGGATGATTAGTCAATATACGAAGCCGGGGTTTGTGAGTTCGAGCCTCCCCAAGGGCAAGGTGGGAAGTTCTTGGAGGGAAGGATGTCGGGGGTCTATTTGGAAACAGCCTCTCTACCCAAGGGTAGGAGTAAGGTCTGCGTACACACTACCCTCCCCAGACCCCACTAAGTGGGATTATACTGGGTCGTTGTTGTTGTTGTTGTAGTCAACATAAGAAGCATGAAATTGAGGCGAGAATAGATTAGATTATGGTACGTATATGCAAACAATTCAAATATCCTACTCGATATTTTAGGAGAATGGTATGACGGATGAATAAGTTACACCAAGAATCAAAATACGATGGTTGAAATGGATACTAAAGTCCAACACATCCACAAGATAAATGTTGCACACATGTAGATGCTAAGGTGAATGTGTGGCCTTATAAGATTAGACAAGATTAAAAAATGACTACATTCGACAAAAGGTGCAAATAGCAGAAATCAAAGATAAAATGACATAAGATCACTTGAGATGGTTTAGTCATGTCCGGTGTTGACCTCCAAATGCATTGGTCTATATGCATGAAATCATGATAAGTGAAGATGTTAAAAGAGGAGTTAGACCCAAAATCACATAGAAGGAAATTGTCTTGAAAGACCTATAATCTTTTAGACTCCATGTAGGTTCAGATAAAAGTAGAGTACTGATAAGAATGGACCTTGGGCCTAACTCAATCCCAAAAGCTAGTTTATGAGGTGAGGATTGCCCAAGTCATATAAAGAAACCAAGGACCTCAAATCCCTCCGATGTGGGACAATTCAACACCCCCCTCCTCACGCCCAGACCTTTGAGCGTGGACAACATAAATTGGGGGCCCAACATCGGGAACAATAATTGGGATGGGTCTAGCTCTGATATCATGATAAGAATGGACCTTGGGCCTAACTCAACCCCAAAAACTCTTATCAAGTACAATGGAAGAAAATGATTTATACAACCGACACCAATAGTTTGGGACGTGTTTTAGTCATGTTAGTATGGTTACCATGATAGGTGATTAGTGTTTTAGTATGGTAGTTACTGCTTGTTATTATTGCATGCGACTGTATTTATGTTGCTTATGCTTTCATAATTATTTACGTTATTTTTGCGGGAGTACTTATGCTTTATTATTTTGTTTTGTCTTGCTTGTGTCTCTAATTTTACCTTTGTTTTCTTAATGCAGTTTTCCCTTTTTTTATCCTATACGCCGAGGGTCGATTGGAAACAGCCTCTCTGCCCTTTCGGGCAGGGGTAAGGCTCGTCTACATATTACCCTCCCCAGACCCCACCTGGTGGGAATATACTGGGTAGTTGTTGTTGTTGTTGTTGTAGTATGGTTACTTCATGTCCTATGTTGTCTAGAAGTACTTTTGTCATGACAGATTTATATACTTTTCCAAAATATATTAAGCTTCTACTTTAATTTTATTTTTAGATTGCATAATATGGGTCTGAAATTTGCTTAAATAGAGCGTCATGGCAAATGAAAAATTTTAAAGTTGATCCCAAGTTTGGGATTGATGCATACTTGTAGTTGTAGAGCGTCATGGCAAATGAAAATTCTTAAGGTTGATCCCAACTTTAGGATTGATGCATAGTTGTAGTTGTAGTGTAGTTGACTTTGCTAGGGTGCTATGGCAAAGAAGATACACAGTAAAGTAAAAGGTGAGTTCTATAATATGGATGTGATAACATTAATATGTGGGAGTGAATGCGTAGCCACTATGGCCCAATAGACCCACATGATGATGTCTTAAAGAATATAGACATTAAGACCGATGTACGGCCATAAAATATAAGCAAACATTATAAATGATCTCATGAGATAGCGTGTGCAATTAACATAGAAAGGATAATATAAAACAGGGTTGCTTGAAATGATTTGTCATGTCTAGGTAATTCTAGTCAATGAATGCAATATTATGAAAACTGAAGGTGATAAAAAAGAACAAGGTAAACCTAAAATCACATGAAAGTATATTCTTTTAAATGACCTACAACCTCTCAAAACTAATGGACCAAATACCAATTAGTTGAGATTACTGGTGTTTGCAAAGAGTCTAATTATAAATTTACAAGTAAATGCAAGGATAAGTGGACGATTCAGAGGAACCCCATTTTTAGAGAACCTATAATTTACTTTGAAAGATAAAATACTTAAAGTTTGAACAAGATGGGCCTCAATAAAGCATAATGGATATAGAGGATTCACATAGCCAACCTTAGCTAGTTTTGGGCCAAGGGCACATTTGGTTGATGGATTGATTTATGTGGTATAATTACCTTTAGTTTCTGCATTATCAGCCTATTTAAAACCTTGACTTTTCTTTTCTTTCTTGGTTCTTTTTTCATTTTTTTTCCTTTTGGGAGAGGGGCTACTGACTGATGGTATGGTTTTACTTTTACCTTTTGTTTCCCTCTTCTTGTTTTATTTATTTTTTTAAACAACTAGAATTAATTTCTATTTATTTGTGTAGAAGTCAAAGCATACCCATATTGAGCAGTATTATCCATTTTGAATACCCTATGTAAAGCAACTTCCATTTCAAAAAGGATTGTATGAAGTCATATACAAAAGGCAGCTCAAACTAGTGGTAGCAATTAACAGTAATCCCTTTTTCCCGTCTTCCGATTAGTCAATACAGTTGAAACACTACTAATCCAATGTTGTTGATGTCCTTTATCGACAATAGGCTTCTCAGTCAAAATAACTTCTTTATAACACTCTAGACACAACATCCTCCATCAAGCATCTCAAGCTTAATCGCATTTACCTGTATGTTTCCAAAGAAAGTTTTAGAAAATTAAAACTGTAAATTGTTTACAAAGTTGTAAAAGATGTTCACAACATTGAAAAGTTTTTGCATGAAGGACCCGTACATGCAACGAGAAGCTGATTTATATTGATTAAGAAATCAATTGTTCCCACACCCCACTTTGTGGGACTATACTGGGTAGTTGTTATTTAAATCAATTGTTCCTTTTTCTATCTGAATAAAGAGTAAGAAATGGATGTTTACATCAATGGGGCGAAAAAAGCGACTTGGTGAACCAGTGGAGACTGCCTGCAATGCTGCCCAAAGTAAACCACTCTTCCTCTGGCCGGGACCTTGTTCACGCCTAAGTGCACTCAACAAATTTTCTGATTGAAAAGGAACGGGACTGAATACAATTCCCTGCAATTACTAACAGAACCACAGTTAATACGGACCATGACCACCAAAAAATTCTACGGTCAACCTATAAACTGTAACTAAAAGACATCACATTGGTGTAAGTTCAAGTAAGAACCTCTTATACGAAGAGTCAATAATTATACACAACTACTCGAGAGAATATCGCAGACAATTTGACACGATATGCTACTGCTACAAGTTTGGAAGATGCTAATCTTGTGAAGTTGCTGATATTATTAATTACACCATAGTTCGTTTTATTCTACATTAGTCTAATTAATTATGTTATTTACATTTTAGCTTGTAAGTTATGTTTTATTAGTACTAGTCCCTCCATTACCTATGCGTTATTTAACTTAGAAATCAGCAGAAGAAAGTTATGAATGAAAATCTTTACCTTATTTTTGCCCTAGTTTTCTTCTCTTTTTAGCTTTAGCTTAGACCTAGTTAGCTTATTCTTCCTCTAAAATTCAGCATCAAAGCATCGAACATCTGACCTCTTTTGTAATGGACATTGAAAGATTTTTCTCACCATGTCATTACTATAGTCACCTACGTGCTACACAGCTATGGTTGAACGTTGTATTGAATACTTCAGCTACTCCACCAGGATATGGGGCTCACTACTCTGGGTATCGGCAGCAATTCAATCAAATATACCCTCTATGCCCATGTTTTGAATAGTGTGAGGCGACAAATAACGACGAGGGCCCGCTTCACTGAGGCGATAGGCGAGAAGCGAAGCACTCATCTTTATATATATATATATATATATATAAACTCAATAACAGTAATATATTAATAAATATATCAATTAAAAACTCAGGTTTTGAAGAACCTCTCTGCCTCTGCCCGTTAAGGAATTGAAAAGGCCAAACCCATAACCGGCCCCTTTAAGTTGGCTCCGCTTTTTATTTTGGCACCTCTACTTAGACCTTTTCCATTTTGACACTCAAACCGTTTATCTCATGTGTCATTTAAACACAAAACACTGACTTGTGCTTATAACTCAGGCGCGTGTTCATAACCGCTGCCAACATGTAAAGCTAACGAATTATTTACTGCCACTTGGATTTATTATCCACGTAATTTCCTACCAAGAAATATGAAAAATAACCCGCACCCGGTAAATTAAATTGTTTTGCATGTGCTCATCGTTTGGCTTTGCCGGACTTTACCATTGATTAGCCATTATTTTACCATATGGGTCTTTGATTTTCTTTTACTCTCTCAATGCTATATTTATCATTTCTATTGTTGGGGTTACATGATCAGTTTAGTGTTGTTTTGTTTTTGATTTTTGGTGATCTCTTTTCCTTTCTGCGTTGAGGCTAGGTTGGAACCTCTTTGAAGCTCCTTTTCGGAGTCCAGTCGCTAATGTGACTTCGTCAAATATTAATCTAGGTGCGTTTGGTGCAAAACCACAACAACAGATATCCAATCCCCTTTGAGAACTCTCTGCTCTTTCTGATATGGTTACAATGGTTATGGAGTTCGAGTTAAAAAAGGGGGAAGAGGAAGAAGAAGAAGCAACTAACAAATTAGGGCTATGGGGTTCGAATTGAAAATCAGGGAAGAAGAAGAAGAAGCAACTAATAAATTAGGACAATAGGGTTCACTTTCCTATTAATTTCGACTAAAGCTTCGACAAATTGCAAAAAAGAAAGCTTGAATAGTCATAGACATGGAGCTTTTGAGAATTAGGGCTTTTATTACATATGATAATGGAGAAAGGGTAGGGGAAGCTGGGTATAATGGGGTAAAATTTAATACCATTAAAAGGGGAGTGATTTTACCCTCCTAGAGGCATCATGCGTGAGCTGGTTGATGAGGCTTACTCGTGACAGGTCAGTGTTTTGTGTTTAAATGGCACATGAGATAAGGGGTTGGAGTGTCAAAATGGAAAATGTCTAAGTAGAGGTGTCAAAATAAAAAGTGAAGCCAGCTTAAAGGGGCCGCTTATGGGTTTGGCCAATTGAAAAACAGAGCCAAAAAAGGAAGAGAAGAAGAAAAGGGAAGGAAGAAAGAAATAATGAAAGGAAGAAAAATCTCTCTGCTGCTCGATCAAAAACAACAGATCAAAAAAGAAAAAGAAGAGAAGAAAAAGGAAGAAAGTAAAAAAAGGGCCGGAAACGCGAATAAGACGAGAAATGAGAAGAAGAAAGAAGAAAAGAGATGAAGAGAAGCATACCTGATGAAGAAGCTTGAAAAGGTAAGAAGAATCGCTTATGTGACTAGGTCGACATGAAGGAGAAAGAAGACGAAATTGTTAAAGCCCTAAATTTTTTATTTTAATCGCTGGTGTACTGCCTTTTTATTTTCTTTTTTTCAAATAGCAACACTACAGGTCGCCTCTCGCTACACAGGCAGAGACGTTCACCTTTTTGAAATCGCCACGCAACAGAGGCAAATAGCACTGGAAGCTAATATTACATCGCCTCATGCTATTAGCGCTGAGGCGAGTGCTATTTACAACACTGCTCTATACACTTCTAATTTCAGTCCTAGACATTTGTGGCAAGCATCAAGTTTCCAAGCCTCCCCTTATCTCTACCGATCGTCAGCGTTCCCTAGGGCATCCTTGAATTTCTGGACCGCCGACGTTGTTCCAGAAGGTGTGGCTACTATGAGTTTTATCTCTTACAACAACACAACTTCGTTGTCTAGCACAACGACGGTGGGAACAAACCATAGCCCTGAACATCTCCATCCGCCTTTGCCATTTTTTATGAAATAAAAAGGCATCAAGAAGATGCAAGAGTACAAGAAGCAGAAATACAAAAATAACAAAAGTGAGTTGCCAGCACCAATACAGTCTCAATCTAGGACAAGAGAGCTAATTGCCATTTTAACATCAACAACCTCCTATTAATGGTACTGTCTATTATGGTCATCAAGTAAATGCCTCTTCTCCTATCCATGGACTTGAGACTGATTCTATATCTTCTCGCGAGATTTGTACTCTTGAAACTCTATTTCTCAATGATGTTATTGCACATAATGAATATAATCCATACAAAGTTGGATTTGGCACTTGGTGCTTGTTCAACAAGGGAAGGAAAAACCTTTGTGTTGAATGATGTAAAAGAAATACGGTCGTTTCCCGTAAATGATAGCCTTGCTATTGAAGAGAATATAGTCAAAACCGAGGAATGCTTCAGGGGCACATGTTCCACTATTAACCATGTTCCACCATTATGGAGTGCAGAAGGCTTAATTCAATTCAGCTAGAGAAAGAACAAGGGAGGCGACGTGCATTTCAAATTCTTTCAAAATTAGCATTGATGAAGTAGTGGAGTCTTTTGATGGATTAATGCACGTCTCTTAAGATCTAGGGAAAGTAAGAAGCACAGGGGTGAAGGCACATGTTTCGATGCTTATGAGGTCAAGCAAAAGATGGAAGAACCATGGAGAGAACATGTTGAGGGTGGAAAAAATATAATTCCTCTAATTTGCCTTATTTTATTGATACCGATTGGAGCACTTAAGTTGTTGCAGTAAGTCCTAGTGTAGTTGCTCCAGATGCAATCATTTATGCTAATTTCAAGGAATTCTCTCCTCAACCTAAGGTTGTTGCGGAATTGGCCTATGAGCAAGATGACGGTCTTGTGCTTGACATGACAAGTGTCTTATTCTTGCAAAGTTAGAAATGTATGAGAATTCTTTAAAAGTTCTCGCAAGGCAAGAGATAAGTTCCCCTCAAAGCTTGCAATCTGGATACGATGCCAATATTGCAATACGCCGAGGCATTGAAAGAGAAGAGGTGAGCTGCTCTTAAGTTATTGCTGGAGCTAATGGGAGGTTGTGCATTTTCTGTGCTGGATCACCCTCTAATCACCCTCTAAAGCAATGTTCCAGAAACATGCTTCTTGAGATGGCCCACATCAGAACTGCTTGTGCTTGACTCCATGAAGAAGTTTCGGTTATTGTTTCCCAATTATACAAAGAAATGTTGCCGCTCGAGATGTAATTTTTTATCGGTGGCATGTTAATCCTAGCATCTTGTTGCAAAATCTTCTAGATGCTTTGAGCGTTGACCTCCACAACAAGCGCATAGTTTTGGATTTCTTCAAAAGCTAAAGAGTTTATCACCCATACTGGTTATGATTCTTTACGATTTTGACATTAGACTTCTTGACATTGCCACTCACCAAGAGCTCATGGACTTGGAGAAATGGTTGAGCAATATCTTAAACACATTTAAATATGTCTTGTATGAGGAATGCTTTGAGTTCTTGAAGGAGGTCCTTAAATCTCCTCTTGGCCTAGTTTCTCCACACCCCTTATGAGGAGCTAAAGAAGTTTCTGTCACTTGTTGTTGAAGCTTGCATGCCAATACTATGTGAAACTTTGTTCCTTATTCGGTGTTGATACATTTTTGAATGGAAAAGATTTGCGAGAAATAGCAGGTGTAGAATTGTTTGCATTGGAAAAGGGTGACAGTACACATTTTAGCCAATATGGTGTTGTTAACGAATACATGAAGCAAGTGCTTTCACTGAGGGAATTGCTGACTAATAATACTAGTTTTTCTCGTGTTAGGAAGGAATCATATTATTGGGGATTTCTCTCAACTTGTTTGATCCAGAGTGTTGTTATTTCTTCATTTCCACATATCACCTTTGGTGATAAGGGTGACTTGATAGAGAAGCGGGTTGCCGACTTTTGTCGGCTTCATGTGAATGACCAAATATGTTTATTCGTGCTCGTCTGCTGGAATTTCAAAAGATGGTTCATGCAATGGCCTAGAACACTATGTAGCTCTGGAAAGAGATTTTATGGAGGCAGCAGCCGTCAACTTAGTGGTTGGAGAGCAGCCAGCAGATGTTTATATTGGAAATGCTCTAAGTGTTCATCATAATATAAGAGGAGATAGTAGAAAGGACCATGCAACGGACTCCAATTCTTTATTAGCCAAACTATTAATTGATCAAACTGAGAAGACATTGGTGAAGCAAGTAGTAGTAACCTCAGTGAATGTGGTTATCTATGTCAGGCTGCATGAACAATTCAAAAGAACATTGGAGGAAAAAGGTCTTATCAATGATGATAGGCTGCTATTCCGTGCATCTTGCTATGCGGCTAAATTTTATCATGGTGTATCTGATTCTTTTGTCCAAGTGGACAGTCTAAGTACCATGGTTGACAAAGCTGTACTCAACTCTTTTGCTCACCCGCAATTCTTTATAATGGTGAGCACACTTTTATGTTAATTGCCATTCCAATGGAAGGTTTATATTCCAGTTACTCAACACGGAAGGTTCTTGGTGTATTAATCACTCATGTGGGCTTATGGATAAGTCATACTATGAGTTCTGAAGTGGGGCATGATGATCTTCATAGCTACTTATCATCCAAAGGTAATTGGTATTGTAGATTACTCGGAGGCAATGGTTGGTGAAAATCCGCACCAAGAGTATGCAGTATTTGCTGTTCAATTGAGTAAAAGGCCCTTTGTATCTTCTTTCATAAATGAACTTGTAAACATCAAAATTTTAACGGATCAACCTAAATCCTAAATTCGAGATACTACAAGACGTCTCTTGAAATTCTAGGAATCTAACTAGGGTTGCTTGGAGGCCACTCTACCAAAACCCTAACTTAGAGGCTACTCCTAGATCATTCATATAAAAAGGATTACATGTTCCCTTAAAAAAAGGTTGAGATTATCTCGAATATCCCATAAACTCGTGGGATACCACAAAGAGATCAAGATGTACCAGATAATTCTTGATAATCAAACAATTCAAGAAGATTCACAACATACTTTCATGGATATCATATACATCCAAGTAAGTGCATCATCCTACATTCAAGAAACACGCTGCTCTAGCTCCCAAATCACAAAGATAATCATGAGAAGAATCAAGCGAGAAATAGAATTGTACTCACAATTGATTAATAAAATTACTTTACTCTTTTGTGATTGCAATTATTTTCTAGAAAAATTGTTGCAAACAAATTGGCACGCACAATGGGACCAATTCTGCCCTTCATCTCTTCCTCTAAAAAATCGAAAACTACAACTTTCAAAAATATTTGTTACGGTGACGGGGTACTTCAAGGGTTGTCTTCAAGTTTCGGCAAGCCCACACACCGGCAAATCTTGAAGTAGGGGGCATTTGTAAACATCAAAATTTTAACAGATCAACCTAAATCCTAAATTCAAGATACTACAAGACGTCTCTTGAAATTCTAGGAGTCTATTAGAGTTGCTTGGAGGCTACTCTATCAAAACCCTAACTTGGAGGCTACTCTACCCTAACCCTAGGTCATTTCTATAAGAAGGGCTACATAAAAGGGATCCACAAAGTGGAAATCATCTCGAATATCCCATGAAATTGCGGGATACTCATAAAGAGATCAAAATGTAGCCAAATAATTCTTGATAACCAAACACTTCAAGAAGATCCACAACGTACTTTCATGGATATCAGATACATCCAAGTAAGTGCATCATATTACATTCGAGAAACACGCTGCTCTGGCCCTTGAATCACGGAGATAACCCAGCGAGAAGAATCAAAGGAGAAACAGAATTGTACTTACAATTGATTAATAAAATTACTCTATTGTTTTGTGATTGCAAATATATCTCATATTGTTGAAAATTTGTTGCAAACATAACTATTGATGACTATGAAAGAACAAAGTGATGATATCCACTCAGTGAAAAAAGATGAAGATGGTATTCTATGTTTGCTTGCTCTAAATTGGGTCAGAAAAGAAGATTTACTTTGCAAGCACTTCAATGTAGTCAAGCTTCCTCTAATTTTGTCTGTGTTGTATAGGGTTATAAACATGAAAATTCTTAAATGTCCCCGCACACTTCTATGTGTTGGAGACATCAAATGGAGTAATTTTAATGTTCAGTTAACCAGTGTTGAGAAAGCGCGCGCTTCGTCGCTTCAAACGCGAAGCGAGGCGACCCAGCCTACTGTCTCTTCCAGCACCCTAAGGCGACTCGATCTGAGGAAGCGCGCGCTTCACTAGAAAAAGCGATGAAGCAATGAAGCGGAGAAAGCGATAAAATGATCGCTTATGTGCAAAAAGCGTCCGGGGGGGTTTAATAATAAAACTTTGGATATGTTATTCTATTAGACAAAACAGACCCTAAATCAAATTTTGTTACCCCTTCTCCTTCGACAAAAGTCTTCGACAAAACAGAGTCTCACAAAACCTAGGGTTTTCTACATGCTGAAGCTAAAATCGAAAAATAGACACACCATTCTTGAACCTTTCTCTCTCGCTCTCGCTCTCGCTCGAGCCATTCTCCTTTCTCGCTCTCGCTCGAGCCATTCTCCTTTCTCGCTCGCGACTCGACCAATCCAGGACCCAGTTAATTTCTTCTTCTATTCTTCTATTCTTCAGTTCTTCTCGTTTTTTTCTTTCTTCTTCTTTTTCTTTCTCTGTTTCTCCAGTCCAGAACAGAGTAAGTAACCATTTTTCCTTTTCGTTTGTGTATATTTCAGCATATATATTTAATTATATGTATTACATTTTATTATATTTTAGCATATAAAATTAATTTTTTATATATATGTTATTATTATATTTCAGCATATAAAATTAATTATATATTGTTATATTTTCAGTTTATTTGATTAATTTTAAATGCATTTCATTTAGAAATTCATTATTACTTATATATATTATATGTATTTTCAGTTTATTGATTATGTTTTTTCTTATATCTTCATAGGGATATTAAAATGTCTCAAGGTTCTAAAGAGAAAGACCCGACTTGGCGATATGGCGAGAGAGTTAATGAGAAGAATACAAATGTTGTATGCAAGTTTTGCAACAACATTACAACGGGTGAAATTTATCACTTTAAATACCATCTAATTGGTGGCGATAGAAACATCACAAGTTGTCTGAAATGCCCACCGGAGGTGAGCGAAGAAATAAAGAATTTCGTTGAGAAGGAGCAAAAAAATCAAATGAGTTATCAACCAATGGTGACCAATCTTTTTGTTAATGATGATGATGATATTGAAGAATTGTCACTTCCAACAAAATTGGGAAGAGATGGGTCAAGCCATGGATCATCGACTAAAGGTCCTATAGATTGCTACTTCCCAAAGAAGCCGGAAGCAAAGGTTGGTGGAAAAGATGTAAAAAAATATTGCTAAAGACATTTTGAGGGATCGTGCAGATAGAGCTTTTGCACAATGAGCCTATGATGTTGGGCTCCCATTCAATTGTGGTGTTGGAGACTTTATTGAGGTCGTTGGTCAATACGGACCTGGGATGAAGCCTCCCACTTATCATGAAATAAGAGGTCTTTATCTAGATAAGGAAGTGGAGGAGACTAATAAAATTTTTGAGGAGCATAAAGTGGTGTGGAACAAGCATGGCTGCTCCATTATGATGGATAGGTGGACAGCAAAAACGGGCAAAGTGATTATTAATGTGTTGGTGAATTCTCCCTGGGGAAGTTTGTTTCTTGAGTCCATTGATGCTAGCGACTCATCCACTGACCACATCAAATTGTTCACCTTGTTTCAGAACACCATCGAAAAGATTGGCCCAAGCAATGTTGTTCAAGTGGTCACTGATAATACAAGTGAAAATGTGAATGCAGGTGGCATGATTGAAGGAGCATACAAGAATGTCTATTGGACTCCAAGTGCGGCTCACTGCATCAACCTGATATTTGGGGACATTTTCAAGGAAAACCCCTTCTCTACAGTTTTTGGCCAAGGCGTTAAAGTACATTCTTATATTTCTCAGCGGCCCTTGTTATTGAATATGATGAGAAGATTCACCATGCAAAAAGATTTGGTGAAACCGGGCAAGACAAGATTTGCCACTGCTTTCTTGACTTTGATACTATACACTTGCAAAAAGGCAATTTGAGAAAGTTGTTCACTTCAGAGGAATGGAGCAAGAGTAAATTTGCAAAGGGAAGTGTGGGGGAAGAGGTTGCACACATTATTCTTTCTTATTCTTTTTGGATTAATGTCCTTCATGCTCTTAAAATTGGTGACCCTTTGGCTAAAGTACTCCATTTGGTGGATGGGGAATAAAAACCACCAATGGGCTACCTCTATGAAGCTATGAATAGGACCAAGTAGGCTATTCAAGCATCATTCACTGATGAGCAGAAATATGCAAAGGTCTTTCAGATCATTAGTGCAAGATGGAATGAGCAACTTCATAGATCTCTGCATGTAGCTGGATTTATTCTGAACCCGTCACTCTTTCATGATCAGTATGAGAATAAACCATTGGCTAAAGAAGTGTGGACAGGATTCCATCAGGTTGTTATCAAGTTAACCCCAGATAAAGACTTGAAAGAAAAGATAGTAGATCAGGTTGCTACTTACAAGGCACCTGAAGGACTTTTTAAGCTCTGTCTTGCAATTAAACAAAGAAAAACTAAATCGACAGGTGACCAAGTGTTTCTATATTTTATAGCTCTAACTTCAATTTATTTTTTATACTTGTTAACTCTTGAACATTTTTTTCGACTTCTATAGTTGAGTGGTAGGACCAATATGGTGTAGAGACTCCGAATTTACAGACTTTTGCCATCAAAGTTCTAGATTTAACTTGTAGCTCATCCGGATGTGAAAGGAACTTAGGTGTTTTTTAACATGTGAAAAATAAAAAGAATTATTTCGTGTTTTGAGATAAAATAAATTATATCTCAATTGTCCAAACTCCTATTAATTAGTTGACACATCTTGTTTGCAGATTTACACAAAGAAGAAGAATCGACTAACCTTGAAGCGCCTCCATAATCTTGTGTCCATAAAATACAATAGAGCATTGAAGCGTCACTACAACCACCACACAATAACTGATCCAATTCTTTTGGACAATATTGATGAGGCTAATGAGTGGCTAATCGGAGTTCCCGAAAATTGCGAAGATGAAAATGTATTTGAAGGCGACTCTGATTTCACTTGGGATGATGTTGCGATTGGTAGTTGAGTTGAGGAGAAATGGCTTAAGGATATATACTCAAGTTCAAACTCTATTAGGAATGAAAAAAGTGTGGCTATTACAAGTCGATCTCTATCCCTAATTGATGAAGACGAAAGTGATCATGGAGAGAAGGGGGGAAGAAGAAGACGAGCAATATGAAGATAATAGAAGAATTGATGATTTTGACAATCTTTAAGAAGAAGAAGAATAGAAGAATAAGATGTTGATTCTAGTAATTTAGTAGCTTTGATTTTGTTTGTCCTATGGTTTGTGGATGATTTGGTGGTAGCTAGTGCCTACTTGTGGGTGTGTTCTGTTTTCTTGGACAGGTGCCTATTTTACAGGCGTGGATTTTCGGCAAGACGCAGTACTCCCGGCGACTCTCGTCCAGACTCGCGGCAGGACGCAATAGAACTACACGTTCTGCTAAGCTTCAGGAAAACTTGGGCGCATCGAAGCAGACTTTCAGGTTTTTCCATCGGGAGTTGGTACCTCCCGCTCTCTTGTTTACTTTGTGCACCTTTTTACGTATTTCAGCTAGCATTTCGACTGTGGTCTATTCTGTTGTTACCTAGTTTGCACCTTTTTGCGTCTTTTGTTGTAGTGCGTGTGTGTGTGCCACTGTACCCATAGTCGGTAGGAGGGATAGTGGCCGCGGCAGGGGATGATAGCGTAAGGTCATGTCCTCGAGGGGTAGGGGTGGTAGCGGGAGTGAGTAGGGGAGCAGGGCGTGGTCCTACGGGCAGGGCGGGAGGTAAGGGTGGGAAGAGGGTAGCGGACGCTCATAGATTAAGGATTGGGTCATGGAACATAGGCACTCTGACGGGTAAGTCCATAGAGTTGGCGAAGGTTCTTCAGTAGAAGAGGGTTAACATAGCGTGTGTCCAGGAGACTAGGTGGAAAGGGTCGAAGGCGAGGAATGTAGATGGGTTTAAGCTGTGGTATTCTGGGGTCGTGAGGGGTAAGAATGGAGTGAGTATCTTGGTGGATATGGACCTAAGGGAGTCCGTGGTCGAGGTTAGGCGAGTGAATGACAGGCTAATGTCTATTAAGCTGGTTATTGGGGGTTGCGTCCTCAACGTCATCAGGGCTTACGCGCCGCAGGCGGGGTTAGACGAGGAGGCTAAGAGGCGCTTTTGGGAGGACTTGGACGATCTGGTGGGTAGTATTCCCCAATCCGAGAAGTTAGTTATTGGAGGGGACTTTAATGGTCATATTGGGGCTGATGCGGGTGGCTATGATGAGGTGCACGGTGGCTTCGGCTTTGGGGTCAGGAACGGAGGAGGCCCTTCGCTGCTAGATTTCGCCAGGGCTTCCGAGCTTCTGATTGCAAACTCGACATTCCGGAAAAGGGAGGAGCATTTGGTCACCTTCAAGAGTTCGGCGGCGAGGACTCAGATTGATTACATCCTCATCAGAAGGAGCAATAGGGGTTTGTGCAAGGACTGCAAGGTTATTCCGGGAGAGTCTCTTTCAACTCTTCATAGACTCCTAGTGATGGATGTCGGTCTCTGGGTGAAGAGGAGGAGGAGGGGCGCTCGGGGTCAACCGCGGATTAGGTGGGGTGCTTTGACTAAGGAGAAGGCACAGGAGTTGGAAAAGAGGTTAGTTGAGGGCGGAGCTTGGAGAAGTTTTGGGGAAGCGGACGCTATGTGGACAGTGACGGCGAACTTGGTTAGGGGGTAGCACGGGATGTACTCGGGGTAGCCAAGGGATATTCAGGCAGACATCAGGGTGATTGGTGGTGGAACGATGTAGTCAAAGGAAAAGTGGAGGTGAAGAAGGCGGCGTTCGCTAGGTTGGCAGGGAGCACAAGCGAGGAGGAACGGAGAGCGAACAGGGTGATCTACAAGGAGGCGAGAAAAGAAGCTAAGATGGCAGTCATGGAAGCTAAAAACGCGGCGTTCGGTCGCATGTATGAGGAACTAGGGGAGAGAGGCGGGGATAAGAAGTTATTCCGGTTGGCTAAAGCGAGGGAAAGGAAGGCACGTGATCTAGACCAAGTTAGGTGTATCAAGGGCGAGGATGGTAGAGTTCTGACGGGGGAATCTCAGATCAAGCAGAGGTGGCAGGCGTACTTTCGGGACCTACTTAACGAGGAGGGAGATCGTATCATTGAGCTAGGGGAGTTGGGTCATTCAGAGCAACATAGAGACCTTGGGTACTGCAGGCGTATTAGGGTGGAGGAGGTCATGGGGGCTTTGCGTAGGATGAGTAGGGGTCGAGCGACCGGGCCTGACGAGATCCCGGTGGAGTTTTGGAAGTGCATGGGTAAGTCAGGAGGGGAGTGGCTCTCTAGGTTGTTCAATGCGATCTTCAGGACCAAAAGGATGCCGGATGAGTGGAGGTGGAGTACAGTGGTGCCCTTGTACAAGAACAAAGGGGACATCCAGTGCTGCAACAACTATAGGGGTATCAAATTAATAAGTCACACGATGAAGGTTTGGGAGAGGGTGATTGAGGCGCGGGTGAGGGAGGTGGCATCTATATCTGGGAACCAGTTCGGTTTCATGCCGGGCCGCTCCACCACAGAGGCTATCCACCTAGTCAGGCGGCTGGCGGAGAAATTCAGGGATAAGAAGAAGGACCTGCATATGGTGCTTATCGACTTGGAGAAGGCATATGATAAGGTCCCAAGGGAGGTGCTTTGGAGTTGCTTAAAGGCGAAGAGCGTGCAGGAAGCCTATATCAGAGTAATCAAGGACATGTACGATGGTGCTAAGACTAGGGTTAGGACGGTGGGTGGCGAATCAGACCATTTTCCAGTGGTTATGGAGCTCCACCAAGGATCGGCGCTGAGCCCCCTCTTGTTTGCCTTAGTGATAGATGCTCTGACTCGTCATATTCAAGGGGATGTGCCTTGGTGTATGCTTTTTGCTGATGATATAGTATTGATAGACGAGACGAGGGTCGGTGTTAGTGAAAGGCTAGAGGTATGGAGACAGACTCTCGAGTCTAAAGGTTTCAAAATAAACAGTTCTAAGACAGAATACCTGGAGTGCAAGTTTGGCGCCGACCGAGTGAGGTAGGCAGGGACGTGATGATTGGTTCCCAGGCCATCGCCAAGAGGGACAGTGTCCGATATCTTGGGTCGGTGATTCAGGGGGACGGAGAGATTGACAGGGACGTCACCCATGTATAGGAGCGGGGTGGTCGAAGTGGAGGCTTGCATCAGGGGTCCTGTGCGACAAGAAAGTTCCTCACAAACTCAAGGGGAAATTCTACAGAACCGTGGTTAGACCTGCGATGCTGTATGGGACGGAGTGCTGGCCCGTGAAGAACTCTCATGTTCAGAGAATGAAGGTCGCGGAGATGAGGATGCTTAGGTGGATGTGCGGGGGCACCAGACTAGATAAGATTAGGAACGAAGTTATTCGTGAGAAGGTAGGGGTGGCCCCGGTAGATGAGAAGATGCGAGAAGCGAGGCTGAGGTGGTTCGGGCATGTTCGGAGGAGGGGTCCCGATGCCCCGGTGAGGAGCTGCGAGCGGCTGGAGATTGTTGGCGTCGGCGAGGCAGAGGGAGGCCTAAGAAGCATTGGGGAGAGGTGATTAGGCAGGACATGACTAGAATGCAGGTTTCCGAGGATATGACCGTTGATAGGAGAGTCTGGAGGTCTAGGATCAGGGTTGTAGGTTAGGGGCTCCTAGAGTTCTTCGTAGTTACTGTATGATATTATTGCATGCGATTGTATTTAGGTTCCTTATGTTTAGATAATTATTTCCGCTATTTCTGTCATTTCTGCGGGTGATACTAATGCTCTATTGTTATTGTTTTTGTTTTGTTTTTGTTTTACAGCTGATTTCCCTTTTTCCTATGCGCCAAGGGTCGATTGGAAACAGCCTCTCTGCCCTTTCGGGTAGGGGTAAGGCTCCTCTACATACTACCCTCCCCAAACCCTACCTGGTGGGAGTATACTGGGAAGTTGTTGTTGTTGTTGTTGTTGTTTTTTAAGAATTGCGCTTCACTTTAATAAAGTGAGCGCAGAAGCGAAGCGAGCCCTTGTCGCTCTTTTGCGCTGCGCGCTCTCGAAAACACTGTCGTTAACACATTCAGAAGTGCAAGCTAATGCGGAGTAAGGAGCATTAATGGTTAGAAAGGGAATAGTTTTTGACAATGGAAAATATAACATCAAGATTGGACCTGGTTGTTAGCATGAGCTAATGAAGTTTGACATGGGAGAAGCTGCAGCTGTTTGAGAAGCAGCAAATACTCTTGAACAAGTAGTAACTGTGGGAATGGAGGTGCATTTCATCGTAGCCACTTGAGAATAAGAAATTTCAGTTTCTTGGACTTCATCACTATCAAAAGCACCAGCCTACAATTGTTTTGATCTATACTGAAGTTATAGGTAATCTAGCTGAGCTGTTTCATGACAATAACACTGAAATTACAATTGATGAGGCTAGTACCAAGACGTTGAGGTTGCTTCTCTCGTTGCTGTAGCATGTCAAAATTATGAGAAATCTTGTACTCCAGCTGGTATTGACTATTGAAACATTGCTGAAGAGGAATTAAACACAATTTTGCCAACTTTCCACTAGTGCCTTCTGAAGGACTGTTGTGGTCTATTGCAGCTAAGGATCAAAGCCTATGATTTGTCAAAATTTTCATTTGATTCTGATGGAATTACCACCCTTGAGGACAAGGGTTATTTTAAGGGGAGGGATCTGTCAGATATGCTACTACTACAAGTTCGGAAGATGCTAATGTTGTGAAGTTGATGATATTATTAAATACACCATAGTTCTTTTTATTCCACATTAGTCTAATTACTTATGTTGTTTACATTTTAGCTTCTCAGTTTTCTTTTAGTTTTAGTCCCTTCACTACCTATGCGAGGAAAGTATCTTATTGTTGCCCTAGTTTTCTTCTCTTCTTAGCTTCAACTGAGACTTAGTTAGCTTCTTTTTCCTCTGAAATTCAGTATCTGCACCATTTCACAACTATTTCTTGTACCAACTATAGGAATATACTCATAATATGAGCACCACCAAATAGAGAGAATAAGCACTGTCTAGCATAAACAATAGCAGGAATTCAGTCCAATACCAATTCTACGGAAAATAAATAAAACCCACAGAAAAAAAGAACTGAAAACCAACCCTAATTGGATGAATTTTAAACAATATTTTAACTCACTTCCACTTTAACTAATTGGGTATTGATCGTAGTAAGCCATTCATCTTTCAGAATTCTTTTACAAGTTCAAGAACTTACCAGAACCTTGCCGTAGGTTTCCTTAGCTCCATCATCAGAGAGTTCATCCGCAGTGACTGAAATTTAATCAAAAGAAAACTCAAATGCAAAGTTGAAGAACCATTGAATTTCTAAAGCAAAATAGAGCAATTGGGCCATGTATGTTTGTTTGAAATAAGTAGTAAAAAGGAAAAACAAGCCAAATAACCGAACGTGAAAGGGGTTCCATACTGAGGTCTCGGTTGATCTCGCAGATGGTAACTGAGCCTGCTCGAGGAAATGACGGCATTTTTCTTTATTGGGAGAGGGACGGAGAGAAATGGGATTTATGGTTTCTGCTTTTGTGGTATATTCCCTTAGCGTTATCATTTGTTTACGAGAGCTTTCATCTTAATCATTCAAATCTAATATATTAAGTTTATTTATTTTTAAAGTGCGAAGCTTAAATTTTTTATATTTTAAATACGAAAATGCATTTATTTTTACTTTCCAATCACCTAATGAGTCTTATGATTAAGATTTATAAAAAAAATTTAATTTCGTTAAGATGTTGTCGCATATTCATTATTAATTGTCGCCACCGCATATCATATTCAACTACCACCATACCACCGCCACTACCATACTAAACCACCGCTATCAAATCACCACCACCCCACCATCGTCCTCAAGCATAGCCACCATCATTATCGACCAACTCCACGTATTATCTCCACCACTCCGACCATCATCATTCTCACCCACAATGAACACTTATCAATCTCAACTACTGCAACTGACGATCTTATCACCATCAATAACCACAACCGGTACTATCCATCTTATAACCTACCACCAACCACTCACTGCCTTACTCAGTCACAACTATTACCACCACCTGTCATCATTAACTATCAACATTCTCAATCATAATCGGCAACACTACCAATCATTACTAGCTACTAGCATGAACCACCATTATCAACCAAATTTACAACCACCGTCTCTAAATAGCATTCACATGTTAGCCATTACCATTAACAACTATCATATTTTTAAAAATTATAAATTTTATTGGTAGAGTATTAGATTAGTTAGTATTTTATTTGAATTTTATGTTTATTAAATTTCAAATAAAAATAAATTTTGTACATTCACTTGTTAAAAATCAAATAGTCTTATCTTAATACACATCTTAATAAATTCATATTCAAATGTCTTAATCTTAATACACATTTTGGTATTCAGATTTAGACTCCTTAATCGCTAAATAAACAAATAAGGCATTAGTAGGCATTTGGACATGAATTCAAAGAAAAAAATCAAATTTGGAATTTCACTAAAACTTGAATTGAAAATGAAGTTGTGTTTGGTTATACTTTTTGCAATGTATTTGGATGTCTCTGTTTCAAAACCATAAAACATGATTTAAACCCACAACTTATAAGAAAATCAAAACCACCCAAATTTGATTATCCCACTTTCAATAAACAATCAAAATGATATTGTTTAATTGTTATCATATTCTCCTTTACTGCAATACACAGAAGATGCAAAATCAATATTATATTTTTTAATTCTACTAACATACAGAGAATGTGCAGAAGCAGGCACAACTACATATTTCTCATAACCATACAATCAAACTTCCAGTAAAGGGAAAATTTGGTAAGAATTAGATAACCAAACATTGTTTTCAAAAAAATAAAAATAAAAAGGAAAAATTTTGTATGTCCAAACGGGCTCTTAACCTTGCCAATGGAAAGACGAACGGGGTATGCCATATATCAAACATTTACTTTTTTTTCTAATTTCCTTTTATTTGGTGACTCGAACCCATGATCCTAGGTTGTAGTGAACATTTGAGCGACTCCTTTTGTCCAAACATTTACATTATATTTACTATTCGTACCTATACGTTCAGTAAATATACCATTCATAGCTATATTTGAATCTTATAGAAAATCCATAAAATAAGGGTGTATAGGGTAAAATATGTTATATTAAGTAGTTGCAAAAGAGAGTTACACGTGGAGCTAAAGGTAGAGGATAGTTAAAACTAAAGACAATTGTTCCATTTGTCACCGGAAAGAATGACGCTCGTAAAGATGCAATAAATACTTGTCATCCTGTAGCATTTAGTGAGGGATATTTAACAACATTTAGTAAACTACCCTTGATAAGAATTTGTCATTTATGCTCAGCGTTACATATTCTTCAATGTGCCTCATAATTGATATTAAAGAAGGGCATAATCCTAGGACCTTGTTCCTTAGGTGCAACAATAAATAGTGAGCTGTGATATTATTGTAAAGGACACGAAATTTCTTGAAAACCTACATTATAATCTATTCAAAACTCTATAAAATTTATCTTCTTGCTTTTCCATTTCATTATTGTTGTGCCTGGAAGCCTTGCTCCCGGATTTACTGTTTCTGCTATTTCATCTTCATCCCACTGCTAAGAATTGTGTAGTTCTCCCATTCTTTTATTATTCAGGATCGAATTCATTCATTTGTTTAGAAATCACATATAAATTCAACTGTACCATTTTACGGGTAAACAGTTTGGCGCCCACCGCGGGGTATAGATGGATGTATAATTAAGTTGATCCTTGCCTCTTTTACTAACATGTTTTGATTATTTATCTTAGAAAAGAATCACAAAAAGCAGATAATGGTGTTAACAACACACACAATATTGAGGCGCAAGGAGACCAGCCTCATCACGAGGATTCAGTTAGTGACACTCGCAATTTGAGAAACGATACTACGCGGATCTACAACAGGTTGTACTCACGATATTGTATGTAGTGAAATCGAAGGGTCCAATTTCTCGTCATTGATGCACCTCAGAAGATCATCTTGAAGTCTCGATGCTACAAGGTCATAGTCAAGTTTCCTCCCTCGAGGTTTGTCGATGCCTGACCTTGGGATAACGTTAACCATGGCCACGGTAGAAATGGGGAGCTTTCAAAGCACATGACTAGGACTAATAGGGTCTAGTAGACTACCCTAATCCTTAATTAGGATGTCTTCTAGCTATCCCGTCTCTGCTTCTTTGTCATTAATGAATTTTGTACTATGTTGGAATTCCCATCCTATATAAAGAGGGTCCTTGTCATTTTGTAAGGGTCTATTATTGCCTCAACTGCTCCACACGAAATACAAGAACATTCTCTTTGCTTTCTAACAATCTTCATTGTTGTTCATCATTTATTGCTTATCATTGGCCGTGAAGAGTCTTCGTTGATTTTATTATAACTGTTACCCATACTTTGACCACCCCCGATAGCTCCCAGTCGAGCTCCGGAATGGACCTCGAGGCCATAGAATTGACAAGCTCGAGGCCCCCATAACTAACCTATCGGTTTGATTATCACCCTATCTTTAACTTTCATTTCGTTTCTAAGTTTCACATACATGGAATTAGCTGCTTACCAAACTAGTATAAAAATAGATCACGTATTTTTGGAGTCCCGTAATCAAATTTAATTATTATTACTATTTTTACGGTAAATAGTTTGGCTACCACCGTGGGGCTAAAAATAATAGAGATTATTTTCTTGTTGGTTTTGCTACACAACACAAGCTATCTTTCACGCTTTTTGTTGTCCAAGATCTTCGATTTCAGGTCAAAATGACCGACTTAGTAAATAATAATCTGGAGAACCACGGAGAAAATGGGGTAGACGTTCCAGGTGTTGGTGTGCCACCAAAAAACTTGGGAATGCACCAGAGCTAGTCCCAGTGGATGCAGTCTTACGCGACGCCCAACACATCGACATAAGTTCCCACGCCGACATGAGCGTGCACCAAGGGGATCAACAAGAAGCTCAAAAAACCCCAACTAGGGAAGAACGAGAGGTTAGCATTCATATTACTTTTGAAATGTTGTAGGCACAACAATTGGCTATTGCTCAGCTACAAAGTCGCCAAAAAACTCCTAGCACGGTAGCACCAAGGACAGCTCCTTTAGCCGAATAGGTATCGGAGAGATCGAGCAATAACGAGTCAATGTCCGACCCCGTCATCGTAAAAATGCTCGAGGACCTCACTAAAAGGATTGAATTGGGCAAGAAAATAATAGAAGACAATGACAAGAAGGTCGAGACCTACAACTCAAGGGTCGACCAAATCCCGGGCACACCCCCGATCCTGAAAGGCGTGGATTCGAAGAAGTTCATGGAAAGATCGTTCCTAGAGGAAGCGGCCCCGAAACCCATTCAAAAAAAGTTTAGAATGCTAGAAATCCCAAAATACAATGGGGCCTCAAAAGAAGTTCAGAATGCTAGAACTCCCAAAATACAATGGGACCTCAAACCCCAATGAGCATGTTACTGCTTACACCTGCACAGTGAAGGGTAACGACATAAAATATCACGAGGTCGAGTCCGTATTACTAAAGAAGTTTTGAGAAACAATCTCAAATGGGGCTATGATGTGGTATCACAACCTAGATCCTAACTTCATAGATTCATTTGCCATGCTGGCAGACTCCTTCATAAAAGCAAAGATGGTGCCATCAAATTAGCAATGAGGAAATCCAACGTCTTTAAGATCAAGAAAAGAGAGAACGAGATACTGCGAGAATTTGTATCTCGCTTTCAAATGGAATAAATGGAACTATCACCGATCTCTAATGACTAGGCGATAGAGGCCTTCACTAAAAGTCTGAATGAGTGAAGCTCGGTGGCTTCGAGGCAGCTGAAAGAAAATCTGGTTGAGCATCCCGTTATAACCTGGTCGGACATCCACAACTGATACTGGCTATAAATTAGGGTCGAAGATGACCAACTGGGAGCCCTATCAGGCTTAGTATGCCCAAGTAGGCTCTTAGCGAAGGAGCCAAAGCCAAACAAATAAAGATATCAACCATACACTGAAGACAGAAGGAACGCCCCGAGGCGCAACCCACCTTCTAACAATCGAAGGATAGACCGAGGATACAATCCTTAAGGACTTATCAACAGAGCCAGGTTCGATAGGAATACAGGACCGACAGAGGCACCTCGCTTATCAGAATACAACTTCAATGTCGATGTATTGGACATCGTGTTCGCCATCAACAAAATCACAGATGCCAGATAGCCTAGACATGTACAATCGGATCATTTACAAAGGAACTATGATTTAATGTGCAAATTTCACAAAATGCACGGACATAGAACCGAGGATTGCCAGCAACTTTGGGAGGAAGTGGCTCAGTTACTCGACAATGGTCACCTTCAAGAATTCCTTTATGACCGAGCCAAAATTTGGTTTCAAGAAAGGGAAACAACAAAAAATAACAGAGAGGATGAACCACAACATGTCATCCACACGATCTTTTGAGACAACTACCATGAGACACGCCCTCGGCCATATCCGAACAAAGGACCGTACTGCGTCCTCCCAACAAATGCTAAGGTTTGAAAGCGTCATCATCAATAAAGTATAACCATATCCGTTTTCATTTTATATTTCACACTAACCTTTATGCAAGTGCTCGACCAAAGCAGTCAAAGCGCTAACCCATATCGAAGACCTTAAGGTTTTTAAAGCATCTGTTGTACTCTTTTCCTTCGGGCGTGTTTTTGTCCCAAAAAAGGTTTTACTGGCAGAGGTTTTTAGTGAAGCAACACCCATATACTACCTAAGGAAGACTTAACAAGTATTCAAGTCTTCTTTTGTAATCAACTTTAAACACTAAGGGGCATCATCCAGGAAGGCCATCCGCTTGGAAAAGCTAAAAAACGCCAAATGGGATCCCAATAAGAGAATGATATGGCGGGCCAAACAGTTGAATGAATTGTGTCCACATCGCCGGTCCCCATGATGGTGAAAACATGTACATTTGTACCAAGTAATTGAAGAATATCTTTTATCAAAGTATCCCACAGTCCAAAAAAAGCTCGGCAACTTTGCAAAAAATGACTTCTCCACCGAAAATGTCTCAAACACTCGGGGACTGGTGTCAACAATTCAACTCCTGAATATCCTCCGGGTCGAGATTCCAAGCTCACAAGCCCTCAATGAGGCAATATAAAAATTATGACACGTCTCCAAGGCTGAAAGTGCCCGGGGACTGGCATCAAAATCTCAAAAAATGCATGACCTCAGGGTCGGGATCTCCAAAAATGTAAGCCCTCGATGAGGCCATACAAAATTTACAAGTAACGGCTTCCGAGCAAAGGTACCCTTAATGATTCAGGGACTTTCCCCAGTGGCCATTCGTAAAAAAACCTGAGGCCATAAAATCCAGAGCGGGTAGACTCGGTCTCGTAAGACCTACATAAGGCAGCAACTATATTTGTAATATCTCAAGCAAGGCATGAACAATACTTTTACCAAGTATCAAAAATTGTAAGACCTCAACAACATGTATAACTTATAAGAGTTTACTAAAGGCATAAACCTGATCTCAAAGTTTCGGCTATATATCAAACTTGCTCCATTTAGGTATTAGGGAGGGGATGACACCACTCACCACCGCTCCGTGGGGATGGGGTTCAATGCCTAACAAAAACGGCCAAAAGAAAAAAGAGGATGTATGGCTGAGGGGAGGAGAGAAAGAACGCATGCATGGAGATTTTGTCTGAGACCCCTGAAAAGGCATACCTTTGATATAGATGTTGAAACTACTTCACTCAGCACTCAAAGCTCCGGCCGAACACAAGTGACTCCGGTCACACAGTTGTACAATCCGAACTAACACAACTCGGGGATGCCCGCCCGTCGCTACAAAATCATAGGACTTCAATTACTTCGAAAAAAATCGGTTAAACAAGCTACCCTCGACGTAGGAAAAAGAGCTTCGACTACGTCAACTCTTAAAGTCAAGGGCTCTACCATGATTCTTGGCCACGCATAGCTTCTTAGCCAGGTCGGGCCAAGACCAGACAAGATTTGGGAATGCGGTGTCCAACTGTTCAATCCACCTCGACAAATCCGAGACAACTTCGAGGTACCAAGCGGTGGCTGCAAAAAACACAAAGAGGTCATTGTTCCAGAATAAAGGAAAGAAAATCACAAAACACGCCCACAGGAAAAAAATGCTTACGTTGTGTGTTCCACTTCTCCGGGAAAGGATTCTCCCAGACGGAATGATGTTTGAGGTCCTCACCCAGATGAACCTACTCATCCACCCTCAATCTTTTTCCACGTCGGTGCTCGAGAAGAATGATTTTTTGGATCAATGGTGAAGCATGATCAAACCTCAATAAAATCGAGGGTTGTACAACCTAATAAAATGGTTGAGGGTAAATGTCTAGCCCGTAACCCTATCAGATAATTGGCGGAGCATCAAGACTATCCTCTAGAAAGAAGGATCGATTTGACCGAGTCACTTGATATTTGTCACCAAAATCGAGGATAATCGGATCTACCTCGACAGGACCCAAAGTGAACGGGTAAGTATACACATGAAGAAAGCCAACCTTGTGATCCATTATATTTTCATCAGGGTTGGGAATATCTACCTCTACCGCCTTATTCCATCAGCAGTCTGTCTTTACCGTCTTTATGTTGGTCACGACACTAGCGTATCAGGACACGTGTTCGCATCAGCTCGGTATGGATGAAGTGTTATTGATGGTAAAGTCCTTCGACATATCAAGCTTAGTGAGAGTACATTGTCCCAAGGTAGGTATCACCTTGGGGTTCCCTTTAGATGCTCGAGATGAAGAGGTAGCCTTGTCTTTCCGAGAAACCGTCTTGGAGGTTCTAGCCATGATGATGGTGAAATTTCTCTGAAAAAGTAAGAAGAAAGGATGCAAGTAGGGATGGGTCTGGCTTTGCAAATCTGAAGTAGTTGGGAAAATAAGAGTTATCCAACAATTGGTTCCTTTATAGGAACTATGTGGAAAGGGGAAAGAGGGAACTAGTAGCGGTTCATGGGCTTCTCGATAGTCGCATTTGAAGATGACCCTTGCACGGTTTTTTGGGCTTGGCATTTAATACTCTATTAGGCTGACGTCACAACAGTGACGCCCTGAGGTTAAAAGCTCATAATTATTTCTCATCGCTCCTCTTTGAGAAACGCGAGGACTATCTGTATGCGGTGAAACTGTAGGGTTTAATTTCTCGTCATTGAGGAACCTCGGAAGACCATCTCGAGGTCTTGATGCTACAAGGTCAAGGCTTATGAGCTAGATCGGGTTAAGAAATTTCAGTTGCAATGTCTTATCGCACCTATATGAGATAGGGTGACGTGGGATCACCCCTGGGTATGTGCAAGGAAAATTTATTCAGCGATTGGTTGGGTTTTAGAACAACTCTGGGCACATTCAAGGACGAACGCGTGTTTAAGTGGGGGAGGATGTAACGACCTGACCGGTCGTTTTATTCTTCTACACTTTGATTGCCAGTTATTGGGCATGACTTGTCCTGTGTGATGTATTATGACTGATGTAAATTGTTGTTTTTGGTTTTCACGAAAATCAGTATGAATTTGAAAGAACAGTTTTTAGTTGTAGCTTCAAAATTGGAAAGGTTTGACCAAGATTTGACTTTTTTGTATATGAGCCAGGATCGGGATTTTTATTATTTGTAGCTCCGTTGGATGATTTAGGACTTAGGAGCGTGATTGGAATGCTTTTTGGAAGTTCGTGGAAGGTTTAGGCTTGAATTGGCGAAAGTGAGATTTCGGTGTTTTCAGTGGATAAGTAAGATGTTGATATAGAGGTTGGAATGGAATTTGAGAGATTTTGTAGCTTCTTTATGTCATTTGGGATATGTGGGAGAAACTTCAGGTCATTCGAACATGGTTTAATTGGGATTTTGATCAAAAGCATAATCTAGAAGGTTTTAGGTTTCTTAGGCTTGAATCTGATGCGAATTTGGTCTTTTAATGTTGTTTTGAGCATTTCGAAGGTTTTAACAAGTTTGAATGATGTTATGGAATATGTTGGCATGACTGGTTGAGGTCCCGAGGTCCTCAGGTGAGTTTCGCATTGTCAATCAGACCATTTCTTATTTTGAAAAGTTGCAGAAAACTGTTGAAGGATTCAGGAAAATTGGCCTTTGCATTCGCGAGTAGGTCCTCACGTTCACGAAAGACTAGCTGGCGAAGTTGAGTAATTGGCCTTTGCAATCGCGATGAGGGTTACACGGTCGCGATGTTCATGCCGCGTTTGCATAGAAGGAAAAATGGTCTACTGGGTTTGAGTCAAGTTATTCAATGCGTTCACGAGCATTGGGCGGCGTTCACGTAGTTCTTTATCAAGTGTGTATTGCGTTCGTGAGGCTTGTGCCGCGAACGCATAGGGAAATTTATGTGTGGCTGGTTTTTGTTCATCATGAATGCGATGATCATCCCATGTTCGTGAAGAAGGCTTTTAAAGCCTGGGCTACTCCGTTTTGAGACTTAAATGTTATTTTTAAATGATGTTTTGGGCTGAGAACTACTGTTTTACAAATGCCCGAGGGGTTTGTGATGCTTTCTGATTGAGAGCGACCGGGGGCCAAATGTGAGGATACACTGAGTGATGTGAGGCTGAGAGTTGATGCCACGAAGTGGCTTGGTATAGCGCTTGGCCATAAGGGGCCCCTCCGAAGTCTGCACACCCATTCAGAGCGTGGGTACCTATTGGGATATGAGAGAGAGCCCGAGGGACTGATATGTTTTTGTGAGTGAGATCGAGGGGTTGATATTGCAATGAGAGTAAGCCCGAGGGGCTAGTACAGTTCTGCGAGATTTCTCGAGGGGCGAACCTTTATGTGTTCATCTTTCATATTTACTTGTCATTTTACCTGTTATACTGTGGTATTTGTGCCCGAGGGAAAGATTTTCTGTGCTTATTAGCACTAACTATTTTGCATGCATTTGCCTAACTGTTGAAAAAAACATTTTCAAAACAGGTTTAAACCGAGCTAGGATGTTTGTAAAGATTTCACAGCTTCATTGCTTTTCTCAAAGGTTTAACACTGCTTCTATACAACATGTTGATTTGTCTTACGTGATTTCTTACTGCTTAGTAATATTTACCTTTATTACCCACTAAGTTGGCAGACTCACTTGAATTCATGTACCTTGTGTGCAGATGCAAGTATTTATACACTCGGTAGCTGGTTTTGACTAATAGGAGGCAAAGTTATCGGAGTTTAGCAAGGCAGCCCGATATCGGGCTGAGTTTGGGTTGTATTCCGCACTTTATAAAAATCTTTTGCTTAGCTTGTGGTTATCTATTCATACTTAAATTGTTTATTATCATTAACTATTTTCTTTAAAAGGAAAAGTCGGTTTGTTGGCTGGCCTTGTCTTTACGAGAGGCCCATCACGACCGGATCGGGGTTTGGGTTATGAAACCCATATTCTCACAAAAGCGGGTTTCAATATATTTTAAATAGGTATTAAAATAGAGGAGTCTCCACCTAATGTTTTTTAGGTACGTTGGGGCACTTAATCGCATATAACACTATTTCGTCTAGTCAACGTCACAAAAGATCGGGTAAGGTCTCAAAATACCTCAAAGAGAAGAGGTTAGGCACTCTTCAAGGTCCACAACTGTGATTCTTGACCAAACTTTAAAGCTAATGATGATGTCCAAATCCTCTACTAAAAAGTAATTGGACATGGTCGCATGCAATATAATATACCTAACTAGGAGTCAAGGTCGAATCCCACCCAGAATAATATGTAGGCGATTAGGAATGCAAGAGAATTATCACTTCTTATGCAGTGTCAAACACTAAGAATTGATTTGAGAAAAGATGACTACCTAAATACGAAAATGTAAGCTAACCTAGAATGCAAGTAAAATGATAAATGGCTACAAGGATTAATGCATCGGGATCTACACTGAAGTAATGATTCAATATATTTCATGATTTTACAAATATAAGAGAGTTTATGTTAATTAGCCACGGATAGTAATTCTATAGTAGCTTCTTCCAAAGACTAACAAGACTTCTTAATTGAATTATCCCTAAAATAATTAAGAGATTAATCACACCTGATTATGGCTACAAGTAGTTCAATCCTATCCCTAGGTAGAATCTGTAAAATGAGGGTTAAAGCCTCGAGTTCTTGTTAATTAATCTTTCCCAATCCTGAATAATCTTTTCCAAAATTAATTTGAAGTTAATGGGCGAGTCCTAGGGTTAGCCAATCCCTTTGGAAACACTAAAGAACAAGAATAATTAAAGTAACAATAACTCACTTCATAAAAGAATAAAAATCATTCAATACATAAGCACAACGAGAATTTTAATCCACACTTTAAAAATGAATATTTCCATAAACAAGATTCAAGCATTGGATCAAATAATACACACTTATATATACAATACAAAACAAGAAAATGAAGTAATGAACATAAATTTGCAAGAAATTCTCAACCAAAAGCTTCAAATCTTCAAGACTAAAGTGTATGTGCAAAGCCCTAACTTCCAACCTTGTTCTCTCAAGTGTTTGGAACTGAAAATAAGCCAAAAGATGATGAAAATGTCTGCCAGGACGAGTATTTGTGGTTTTTGAATTGAGAACGTGTGAAATGCCTAAATTGCACAGGTCTGATGCCCGTTACCGCACCTGTGGGAGAATTCTCGCAGGTGCGTCTCCCCACAAGCGTACATCCTATCGTAGAAGAGAAAAATAAAAAGTTCTTCTGTCACCGCAAAAGCGGTATACCAAGCGCATATGCGCAACCACATAAGCGGTAATTTAACCGCAGATGTGGTTTTTTGCAAAGTCACTCATCTTCACAGAAGTGGAGCCGCTTTTGCGACCAATCTTCCGCAAATGCGAAATCACAGGGGAATTTTGCATGATCTTCACCCTTTTTTGCTGAATTCTACTCCAACTGAATTTAAATCATTTAATGTCATCATTTACCTAAAAATCTGACAATACACACCATAAATAACCTCATATTATAGTTAAAGGACATAAAACTAAAGAAAAAAAACTAGAATGAATGGTAAAATCACCACTTATCAGATATATGGAATCTATCGAATTATAGCTTATTATTCGAAGTGAACATGTGGATGAGTTCATTATTTAACTAAATGAGCAAAGGTTTGCGTTGTTATTTTAAGTGAAATGAGACAATTAATCGGAGAAGCAATGTAAAAAGAATCATTTAGGAGAATAGATTTCGTTCATAAATACTAGTTTGTACAACTGTTTTAACAAAAAATTATACGATGATTCAAGTGTCATTTTTAACAAAAACGTTGTGTATAGGAAAAAATTAGACCTAAATGAGGGTCCTAAATTTTTTAGCCTAAAGGATGACTCAGTATAACATAAACAATACTTCGTAACTCTTTCAAGTATAAGGGTTGCTTATATTATCTAGTGAGCACAAACTATCATCTCCTGATATCCGATTACTATCTATATATTATTTACTTAAAACGCATTAATTCACTTCTAGATCGTATCCTACTTGTGCCTACCATCCCACACCTATGGTCGAGGAGGCATTAGGCCGCTTTATAAGTGGTTCTAAACACATCCTGAGATGCTCAAAATTAAAAGACTACATGCCATGTAGTAGAAATAGACATGACTGCATATAAAGAAGTAATTAGCAGAAAGGGCCTCATGTTTACCTCAGTATATAGATTCATATGCAAGTAATTGTAAAACTATAGTGATAGACAGTAGTGGAATGGTCTATTCGCCAAGCTCAGTTGAAGTTTTGAAGAATGATAAATTAACTCAGTGAAGGACTAGGTCCATCTTAGGAGACACAATTGTTATGGCCTATGCACATGAGATGCACATGAAGAAGATAAGCCTTAGGGATCGAGTAGCAATATCTTCTGCATATCTTTTGAACTGATCAAAAAAATTGCATTGGGGATAAGGAGAAGAGGTCTCCTTATGTGAAGAGAACTATATCCAGATCAAGGATAAGGAATTGGAGTTTGAATTGTTCTAGGACTCGAACTTGATAAAGGATCAGCAATTCGAGTTTTTACAAATTCTAATTACTAACTCTATAAAAGTAATATTGTTCTCTTGTACAGGTATGCACAAGTACGAAGAAGTTAAAGCTAAATTGAGAGCAAAAGAGCAAGACAATTTTGCAAGCAATTTACGTGAGATCAGGTGTGCACGCCTGCAGCTACTTGAACAAGATTGAAGAACCAGTACCATTGTGTTTTTCTTATTCTAGTTCAATTGTAGTTGGTGATTTAAATTATACCTTTCAGCTTTTCTTAGAAGCAAATTGTATTAGGTACGTTGAGTATTCAAGTTAGAGTTAACTTGAAAGTGTCGCAACAGTTGAGGCTGTGTGCCACACTGGTATTAGAGTTAATCCTTAGGTTTACAAAGAGTTTTGTAAATGCTATTTGGCTCATTGAGTTTAGTGGATGTTTGGTAAAATCCTACTGAGTAGTAGGTCGTGGTTTTTCACCTTTTGAGCCAAGTGTTTCCACGTAAAAATCTTTGTGTTCTTTATTTTATGCACTCTTAATTCCGCAAACAGTCATAGTTAGTACATCTAGAAAAACCAGGTTCTTCTAGTGCAAAAATTGTGTACCACACAAATCACCCCATCTTCTGTGGTATTAATGTTTAGAACATCAGTTGGTATCAGAGCAGATTATCCTTGAAGAGGCTAACATCTTAGGAGAAGATCAACAATGAGTGCACCACCTGGGAACTGGGAAGGGAATCCATTGCTAGTCCTCCACTTTTCAATGGCCAGTACTATTCTTGGTGGAAAAACATAATGAGAGATCATATTATAGGTGAAGATTATGAACTCTGGGACATAATCACTGATGGTCCTCTAGCAACCACTAAGAAGAATGCTGAAGGAATTGAAGTGCCAAAGACAAGGGATGACTGCATTGCTGAAGACTTGAAAAAGTTGAAGAAAAATGCTAAGGCCAAGAAGTGGCTTTTATGTGGTCTAGGAGCAGATGAGTTCATGAGATGTACACTGGATTCACCACTTTCACAAATGAACTAGAATCTCTTGGAAGGACTATCCTTGAATAAGAAAAGGTTGAGAAGATTTTGACAAGAGTTCTGCCAGTTTCACGGGAAAGCAAAATCACAGCCATTCAGGAATCCAAGAACATTGCTACCCTCAGACTGGATGAACTTACTGGAAATTTAACTTCCTATGAAATGAGGAGACAAACCATGAAGATAGCTACCCCCAAAAGGGAGAGAAGTTTAGCTCTCAGAATTGCTGAAGGTGTAGAATTGGAAGATGATGAAATGGGTATGATCACTAGGGATTTCAAAAAATATCTAATTAGAGGAAAGGGTTCTTCAATAAGTACAAGCTTCAATAAAACAAAAGCTCCGGAGAAACATGCAAATAAAGGATGCTACTAATGTGGAAAGATTGACCACATGATCAAAAACCGTCCTCAATCAGAAATTGAGTGGAAGAAAGAAAGAGCTGAACAAAGGAACATAAAGAAGGAACTGGTTCAACCCAGGAGAAACAAAGGTTCAACTAAAGCTATGGTTTCTGCTTGGCGAGAAACTTCAGATGAAGACTCAGAAGATGAAGCTGAGGAGGAGCAAGCATTAATGTCCATCGGAGAATCAGATGATGAACAAGAGGTAAGTTTTCTTCATCTCAAAGACAAGATTAAATTCTTGTCTAAAGAAAAATTGGCTCAGCTATTAATGGACTTTATTGATGAGTCTGAGATACTCAACAATGAGAAGGAAGTTCTGTCTAGGGAATGTGTGATTCTAACAACAAAATGTAAAAACTTAGAGTGTAGGGCAAACGAGAGTGATAATAAAAATGTTGAGTTGAAGAACCAGGTTCTTTAACTTGACAATATTGTCTTAGAACATATATCTGAAAATCTGAAACTAAAATTAGGAACATGAAAGAAGATAGTTGATCACACACATCTCACTCTAGAAGAAAGTATGGGAAAAATGAAAGATGAATTGTACAGAAAAGATGAATTCATCAAAGTTTTAAAAGAAGATCTAGGAAAAGTAAAACATGAACTAGATAGAACTTGCAAGTGGAACCAAGCCTCAGATGCTCTCTCCTGGTTGCAAGAGCATCACAACAGTAACAAAAGAGGACTTGGCTATGGGACTTTAGCTCCTAAATGGGATCCAAAAAGCAAGTACCTCACTTTCCTAAAAACAAAATCTGCTCACACTGCGGTAAGAGTTGTCATTACAAATATGAATGTAATGCAAAAGAAATGGCTAGTCAAAGGAACACAGTTTTGTTAAAGAAAAAAATAAGTTACATGGATGGGCAAAAAGGAATTTAATTCATCCTTTTGCTTATTGGAAAGGACCCAAACTAGTTTAGGTTCCTAAGACTAACCACTGATTTCCTTTTGCAGGTCCAAGTGAGAGAGAGGAGCCAAATATGGTATATGGATAGTGGATTCTCAAAACACATGACTGGGGACAAGGACCAGTTCCTTTCACTTGAGGACCTAAAGAGGTAATGTCTCCTTTGGTAATGGATATAAAGGTGAGATCATTGGGGTTGGAAAGGTGGCAAGACTAATTCTCACTCTATAGAGAATGTCTACTTGATAGATGGTTTGAAATATAGCTTAATAAGTGTGTCACAATTGTGTGACAGAGGCAACCTTGTGGCTTTTACCTCCACCAAATGTTTTGTGATTAACCTTATCATTGACAAGGTTATTTTGTAGGGAAAAAGAGTTAACAATATTTACATTGTAGATTTGTCAACTCTTTTAGAAAATGAACTCACTTGTTTAAGTGTGTTAGACAATTATCCCCTCATGTGGCACAAAAGACGTGGCCATGCCAGTCTAAATCGGCTAAACAAATTAGTCCCCAAGGACTTGGTAATAGGATTACCTAATATCAAGTTCAAGGAAGACAAATTTTGTGAAGCATGTACAAGGGGGAAGCATGTAAGATCATCCTTAAAATCCAAGAAAATGGTAAGTACCTCCAAGACATTGGAACTGGTTCATATGGATCTCTGTGGTCCAATGAGAACCATGAACAGAGGAGGAAAGAAATATGTGATGGTGCTCGTTGATGATTACTCTAGATTTACATGGGTACTATTTCTAACATCTAAAGATGAGGCATTTGAAATGTTTACTGCATTTGTTAGAAAAACTCGGAAACAATTAGGAAATCAACTTGCATCCATTAGGTCTGATCATGGAACTGAATTTGAAAATGTGAAATTTGCTGAGTATTATGATGAAAATGGTATAGATCACAACTTCTCTGGTCCTAGGACTCCTTATCAAAATGGAGTAGTTGAAAGAAAGAGCAATACCCTTGAGGATATGGCAAGGACCATGCATTCTCTAGTAAATTATCCCACAGCTTCTGGGCTGAGGCTGTAAACATTGCATGTTACATAATCAATAGATGCAAATGAGTTACTTAAAGGGAGAAAACCAAACATATTTCATCTTAGGGCATTTGGTTGCAAGTGCTATGTGCACAGTAATGGAAAAGACTCCTTAAGTAAGTTTGATCCCAGAAGTTATGAGGGAGTATTCTTGGGATATTCTTCACATAGCAAAGCATATAAAATGTTCAATAAAAGAACTTTGTATGTAGAAGAAAGTGTGCATGTTGTATTTGATGAAACTAACATTCTTTCTGAGGGACAAGAACATGAAGATGAAGCCATTAGACTGGTCAAAGACTTGCACGAAGCATCAGCTCAAGTCAAAGCGGCACATATAGAAAGAACATGTGATAGAATAGGTTATTCCTTAAAGGGCAACCTGACGTGGGGAAGAAATAAAAGAAGAATTGAAATAAACCCCTTGAAGGGACCTGTTCATGAAGCTGGTTCTCAGCAAATAGCTGAATCATTTAGCAAAAGCCAGTTGGTCATGAAACCTCACAAGTATCAAAGTTCTCATCCCATTGAGAACATTCTCACATATCCAACATCTGAAGTCAAAACCAGATCACAACTAAAGAATCTATGTGCATTTGATGCTTTTCTATCTCTTATTGAACCTAAAAATGTTGCTGAGGCTTTGCTAGATGCAGATTGGGTCAATGCTATGCAGGAGGAACTCAATCAATTTGAAAGAAGTCAAGTCTGGCATCTAGTTCCAAGACCCAAGACAGATCAGTCATTGGTACCAAATGGGTCTTCAGGAACAAACTTGATGAAGATGGAACTGTCACAAGAAATAAGGCTAACCTGGTGGTTCAAGGCTATAGCCAAGAGGAAGGCATTAACTATGATGAGACTTTTGCTCCAGTTGCAAGACTAGAAGAATTCGGACTCCTCATTGCCTTTGCAACACATATGGAATTCACTCTCCATCAGATGGATATCAAAAGTGCCTTCTTAAATGGCTACCTCAAGAAAGAAGTGTTTGTGAAACAACCTCCAGGATTTAATAGCAAGGAATGTCCTGAGCATGTGTACAAGTTGGAAAAAGCTCTATATGGGATCAACAGGCCCCAAGAGTGTGGTATGAACGACTATCAAAATTCCTACTAGATTGTGGGTACAAAAAAGGTAAAATTGACAGCACTTTGTTCCTAAGGAAAAAAGGTAAAGACCTCCTTGTTGTACAAATATATGTTGAAGACATAATATTTGGGGCCACTACTGATAAGTTGAGTAAGGATACGGGGAGTGAGTTTGAAATGAGTATGATGGGTGAACTAAATTTCTTCCTAGGCTTGCAGATCAAACAAAGCCCACATGGGACCATGATCCATCAGCAGAAGTATAAAAAAGAACTAATCAAAAGGTTTCAAATGGAGGACGCCAAAGAAATAGATACACCTATTGCAACTGCTACTAAATTAGATATTGATGAACCTGGTTCATCAGTTGATCAAAAGTTGTATAAAGGTATGATTTGTTCACTCTTGTATCTTACTGTCAGTAGACTTGACATTTTTTCCAGTGTAGGGCTTTATGCTCATTTCTAGGGAAATCCAAAGGAGTCACATTTGATAGTTGTCAAGAAGATTTTGAGATATCTGAAAGGAACCACTAATTTGTGTCTTTGGTATCCCAAAGGTAGTAATTTTGATCAAGTAGGATATGCTGATGCTGATTATGCAGGTTACTTGGTGGACAGGAAGAGTACTTCTGATATGCACATTTCCTAGGGTCATGTCTAGTGTCATGGGCTACCAAAAAGCAAAACTGAGTAGCCCAATCTACTGCTGAAGCTGAATATGTTGTTGTTGCTTCTTGTTGTGCTCAATTGCTATGAATCAGACAACAGCTGATATACTTTGGAATTGAAGTGGGATGTATTCTAATATTTTTTATATTTCTAGTGCTATAAGCATGACAAAGAACCATGTTCATCATAAAAGGACCAAGCACATAGATGTTAGACACCACTTATTGAGAGATAACTATGAGAAATGGTTAATCTCCATAGAATTTTGTGCTACTAAGTAGAGAAAAATTTGAAAGGAACATGTTGGAATTAGGGATGATTAAGATCACCTAAACAGGTCCTGTTCAGAATGCAATGAAAAAAATTATTTATTTTGTTTGGTTAGAAGTTCTAACTTTATGTGAATATCTAGACTATTTCTTACTCAGTCTCATACTCTAATCAGCATACTCTTGTGACATGTTTCTTTTAATTCATTTATCTCTTACAACGTTTTTTCTATTATGATATATGAGGCATACTCAAGAGAAGTTCTACTTGAAGAACCTAGTTCATCAGTCTATGCTCATGAGAAAAGGTCAGGTATTGGACCAGTTTTATTCTCCTAGAATTCTAAAGAAAAAGGGGACTTTTCCTAAAAACTAGTGTTAGTTAAAGACTAGAGTCTTAATGGGATTAGACTCCTGATTGACCACTGCAAAAAGGTTGTCGTTACTGCTCCTAATCATACTCTATTTTAAATACACCATACACACTCCTAATTTGGTCCATAACCACCATTAAGTGCTAAACCACTAATCATCCTTCTTCTTAAAATCACCAAAATCCCCAAAATCTTCTAGAAATCATTCGCCATGTCTAACTCTCAAGAAAAATCCAAGGACGCTCTCACCTGTATCTCCTAGTACATCCTCGACTGCATCCCCTAGCAACAATCCTAAACCCAGATTCTACCAGAAAAGATGTTGGCAAGGAAAACTATAGCCATCGGTGCTCTGAGAACAACTCTAAACAAAAATTAAGAGCCAGCCAGAAAAGGAGTACTCTGAAAAGAAATCATCTAACTCGAGTTCTGAGTCTGAAGCTTTTATTTCTGCAAGTGATGGAGAAGAACGAGGGTCTTCTGACACAGACAAAAATCAAGAAAACCCTTGGAAGGTAAATACATGTTATGGTTCTTTTGATGCAGTCGAGAATGTAGAAAATAGGTTTGTTTTAGTGGGTCATTTGAAAGATGTGAAGGGGGATGAATATAGTCGAAAGGGAAGGAAAAAGAAAAGACAAAATTCTTGCAATCTTTGGGAATGTTGAGGAGAGTGGCAACAAGTTAGGGGGAAATAGCTTTAGGGATGCTACTGAAGGTCTTGTTCAACTGAGTAAGCATCAAGTTAAAAGTGGTTCATCTGGTACGGAAACCCTAGCTAGCCTCCTAAAGAAGGTTGGGACAGCTATGATCCAAAGAAGCGCAAGGCTTCTTCCCTAAAAGACCAAACTTCTTCCAAGCCAACAAAGAAAACCAAAGTGTCATATCTTAACCCTACTGTCTCTTCATTACCAAAGGGAAGAGCAACTAGAATCAGGGTTAAACAAAGTGAGGAACAATTGCAGAAAGAACTAGAAGAAAGTAGGAAGAAAAAGAGAGAAAAAGAGAAGGAAAAAGTTGTGTAGAGTATTGAGGTAGCTGAAGAATAAGAAGAGGAGATGGACCTGGTCCATCAAGAAAGAGGAACAACTGAAAAGGTGCCATCACCCAAACCAAAAAGTTCCAAGACTTCGACAAAGAAGACCTTCTCTGTACCCATATCTACTAAGTCCTCGTTGACCAAAAGAACTAGGTTTGCCGGGAAAAGAAAACAAAAGAAAATTATTGAATAAGAAGAAGAATGGAGTGGAGAAGAAGAAGAGGAGGAATCTAAAAAGGAACGAGATAGATTTGTCCTCTTTAGAAGAAGAAAGATCTTGAAATGAAGATTCTAAAAGACCTGGAGGAGTCAGGAATGAAAGGATTGGTTGATGCCCTGCATGCACAAGGGTGGAAGGACATGGTTCTTCAACTGGATGGCAAACTGGCAAGAAAAAAGCTGATCGAGTTTATGGAAAATGCAACAGTAGTGGATGGGGTTGTTACTAGTCTGGTGAAAGGAGTCAAGGTATAGTTTGATGCTCCTACATTGGGGGAGATTCTAGACATTCCTTGTGTAGGATATGATGATTATACAAGGCAAAGGTAGCCTTCCCTGGACTCTCTTCCTAATGCACTCCAAATCACCAAAAACTTTTGTGATTCTGCAACACCTAAAGATGTGCCTGAAGCTCGATTTGTTCAGAAAAATGAAATGAGGGATGAGCACAAGGTGCTTTTTGAGTTTGTGAACAAATGTTTGTTGCCTAAGACAGGAGATGAGGCACACTGCAAACTACATGGACCTGGTTCTTCTGGAGTGTCCAGTGAGAAGAAAGCAGATTTACTAGCCTGCTTTCATTGTCAAACTACTAGATAGGGTCATCAACGACTCCAAATCTCATGCCACACCTTATGGATTCCTATTGACCAGTGTTCTAGAAAAACTACATGTGCCCTTGAAGAAATTTTATAAGGCATCTAGCAAAGAGTACTTCGGTGTCAAGACTCTTATGGCTTGTGACTATCAAGTGAATGCCAACCCAGTTGAACCAAGTTCATCTCAAAAGACTCCTGTAAATAGCAAGGTTTGGGCTTTGGTTCAAATTTGGTTCAAGAGTGTGGAACAAAAAATGCTGAAATTGCTAGGCTGAAGGCTCGTGTTGCTAAATTAGAAACTGAATGAGATGGACTTAGAGCTAAGCTAGCAAAGGAAAAGGAGAAGAGTGATGGAATGCTTTTTTAGAGTATGTTCAACCTTCTCCAAACCCAGCCCTCTAGTACCTCCAAGACCTAAAGCCAGCTTAAAATACCCCCACAGTGACCCAGATTCGAGACCTTTCTCTACTTTTACTCATGGTTGGATGTTTAATTTTCTTTTTGTGGTTTGTATTGTAGAAACATCTCCTAATCAATGACAATTTGCTTTGTTTCTCTTGTTCTATGAAACTTAAGATCTTAATAGTTAAATTCTTTGTAAAGTTGATTGTTTGTTAACTGAATCATGTTTTCACTTGCAGTTGCCCCAGGGGCCATGAGTACTAATTAATATCTGGGATTCATATAGTATGCAACTTTCCGATGATGCCAAAATGGGGGAAGAGATATTGCACTTTAGTTTTTTTATTCTAAAATAATGTGATATTTATAACGTGATTAAACCTAGTCCTTAATGATAAGTTAATTTAAAATGTGAAAATGTGAAAATTAAGCTGAGTTCCACAGGTACTCTGATCAGTAAAAGCACAGAGTTTGTCATTATCCAAAAAGGGGAATTTGTTGGCTAAGCTCAGTTAATGTTTTGAAGAATGACAAATGAACTTAGTGAAGGACCGGGTCCATCTTAGGAGACATAGTTGTTATGGCCTATGCACATGAGATGCACGTGAAGAAGATAAGCCTTTCGGATTGAGCAACAATAATTTCTGAATATCTCCTGAATTGATCGAAAAGATTACATAGGGGATAAGTAGAAGAGGTCTCCTTGTGTAAAGAGAACTATATCCGTATCAAGGATAAGGAATTGGAGTTTGAATTATTCTAGGACTCGAACTTGATGAAGGATCGGCAATTCGAGTTTTTGTCAAACTCTGATTACTAACTCTATAAAAGTAATATTGTTATCTTGTACAGTTATGCACAAATACGAAGAAGTTAGAGCTAAACTGAGAGCAAAAGAGCAAGAATATTTTGCAAGCAATTTATGTGAGATCAAGTGTGCACGCCTGTAGCTACTTGAACAAGATTGAAGAACCAGTACTATTGTGTTTTTCTTATTCTAGTTCAATTATAGTCGGTGATTTAAAATTGTACCTTTCAGCTTTCTTAGAAGCAACTTGTATTTGGTATGTTGAGTATTCAAGTTAGAGTTAACTTGAAAGTGTCACAACAATTAAGGTTGTGTGCCACACTGAGATTCACGTTAATCCTTAGGTTTACAAAGAGTTTATAAATGCTATTTTGGCTCAATGAGTTTACTGGATGTTTGGAAAAATCCTATTGAGTAGTAGGTCGTGATTTTTTACCTTTTAAGCCAAGTGTTTTCCACTTAAAAATCTATAATTCGGCAATCAGTCATAGTTTGTACATCTAGAAGAACCGGGTTCTTCTAGTACAAAAATTGAGTACCACGCAAATCCCCCCTTGTGTGGTAACGTTTGGAACATATTGGTCAAGCAAAATGCTCTTCTAATTATAATTAAAAACGAATAGTTGTGTTTCGAATTAATCAGACCTAAGGGTTGGTTCCTATGGGGGGTATATGGACGACAAGTTATACCTAATCAGGCTTGGATTCCATACATGGATAATCAAATGTACATACTTCATTGTCATGGCCTATAGAAAGAATTTCTATAATATCACGTTGAGACTGTTTTTAGATAAATTAGTGAATGACGCGAATTCTTATTTGTAGGCCCTATAGTCATAATCTCTAGGTGGATAAGTGTGGAGAATACAGTGGAAGGACATATTGGCACAAGTAGTTTCAATTACGTAACATAAGGTCCTATAGGCATGTAGTCTGTAAGCAAGTAATGCGCGGAAATAAAACAAGATGAACAAATAGCAAGCGCGATCAATTGGGTCCAATAGACATGTTTTCTAGACAAGTTATGAATCATGTTGTCAACATTAATATTAGTAGTTGCTTATGATCCTAAATCATGATTTCTAAGTGAATACGTAAAGTTGAGAGTATTGTAGGCATGTTGTATGTTAGTAAGTAATACATAGATACGATAGTGGCAAGTAAAATCATTTGATCATATAGGCATGTTTTTATCCGTTTCTACGATATTAAAGTTTCCCAGCCCTTTTTTAAAAATTTCCCCATTGTTTGTTTTACATGTTATTACAAGCCCAAAATGAAATAACTGTTGACCCAATTACAACTATAATGTAATGCAGTAACATGTCCTCTTGCTTCACGTAATATTCAACTTTACACAGACGGCGGACCCAGAATTCCAGATGCTGACAGTGTATTTCGGATCCAAACAACAAACTTGGCCGAGCAGACCAAGTCCAAACAAGGACAATTATTTTGTTCCCCAATATCACTAATAACCAACGGAACAGAAAGACACAAGTGACAACATGTGCTATCCCAAACCAACCAGACAACTACAAATTCTAGGCTGAAACATAGTCCTATCTTGTTCTTAATGCTACAAATAGCAAGCATTTCTAATACTGACAATATCACAAGGGTATATACTCCAGAACAATAAGGATTGAATCACAAGATGTACACACAAGAGTGTTTTACAGGAAAAGAACTAAGCATGAAAGTCTGGGGTAGCCATGATCATAGACTAATTCTAAGGAAACTAGCAAGTAGCAATTCATACATGAATGACTTAGCATGAAAATCTAAGGAAGACATGGTCAAAACTGGTCTTGTAGTCAAATAGAAGTTTCCTATTATGAAATTTTAAAGAGAACACACTGGTGAACATGGTTCAATGGGTGTGATAGAATAGTTGGCAGGTATTCACTTAGTTTCAAGCATGAAAGACTTGGCATATTCGAACAAATTTTGGTCAGATATTAGCCTTTACAAGAAGGTCTCAATACAAAAATCTAAAGCAAGGCATGGATATAGAATTCATAACAGAAAAAAATACAAAATTCAAAGGCTAACATAAGCATAATAAATCAAGTAAACCCTAAGAAGGTAATAAATTATTCGAGTCTAATACACATAGTGAGGATAAACTACTCATGTTGAAGCCTATCCTAGTCAAAACACTCATTAGTCAAATAACTTATGCAAAATAACATACAAAAACTATAGGAAATATATAGTAATGATATCAACAATAATCAACCAGTGATATAAATAGTAAGGCAACAAGAACACCATAAATATTGCTCAACAATTAATGAATACAAGTGCAACCAATTAATCAAGCCTTCAAATTCAAATCTTTCACCTACAAGTTTTTCAAATAATAATCTTTAGGATATAATCATTTCCGATAAATATATTGCGAATATACTTCCTTTTAAATAAATATCTTTCAAATATAATTCTTTCGAATAAAATCTTTTAAAATAATTTTTTGAATGTAATTCTTTCAAATAAAAGTCACCCGTTGACACCTTATTTTGAATAAAATAGGGGTCTCAGAACACTATCATATTTTCACGGCACCTCATGTCAATATCTCTATCACAATCGCACAGACAACTAACGTGCCATTATCATCATCATTTAGTCTTAGCACCTCGTTACCACATTTCATATCACAACTGCACAGACAATTCACTTACCAATATCATATTCATTATATAACGACAACACCTCGTGCCTATATTTCATACCATAATTGCACAGACAATTCACTTGCCAATAACAAATTATCATAATTCCCCGGCACCTCGTGCCTATATCATAATCCATCCGGAAATATCCACAGGCTCATAATTTCAACATATATCTTACCATTTTCACATTTGTTAAATTAACAAAACAAGTTGCACAAGTGGTACATTTTGCGTTTTCGTATGTTAACGTTTCATCATCAGTTAATCGACGTAACTTGGAAATGACATTATCTTGAGGTTATAAGTATTTATGCTATTTATAACAGGCGATAAGTAAATTCGTGAAGGTGGGAGGATAAGAGAATCGCAGTGGGTTTCATCGAAGTTTGTTAATTTGGGATAAATTACAGTCCGAGATATATGTCTAGTATTTATGGACTAGTGTCATACAAGGTACCCCATAACCACGATTAAAGGGTACATAAAGTGTGTTAAAAGTGAGTATAATTTTATGTAATATAAGATAATTCTTTATTATGTATGTAATTGGTGTATTATCAGTTAATTAGTTAATTAAGGAATTAGTGAATAATAAATTAAGATTTTTCATAAGGCCTAAAAGGCTCTAACGTGGTAGCCCACCGTTCCAAATTAGTGACTATTAAACGACACTTTAAGGTGGAAAAAATTGGTGCCACTTTGCAAAGTGGGGTCCACCCCTATAACAAAAAATATCTCTAAATCACTTAAGGATGGATATCTCTACAATAGGAAGAAAGAAAGGATTTAGCCAATTCATATAAGGATTCATGTGGTAATAACTTGATCCTTTTGAAACAAAATTCAAACAAGAACTCTTAGTATCTTAGTACCGCGAGATTTTGCAATTTTAAAAGAGTATAGTGCAATGTTTCTAAAATAACATACGAATTTTTCTTTATTTTGGTCTCGCCATCACGCGTTTTGTTGCAATTATTGTGTGTTAGAGGGATTTCCCGTAGAACTAGCTCAAGTATTTTAAGGCTATCCCTTTTCCGTTTGACATTATCCAAATAATGATACATAAACGTAATGTTGTTTAATAAATGATTCTACTCTTAGTAACTAAGAAGACCTACGTTGTTCTTTTATGTAACATGATATTCAAAGCATGCCTAAGTATGTTCCTAACTCGCTATTAAGGTATTCAATAAAGATGTTAATATTCATAATGGTATTATATGCATCATGCATTTACCACCGAGCTACAGCCAGTTGGACAGTTGTACATTTAGTATCGAGCAACGGCTAATTGGAAAGTCATGCATTTACCATCGAGCTACGGCCAATTGACAGTTAAATAATTACCATCGAGCTACGACTGATCGGACGATCATGCATATACGAAGGAGCTATGTCCAGTTAGGTGGTTATATATTTACCATCAAGCTACCACCGTTCAGGAAATCATGCATTTACCATCATAGCTACATCCAGTCGGGAAGTTACCACTAATCAGTTAGGTAGTTAATGTCACGAAATTGATATAATCAGAACTTTTATATTGTAAGTTTATTTATATATACGAGATGGATATTATTCCATATCTAATGACCCTCAATGGCAAGTTAGTTGTTATAAGTTGATCTATTTCCCTCCTCGAGATAGTATCTAATTATTACGTTTCATTTCTCCCTTGCATACTTGATATATTCTTCATACGAAAGTCCCTTTTTCTGGGGCGATGTGTTTCATGCCATGCAGGTGTAGATAGGCTAGGTGAGGACCCTCCAATGTACGTTGCCTCCAGATGTCAACTTTTGATTGGTGAGATCCACTTCCTTCTGAATTATTTTCGAGTCATGTTCTATATATGCTATTTTTTTTTATCAGGATGTCGGGAACCTTGTCACAACTTATATATTATGGTCTTGTTTTCTTAGAGGTTTTGCAGGCAGTGTCAGTTTTAAGTATGACACGTAAACGGCCTTGTCGGCCCTTATGTATCTATATAAATCGTTTTGAATTAGTTATGTAAGTTAAGTTCTAATATTATTATTTATATATATAGATGTGACCTATCATGGCTCGTGACGAGTATTATATTAAAGAAGGATAAGGTATGTGGCGCTCAGTTGAGTAGGCACCAGATACCAATCGTGGCCCTCCTATTTGGGTCGTGACAAACTTGATATCAGAGTGGATCTTTCCTAGGATTGTCTGGAAGCTGTGTCTAGTAGAGTCTTGTTTATAAATATATTGTGTACCGTGTTGTATAAACAAGAAACTACAGGGAATTTAGGGACCATTTATCCTTCCTTCTTGATATTAGATCGTGCAATAGAGCACAATCGTAGGGAACAAAGTCCTTGACATTTGACTTATTTTATATATACAACAATGCCTATGACCAGAAAATGTATAGCTAGTCAGAAGGGTAATGCATTGGTAGATGAGGGCATAAGTAAAGCACCAATGTCTAGTGAGGGCCAGAGTGAGGTCCCGAGGGACAGTGTAACACCCCTACATAGTTCTCTAATTTCACCAGCACCCGAGGAGATAAGGATAAACCCAGTACCTTTACCTATTTCTCATGATGAGGATATGATTATGCGGAGTGCAATATGGTTGTTGACTAGATTGGTAGCTGCTCGGGCTCAGTTTCAGGTAGGTACAGGTTGGTTACATTAACAGGTTTATTAGCGCAAGAGTTCGAGACTTCATCAACCTGGACCCTTATGTTTACCGAATCCAACAAGGATAAGGACCCGCAAAACATTATTGATAGGATATAGAGGACTTTGAGGGTGATACATGCATTAGATATTGAGTGAGTGGAGTTGGTCTCTTACTGATTCTGAGATTTTTCGGTTCTGTGGTATGAAACTTTGGAAGTCTCTAGAGGGCCAAATGCACCTCCAGCGATATCGGAAGGGTTCTCAGGGGCTTTATTGCATCATTGCTTGCCGGTAGAGATTTTTCAGGAAATGGTAGACAGGTTCTTGGCTCTTAAACAAGTGAATATGAGTGTGTGGGAGTATATTCTCTAGTTGATTCCTTGGTAACTTATGCCCCCTCGATTGTGGCTGAGATGAGTGACTGAGTGCATTTTCTTGTGTTAGGACTTGGGCCGCACCTAACTAATGAGTGTTTCACGGTGGCACTACTCGATAGTATGGATATTTCCTGCATCCAGGATTATGCTTAGAATTTGGAGGATTGAAAATGGTAGCAATATGAAATTGTGATGAGGGTTAGAGTAAGAAGGCTAGGTTTGCTAGACAACCTGAGGATTTTCCCAGCGATCCTATCCCACCATATCCTGTTGATAGTGTCCGACAATTGCAGAGGCCGCATTATGAGGGCTCTGTCTATTCTAAATTAGGTTAGGGCTGGAGAATTTTTTATTTTCAGAATCTAAGGGATTGAACGCAGATGAGGGCGCCTCCTCTGCGGTGCAATCAATCGCTAGAGCTCATTCAGGACAATCTCATCAAGGATCTAATATATGTTATACCCATGGATACCCTAGTCATAACAAGAGAGATTGTCTTATGAAGGACAAAGGCAAGATGGTTCAGCAGACTAGATCTATAATAATCTCCCCCATTTTTGTACGCCCTCTAGAGAGCGGCCCTCAGGCATTGGATGGTAGAGGTAGAGGCAGGGGTGGAGCATCTAGCTCTGGTAGTAGTTTGAACCGCATGAATGCTTTGGCTGTCCATCAAGACCCAGTGGCTACACCAGATGAGGTGTCAGGTATCATGACTATGGGTAATGTTCAATCTTATTAATGTAAATTGACCAGTTAATCTGATTAATAAGAATGAGTTGGCGTTACGTCTGAAGGGTTGAGGGAAACCAAGGCTAGCTCGAAAACAAAGAAAGAACTGAGGATACTCGAATAAGGGAGGAGACGGGGGTAACCTAGGACATTAAGAAGTTAGAAATATGATAGCTCTAATGCCCAAGGGAGGAAACAAGATATAATATGTAAGATTTTGGGAAATTTAGTATAATGGAATAGAAATTTATGAATCCGGCTATTACGATTACAACTAGTAGGTGTCAGCGTCTAGAATATAGATTAACAGAATCGTAAGTGACGAATAGATTAGGAAGTAGTTTTATATAGCGACAATGTCCTAACCCCGTGAGAGCTCGATAATTATTTCATTGGAGTATAGGCCGGGAAGGTATATACATTTATAATTGATGAGTATGTTAGGTACCCCATGAAAGTTTAAACATTCGAGGACAAAAGTTTCCAAGGGTGGAAGGATGTTACATTTTGCATTTTCGTACGTGAAAGTTTCATCATCAGTTAATAGATGTAGACAAGGAAATGAGAACATCTTAAGGGTATAAGCATTATGCTTTTTTAAAACAGCCGATAAGTAAATTCATGAAGGTGAGAGGATAAGTGAATCACAGAAATTGAGTTTCGTCTAAGTTTATCAATTTGGGATAGAATACGGTGCGAGCTATCATACCATGTATTTATGGACTAATTCCATACAAAGTGTCCCATAACCACAATAGTAGGATACATAAAGTGTGTTAAAAAAAGTAGTATTTTAAGTAACTTGATATAATTCTGAATTATGTGGGTAATTGATTGATTATTTGTTAATTAAGAAACAAGTGAATAATAAATTAAGATTTTAGATAAGTCCTAAAAGGCCCCAATGTGGCAACCCACCATTCAAAATTAGTCATTCTTATGCCACACTTCAAGGTGGAAAAAGTTGGCGAGTAAGTGGTTTAGTCACCTTACAAAGTAGGGTCCACCCCTTTAACAAACATGTCTCTAAATCACTTAAGGAGATGGATATCTCTACAATATGAGGAAAGGAAGGCTTTAGAAAATTCATATAAGAATTCATGTGGTAATAACGTGACCCCCTTGAAAAAACATTCAAACGAGAACTCTTAGTATTTTAGCAATGTGAGATTTTGTAATTTTAAGAGATCACATTGCAATCTTTCTCAAGAATATCACACAGATTTTTCCCTACTCAGATCTTGTCGTCATGTATTTTGTCGTAATTTTTTTTGTTACAGGGATTGTCCAGAGAACCAGCTTAGGTATGTTAAGGCTATTCCTTCTTTCCGTTTGGCATTATCCAAGTAATGATACGTAAACATAATGTTATTTCATAAGCGGTTCTACTCTTAGTAACTAAGAATGTCTACGTTGTTTATTCCTGTAACATGATATTCAAAGCATGACTAAGTATATTCCTAACTCTCTATTAAGGTATTCAATAAATATGGTAATGTTCATAACGGTATTATATACATTATGCATTTACCATTGAAGTACGACCGGTTGGACAGTTACACATTTACTATTAAGCTACGACCAATCGGATAGTATTGATATCCAAGTTTTCTCTATAGTACCTTTTAAGTGCATATGTACCATCAAAAATATGCATTGGCATCAATTAACCTTTTTTCATAATTTTATATTTTTAAAAATTAATTTATCCTAGTATTCTATTTATATAGATAATTACAAAATTACATGACAAAAGACATTATAGCATTTCATTATTTAATAATGCCATTTATAGCCCTATTAAGTTCAAAATATTTCACAAATGGCAAGATTTATGCTTTTTGGTTACAATTGCAAAATGCCATTTATGCCATTTTTGGCTCATTGTATTTTTAAAATATTGAGTAATTATTTTAAAATATTTTTATGCATGAAAATTATTTTTTATAATATGTTAGTTATTTTTAAAAAATATTTTGTATAACTTGTTGGGGTATTTAATGACTATCCCGTTTGATTCCTAATATTTTCGAACCTAACCCCTCAAACCATCCTAAAACTTCTTTTAAAATTAGCCCAAATCCCCCTTAGGCCCAAACTACATCTGCCCAAACCAATCGCCCATTTAATCATGACCGTTGATAATTTTGATCAAAGGTCCATAATCCCCCACCATAATTAACCTAAACGACCCCTCCACAAAACCCTCTCATTTCTCACCTCTCACCCGCCGTCACCCCATCTCCCTCTTCTCTCAAGCTCTCTCGAACTAACCCTAATTCTAAGCATCGTCACCCGTATAAACCTTCACCTTATTACACTCCTATGGTTCTCCGGTCAGTTCTGGCCTTCTAGCGCACCATGGCTCCTCGACTTCTTAGATCCTTGAGAGGATCTCATAGAACACAAGCAGTTCTGGTTGAAACCTTGCTTGTCTGCCTGTCTCGGACCATTTTCTTGACCATGAGTAAGAGATTTCTCTTTGTTTTATTACGAATTTATGGTTTCTAAACCTATTCTCTCATCTCTATTATGTTTTCTGAAAGCCCTAGTCTATTTCCTTTGATTATTTTCTAGATCTGTATAGATTCGAGATGAATCAAGCACTATTACATGTTTTTCTCTGAAAATTTCTAGTTTTAATTAATTATTCTTACTTTTCCCTAAAAGCTAGGGTTCATTACGATTTTTTTTCAAAGTTTTTCCGACTTCTAATGTTTAATCGATCCTCTTTTCATCTTCTTGACTGATTTGAGCAATAAATACTCAAACCATAGTCGATTTCATGAGACACACTAATGTTCTGACCTTTGCTTTAGTTTTGAGTCTTTCAGTGTACTAACTGTGTTTATATATTTTTTTCTTTGTCAAATCCATTTTTCTATGGGTTTTCCCCTAATTAATCTCTATTAGGTTTTACATTTGTTTCTAACTAATTTCTGTACTTATTTTGAAGTTTTACTTAGCCTATTTTCTATTTGTGGAAGTTGATATTTCTTTCCAAAAATAAGTATTACATTGAAATTATGGCTGATTGATTTGCTCTTGATTGTTTTCTTATTTATGACCTTAATTTGGTTATTCATGCCTTACTTAACTAATTGTATAATTGATGATCATTGTTGATTCTTTACATAGTACGATTAAGGTCCTTTCCTCAATTAGGCCCCTATATTACCATTTGATCAAGGAGTCTATTCTCAAACTCCCTTATCTGGTTTGAACTCCTTGCCTTATTTAATCCCAATTATTACCGTTTGGCTAATTTCCCTTAATCAAAGGAGGTCTATGCTGAACTCTTTTGTATGATTGGATTTTGCGACCCCTTAATTGCTGGTTTCTAATTCCTTTACCTTATTTTCTCTACTCTTGAACAACTATATAAGCACTCTTATTTTACCTCTTAACACGAACACTAAGTTCAGAACACATGCTTACACTCAAACTCTTTGTTCTTTCTCTGCTACTTGTGATAACTATTGGTCTAGCCGGCTGAAAGCCAATGCTACACATTGGAACTACACTTGTTTACATTCTCCACTTTCTTCTTTAACTGGTTCGTCTCTAGTTAAATTTTGAAACTCAAACTCTATGTGTTCCATTCGTGCACTAGTTCAATTGGCTATGTAATTCAACTAGTCTCCATGTTTATTACTTTAGTCAGCATGTCTAAATACTATCTTATCTAGTTCAGTGTATAATCAGCATGTCTAAACTTCACTTGGTTATTTGAAACTTGTTCGGCATGTTTACCTAGTCCCTGCTTACTCCCTTTAACTAGTGCGATCATGTTGGTTACTTTGTCTCCTAATGCATTGGATTGGGCCCTAATTGTATACGCAATTCTGTCAAACACACCTTTGTCTTCAATATGATTTTACTACATCCTTACTTTATGTTTTAACTGCAGATCACCATGACTAACCTGTTCAAGTGGACTCCTAGTTGTTCTGTGCTTTTATTGTCTTAAATGCTTCCTTGTTTATGTGGTCTCAACTCTATATGTTTGCAAACCCCTTTCACCCATATTTGTACATCTGCTTGCTAAATGTCTGTGAATCTAGGTATTCTATTATTGATTGGTTGTTTGGGTGAATATGTTTTTCCTAAAAAATGATTTCAAAAGTGTTGCTCTTACTCTTGGTATTCTTCTCAAAACTGGTCACTCCTAGCATTTTTTAATAACTATTTTCTATTTTTGAATATTTTCTATACACGCTTTTACTAAATCTTTCAAAATTATGTCAAGCGCTTTCACTTTACTCTTAGACAATTAGGTTTTTCCTCTCTGGTGTGTGTACTGCTTAGAGATCCTTGAGATTCCTCCTAACTCTGGCACACCAGGGTTGGCCCTTCAATACCTATTTGAGAAATGTATTGGTTTGAGCAATGTTCGTGATCCTTGAGGTCCTTAAGGAACTCTGACACACAAAGACTCACTATTGGTTGTGAGATCTTTGGCTTCTAAGAATGTATTGAAGGACTGACATCCCCAGGTTTACTTTGGGCCTGGTTTTTGGCTCCCTATAGCATTGTTACATTTACATATGTAATTTATTTGATCATGGTTTGTAATAATGTTCTTTGTAAACAGATATTGGGGAAATTAATAAAAAGGGTAAGCTTCATATATGATTTTGGTGGGGAAACCGGGTAGAAATCATGTTATGTTTGGATTCTGCAATAGATATCATGCCTCTAGGTTTGTTATGCCTATTTGTATTAAAAATCATGCATAAACCTGTGCATTAGATATCTTGCCTTGGGATAATCATGTTTACTGCTTTGCATATTAGGAAACATGTTATAGTCACCATTTAATTTTTGTTTCTTCCTCAAGTCATAATCACCTAGAAACTCTATCCCAAACTACTGCTACAACCATGCTAAATAAATGGCAATCTCTCTCTGTGCATTAGAACTCCTGCCTTAGAACTTTGTTTGCATTTGCTCTAAATAGTATCTATGCTGCTTAAATAAATAACTATCTACAAAAAGGTTTAAAGACAGCCCTAACACATAGATATCATGTTATAGCATAGATATGCATGAAATATGCTTTTTGTAACGTTAATCGCCTAGATCAGCATGCCTATAGGGTTGGATAACTTCAAGTTATTTCAATTAGTTCTCAGAATTTTGATCGCACACAACCCATGCCTAGGCAAGACTTGGGTAATTAATGGTCTAAAAAACTGTAAAGTTATGCTTTGCGTATTTGTAAAATTTCCCAAGTTAAACAGATTCTAACTCAGTAGGCAATTGATCAGATTATACCACCTCTTCTTTTAAAAACAATGCTGCATATTCTATAATGCTCGTCTAGATATCATGTTCTAGGGCCTTTCGAATTCTGTAAAATTAGTTGTTTTGAGACGTGTTCATTATTTGTCTACATATGGAGGTAACATGAGCCCTAATAATATCTTCTCTATTTGATAGTCCTATATGTTCTTTGTTGTCGCTTAGATTTTACCTTTTAAATACCACATGAGTATCTAGAACTGCCTATGTATAAGGGTCCTAGACACCTCAGGAACCACAAGGAAGTGAGGGGTAAAGCACACTTAGAGTTTTTTAATTAAACTCACTAATATAACCACTAAAGTGAGGGTAATGGGTAGTAAATGGATATGATGACTTGTGTGCTAATACCACGTGTAACACCTCTAGTTGAGGAAGGCTTACTGGGTATTGTACAGGTGTGTTCCTATTGGCTAACCGACTTAGGACTTCCCTTCAAAAATTTACATATGTATGCTTAGACTATCTAAATTTCTTTAGTTTGCATATGTGTGCTTAGACTGTCTACACTTCCTATTTTTACATAGGTGGGTTTAGACTGCCAAAACTTCCTTTATTTGCAAATTTGTGCTTTGACTACATACCTGTTAAATGACTAATTCACATAACTGAGTTCGGCCGGGACCAACCGTTGTGGACTGCAAGGGGTGCCTAACACCTTCCCGTCAAGGTTGTTTCGAGCCCTTACCCTAATCTCTAGTAATAAAAACTGGTTACATGAGTTAATTGCTCTAGGTTCCCTGACACGCCTTAATCCGTTAGGTGACGACTCTTCAAATACCCAATTCTCATAAGGAAACGCGTTGTTTCCAATGCATGCGAAACCCGGACTCTATGAGGAAAATCGGGGCGCAATAGCATGGTGACTCTGCTAGGAATATTTTAGGCTCTTACCATAACAAACGTATTTTTGTGAATTAGTCTTAAGCATGCTTTATCTCATCCATCCTCCCCCTTATTTGGATTTAACTACTTATTTTCAAGCATTTATGATTTCTTTTATTTTTTAAAACTGACTTGTCTCTTTGTTTTCTTTTTTCGTAATTGTCTTCAACTATTTAAATACCGCATTTTCATTTTTAACATGCAAATACTTGACAACATGTTATTTGTTGTTGCATAAATCATTCTCAACATCATATTCCACTCTTGTGTAATCAATATTATAGTAATGTTTGATGAGTGTTTGCGCGCTTCCAATATATCACCCTTTAAATTCAAAAAGGCATATTTGGAGTAAAACTAGTCGATCAGTGCTGCATTCGACGGTTCCGTGCCTTTCTCCCTCAAGTTGTCCGCTTGAAGATCCTAGTCTAGACCTCTATATCAACCCTACACTAATTGATTGGGCATGCATCATGGTCAAACCTAGCCGGATTAATATGTTGTCCATATAATAACCCTATAAGACAAGCCTCGTCCAAAAGTCCATCGGGTTTTCCATAAACCCAACGGACGCAACCACAATTGCGTGCATTAATGTTTGAGAAATAAGTGACAATATGCTAATCATTATAGTATAAATAGATGAAACTGGAGGGGAAAAAGGCCTAACCATGTTTTGTTTTACAGCATATGAGGCACGAAGTCCCCATATTCAGTATGGTCGTTTGCCTACCTTCCATTTTGCTAGATTGGTGGAGTGAAGCGAGTCTTAGGGAATTTGCCTTCTTTATTGGATCTTCAGCCAAACAGAATGTTGATTGATGCTACCACTATATTTTTGGACAAAGAGAGGGTCGTATTCTGCTTTGGGGACATAGAAATGACTCCTGTTGTAGAATAAATCGGAGGATTTTCTGGATTGCCTTGGGATAGCGTTGGTTTATTAGCACCTAAAAATCACACCGCTAGAGGATTTCCTATGATGATGGGGCTGAAGAAAAATGAAGATTCGGAGTGCCTGAAGAATTCCTACATGCCTGGACAGCTTCGACCATGTCATCTCAAAACTATAGGCTTCAAAATACTCAGCTACCGAGCAAAAACCCCTGGGGTGCTCGTTCATCACCACATTACAACTCACAATCGAGGTTTTTTATCAAATCATAGAAGAGTCGGGCGAACATAATTTCAAAAAGTCCATAACGAGGGAGAAATAAAGCCCATATAAGAGGTTGTACCGACCGAATGCATAAGATCCACTGTTTCCAGCCCATATAAGAGGTCGTACAAACCCAAGTCATACAAGCCACTATCATCAACCCATATATGACATTGTACCAACCCTAATGTATAAGAGCCACTGTCGCCAACCCATATAAGGTCATACCGACCCAATGCATAAGAGCCATTGACGCCAACCCATACAAGAGTTCATACCGACCCAGTGCATAAGAGCCTAAGGGCTAGCTTTAAATTCAAAAACATAAGGGTTAATGAGCTCGATTCAAAACTCGATTTGAAAACCCAACTGAAGCAATTAACCGAATAAGCCTAAGATCAAAATCATAAGAGCCTAAGATGCCAGCTTACACTAAAAGGTCGTACCGACCCGACACTTGAGAATCTAAAAAAGACAAATGACCTCGGAGCCAACACGACAGACTTACAGATTGACTCTGACCATTGATAAATGCTCGACAATAGCAGGAATCCAAGGGTCTAAAATTGAGACCAACAACTTCAAATCAAATGGAAAATGAATGCCATAAGTCAGAAAAAGTTAAAAAAAATTGACTCACATATAAAAATATTCATAAGGGTACAATTACAAAGCCTATATCTCGTAGCCCTTCCGAAGGCAAAAAGCAAATGAAAACCTTATATTAGCGCCGGAGCTACGCCTTCAATAATTTCAACAACTTTGTCCATATCCTCCGGGGATTCTAACGGCCTCTTCCCCTTTAAGACCTTCCCTCCATTTTCATCACCTTCCGAGTCGCTGCCCGACTTACTTTCGGAAGGAAGTAGGTCCGCAACTTCCTCTTCTAGGGACTTCACCCTCTAAACATCGGCAATTAAATCAACTCTCCCCACATATATATCCTCGAGCGTCTGTTCCGAGATTCTAACCGAGCATGATACACTTCTCGGGTCAGGCATATCTTAGCCTCTTCAGACACCTTTCGAGCCTAAGCATTTTCCAGTAGCAGCATCCTCCTTATGCATGGTCACAAGCGCTTCGGCCTCATCCTGACCTCGGATATTGTAGCAACCCACGCAGTATGGAGATCCTTATGCTTACTGCTCTTAGCCTTTGCATCTTCGAGGCAATGCCCGATCAAAACCACCTCTCCCTATAGGACATCTTTCTAAAAGACTACCTCAGTCAGATATTGCTTAAGTTCAAGAATTTTGGAGTCCCTGGCTCAGAACCTCTTCCTCATAAGGACATCCTTCTCCTTAAACTGCAAAGATCGATCCAAGGATACTGAAGTATAGAAATTAGTCAAACGTACAGACAAAAAGCAAACAGGAGATACGTAACATAATTAGTAAGACATGCCTTTTTCCCTGTATGCCTCCTCCAAGAAATCCCGAAGGCTGCAAAGTTCTTTCTCCCTCTTGGTAGAAAGAGCCCTAAGCTTATTGGCTTCCGAGGTAAGATTCATATGTTCTCCCTCGCGGCGAGTCAGGTTAATTTCAAATTGGCGAACGTTTGGTCATAAAGCACCTTGGCCTGGAACCATGGCAGAAATAAGGTTAGGAGGGAAAAGGTCAGGGCGCTGAGCAGAATATACAAATAGATTACCTGCTTACATAGCATGCCAATCTCAGTAAAAATAAGCAAAATATCAGGCCAATGCTTTTCCTCAGACACACCAGAAGGCTTTTCGAACATATATTTGTCACCAACGGGTGCCCCCATATTAAGAGACTCTATATTGAGGATATCTTTTATTTCCCTCGGAAGAAAGGCTGAGTCAGAAGGGGAATCACTTACTTCAACGACCTCGACTGGGTCAATCCGGGCTTCCCCTTACTTCTAAAGAGCTTCGGATTGGACTACCCTAGATCGCATGCCAATCACACCTAGGCTCGAGTGAAATTTTAGCCATCAACAAAAGCATTCGATACAACCTCGCATGCCTCTTCAGCCCAAGGCGAGGCAACGACGAAACCGAGCCATGATTCGGAGCCCCGACTCAACAGTATGAGAGACAATCAAATCTTCTCCCCCTTCAGGTGCTGACAAAAGATCATCTTTCCTTTTTTCTCCAATGTGGGGACTCCCTTACCCTTATAGAATTATGACTGTTGAACCATCCTTAGGATCTTCCATTCCGGTTTCTAGGATTTCAGAGGACAAGCCGGCAATCCCCCTCGTTATTTCCTCTCTTCAACAAGTATTGAAGCACCCGCTTCCCCAGGCAGAGTTTTTCTCATTAACAAGGCCTCCCCCAGACCTACCCAAATACAAAAACAAGCATGGGGGAATGAAAGCGCAATTAACAACAACAGTTTTAAAATTGAAACTATAGCAGAGAATGAAGTCCCACTGTGATTCTTGGCGTCCCATCGAGCCTTGGATAAATCACACCATACACACTCGACGTATGGGAAAATCAAGTGTAGTTTAGCTACCCATCCTGAAAGATTCCTTACAGCATAAGCGTATACCGAGGTAACTGTACCAACAGAGGAAGTCAGTCCATGAATAAATGTATCCAAAAGAAGAAATGGGCAATTAATTAAGTATGTCTACTTACACTTCATGTTCCATCTTTTGGGGAACGGCATCCTCTATGCAGGGATCAAGTGTGAAGTCCTAAGTGGGACGAAACAACTTTTCCACCCCCAAATTCTAACCTCATCGGTGCAAACAAAAAGGGCCCTCGAGGCCCGAAAACGGAGCTTAATCAGGCCTTCGTGAAGAGTGGAAGATTGTACATCCTGATCAAATGGTCAAGGGTGAAAGGAATTCCTCGATCATATTCACGTAATATCTGTTCATGTAAACAATACACTAGAATGGTGGATGAATTTAGACGAGAGTCACCTGATATTGTTCGCAGAAGCTGAGGATCACAGGGTCTATCGAATGCATAGAGGACATTAACGATTTGAGGGTAAATGAATAAGTATACACACTGAAGAAGTCGGCCTTATATGTTGATATGTCCTCCCCCAAAGAAGGAACCTCCACTAGCACCGCGTCTCCCCAGCGTCAGTCGATTTTTACCCTTTCGATGTCTGTTATTATACTGACATATCGAGAAGCGAGTTTGCATGGACCTGGATTTGAAGAATGTATCTCGACCTGAAAATCAAAGGTCATCTCAAAGGCCCCTTGAACACATTCTCCAGTGATAGGAGACGTTGTTTCTTTACCCCCAGAAGAGAGCATGGAAGAGGAAGGCACACCTCCCTGAGGGATGGAGGCGGAAGTGTTCGCCATTTTTACCAAAAAATTACAAAGAAGAAACTAAAAATCACGTTTTAGGAAAGGGAACAGGAGAAAGGTAAGAAGAACGACAAACTTGGTTGGGAGCCTGATGATGCAATAAAGAGGAAGGGGCGAAGAAATGAATATTTATAGAAGTCTAGCATATGTGGTTGGAGCAGACCAAAGGACAGCCAACCACTATAATTAATTCAAAGAATTTCAGGATTGTGTGGGCGCGGCCTTTAGAAGCCATGTTTATTACATCAGTCACTTGGCAGGATAGAACTATTTGTTTTGATAGAGGCACTGGAGGGTCAATATCTCAAGGAAGTTTCCCTTCAGTTTACTCTGAGAAATGCAGGGACTATCTGTATAAGGCTAAAATCATAAAGCCCAATTTTACGGTCGGCAAAGAAATTACGCAATCTCATCTTGAAGGACCCGGAGAACAACTTGGGGTCTAATACCATCAGGGATTCTTCGTGCCCGATATCGGGGCAAAACAAAAAGGTGCTTGTTGCAAGTAAGTGGGAAGTTCCCTAGGAGCAGTACTTTCTGACAATGCCTGTGCAAACAGTGACAGTCTGCACTAGGCTGATTGAGTGGTTGTACCAGCTACTTTATGTAATAATTAAACATATGTCATATTGGGATTTTACCCTCATATATATAGGGGACCCTTGGAATTTTTAAGGGAATGGATACACAATATTGATTATATAAGAACATTTTCTCTACTTTCTAACATATCCTCTTGATTTTATTACTTACATTTATTGATTATATTCATGGTGTTCTATTGATTGTTCTTTATTTATTGCTCATTATTGATCATAAAGAGCCGGCGTCGCATCTCTCATAACTGTTAATCATCCCTCGATTGCATTAAGTCGAGCATCTGACTCAACCTCAAGGCCCCGTATACGTTAACTCAGGGCCCGATTTCTGACCATCGATTTTTTTTATTAAATTATCTACAAGCTCTTATCTTATTTTTCCAGTCTTTCACTTAGCATATATTGCCTAGCAACTAGCATAAAAATGGATCGCATATTATTAAAACCACAAAGTCAAATATAATTATAATTACCATTTTGAAGGTAAACATGTAGTCTCGCTTTTGCGAGACAAAATGTACTTCTGTGATGATCACTGCCGAGCCAAAAAGCTCGCACTTGCGGAGCAATTTTCGCCTCAACGATAATCGCATGTATGCACACATTTGTGCTTCTGTGTTCCCTTTTCACTTCTAAGTAGAAAACATCGCACCTGCGATTGAACAAGTGCGAAAGTTTGTCTGCATTGTCACCTTTCTCCAGTTCTACCCAGGGCACTTCTGCGACAGAATCCTCACTTTTGCGTAGAAAACATTGCAGAAACGATGCACCAGCAGTGCAGAAATTTCCAACAACATTCTTCAAGTCCAAGTTGATCTGTTAACCTTCCAAAATCCACCCGAGGCCCTCGAAACTTTAATCAAATATACAAACATGTCCCATAATAAAATACAAAATTAGTTGAGGATTTAATCCAATTAAAACAAAGCCAAAATTATGAATTGCGCATCAAATCGAATTAATAGTTTTCAAATCTTCCAACTGCTATATTTTGCGCCGAAACATACCAAATAAACTCCGAATGACTTTTAATTTTGCGCGCGAGTCATAATTCACGTAATGGAGTTGTTCCAATTTCCCTAATCGTAATCAGACCTCCTTATAAAACTCAACCTTCGGTAGAACTTTCCAAAATCTTATATTTCTAACTTTTGCCAAATTGTATCGAATTGTCCTACGGACTTCCAAATCCAAATCCAAATCCAAAAATATTCCAAGTCCGAAATCACCATACAAAGCAATTGAGATCATTGAAATTTAATTCCATAGTCATTTTTTCTAGAGTCAAACTCCGACCAAATCTTTTCATTTTAAGCTTCAAAATGAGAATTGGTCTTTTGTTTAATTTTGAATCTTCCGAAGATGAAACTCGACTACACACGTGGGTCATAATGCATATAACGAAGCTGCTCAAGACCATTAATCACTGAATGGGACATCAATTCTTAAAATGACACGTCGGATGATTACATTCTTCTCCTCTTAAAATATACGATCGTCCTCGAACGAGCCAAGAATTATTTCAAGGATATCATTTCACACATACTCATGGGTGATTCTATGTTACCATAAATTCAATACCATATTAGTGGAGATTATTTCATTAATCCATATTAATAAGCTTTAAAGATAATTCCTTACGCTCCAATCAATTTCAAATGCCTGATATTTTATATTTACGGATTGTGTTAGTCTCAACCGGCTATAGAAATTTTGTGCCCACACACACATTATATGTATGCCCATATCCATATCTGATCATAACAGCCGTTCATAGTTAATTCTAGCATCCTCAATTAATCTCATATTAACAAAAATCTCATTTTAAATGTTCATAACACTGCCAGCAACACGCGAGGAATGAAGACCTCATAATAATTTATCCAAGTTAACGAGTCGCGTTTAACGCCACCTAGGCACCCACCTCATAGAAAAAACTCAATATTTATAGCACGAATATGGCAAAATATGCACAGAAAATATATACAAAATTATAAAATAATCCTAACAAGCATGACACCCTATTAGTACTATGGTACGAATTTTAATTCCAGGAAGGAAGAATTTAAACACAATATCCTTACATAACTTCCACCGCAGCTTGTAGCCTGGTTTAAATGTTTCACAACATATAAAAATGCGAGGATCTCATCCTCAACTCTGAATCACAAGTATTTTGCACATTGTGCCAACTAAAACTTTTCATTCCCTTTTTTCTTCTTTTTAATAATTTTGTACATAATTTTCACAACACATAATGAACTCTCATTCAAATAGGGCGTATAATTCATAAAATTGAAATAACTATTCTGATATCACATCAACACACTATAGTGAATAATAGAAAGTTATTTATTTGAAGTTATAGCCCTCGATAGTAAACAAAATAAAAAATGATAGGCACGGTCTAACAACATCACATCTTCCAATAGGGATAAACATATAAGTGGGTTGCAAAATTACAAAGCTCACCCATAAAAAGAGCATAGAAAGAGGGCTCGCCTCAATATTGATAAATTGAATCAATTAGGAAAAATATCCTTTTATAAGACATCGAGATTGTACCTGTAACGACACCATCTGCTGTAGTGGCCTCAACCACATAATAGCAAATATACCCACGGGTTGGGCCTCCCCCATTTGGGCGCCCTCTACCCGCCTGTCCTTTACCCCTAATTGGATGTGCACGTAGGGTAGTAACTACATTGAGGCCCGTAGCCTGAGGGTTCTGATGAAATTCACCTCTCCCAAGTCTAAACAATATCTCATGATGTGCCTAGTATCACTATACTTATAACAACCCCTCCGAGGTTGGCTGTTCATACTGAGTCTGTGTTGGATAACTGGAATAACCACTGTAAGTATGTTAGGTTGGTGGTGCACTATCAGAACTTACTAGAGTGCCCCGAGTAACCTGATGTGCAGACTAAGCTGGCTGAATGCTCAAACCTCTGACATAATGGGTCATAGCTGAAGAGTAAAAACAACTAAGCTCTCCAAAGCTTCGAGACCTTTTGTCTTCCTTAGACTCCCTTTCCTCACCTAGAACACGCTCAATCCTCCTCCCAATCTCCAGTACTTGCTGAAATGGAGTATCATTTTGCAACTCTAGAGTGATGCATATTTTAAGATCATAATCGAGCCCCTTAATGAATTTATGGAAGCTCTCTCTAAAGGTAGAAACCAAAGTAGGTACACAACGAGCTAACTCACTAAATCTAATGGCATATTCTAACACTACCATGGTTCCTTGATGCAACCGTTGAAACTCTGTGTGATATGCATCTTAGAGAGTCCGAGGAACAAACTCTTTCAAAAACATCTCTAAATTTAGCTCAAGTAGGTTATATTGCATTGGCTAGTCTATGTTCTTCATAGACTTGACACCATTGATATGTTGCGCCTAATAGCTAAAATATAGTAAAGGAAACTCCGCTCACTTCCACAGTATCCATGGTGCGGAGAATATGGTGACACTTTTCTAAAAATTCCAATGCATCCTCTGTAGCTGTGCCACTGAAGGTAGGTGGTCTATACATCTTAAACCTCTTAAGTTTCTTTCGTTCTTCTTCTGATGCATTTGCTCTGACCACAAGCTGAACCAGAATAACAAGTTTATAGGTAATACACCCGGAACTTTACCAAAGTGAACTCCCTGCTGGAGTATATGTGGTAGGATTATGAATTACTCCTCCAATATGTGAAATATTTGGTGCAACAGAGATCAATCCCGCCTGAGTAAATGTAACAAAAATATTCAAGAATTGTGCTAAATTCTCCTGAAGTCCGAGGGTAACAATTGGTGCTTTTGGTTTGTGTCCCCCAACTGGAACTACTGGCAGCTCCTCAACTGTTGCTTTGACAGGTGCTCTAGTTGCGGCACGTGCCCTTCCTCGGCTTCTGTTGACATCATCGAGATTCCATTCTGAAGTCGTTTTCTCCAAACTCAAACTCTTGTCAACTCTTTTCATTTTAAGTTCAAAAATGAGAATTGTTATTTTAATTTAATTCCGAATATTCTGAAAACAAAACTCAACAACACACGATGGTCATAATACATATTATAAAGCTGACTGAGACCTTAAATCACAGAATGGGGCATTAATTCTTAAAATGATAAGTCGGATCGTTACATTCTCCCCCTCTTAAAACAAATGTTCGTCCTCAAACGTGCCAGGAATTAATTTAAGGACATCGTTACACACATACTGACAGGTGATTCTATGTTACCATTAATTCAACAAGATCCGACAACACCATCTCAGTGGAGATTATTTCTTTTATCCACATTTATAAGCTTCAAAGGCAATTACTTACACTCCAATTAATTTCAAATGCCTGATTTTTCTTATTAATACATTTTGTTAGTCTCAACCAGCTATAGCAATTTCGTGCCCCTCCCCCACACATTAAATGTATGCTAAAAACCACATATATGATCATAATAGCCGTTAATAATTAATTCTAGCATCCCCAATTAATATCATATCTACCAAAATCTAGTTTCAAATTTTCACAACACTAACAGCAACATGTGAGGATTGAAGACCTTATAATTATTTATCCGAATTAACGAGTCACATTTATCGCCACCTGGGCACCCACTTTGTAGGCTAAAACTCAATATTTACATCACAAATATGGCATAATAAGCACAAAAATACATACAAAATTATCAAATTAGCCTGACAATCATGGCACCGTATTAGTACTATGGTACGAATTTTATTTCCACAAAGGACCGAGGATGTCCATTCCCTATTTCATAAATGGCTATGGTGATAAAACGGAATGTAGCTATTCGTCGAGTTAGTGAATCATGGGGGAATCTCTGACACTTGTCGCATCTTTGAACAAACTCTTTGGCATCCCTTTCCATGCTATCCCAGTAGTAGCCTACTCTGATTACCTTTCGGGCTAGGGAGTCTGCATCGAAATGGTTTTCGCAGGTGCCTTTGTGGATCTCTCGGAGCACATAATCTATGTTTCCTGGTCCTAGGAACACTTCTAAAGGGCCATCGAATGTTCTCCTATAGAGGGCCCTATTTTCATTGAGCAAGAACCGAGTTGCTCTGGTTCGCAAAGCCCTTGAGTCTTTTGGGTCGACGGGCAGTTTTTCGTCCTTCATATAAATGATGTATTTGTTTCTTCAATCAGATGTCAGGTAGGTGGAGTTGATTATTTCATGACCTTCCTCAAATATTGACCTGATTAATTGGACAACGTCCCTGGGGAGAAGGTCTTCCACCTCAGCAGATGATCCCAGGTTCGCCAGGGCATCGGCCTCGTTGTTCTGCTCTCGGGTACATGGACTAAGGCCCATTCCTTGAAGTGATGCAATGTGACTTAGATCTTATCCAGATACATCTGCATCCTGTCTTCCCAAGCTTCGTATCTCCCATTTACCTGACTTACCACGAGAAGTGAATCACATTTTGCCTCGATGACCTCGGCCCCCAAGACCTTGGCTAACTACAAACCTACAATCATAGCCTTATACTCAGCTTCGTTGTTAGTTAGCTTGGCAACTTTTATAGACTGTCGGATTATGCCGATGATGGGCGACTTTAGGACTATACTGAGTTCGGATCCTCTAACATTTTCGGCACCATCCGTGAATAGGGTCCATACCCTAGAGGACGTGCCTGATTTTAGTAGAAGTTCCATCTCTACCTCGGGGACAAGGGATGGCAAAACATCAGCCACGAAATCTACCAGGATTTGAGATTTAATGGTCTTCCGAGGTTGATACTCGATATTATACCCGCTGAGTTCAATTGCCCATTTGGCCAGTCAACCCAACAACTCAAGCTTGGGCAGTACGCTCCGGAGAGGATAAGTCGTTAGGATGCAATTATGGTGACACTGAAAATAAGGTTTCAACTTGTGCGAGGTGTTTATTAGTGCAAGTGACATTTTTTCTTGAATGTGGTACGGGTATCCCCCAAGGTTCGACTTACATAATATATATGAAATTACGTACCTTGCTATTCCTAGACTAATGTACCGCTCGCCGCTATTTCAGACACGGTTAAGAATAGGTACTATGTTTCATCCTACTTGGGCATGTGCTGCAAAGCCGGGCTGGACAGGTATCATTTCAGTTCTTCCAGGGCTTGTTGGCATTCTGGAGTCCATTCGGAGTTGCTCTTTCTTTTGAGTTGGGCGCAAAAGTGGTGGCTTTTATCTAACGACCTTGATATGAATCTTCCCAGGGCCGCGATCCACCCCTTCAGTCACTGGATGACTATTTAGCATTGTGATTTCTTTGATGGCCCTTATTTTGTCGGGGTTGATCTCGATCCCCCGTGTTCGATATCATGAAGCCTAGGAATTTGCCCGAGCCTACTCCAAAGGCACACTTTTTGGGATTAAGCTTCATGTTGTAGATTCTGAGGATGTTGAAAGTTTTCTACAAATGGGTCAGATGGTCATCTGCCCGCAGGGATTTAACTAGCATATCATCAATGTGTACTTCGATGGATTTACCTATTTGATGCTTGAACATTTTATTAACTAGGTGTTGGTATGTCACTCCTGCGTTTTTAGACTGAATGGCATAATGTTATAGCAATATGTACCATATTTCATGATGAATTAGGTCTTTTCCCTATCTTCGGGGTTCATCAGGATCTAATTGTAATCCGAGTAGGCAGCGAGGAAGGCGGCGGTCTAGTGTCCGGCCGTGGCATTGATCAGAAGTGGGAAGGAATCTTTAGGGTATGCTTTGTTTAAATCTTTATAATCTACGCACATTCTTAGCTTATTCCCCTTTTTGGTACTACCACTACGTTAGCTAGCCATTCGGGATACTTTACCTCCATAGTGGGTCAGATTTTAAGATGTTTCGCTACCTACTCTTTGATGAAGGCGTGCTTTACCTCGGACTGCACTCTCCTCTTCTGCTTCATGAGTTTCAATTTGGGATCGATGCTCAACCGATGGGAGGTTATTTCTGGTGGGATACTTATCATATAAAGGCAGGACCAGGAAAAACAGTCGATATTGTTACTGAGAAATTGAGTAAACCTTGCCCTGAGTTTGGAGGTCAACCCCGTTCCCAGTTATTCCTTGTGATACGGGAAGTTCTCAATCAGAACAATCTGCTCTAACTCTTCAACTGTCGACTTGGTCACATCTGATTCTTCGGAGGCGACGAAATTTGGGGGGGGGGGGGCAAAGAAATCCTCCTCCTCGTCTCCTAGAGACTGCATGCTTCTCTCATCGTTTGAGGCCGAGTGTATGGGGGTTGGCATCTCATGGTGGATCGTGAATATTTCCCTTGCTGCCCGCTGTTCTCCATGTATTGTTGTGATACCATCCCTTATGGGGAACCTTATTACCTGCTGCAAGGTCGAGGGAACTACCCTTATATTGTTATCCAAGGCCTACCGAGTAAGGCATTGTACCACATGTTGTCGTCGGTGACCTGAAACTCAGTGCTCTAGGTTGTGTCAGATGTGTAGATCGGAAGGGTGATTTCTCCTTTCATCGCTTCTCTGACCATGTTGAAACCGTGGAAGACTCGAGGGATCGGGACAACTCGATTGAGCAACTCCAACTGTTCTACTACGTCTGACTTGATTATGTTAGCCGAACTACCCGAGTCCACAAGCACGCGCTTTATCCTTATGTTGTTTAAGAGAAATGAGACCACTAGCACATCGTTATGCGGTTCTCCCTATGGCCTCGAGGTCTTTCCTTGTCGAATATGAGGGTTTCTTCGGATAAGTATTTTCGGGTCGGTCCCTTTTCTATAGCGGAATTTTTGTTCGTTTAGACATGGGTCCTTGGAGATCATTAGTTCCTTCAATAATCATGTGGCCACTATGTTGGGGACCCCTTCATTTCGCTCGAATTGAACTCGGGGGCGAACCGGACTCTAGGTTGGTTCTTCCTTGTTACTTTTGAGGTCTTGGTTTCCCATCTCACCAGCTGAGCCAGGCGTCCTGCCCTGAAAGCGAAGATCTTGGGCAAGAAGAAGTGTGAAAGATAACTTGCATTTTTGCAACGAAACCAGCAAGAAAATAACCACTATTATTTTTAGCCACACGGTGGGCACCAAACTGTTTATTGTGAAAATGGTAACAATAATTAAATTTGTTAATGAGATTCTAAAAATACTTGATTTATTCCCGAGCTAGGTGTTAAAACAGTTAATACTAAAAAAATGAAGTATAATGATAAAATGCGAGCTAAGACGAGGCAGTGATCAAACCAATGGGTCATATTTCCCGAGTGTAGAGATAGTTGATGGGACCTCAGGGTCGGCGCTGGTATCGATCTCGAACTATCAGGGACAGTCGGGGATGGGATAACATTTAAAGGTATAATTAGATAGGGCTCTTCTGGCCAGTATTAAGCTGTAGAATGAAGAACAAGTTAAGACTCAATAAATATGGGGACGGCCTCGTGATAATACCAAGTGATAGGAATAATGACCGAAGATAAATGAATTTGAGCCAAGGTTAGTAAGCAAATTAGAGAAGAGAGAGAGAAGATATTATTGCACTTATGTAGGATAATTCGAGCTACAACAGTCCCCCCCCCCCCCCCACACACACAGAGATGGGGATCCCCTTTATATAGGAGGAGAATTTCTTATGATACAAAACGTCTTAACCGTGAAAGTACAGAGATAGGATGGCTAGATGTTATGCCTCAAAAATAGGCCTCAGATAGGCCGACCTTGTGAAGTCGAGGCGCATGACTTGGGAACTTCCCCCTTGCTCGTTGTGGCCCACTGCATTAGTTAGAATTGTATACCCTTTGGATCAGCTCTAGATGAACCTCGGGGATAAGTATCGACCTTGGCTCTGAGATTCGAGGGGCATGACCGTGAGATGGCCTTGTGACGGGGCCCCCAGATTCTCTGCGTACAATCTATTTACATAATTGCATATGTACCCAAGTTATACTCCACTTGCCTCTTATTATATCACTCTCATTTGAAAGAATGTTTCAAGTATGGTTAATGTATCTAGTGCTTATTATTTTTAATTCATGTTTCAATTGCAAATCACTATGCTCTATCTTGGGAAGATGATTAAATGTGTTAAGACACTTATCACTTATGTATTTAAAGTCGTGATTTTTGAATGTTCTCTATGTTGATGAAATAAGACGACCTTGAAAATGAAATAATGAGAATATGAAATAATTGAAATGCGGCCATCGTGCCAAGAAAAATAAATTACGTGTACAGCCAAGAGCGCCAACGAAGTAAAAGATATTGAAAAGTCTATGAGATGAATTGCAACACTTTTACAATTATTAGGTAACCGAGGAAGGGTGGGTTGAAATGACCTCAACCTGAAACTGCACGTGCTCGTGTAGGAGTGATTGAGAGATAAATTCCTGTATTGATATGTTGAGATTATTCCACTTAATAGGGATGAGATGATAGCTAGCAAAGGACCATGTCTACCCACACAACATTGTGGCGAGACAACTTAGTCGATCGGACGGTGATCAGATACCATGTCGTGCACATCGTAGTGGTGTTGACATCTTAACCGATTGGGCGGAGATCAGTCCCCATGCCATAAGAATGGTCGTATATCGGTGCCGAAGATCTCCCGACTTTAAAACATTAATATTTACTTTTGGATTTACCTTTCTATTAACTTGGCATTTCAACGTTACTTGAGTTTCTTATTTCTTCCATGTTTTCTCTCTTTAATGTTGGTACTCTATTCCATGAAAGGGTATTTCGTTTTACATACTAGTAATTTTCTATGTGTACTGACGTCCCTTTTTGTGGGGGTACTGCATCTTTAATTGATGCACTTGTTCCTCAGCAAGTGGTAGTGACCGTTCATAGCATCATAACCTCTTCTTAGACCTATGAGATGGGTAGACCATGAGGATTACTTCCTCTTATATGGACTCATTTTTCATAGCTTTTCTTGGCAAAGTTCATTTCGCTCACTCAAAGGGATAAGCTACGTGGCCAGATTGAAAGCTTTCAGTAGGATGGCATGACAGTCACCTAGAAGGAGACTATATTTGTTGATTTGTTCCATTATGTAGTTGTCCTAATCCCTACTTAGAGAGAGAAGGTTCGGAAGTTCATAGTGGAGGCTGCTTATGGTATCAGACTTCAAATAGCTATAGAGGCCGAGACTACAACTTTGTTCACTCAGGTAGTTGATATTGCTAGCAGGATAAAGCGTATTTGTGGACAAAGGAAATATGCGATATTAGATAAGAGACCTCATTGTTTTGGTGGTTTTAGTGGTGCCTCGTGTGGAGGCAAGGGTCGGAATGGGAAAGGTAATTCTATCAAGTCGGTTCAGTCAAGACTCCATGCTTCTCATGATCTTTCATGTGACTATGTTACTTATAGTTCTTACCTGGGCCAGTCATCATATAGTGAACCTCCAACTCTAGTATAGAGTTTCTATTGTGGTCATTTGGGTCCTCACGGATAGATTCAAATTTAGCAGCCACATCAGCCGAAGGGTTGCTTTGAGTTCACAGATGCAAGACATGTCAGGAGGTTTTGCCCCAGATTTTAAAGTGGAGCACTATCACGACCTAGCCTACTGCCGTGATGGAAAATCGACACTAAGTGACGATCATCACTAAACCTGTAGATAATCTATTAATCATGAATATAAACTTATAAACTGAACAAGAATAAACATAGTTGATAAGAAATGTACAATTTAGAAAGCCGATAAAGCTAACATAAGCTGACATATAAAAATATACTAATTGCATAAGTGTATATCTATAGACCTCTACGAGTGCTGAACTGAAAAGGTACTGGATGTAACAAGGCCCTGCCATACCCAAAACTAGTTTATTGTATACATACCAAAAGATAATTAATTCATGGAGTAAGAGAAGTGAATCCAAGAGCTAGTGGATGGCCTAGTGATGTAAGCGCTGATCTATCTGAACCTGCACGACATGAAATGTAACGCCCCGGAAGGGACGTGAGTATGATATGTGCATATTATGTAGGGTGGAAATCATATGTAAAGCATACTAAAGTATAACTATAAGATAGAAATTTGAATATAAGCTAAAATCTAAACAAGAATGTGAACTAACAACTGATATAGAACTAAACCAAAGTTTAAGCTGTAACTGTGTTGAAACTGAACTACTATCTGAACAGGTATTTGTCTTGCATTATGGGCTATATCCCCCCAATCCGATAATTGTAAATCTAAACTAGCCTCATATATATTCACGCAATGCAAATTGTAGCTATATACGCATAAATAACGTGTCTAGCTAGTGTTATAAGCTATGTCCCCCCAGCAGGTAAATATATAATCAATAGGTTCGGCTGGTATTATGGGGTATCTTCCCCAGTATATAATCAATAGGCCTCGCTGGTATTATGTGCTACACCCGTAGCATAATTAATGTAAGCATGTATGAGTCATAACGCATACGGCCACATCATATGGACTAAAGAGATCATGAAGGAATATATATACAGAATCACAAACATAATCTGACGCTCATCGTCCGTAAGTTAGACAGAGGAGACTATCCCCATGTAGGTAGAACTGAGCATGTACATGAGATAATAAGGCTAGCTGACTCATTAGGATCCATCTAGAATCAATTTAGAACTAAGGAACTCAAAATTTTTCCAACTCTTTGAATTTCTAAAAACTTTCGTAGAATTTTCCCTAAAACTGGATGATCCCCAAAAATAATAGCAAGCACCACAATATACAGGGGGATGGATACCCGTAAAATATGATAACATCAAACTAAAGGAGATCCAGTTATCCACAATAGTGTCAAACGATCAACAAATGAACGTAATGTCGGCTCATAATGGCTAACTTGTGACATGAAAGTCTAAATATGATTTAGGAGTGATCTAAGCATAAAAATATGATAATTAAGTTGATATAATCTTAAATGAATATATTAGGACCATATGGGGTTATGTATACATAAAAACATCAAAGGAACGTAACAAACGGAAGTCTGGATGGCATAGGCCAAACGGGTGATTCGCCCTTTTGGTTTTTGTTATGTTTTGAAGTTCTAACCTAAACTAGTTCATTCCATATTTCACATATGGAATTGAATAAAATAAAAGGATACAATAAATGCTGAAATTTCCCTTTAATAACTCTTAAAATAGTAAGAATAAAGCCTAGAACATAGCTAAACGAAATCATGCCGAAAACAAAATAAAAACCCTACATGCCTCTTGTGTTCTTGCTTTCAATCCTTGTTCCCTTTTATCCACACTCTTCCTTATGCTTGTACAGCTAAAATATAGAGGTGACAAGCTTTTATAGCCATAAAGATCTTTCCAAAACTCGATTTATAAGGAGAAAAAAAGATGGCAAAGTCGAAGCTCTTCTCAAAACTTAAGTTATAAGGAGAAAGGAGGACGTCAATATCTTACCTATGTCGTAAGGATAACATTGATTTGTTCGCTTCTTGATTTTGAGTTGTGGATGATGGACTTGATTTAAAACCCTAGGAACTTCTTGTAGATCTATGAAAGATCTTCTTTTGTGTGAATGTTTTAGAAAATAAGGAGAAAAAAGACGAAGTCTTCTATTTATCGTAAGGTTGAAAAGTCAGCCATATGTGTGCTTCACCGAGCCTTCTTCTGATGGTAATATCTCTTCATCCGGATGTCGTATAAACAAATTATCAAAAGCTTTGGAAACTTAATTCCAAGACCTTCAATTTGGTATATAATATTTTCCCAAAATACCTCATATAACTTACAAAATTAATTGCTCAAAAATCTTCATTAAAAGGCAAGTTCTTAATTAGGTTTTCCCCAACTTAAATCTTATTTTTCCAAACATTATATTCAATATCCAAAAATTATATGTAGACATACTATAACTTTAAACTCATTTAAATCATGCTTAGCAAGTCATTTATACAATATATGACATCATAGAAGTACGGGGTGTAACATATGCCACAACAAGTTACCATGTCATGTTTCCAGTATCAGTTGCCACACCACCCACCAGCCAACTAGAGGTGGGGGTAAGCCATATACAGATGGAATTCATCCAAGTAAAGGTCGTCCTAGAGGCAGAGGACGGTTGGTGGGGCTCAGCCCCATTTTTAAACATTTCTTGATAGGCCTAAAGCGGAGTTGTTTGGTGCAGTCATCACAAATATTATTTCTATCATAGAGATGATTACACCTTATTTGATCCGCATTCTAAATATTTAGTCTTCATATTCTGCTTCACTTGTGTATGCCTCGTGATTCTCATGATATTCATGTTTTTGTGCTTACGCCAGTTGGGGATTCTATAGTAGTGAATGGGGTGTATCATAATTGTTGGTACTATTAATGGTTTTGATATCATAATTGATCTCTTTTTTTTTAGATATGATGGATTTTGAGAATATTCTTTGTACGGACTGGTTGTCCCCTATCACGCTATCTTTGATTGTCATGCTATATTTGATTATCACAATCTTCTTAGCCTACCTTAATATCGTTTCTAGTCACCACATGACCCAAGAATCCTAAGAAGATTGTGGTGGTTAGGAATTTGCCTAGACCTACTTCAGCTATAGTCATTTGGAGTTTTTTGGGTTTGGTAGACTACTATCATTGCTTTGTTGATGGGTTTTTATCTATTGCAACTCCATCAATCAAGTTGAGTCATAAAAGATCTCATTTTAAATAGTTGACGAGTGTGAGGAAAGATATCGATGTCTCAAGGTTGTTTGACTATGGCTCAAGTGTTGGTATTGCCATCAGGTTTGAGGCATTATACCTTGTATTGTGATGCTTTGTGTATTAGGCTTGGTGTAATTTTAATTCATGATGGTACATAGATTTTCTATGCATCTCGTTAGTTGAAGAAATATCATGTTCATGATTTGAAGTCGGAAGTTATTGTGCATGCACTTAGTATTTTTAGGCACTACTTGTATGATGTGTCATGTAAGGTCTACACTGATTATTAGAGTCTCCAATACTTGTTCAAGTAGAAGGATTTCAATTTGAGGCAGTGAAGGTAGTTAGAGTTGCTGAAAGATTGTGATAACACTATCTTGTATCATCTCGGAAAGGCAAATATGGCAGTGGATGCCTTGAGTAGAAAGGCGGAGAGTATGGGTAGTTTGGTAGTTATTCCAGTTGAGGCTCTGATGCATCTCGTTAGTTGAACACCCATGAGAAGAAATATCATGTTCATGATTTGAAGTCGGAAGTTATTGTACATACACTTAGTATTTTGAGGCACTACTTGTATGATGTGTCATGTGAGGTCTACACTGATTGTTATAGTCTACAATACTTGTTCAAGTAGAAGGATTTGAATTTGAGGCAGTGAAGGTAGTTGGAGTTGCTGAAAGATTGTGATAACACTATCTTATATCATCTCGGAAACGCAAATATGGCAGTGGATGCCTTGAGTAGAAAGGCGGAGAGTATGGATAGTTTGGTAGTTATTCCAGCTGAGGCTCTGGCTATGGATGTCTAGGATTTGGCTAATAGATTTGTGAGATTGGGTATTTTTTTAGCCTAGAAGGCTTCTTGATTTTGTTATTTCGCGGTTGTACTTGTTTTAGTGTACCAAGGCTTGCTAGTATGATGATCCACATTTGTTGGTGCTTAAGGACACGGTGCAGCGAGGTGGTGCCACGAGTATATTTGTTAGATATGATAGTGTATTGTAGCTTCATTGTCAGATTTGTGTTAAGGATGTTGATGGTTTGAGGAAGTTGATTTTCCAGGAGGATCATATTTCATAGTATTTTATTCATCCAATTGTCACGAATATGTATCATGACTTGAAGCAGCATTACTGGTGGTACAAAATGAAGGAGGACATTGTTGGGGATGTTTCACGGTGTTGAATTACTAGCAAGTGAATTATGAATATAAAAAACCAATAGGTCTGACTCAGAGGTTGGAAATACTAGAGTGGAAGTAGGAATGCATTACTATGGACATTTGTGATAGAATTACCACAGACTTTAAGGAAGTTTGATGTTATTAGGGTTATTGGGGATAGACTAACCAAATCTGCACATTTCATTTTAGTGGTGACGTCTTGCATTTCAGAGGTGTTGGCTTATATCCACGTTAAAAAGATTGGTTGGTGATGCCTTTTGATAAGGTGAAGTTGACTTATGATCATTTTCAAACATCGTAGTGTAGGTAGAAGAATTATGCAAAAGGTCCATGATGTGGCTTTTATGGAGAGTGAGAAAGTACTTTCGAAAGATTTACTTATGAAGGGTGTGATGAGATTTGGGAAGAGTCCAAGTTGAGATCGAGGTTTATTGGTTCATGTGTGGTATTAGAGAGAGTTGGGAGGTTGTTTGTAGGTTGGCATTACCTCTCGACCTAGTAGGGTTACATATGGTATTTCACGTTTTGATTCTTCGGAAGCATCATGAAAATAAGTAGCAAGTTCTGGACTTCAACACAGTACAGATTGATGAGAATTTGACTTACGTAAAAAAGACGGTAGTTATTATAGATTGGCAGGTTCGAAAGTTTAGATCAAAGGATATTTCTTCTATTAAAAGTGCTTTGGCAAGGGTAGTCAACTGAGGAGGATACTTGGGATTCTGAGTCCGATATGAAGAGTATATATGTGTATCTTTTTGCCAATTCAGGTACATTTCTATGTCCGTTCGAGAATGAATGTTTCTTCTAAAGATGGAGGATGTAACGACCCAATAGGTCGTTTAGATTTCTAGCTTTCCGTTTCTTGATTTGATGTCTTGAATAGCTTCATTTGATATTTTATGACTTATGTGCATGGTTCAAGTCAATTTTCAAAAAGTTTAGATGTGCTTTTGGTAGAGAAATTCAATTCTAGAGCTTGATCCTCAGGGTTTAGGGCTCCTTCTCCTGCTGCGACTACCTCTCTTCTCTTCTCTTTTAGAAAGGTAAAGGACCACCAGAGAGGCAAGTGCTTTCATGAATGCGGTAAACCAATCAATCTTTTCGTTACATATCGGGGACAGGGAACCAGCCCAGCGAACTCGATTTCCCGAAGAAAAGAGAGGACGCTCTTCTAATATTTAGCTCCTAGCTGCTCTACCTCTCTATTTTCAAAAGCCGTGCTCACTTATAGCCCTATAACCAAGCAGGCAGGCGAGAGATCAGAGCAGCTGTAGAATGGAGATTGCAACTCCATTTATTTATATGAAAGGGGTGGCATGTGAAACCAGCAATCCTATATTGTGGAACAAGAGCAGTGGCATTTGCGGAAATAGGTTTTGAGGAAGGGGCTGATTGAACTAAGGAACTATGTTGTTGGAGTATACCACAATAATCATTCTTCATAAACAACCTCAGGTCGGTAATTTAACAATTCTGGTAGGTCTGAATGATGATTTTGGACTTATACTTATGTTTGGTCTGGATCCAAGGTGACCCGAGGCCATTTTAGTGCTTATAATTGAAAGGTAGAAATTTGAGTTATTAACATGTGAATTCTTGATTCTTGATTTTTAATGTTAGTTTGATGTTTTGACCTTACGACCGAGTTCGTGTAAGGTTAATATGCTTGTATCGTTGTCTTGAATGAGACCCGAGGGGTTCGAGTGAGATTTGGATCGGTTTCGAGTTGTTTACATAAGTTTTTCCATTGTTCCTGTTGTAGTCATCATATCCCTGAAATTTAGCTCACTTTATTCTATTTCTGAGGCCTGGACTTAATTACAAGATGATATTTGGGAGGATTTTCTTCACAACTTTAAAGGTTAGTAACTTTAACTTTTCAACAAATTTTTATTATTCCCCACAGATTTTTATCCCTAAATCCAGGATATTAAAGAGTAGAAAATAAGATTTTCTATTGAACTTTAAAAAATGAATTTTGGAGATCTAGAACTCGAATTGAGAGCGGATCTCGAAATAAATCACATATTTGAACTTGAGGATGAATAAATAATTGAGATTTGCTCTTGATTTCAGATTTTGACCGAATGGGCTCGGTTTGGCTTTTTTGTTCATTTTCCAAATATGTTAAAGACCGAACCATTTTAGTATTATGAGGGCTCCTTAAGCTTGTTTTGATTATTTGAGTAGATTCGAGTTGTTTGGAGGCTTGTTCTAAAGAAAACGGTCTTGGAGTGTTGATTTGTTACGGAAAGAGATAAGTATTATGGTTAATCCTGATTTGAGGAAATTAGGTTATAACTATTTAATTGCTATGTGCTAAACGTATTGGGAGTAGCGTATATCATGGTGACGAGTGTGTATGCTTTTGTCATGGGCTAACACATGCAGGTAGAAGTAGTTTATTCATGTCTTTATTTGGAAAAATTCAAAAATAGCCAGATTCACAAGTGGTCATTCAAAAGTAGCTATTGTTTTGAAAGTAATCAATTTTAGTCACTTTTCATGTAAAGATAAATCTCAATGTAAACACTGTTCAAAATTCAGAAAATATTCTAGCATAATATACTCGAGTTCCAGCACAAGTTTATTGGGACTCCAATATATTATAATGGAGTTCCAACATAAGTATACTGGAACTCCAGCATATTATAATGGAGTACTAACATATGAATACTGGAACTTCAGCATAATATACTTAGAGTTCCACTATAATATACTGGTCTACTATAATATGTTGGAAGTTCATACATAAGTGCCTCAATCTCTAGTATATTATGCTGGACCTTTTCGCATGTTGGAATTCCACCATAATATGTTGAAAGTTCATACACAGGTATACCGACCTCCAGTATATTATGCCAGACTAGTCCTTGTTGCAGCAACATCGTGGCTATTTTCAAATGACTTTGCAAACGCTTACTACTTTTGAATGACCAGTCAGGAAACCAACAAGCCCATGCTATTTCATCATTATTTAATTCTTGTATTGTTCTCTTGTGCTATGTTGGATTGTGAGACTTCTTGATTACTTACATGTTATTGGCCATATTTGGAACCTTGTTGGGATATATAAACGAGATGGATCTTGAAATATATATATATATATATATATATATATATAAAGAGAGAGAGGAGGGGAGAGTGAGTTAGATAGAGGCACAACCAAAGTTGCAGCATCGAATTCAATCCAATATCTGAACACGTAGTTTTAAAAATAGCTAAGAACCTAAGGGCCCACTTAGTACAAAGGATAAGAGATAAGTAATCATAAAATTAAATTTGAGATGAGTGTATCCCGTATTTGATAGAGATAAAATCAATATAACTAATCTTGAAATTAGTTATCCCGTGATTGAAGTGTTATTTTTACCCCTATAGGAGGGTGGAATAACACTCACGAGATAATTAATCCTGGAATAACTTATTTCCCAACCAAACAACCTCTAAAAAGTTGAACCATAGAGTTTACTAGCATTTTTGGCCAAGCTTCTTCGAAGCCAAAATAATTCTCTTGTCAAAAGAATGCTTTTTCAAAGTTGAGGTGTTTGATCAAACTTTAAAAGAAAGAAAAATGTTTTTGAGTAGAAGCAAAACTATTTTTAAAAAGCTAAAAAAATTGTTTCACCTTAGACTCAAGGAGTCTTGGACCAGGACTTTGATTTGCAGTAGATCAAACGCACATCATAGGTTCAAACCCTACTACAGACAAAAACGTATTATTTAGGCGGAGAAAGATAAAGAAACAATTCCATTATCAATCATCTAAGCCTAAAAATACGGTAAGAAAACAAGAGAATCCTCTGTTGTAATTCGAAATAAACCCCATTGGTGGTACCATTACACCAACACATTCCTATAATCTAACACGTTAACAATGCTCATTTACAAATTCTCGTCAGAAAACACTAATGATCTTTTGCATTTCTAATAGCAAAAATAAGATTCAGTTGGACTGTACACTGTTGTGATAGAAATTACAGCATGGATTTAGCAAAAGATGACAGAAAGCACTTCGCAGAATGCATTTCACCGAGGACAAATAAAAAAAGAAATAAAACTTCAGCCACCATCACAATTTCATTTTCCTTGAACATGTTCTTGATGTTGTTTCTTTTTTCTTGGCTCTCCCTTCCCATGTTCTCTCTGCATAAATTTGGAAGGTGGGAGAAAGTTTATTGTGTACAAGGGATGCACCACTTGCTTCTATCACTGTGCTTATCTGGTCCGGAACTCATTCCTGAATCTAGTTAGATTGTTGGAGAACTTATCCCTGTTCTTCTGATCCAAGCTTCGAGTTATATCAGCCATAAGTTTGTCAAAGCACAGTGAAAGACGCTGTTGCTGATCTGCTGGCTGCAGATGAAAATGGATAAAGAGGAGCTGTCAGCACAAGTAGATCATTAGTCCACGAAGACGTGCATTGATACAACCAATCCATCTTTTTCGCCTTATGGAAAAAAAATAAGAAAAAGTTGGATTACGAACAATGATACCAAATAGACCAACATTATAGCAATAGACAAAATAAATTATCCCTAACTAACAAGTTCTCATACCTGTGAGGACAAAATCTGAGCTCTTAAGTTAGAGAACATCTGCAAGATGCGAATGAATCATAATCATAATAATATCAGGCATAGTAATACACAACCATTCCTCTCCACTATAAAGCATATTCTAATATCTAAATTATTCTGTTTATTACAATGTAATGCATTCATTAAATGATTTCTTCCTATAAACCTGTGATGCAGGTGGATTAACAAAGAATATGTCATAACGGACTCCATGGATTAAACCATGACAACCTATCAGAAAGAAGCAATGGACTAGGCAAAGGGAGAACATCAAGCACAGTGGATACAACAACTATTTCTGACATCTAATTAGTAGAAGGGTTTAAAAAAGGTCAAACACATCTCAACTGTAAACGCAAGACTAGGTCTGTTGATTCAATCAACATCCGTGTGATATAGTTATGATTTGTTTTTGTTACTACCATAATTTAATGAAATTCAGAATGTGGAACTGGTGATTTAACTTGCTAACAGAACCCAATACTGTGTCTTTTGTGAAAACACCGGCACAGACATATGTATGTGTGTATCATAGTCACATTTGCATCTTGCAGTTTTCAAAATAATAAGTAGGATGGAATCTAAATGCTACAAAATTAGTGTCACCTCTTCACTGATGAGTATCATACTCAGCATCGGTCTACTTAGGCTCCACTGGTTGCCACAATCTTCAAACAGAACAATCTCAAAGACAGTCTTCATTATCTATCAGGGAAGATGATCACGTTGACATAACAAATGAATCAGTTCCATATCACAATAACTTTTTTCTTTCGATAAGGTAAAGTAAATTTCGTTAAAATCGATACCAAGAAGGTACTATGAAGGGTAGAAGAAGGGAATTACAAATTTTAATTATGTCCCCATGCTCTACAACAACAACAACAACAACAACAACCCAGTATAATCCCACTTAGTGGGGTCTGGGGAGGGTAGTGTGTACGCAGACCTTACCCCTACCCTTGGGTAGAGAGGCTGTTTCCAAATAAACCCCCGGCATCCTTCCCTCCAAGAACTTCCCACCTTGATCTTGGGGAGACTCGAACTCACAACCTCTCGGTTGGAAGTGGGGGTTGCTTACCATCAGAGCAGCCCCTCTTGTCTAAAAAATGAAAAAAAAAAATGTGACATGCTATCAAACATATGACCCCTTACACCAAAAGTATATATTTGTAAATTAAACGTATGCTTTACAATAGAAATGTGTTTTGTCTTTCTCTCGAGCATCTCTTGTTTCTCTCAAAGACAAACAGTCCACTACATAATGGAGCAGTCCTCCACAATGTCTTCAATCTTTTGCTTATCTTCTGACCCTTCCAGCACAGTAATAGGCTCTTTATATCCCCTGGCATGATTTAATACAATTAGTAGATTAGTCATACATGATTGAATGCAGGAATAACTGTCTGCTGCTCTCCTGAGAACTTTCGCAGAAGAAGCATCTACTGCATAAGGGCAATCCTATTCTTTGAAGATTATCCTGAGTCAAACAGTATTCCTAGTTGAAACTCAAGTAAAACAACCACTCTGGGAGGTACTCTTGATTTCCAAATAAGTTTCCAAGGCCATTCAGCATTCCAGCAACCATTTTATTTTTAAAATAGATTACAGTAGCTCTTAACAGCAAAGTCTTCCCTTTTACTAGACAAGCCAGATCAGTGACTCATTTTTCTCATCATTTAAGGATACAGACTGTACAACGTCTAGTAGAAGACCAAACTCATCAATCTCCAAATCATTGAGATGCCATCTAGCTTCAGAGAACCAGTCAGCCACCTAACAACTTTTATTTACAGCCAAACTAACATAAAGTATGATTTTTGCGCGCACTCTAATGTCCATCTACCATGTTTACGGCTTCCCACACTCAATCTAGTATATAATTGGAAGTCACTCCAATAACTACAGATATGCTTCCAGATAGTTATTTGTTATGCATAGCTGTAGTTTAGGAGTCCAATGATCTACAATCCCATATTTGGTGAAAAATAACATCTTTCTATAATCCTGCTTTACCATCATTAAATCTCCAGAGCCATTTGATAAATACACTCCCAAACTTTTATTTTGAAACTCAAGAATCTTCACTTTGATGGCACCATTTTTATTATGTATCATCACCTGTTGCCATTGATAGATGCTTCATTCTGCGTAGCATTACCTTGGCAGAGGAAATTATTTCTCAGCTTATTTAATCTTTTCTCCACAGTAGAATAGAATAGCATGAGGCCTCAAAGATGTAGGCATGGTATCGAACACAACATTCACACAAGTGAGTCTCCCACCAAACCTTTATTTGAAGCTTGAATTCTTCACTCCCGTGCACAACCTTCTCTATTTATCATCACAAGTTGCACATGACTAGACACATCTTTCTTGTGTAGCATTATCTTGTCAGGGGAAATTATCCCTCAGCTGATCTAATATTTTTCCACAGTAGAAGGGATGGGGATAAGGGGCATCAAATAGGTAGCTACATTATCCAACATATCATTCACCAAAGTTAGTCTCCCACCAACGGATAAATATAGTTTTTACCATGCAGAGAATTTTTTCTCATATCTGCCAAGAACTCCCAGCCAATTCCCTTTGGCCTTCAATTTAGCAGCAAGAGGAAGACCCAAAAATAAGCAGTAGTAGGGTAAGCTTCTATTTTCATCCGAGTATATCAGAGAGCTCAAGAAGAATACTTTCTGCATTTAGAGCAAAAATGCTACTCTTGGCCAGATTAGTTTTAAGACCAGACAACGCTTAAAATGTCAAGATGATGATTCTAAGATGAAATACTTGGCCTTACAAAAGGAAATCATTAGCATATAATATGTCAGACCAAGTATTTCCTTTTGTAAAACCAAGTATTTCATATCTGTCAGATATCCAGGTTTTTACTCACCTTTACCATCAATCTGGAAACCCTCAAGTCATCCAAGACTTTTTAGCCCTCTTTAGCAAAAGACTTGGTGCTTCCATCACCATGACAAAGAAATGAGGCGAAAGAGGATCACCTTGGATAAGGACCATTTCACATGGTCATATACGTTTACTAAGTCCAATTTATAGGTTACCCCATGCCTGTCTATCTGCAAATACTGGTCCTATTAGCAAAATAGCAGGATAAATGTTTTGCCAATCTTTTATAAAGGAAATCTGATTCACAAAGATTTGTTAATCACCATCTTCGAGTAGTCAGTAAGGACCTTAGTAAACACTTCCAAGCATGCTGATAGGCCTACAATCTTTTATTTCCATAGAAATTTCTTTTGGTGTAAGCGCTATGAATGTGGTGGCATTAAAACTCCTTCAAAAGTGTCTTCTTTGTAAAAAAAATCAATATTTTTTTATTATATCATTTTCATAGTAGGGTAACATTTCTGAAAAACTTGTTGAGATAAGAGGAGTTACTCTGATGGTAAACAACCCCCACTTCCAACTGAGAGGTTGTGAGTTCGAGTCTCCCCAAGAGCAAGGTGGGAAGTTCTTGGAGGGAAGGATGTCGGGAGTCTATTTGGAAACAGCCTCTCTACCCAAGGGTAGGGGTAAGATCTGCGTACACACTACCCTCTCAGACCCCACTAAGTGGGATTATACTGGGTTGTTGTTGTTGTTGTTGCTAACATTTCTGAAAGGATATACTGAATCCTTCAGGTCCAAAAGCTTTCTCCCCTACAAAGTGTTGAACACTGATTCCACTTCCTCAGCAACAAACTGTCTTTTGCAGGCAATCTCTTTCATCATCTGGAAGAACAACCAACATGTTATCTTCCTATAAACTTCTCCATTTTTCATTCTCTATCAACAGCTTCTCATAGGAGCCCAAAATGTGACTCTCAATCAACTTTTTATCTCCTACCGACTTGCCATGAATGTTATTAAAAGCCATTGCTTCGTCACTTAAAGTGATGAAGTGATAGGTTATCGTTTCACAGGCAGGAGCAAATTTGTAGGTGAGATTATGGAGCGCTAGAACCTAGGTCTCTCTAAATCAGATATTTTATGTGCATAGTTTCTAAAATTTGTATAATATTAATTGTTGGACCCATGCTCCAAGAAGGCTGAATGATACACGAGTCATTTACTAAGAGGTATAGGGATCAATTCTCACTTAATACATTTTTTCTCCTTTTTTTAGGAGTGCACCCATACATTAGGAATCATAAATCCGCCTCTGTTCATGTGAAGCCATGTGTTTCAAAGGAGTGTGCAGCACAAAAAATCACACAAAGTCATCCCACAGAGAAGTAGTTGATTCTTTGAATCTCAATTTTGAGGAGTTTGATCAATATCTGCATTATTTATTGTCCCAATGCGGGTGGGGCATGGTACAAAACTCGATAGATAATGGAACCCCCTCTCCTCTTCTTCATTTAAATACTCAACTTTAGTCCATGACAAGGTTGAAAACTGTAACATGCACCAAGACATCATGTGTTGTCTCATGCCACTTGATCAAAGTCTCGGGGTAGAAAAATATATGCATTACTGCATATTAGATGCTAAAATTAATTATTTCTTGTAATGACTTAGCCAGTTGTTTTGTGTATTTGAGCCTCGTTCCCCTACCTCGTATGCTTCTTTGTTGTTTTTTGACTTGTGTGGATGGTCGGTTTGGTTTCTGAAATGTTTTGGAATGAATTGGAGCACTAGTTCCATTGTTGGAAACTTAAGTTGTAACAGTTAACCCGGGAGTAAACGCCCTCGGATTCGTGTTTTGATGGTTCGATAGGTTTGTGGGATGATTTTGAACTTAGGCGTATGTCTGGATTTGGAGTTGAAGGTTCCTAGGTTAGATTAGCTCTAATTGGCCAAAGTTGAATATTTAAAAGTTTGAAAAGTTAACAAGTTTGACCGGGAGTTGATTTTGAGGTTATCAGGTTCGGATTGTCGTTCGGGAATTGGAATAGGTCTATTTTGTCATTTGGAACTTGTGTACAAAGTTTGATGGCATTTCGAGTTTGTTTGATAGGAATCAGATGTTTGATTCGAAGTTTAGAAGCCTATGAACTTAAGAGAAGTTCAATTGATGGTTTGATCATCGATTTGCAGATGTAGTGATCTTGCATGTGTTTGGAGGATGTGGATAGGTCTGGGAAGTGTTTACAGACTTGTTCGTATGATTGGACGGTGTCTTTGGTGGCTCGGGTAAGTTTCGGACCACCCGAAGCTTGGTTGAATTGCAAATATTCTGTTGGCGTATGGTGTGCTTCGCGATCGCGGAGGCTTACTTAGGCAACTATGGTATTCGTTCACGTTCGCGAATAGGGTGTCAAGTTCGCGAGTAAAGGGCTTGCTTTCGCGTAGAGGAGAGGGTTGGCTGGGATTGGGGTTAGCCTTTGCGTTGGCAAGGTCTGGGACGCGTTCGCCTAAGCTTAAGTTGCCAGTGTATCGCATTTGCGGGTGGTTGACCGCATTCCCGAAAAGTCTTTTGAGGCAGAGGCAAAGTTGTGCTTCGCAAACACGAGGCTTGGGCCGTGCTCGCGAAGGATATCAATGGGCAGACTTATAAGTGATGTAATTTCGGGACTTAGACCCATTATTTCATATTTTAAGCCCTAGACTTGGAGATTGGTGATATTTGAAGAGGATTTTCACACAAGGCAAGAGGGTAAGTGAGTTCTATCTGATTTTAACATCATATCTTGTTTCTTCATGGATTATTGCACATATTATGGGATCGAAAGAGAAATATTTAGGGGTTTTGGCTGATTTTAAAGAGTGAAAAATGGAGATTTGAACCCCCATTCGAAGTCGAATTTGGATGAAACTTATAATATGGACCCGTATTGGAATGGATAATCAAGATTTGTGACTTTGCTCGGGCCCGAAAGGCGGGTCCGAGTTGACAAACAAACAATCCCAAGCGAACTTCTTTCTTTTCTTTTTATATCTGCTACTTGCACCTTGTCGAATATGATCATTTTTATTCTAGTCTAATTTTGGAAATCGCACATTCTTCTCAACATTCGCATTTCTATAACACTCAACTTAAGAATATACTAGATATTAGAGGCCTGACATTCACTCCCGTTATATATTATCGGTCTTGCACCATTTTATAAAACTTCGCATTTCACTTTGGGTGGGTGCCCTCTTAAGCATAACACTGTGGTAGTATTCTCCATTTCAACTATTTTATTTCTATTCCAAGTGTAATATCTTCATACGTCATACCATTATCCTTGGATATCAAGCCTAAATATCCAAATGTTTGTATTTAGGCACCACAATCTCGCCCAGTCTCATCTTAATTTCACTGTATAGTAGCTCAACTTAGTTGCATATATTCAATCCTATTTCTATTATCCTAAAACCATTACTCTCAAGAAGTTCAAGTTTTAGGTAGACACCCTCGCCAATATCGTCAATTAGCACGGCATTGACTGAAATAATACGCAGTATGGAACCTCATCCTATATGTTTTAACTCATCCATAACCAGAATAAACGAGTACGACTCAACACCAATCCCTTGTGTAAACTAAGGGTTATGGGGAACTGTTTTTGCATATTTTACCTCTATTCTCACACTAATGATGGCTCCTTCATACATATCTTTTATGGCATTTATATACTTTTAATATGAATTCTTTTCTACTCCAACTCCCGTCAAAGAGCTTTTTCTTGGATCCCTATGATACACTTTCTCTAAGAACTTTCTTCCTCTCTATAAATTTCCTTAATAATGCATAAAAATAGTTCACCAAAGTTGTAACATATTTAACTACTACGCTTGAGGGAAAAATCAAAGTTATTCCATCATTTCTCACCCTTTTCTTCTTATTTCTTTAGAATGGTAAGATAAACTCTTTTCTCCCTATTTTACTCTCTACAAATACTTCTTCTAGCCCATTCTATATGATGGTGTTTGACTCGGCACAGAATTTAAGAAAGAAAGGAAGACTTCCAAAACTTGTGGTCTAAGACAAACTAGAGATGTTTGTGTAGCATTAAGGGTAAAGCAAGAAGATAAATTGTTTCTAAATAAGGAAAATTGATATTCTTTTTGGGACTAACTAAGAAGGAAAGAGTGACACATAAATTGGGACCGAGGGAGTAATTATTAAGGCCTCAGCCATTTTTGCTGATTGAAACTGAGTTTCTTTGGCATGCAAGGTTGAAGCTTAGTTTTTCTAGCATGTCCTTCATGTGAACAACCTTCCTGCTTTGACTTTTTCAATATGTATCTGTTAGATTGTTTTGTTGGCATGTTTCAACCGATACTGCTTGGATCCTCCACAAATGTAATTGCACCCGTGTCGAATCCTCAAATTGCATTGTTTTGGAGGATCCGACGCAAGAGCGGTGTCTTGGAGGATCCAAGCAATATAAGTTCAAACCAAGATCTTACAATGTATCAGACACAAAGCCCAAGCAAATAAAATTTTTAAACCCAGTTGTAGAGCCAGACTATTCAATTATCACAAAAAGGTGGTATTTTCTGCACGTAAAATCTAGTGAATATAGCTAGAAAACAAACCAAAAAAAAAAAAGAAAAGAAGAATCTGGCCAACCATGACCACTAGTCTCAAAAAAAAAGGTGCCAACTATGGAAAATGAAATCTCAGAAATTTCCAGCAAAAAGAAGGCATGGCCAAAAAGTTTAGCAGTATAGACGTAGTTAAGTGCACATTTCAAAGAGAAGGAAAACAGGAAGAGCACAGAAAGAAGCCTACAGGAAGATAACATACTACATTCCAATTATAGAACCAAGAAGTTCTGAATTTTCACAAACCAGATACAAACAAAAAAAGCTTTAAAGGTTCCTCAACCCATCATCTTGTGCAGCTCCCCCATCCCTATCATGTACTCTAGAGGTTAAAAGAATATCGTAAACATCATTACCTGATTCAGAAAGCTTGTGGATTCTTTGACCACCTCTCTAAAACTGTCATCCTCAAACCAACCATACTTCGTAACTCGGCAAAACAGTTGAATTAAAGATGCAGTTACAAAAGGCTCCAAGTCTGTTCCTCTTGTTGCCAGGTAATTTATGAGATAGCTACCTTCATAAAAGGAGCAGATTAGACATAACAGTAAGGCATGTGTGAGAGGTATGTAATCAGCATTTTACAAGCACAGAAACAGCAGAAGTATAAAATAAGCACGACCATGTCATATGCCAAAATCTGAAGTAGAAGACTCCCAAGATCTTCCACTACAATGGATTGAGTAAGAATTCTCTACTCCAACATTTCTAGTTTATGGCAGGCAGAACCTTTACAATTCTACAAGCAGTACGGACTCTCGACCATAAAAGTACGGAAAAAGTAACTGCATGTACCTTTCACTTTCTTCCTAAATAGAATAGCAAATATGATCCAAAATACCTCTACTTTACCTTCATATATTCTAACTTTATGAGAAATTAAGATGACATACCAAAGCAGCATAAAGGTAAGTTGCAAATAATATATACAAAAGGGAAAGGAAAAAAAAGTAGAGGGGGAGGAGGGATAAAGTAAGAAGAAACAATTCTAGGAACACAGGCATAAGACTCTGCAGTCAAACTGAAACATTACGAATATCAAGCCGGATCTGCAAAGATAGGCGCTGTTCCCGTCACTTGCTTCAACAAGCTTGAACTAGCCAGCATCAATGCATAAGGAGTTGATGCATTGTCCAGAATGTATTGACATTGTGAAATATAGCTGCTATTGACTGAGAAGCATTTCAGGGTATTCTCTGCATGAGTTCGCTCAGCAGAATCTTGTGAATTGTAAAGCCTCTCACACAATGCTTCAAGTTGCACTAAGCTCTCTATTGATGAAGTAGTAAGAGAATTTCTCAGAGCTCAGTCAATCAAACAACACAAGTTAAAGATGCCAAATTAATCAATAAACATCTACAAATTTCTATATTCAAGAGGAAAGAAGAAACATGGGAGGCATCAATCCGTTTCAGGCCATCATACTTCTTCAAAATTGCACAGATCAAATAAATGTAGCAAAATTACAAATTACAGGAACTTTGAATCTTGACTATTTTACATTACAAATATCCCTAGATATAAGGATGATTCAAAATAGTGCCCATTGAACTGCTCAGCAAACCCAAATAAGGTCAGCTTTGCTTCTGTAGATCACCAATAGTGTTGTTCCTGAATTAAAAAATGAGAAGGGAAGAAAGAACTGTTAGCTATTAAAAACAGGAACTTTGAGTTGGAGAGAAGAACGTTGATTCAGCTTTTAAAAGTCTATTTTGAGCCCAAAAGCATGAGGCGAAAACATAACTCCCCGAACATGTATAGTTAAAATACAGTTCTATATTTTTATCATTACACAAGAGCATGCATTTGTTGAAAACTCCAGTGTTGAGGGGACCAATGATGTGCTTTCCAGTGCATCCTTATTAATTTCACAGTGTGGCACCGTTGAACTTTGACAGCGGTTCCCACTTTCCACTTCTCTTGGTTAAACTACTCTGTATGGGGATATTAACCAAAGTTTCAAATTTTAAAAGGGGGTCCTTTTACAATAAACTACCAGAAGAAAACAAAAGGCGGCACTAAACACTACAATGGTTTACATTTCATATTATTATACCTTATCCTTTCTTTACAGCCTATTTTCCAGAGCGTAATATCCAGAATCCTGATTATATTAACATAAGTAGCAAATCCTGATTAGTTTGGGTATCCAAATATTCATATAGCAATGCACAACTTCAGTAAATTAGTAGGTCATCACAATAGTGAATTTAAAAAATAGAATTGCATATTAGCTAGTAAAACTGAGAAAGCACTCACTACAATGCTTACAACAATAACAACAACTGAGTATAATCCCACCAGTGGAGTCTAGGAAGGGTAGTGTGTACACAAACCTTACCCCACCCAGGATAGAAATGTTGTTTCCGATAGACCCTTGGCATCCCCCTCCAAGAATTCCCTTGCTCTTGGGGTGACTCGAACTCATAACATTTTGGTTGGAGGTGGAGGATGCTCAACACCAGAGCAGCCCACTCTTGTCATTCACTACAATGCTTGATATCTCAAATTCTGTATCCATTTATTTTTCCTATTTTCTAGCGAGAAAGTTACCCAATGGAAGATTAGAAGACCTGCAAATATACATGGTTTGCAGTGATTAATATTTCACATCCTACAGCCTCATCTGTATCTTTGTCCTATTCTTTCTAGTGAGATATATCCACAGAACTGATTAGTAATTAATCAATGGCAGGTTATTTACTGCCTTATCCGTGTTCTTCTCTTTCCCCTATTCTGTGGAGAAATATCCACAAGATTAGCAATGCAAAGTAGCAGATTAGTACAAACATCTTTGGATTCACATATTAACTATGTAAACAAGCGGATAAAGAATTACAAAACAAAAAGTATCAGAACTCGCGTTCAGGATTCATTCAGGCTAATTAATAAGTTGTGACAATCACAGATAGCTGTCATTATCAGATTAACCCAATCGGAGAAGACACAAAGCATTGAAATACTTCACATTCGATCGACAGAGAGAAAGAGAACATACACAAAGCCGATTCGCCGGAGGAAGGGATCGTAAGGAGTTCGCCGGAGAAAGAAATATAAGAAGTCAGAAGGAGAGTAAGCGTAGAGAGTTCAATCGCCTTGCCCATCTTTCATATATAATATATAATAATAAAAATCTTTATTTATAATAGGTCAATTGGCAATTTCAATTTAGGACAAAGTTACTTACACCTTGTTTGCATGGTTGATATGAAAGTATTTACTTGTTATTTAAATTTTATTATATTATATTATTAAATTTGTTGTAACGTAACGATAAAATATGCCACTTTATGTAACAATTGATTTGGCGTGATCGCGTTGTTACTTTGTCTTTTTCTCTCAATCTCATCTTCATTATAATTTAATTATTTTATTTTATTATTTATCATATATTTTTATATAATAATTTTACCCCGTATCATAATTTTTGCTTATAATATTGCAAGTATATTATTCACATTACTAGTACATGATATTATGAAACGACGTCAAAGGATATAATTTATCCAAATATTATATTCATCAAACAATACAGTACAATACTGTAATGACCCGACTGGTTATTTTAATTTTTAGAACTCATTCCCCTAAATAAGACTCCTCATATGTGTTTTTACTATCTTATGACTTGCAGGGACGATTAGTTCGGGATTTGGAAGAGATCGGATTGAAATCGGAACACTTGGTTTCTTAAGTTGGCCTTAAAAGGCTAAGTTTGACTTCAGCTAACATTTTGAGTAAGCGAGCTCGAAATCGAGATTTGACAGTTCCAATAAGTTCATATGATAATTTTGGATTTGGGTGCATGTTCGGATCGAGTTTTTGATGACTCGTGAGCGGTTTGGCACCCAATAGTGAAAGTTAGCTTTTTAAGATTTTGGAAATTCTTTAAATTTGGTTTGGAGTAGGTTTTGGTGATATCGAGTTCCAAATGCGATTCCGAGAGTGGAAATAATTCTGTAAGGTGATTAAACCTACACGAAAAATTTGGTGTCACTCCGAGTTGTGTAAGTATGATTTAGCGCGTTGGGAGCGATTTGGAAACTTGAAGTTCATATTTTGATTCAATTTGGTTTTAGGGTGTGATTCTTGCTTTTGTTGTTATTTTACATGTTTAGAGAGTTTGAGAAGGTTTGTGTTATGTTTATAGACTTGTTGGTATAGTTGGATGAGGTCCCTAGGGGCTCAAGTGTGTTTTAGACCACCCAAAGCTAAGTTTGGGAAACCAGATTTTTCAATTTTGGTTTCCTTCTTCACGAACGCGGGAGGGACATTGTGTTTGCGAATAAGGACTTAGGGGCAATGGGCAATTGTCCTTCGCATTCGTGAAGCCATGTGAGCCTAGGCCTTTGCATTCGCGAAGCCCCACTCGCGTTCGCATAGGGGAAATGGGGTCGGGGAGGACCAGTGGACTTTGCTCTTCGCGTGCGCGAAAGAGCTGTCGATTCGAAATGCCCAGTCAGCTTAGGCCTTCATGAACTCGAGTCTTCTTCCGCATCCACGAATAAGGTCATTCATCTTAGACCCTTTTCTCTCATTTTTCACTTACTTGGGCGATTTTGGAGCTTCAAAAGGGAGATTTCAACCTAGCGATGAGGGTAAGTAATTTCTACCTAATATGAGTTTAATACATAGTTTATGGGTAAATTTAATATGTAAATTTGTGGAATTTATGGGTTAGATGGGTAAGAGAGAATTAACCTCATAGGTGAACTAATTAATACGTGCTCCTATTTGTGGGGGCTAAGTACGTACGAGGTGACGAGAGTCTATACAAAGCTATTAATTATGTTATTGTCCGGATATTCTAAAACCTATATCGTGCTATATTTGAAATATTTGCACCCTACTTGTTAATTTAATTGCCTAAGTCATATTAAAAATTGATAAAAGAATTGTAAAAGGTTAAATTTCACTTACTTAAAGTTGTAAATGGGACACTTGACAGTTATTGAGAATTTATGTTTTTTTTTTTAAGTATTTTCTATTTGTGGAGTGGGCCGAATGTCTCGGTAGCAGATAAATGCATATGTGATTCGTGTCATTCGACCCTCGGCAATGCACAGTTTAAATTTCATTATGTTGGATCGGGTCGTACGATCTCGGCATAATTTGTGCATGATAAATCTTTGGAACCCATTTATAATTGATATTGTTCATTGACTTGAGACACAAAATGTTAAATGATGGAAAATAAACTTGAGATATATTCTTAGCGGAAAAGGTATTTATTATTCATGTTATTGAGTTTCATGCCATATTGATGTAATCCTTGCTTAGTTATTGCTTTGACATCTTATCGTTAGCCTATAGTAATTTTCAAAGTCGACCCTCGTCACTACTTCTTCGAGGTTAGACTGGATACTTACTAGGTACATGTTATTTATAGACTCGCGCTACACTTCACTTGTCACGACCCAAAATTCTCATCGTTAGGACCGTGATGACGCCTAATATTTCACTTGCTAGGCAAACCAACATTAGAGATTATCAAACCAAATTCTTAAACCTTTCAGTGATTAACAACAATTAAGCCATAACAAGTTATAAAAATGTGAAAATCCATAACAACCGTAATATTTATACACAACTACCCAGAATCTAGTGTCACGATTCATAAACATTTAAGATTTACTACAAGTAACTTGCTGAAACAAAGTATAACTACTTTCGAATTAAAAGAAATGGTAAATTGGAACAGCTAGAAGGGGACTCCTAGGTCTGGGACCCGGACAGATCTACCTTAGGTCTCATATGGAATGAAGTCACCAGCTAGTCTCAAGATTAGCTCAGACCGATACCAAAATCTGCACAGGAAGTGTAAAATACAGTATCAGTACAACCGACCCCATGTACTGGTAAGTGTTGAGCCTAACCTCGGTGAAGTAGTGACGAGTCTAAGACAAGACACCCACAAACAACTTGTGTAGTTTAACCAACATATATAAATAACAGTAGTAAAAGAAACAAGACAAGAAATATTGAGAGGGGGATATGCTGGGGGGCTCGCAATATAAGGAATCAAAGTAGTGATAAATACTTGACCAATCAATATTCCTCAAACAGATATAACAAGTAAAAAAGATTAAGGAAACTACATGGCATCACCTTTCATGCTTTTACTCTCAACCTCACCGTATGAAATAATAAAAATGACACGACATCACCCTTCGTGCATTACCTATCTAATAGCATGGCATGGCATCACCTTTCGTGCATTAACACTCACAATCTAGCACGGCATCACCCTTCGTGCATTACTACTTACAAAATATGGCATGGCATCACCCTTCGTGCTTTAACACTCTTACCTTACCAAAACAAGGAACAATAATGACAGGGATATAGAAATGACAATAACAAGTCTTGTTTCAACATTTGGTTTCATGGTATCAACCTCAATTTTGAGACAATGTTCGTTCAAAACCAAGGTTCGTGAACATGATAAGAGTGCTCAACATAACAAGTAGCTATTCTAAACATGGATAATATGATCAAGGAAAGCAACAACCACAAGAATAGGACTCGCTCGCATACTATAACTCGATAAAAATGCATAGGTACTCGTCGCTTCACCTATACGTGAAACACGTGGAAAATAGGCAATTAAGACATAATTCCTCAAACTAAGGTTAACCACGACACTTACATCGCTCCAACATCCAACTCAAAGCTCAGCCACCATTTTTTCCTTCACACAAGCCTCTGGACCACTAGAATCGAGCAAATTACCAACCAAATGATTTGATTTAAGCCTTAGGAACTACCCACAATAGCAAAGGGTTCAATTTAGTCCATTTTTGAAAAAGTCAACACCCGAGCTTGCTTGGCCCAAACCCAAAATTCGGACTAAAACGTGATTACTCATTCAATCCCGAGCTCGAATGTATTATATGTTTTGGAATCCAACCTCAATTTAAGGTTTAAATTTCCAAATTTTGAATCCCTAGTTTTTACCCAAAAATCTCTAATTCCACCATTAATACCTTAGATTCTAGGTTGAAATCGTAAAAATATAGTGAAAGATTGAAAGAAACTAGTTTAGAATCACTTACCTATGATTTAGGGAAGAAACGTTCTTTGAAAAATCTCCTATTGCATTTTCGGTTATGATCAACGAAGGAAAGCTCCGGCAGATGCCATAACACGGTCCAAAGAAACTCTCCCAAATGACCTTAAGGTCATGAGCCCCCAACATGATGTTCAAGGGTGAAAGAAGACAGTAAAGAAGAGATGGGTGAACAAGCCAACAGAGGCATTGGGATAGGGAAAGCAATGCCAAGGCACCCCATTTATAGGGGATTACGACATGGTCATCTAGGTTTTGGAATACTAACCTATGGGCGCAGTTAATGCATCCATGGAAAATCAAACCGACGGCAATGCCTGCACCTTGGGAAGCAAGAACCGGGAAGTGCAATAAATGAGGTCGAAAAGCATGAGCTTGTGGATATCCAATCACTATGAAGCTCTCACCAGGAGTAGCGTCATCGATATGGCATGGTCGAAAGAAGCTCAAGGAGTCAAGTGTTAGAATCATTTATCATCACTTCATTACGGGAAACGCATAGACTATCAGTATGCGGCGAAATGAGAAGACTTGATTTCTCGATGTCGAGACATTTTCGAAGCATGCCTTAGGACCCCGAGGGTGGGAGGCCATGACCGAGTTTTCGTCCTCGTGGCTCGTTGAAGCCCGACTTGGAGGAAATGAAGACCGAAGCCAGGACAGAGGGGGAATCCCCCAGGCACAAGGCTATATCTGAGAGGTCCGGCATATCTAGAGCCTATGTTGAGATATCACGTCAAGCCATCCCATCCCCGTACTTTGTAATTAATCTTCATATATTTGTAGCCGAGTCTCCCCTCCTATATAAAGGGGACTTGCCCTACCTTGTAAAAGGATGATGTTGCTCCATTTCTCCACAAAAGCAATAATCTCTCTCCCTCTCCCTTTTCTTCTAAGTTGTTCATTCTCACTAGACCGAGGTCGTTTTAGCATTTATCGTTCTTTTATCTGTTCTTCAACATATTGCTCAATATTGGTAGCATCGAGCCTTGCTTAACCATATCTCTACCTGTTATCCCATTATCGACTGCCCCCGATAGCTCGAGCTCTGTTCGAGACTTGGCCTCGAGGTCCCCATCGACCGGCTTTGCATCCGGGTAACAAGCTCATTCGGTTTGATTACTGCCTCTTTTTAGCTCGCATTTCATTGTTATATCTCATGTTCTTAGCATCAACTTCTACAACAACTAGCCTGGGAATAGATCACGTATTTTTAGAATCTCATTTACAAATTTAATTGTTGTTACCATTTTCACAGTAAATAACCTTGAAATTTGATTCCGGGCATATGCCCAGTCCCATATTTCAATACGCACCCACCGCGACCGTCAAAATATGGGTCTGGATTTGTTTACTCAAAATGTTAACCAAAGTTAACTAAAATTAATTTTTAAGGCAAAAATTCTTGTTTTATAAGTTTTTAACATATAAGCCTTCTGGTCAATACACCAATTATGCGCGCAAATCGAGATAGGATATAATGAGGTTCTAAAGGCTTCGAAACACAGAGTTTGGTTCTAAATCATAAGAGTACCTATCAGGTCATCACATTCTCCACCTTTAAAACAACCATTCATCCTCGAACATACATAAAAAAGTACCTGATCTGGTGAAAAGGTGGGGATATCTAGTCGGCATATCAATCTCGGACTTCTAGGTAGCTGCCTCAACATGCCGATCTCTCCATTGCACCCGAACTAAATGATAACTTTTCTATCTCAACTGACGAATTTGCCAGTGTAGAACAGCTACCGGCTCCTCCTCATAGGTCAAATCCTTGTCCACCTGGACAATACTGAAGTCTAACACATGCAATGGATTGCTGTGATACTTCCAGAGCATGGATACATGGAACACTAGATGAACTGGTAACCTAGATGGCAATGCAAGTCTGTCGGCCACCTCTCCCACTGACTCAAAGATCTTAAAAGGCCCGATGTACCTAGGGCTCAACTTGTCGTTCTTTCCAAAACTCATTACACCCTTCATGAATGATACCCGGAGCAATACTCTCATGAGTGCAACATCATGGTCTGTGGTCGGCATAACACTTCTGGCTGGATTTAGCTGTGTGAAGTCGATCCTGAATAATCTTGAGCTTATCTAATTTTACACAGCTACAGATGTCACAAATGCGACCTTGGATTCGAAAATGCGAGAAAAGTATCACAAATGCGAACTCCTCGCATCTCTGCTGCCTGTGCAAATGTAGCAGAAACCTCGTAAATGTGAGAATCCCAGTCCCAGCATATGCTCACAAATGTGAATTGTCCTTCACAAAAGTGAGGATCGTATTTGCAAGCCAGACCTCGCATTTATGAAGTCTGTAGTCTAGTACTCGATGAAGCTTGCACTAGCTGTGATCCTAAGTCTAAAACCGCTCCAAACCCTATCCAAAACTCACCCGAGCCCTTGGGGCTCCAAACTAAATATGCACACAAGTCTTAAAACATTATGTGAACTTGTTTGCATGATCAAATTGCAAAAATAACACCTAGAATTATGAATTTAGCACCAAATTGAATGAAATTTTCAAGAAAATTTTAAAACTACTAAATTCTCAACCGGATGTCCGAATCACATCAAACAAATTCTGTTTCTCACCAAATTTCACAGCTAAATTATAAATATTATATTGGACCTGTACAGGTCTCCGAAATAAAAATATGGACCCTGTATCAACAATGCCAAACATCAATGAATTCTTTAAAACTATTAGACTTTTAACGCCAAACAAAAATAGAGACCTCAGTATTCGAATCCAGGCATATGCCTAGGTCCCATTGTATATGGATAAAATCGAAGAGCCTGATTTTATGATCATTAAATATCTTGCTGCTCATTATCGGAAGGCTTGAGGCTAGGTTCGAGGCCAGACTCTGAGGGATCCCATACGCTCGATCTCGAGGCAGTGCAAATCAGTGGCTATAATGGGCTATTGGGAAGTTCCCAAGGCACGTGACTAAAGCTGACTAAGTCTATTAGGTCAGTTCAAGCTCGTACCATGGCATTAAATGGTTGTACTAGCCATATATTTTTGTAATAAATGAATTTATACTATGTTGGAATTCCCCCTGGTATATAAATGGGAGCCTTGTCATTTTGTAGAGAGAGATGACTCATAACATTCAATACAAGAACATTCTCTGCTCTCTAACATAAACATATTTTCTTGATTTCATTACTTATGTTTATTGCCTATATGTACTATGTTCTATTAATTGTTCTTAATTTATTGCTCATTATTTACCATAAATATCCTACATCAAAGCTATCAAAACTGTTAGTCCTTCAACGGCTTCCCATAGCGTAGCATCAACCTCGACCTCGAGGCCTCGTATAACCAGGCTCAAGGTCCCGATTTTCAACCACCCAGTTTGATTAAAGATACTGTTTTTAAGTTCTTATGTTATCTCATAGTCTCGTACTTAGCATCTATTGCCTAACAACTAGCATAAAAATAGATCATGTATTTTTAGAACCACAAAATCAAATCTAATTAGAATTATCGCTTTCAAGGTAAATAGTTTGGCGCCCATCGTGAGGCAAAAAATAATAGTAATTGTTTTTTTGCTGGTTTAACATATAACACAAGTTATCTTTCACGTTTTTTCTTGTCAAAGAATCTTTGATTTCAAGTCAAAATGTCTAACTTAGTGAATGCAGATGAAAAAACGGTCTTGAAAACCATGGAGAGAATGGTGTAGTTGTTCCAGTTATTGGTGTACCACCGCGAAACCTTGAGGACGCACCAGAGCCAATCCCTACGGATGTGGTCTCACGTGATGCTCAACATGTCCATGTAAGCTCCCACACTAACAGGAGCGTACGACTAGGAGACCAACAAGAAGCTCAGAAAACCCCAGCTCGGGAGGAACAAGAGGTTAGCCTTCACGTTATTTTTGAAATGTTACAGGCACAACAATTGTCGATTGCTCAACTGCAAATCCATAAAAAAAAAACCAAACATAGCAGCACTAGAAACAGCTCCTCGAGCCGAACATGTACCGGAAAGATTGAGTAACAACGGGTCAGCAGTCAAATGATGATGAGATCAAGCCAAATGAAAGAACGGCTTAGCCTTAACATACCTCTTTCTTTAATTATTTGAATGAATCTACTTTTGCAAAATTTACACCTGGATTCTTTGATATTAGAACGAAACCGTGTTTGCCTCTAACGTTTTCTGATTTTGAAGTTCTTGCTTCTGAACGTTACTGTGTTGCTACTCTTTGGCGAAATGGAAGATTTGTTGCTTCAAGAAAACGTTACTGTGTTGCTACTCTTTGGCTAAATAGAAGATTTGTTGTTTCAAGCTTGTTAATTCTTATGAATGAAAATGACTTTCTTTAACGCTTGCTTGTCTGATCAAAAGACAAGATAATTTTTTTGCATTTTTTAGGGAAGCGATTAAGATAAGACTTACATGTCTCACAACTAAGTCTTTATTTGGATAAGGGTTTAGCCACGTGGCTTTAATGACTTATGAGTCATTGTTTAGCCATTGTGGCTTTATGCCTGGCTTTGGGGTTATTTAATTAAATTTTATCCGTTTATTAATTAATTAGGTAATATTTTATTATTTGATAATTAATTATTTACTCGTATAATTTTAAAAATTATTACAAAATGGTTTAAAATTCTATTTATTTTCAAAAGACAAGATAATTTTTTTGCATTTTTTAGGGAAACCATTAAGATAAGACTTACATGTCTCACAACTAAGTCTTATTTGGATAAGGGTTTAGCCACGTGGCTTTAATGACTTATGAGTCATTGTTTAGCCATTGTGGCTTTATGCCTGGCTTTGGGGTTATTTAATTAAATTTTATCCGTTTATTAATCAACTGGGTAATATTTTGTTATTTGATAATTAATTATTTACTCGCATAATTTAAAAAATTATTATAAATTATTTAAAATTCTATTTATTTTTAAAATACTTTATATATACTTTATATATTATACCATAGTCATATGGTACCTCGGATGGTACTAATATATAATTATCGGGTATTATCGCTTGATATAAATAACGTAAGTACATTAACATCAAGATGATCTCATCCCCGAGTCTACACCGGTTAATTGAGAACAAAATTTTAACGTACGAAAATGCAAGACGTAACATCCTTCCCTCCACCCTCTTAGAGGCATTCGTCCCCGAATGTTCAACTCCCCATGTTCGATATGACTTGGTAGGGTTGCCTTTGTAACAACACCATTACTAATTCTCCTCGTAAAAGCTTAATAATCCAGCGACACACAGGACCATGATTATATATAGCGACAATAACCAACACAAGAATTTATACACGTACCTTATGATTTTGGCGTCTTAGTCGGACCCTTTTCTTGAGGCTTGAACAAGAATGATGCATCAAACTTTCCACCAAAAAGGATACTCACAAGGGAACCTAGTAAAAATAATGGTAAAAAGCTTATCATGGCTCTTGGCCTGCCACCACGTTCTGGCCAAATCACGCCAAGAGCGCTCGATATAAGGAAATTTGGAGTCCAACTGTCTTATCCACCCCGATAGGTTCTGAACCGCACCGGGGTACCAAGTAGTGGCTGCAGAATCAAAAGAATATCATTTTCTATAGGGAACATAAAATAAAATCATGAACATTAACTACTAGAAATACAAAAATCTAATAAGCAACTAAATGCCACTCGTCATAGACAATTATCACCTCTGAAATGTACCAAACAATTTGCAAAACCCGAAATACTGTAAGTCACAAGCTACTAAGGAGTATTAACTGATCTATACATCATTTCTACAGATAGAAGGAAAAATGAACATGGGGTATAGAAAGGGACTCAGAGGATATGCGAGCACATGCAGATATACCTTGACGTCTCCAATAAGCAGTAGCGACTGCAACTAGTGATGAGGCTAGTAAGATGAACCTAGATATGCAAACGAAAAACTATGTAGGAAAGGGCATGAGTACTCCACAATGATACCAATAAGTACCAAGCCTAAAATAGTGATGAGATCAGGTCAGGGCCCTACTGGTATAAATATAATATAATAAGATAGAAAGAAATATCACGATCAAAATAAATACAGAAATCTAACAAGAATAGAATCATAGAAATACAACAACTCAGAACACCAAGATAACAACAGGGGATCTCCCGAGATACCGTCTCATAGTCCCAAATGTAAATGTGTAGGGGGATTTCCCAAACTACCATTCCGTAGTCTTAAAGCAAATATGCAGAACAAGGGGATCTCCCAGAATACTATTCCTTAGTCCCAAAGAAAATATGCAGTACAGGGGGAACTCCCGAAATGCCGTTTTGTAATCCCAAAGTAAATATATAGCTCAATCAACAATAATAACAGTCACATCAAGAAATACTAAAGTTTAGACTAAGTTCAAGTCAAAGAAAGCATGTAATTTCACTAAACATGCTACAAAAAATTTAAATAGGCAGTTAAAACATGTAGGCATACTATTCTAAACTCAATCGGATAGTTATGTATGCTAGTGTAGTTCAAATTAGGAGAAAACAGGTTATGGCTAAGTGAAAAATAGAGTTTTACAACAATTAGATCATATATGTACTCGTCCAGGTACACAGTGCTCATATATCCAAAATAGTACCAAATCCTAAGGGGAACTACCTCCGCACAACATTCGGCAAGTCACTTAACTCGAATCAATCTAAAATCAATCTTTCACAATGCTCTTTCCATGAATATCCGACACTGAATGGCCCAAATCTATCCAAAACTAGTTAAATATATAAATATAACTACAATATACTAATCTAGCTAAGGAAACAAATTGGAAATTCGCCCAAAAAGTCTTCCCGAGCCCACGCCTCGAAATCGGGTAAAAGTCATAAATTAGGAACACCCATTCACTCACGAGTCCACTCGTACCGAAATCATCCAAATCTGATATCAAAATCCCAATCAAAACTAAAAATCTTAGTTGAAAAACTTCTTTCCATTTACCCAAATTTTCACCCCAATTTCGAAATTAAATTATAAAATGAATGATAGATTAGTGGTATATAACCAAAAATCATTACCTAATAGATATCACTGAAAATCCTTCAAAATATCTTCCAAATCCAAGCTCCCAAACTCAAGTTTTGATAAAAATGGCTAAACCTCATTTTTGAAAGGTTTAAGTACTTCCCAGTGATTCCCCATTTGCAAATGCGGTCAATGCCTCTCATTCGCAAAGTACAAGCTGCTTCACTCCAAAAGTTACTCATCGCATTTGTGATGCACTTTTCATGAATGCGAAGCTCAGCTAGCCTGACCCAACACGAATGCGAGACCCTCATTGCAAACACATAGACTATTATGTCTAGAACCCATATGACCGTTGACTCTATGCGAATGTGAGGTCCCTATCGCGAACGTATAGCCTTAGTGTTCCATACCTTCGCAAACGCGGTAACAACTATGTGAACATGAAAAGCAGACTCGTCTGGTCTCTAAGATACCTATACAAATGTTAGACCTCTCTTGCGAACGCGATATAGAATAGATCTGCAACAAAATACTAGAACTGTGCCAACTTCCAAAGTCTAAAAATGACCTTTTATATGCTCGAACTCACCCAAGGCACTCGAGACCTCACCAAACACACCAAGAAATGGTATAACACAATACGAACGTAATCGAGCCCTCAAACAACATCAAACAATGCTAAAAACACAAATCATTCTCCAGTATAAACTTAAAGAACTTGAAACATCAAAATTCAACAACCGATGTCGAAACCAACCAAACCTAGTCCGATTGACCCAGAACTTTTCACATAAGTCATATTCAACATTATGGACCTACTCTAACTTCCGGAATCAGAATCATACACTGCTGATGATGAAAGAAACATGCAAAAACTCATAACCACTCATCAAATTAAAAATTCATAGAGCTCTCTCTCGTCCACAAGAACCTAAGCCAAATTCTAAGTCGACTTCTAATGTTGTTCTTCCAAACATGTTGCAATCAAATTCGGTAGCACCCATTCTAGGTACAGTGACCTTATCTAATCAAACACAACTATTCTATTGACAAGCCACACAACTACAACCTAAATCCACAAGCCATGAAATCCATGCACCAATACGCAATAATTCAAACGTACTAAACATGGAAAATGACTCAATGTGAGAACAATCCCGCAAGCTCAACAAGTACTACCACAAACGCAATATTATAACCCATTAAACGTAATAGAACCAAGACACATGGATCTACAAAAAGGATCATATCCCAAAATTACCATGTTCCAATGTGTGACCCATCTAAACACCGATTCATATGAAATACCTCAAGCCACAATGCTCAGAATAACCAGTCACATGAAATTCGACATCAAGTACACGAAGTGCATGACAATAACCATGGAGAAGCGAAAAACACAATATACCACAACCGGAAAAGACCATAACCAAGACCGTCTCGCTAGAAGTTTGCCGCAAGAACCAAACATAATGCATCTAGTGTGCAAATGACCAGCAGATCACAACCCAATATTATAGCATAGAAGAGTAACACATACAACATATCGGAGTACGAACAAGCTCAACACTAACCAAATGGCCTATCCTTCAACAACAATGGTGCTGAATCCACAAATTCGACCCCTTGTAGAATACACATCCTCATTAGGACTATCAATGGCGTCCAAATCAATTCCGATACTTCAAAATAAATAGATAACCCTCTTAAAGATCCACTCAGGCCTATCCATAACACATGACATCATCTATCTAGCTCTGGTTATGTCTTTATAGTCTGCAACTAAGTAATAGTCCCCTTCTGAGACCTCTAGTCTCCAAATCACAAGAATACATAAATCACCACATGCGATTCCAATTCCATCACTCGGATGACTAACACCCCTCTCATGCACAATCATCTCACGAGAAATACTTCTATCATTCTTCTATGCGACAGAGCAAAATATGAATATCGACAATTGATCAACCAGGTGAGTACCGCAATACCAAAAAAGTATTCGCAAGTCAAAACACATGGCGCCTTCTGAAATACACCCTCTTTTCAGGTGATATTAATAATGCCAACATTCTTCTAAGCATCATAAACCGTTCATACTGTCTGAAACGCATGACCTTCCCTTCAAAATTGAAATGCAAACTTATACATAAATTCTCAATTCCACACGCCGCACCGCATCTATCATGCCACCATATGAAAATACGAGAATCCCATTATCAACTATGAGTCACAAGACGAATACACACTCAATCAACCAAAAATCATCCACTTAATCACATCCAGGAGAAAATCACAACACGCAACAAATTCCCCATACCTATGAAATTATCCATCTCAAGTAGTGCTAGAAATCAATGAGAACTATTCGAAACCCATTTGCAGATAACCAAGCCATCAAAACTGATTATTTCTAACTTAACAAGATCACGCAAGACGCAAAACCCAAGAGTATTGCCACAAAGCACCGCTAAATCCTCACCATAACATAAGGATAAAAAACCGATTATATCCATTACAATACTAATCTAACCTACTACCAAGTTGTCCTATTTCTCAAAGTTCCTTCCGAATTGCCTTCAAGTTAACACCTTTCCTCGTTATAATACCACAATCCTCAACCAAAGCTTGCCACAAGAAATCCTAACATGAAACCACATATTTCTAAAGCCCATAAGTTGTTGTATTCCCTTTTAAGCACCCTAAAGTACTAGAACGGAGTTACCCACTCTAAGGAGACCTTCTGTGAATCGAAAGTTTCTTCATAATGATACTAAAATGTAAAATGTTTAATGATATAGAAATACCGCGAGTCTCGATGCCATCCAATGAAAATCTCATATTCTAGCTATATACGAATCCAGAAAATTCTCAATTGAAACGTATAAATCTTAGCATTATCTCGAGGCCGATCACATTCAGCCACGATATCCATCGATCACTTTGACTTTCAAACTTTGAACTCTTCCATCGGTCTCGAACTTAGTGCATGTCGAACTTATTCTTGAAGTGGTTCCTCAAACCCATTAAATCGAGCATACTTAATTTTGACTGTATACAGATAGTCCTCACGTTTCTTAGAATAAGATGATAGAAACAACTTGATCCTCGATGCTCTGATGCCTCGACCGTGATATCAATCTCATGACATCATCGACTTAAGCGACTGAAAGGTCACTTCTGCGTAGTTAACAAGGTCATTAATTGGAGGCGACTGATGGTCGGCTGTTGGTTTCCCCAAATAGTTAAAGAGGCATTTATAAATATGCCAATTTCACAATTTTTGCAATCTTTATTTCCCAAATCATCCTTAAAATCTCACCACCTTCTTCAACTTCTCTAAGTTCACCCATTTCTCAATTTGTTCCTGCTACAGTATCAACTCCTTCTCTTCCCTCGAATTTCTCAACCATAATGGCTAAAGTTTCTAAAATTGTTCCTCAGAAAGAAAAAGCTTCCTCATCCCCGCGGCCGGCTAGAGGTAGAATGGGATTCCACCTCGTATCAAGGAGTGTATTCCCGGGCTATGCGAGCTAATTTTTGATTTTAAAATTGATAAAACTGCATCGACACCAGGCCGATATGAGGCCATGTGTTGATACATTTTCTTGATAATGGTAGATGAACTTGAGGAGGTGAAAAGGGATTGCAGATAAGATAATAAGGATGTTATGATCCCTTCGCCCGAAGAGGACATCACCACCCATAAGGTAAGGTACTTAAGCATGTATATCTACCCTTTCACATTTGATCCCGTAGATCTAGCTCTGGATTCCATAGACCAAGTGATTCTTGATTTTTGCCAGCAATACCAGGTGAAGCTTGGCCCGATCAACCATTCTTTCTGGCGCATCATCAATCTGATTAAATGTTTCTCAGGCCTGGCCGAGAAGATGCCTTTTACCCTCGGCCACCTGATCAAACTATACAACCCCTGCCTTTATCGAGGTAGTCTAATAAAGCTTCAGCGCTGATCCTCAAAATCCCTTTAATCCAGCATCGATGAGTAAAAGACAGATGATGGATGAGCTGGTTTGTCCGAATCAAGACCTCTGATCTGATTCTTGTTGAGAGGATGTCGTTCGAAAAGTGGAACATGAAACGTAAGTACAAACTTATCGATTGTGATTAATATCCTGCTTTCCCTACTCTTTCTTGGTCTAATTCTTTTCTGATGATGCAATTGTCTATTGGTTTCCTGGTGCGGTTCCAGACCTCGCATGTTGGTTTCTTGGCCTCCACTTCTTCATACGCGGAACGCAGTTGGCATGATTTAGCCAAGGATCGATGGGAAGCTAAAAACCATGGTAAGTTCTATTGTTCCCATATTGAGGTCTCTTAATGAACTACTCACTTTACCACTATGCAGGCATTGGAGACGTCCTTGCTATGAGTCCACCCCCACCCGGTGAATAAGAAATCCCGAAGCCGACCAAAGAGAGAAAGAGGAAAAGGAGTTCTCCTGCAAGTTCCCCGAAGAGCAAGAAAATTAAGGCTCAAAAGCCTAAGGCCGATCCCGTGACTCTGTCTCCAGAAACAGCCCAACACTTTCGGGGTGACGAGGAGGATGGAGAAGATAATGACTCCCTTTTGGTAGCTCAGAAAAGAGAAAGCAATGGGGCTCAAAATTTTGTTGAATCGATGATGGCTGATGTGGTTCATTCTCTAACCGAAGAAGTTTCGGAGAGGAGCTCTAACTAAGTTCCCAAGCCTTCGGGTGGTAAAAATGCATCTTGCTCTGGGGAACAATTGGTGGTGAGCCCGACGAGTCTAGTTTCGAGGCCCTCCAAATAGAAGATAATATCCCAAGTGAATCACTTGGGATAATTAATGTAGATGACTCGCCTCTAGGCCTTGTCTATTCATAAGGGCAATTTCGTGATGCCCAAGCCATGAGGACTCCTGATGTAGGAACGAGCCATGAAAGGAGTGATATTTTTTGGGAGTGCCTTGCAGGGGTCGAAGGTGTTCCCGATCTCGACACCTCATATATCATTGATAAGACCTAGAGGCTCCTCAAACAAGTAAGTTTTTGTCTTTATAATTATTCTCGAGTTTTATTTTTGTTTTTCTAAGTTTGACCCCTTTCATTTGATTAAAGGCTATGGTGCTTCATCGACAAGCATTTTTCAAATCTCGGGTCAAGCTTTCCTGATGCGAAGCCGAACTCAAGAAGCTAGGGGAAGAGAAGGACGGCCTTAAATGCCTTTATGTACAGAAAAAAGAGGAGTTCAGGGATCTCCGAGATGAATTAGCAAAGGCTCGTCAAGAAGACCCAGCTTATTGAAAATGTAATATAGCCTTTGAGGGTCTATTATGCATTCATTTGATTTAGCGACTAACACTTCAACTTTACAGGCCCAGCAGAAGGGCAAGCTGGTGGAGCTGGTTTGAGAAGAGCTCAAACTTACATAGGTCAAGACCTTGGGGTGGAAGCAACACATGGATAGTATTGCCTCATAGAAAATACATTTCAGAACTAGCTAACTTTGATTGAATGCCAGGTTAAAAATGCAACGGAGAAAAGTTTGGCCCGGAGCTGCAAGATCGAGGAGCTCGAAGCTAAACAAGCCAATGAGATTGCGATGGCCAAATATGAGTTAGAGGCATTTGTGTCCTCATAATGCGTTGAACCCGAAGCTTCTAATATTTAGACAGAAGAGATCTCCATTACGGCTGAAGCTAAATTATCATGTGCTCTTGACCATGCCAGGTGACAATTCCGGAGAGAAACCCTCGAGGAGGTGCATGCTCGTGGATTTGACCTCTCTGTTGATATTGACAAAAAAAACTTTAAAGGACGAGGCTACCGCTTTACTCTCTGATGATGAGGATTTATCTAGTGGCTCTGAGAATGGAGGAGATAAGGATGAAGTCTCTGAGGAGGAGGTTCCCGAAGTCGCGGCTCTTAAAAATGTGACTCACAAGGATATGGCTCAAAGATGTGGCTCCCAAAGTAGAGCCCTTGACTCTTTATGATCCGATGGGAGTTTTCCCTTTTTCAAATACTCAATATACAATCCCAAGTCAAATTTGTAGAATTTATCTCGGCACGACCCTCTTCAACCACATCCTCGATAATTGGACGACAGTCCCTGGGACGATCTTCTTTAACCAATGGCCCCAAATTCGTAAGTGCATCAGCCTCACTATTTTGTTCTCGGGGCACATGATCTAGAGTCCACTCCTTGAATCGGTGCAAAGTTACATGCATCTTTTCTAAATCTCTTTGCATCCTATCCTCCCGAACTTCAAATATTTTGTTTACTTTATTTACGACCAACAGGGAATGGCACTTGGCTTCAATGACTTCTGCCCGAGGATTTTATCTAGCTCAAGGCCTGCAATCATGGCCTCATACTCTGCCTCATTATTATTCAACCTAGAAGTTTTGACAGATTGTCCAATAGTACTACCTGTTGGTGGCTTCAAAACAATGTCGAGCCAGGACCCTTTCACATTCAAGGCACCGTTGTGAAAAGGGTCCATACCCTAGACTATGTACGAGGGTCACTGTAAATTCACCCACAAATTCACCCAAGATTTGAGACTGGATGGCCATTCGGGATTGATATTAGATATCATACCTGCCAAGCTTGACTGCTTATTTGGCCAATCGACATGATAACTCGGGTGTATGTAATATATTCTGGAGAGGATAAGTAGTTAGAACATATATTGGGTGGCCCTAGAAATATGGCTTTAGCTTTCTAGATGCGCTTATTAATGGAAGTGCTAATTTTTCTAAGTGAAGATATCTAGTTTTAACATCTCCTAGTGTTCGAATTACATAATAAACAGGGAATTGCTTACCTTGTTCTTCTCGAACTAGTATCCCACTTATCGCTATCTCGGATACTGCCAGATATAAATAAATCATTTCATCTACCTTCGGGGTGTGAGGCCAAGATGGGCTCGATAAATACCATTTCAATTCCTCCAATGCTTGTTGGCATTCCAAGGTCAATGAGAAATCTTGTTTCTTTTGTAGCAAGGAAAAAACATGTGGCTTCAATATGATGACCTCGTAATGAGGAGACCCAAGATGGCTATCCATCCTTTTAATCTTTGTACGGCTTTCACACTATCTATGATAGTGATATCTTCTATGGCCTTGATCTTGTCAGGGTTGATTTTTATACCTAGATTTGACACCATAAAGTTGATGAACTTGCCTGAACTGACCCCGAAGACACATTTTTTTGGGTTAAGCTTCATCTTGTACTTCATCAAGATTTTGAATTCTTCCCACAAATGATTTAAATAGTCCTCTATGCACAGGGACTTAACTAATATATCATCAATGTAAACTTCCATGATTTGCCTCTCTGTTCCTCGAACACTTTGTTAACTAGGCGTTGGTATGTAGCTCATGCATTTTTAGCCCAAAGGGCATTATGGTGTAACAATAAGTTCAAAACTTAGTGCTAAATGAGGTCTTCTCCTAGTCCCTCGGGTTCATCTAAATCTGATCGTACCCGAAGTAGGTATCGAGAAAGGCAATGATCTCGTGCGGGATGTGGCATCAATCATGCGATCGATGTTAGGCAGTGGAAAAGAATCTTGAGGGAATGCCTTGTTTAAATCCTTGTAATGTATGCATATCCTAAGTTTGTTCTCTTTTTTAGGGACTACAACCACATTTTCAAACTAGTCGGGGTATTTTACTTCCTGAATAGATCCTATTTTAAGAATTTTAGTTACCTCATCCTTTATGAATACATATTTCACCTCGGACTAGGGCAGTCTCTTTTGCTTCACCGATTTGAATCTAGGGGCGATGCTTAGCTGATGTGTTATTATGTCCGGTGGGATCCCTGTTATGTCTAAATGAGTCCAAGTAAAACAATCCATATTATCGATAAGAAATTGAATGAGTTTTTCCTGAGTTCGGGGGTTAACCCTGTTCCAAGGTATATTTTTTTCTCGGGCATGTACTTGATCAATATGACATGTTCCAGTTCCTCAACCGTTGGCTTGGTTGCGTCTGAATCTTCAAGAACAACAAAAGTTCTAGGAGTAAGGAAATCCTCTTCTTCAATTATCTATTCCTCCGGCTTCATCGGGGCTGGGATGGGTGATTGTTATTGGCCGTCTACTTATATTTGGTTCTTGATTTTCCTGAGTTTGAAGCCACGTGTATCGATGTCACCTCATCGATTGCAAGCATTTCTTTTGTAGTGTGTTGTTCTCCGTAAATCATTTTCACACCATTTACTATTGGGAATTCATCATCTGATGAAGGGTTAAAGGTACTGGTTGATCCATGGCCTCCTGAAAAGTGTATTATATCTCATGTCACCTTCAATGACATGGAATTTTGTATCTTGGATGGTCCCAGCCACGTTTACTGGTATTATCTCTCCCTTTGTTGTTTCGCTTGCTATGTTGAAGCCATTTCAGCTCGGGAGGAAGGTACAATTTGGTCATGTAGGCCGAGCTGCTCTACGACCCTCGATCTGGTTGTGTTTGCTAAGCTACCGAGATCTACTAGAACACGCTTAGCTTGAACTTTATTTAACAAAATAGAAATTACGAGGGTGTTACTGTGCGGCTGAGATATGTCTTCAGCTTCCTCAATGAATGACAGGATGCCCTCGAGCACATAGCTCCTAGTCCATTTTTCTCTAGTGATTGACACCTTGGTGTATTTGAATAGAGGATCTTCTGGAACATCGACATAGCCAACGATCATATGAATTACATGTTGTTGTTCTTCCTGCTCATTTTTTTTGTTTGTGTCTCTTTTCTTGAAGTGGTTCTTAGCTTGATCATTGAGAAACTCTCGAAGATGACCCTCGTTGAACAATCGAGCAACCTCATTGCTCAGCTACATGTAGTCTTAGTATTATGTCCATGTGTGCCATGGCATTTCACATAAATTTTGGATTCCTTTGAGATGAATCGGCTTGTATTATCCTAGGCCACCTGGTGCCTTTAATTCTTCCAATAGCTGGCACGATCCCCGATGCATCTACGCTGAACTCATAAGTCCTTGAGAGTTTTGACCTCGATCATTTCTTTGATTGTTCCAAGGAATGTTAGGCCTCGAACTGTTATTTCTCCGATTGATATATGGCTGATCTCGTTCCTTATTTGATCTTGGTTCCTGATCTATATCCCTTAGGGCCTTAATTGCTAATCTATTAGGATGAACTGAACCTGAGAGGGCTCCCAATTGATCATCGTCGATCTGATCTCTAACTGGTAACGATTATGTATGCCTGACACAGTTACAGCTCGGTACTCGATCTGATTTTGCTTCAATTTTCGTGATGCAATCGAACTCCGCTCGTTCAAACCCTGCATAAAAGCTTGTACTGCCCAATCATCCGAGACGGGTGGTAAATCCATTCGCTCCATTTGAAATCGGGATACGAACTCCCTTAGCACCCCATCGGTCCTCAATGTTATTTAAAAACATTTGATTTTCTTGTCGCCGCCTTTATGTCCCCGACATGTGCTTTCATGAAGGCTTTTGCTAACATAGCAAACGAATCGATAGAGTTCGGGTGCAAGTTGATACCAAATCATGGCTCCCGTTGACAAATTTTTCCCAAATCTTTTCAACAATATTAATTCGATCTCATCATCATTGAAGTTGTTTCCTTTAATCCCACAAGTGTATGAGGTAATATGTTCATTAGATCGGTTGTTCCTTTGTATTTAGGTATATCGGGCATGCAAAAACATTTTAGGAATGGGCTTCGAAGCCGCACTCGAAAGGAACGGCTTTTGTATGAACCTTTTGGCATCCAATTCTTTCAAGGCCGGGGGTGCCCCGGTATTTGATTAACACGGGAGTTATAAGTCTCCATTTTTTGTCATTATCCTAAATATTATTCTCCCCGGACTCGATTCTCTTGGTGAGTTCCTCGAGCATCCTCATAATTGTGGGACCAATTCCCGAGCCATTACTATTTGATCTTTTCGGTATTATTTTAGTACGTCGAGTATTTTCTGGTTCGATTATACTTGGAGTTTAGTGTTGACTTTAAATCTGAGCGATAGTAAGATATTGAGCTTGTACCATCTCGAATATTACTTGGAGGCTGACTCCCCCATTTCCTATACCTTGTGTTCCTTGGCCACCAAATCGGGCTTCCCTGCGTACACTTCCTCCAGGGCCTGTGCCTAAATCCGCGTTCAAAGGAAGTGTGAACTAACATCAAGTGGTTTCACATTTGGTACTTCCCCATGATTTATCGATGGTACACCGACCCTACATTATTGGTTTTCCCATGAAACCAATACCACCTTTGTCGTGTACAGGTACATTTTGCGATTTTCACATGTTTTAGCCTGAGAACAGAAGTTCTTGAGAAGAACAAGCGTAAAAATAACGTGTGTTATGAGAATGAGTACTGAAATAAACACTATTATCTTTAGCCCATGGTGGGCGCCAAACTGTTTACCTCGAAAATGCGAGTAATAATTAAACTTGTTTATGATTTTAAATATATGTGATTTAATTCAATACTAATTAATAACCAAGAAGAACAACGTGTCAATGAAAGAAGCAAGTAAAATCAAACCAATATGCAAGCCAATCTCGACCTCGAGCTAAGGTGACCTCCGTGGGTCAAGAACAATAAAGTAAGAATAATAAAGTTAAAGGACAATTCTGATGTAAAAATGAGCAAGAAAGTAAAAGAGTATATCATTTTGCCAACGATTGATGATGGTTAAAAATGATTGGGGTCCCTTTATACAATAGGGGAACCCCAAATAAGGTACATTTCTATTTATAGTAAATAATCTTATTGGGATAGCTGTCTAACCGCCTACTACGGATTCGTACTAACTTGTAAAATCTATTCCTGAATTTACACGTGGCGAGAATCTTGTTCTTTCTATTTCTAAGCCATAATGGCATTATCTTGAGGCTGGTCACGTTCAGCCTCGATATTCATCGGTCACTTTGATCTTCGAGCTTCGAACTCTGCCATCGGCCTCGAACCCAGTGTACTTCGGGCTTATTCTTGAAGTAGTTCCTCGAGTTCACTAAATTAAGCATACTTGATTTTGATCGTATACATATCCCTAGTTATGTTCATGCCCTTCCAGTGTCATTGTTCTTTCTCTATTACGATTTAACTGCGATTGGAGAGCGGGACGCACGCGTAGCGTCGATCTCTCCTTCTCAACTTTTGGTTAGCCCCAGTGGTGACCAGTTTCATGTCTTATTCATTTGCATAGCTGAGAACATATTCCATGCATAGTTCATCTTTTATATATCACAGAGATTCGGTGATACAGTATAGGAGATCTAAACATGTACATACGTTACTTTATCACATTTATATGTATTGATTTTCTTATTGGTGAGCCCCACTATTAACTATGCCTTTTATTGTTTCGGCTGTCTTTCAGGAACCATCATCAATTACCAATCAATCAATCATCTATACCAAAATCTTATATTATTTAGATTAGGTACATGAATCTCTCATTTTAATGCTTAATAATTTGTCATTTAAGGTAAAAGTACTCTGAAGTTAGACGTACTTTAAGTAAACTTTAAAGATGTACAAATATGTAACCAAGTAAAGATTAGAGATCCTTTTAAGTATTTAACTTTAAAGATGTACAAATACGTAACCAAGTAAAGATTACTAACAAACCTAGATCTACATAAATTTAATAACTATGTTTTAACCCGAACTATTCCCTCCGTTTCAAGTTATGTGGCAAAATTTAAATATACACCAAGTTAAATAAAAAATGCCCTCCGTTTCAAGTTATATGGCAAAATTTAAATATGCACCAAGTTAAATAAAAAATGAAGGCTTTTGAAACTTAGGATTATAAATATGCCATCAAATTTGTTCAATTAGACGTTTAAAACTTATAATCTTAAATATATAATGTATTTCTATCAAAACGTATGATTAAAGATAAAATGAAAAGTTTAACTTAAAATTTTTCTAATTTAGAAAGCTCGCATTCTTTTTTTTAAAAAAAAGACCAAAAGAAAATGCTTTCAACTGATGTGAAGCAAGTAGTTACTACAGCCCATTGTGATTTTCATCTTTCATTATGTTCTTTTTTAGTTAAATGCATTGAAACAATAAATTATACATCTATTCAGACTATTCCTCTTCGCATGCTGTTAGGTCTATCTTATCCACTTCTAACATCTCCAATCACAATACCACACCTATCAGTCTGTATCTGGAGATCTATATAATGACCTTACCTCATTTTATCACCAACAATTACCGCTCCCAAAAAGGGGCAATTGTGCACCGACTTTTCTTGGAAGAAGCTAAAATTTATAACTAGGATAGCAACAGGAGTAAGTGCTGTTAAGCAGGGCCAGAGCTGTGCCAAATTTAGACACTGAAAAGAACTGAAAGAGTACCATACAATGATATTCTTTTATTGCTAAAATGAAATACAGCTTCAAATACTGTTTCATTATGAAGCATGACAAACTATTGAACATTGTGGTGGACATGGTAGTTGTAGGGATGGGGATTAGGAGCAGGGTTACGGAGGATTTATTGCTTCAACTTTGACATGAACACCTATAAGTCGAAAGGATATTCATACAAGTGCCATAGCGTCCCTGTTGGGAATTCCATTTGTCTATGCTAGTGAAGGGAGTTCACTCCATAATGGCAGCTTTGCTGATCCTACACCATTTGCCTGACCTGATTCCACCAGATCCTTCTGAGGGTAACATCTTCCACTTCCGCGGACTAGATCCTTTATTTTTTTCATGAGGTCTTTATCGTCAAGCAAGGATTCCATCGTCACATGTACACCTGAGAGCAAAGAAGAGTAAGAACAAGAAGGAAAAATAATTCTCCTATCATCAGTATGTAGCAAAATTGCCCTATCAGTTGACGCTAGAGTAAGCATTTGGAACAAAATTGTAAACAAATTGCTAGAGAAGTTCTGTTGCACTTCTATCCACATTGATGTCTTTGATAAGTTCACCGCAATATGCTCCACAAACAATTAAAAATTCAAATTTGAAACAAGGTTTACAGTAATAGTCCAAATTAATATGTCACTATTTAACAGACAAATCCACATTGAGTCATCCTTTTTCTCTCATTATATTTGCAGGAGCAGACAAGAGGGGTTGCTCTGATGGTAAGCAACCCGCACTTCCAACCGAGAGGTTGTGAGTTCGAGTCTCCCCAAGAGCAAGGTGGGAAGTTCTTGGAGGGAAGGATGCCAGGGGTCTATTTGGAAACAACCTCTCTACCCCAGGGTAGAGTTAAGGTCTGCGCACATACTACCTTCCCCAGACCCCACTATGTGGGATTATACTGGGTTGTTGTTGTTGTATATTTGCAGGAGCAACGTACTCTATATGAATCAAGCATTCCTACCTGAAGGACAATGCAAAAGAAGACGTTCATCATAGAGGTCATTGCAGATCTTTCCAATTGCAATCAGCAAAAGCAGCCAAAACTCTTAAAAACTTCTATCCTATTGTATTGAAGAGTCGCCTTGAAAGCCAAGGAAAATATACTAGTTACAAAAAGTAAGGTCTGTACCGGTCTATACTGTGGTAAAAGTTTGCCAGTTCTGCATGGATACACTTTTAGCATCTTAAACTGCACTTCTACCAATCACTTTCATTCCCAAAAAAGAATATTAAAGTAGACTATTCCAGGCACTGATGGTGTTTTACGCAGTACTAGTAAGGACTCAAATAGGTTCTTGTTCCAGCTGGCTGCTTATATATCAATTTATCCTAAATTTTGACAACCAAGTCGGTTAATCAAATAATAAAGACTGGCAGACTATCCAGTTCTTTTTGTATCGAGTAGGAGAATCCAACTTAAGCAATCACAGTACAACTTTGTGCACGAATAGACAAAAATGAAACCAAATAATACCGCATTCATAATATGGGAAAAAGACTTTAGACCGCTTCAAATTCTCTCAAATTCTCAACAAAATCCCCCAACTCATTTCAAAACTCATCTGGCATTATGATTTTCCATTTGGTAACATCTAAGCTCTTCAACCAGTATAATCAAGGAGGAGCTTTCATAGTACCAAAAAAAGGCAGAGCTTTATTGAATCCAAAATAAAAAATTTGGGGCTTTCTAAAAGTTTTAGATCATACCAAGACGAGAATTTTAATGCAACCAGATGATAAATTTAAGTTTCAAAGCTATAGCATAGATCAAGAGTTTGGATAAAAATGTGGTATTTTCTTGATCTATAGTTAGTTAATCTTAATAGAGATCTCTCCAACATTGAGATGTAGCATATTATTTTTTTTGTTAAGAAACAGAAGAAAAACAAAATACATATCATAATGATGTGAAACGTAATTTGAGATGCATTTTAATTCAATTTTGCAAGTGGTCAATTGAACCTATATTTCTTTCATTTTACTTTCTTATGTTGGTGGCTTTTAGCCAGCTTGGCACACCTCAACTATTCTACAGCGTACCTACTACCTCCCACTAGCATCGGTACCAAGTAATTCAGTCAATCAAAGCTTAAGCAGATGAGAAAGAATCATCGAGTCCTTGCTAGGATTTGAACCTGAGACCTCCTAATTTTTCTCGCTTCATTAAGCACTAGGCCACACCTTTGGGTGTTATGTAGTTACACCTCTTTTTTAGTAAGGAAAAAAATCCTCTTTTTTGGTTAATTAGAGCAGTGTGATGCAAGATATCAATTCATTACATCGTATGAACATTCACAACTTTATTTAACCTAAAACTAGTTTACTAAATAGTTACAATTTGAATTTAAACACATCATTTAAAAGATTATAATCTTTTCTTTAGTTTAAAGATATTCCCAGACCCTACCTGGTGGGAGTATATTGGGTAGTTGTTGTTGTTGTTGTTGTTGTTTAGTTTAAAGATATTATGTTAACAATCTAAAAAAAAATTCAAAACACCACATTTGAGAAATTATAAGTTTTTGGTAAAATTACCATGAATATGCCACAAATTTACAAATCGCAGTTCCAATACAAATAACAGATTCTCAACAAAGTGGTCAGATTTGTTCCACTGATATTTTCTGTAACTTATTTTAGGTTCAAGAAGAGCACCTAACACTAACATATGGCGGTATTAACCTATGCTTTTCTTGACCGTCAGAAAAGTGAATGCCATGTGAGTCAAGATTCAAGAATAAGTTCAAGGGCTCCGTTAAGATTCTGATAGAATTTAGGCTTGCAGAAATTATCTCTTTCCCTAAAAAGTCCTCTAAAAGATCAACTAATAATGTTGAGGTAGGAGTTCCTGGGATTATATGGCCAAGTAAGTGACCGGTAGGTAAGCGTGACATGCCCATAATGCGTGACACCTGACTCTCAAGATGAAATTTTACCCTCTCTTAGATCACATAAGTCTAGTGAAACGCAACAAATTGCATGGAAGAAGAACCACTGACTTGATACTTGTCATGATGGGCTGACTCATTAAATGGATCATTGTCCAACCGTCCAAAGTTCACTTGGGTCAAGATGGGCTAAACAATAGGTTGTAACCCCAACCCGCCCAAATTGACCCAATTTTTTGCAATATTCTCAACTCTTACACAATCATATATACATATTATCGTATGTTTTGAAAAAAAATTATTAATTCATGCCAAATGATTTTTTTCCTTAGTTAGGATTAGAATTTTATTTGATAGTTCTCCACCTTATAACAATACCATAGATCAGAATAATTAAAAAAAGAAAGAAAGCAAAATTAGAACTTTAACCCCCACCCTACCCCCGAACCCCATCTTCACCCTAAATAAAAATATTATTTAGATAAAATAAGTACTTTCGTTTCATGTTGTAGAAAAAGTATTTTCTTTTGTTTCAACAAAAAAATACTTTTTTATGACGTAGAAACAGTATTATTTTTCACAAAACGAGTACTTTCTTTCCCTTTTGTAGAAAAAGTATTTTTATTAATGTTGTAAATCGTGTATTTTCTTTTTCATTTCAACAAAATGAAAATTTTCTTTATGATGTAGAATAAATGTTTTCTTTCATTTTAATAAAATAAATACTTTCTTCCTATAATGTAAAAACATTACTTTCTTTTCAAAAAATGAGTACGTTCTTTTCATGTTACAGAAAAAATATTCTCTTGTTTCAACAAAAAAATTTAGAAAATATTTTCAAGATAGCGGAAAATATTTACCACCAATTGGAGAAAAACAAATTCATAAAGAAAATATTTTTCAAACATTTAAACCAACCAAACACGGAAAAATTAGAAAATATTCTCCAAAGCATGGTCAAGGTAGAACTTTAAGATCGAACATTTTCATGGGTCAAGGTTGGGCATCATCATGGGTCCGTTTGAGCTGATGATTTTTTATGTGTTAACTTGGGCTAGCGTAAAACAGCCCATCTTCAAAAATGTTTCAGCCCAAACCCATTAAAACTTGGGTGGGTCGGACGGGTCAATTGGGTTTGGGTTAGTTTTGCCACCCCTTCAATGGTTCACATAATATCTTAATTGATGCCCATTAATTGGATAAAATCAATGCTCAGTGGTTCGTATTATAACTTAAATGGGGCTTTCCCCAGTTCATAGTCTGCCCTTCATTCTCCATGTCCAATAATTAATAGCTGCAGCCAATTACTTCTCTTTTGTTGGGTTGGACGGGTCAATTGGGTTTGGGTTAGTTATGTCACCCCTTCAATGGTTCACATAATATCTTAAGTGATGCCCATTAATCGGATAAAATCAATGCTCAGTGGTTCGTATTATAACTTAAAATGGGGCTTTCCCCAGTTCATAGTCTGCCCCTTCTTTCTCCATGTCCAATAATTAATAGCTACAGCCGATTAATTAAAGCTAGCTTTAAGGTAATTTTGGGTCACCTATTTCTTCATTGAAGGTAATATTTCCCAGATATATACAAGCAACCACTATTCAAGGAAAATTTAATGATAAAGAAAGAAACTACACTTCTTATCTTTCAGATAGAGTATAAAATAAATTGTTATGAGTCTTCGGTCGAGGGAAGCTTATGATTCAAAGATGTTCTTTTCTTGATGCCAATATACTTCCCTAGGATACCGCTTAAGGGGGTTCTTTACTTGTAGGAAAAAAAAAATGTTAAGCTAAATTGTCATACCGCGGTAATAAAGAGAAAAGAAAGGCTTCAATAGACAATTACCATGTGTCTTACCTATTCAAGAAGGGGCTTTGGGTAAACCTACAAGAAGGTAATTCTATGAGCTCTTAAAGAAACTTTTTATGAAGGTTACCTAGCCAATAAAAGGAAGTCAAACTATTGCTGATCATGCAGGAAAAACTTTTAATAGTGCCAATCACACAAACTATAGACTTTTTAAAGAGAAGTATTAAAAAATCAATAGAACTTCTAAAGAGAAATATTACAGCATGAAAAAAGAAGAAAATAAGGTTTTCCAATCAAATATTTATTCACTATCCCATATAGAAATTTTCACCATGGTTTAACTTCTGTGTATTGGTTTAATAAACATTCATGCTAACATTCTCAAGTATCAAGCTAATAGAACTAAAATTAACAGGAAAATGACTAAAGATGAGGAAACGGCAGCAAATGAGGAAGAAAGAAGAAAAGGCAGCAGAAGCAGTAATTGTTGTAGTATAAGAAGTAGCAGTAATACTAATTTACCTTTTTTCAGAAAAGAGAAAAAGTAGTAATACTAATTATTCATACACTCATGAAGATGTTTTCAAAAGTAGATAGAAATAACTATAATGCAGTTATACTTGAATATTAACTTAAATTGAGTCAATTTTTAATATAAACATAAAAGTGTAGTCAGAATATGATAATGTGGCCCGTGAAACAGATCACCACCAGAAGATGTATATGGTATCACATGAATATTGGACTTCTAAAGAGAAGTACTAATAAAATTAAATGTAATGCAGCTGGGTTAGTGATGTTGTTAATATAGATAACTGTTTATGGTAACGTATTTAGTCGCTACATTCATTAAAACATTACATTTTCTTTATAAAAGATTTAAAAAATATTTTTTAAAAAAAGAGGACTAAAATTGGAAGAAGTAAGAGTTTCATCAGGATCCTATAATCCTACTTATGATACTGTATAACAACAACACCTACGCCTCAGTCCGAAACAAAGTTGGGGTTGGCGATATAAATCCTCACTTCTTTCTTTTAGCTCAACTCATATAATCATCATGCCAAATAAAATAAGAGTGGTAGTACTAATGATACTGTATGATCATGCGAAATTTTATTAGTTCCTCTGAAATTTTATTATGACCCTATTTTGAGCACACCTCTTTCAATCCTACTAGCAATCCAGATCTTTCATGAACTAGGATAATAAGATTGTAGAGTCCTAGGATCCAGATTGTGATTTTGAGAAAATAGACCTTTACTAGTAATTACTTGGTGAACATAAGTTCACAGACATTCTTTCAATTGTTCGACTCAAAAATAAAAATGTGATTATACATGCATATTACAAAGAAATAACTTTGGGTAGATGGTCAAGACAAAATCTTGAAAAAGAAAAGGTGAGGCTACACAACACGTGCCCTATATAGGACGATAAGTTGGAATCACCATAAGAAACTTGGAGTCTAGTTATTGAGGACTTCTCTTCTGCAGAACAGTGTTTGCAAGGACTTAGTCCAGGTGCAAACAATACATGTCCAAATTGCTTACATGTATAAGGCAAATTAAATTAGGACGAGTCAGCTACTATTACTATTAAGGTGGATTTAATAACACGGCCAAGTTTCTCTTCTCACTTAAACACTTCAAAGTACAAAAACGAGTTAAAATTGATTTCACTGTATGACAAGGGATCAAGCATTGTGAAGCATGTGGTAGAACTTTTATCAGGAACATGAAACACAACCCAGCATTTTTCTGCACAATTTAATTTAAAGACCTGATTAAAACTTTAGTTTTGATCAAGTCACAGATATGCAAGAAAGGTAAGTTTCCTCTTGTGCTTCTATTTTAGGAAGTGGGAGGGGGACAGAGAGACAACAAAGAGGACGAATGCACATACGGTATGGCAAGTAATGTTTTGGGTAAAGTTTTGATCAAATCACAGATATGCAAGAAAGGTAAGTTTCCTCTTATGTTCATTTTTTGGAGGTAGGTGGGGGACAGAGAAACAACAAAGAGGACGAATGCACATACGGTATCGCCAGTAATGTTTTGGGTTTGTTGGATCATTGATTGTCTCTTCCACTGCAGGCCGCGTTGTGTAATCTTCTTTGAGTGCTAGCAAATCCTGTTCATTATGTTGCAATTTTGTCAGTGCCATGCAAGAAAATACTGAACGCTGAGATGAGCATTGAAACATTAATCCTGCTCGGCAGCTCATTAACATCATAAAAGAAATTGCAAATAGTGGAAAGCACAATGTCAAGATCACACGCTTCACAAGAAATGATACCATGACAAACAACCACCTAATTTTTCTCATGACTGCTTTAGAGTAGAACAGAAAAGATGCTCATTAAGTAGCATATTTAGTCACAAAGTGGTTTAGTAGCCCTGACTAAACATTAGTACTACTAAATATCCATGCATTTCAATGCTAACTTGAATAAGTACATAGTTCTAACTTTTTGGATGCCGGTAGACAAAACACAACCAATCAACCATTTCCACAGAGCTACAGAATCTATGCTTTCCTAACTGTTTGAAAACATCCATTCCGAGAAATAAATCACCTTTTCTTTTGTAGAGCTAAAAAGTCGTAAGATGTCAATATGGTGAACAATCAAACGAATTTGTTTAGAAATTTTTTTCATTTGGGGGTGGTGGGAGGATAACTAATTTATTACATAGGATCTTTACATCACCATCCTTTCCAAATTGAATTTGGTTGTTCGAAATTAGCTAAAGCTCCCAGGAAAAGGAATTTTGACTTTTTCTTGCTCTTAGAACTAAGTTGCTCCGACATGGCAGTTCAGGTGCCGCACTCATGTCAACACGACACTAGTGTGGGTATGGGATCCGTACAAGATTTGGTCAAACAATTTTGGATACTTTCACCACAACGGACGGAAAAATTCGAGACAAAATACAATTTGATTCCCGAAATGAGAACCAGAACTAGGGTAAACTTGAAGAAAATAGCATACCAAATCTAGGAAATCAATCATTTACTTATCTAAAACTTGAGAATAAAAAAAAAAATCACACTTTACAAGAAATATATAAGTATTCCACAAAATTTCTCATAATCTAGAGATATTTTTATATTTTTAGTTTCTTGAAATATTTTTAGCCAGATCCCTGCAACCGTATCCGTATTACGATCCATATATCCGAATCTCAGAATTTACATATCGTACGATCCGACTTCTAGATCCGCACCCGTGTCCGAGCAACTTAGTATTGGGTTAAAGAGCATTATCCTTTAGAAGTCTAGCAAGCTAGAGCCTTTAGAAGGAATTAAGGGATTATTAAAAGGATATAGAACACACTGATGATCATGCTGCATCAGTGTTATGAAGCTTCGAGGCACGTGTGAGCGAGCCAATTTAGCACTAACTACTAATCAAGCAATAAGTACATGCTACAAAAAGAGTGGCAGGATCTATATATCAATGAAGTACCTGGAGCGGAAAGATTGACCACATCGATGGAGCTTCAACGTGCTGCCGCAAGACAAAGTGCACAATTTCAGGAGTGCATTGATCAGGTGGCAACTCATCAGATCCCACGACTGCTTGAAACAAGCGGTGCCTTCTCTCTTCATCTTCCTCCCACCAAGCGCGTAGAGTGGAACAGTCATGGCATGATGGAGCACAAACCTGAGTTTAAAGTAGCAAACTTTATTTGGCTAGACTTTAGCAACAAGGACTAGTATGCATTAAAACCAGATTGTTACTTAGACGACAAACACACTCCTAAAATTCTTAAAAGGCTTCCATAGAAGAAAAGGGAAGCATATTCAAAGGTGTCTTCACTCTTTTCATCCAATATATCCCGTAGAGTAAGCATAAAAACCAGAACAATATTTAGTTCTTTCAGAAAAAAAGCCATGTTAAGCAAGATTAGTGCTTGCATCTAGTTTCCATTGACTTTGAACAGACTTCCAGTCCAGTACATCAGTATGTTTTCGTTTAAAAGGTAGAATGACAGAGAACAGGAGTAACAATCAAGAGTTTTGTCAAGCCCCCAGGTGCTGCTTTCTTACAGCCAGAGGGAGCACTTGGGACAAATTTTATAGCAACATGAAGAAAATGCTCAGATTCAATTTGAGTACCTAAGGTAACATCATAAAATTGCTCAGCCTTTTTTTTATTTTCTGTCATGGTTTGATAGACAAGGAGGGGTTGCTCTGATGGTAAGCAACCCCACTCCAACTGAGAGCTTGTGAGTTCGAGTCTCCCCAAGAGTAAGGTGGGAAGTTCTTGGAGGGAAGGATGCCGGGGGTCTATTTGGAAACAGACTCTCTACCCAAGGGTAGGGGTAATGTCTGCGTACATACTACCCTCCCCAAACCCCACTAAGTGGGATTATACTGGGTTGTTGTTGTTGTTGTTGTTGTTGTTGTTGTTGTTGTTGTCATGGTTTGATAATATTTGTTTAATAGATTAAGCATGTTTTACATTTTTACGGGAAAAGGTTTGTACAGTAGATTATCATAGAAACTGCTCCACATAGGACTAACGTCCGTTGGTCCTTCGTTGTTCAAGTAATTTGATTTGGTTTATGAAAATATATGCACTAGTTAAAAAAGTGAAAAATGCTCTCAGGCACAGTTTACGAGGTAAGGCCTTAAATCTTTTTCTGAGAGCAATTCAGGTCTTCAGAGGTTACTGGAGGGACTGTGTTTTCTTCAATGTCGTCAGATCGATTAAAGATACGGTTCGTGAACAGGCAAACAAGATCAAAGGGTCTTTTTCACGCAGGCGGACAAATCTTTTGATATCACGGAGAACTTTTCTGGTTCAGTTCTGTGGTATGACCAGGTGGAGGGAGCTGAATTTAATGTGTAGGATAACAGTTGGCAAGAAATTCTGCTATGCATTTGTGATTTATGACATGGTGGCATGGGCATAAGGATACAAGTATAAAAGTTGGAAGTTAGTGACCATTTACACAACTATTATTGCTCTCAAAAGTACAATAAATATGGCAGATTCATTAGTATCATGGCAGTACATGGCGAGAGGAGATCAGTCATTAAAGTTCCTGAACTGTCTCCAAACAAGGGATGGAGACTCATAGCTGGAAAAATCAAAAATTTTATTCTTGAAGGTGGGATTTACCATGTAGTGAGTCAACCCAAGAAGATAAATAACTCTTATGCTGATACGATTGCCCAAGGCAAATGGGAAACTAGCGAAGGAACATCAGCTTCGAGCAGAAAAATGAGTGCATCAACATCTCCGGTTCTGTAGCCATATCTGATAATGATATACTTGGCAGGTTCCTGGTACAGAGTTCCCCTGTAAACACTGAAATCTCACTCGTTCGGATCTACGCAGATGGGCAGCGGAGAAATGGAAATATGATTTCGGAGTCCAGATCTAAGATTTAAATGAGCTGGAATTTCTTTTTAAATTCCCCAATAGGAAGATAGCAGAACAAGTTATGCTATGCGACTGGAGGTGGAAGCAAGAGCCTCTCAAACTGAAATGGTGGTCGCCGGAGCTGGAAGTGCGCCAGCGCATTCGGTTGGTTGTGTATCAGGGTCATTGGCCTGACTCTTCATCTCTGGTCTACAGAGATAATAATGGAAATAGGTTAAAGTTAGAGACAAAGGAGAAGACTATCTTGAAAAATCTCCTAAAGTGGGCAATAATCAAAGTTAGAGGTTCTACCGAGAAGATTCACAAACTTTGTGAAATGTCTCCTAAAAATATCTTTTCTCCGATGAAGTGACAGTCAATCTCAATGTGTTTAGTTCTCGCAATATGAATGGCAGCTTGATTATCACACAACACACAAGTTCCATTTGACTGATTTCACCGAATTTCAACTCCTTGAGCAACTGTTTGATCCAATCTAGTTCGCATGTTGCCATAGCCATTGCTTGATATTCTGCTTATGCACTAGACCGAGCAACCACATTCTGTTTCTTGCTCTTCCAAGACAACAAATTACCTTCTACCAAAACACAATATCCAGACATAGAACGTCTATCAGAAGGTGGTCCTGCCCAAACAACAGCTGCATACCCAATGATCTACTCATGTCCTCGATCCTCAAAACACTAACCTGGAGATGACTTTAGATAGCGAAAAATGTGGACGACTGCATCCCAATGACTATCACAAATGTGAGAAAGCACAAAAGAAAATATTATTTCTTATTGATTATTAAAGTATTGTACAACGCCTGTTTATATAGTGACTACATAATAATAGGTATCGACTTCTCGATGTGGGACACTATACATGACTAACTACTTAACACCCCCCCTCAAGCCAGTACATATAAATCATATGTACCGAGCTTGTCACACATGTAACTAATACGAGAACCAGTAAGAGAATTAGTGAAAATATCTGTTAAGTGATCATTCGACTTCACAAACTTTGTAACAATATCTCCTCAGAATACCTTTCCTCTAACAAAGTGATCTCAATGTGTTTAGTCCTCCACAGTGTTATCAAAAATCAAAAGCGCAAAAGAACTCTAAGGTCTGTTGGGACTTTAAGCGTAAAGTGCAAATAAAGCGGGGGCTTTAATGATGAAAGGCGCAAATAGAGAAAAATTACAAATATGTATGTGTAGTCCAAGACTAATATGTACAAGCATGATTACAAAACATATGGACAAAGAAACTGTAGAGAACTTACGACAAAGTGAAATATCAATTGTTTAGTGTAGCCTCTTTAGGATTACACTCATTGGCAAGGAAAGGTATGCGTTAGAGCCTTGATGACAACACTAAAGCGCCCACTAAGCGAAGTGAAGCGGTCAACAGGTTTTAAGCCTCGCCTAAAGGCTTAAGCGCGCCTTTGAGATTTGACGCAATATGAAGAGCCAATATTTAAAAAAGCGCTCGCTTCTTCGCTTTAGCGAAGCGAGAAGCTGCACGCTTCACCCTGTTGAAGCGACTCAGGTGTAGAAAAGCGACTGCTTCCCACTAAAAAGCGAGAAGGGGGAAAGCGAAGCGATGCGAAGAAGCGACCGCTTCTGTGTTTCAAAATAGACCTAGCCTTTCTCCTTCTTTTCACTGTTTAGATGTCCAAAAAGTAGCGAAATGCTCGCGAATGTTTTTTACCTTCGGTTCTTTCTCATAATGGATGCCAATTTTGAAAAAAATTGCCCAGTTCACTGCCTAGTTTTTTTCCTCCTCAGCCGAGTTTTCTTACCTCTCATTTTTATATCCTTTCTAAAACTCCGCTTCACTTCAAAAAAGCGGGCGCTTCTCGCTTTAAGCAAAATAGGGGTTATCGATTTTACTTGCTTCACGCTCTTCACAACAATGTGAAGAGCAGCTTGATTATTACACATCTATCAGAAGGTGATCCTGCTCGATCAACATCTGTGCATCCAACAATCTGCTCGTGGCCTCAATCCTCGAATAGTAGTCATTTGCTTGGAGTTGACTTATATATCGAAGAATGCGAACAGCTGCATCCAGTGAGTATCACAGGGAGAATCCATAAACTGACTTACAACACTCACCAGAAAAGAAATGTCATGTCTATCAGAAGATAGCAAAGCATGAAGAGACATCATGGAGGCAGAAGTCCAGAACATTATGGTTGAAGCAAGGGAATAATAACACCAAATTTTTCCAGAGGATGGCTTCCATAGAAGATTCAATCATATAGACAATCTGAGGGTCAAGGGGTTACATTCATGATCCAGATGGAATTAAAAGGGAGATAGAGGCTTTCTACCAGAGATTATATACTGAAACAGAAAATAGGAGACCTGATTTTACTATGCAGCGAGGGCCCTTATATCACAGAAGAAGAAAATGAATGGTTACAGAGGGATTTTGAGAGCAGGAAGTTCTAGAACGCTTGAAATATGCACATATGATAAAGCACCCGGTCCTGATGGGTGTTCCATGGGATTCTTCCCATGAAAGAAGACCACAAATACCATTAAGAATTTCCATTGTAATGCATATTTTGAGAAGAGTTATAATGCATCTTACATAGCTTTAATTCCTAAAAAGTATGGGACTAAAGAACTCAGGGACTTCATGCCCACCAGTCTAATAGGAAGTGAAAATCATCTCCAAGTTGTTGACAGATAGCTCAAGAAGGTGGTGGATGGACAAAAAATGACTTCCGTTAAGGGTAGACAAATAATGGATGCTGCTCTGATTGCTAATGAATCTATTGATTCTAGAGTTGAGCAATCTCTAGGAATCCTTTGTACACTTGAGATTGAGAAGGCATATGACCGTGCCAACTGGAATTTCTTATTGAAGTTTTAAAGGACATATGATTTGGGAGGAATAGGTTAAGCTAAATTTAACGACCGGACCGGTTGTTTTGAGCATTTACATTCAGTTCGGTGGTATGAGGCCATGAGTAGTTTCACATGGTGTATTATGACTTGCATGTATTGTCGGTTTTGGTTTTTGAATGCTTCGGGATTGATTTAGAAGAATGATTCTCAAATTAGAAGCTATAAGTTGGAAGAGTTGATCAAGTTTGACTTTTATGTATTTGATCTTGGATCGGAGTTTTGATGGTTCTATTAGGTCCGAATGGTGACTTTAGACTTTCGCGTATGCCCAGATTTGCATTTGGATGTTTCTAGAAGGTTTTAGCTCTATTAGGCGAAAGTTAGCAATTTGGCCGGAAGTTGGCTTCTATGCTATCAAGTTCGGATTGTTTTCCAGGAGTTGAAGTAGGTTTATTATGTCATTTAAAACTTGTTTACAAAATTTGGGTTCATTTCGAATTGGTTAGGCTTGAATCTTACACTTGGTTGAAATTTGAAGTTTATGAACTTAAGAGTTTGATCTTGACCGACAATTCGTGGTTTTGATTTATTTTACGTGAAGTTTGAAGTTTATGAACTCGCACCTCTGTTATGTTTCAGACCATTTCGGAGTTTGCATGAGATGCTGGTTTTTTGGTGCTCCAATTGAGCTTCGCAACAGTGACAGCAAAGGCGCGATCGCGTGGAGTTTTGTAAGTTGGGTAGGTAGTTCATCGTGTTCGTGTAGGAGCTATCACATTCGTGAATAAGGAATTGGACCAGAGTAGATTGCTCTTCGCATTTGTGTGAAGTCAACCGCGTTCGCGAAGGGGAGTTGAGAGGTGGTGATGTTGCTTTTGTATTCGCGAAGTATATATTGCAATCGCGGAGGCTTGGCTGAGTTGTGCATCGTGATTGCGAGCCTGGGGCCGCGAACGCGTAGTGTCTTTCTAGGCAACGTTCATTTAGTGCTCCGGGATCGCAAAGTGGGTCCCATGATCGCAAATGGTATACGAGAGGTATAAGATATTATTTTTGAATTTAGACCTCATTTTATCACATTTTAGTTTGGGAGCTCGAGTTTGGGAGATTTTAGAGGGGATTTTTACCATTTGGATTGGGATAAGTATTTTTTACTCGAATTTGCTTATTTTACATGATTTCATATTTGATTTTGCCATTTGATTACTGAATCAAAAGGAGAAATTGCGGGTTTCTGTCTAAACTTTTTTAAAGTGAATAATTGAGTTTTGAACAACGCTTCGAAGTCGGAATTTGATGAAATTAGTATGATTTGACTCGTATCCGCAAGGGTTGTGGGAATTTGTGAGTTTCGTCGATATCTAGGGTGCGAACCCGGGTTGACTTTGAATATTTGACTAAAGATTTGACCTTTCTCGTTTGGGTTTGTTTCCCATGGCATTATTTGATATTTTTAAACTGCTTTTGGCTAGTTTCAAGCCGTTCAGATGTCGATTCGCGCGGGATGGAATTTTCGGTTTGAGATAAGTAACAAATCTAAACTGCATTTTCTGTTTGAGATAAGTAACAAATCTGAACTTGGATTTGAGGTATTATCCCTGAGAAGCATGATATTTGAGATGTATTAGAGTAACGCATGTGCTAGGTAACGGGCGTATGGTGTGCAGCAAGGTATTCATGATTCGAATAGTTCTGAGGGTATTATATGACTCGTTTTGCTATCATGCTTTTTTGACATCATGTTTTCTCCATTTGTATGACAAAATGGGTTATTATTCATGCTAGAAATCACATCTAGGCTATCTACATAAGTGTTTGAGACATAATAGGGCTATTTTTACTATGTTTAAATATTTGTCTTCGTTGTAGTCATACTGTTCGGTCATGATAGTTATATCTGCATGTTATATCTCTATCTCTGTACACTTTTGATATGTTGTCTCACATGTTATTGGTGTTCTTGTACGTGATACAAGTTTGAGCTGAATTTGTGGCACATTGTGATACTGCGTATTGTGTAATTGGATTATGTTTCTATGAGATGCTGGCATATGGAGACTTGAGCGGATTGATGATTGATGTAGGCCATAGAATCGTGTTGTGAGTTATATTTGGATCAGGTTGCACGCCGCGCTTTAATATTTGGATCGGATTGCACGTCGCAACATATTGATATTTGGATCAGATCGCACACTGCAACGGTTATATTGATTAGCGGTTGGGCAAGGATCCGCCCCTCAAGAGTTTGATATTCACGGTGAGGGCAGGCACAGAGATATATATGTGTTTTGGTGAGGGGCATTTATACAAGGCACCCGTACAGTGCTGTGTGTAATTGTGTGTGTGATGGTGAGGGGCATTTGTGTCAGCCACCGTGAGCGTGCTGAGTGTACGTAATGGCTTCGTTTCAATGCTATTGACTTGACATGTATATTTGACGTGTAGGCATAAATATGTATTTTCCTCATGGTGTTGTTGACTTTGACATGTATATTTGACATGTAGGCATAGAGATGTCTTTTCCTCATGCTAGCTGGTAATGAAATATCTTATCAGTTGTTGAAAGTTCGGAAAATCACAGCTTCCTTGATAAACTCACATTTTTTAAATTTTGTTGAAAGATTGGACTTTGACTGTCATACTAGTTTTTTTATGATGTTGATGCAGACCAACTAACACATCTACGGCTCATTTTGGTTATTTTTAGAGCAGATTCTCGCCTACATGTCAACCGGAGGAAGACGCTGTTATTCCCAATCAAAGAGGTTGCAAATTACCAGATTCTAGCTGCTACTCTGAGATGTGAGGTGGATTCATTACCTACTACTTATCTGGGTTTATCTCTAGGATCCACAATAAAGCTCAGGGAATCTGGAATGGAGTGTTTGAAATCTTGAAAGATGTAAAAAGAGGTTAACAATCTGGAAGAGCCAATATCTTTCCCCGGGAAGGGATAGTGATATTGGTGAGCCAATATCCTACCTGTGTTATGTCTTTGTTTGCTTTACCTTGTAAGGTAAAATAAAGAATTGTTGCATTAAGGAGGAAATGCCAATCATCTGGTTAATTGGAAAACTCTCATCACTAGTAAAGGACAAGGGGGCTGGGCATCAGGAACCTCAAGGCACACAAGCAAAGCCTTCTCATGAAGTGGCTATAGAGGTATAATCTGGAGACTAATGCCTTACGGAGAAGAGTTATCTGCTAGTATATTCAGGATGGACAGTGGTGCACCAGGTCTATCAATAGCCATTATGGAGTGAGTGTTTGGAAATCCACTAGAATGCACTGGAACTCGTTGGCTATAAATTGCAGGATACAACAACAACAACAACAACAAGATAACTCTGTGGGGTCTGGGAGGGTAGAGTGTACGCAAACCTTACTCACATCCGGAAAAAGTAGAGATGTTATTTCTGATAGACTCTCGGCTCAGGAAAGATGAAATGAAGCAGTAGCAATAGGCAATAACAACAATAAAATGCTGAGAAAACCAAAGCGAAAGATAGTGAGAGCACAGCACATAACAAGAGCAATCTAATAGCCAGAAAATAGATGGAAAGAAGTAGCAACAAACCGTACCAATAGCAAGATACCAAGAAACCGAAGCCCGAATTATCTCAACCTCGCTTCCCACATCTTGTCCTTCAGGGGAGCCACTCCTACTTTTATCCGAATACCATCATTCCTAATCTTATCCAACCTCGTATGCTCGCATATCCATCTCAACATATGTTCTTAACTGGCTAACACTCTGCCCCGTACAACATAATCGTTCTAACCATCACTCTGTACAACTTACCTTTAAGTCTCAGTGGCACATTCTTATCACACAAGACGTCGGATGCTAGCCTCCAATTCATACACCCCGTTCTGATACGATGTGTGACACCCATCTCCCCATTCCCTTGGATAGCAGACCCAAGATACTTGAAGCTTCCTCTTTTGGGGATAACTTGTGAATCAAGCCTCACGTCCAAGTCCACTTCCTCGGTCGCGGCGCTGAACTTACACTCCAAGTATTCGGTTTCCGTCTTGCTCAACTTGAAACCTTTAGACTCTAGCGTCTGTCCCCTAAACCTCTAGCTTCTCGTTGGCAGCACCTCGTGTCTTGTTAATCAGTACAATGTCGTCTGCGAATAACATACACCATGGCACCTCCCCTTGAATATGATGCGTCAATGCATCCATCGCTAAAGCAAATAAGAAAACTGATAAGGGTGGATAAGGGTGAGAAATGGAAGGAAAGCTCCATTCTAGAGTGATAATTGGCCAGGACATGGTCCACTTAAAGAATTGTATTCCCTGAATTTACAGCATTGCAACTTTTGTTTTTGTTTTTGTTTTTCCTTTCCTTCACTGAGCCGAGGGTCGATTGGAAACAGCCTCTCTGCCCTTTCGGGTAGGGGTAAGGCCCGTCTACAGATTACCCTCCCCAGATCCCACTTTGTTGGACTATACTGGGTAGTTGTTGTTGTTGTTGTTGCAACTGTACCTACAGCCAATCTAGAAGGAGTTAAGTTGAACATCACTTTCAGAATATATTTAACTTATTGGAAACTTGAGAGTTGGGAATAGTTTAACACTGTGCAGAGGATACTTTACATTGGAATAATTGTAGGAATGGAATTTTTACTGTAAGATCTGCCTATCTTTTATCTTTAATAACCGGTCAACCACTAGTTTACATTAGAAGGACTATGCCAGCAACCACTAGTGAATATTTTGAAGTGTTGGAATTATAATGGAGGATCTGTGAGACAGAAGAAATGGAGGAGACTAGTTCCAGCTTTGCATATGGTGGACAATTTGGATGGAGAGAAACTTAAGAGTTTTTGAAGACAAATACAATTTCAGGAAGTCAAGATGAATTGTGTATTATTTTGTTTCATTTTTGGTGGAAAGAAAGTAAGGTAAATGAAACAGAATCCTTGGTTGACATGTTACTTTTTTTGTGATCCAAGGTGATCTAGCTTTGATTTTTGCTACCCTGTAAATTTTGCTTTGCACTGCCTTAGTGCATTACTTTCTTTCATATATGGATTTAAACATGTTATCAACAACAACAACAACCCAGTATAATCCCACATAGTGGGGTCTGGAGAAGATAGTGTGTATGCAGACCTTACCCCTACCCTGGGGTAGAGAGGCTGTTTCCAAATAGACCCCCGGCATCCTTCCCTCCAAGAACTTCCCACCTTGCTCTTGGGGAGACTCGAACTCATAACCTCTCGGTTGGAAGTGCAAGTTGCTTACCATCAGAGCAACCCCTCTTGTCTCTGATTTAAACATGTTATCATTCTCAAAAAAAAATAAAACTAACTTCCGTTAAAATAAGTTTCACTTTAGTAGCAAAAATCTCAGAGGATTTTACCGTCATGTAGCTGTACTGAGAAGGAATACCAAATTCTAGACCAGGTTCACTTGGCATGCGTTGAATGCGTAAGCCTACTAAGCCCAATTCTTGCATCACCTGCATCAAAGTGGTCATCATTCAAATTGAAAATTAAGATGCAAGAAGTGAAGCAACAATGAAGCATGATTCCGGAGGAATCTTGGTATTGAGTAGCATACAGGATGAACACAGGAGGGAATTAGGCCAAGGTCTTCCCCACAAGCGAGCATATTTGATGAGTTCAAAAGAACAGGCAGAGTTTTCAAAGCATTTTGACGCCAAAGACCTTCTTGTCGCTGGAAGTAGTAATCATAGTACAATCTTTTTAGGACATTTTGACTGCAATAGTAAACAGATCATAAGAAACCAGATGAATTAGCATAATTCCCTTAGAAAACAGAGGCTAAAACCCTATTATTCTTCACATGCAGAGAGGAAGGTATAGACATATAAATGGATGAAGGATAGGCAGTGAAGTTACATTGAAAAAGTTACTGCAGTTTATCAATCTGAGATCAGATAGTGCAAACTAGATAAACACTTGAGCTACCTGTGGTGATCCAAATCCTTGAAGCTTGTTGTGTCTTCAATATTGAAGCGAGGGTAAAATTTTCTCAGATCTTCTGGATCTTTAATTAGAGCTACATTCTGTGATAAAGTAGGGAGGATGAATATAAAGACATGCATCAGTTGTAGAATAAGCATAATGCAGAAAAAAGCATAAATTTGGTATATATGAGAAGAGAAAAATTAGACTTCTGGACATCAATGCAATGTATACTACACCTGCAGAAGATCAAAGAGTTTTCGTCGTAGCTTCTCTTCACTCTCTACCAACATGGATGTTTCCAAGAATGACTTCAACACAGATGCAATTTTCTTCTCAGTATTGCATTCCTCCTTGAACTACATTGAGAGAAGTAGAATATATTCACTTGGAAGTACGCACATAGCAACCTCAATGAAAGAACCTCTCCAGCCCCATAGCTGAGGATGCCACTATGACATAAAGATATAGGTACATGATGCAACAAAGAGAACTGCAGAAATGGCCCTTGCAAAAGAAAATAAAAGGTTGTGCTTTCAACGAGGTAGCTAGTTCTTTTCACGCTAGAACTAAGATCATTATGCATAAACTGAAAGCAATATTGTATGAATAAATCAAGAGATAAAAAAGGAAGAACGCATCAGCTCTGTCCGGGTGAGGGATAGATATCTCACAAGAAATTCCAAATCAGACCTACTTAATAATATCCCATAAGTTCCCATATCCCTGTCCCAAACTGTCACTGCTAAGTCCAGCCTAGTGCAGTGTTCTTAAAACAAAATTAGGACTACGAATAGGCAATTGAAAAAAATTGCAAAGAAAACCCCAAGTAATTTAATACTAGTATTTAACAACAAGAAGAGAAAAAACCCAATTAACTTAGTAAATGAAAAAAACTTAATTAAAAATTAGTAAATGAAAAAAATGACAAGAAATTAAAATAGATAAAAAAATAGTAATTCTAAGTCTCATGACAATAACTAATGAAGTTACTCCTATTTATGAATGTCTATTCCGGTATAAGTAGAAAGTATAAAAGCACATAGGTTAACGAATACAAGACTAGGAGATAAATGTTCCAGATACTAAATTTTACCTTCAATTGTGTCAACTGTATTTTTGTCACTTTTTACGCTACTGCTTCCAGATTTGGCGATTTACTTTAAAGTTTTTGACATTTATAAGCTGGTTATAAAGGTTTCAGCATATTCATTTAAAAGGAATCTTTGAATATATAAGGAATTCTAGGATAAGATTTGTTTATTTCACATTGATTTCTTCCCTTTCCTTGCGTGTCAAAGTAGATTTTGAAACAGAAAATAGTTTTATTTTATTTTATTTTTGGCTCACTGTTTCTGCTATTAAGAGGTTGATTCAGCCCAATCTCCTCTTATTTTGTTGTTGCTCTGTTGCTACTGTTGTTCTTCTTGCTACTGCCTACGCTGCTTTATTAAACTTGGATTCATCTGCTACTGCTTTCTATATTCAATTTTCCGCTCTTTATTCTCATCCCACAAGTCTGTCTGATTTAGCCTTTATTTGGCTATCTCAAGCTTGTTTCGTTTCGAGTTTTCTAGGTTTTTTGAATTCTTGCTTTTTGCCGGCGATTTTCCGGCGACCCCTGCTCTTTTCTTCCTATTCTCTCTTCTACTTTTTGTGGGTGTGTGTGTGGGTGTGTCTGTTTTCTTGGACAGGTGCCTTATTTTTCCGGCGAGGATTTCCGGCAAGCTACAGTACTTCGGCGACTACACGTTCAGACTTTCGGCAGGACGCAACAGAACTACACGTTCCGATAAGCTTCAGGAAAACTTGCAATAGGTACTAGTCGCGGCGGCGAGGCCAGTTCACGGCGTTTGGGAGTGAAGAGCTAAACAACACCGGCCGGGACGTGCAAGAGTCGGTAGCAGTTGACCTTGGGCACATCCAAGCCTACTTTCAGGTTTTTCCACCAGGAGTTGGTACCTCTCGCTCTCTTGTTTACTTTGTACACACTTTTACGTATTTTAGCTAGCATTCCGTGTGAGGTTTGCTCTGTTGCTATCTAGTTTGCAGCTTTTTGCGTATTCCGCTATAGTGCATGTGTGCGTCACTAGTCTCCATAGTCGGTTGGAGGGATAGTGGCCACGGCGGCGGGGGATGATAGTGTAAGGTCATGTCCTCGGGGGGTGGGGGGTGGGGGCGGTGGCGGGGGTGAGTAACGGGGCAGGAAGTGGTCCTGCGGGTAGGGCGGGAGGTAAGTTTAGAAGAGGGTAGCGGACGCTCATAGATTAAGGATTGGGTCGTGAAACATAGGCACTTTGACGGGTAAGTGTATTGAGTTGGCGAAGGTTCTTCAGAAGAGGAGGGTTAACATAGCATGTGTCCACGAGACTAGGTGGAAAGGGTCGAAGGCGAGGAATGTAGACGGGTTTAAGCTGTGGTATTCTAGGGTCGTGAGAGGTAAGAATGGAGTGGGCATCTTGGTATATAGGGATCTAAGGGAGTCCGTGGTCGAGGTTAGGCGAGTGAATGATAGGTTAATGTCTATTAAGTTGGTCATTGGGGGTTGCGTCCTCAACGTCATCAGCGCTTACGCGCCGCAAGCGGGCTGAGACGAGGAGGCTAAGAGGCGCTTTTGGGAGGGCTTGGATGATCTGGTAAGTAGTATTCCCCAATCTAAGAAGCTAGTTATTGGAGGAGACTTTAATGGTCATATTGGGACTGATGCTGGTGGTTATGGTAAGTTGTACGGTGGCTTCGGCTTTGGGGTTAGGAACGGAGGAGGCACGTCACTGCTTGATTTCGCAAGGGCTTCCGAGCTTCTGATTGGGAACTCGACATTTCAGAAGATGGAGGAGCATTTGGTCACCTTCAAGAGTTCGGCGGCGAGGACTCAGATTGATTACCTCCTCCTCAGAAGGAGCGATAGGGGTATGTGCAAGGACTGCAAGGTTATTCCGGGAGAGTCCGTTTCGACTCTTCGTAGACTCCTAGTGATGGATGTCGATCTCTGGGTGAAGAGGAAGAGGAGGGGTGCTCGGGGACAACCGCGGATTAAATGGGGTGTTTTGACTAAGGAGAAAGCACATGAGTTGGAGAAGAGGTTAGCTGAGGGCGGAGCTTGGAGAAGTTCTAGGGCAGCGGACGCTATGTGGTCAGAGACGGCGAACTTGGTTAGGGAGGTAGCACGGGACATGCTCGGGGTAGCCAAGGGCTATTCAGCATACATCAGGGTGACTGGTGGTGGAACGATGTAGTCGAAGGAAAGGTGGAGGTTAAGAAGGCGGCGTTTGCTAAGTTGGCAGGGAGCACAAGCGAGGAAGAACGGAGAGCGAACAGGGAGATCTACAAGGTGGCGAGGAAAGAAGCATAGCTGGCGGTTACGGAAGCTAAAAACGCGGCGTTTGGTCGCATGTACGAGGAACTAGGGGAGAGAGGCAGGGACAGAAAGTTATTCCGGTTAGCTAAAGCAAGGGAAAGGAAGGCACGTGATCTTGACCAAATTAGGTGCATCAAGGGCGAGGATGGTAGAGTTCTGATGGGGGAATCTCAAGTCAAGCAAAGGTGTGGCAGGCGTACTTTCGAGACTTACTTAACGAGGAGGGGGATCGTAACATAGAGCTAGGGGAGTTTGGGGCATTCAGAGCAACATAGAGACCTTGGGTACTGCAGGCGCATTAGGGCGGAGTAGGTCATGTGGGCTTTGCGTAGGATGCGTAGGGGTCGAGCGACCGGGCCTGATGAGATCCTGATGGAGTTCTGGAAGTGCATGGGTAGGCCAGGAGTGGAGTGACTCTCCAGGTTGTTCAATGCGATCTTCAGGACCAAAAGGATGTCGGATAAGTGGAGGTGGAGTACAGTGGTGCCCTTGTACAAGAACAAAGGGGACATCCAGTTTAGCAACAACTATACGGGTATCAAATTAATAAGTCACACCATGAAGGTCTGGGAGCGGGTGATCGAGGCAAGTGTGAGGGATATGACATCTATATCTATGAACCAGTTCGGTTTCATGCCGGGTCGCTCCACTACAGAAGCTATCCACCTTGTCAGGGGGCTGGTGGAGCAATTCAGGGATAAGAAGAAGGACCTGCACATGGTGCTTATCGACTTGGAGTATGACAAGGTCCCAAGGGAGGTGCTATGGAGGTGCTTAGAGGCGAAGAGCGTGCCGGAAGCCTACATCAGAGTAATCAAGGACATGTACGATGGAGCTAAGACTAGGGTTAGGACGGTGGGTGGCGACTCAGACCATTTTCCAGTGGTTATGGGGCTCCATCACGGATCGGCGCTTAGCCCTCTCTTGTTTGCCTTGGTGATGGATGCTCTAACCCGACATATTCAAGGGGATGTGCCTTGGTGTATGCTATTTGCTGATGATATAGTCTTGATAGCGAGACGAGGGTCGGAGTTATTGAGAGGTTAGAGGTATGGAGACAGACTCTCGAGTCTAAGGGTTTCAAAATAAGCAGATCTAAGACTGAATACCTGGAGTGCAAGTTTAGCGCCGAGCCGAGCGAAGTAGGCAGGGACGTAATGATTGGATCTCAGGTCATCGCCAAGAGGGACAGTGTCAGGTGATTCAGGGAGACGAAGAGATTGACGGGGACGTCACTCATCGTATAGGAGCGGGGTGGTCAAAGTGGAGGCTTGCATCAGGAGTCATGTGTGACAAGAAAGTTCCACAGAAACTCAAGGGGAAATTTTATAGAGCTGTGGTTAGACCTGCAATGTTGTATGGGGCGGAGTGCTAGCCAGGTGAAGAATTCTCATGTTCAGAGAATGCAGGTAGCGGAGATGAGGATGCTCAGGTGGATGTGCAGGCTCACCAGGTTAGATAAGATTAAGAATGAAGTTATTCGAGAGAAGGTGGGGTGGCCCCGGTGGATGAGAAGATGCGAAAGGCGAGACTGAGGTAGTTCGAGCATGTGCGGAGGAGAAGTCCTGATGCCCCGGTGAGGAGTTGTGAGCGGCTGGCGATTGTCGGCGTTCGGCGAGGCAGAGGAAGGCCTAAGAGGTATTGGAGAGAGGTGATTAGGCATGACATGGCTAGAATGCGGGTTTCCGAGGACATGACTCTTGACAGGAAAGTCTGGAGGTCTAGTATCAGGGTTGTAGGATAGGGGCTCCTAGAATTTTTTGTACTCCTCACCCGGGGTTGGGTGAGGCTTGGCAGGGCTATCCATAGATGATTTGTGTTTTGGAGTGTGTCTCCCTTATGTTAGTTATTTATGGTAGTTACTGTATGATATTATTGCATGCTATTTTATTTATGGCTCTTATGTTTAGATAATTATTTACGCTATTTCTACTGGAGTTAATAATGCTCTTTTGTTTTTGTTTTTCCTTTCCTTCACTGAACCGATGGTCGATTGGAAACAGAGAGCTGCCCTTTCGGGTAGGGGCAAGGCTCGTCTACATATTACCCTCCCCAGACCCACTTTGTGGGACTATACTGGGTAGTTCTTCTTGTTGTTTAATTGTGTCAACTGTAACAGTATTGGAATATAAGTTTTGCTATTCAAATTCACATAAGTATTAAAACTGCAAACCCCATATTCTTATACCTCTCTAGTGTCTTTTGATCTCAAGCCCATCTCATACTGTATAATAGCTACCAAACAGGTACCTTATTTGGGGGTTTTGGGGACACAGGGCCCGAACAAACTTCGAACAACGAGTGAAACTGCTAAGGTCACCTTCTTTTGTAGTTTTTGCAATTGAAAGGTTGAAACTGCACTAACTCATGATATTCAGATTTGATACAGCATTCCAGAATAAATAAATAATTACTTAATTTTACAAACAATCTTTTCATGGAGATCCGCCTAACACCTGAGAAAATAAGCCAACCATACTTATGCAGTGGCAAAGATGGCGTCATCCAGCAGGCCACCCTTGAACTAGCTACAGCACAGAAAGAATGCACAATGATACAAGGGAAACTTGAAGAGCTGTTGCAGCTTATTGAGCTTGGTGAGATATCTATCTTCTACTAGTAGCACATTGATACTACTATCATACTTGCCTGCACTGTACAGGGCTTGGGAGAGTGCGGCTCCCTTTCAAAGGACAAGATTAGGATTTTAAATTATACTTACCTACACCTACCACCCTCCCTCTTCCTTACACCAGCAAAGGAGGGAGGGAGGGAGAGAGAGAGAGAGAGAGAGAGACCGCATACAGGATTTTGAAATGTTTCATTTGACCTACCATTTATAGGATTTCAAACGTTTCAATTGAACTACTTAGAAGTAGTTTGAACAGACTTCTAACAGAATTAAAATAAAAGCAACAAACAAAGAAATTTCAGCAATATGTCATCTCAAAACAACCTCGTATAAGCCCTTCCGATATTCATTCAAAAAGGTAGAAGCTATTATTGTCCAAGAAGCTCCAAATTTTTCCTGTAAAATAAGCACGGAAAGGTCAAAATCAGACATCGCAAAAGATATTACAAGGACATAAGGCATGGAGGAATATGAAATTGTATACCTGTAAAAGCTCATGTCCAATATAAGGCTGGGTCAGACGGTTGAAGTCCCATAATCCGTCTGACTCGAGCTCTTCCTGCAAGGAAACTAGTTACTGCATTTAATACGAGAATTCGAAGAATTGTATGCAGTTTCCGCATAAGCAAAGTATTGGATACCTGACTAATAGGAATAGAAGGTCTAAATTTTCCACAAAGGCCCGTCATTGCATGATCTGGAAGCTCCCATATTCTGAAGAATCCCAATATGTGATCAATCCTATAAGCTGTAAAGTATTTTCCCATCTGTAAAGCAACAACATTGATATAGTTTATAATAAACACCTGAAAATTAAAGTACCAGCGTTGAGAAGGAAAAAAAACAGAACTTAGTAGCAAGCTTTAGGTACCTGTGTTAGACGAGCACGCCACCACACATAGTTATCTTTTGACATTTCTTCCCAATTATAAGTGGGGAATCCCCAATTCTGGCCATTTTTATCAAAATAGTCAGGGGGTGCCCCAGTTGAGGTGTTCATGCGAAACAAATTTGGGTAGACCCAGGTATCCACACTATTCCTATCAACACCAATGGGCAGGTCACCTTTCAGCACTACACCTTTCTTTCGTGCATATTCCGCAGCTTCTGATAACTGATATGAAAACCCCAAATGTATGATAGCAGCTTTCTTATAGAAGAGAGATGATATTCATAGTGGAATAGCAAAATGCATAAAGCTTGTCTTTGCTTACTTGTAGATGCAAATGGAACTGGATGTAGTAATGAAAACTAACAACTTCATAATGCAAGCTTTCTTTTGAGATGAGTTTCTCAAGCTGCAGAGACAAGAAATATATTGTAAGTCCGAAAGTATCAGCGAGACTATGAGGCTACCTAAAGTGAATTGTGTCTATGCTTTACCTTCTCTTTTGAAAATTCAGAATACCGGCCCCATTGGCTGCGGTCAGATGTTTCAAAGAAGTCCCGCAGAAAACAGAAAGCAGCATAGGGTTTCAACCATTCCTACACTCAATAATAAACGACCGATGCAAAAACATAATTAAGATTATCATATTCCAGTCAATTTGTAGGGGGCAAAACATATTATCCGTGTAATGCTTACTAGCTAAAAGCTACACGAAAAGGATCTCAAGATTGTTTTCATTTTTCTTCTTATTTCTTTTCTTTCAGCCATTAAGAGTAAAACTGCCAAAACAAATGTCTCTAACCAAAAGTTTTGAATCACAAATGTAATAAAATTAAACCCTTACAAACCTGATTTTCAGAAAAGAACTCCAGGAATGATTTTGAATTTAGTATGCTCTCCTTCTCACGAGCAAAAATTTTCTTGGCAATAGAAAGTTTTGTAGACATGGCAGCCTCATAATCTACATCCTGCAACAATCATAGGTCAGGCAAAAAGATAAAGAAAGCTATCAGATTTATGAATACTGTGAGAAAGCAATGGAGAATATTTTATTCACATGTTCTAACAATGATACAATGAGCCCTATTTATATAAAATACATGTCATACTCCTACTACATATGGAATTAGGGCTATTTACATATAACTATTTAACTACCAAACCAACCCTCAAGCTGGTGCGAATAAATCATATGTACCGAGCTTGTTACATATATAACTAATACGAGAACTAGTGAGGGACTTGGTGAAAATATGAACAAGCTGATCATTTGACTTCACAAATTTTGGGGCAATATCTCCTAAGAGCATCTTTTTCTAACGAAGCGGCAATCAATCTAAATGTGTTTAGTCCTCTCGTGGAACTCTGGATTTGATGCAATATGAAGGGCAGCTTGATTATCGCACACAAGTTCCATCTGGCTTATTTCACCAAATTTCAACTCCTTAAGTAATTGTTTGATCCAAATTAGCTCACATATTACCATAGTTGTTGCTCTATATTCTACTTCTGCACTAGGCCGCGAGTCTACATTCTGTTTCTTGTTCTTCCAAGACACCAAATTGCCTCCTACTAAAACACAATATCCAAACGTAGAACGTCTATCAGAAGGTGATCCTGCCCAATCAGGATCTGAGTATCCAACAATCTGTTCATGGCCTCGATCCTCAAACAATAACCATTTGCCTGGAGTTGATTTCATATACCGAAAAATGCGAACAACTACATCTCAATGACTCTCACAGGGAGAATCCATAAACTGACTTACAACACTCACAGGAAAGGAAATGCTAGATCTAATCACTAAGAAATAATTTAATTTACTAACCGACCACATATATCTTGTAGGATCGATAAGCGCTCCCTGTCCTGACAGAAGTTTAGAATTCGGATCCATCAGAGTGTTAATAGCTCTACAACCTGTCATTCTTGTCTCCTCAAGAATGTCTAAGGCATACTTCCGCTGTGAGATCACAACACCAGACCTAGACTGCGTGACCTCAATACCCAGAAAATATTTAGTCTGCCCAAATCTTTAGTCTGAAAGTGTTGAAAGAGATGTTGCTTCAATTTAGTAATACCATCCTGATCATTACCGGTAATAACAATATCGTCAACATAGACCACTAGATAAATACAGAGACTCGAATCAGAATGCCGATAAATACAAAGTAATCAGTTTCACTATGAGTCATGCCAAACTCCTAGATAATTGTGCGAAAATTACCAAACCAAGCTCGAGGAGACTACTTTATATCATAAAGTGACCGACACAGGAGACATACAAGGCCATGAGACTCCCCTAAGCAACAAATCAAGGTGATTGCTCCATATAAACTTCCTCCTCAAGGTCACAGTGGAGAAGAGCATTCTTAATGTCCACCTGATAGAGAGGCCAATGGCGAACAGCAGCAATGGATAGAAAAAGGCAGACTGATGCTATCTTAGCCACGGGGAGAAGGTATTACTGTAATCGAGCTCAAATATCTGAGTATATCCCTTGGCAACAAAACGAGCCTTAAGTCGATCAACCTTGCCATTCGAATCAACCTTGCCATCCGAATCAACCTTGACTGCATACCCCCAATGACAACCAACACTAGATTTACTTGAAGGAAGAGGAACGAGCTCTCAAGTAGCACTCGCATGTAAAGCAGACATCTCGTCAATCATTGCATGTCGTCATCCTGGATGAGACAATGCTTCACCTGTAGACTTACGAAATGAAATAGAGAACAAAAAAGATATAAAAGCATAATAGGGTGATGACAGACGATGATAACTTAAACCGACATAATGGAAATTAGGATTAAGTGTGGTCTGTATACCTTTTCAGAGTGCAATCCGTGTACTAGGGAGAGACAAGTCTGCAGTAAGAGCAGGGTCAGGTGCATGATGTGAATCAACTAGGCCTCTTGCTGGGCGCGGACAGCAATAATAAGTCAAGAGTTGTGTTCCCGTGACTGGGGATCTAGTAAGAACCACACTAGACTCTCTAACGGTTAGAGTGGGTAAGACTTCTGTGGCGGAAGTTGAAGGAGGAGCTATACTAAACTCCTCAAAGGTCGATATAGGTAAGACCTCAGATATATCAAGGTGGTCAGAAGAGCTAAAGAAAGTTTTAGACTCAAAAAATGTGACATCAGCTGACATAAGGTACCTATGAAGATCAGGTGAGTAACAACGATATCACTTTTGAACACGAGAATAACCAAGAAAGACACTTGAGAGCACGAGGAGCTAACTTATCTGTCCTCGGGGGCTAAGTTATTAACGAAACAAGTGCTCCCAAAAACACGAGGGAGAAGCGAGTATAAAGGTGACTGGAGAAATAATACTGAAAAGGAATCTAATTCTGATTCTGGATGGGAAATGAAGGCATCCGATTAACCAAATAACAAGCCGTTAAAACTGCATCTCCCCAAAAATGCAACGAAATATGAGATTCGATGAGAAGTGTATGAGCAGCCTCAATGAGGTGCCTATTCTTTCTCTCTGCAACCCTATTTTGCTAAGGGGCATGAGGACAAAAAGTCTGATGAATAATTCCTTGAGAAGTCATAAACTGTTGATATTGAGAGGATGAATATTCTAAGACATCATCACTGGGAAAAGTGTGAATAAAAACACCAAATTGATTTTTGATTTCAGCACAAAACTTCAAGAATATAGAAAACAACTCAGAACGATCTTTCATTAAGAAAAGACAAGTACATCTTGAATAATCATCAATAAAACTAACAAAATAACGAAATCCCAAGGTTGAACAAACTCTACTAGGACCTATATAACAGACTGAACTAAAGAAAAAACAGACTCTGTTTGACTCTCATTATTACGAGGAAAGGAGGCTCGGGTATGTTTCCCGAGCTGACACGACTCACAATCTAATGTTGATAAACTAGACTTGAAAATACAAGCAAAAGAATTACCAACAACAAAAGTATCAATCTGAGCAAAAGATGCTACTTGCAGAGATGTCTGCTTACTTGCTTGATACTGAAGGAACTCATTATATTCCCCCTGGTTACCTGTAGTCTCGGTCTGGGCAACATAAGCATTTTCGAGTGGACGACCATGTAAAGAATAGCACACGTCACGAGTGTGTCCAAGTTTATGACAATAAGAGCACTTAGATCTAGATCTTCCAAAACGACCTCTTCGTCTATTCTCCATAGTTTGAGATGCCCGATTGTCCACTGTCAGCGAGAACAGATGAGTCAAGTGTCTATGATGAGATCACTGGGTGACTTGGTGTTGCAGCAAGGCGAAGTAATCGAGAGAATAATTCATCAACTATGGGGACAGTCAGACTAGCCAAAATCTGATCGCATACTGAGTCAAGATCATTAGTAAGTCCAGCAAGAGTAAGAACTAGAAAGATCTTCTGCAACTTCGTGCAGTTGTTGCGCCCTTGCTTCTTGCGTTATCTTACTTAGTAAAGCAACCTTTCGCGTTAGGCGCTCACCTTTTTTGGCTTCCCTAAAATAGAATATTTGGAAGTTGGTGGGACGTCAACAGGGGGAATGCCAAATGCAAGACCTGGACTTGATTCACGCAGTCAAGCAGCAAAAACCTCTTTCTCTTCGGGAGCTTCCGTAATGGCTATAAAGAATGGGTCTTTCCCCTCGTGAAAGGCTATTGGGATCGATCCCTTCAACCCTCCTTGGTGTGGAAGGTCGCAAGAGAAAAGAAAACTTTTCTTCTTAGCAGCTTTTTCAACCTGCTCTTGTTGCTTTTCAAGACTAGCAGAAACTGGCATCAACTTCTCAAATTCCTCCATAATTGCTTGTACTTGTCCCAAGTAAGTAGATATATCTAATTCATGTTTCTTTAAATTTGTCATCCGCGATATCACATCACAGAAAAGGAGATAGGTCATTAGTGTATAAAGTGCGAGCCTTTTCCCAAACCAAATAACATGTCTGAAATGGATGAAACAAGGGCATCAACTTGGAATTAATAGATCACCACAGAATACTGCATACTTGAGCATTGATCTTCTCCCAAAGTGCTTTGGCCTTCGCTAGAATTCTTGATTAAATGATCTTGAACACACTGAGTTTTACACCACAACTCGACAGACAAAGCCCAACCTAAGTAGTTTGAACTTCCCATTAAAGATTCTGAGGTAATCATAATATCAGAACAGCTAGAACCCAGATTTTTAGACCCGGAAGCATCAACTCCCAAAGACATCATTGGATTAAAGAGAGGTCTATAAAATTATCGCCAAGTAACATGAAGAATAAATTGAAAACTCTCTGAAACAGATAAAAGAGATATTGTCTTGAAATAGATGAAGGAGACATTGTCTTGGCTGGAAAATAGTATAGAGGCCGGAAAAAATCAGTGTAATCGCCGGAAAAACTCAAAGTGGTCAGAATCAAACTTAAACAGTATGGGTGGGGTCAGAATTAGTAGGTGACCCAACTCTTTTGAAGAAATTCTTCAAAACATGGCTGGAAAAAGGTCGTACTCGCCGGCGCGTGAGCTCACGCGCACGCCGAAACCCAAACTTCAGACAGTGCGCGAGGGAGCGTGAGGAGGCTTTTGTCAGATATTTTAACTAGGGTTTAGTTGCGGACGATGACGGATCTTATGATAGTGTTGGATTTTGCAGTACACTAAGAGAGAGAGATGAAGCAAACAGCCTTGAAAAGTCGCCGAAAAATTGAGGCACAATGACTCCTGGCTCTGTATTCTAGTTCCCGGATGTGTCTCACCACCACAACTCTGATACCATGTGAGAAAGCATGGGAGAATATTTTATTCACATGTTCTATCAATGATAGAATGAGTCCTATTTATATATAATAAATGTCCTACTCCTACGACATATGGGATTAGGATTATTTACATGTAACTATTTAACTACCAAACTAACAAATATATGTCCTTCATGATGGAACTGTTTGAACTTGAAGAGGATGTTCAACAAATTTACACGTAAGAGGCTATAGACAAAGGAACAGCATGCTGTAATCATGGTGATAGATTGTTAGTGGTGAAGTAACACACTCACAGCAATACTAGTATGGTCGCTGTCACAGTCTAGGAGGTTTAAGAGAGCAATTATGTGTTACATAAAAAAGAGCCTGTATGGTAGCTGCAGTAAGATGAAAATACTTTCTTAGTCTAGGAGATTTAAGAGAGCAATTATGTGTTGCATCAAAAAGAGCCTGTATAGTATCTGCAATTAAGATGACAATACTTTCCTGGAATGCCTTTGTCCCTAACAAACTGAGGAAGCAGATTTAAAAAAAAGGGGGAATTGTGTGAATACCTTTTTATCCAACTGAACTCTTGCCTCCCTGATCTCTTGCTGCAAATGAGTAGAAAAATAGTCACCCATAAAATGGCATTTCACTGTTCAGCTCATCCAACAAAAACGGTGTTGTTCTATATACACACAAAAATAATAACGACTAAAATGACACCTTGATATCTTCTTGAATATTTTCTGAAATTGCCTCTACCCTTAGGTATAATGGGTGCAGTGCAAAAACTGAGAGTGAGCTGCATAGCCATCAAGCAAGAAAATGGAACAGATAGTATCAAATTATTAGTCCTATACATAATACAGCTTGAATTAATAACAGAAAATGCAGTAGCTCACCGAATAGCCACAGGGTTAAAAGGATAAAGCTGGAAGTTCATTACTAAATTGGCCAATTTTATGAACTGGGGCTCCCAAAAATTTCATGCACTATCTTTTCTTTAAACAGAACAAATCATTCTATTAAGATTATCTTATGGTTTATGCACTTACAAACCCCATCAGAATGCTTTCAGAAAGAACTTAGGAAATGCATATAGTCCTTTTAAAACAATTTTTCCTTTGCTATTCAACCTGACAAGGGAGTACTCCAGCCAAATATGACACCTGAATTCTTAATTCCCTAATGTAGGATTAAATTGGAATCTCTGTAGCATTATTCTTTTTCTAGTCAGCTTAGGTTTTAGGTGGAGGTACATTTAGTATGACGCTATAGGGATAGGAGTACAGGTATACGGTCAAACTGTTTATTCCGGGTTTTGCTATCACTGACGATATACTTCATAGATTTAGAACTTGAACTGTATTTATGCAGCTAAATGTTTGCATTTTACTAATGAACGGTCAATGTAGATTTTGACCATATTCCAGTAGTAACTTGTTTCAGATCTCCAAGGATTTAGCAGTTTCCGTTGAATCTCTCAAGTACAAATCACACAACTATTGTGGATGTTACCTTTTGTGGACAAAATTGTTCTTTAAGCTGTTGATGAATACCTCTTGATTACCCTCTGTGTTCAAGCTATTTAATAACATCTATTGTGCAGTTGTTGATAAAATAGGTTCCAGAAATCAGGAGATAACATCAGAAAAGAATATCAACAAAGCTAAAATGTCTAAGTCAAGCTTTTCCTATCCACTTAACAAGAACCAGAACGATATAATTTCTTGCAGCCTTTTTTCCTCCCTTTTCTATCTTGATATTTAACCCATTTTACGTTTTTTAAAATTTTCGTCCAGCATGCAAATCAGTCTATCAGCACTATGGTAGGCTGTCTACATCACACCTTGAGGTGCGGACCTTTCCCGGACACTGCGTGAACTCAGGATGCTTAGGATGCTTTCTGCACTGGCTGCCCTTTTTATCATGCAAATCAGTCTAGCTATTTCAACAAGGAGATCTTCTCTTTACAACCCTTAACTAAAAATGTATTCAAGGTGAAAACAAGTAGCAAACACGTGAAATTGGGATATTCTCCTACAATATTTTCTTCTGATAAGCAAATAATTTTACAGAAGAAGCACTAAGGGAAAACCATCCATGTACATCAAACTAATTTTTTTTTGTTGAGAAAAGGTAAGTATACTAAGACCCACACTCAAACAACATAAAGTTCCCCAAGAGACAATTTCCTCCGAACTCTTGAAGCGGAAGATGGATCATAACCATGGATCTTTAAATGTTGTACTTTTAACATATGACGTAGTAGAGGTGTCCGCAAAGCTTGACCTACACTGCACAGGAACTTACCTTGCGTAACTTCAGTACATAAGGAGGAAAAAGAATAATTAGAAAATAAAAGGAGGGAAATAGTTTATTAATATATACAGGCAAAGACTCGTGAGACCACAAGCAGGCCAGTTAAGTAAAAGTGAAAAAAAAAACATATTGTAAAGCAGAGTTCAAAAGCACTAAAGCTGGATAAACAATAGTCTGTCATCTATTCATGGTTGTTGATAAAATATCAAGATGGCGTGAATCTGATCTACATGATTATTCAGAGCTTAAATCTAAAACCTTAAGAGTGAAAATTACCTATATGGATAAGAATCCCACCACATACAGTTGACTGATGTATCATTGATGGGCAAAAGCTGAACCAAATGAAAGCCAGATTCAACGGCCCAATCTACAAGTAACTTCAGGTCAAGAAACTCCCCAACTCCAAGATCAGCCTCTGATCGTACAGAAAACATGGGTATTGCAACACCCGCACCCCTCCAAGGCATTTCCTGATAATAACACAGGTTGAGATCTTTCTTTTCAACTTACACTCCAGTATCAGATTGAGGAGCATAGCAGGCCACTGATTATATCTTGTTGCTGACTTACCCGCATTAAGCCATCTGAAAGAAGTATAAAGCTGGATTCACCTGTTGCAACATCAACAGAAAGCTCTCGACTTGCACCACATTCCACTGAGATTCCAGCCTTACCATATTTACAATATTTGTATGTTTAAAGCATTAAGGATGAAAGCAAATAACGGGAAGAAATTACTATCAAGTTTATGACAAAATGGAACAGCATTTAGCCTATAACTCAGCAGGCAAAGGATATTTTAAAGGAAAGTCATCTTTTCCCATAATGCAATCTGCCTGCCAAAATGAATCACCAGCATACGCGAGCTTAAGGCCATCCTGAATCTTCCATTGCCCAAGTTTTAAGGAGCTACCAATCACATAAATCTACAGGGTAACATGTATGTGAGGTCTGACTTCAAGATGGATTCAAGGATATTATTGACCACATATACAAGCAAACATATAGCAAAGGTTGTTCTGTGAAAAGAGATCTTACAGATGTTCCTTCCTCTAAATAGGGGCAGCAGATTCTGAATTGCAGAACTGAACCTGTTTCAACAGTAATTTTAGAAAGCGCATTCCAAATAACAATGTTTCATAAATAGAAAATCAGACAGAGAGAAATTACCATCCTGGTCAGACGTATTCTGAGTGATCCCCAAGGGCCTTTCAACACCCAAACTCCAACTTCTCCCAAAAATGACATCCTTAAATGCACTGCTAAAAGGGATATTGTCAGAACCAGTCTGCAACAGAAAAAGAGTATAAGTTGCAAGAGCGAAGAGGCAAAACTAGTAGGATATTGTTGAAATCGGTAGTTGCTTGCAAAGAAAAATCAAATACATAAGAAGCATGTTTGTGGTCATGTTGCAGAATATATTGACAATCATGCCAGTTATCAACAATAAACAGTATTAAGATAGAAAGGACATTTGTGGAGTATTCATAGCTTATAGCTTCTTCATACACTCATGTCTGACTAAAGCACGTTTTTTTCAAATTGTCACTACTTATATAAAGAGTACAGCTTACTAATCTGCCCCAAATATTTATGTGGTAAAGATCATTTGGCATCTAAAGCTAATGACCATTTCTTTATCAATGATAATGAGATTTTTCTTACCAGACCTGGGGTTCTAAAGGGAGAAAAGATGGTAAAATTATGTTAATTCAAAGTGCAGTTGGCTTGACAGCATGAAGTTCCACAATTTTTGTGGAACAGCGAAAAGCATTTAGAACAAATAAGATACAAGCGGAAGAGTTGTACAGCGTAAGAGAGAATTTTAACAGCAACTCCCATACCTTCCTTTCTTATAATTAAGTTCATCCAGGGGACATGCATGCTAGGTAGTGTAGTATTCAGAAAACAGTATGGAAAGAGAAGCAACTAAAATTAGCACCTGCCAAAGATCATGAAGTTCTAACAACTGCCCATCCTGAAGCCCATCAGGCAGCAACAGTTTCCTTTTCTTTCCAACCTCCCATCGCAGGATATTTCTTATATCATCCACCACATAGTAACTGTACTCGCTTTGGAATCCAGGAGGAACTGGAATGCTTCCAGACCATATCAGCTCTTCCCCTTGGTGAGAAGGCTTCAATAATAGACCCTTTTTCACATTCCATGAACCAAGCAACGCATCTGAACCGCATATCAGAAGATGCTGCCCCCACTGAGTATAATATGGGATTCTAAAGCTCACCTTCCTTGACTTCAAAGGCTTGTTCCCAGTAAACAACCCCAAATTCACCATCTTAAATTGGAGAGGAACTCCTCAAAATTTAGCAAAACCAATTAACTAATCAGACCCAATTGAAAGAAAAACTCAGCAGTTACCTTCAGTAAACGGGCAAATTCTATCAATATTTGAATTCTGAGCTGATTAAAATGTAATGTTTGTACTAAGTCTAGACTCACCTTACATAAAAGCCTATTAATCATTAGAGAAGAATGTATTATTATTGGTAGTACAAATTTATAACATTGACAATAACTATACAATTACTTGAATCAGTGAAAAGCCAAATCATAAAGAATTCAGTAGTTAACTGGGAAAGAGCTCAACTGTTACCTTTAGTCCAATGAAGTATCCAATTCTGAAGAGGATGAATTTGTTAAAGAAGATGAGGAAAAGGAATTTAAAAAGCGGCGGTTCTCTTCCTCTTAAGGAAAAATACAAAAAGGACGCCAAAGAATAGATTGTATGAGATATTTTTTATTGGAATAGTAATAAAGTGAGTAGAAGGAGGGTTTCGTCTTTTAGTGAGAGCAAAGCAAATGAATGGGAAGCAATTGAGTGGCCTTTATTTTCACGAGAGAGAGAGAGGTGCGTTGATGACGGTGACTTCAACGAATCCGTGAATTTTGGACGACGGATCTTCATTCCCTCGCGATTCTTCTATTTTTTTACAATAAATTACTTACTGCTATAAAATATTCGTGAATGTCCATATTTAGATAGATCCTAGGGTTTACTACTTGGTGGCTAAGTTACCACCTCCCTATAAATAAAGGGGTTCTCTCCCATTGTAAATAATCCCAAAAGTATCAATAAGAATACTCCTCTCTCTATTTTTCTCTCTATTGTTCTTGTTCTTGTATTATTGTTCTTGTTCTTATATTATTTTATAACACGTTATCAGCACGAGTCTCTAACCAATTGAATTTAATATTCAGCAATTATCGCTCTCAGAATCTCAAGTTGCAATCAGATTCATCCACTCTAATTCGTGTTCCGTCGTTTGGATTTTTCTATTTGAGTGAATTTCCAAGCAAAAGAGTGTAATAACGATTGCTACTGCTCCATATGAGAATTTCATGCGGAAAAATAGAAGAGATAGTATCATCATAAAATAAAGCAACGGGATGGAAACTCAAGAGGTATATTTGATATCACAACATTTATTGGTATACCTTAAAGGTAAGTAATTTACTTTTCCCTTTCAAATTCTTGAAATTCTACGATTTGATTTCATATACAAACATAGACAACAAAGTTTGATTATAACTCTAATGGAGTTTGTAAGGAATTATAACCACGTGAAGTGGTAAAAGTTCTATGTCTTGCCATGATTAAATTCATGTATGATTGTGGGCAAAGAATTGAAAATCCGTCCCATTGAATTTGCTTCATTCTCATTCCCTTTAGAGAATGTGATAGCAGTATGTGATAAGTCTGAAAGAAGACAAAATTATTACCGTGAAGGTATCAATGGATGTGGACGTGGCAATAGACAGAATTATAATCGTCATCATTGTGATAATGAGAATAATAAAGATTCTCAAAAATAATCTCTCACTTTATGAAAGTAATATTTGACATGAGATTGTATATAGCACATACAGATGATTATGATCCATTCCCTGAAGTGAATGTGATAATTGTAATAAAGCCCGTAAGTATGGACACGCTCTTGATGTAATTTTGTTTTATGTCTGACATTATGAAAAGAAAGTTCGTTGCCCTTGAAATTTCAGGCAAGAACTATATGACATGGGTGTTGGATGCTGAAATCCATTTGGATGCAATGGGTCTTGGAGACGCCATTAAAGACAGAAATAATGCATCCACCCAAGACTATGCTAAGGCCTTGATTTTCTTGCGCCATCACCTTGATGAAGGTTTGAAACTGTGCTAAGGCCTTGATTTTCTTGCGCCATCACCTTGATGAAGGTTTAAAAATTGAATATATCACAGTCAAAGACCCACCTATCTTGTGGAATGGCTTAAAGGAGAGATATGATAACCTGAAGTTGGTCACTCTGCCACAAGCACGATGCGATGAGAATCCAAAAGCAAATAGTTCATAAACTATATATTATCGTTGCGGTGGAAAAGGGCACTGGGCGAAAATTTACCGTGTACCAAGACATTTGGTTGAGCTTTATCAAGCATCTCTAAAAGGTAAATGCCCTGAAACCAATTCTGTCTCTGACGACAATTTTGACATCACCCACTTGGATGTGGCAGACTTCTTTGAGCACCCTGACGGGAAAATAGACCACTTAATTGGTGATGGATCTGTGATGAAGGAAGATGGAATTGTTTGATTTTAGTTTACTTATTTGTATTAGTTAGTGAATAAACTAATAGTCATTAGTATCAGCTCGTATTAGTTAGCTTCTGATATAATGTTAGTATTAGTTCTTTAGAATGTTTCAATATGCTTAAATTTCAAAGATATTTTATTTTCCAGTAGAGTTAATCGACTAACCTAACAGTTAGTCGATTATCTAATATTTCGCATTAAAACTGGATTTTTCCGCAAGCTAAGTTAGTCGACTATCTGATTTAGATAGTCGACTAACCTGATGACTGTTTACTAAGTTAGTCGACTCAACTTAGTTAGTCGACTAACTAATATTTCGCATTAAAACTGGACTTTTTCGCAAGGCAAGATAGTCGACTATCTGATTTAGTTAGTCGACTAACCTAATGACTGCTTCCCAAGTTAGTCGACTATTAACTAAGTTAGTCGAATAACCTCAGCAGATTTTGAAAATATTGTTTAAATATGAAACAAACGGATTGATTTTGTTTATTCTCATGTTCGTGTATTTCTTTTGTATGTCAAAACCATGGGAAAGCAAATATGGATATCTCACAAAGCAAGCTTGGATCAACGTCCAACGGTAAAAATATTTGTTTAGTTGATGTACTACACATACGATACTCAAAGAGAAGAAATATTACTCTCATTTAAGTATGTGTAAGGCAGATGTTACTACAATTCGTGGTAGTAGTAAATTGATTAAAGGCTCCGGAAGAGCAACTATAACTCTGCCTAAAGGAACAACATTTTAGAGAATGCAATGTTCTTCTCCAAGTCTAAAAGGAACTTGTTGAGTTTTAAAGATATCATTCAAAATGGATATCATATTGAGACAATAGATGAGAATAATCTTGAATTCCTCATTTACTCATGAAAACGAGGCTGCCCACTTCGGTTTGGGGTCACGCCATTTTGCATGCAGCAATGCTAGTTCGTCTCAGAACGACGAATTATCACAAATATTCCCCGTTGCAATGAGTTTTGGGTCATGAACCAAATATATCCCACTTAAGAATTTTTGGATGTGCAGTATATGTACCTGTAGCACCGCCATATTGCACCAAAATGGGTCTGCAAAGAATGTTAGGAATATATGTTGAGTTTTAATCGCCCTCTATTATTCGCTACCTTGAAACATTGATAGAGGATTTGTTCACTGCACGATTTGCAGACTGTCAATTCGATGAGACACTTTTCCCAAAATTAGGGGGAGAAGTTGGTGAAACCAAACGGGAAATTTTGTGGAAAAATGCATCATTATCTCATCTTGATCCACATACCTCTATTTGTGAAAAAGAGGTGCAAAATATTATCCATTTGCAAAGAATAGCAAATCGAATGCCAGACGCATTTACGAATTTGAAAAGGATAACAAAATCACATATCCCCGCAGTGAATGTGACAACATCTGATTCACGAATACATATTCACTATTGGAAGAATATGAACATGAAATTGGTATTGAATATACCACACTCACCCCTAGAAGGAGGTTTGAGATGATATATGAAAATAATGTCATTGTTATGGCATGAATAGTCATTGGTCACGTACCTATTGTACGCCAAAATAATTTGTCAATGTGATTATCAAAGGACAATATTAATGCAAGAAACATATCTTGCATATAATTTTGAATGACCATAATGGTATAACTTTCTCTTTAAAAGAGATATTCACCATATGGATGTTGATGAATTTGTGGTAGTACAAAATTAATTGAGAGCTCTAGAAGAGCCAATTATTACTATGTTGCAGAAACACAATTGATTACCAATAAGGTATTGTGTTGTAGTAAGTCTCAAAGAAACTTATTCAGTTTCCAAAGTATATGCGAAAGCGATTGATTATATTGAGACTATAAATAAAGGAAAGATTTGATATCTTCTATTACTACAACTTGTAGCGGGATAATCTGTATGTGAAAAACTACCCGCTTTATTCTCCAGTTTGTACTACACAAGAATACCACAATAAAGTGGACGTTTATTGATATAAAAACCCATATCATAATAAACTTGAAGTTTATTGATAATTGTACATGTCATGGTGTAAATTTGAAGTTTATCAATATTGATAATTTATTCAGTTAGCATTCGTGTTAGCCATATCATTTTAAGAATGATGTGCAGTAATAGAGAATTCACATGGGTAAATATTAAAGAACTAGAAAGTTCTTTACGAATTCTCTTGTATTACTTGTTCTCATTAATTAATTGACCAACTAAAGAGTTCGGAGTGAATCCCATAAATTCTGGAAATATCAAAGGTGAATATGGGCCCATTCACCTGCCATGTATACCACATATGATGCATCTATGATATGGTTACATGTGCGATTGTTATTAACCCGCAGCCTGGCCGGTGCTTGCGAGGTAAATTGCTCAGTAATATAACTTCGAGCATAATTTCCAGATTTTCTATTCAAGATAGTTCATCTTGATAAGTTGGTTTATATCATAATTGGTTTAGCAAGATAATTATTGAGTGCCTCCACTTAATAGCTAAACTGTTTCTTATGAGAACAAAGTTATATATATATCAGTTTGATATACGTTGTATACGAGGGTATATTATATTCTCCCCTCATAAGTGGTTCAGGGTCAGGAACCAAATAATTTCATTTTATTATTATTGATGTGCGGTGTATATTTTCATTAACACCATAATGCACAAAGATGGACTCTCAAAGTTGAGGAAACAAGTTAGCTTTTCTAACATGAGGGGGAGACATGATAAACACTTGAGAAAAGGTTACATGGGATGAATTATCATTTGTATATATAGATCCTCGAATATCATAATATGAACCTGAAGTTCATAAAAGGATAATTCAATTGCAACATATTGCAAAGCATGCTATACGCATTTGCTGACCCAAAGAAAGTAACTATATTCTCACTGCAAATGCTCATATTAAGTCCGAGAAGGACAAAGTCTTTGATACGCTTAAAGTGTATAGACAAATCGGTTTCAAAATAACTTCTTAATAAAGAAGATGAGCAAATGATCAAAGTGATCATAATGGGGAGGCAAGTGATCTAGAAGATCACATGACATAACACTTCATAAAATCTCATGAGAGATTCAGGTACCTGAATATATGAATAAAAAGATCTCCATGATATGTCTTTATGAAAATTTACTGGAACCGATATAAAATGTTCGTCGACGACATCTATGATAGCGCTAAATATCAATGAGGATCTTATGTTTGTCGAATACAAACAAAAATATTGGCTAAATGGAAGAGATACAATTCAAGCAGAATTGATTCCATATGAAAGACATGTAGTTTTGGACATATAGTTCAAATACTTGAAAGAATAAAGTCAATGGTATGTGTAATCAGTTTTCGATATCTTATTTGTTTAGCATGACATGAAAACTTGATATGCATCTAAAGTCTATTATATGGCTTATATGACTTAACTTATATGTCAATCCATGAAAGATTGAAGTTGCTTGAAGCATATACAATTTTTGGTCCTGAAGTACCACATCCTAAGTGCAACTTGTGTACATATGTATCTTGCTATAACTATAAGCATGATGGCATCGAGAATACCTCTATGGAGATATTGAAGAGTCATTCCACGGCTTATATGAAGATGCTCATATCTATCAAGAATGATAATTTCAAGGTGCGGAATATTTATTCAAATCAATATGGCTGATTTATTTATCAAATCTCTACAAAAGATCGTTTTGAAGATGGTGCACAAGATTGGAATGCAAATGCTCAAGGATGTGAATTGATGCTCTTTTCAGGGGGAGTTAATGCGCGTTGCACTCTTTTTCCCTTACAAGGTTTTGTCCCACTGGGTTTTCCTTGCAAGGTTTTTAACGAGGCAACCAATAAACGCATATTCAAACATGTGTACTCTTTTTCCTTTTCTATTATTTTTTTCCATTGAGTTTTGTTTTAGTTAAGGTTTTAACGAGGCACATTATTGAATAGACATTCAAGGGGGAAAGTTATAAAATATTCTATTTAAGGTGAATGTCCATATTTAGAGAGATCCTAGGGTTTACTACTTGGTGGCTAAGTCACCACCTCCCTATAAATAAAGGGGTTCTCTCCCATTGTAAATCATCCCAAAAGTATCAATAAGAATACTCCTCTCTCTACTTTTATCTCTATTGTTCTTGTTCTTGTATTATTGTTCTTGTTCTTATATTATTTTATAACACGTCCATTTCTTTTCCCTTTTTCCTCGTAGTTTATTTTTATTTTTCCTTATATTTGAGAGAGAAGGGGAAAGATTAATAAGAATCACACTTTTGCACGCTGCCGTTTGTAAGACAATCCTGTTAACATCACAACTTGGTCTTAAATTACTAACGTGCACATGCAGATAATAAGGAACATTTTTATCGAGAAAAAACTACCTAGTTTAGTCTTTTAGAGTAGAAAAGCAGTAATATTAGTCAATTCATAAAATGCTATCACTATTAGTCTAAAGCTACTAATATTAACCTTAAATCCTCTTTTTACTACAAAGTAGTTCACGATTTTATTTATCCATAAAACCGTATAATTAAACTTATCATGTAATTTATAAACAATGAATTAATTTGATTCAAGAATATAAATAAAATATAAACATAAATAAATAAATTAACGAAATTTGAAGAAAATACGAGTCTGATTGTGAAATATGCTTCTCTCCGAAGCAAGAATAAAATAGTGTATAGAGCTGAAAGAAAGTATGTTAATAGAATAAAAGTAAGTTTAGCCTTTTTTGCATACAAATATTTTCATGTCTAGAATGAGTACAAATTCTTTTATGTATAGCTAAATTCAGAGGGACGAGATCCTCAAATCAAGCTCGAATTTAATATAAATAAAGCCCCTCTTGATGGCTGTATAAAAGGTTGAGCATAAATGCAAAGATTATTTGTAACGTCGCTCCTTGAATGCTGCCTTCTCCAAACGATATCTTCTATTTAACCTTCATCTCTGGTTCCAGCGTCTTCGGATCTCACACAACACCGGTTACATGTTCGTAATCGGGCCAACTATTTGCTAACTCATATCCTACATGTCTTTACTACCACGTGTAAGCTCGAGGAGCATCCACATGTCATTCATTAATTATACCCCATACAGATAGTCCCCCTACTTTTCGGTGACTAAATATTATGTTACTGGAAAGTAGATAAGTCTCATTTACTTGGCGGGAAAGTTTCTGAATGATTTCTGACATTTGAAAAGGCGTACGCCTCTTTCATTTAATGAATCGAACTCGTGTTATCCCGTGATTTGACAAATATTTTCACCAGTTACCTCGGCAATGATGGCTTTGCTTTCTGCCCTATGAACTTCTCCCATTCTTACTACTTTTACCTTTCACTTTTACAAACTTTTCTTCTTCAAATTTTCTAATAGCTTTTCTACAACTCCATCTTTCTCAATAAAACTTTCTTATTCACATTGTACATCACCATGTCTTCTAGTACCTATTCCTCGGCAACTCATACACTTACATCAATGATGGCATGTCTAAGAAGAATAAATCTAAGAAAGTCGATGTTGGTTCTCCTACTACTAGCACAATCATCCCCTCTCAACTAATTTGTGGGACGGACTTCCAAGTTCAACAGGAACCTCGTAACCGTATAAATGATAGAAACATACATGTTAGTAGATATACTTCTTCAATGTGTTCCTGCTAGTATTCTCGTTGTGAAAGAAGATTGTGGCTGGAACAATATTGAAGTTTTAGCCCCTAATAAAGTGGAAATGGTCACTTTCACTAAACCAGGGTTCCTCTACATTTACACATACTCTTTCACTTTAAGGATGGACGAAGGCATCAATCCCATCATCTTAGAATTGTGCCAAAGCTACTGAAATTGCTTAGTTTAATTAGCTGGGTTAATATGGTGAACAATAGCTTGCCTTTGTTTTCTGTGTTCCCGAGCCGGTGTCTTAGCAAACTCGATCATCATGTCACCGTCACCAGTGTTAATGATGATAATGACCTCGTTGGATGGAGATGTTCGTTGTCATCTCTATCATGGACATTTTACCAACATCAACACCTGTTATCCCTGAATCTTGGAACTTCACTTGTGAGTTTTCTTGGAATCCCTCTTTCAATGTGCTAAAGAAAATCCCCTTTTCTACTAACTTTCATTTCTGTCATTTCAGCCACCCATTGGGTTCCTCCAATGGTTCAAAACCTAACCCAATGGGTACATAATTTTTAGATATTTCCATAATAGGCTCCCGTAAGTGGAAGGACATTTTACATAGATTCAACTGTAATTCCAAGAACCATGGTAAGTAAAACGTCCCCTTTTCTTTTTTGATCTTGAACTTAATGCCGCATAAATTTTTTAACTTTGTTTCATAACATGTAGGTCTTCCATGCGGGTCTTCTATCTACCCAATTGTCGAGGTTTTCCATGACCCAAGGGTGGCTCATCAACAAATACAAGAAACCCTTGATTGAAAAAGGGCTCATGATGCCACTCTTGCTTCCAGTGAAGACCCTACTTCTGTGAGTCCCCATTCCAAGGTAAAAAAATCAAAAAGAAGAAGTACATCTAAGGCTGAAACATAGAAGAAGCCTCTAATAAAAAGAAAATCCATTAGGACCGGACACAATGGTCCTTAATAAGAGGAAACCAAGGCCGATGATGAAGCGATTTCTCTTCAAAGAAGAAGAATAAGAGGAACTTTTCCAACTCAATACTCAACTGGATGACATGCAAGGACTCTTTTATAGATTCAGAAATGGTTCAAAACATTAAGTCCTATTTCCAGGCCCCATTTGCTGTTTCCAGTCAAAGGAGTTATACTTATGATATTCCTCTACTTCCAACTTCAAACCAGCTGCCACACCATCATCTCATGCCTCTCCACTAGCCCCAATTGAACAAGTGGAAAATGTTCATTCCCCTCTATCGCCTGTTGATACCCAATTTTGCCCTCATATTTTATAAAATATTATATATACTTTTAAAATATTATTTTTACATCATTAATCAATTTACAAGATCCAAATAAGTATTTTTATAATTTTTCATAATTTTTAAAGATTTAAAATTAATTTTCTCGCATTTAAGTCATTCAAATATTCATTAATTATCCTTTTAAATTATTTTATAATGCGTTAATCATCAAATTTATTATTCATTATATGTGTTACAATATTTTACTTCATTTCATATGATTACATTTTGTATTTTTGATCTATTTATATAATTGTGTAATAGTAGCCTAAATTATGATAATTATATTTATTACATTATTTATGTTAGAATCAAATTTTTATATTTTATAATGTTAATTGAATTTTTATATTTTATAATGTTACGTTATTATTTTTCAATATTTACTACATAAATAATATTTTTATTATTTATTAATTATTTTCTATATATTATTTTAAATAATTTTCTCATATTTAAATTCATAGCCAATGGCTAAGCTAATTTTGGACCAGATTACAGGCCCAAACACTTAGCCCACTTCAACCCAAAACAAAAAGCTCTTATTACTCCAACCCGAACGGGACCCCTCTAACCCGCCTCATCTCTCATTTTAAAATCCACAGCCATTGATTTCTCAAGATCATGACTCATAATACTTCCTCGTTCTCTCCTTATAACCGCACAACCCCAAACCCTAATTCGTCTTTCCAACCGCCCGCCCTTACACACCCTTATCCTCATTTTCTCTCTTGAAGAAGCCCTAGCTTCCTCATCCCGAATTCCTTCTAAATCTGGCTAAGTTATGGAATTCTTTCACGATCTGCTTACCTTATTTATACTATCCAATTTTTACTCATACGTTCGTGGCATTACGTAGTACTTAACTGATTTTGGCAAGTACCAACTCTCTGAATCAAGTACAATCGTCCTCAATCTACAAGATTCAACTGGAAATATGTTTGTGTACACCCACAACAAGGTCGTATGGGTTTGATTCACCGGGATTCTTGTCTAAATTTTGACTATTTGTCAAACTAGGGTTTGTCCAATTTTGCCTATCTTATTTGGAATAGTCTGTGCATGTGATTTTCCTTTCTTGTACTTGAACTTGATTGATTTTCTTTCCATGTTTGTGTTCTTGATCGATTAATATGTAAACCTTTTCCCCATCTCCCCTGGACTATTGCTACAACTACTGTGGCACTACTATTATTCTCTCTACTCTCATTCTAATATACTTTTTGCACTCTTGGTTGTAGACGACTGAAAGCCAAGGTCGTCGGAATTGTCTATAACTACCTCTCTAGTGCGAGCACTGCTCGAGGCTCATTCGAAGCTCATGTAAACTCTAATTCACTAGGGGTGTAGATTTCTATTACTATTCTTAATTTGCTATTGGGATTTAGTGATTCTTCTTTATTTCCTGTTAAATTTACAAATTGGTAAGGGCTCAAGCTCTTTTAATTATGTTCCTTCCCTATTTGTGTTCATGCTTCTGAATATCCCTATTATGTGGACTTTTCATAACCAATATGATATTATGCCAGCCTTTATTTGATTTTTATCTGATAATTCTTCATCTGGATTTGTGTAAGGTATCATGATTAGAAGGTTTTCTAGGTTGTGACACTTGTTCGAAATGGTTTTGTTTATGAATGCCTAATCCCACACATTTACTGTTTAATACTATACTTTATGCCTGAATATGAACGTGCCCCGAAACTATAAGGAATTATTTCTTGTCCAGAATTTGTCTTAATAAGTTTCTGAATCCTTATGTAGGCCCTACTATTGTCGTTACTTACATGAACCTTATGATTTAACCAAACATGTGGCTTTAAGAATTACAGTGTGGTGTTAGCCAACTCTGCACTCTTTAGTATTGCCTAGGTTCCCAGTTGAATCCTAATACGCTTAGCTTTCTGTATTGTGCATGGTTGACTGGTTTAAGTTCTGAAATTTGTTTGCTCTGCTTGACCTTAAGTTGGCAATGTCTTCTACTATGATATTTTTGAACTAGGGAATCTTTGTGTTATACTACACCAATTAAGATTCTTATTAGCTGATATAGATCATGTATGTCTACTTGTTTACTATGTGTGATTGTCATCCTATGACTATGGCTCTATCAGACCTTCCTAACTTAGATTCATAGTTTTAAAATTCCTTTCTGGACTAATTTTGAACCATGCTCTACCCTAGACTCACCCTGGAAAGCTTAACATGTGCATCTTGTGTGTGTTTACCTCGTTATCTGTAAATGGCATGTTTCTACAACTCTCATAATGTTGTGTCTATCTTTAGTGCTTTCACCTACTTAATAATTTACCTACATTATTAGTTTGCCATGTTAAATTTACTATGTTAAAATTAAGTCTATTGATTCTCCTAGTTCATGTTCCTTTCTTAATCAAATTTGTCACTCATGCTTCTGAAATGCCTATGTGTTCATGTTCCTTGCTTATAGGATTTAACTATCTTGTTTAATATTCATTTGACGTGCTCCTATTCTACACACTCATAAAAATCATGCCTATAGGAAATCACACACTTCACCTAACTTGTATGATACTTGTGCACCATTCAAATCATATTTGTTTAAGAATTTGCTATACTTGTTTTGCATGTCCACTATTGTGCATATTTAGACAACATACCTATGTGATGTGTTGATACATATTTTTTTTTTGTATATTTTTATATGTAAAATACTTCCAAAGTAGCATATGTATGTATATATAAGTATGTCTAAGAGTTTTCCTTTAATTTTTACTGATTTTTAAACCAATTTTATTGCTCTTTTTCATTAGTAAAAACCCAATAATCATTTCTTAAATTATCATATCTTTTTATTCATTTACCGTATTCTCATATTTATACAGAAATATAGCTAAGGTAATTTTTACACAAGTTTTACAAATTTATTTAGTATTTTAAAGCTAAATAGCGTATAATTGAAATATTAACCTATTTTAAGATTTAATTGTGTTTATAATGATAAACTTGATTCTAGTATTTTTTATTTAATATTTATACATTATTAATCAATTTAGTACCTTTAATTTGTTTCCATAAATTATTTTACTATTTTTGTAAAATAAATAAGGAAATGGCTATTTAAAATCTAGCCATATTTCATTTCAATTGTAGCCCAAATTTCACCCCAATTAAATCCAATTTCAATCTCAATTCCCCAACTCAATTTTAATTCAAACCCGACCCTGACCCAATTAAAACCTACCCGGCCCAGACCCCTTCTCATCCTGACCGTTGATCTCTAAGATCAATGGCTCCTATTCATTCTTACCTTTTTAAACCCAAACGACCACCCTAACCTCCTCATTTTTCACCTAGAAGCCGCCTCTAAAACCTCCACTCTCTCAAACTCTCTTGAATATTCTCAAACTCTAATCGCCTCCTACCACCTCTGCCATGAAAGCCACCGAAATCTATGGCTTCCAAGGCTATGAGGGTCCTTCACCGGCCTCTTATGGCTCCCACGTACCCGATTCTGAAGATTCAAGGCCTGAACTTGAAGGTTTGAGCCTAGACCTCTGTCGATTCACGGTCATCTCTGGCCTTGCTCCGGCGTACCATGGTTGTGTAAGCCTAATTTTGACCTCTCTAACTCAGATCAGTGACTTTCCAAAGCCTTTCTTACTCCTAGGGTTCTTCTGAAACCCTAACCCTCTGAGATTTTCTCCGATTCCTTTAGATCTATTGTGTATATGTGCTTTCCCTAAGTTTTCAAATGGTTTCTCTGGCTTTTCTTTCAAAAAAATACTTTTAGAACCATTTCTTTTCCGATCTAGGGTTTTCTGAAAAATGTTTAAGCGTTTCTCTGAATTTCTTTCTTTTTTTCTTTTGTATGTATTTACCTCTACCGTGTTCTTATATTTTTCTTCTACCGTGTTTTTCTATGTTCTTCTACTGTGGTTTTTATACCTTGTTCTTTTATGCATCTCTTACTGTGTTTTCTTATACGATGTTCTCGTATGCTTTTTTACTGTGTTCTGGTATTTTATTCTACCATGTTCTAGTATGTTTCTCTGGATATATTTTTATACTGTGTTCTTAAGTATTTTTACTATTTTTCTGCTACTAAGATCCGTTTAAGTTTCTTTTAAAAAATCTTCTTAAGCATGTTTCTTATATTGTTCTTATTAGTTCTTTTTCATTATGTTTCGAATTAGTTTCTTCACTCTATTTGCTTTGAACCCTTCTACTGTGTTTGCATGTTACTCATGAGTCCTGTTGTTGAAAGAAGCATGTTAGAAGTTTCAGTTCTTTTCTGAAACCCCTAAACATGTTTCGACTCAATTGCTTGACCTCTCGTCTTTGCTTTGTGGTTTGTTTGAACTAGGGTTTTTATTTCAGAAACCCCTAATTCTTTGAACAGAGTTTGGTCATCTTTGTTTTCATACAATTTTGACTTTTTACTACTCTTGTACATTGGATTTTTTCTACTGATTTTACAATGAAACTACAGTTTTTTTCATGCTTAACATGTTCGTATGCTCCATATATATGATGAATTTTCCTTTGAAATGGCTTTCAAATTTGTGATTAGTTCGTACTTCCCTCTGAATATGGTCTAATTGATTTCTTTCCTTTATTTACTGATTTCCTCTGTGACTCGACCTAAGTAAAACCCTTCTTCATCTTTTCTAACTTGGTTCATTCATAGAAAATCTTAGACCCTTCTTGATTTATTGGTTGTTAATTGATCTGCTCACCTTATTTGTACAAAACTGTGCTTTAAAAACCCCGTCCTTAAGTAACCTTATATGTATTGGCCCTTGATTACATGCTTTGCACAAAGTGCTTGTTTAATTTCTTTCCTTAAATTACTTTATCCGTTTGAATTTGAATCCCTTAAGTTAATGGAAGTCTTGTTTAATTGGTTGATAATCAGTTCCTTAACTATTTTATAACCTTATTTCCTCATGATTTTTACACTATAAAATGCATGATTCTTTAACATACAACACACACAATTAACAATCCTACACTCCACAATTCACAACTCTTCTGAACTCTTACTTACGCAGAATAGTATCTTATCATCTTGTCTGCACTGTGCCTTTTACACGACTACTCCATTTTCTCGATTTGTTTCTTTGAAACTGGTATGTCCTAATTTAAGTTTCAGCATCACGAAAATGTGTTCATTTATAGCTTTTATCTCCATGGCTACCTTATTGTTTCTGCAGAGTTCAACATTTAAATTAGTATGCTAATATCTTTTACATGTTTCTGTTGTGAGTCTTTGTTCCCTACCCCTATTACCCCTATCTGTTTATAAGTTGTGACTTAAGGCATGGCAATGCGAGTTGTTGCCATGAATTAATTTTGAACCAATGGGGTCTTAACCTCTATATAAACAGGTTGGAGGGTGTGCCAGCATCTCTTATTGCTGGGTGTGCCCATCAGCATGCTTTTCTTTTGCCTCTTGCGAATCCCTATTCCCATATACCCTTATGAGTACTGATTTTAAGTTATTTCCTTTTTCCTTTTCCCCTTTCAGAATTCTACTTCTGCACTTGCACCCTCTCTTAGTTCCTAGGTTTTTCCCCTCTCTTGTGAGCCTTGCCTTTGGACCTTGAGTTCCCTCTGAACTTAGACACATGAGGGTTGGCCCTTCCACACTGCACTATATCTTAATTTGGTGATATATTTGGGTGTAAGCATTTCCCGGAGTTCTTATGAAACTCTTAGGGATCTTTGACACACCCCAAATGGGAGAAAGGCTTTGAAATTTGATTTCTTGGAGTTGGTTTACTTCATACTTCATACAGGAAGTCTGAATCATGCTCTCATTGGTTGTACTTTTAGTTTCTGATGTATTTTTTACTTTACTTTCTTTTCTGGGTTGTAATAAAAACTCTCGAGGATGGCTAGTGAAATAGGGACGGGTAACCATGTATGCAAATGATTAGATATCATTGCTATAGGAATTAATGCACTCTCATATGAAGGATACCTCTTCGTCAGGAAAATAGGTCTTTAGGGGCTCGTATTCTCCATCCACAGGGTTTTCCGCAAGGTGATCTTCTAATACATGTACTTTGACTGCTTTCTGACTCATGTAAACAATATCAAATTCACTCAGCAAGATTTGCCTTTTGTCTAGCTTGCCAGTGGGCATGGGCTTCTGAAAGATGTACTTTAATGGGTCCATTCTTGATATGAGATACGTGGTGTAAGCACAGCAATAGCACCTTAGCTTCTAAGCTACCCAAGTCATAGCATAGTAGGTGCATTCCAATAGAGAATACCGGGCCTCATACCGGGTGAACTTCTTGCTGAGATAATAGATGGCATGGTCTTTTCTCCTTATTTCATCATGATGCCCCATAACACAACCAAACGCTATATCTAGCACCGCAAGGTAGAGTAGTAAAGGTCTACCTGGCTCGAGCAGAACCAAGACCGGCGGTATTGACAAGTACTCTTTGATTCTATCGAAGGCCTTTTGGCAGTCATCAATCCATTTGGTAGCAACATCTTTCTTCATGATCTTAAAGATTGGCTCACATCTGACAGTAGATTGTGCTATGAACTGGCTGATGTAGTTAAGTCTCCCCAAGAAACTCATTACTTCTTTCTTGTTCTGTTTTGGTGGCAATTCTTGAATAGCTTTGACCTTTGATAGTCCAATTCTATCCCTTGGCGGCTCATAATGAACCCAAGGAATTTCCCAGCTAGAACCCAAACACATATTTTGCGGGATCCAATTTCAGATTGTATCTTCTTAGTCTATTGAAGAATTTCCTTAAATAATCCATATGATCAGTGGTTTTCTTGGATTTAATGATGATTCCGTCTACATACACCTCGATCTCCTTGTGTATCATGTCATGGAAAAGGCTAGTCGTTGCTCTCATGTAGGTGACCCCTGCATTCTTTAACCCGAACGGCATCATCTTGTAGTAGTACATCCCCCATGGTGAAGTGAAGGCCGTTTTCTCAGCATTTTTTTTCATCCATCCATATCTGATGGTATTTAGTGAAATAATTAAAGAACGACTGCAGCTCGTGCTTGGCGCAGTTATCAATCTAGATGTGTATGTTCGAAAAGGGAAAGCAATCTTATGGACTGGACCGGTTAAGGTCTCGGTAGGCGACACAGACTCTAAATTTCCCGTCTTTCTTTGGTATTGGCACAATATTGGCTAACCATGTCGGATACTCTACTACCTTGAGAATAGTAGCTTTGACCTGCTTAGTGACTTCTTTCTTGATTTTCAAACTCATATCTAGTTTGAACTTTCTGAGCTTCTGCTTCACTGGAGGACAGGCCGGATCGATCGGCAATTTGTGAGCCACAATGGTAGTACTTAGACTAGTCATGTCGTCGTGTAACCAGGCGAATATATCTTCATACTCTCTTAGGAACTCTGTATATTTTTTCTTTTCTTGGCGGTGAAAAATGGATGTTGGTTCGTGTTTCTTTGATATTTTTTGTTTCGTCCAAGTTGGACTTAGGCCTATTCTCGAAATTCTTAACTTCCTTAACAATCTATTCTGGTATATCGTCTTCCTCTAAATCTATGCCCATTTGTTGCGTTGTCTAATTGCACGTCACAGTCATTAGTTCATCAAGTAATAGTAATGCTATTTGAGTAAAGTAATGAAAATAATAAACATAAGATTTATAAGAAACTGAAATACGTTAATAAATTCCATGAATGTTTTGAACATCATAGCTCTTTTCGTGAAAAAGAACAAAACGTGAAAGGAAAATAAACTAGTAAAACAAAATAGTGAGTGGTGCTTTGTTTAGACTTGCTACCCCGAGGCACGCCGAGCTCTGGTGGTTCTGATGTACCAATTATTGAGGTGCTCTCCTTGGCTCACGGCTTGTATGGAAGGGCCTACCTCCCCCTCCTCCTTGAAAATGATGCAACAGTCTGTGTTATCATCTTCCACTCATTAAAGATCAGTAGGAAGGTTCACAATCCAGACCAGTCAGTCGGCTTTTGCACTCCACGGTTTATATATCAAAGGTATGGGTACATAGGGGGATTTAATGACCCGAAAAATAATATTTGTAGTAAAGGAAACCGGCTCAAATGGGAGGAGCACCGATTTTTCGCATTCATGGTATTCTTTTTAGACCTTCTGGTGTTCCCACGGAACGACGAAAATATTGACATACAGATAGCAGGGGTTGTCAGTAGTTTTATCACTCAAGCCAAGAGCACCCTGTTGGAAACACGTTTCAAATGCAATATACTAAACGTGTGTTCTTTTGTAGGTTTTGATGAATGTCAAACAAAGCAAAAAGCGATATATAGCAGTGCTCAAGGACAAGCACAAAATGGATGCATTACAAGAAGCTCAAGACAAAGTTTAGAAATGTTATAATTGAGTCAATATTAATTGTGATCTTGATTCCTCAACTTGGCTCATAACATGGCTTCTCTACTAAAATTATTTTTCCAAAATCATGCATATTTAAATTAAGTGTCAAATGATTTTAAACTATGCATATTTACATTTGTTAAAATGGTTTCCAAACATGCCTCAAAAATCTGGGCTAAGATAATCGATTATGTACTTATGATAATCGAGTATCTCTAAGCCAAGACTGCATGACAATCGATTGTGAATTAATGATAATCGATTGTGAGTGAGTCAGTTAACATCAGGTTTTTGCAAACTGCATAACAATCGATTGTGTACTTATGATAATCGATTGTTAACTGAGGTAAAGTTTTCAAAACTCATAAAAATCGATTATGAACTAATGGTAATCGATTAGAATGAGAAAAATGTCTCCCAGTGATTTTAAATAAAATGATAATCGATTGTGGCTTTTGATAATCGATTATATCTGAGACAGAGAGTTTTGAAATTAATTAATAATCGATTATTCCATTTGGTAATCGATTGTTGAAGCTGACCGTTGTCATATATTTTCAAATTACCTTCAGGTAATCGATTGTTGATATTTAACAATCGATGTTTTGCTTAAAATCTGGAAAAGATTTTCTGAACGTTGTTAAAATAATCGATTGTTGATTTCCGGACAATCGATGTTTTATGCCAAAAATTAGAAAGGATTTCTTAACGTTATAAATAATCGATTATTGATTTGAAGTAATCGATTGTTGACGTAAAATCTGGGATTGAATTTTTGATCTGATAGGCAAACAATCGATTGTTTAGTCTTGACAATCGATTGTCACTGAGTAATTTCAGCAATCCTTAATTGGCAATTAGACAACGGTAAGACTGAGTTTTTCACCTATAAATACAGCTTCAACTCAGTGTTTTCACAACAACAACATATACAATTTGAGTATTTTCATTGCTAAAAGCTTTCTTACATTGATCATCATTTTCCATTCATCCATAAAGCTTTTTGAAGAGCCATTCTATTGAGCTAAGTTGTTGTGATCTTGAGCGTACTATTTCTACTCATATCTACTCATTAAGGAGTGCTTTGTAAAGTGAGTGTGTCTTGTGTTTGTAAGAGAATTGCGATTCTCGTTTGTTGAGGAACTTGTGATTCCTCGGTTGAAGTCTTTGGGATTGTTATCCCCGAGCAATTGAAGTCTTTGGGATTGTTATCCCCGAGCAATTGAAGTCTTTGGGATTGTTATCCCCGAGCAGTTGATGTCTTTGGGATTGTTATCCCCGAGCAATTGAAGTCTTTGGGATTGTTATCCCCGAGCAATTGAAGTCTTTGGGATTGCTATCCCCGAGCGGTTGAAGTCTTTGGGATTGTTATCCCCGAGCAATTGAAGTCTTTGGGATTGGTATCCCCGAGCAATTGAAGTCTTTGGGATTGTGATCCCCGAGCACCTAGGTGAGGCTTGTGTCCTCAGCTGTAACGGTTTGTTAAGCACCCGCAAGCTTGACAAGTTTAGTGGAAATCTCGAGAGAGTCTCTCGGGGACTGGACTAACCACGTTTGTGGCCAACCAGGATACATCATTGTGTAAGTTTATTCTACTGCACTTGTTTTAATTTCTGCAAAGTTTTTAAATTCCGCACTAAAACGCTTAATAATTTTAAAACGCTATTCACCCCCCCCCCCTCTAGCGTAAAGCGTATTGTCCAACAATTGGTATCAGAGCCATACTCTCTGAAAAACTTAACCGTTTGAGAGAACCATCCATGGCTTCTACTCTAAATTTCTTTGCAGGAATAGGTGAAGGAGAATGCAGCATGTCGCCTCCAATATTAGACAAAAACGACTACTCAGTCTGGAAATATCGGATGCAAGTTTTTACAATGGCAAACGATTTGTATCTATGGCAAGCTATTAAACACAGTGATCAACTGACGACAAAAGTCGGGAAAGATAAGGTAAGTGAATACAACACTAAAGCTATGAATATATTACATAACGCCTTGAACCAGGAACTTTGGCGAAAAATCTCCCACTATAAAACTGCTAAGGAAATGTGGGACAAACTTGAGGAATTGCACGAAAACACGCCTCAAAAAGCGGTCAGCACAAACGATGAATCAACTGGTCAGTGCCTCATGGCAGACGAAAAAGACGAGGTAAGTACATCTAACGATATGCAAATTGCTTATAACAAACTGCATGATGAGTTGGTAAATGCTTCTAAGACTATTAAAGATTTACAAAGAACTCTTTCTTTACAAGAAGAGGATTTTCAAAAACAACTTTTTTTAAAAGACAAGGACTTTGAAGAACGTCTTTCTTTAGCTCAAAAAGGTGTTGAAAATCTGTCTCGTGATAACGAGAATCTTGCAAATGAAAATCAATTTTTGTTAAATGATAGTATAGAACTTAGACAAGTCATCAAGACTATGCATGAAGCCTCTTGTGTTGATAAATGCTCTACTTGTACTGCTTGTGAGTCCTTAAAACTAGAAAACACAGAACTTAGGAAAACATTAGAAACACGTAGTAAAGAAGTTCCTAAAGTTGTTGAAAAAGAAACGCCTAAGAAATATCACGGCATAAAAACAAAAACTTCACTACTCCACCTAGAAATAACTCTAAGGTATTAAACAAGCCTAGAACAAATTCGTTTAGACCACCTAGACATTATGCTAGAATGTATGAAAATAAGGGTAGAACTAATATCTTTAGACAACCTAGATCCGAATCTAGGATTCTTGCAAACAAGCCTACAAATAGTAATTTTCGGCAACCAAGAAATAACTCTAGGAACGAGCTTAGACCACCTAGACATGACACTAGGTCCCTCAACAAGTCTAGCACTAATGACTTTAGACCATCTAGATATTATACTAGAAATGGGAACAATATGTCTAGTGTTAATCATTTTCATTCGCCTAGAACTTTGTTGGCTCAACCTAGGCATCAACACAACCCGAACGTAGTATGTCATTACTGCAATCGTATAGGTCATATTGCACCTATGTGTTTTACAAAGCATAGAGATTCTTCATATTATTATGGTCGTTATTTGCCTAACCCCCAAGGACCCAAAATGGTATGGGTACCTAAAGAATATTAATTTGCTTTGTAGGTGTGCTTGAAGGGATCAAGTGTACTATGGTACCTTGACAGTGGATGCTCCAGACACATGACAGGAGACGAATCCAAATTCCTTCAACTAGAGCACAAAGAAGGAGGAAGCGTGGTATTCGGTGACGACAATAAAGGACAAATTATTGGCATCGGATCGGTCGGTAAGAATGAAAAATCCTCTATAAAGCATATATTACTTGTCAAAGGTTTAAAGCATAATCTCTTGAGCATAAGTCAATTATGTGACAAGGGAAATCTTGCGTTGTTTGATTCGGATGAGTGTTTAGTGTTTAGACGTAGTAACTTCAAGATTATTCTACGTGGTTTTAGAGTTGACAATATTTACATGGTTGATCTTGAAAACTCCTCATCCGAGTATGTTGATTGTTTGTTGAGCAAAGATGATAATGTGTGGCTGTGGCATCGTAGAGTAGCTCATATGAACATGCATCTTTTAAATAAATTGATCTCTCAAAATCTAGTGATTGGTCTTCCCAACTTAAAATTTGAAAGTGATACTATTTGCGATTCATGTCAAAAGGGGAAGCAAACAAGAGCATCTTTTAAATCCAAAAATGTTGTTTCAACCTCTAGACCTTTACAACTATTGCATATGGATTTATTCGGACCATCCCGTATCGAAAGTCTAGGAAGAAATAGATATGCTTTTGTAATTGTTGATGATTTCTCTAGATTTACATGGACATTATTTCTTGCACATAAAAGTGATGCATTTCTTAGCTTCAAGCTTTTTCTTAAAAGAGTTCAAAATGAAAAGGAATCAACTGTCACTTCCATTAGAAGTGATCATGGGGGAGAGTTTGATCACAATCTCTTTGCGGATTTTTGTGATGAACTCGGAATCGAGCATCCTTTTCCGCTCCACGTACACCACAACAAAACGGGGTGGTGGAAAGGAAAAATAGGAGTCTCGAAGAGATGGCTAGAACCATGCTCGACGAAGCTAAGATTCCCAAACATTTTTGGGCAGACGCCGTGAGTACCGCATGCTATGTTTTGAATAGAGTAGCAATTCGGCCGATACTCTTAAAAACCCCATATGAACTCTACAAAGGTAGAAAACCTAACATCTCACATTTACGTGTTTTTGGTTGTAAATGTTTTGTGCATAACAATGGAAAGGACCAACTAGGAAAATTTGATGCAAAGTCGGATGAAGGTATCTTCATTGGCTATTCTTCTCGTAGTAAAGCTTATAGGGTTTTTAATAAAAGAACCCAAGTTGTAGAGGAATCTCCTCATATTGTATTTTCCGAAGATAATACTCGCTTGGCGAGAAAGGATTGTGGTCTTGATCTTTCAGGTATTCTGGAAAGCCTAAAGGACAAAATTCAAGAAGAACCACCAAGGAAAGAAATTGACAAAACGGTGGAACAACCAATTGAAGAAGCTCCTCAACCGGAAAATGAACCAAAAGAGCAAATAGAATGGAGGACAGTCAAAGACCATCCTCTCGATCAGGTAATAGGCGACGTTGGAGGGAAGGTAAGTACCCGGAGCTCCCTTAGAAATACCTTAGATCTTACTGCTTTTGTTTCTCAAATTGAACCCAAAACCATCTCTGAAGCAATTGGGGATGAATTTTGGACCTTGGCAATGCAAGAGGAGCTTAACCAATTCAAACGTAACAACGTTTGGGATTTGGTGCCAAGACCCGAAGGTCATACCATAATTGGTACGAAATGGGTTTTTCGAAATAAATTAGATGAAAATGGCATAATCACTAGAAACAAAGCTAGGCTTGTGGCTCAAGGCTATAATCAAGAAGAAGGGATTGATTATGATGAGACATATGCTCCGGTAGCTAGATTAGAGGCCATCCGTTTGTTGCTTGCTTTTGCATCTTCTATGAATTTCATTTTATATCAAATGGATGTGAAAAGTGCCTTTTTAAATGGTTTTATCCAAGAAGAAGTTTATGTAAAGCAACCCCCCGGTTTTGAAGACTTTAATTTTCCCAATCATGTTTTCAAACTCAAAAAGGCCCTTTATGGTTTAAAACAAGCTCCTCGAGCTTGGTATGAAAGGTTGAGTAAATTTCTTTTAGAAAATAATTTTATTCGTGGAAAAGTTGACACAACTTTATTTGTCAAGCATGAAAATAATGATATCTTGCTAGTTCAAATATATGTAGATGATATCATTTTTGGTGCTACTAACAATGCTCTATGCAAGGAATTTTCAAACTTAATGACTAGCGAATTTGAGATGTCCATGATGGGTGAGTTACAATTCTTTTTGGGATTACAAGTAAAACAAATGAAGGAAGGTACATTCATTTGTCAAAGCAAGTATTGCAAAGAACTGCTTAAACGTTTTGATATGAACAATGCAAAGGAAATGGCAACTCCCATGAGCACATCCGATCATCTCGACAAAGATGAAAAAGGTAAGGAAGTCGACATCAAAAAGTACCGAGGTATGATTGGCTCTCTTCTTTATCTTACTGCTAGTCGTCCAGACATCATGTTTAGCGTGTGCGTCTGTGCCCGTTATCAATCATGTCCAAAAGAGTCTCACCTTACTGCGGTAAAGCGGATTCTAAGGTATCTTGTCGGTACTACCAATGTGGGTCTATGGTACCCCAAAGGTTCTTCATGCCAACTTATTGGCTATTCCGACTCCGATTTTGCTGGATGCAAATTGGACTGCAAGAGCACTAGCGGCACTTGCCACTTGCTCGGTAGCGCTTTAGTTTCTTGGTTTAGTAAGAAGCAAGTTAGTGTTGCGTTGTCCACAACCGAGGCTGAATATGTAGCCGCAGGGAGTTGTTGCGCTCAAATCCTATGGATGAAACAACAACTCTTGGACTATGGCCTACGTCTTGACCACATTCCTCTTAGATGTGACAACACTAGTGCCATATGCTTGACGAAGAACCCCATTCTTCACTCGCGAACAAAACACATTGAAATTAGACATCATTTTATTAGAGATCACGTTCTAAAAGGCGATGTCGAAATTGAATTTGTTGAAACAAAAAGCCAATTGGCAGACATCTTTACAAAGCCCTTAGATAAAGAGTCCTTCTTCCGAATTCGTAGTGAACTCGGGATCCTTGACTCCACGTTGATCTAAGTCATGCATTGCATTTTATTTCTTACTTAATTTCTAACTTGAGCGTCGGAGGTGTCTAACACCTTTTTGCAGGTATCACCCTAAAGAAAAGGGGATCATAAAAGCATGACGCAAAATACTCAAGTATTCTACAGGAAAATCGCCGTCAAACAATCGATTACTGTATCAATAATCGATTACTTTTGTTATCTTTATTTTCCAATAAATAAACTTTTGTTTATTTCATATTTTTTTTGCATATTCTTCTCTTGTATATATTTTTGCTAATGGCAAAAGGGGGAAGAAACGGGATATCAAGAAGTATGCTATATCACTCTCAACTTCATTCATGCTTAAAGTGAGGGGGAACATGAATTGAGGGGGAACATCAAATTGCATACTTTACACTTGTATTGAATTATCAAAATAATTATTGCATATATCCCGCTTATGTTTGCCATTATCAAAAAGGGGGAAATTGTTGGAAACACGTTTCAAATGCAATATACTAAACGTGTGTTCTTTTGTAGGTTTTGATGAATGTCAAACAAAGCAAAAAGCGATATATAGCAGTGCTCAAGGACAAGCACAAAATGGATGCATTACAAGAAGCTCAAGACAAAGTTTAGAAATGTTATAATTGAGTCAATATTAATTGTGATCTTGATTCCTCAACTTGGCTCATAACATGGCTTCTCTACTAAAATTATTTTTCCAAAATCATGCATATTTAAATTAAGTGTCAAATGATTTTAAACTATGCATATTTACATTTGTTAAAATGGTTTCCAAACATGCCTCAAAAATCTGGGCTAAGATAATCGATTATGTACTTATGATAATCGAGTATCTCTAAGCCAAGACTGCATGACAATCGATTGTGAATTAATGATAATCGATTGTGAGTGAGTCAGTTAACATCAGGTTTTTGCAAACTGCATAACAATCGATTGTGTACTTATGATAATCGATTGTTAACTGAGGTAAAGTTTTCAAAACTCATAAAAATCGATTATGAACTAATGGTAATCGATTAGAATGAGAAAAATGTCTCCCAGTGATTTTAAATAAAATGATAATCGATTGTGGCTTTTGATAATCGATTATATCTGAGACAGAGAGTTTTGAAATTAATTAATAATCGATTATTCCATTTGGTAATCGATTGTTGAAGCTGACCGTTGTCATATATTTTCAAATTACCTTCAGGTAATCGATTGTTGATATTTAACAATCGATGTTTTGCTTAAAATCTGGAAAAGATTTTCTGAACGTTGTTAAAATAATCGATTGTTGATTTCCGGACAATCGATGTTTTATGCCAAAAATTAGAAAGGATTTCTTAACGTTATAAATAATCGATTATTGATTTGAAGTAATCGATTGTTGACGTAAAATCTGGGATTGAATTTTTGATCTGATAGGCAAACAATCGATTGTTTAGTCTTGACAATCGATTGTCACTGAGTAATTTCAGCAATCCTTAATTGGCAATTAGACAACGGTAAGACTGAGTTTTTCACCTATAAATACAGCTTCAACTCAGTGTTTTCACAACAACAACATATACAATTTGAGTATTTTCATTGCTAAAAGCTTTCTTACATTGATCATCATTTTCCATTCATCCATAAAGCTTTTTGAAGAGCCATTCTATTGAGCTAAGTTGTTGTGATCTTGAGCGTACTATTTCTACTCATATCTACTCATTAAGGAGTGCTTTGTAAAGTGAGTGTGTCTTGTGTTTGTAAGAGAATTGCGATTCTCGTTTGTTGAGGAACTTGTGATTCCTCGGTTGAAGTCTTTGGGATTGTTATCCCCGAGCAATTGAAGTCTTTGGGATTGTTATCCCCGAGCAATTGAAGTCTTTGGGATTGTTATCCCCGAGCAGTTGAAGTCTTTGGGATTGTTATCCCCGAGCAATTGAAGTCTTTGGGATTGTTATCCCCGAGCAATTGAAGTCTTTGGGATTGCTATCCCCGAGCGGTTGAAGTCTTTGGGATTGTTATCCCCGAGCAATTGAAGTCTTTGGGATTGGTATCCCCGAGCAATTGAAGTCTTTGGGATTGTGATCCCCGAGCACCTAGGTGAGGCTTGTGTCCTCAGCTGTAACGGTTTGTTAAGCACCCGCAAGCTTGACAAGTTTAGTGGAAATCTCGAGAGAGTCTCTCGGGGACTGGACTAACCACGTTTGTGGCCAACCAGGATACATCATTGTGTAAGTTTATTCTACTGCACTTGTTTTAATTTCTGCAAAGTTTTTAAATTCCGCACTAAAACGCTTAATAATTTTAAAACGCTATTCACCCCCCCCCTCTAGCGTAAAGCGTATTGTCCAACACACCCTTGCACCCATGGTATTATATGAAATTTTCCGTGCCCTAACCTCCTGTAAAGTCGGAGAAGATTTCTTCGAATGATGCAACCTACTGTTACAAATACGGATGATTGAATATTTATTCCATCGGCTTCAATTCATGAGTTACGGGTCATCAACAAAAATTGCATGGAGGAATTTTATAACAGGTTGATAGGCTTATATTACCAGAGGGTGCTACAGAATGGGTATCACATCTCCACGCCATAAGTGCAAGACAAATAGAGTGGACGTTCGGGTGGTTTCTCGTTGATGAAATCATATATATGCCAGCCACCAGTCCTCATTTCCTTCTGATGGGTCTCCAAAGTATCCAACCCTATGCTCCATACAGAGGGCTAAGACAATTAGGGAGGTGCCAAATGATTCCCAAGGATGAGCACATTAGTTCCCATGTGGTCGAGATTAGTCCCAATGGTCAGTTTCCGGAAGTAGCAGTCCGTCAAATTTGGAGCGAATGTCAATACTTGACGGCGGACACTTGAGTACGTGACTTATCTAAAGGCGAGGTTGCACCAGGTTGCCTTGCTTGGTATAAGAAAGAAATGGAGTTTGGAAGGCCGGCTAAGAGGCCACATCTCCAAGAATTTTCTAAGGCGTCACAAGAAAAATGGAATTGGTTAGCCAAGGAAAATGAATACAAGGCCATGATATGAAAGTTGGAAAGGCAAGTCAAAAACCTTCAATTTGAGAATGGTTTGCATGCTGCTACAGACGAGAGGGAAAAGAGAAGACTAACCAAAGAAAACAAAGCGTTGTGAGCCCAAATTAAGAAAATGAAACAGCCGCAGAGAATACCGCCAGGAGCGCGAAGGATGAAAAAATCATAGACAATTTAAGGTGAAAAGTAGTAGAATATGGTTTTGACTTGAATAAAGCAGAAGATAAGTTGTCCAGAGCGCAACAACAATTAGCCAAAAATGCGGAAAAACGAGCCCACATGATCAAACGATTAAAGGAACTACATGACAATGAGGTTGTTGGGTTGAAAAGGGAGGTCGTCATGGTTGAAAACAAAATAGCCAAGTAAGCCAAGGACTTCGAGACTGAGAGAGAGCATTGTTATGCAGTAATAGCATGATTGGAAAGAGATTTGCAGCAATTCCAAGAACTGAATCATGTAGCTGAAAAAACTTTTGAGGCAAAGGCCCGCAAATTGGACGATTGTTGCAAGAAAAAGGGTGCTATATGGAAGAAGGTATGGATTATTGCTGATTACATCACCATTAAGTGGAGCCAATGTGAAGATATGACAAGATATATGTTCTTCGCCACCGCCATGACCGTTGTCCATCAAGTAATGGAACACTTCCACCACCTCCAAGAAAATTTAGCACGCAAGAGACCGAATGATGTCCCACAGGCCCCAGAAACATTAGAAACTTTAATGTATTCATGATTGTTCAAATCTATTGGTCCATTTGAGAGTCTGTATTTTCTTCTATTCAAATATCATAGTAGGTTGTCGAGTCAGTCATTCTCATTTTAAGTCAGAGTCTTTATTTTCAGCTGAATTAGAGTCTGATAATTTTTTTAAAACGTAATCGAGTACTTTACTTTATGAAAGTTGAAGAAGTGTTCTATATTTTTATGCATTTATTTTCCAGGATTACGCACAGACTTATTTATGCGGGGTCATGATACGTAAGTAATCAACATAGGATTCGACCACAACTAAAATAAAAGGAAAAAGAGAATGGAAAATCACTAGTGAAGAAGCGGTAAAACAAAAAAGAGAATAATAAAACAAAAGAAGGTAAGCAAAACAAGATGAGCAAGGGAGAGGGAAAGAACAAGAGAGAAGAGAAAAGTGGCATAAGATAAAAGCCGGGATGATGCAAAACAGCCAGTTTAGTGCATAATAGAAACCGATAGCTATGGATAGGTGCATTGCATATAAGGTGAAATTATCGTAAATGCCCTAATGCTAACATGATGGCTTCATTTGTTATGTTCACACCAGAAGGGTAGTTGGTTTGTGGTTTTTGAAGCGGTAACTCTTCTCTAGAACATAAAGTGAAAGACAATGGCAGACAATATCAAAACTGATTGGTTGACACCGATGCCCCAAAGCAGTTGGTTGAACAAGATAACGGGTTGGTTGAAGAGGTGAGGGTGTTAAGACAACACATGATGAACATGTATCATGCCTGGACGACTTCAAAGGCACCCCTACCACCTAGCTTCTTAGATGTTCCCTTTACCCAAACTATGGCCCTTTCCAACCACCCAGTAGATCCATCACTAACCGCAATGAACACCCACTTAAAGCTCATGATGCCCAATATTACCCCTTAATGGTTACCCACGGGGAGAACCCTCAGGATACGCTTCATGTTGAAAATGAGAAGGCTACAAGAAAAGAAGGGCGGGATGAGATATATGGGAAGTTGAAAAGCACAGAACAGTCATCAAAGAACTGCAAGGGACTAGAGACCAGGGTAGTATGTATTACGAAGAACTGTCAGTGTTCCCTGACATTCGTCTACCCGTGGGATTTAAAGTGCCAAAATTTAACTTGTATAATTGGTGGGGAGATTCGGTAGCCCACCTGAAGGTTTATTGCAACGAAATGAGAAGTATTTGATAGAAATATGAATTGTTGATGGCATATTTTAGTAAGGGCTTGACTGGGGCGGCTTTGGAATGGAATAATCGTCAATATGTCGGTAAGTGGCATACATATGATGACATGGCGCAAGATTTTGCGTGACACTTTCAGCACGATATAGGCATTGACCTGGGCAGCTCCTCCCCACCTCGTATGGAAAAGAAACCCAAGAAAAGCTTTAGGGATCTTTGGCTATGGTGGAACGAACAAGTTGTTCGAGATAAAAAATATGTTGCTTAGCCCCGCCGCTGACAGGGTCCAATGGTCGTTCTTTCTAAATGCCTTCCACCTCGACAGCGGCCCAAGGATATTCTTGTGCACCATATGACCCTCCCCAGTGCTATTTTGCTCCGCAGAACCCTCAAAGTCGTGCACCACTTTCCCAGTACCTTGTCCGTAACGCACCACCATATGTTCCACACCCACGAGGCTCGTTATGGCTTGCACCACTTCCCCAAATGTCTTACCCACCCCTTCTGGCATGTCAACCACCTGCACGTAAAAGATTGCAACCAAGGCCAGAGTATAAAATGAAAAGCCTACTTAAAAAAGATGCTTTCACGCCCATCAGAGAATCCTATATAAGCTTGTTTGAAAAGTTAAAGCATGCTGGGCTGATTAAGCCGCTTATTGGTTATACTCCAACCCATATGCAAAAGGCTTTGATCATGTTGTTTGATGCATGTACCACACTAGTGTCTAGGGGCATAACATCAAGGATTGTCATTCTTTGAAAAGGGAAATATAAAGAATGATTCAAGAAGGGGTAGTTGTGGTCAATGACAGCGACAAGGAACGTGTGAATCCTCTCAGGAACTTGGTGGTTAAAGATAATAATAGGCTTAGCAATATTTATGTGAAACTCAATGGCTAAATGCCATGCTTTGTATTTGGGAAGACGCTCCATGGCTTGATCATCCAAAGTGGAGTTTTGGTGGTTCATTTTGTTATCATTTCTGTTGTCCAGGTTATTGCAGGGTTGTAACCCGGATATTGTCTTGTGACTCGAACCCTTTCATCCTTTTATTTTACCTAGTTTGTTTAGTCGTAGTAGTGTTGTTTAGGTTTGTTCTAGGTTTGTATCTCCAGTTTAGTTTGCTTGTTTGTTGTCCAAACCCTTTCACCGTCTAATGCAATTTTCTATTTTTTGTAATTTGCAGACATTTTTGTTTAGTTCTCTTTTTTATAGTCCTTTTTCTATTGACTTTAGTGACATGACATGCATACATAATCCTAGGACGAGTCTTAAAAGATTTTTCATAAAGCAATGAAGCAACTTTGAAGGAAATAAGTACACAATTTTGAGATCATTTGAAGCCTAATCTATGTGAAACTGGGGCAGATAATTTTTACAAGACTGAATTGTGTTAAACTAGGACAAGTAGAACATAGAGACACATTATTGAAATACACCACGGTTCATCGAGTTGAAACTAATAACAAGTTTGCCCCAAACTGGTAGGGGGCGTTCGTGGTAATGAGAGTGAGGGTATTGTCCAATTGTGTTTTAGGTTAACAGAAGTAAAGTACAATTGAAAGATGTTACAAAAAGTTTTCCATGGTCTGTTTAATTGGGTTATTTGTACTTAGCATATTTTGAAGGTTGGAATGACGAAGGCATTTTATTCTGCTATCTAAACACTTTCTCCTTTGTTAACCCTTTAGAGCTTTAATTATTTTCTTTCATACCCATCTTTCAGAATTAGCAACAAAATCAGAAATGCATGAGAAATGAGCAAATGGAAAAGAAAAGGAGAGAATGAAAAAAAGAAAAAAGAAAATAGAGGGGAGAAAAGAAAAAAAACAAAAAAAGGGAAAACAAAAGAAACAAAAGAGAAAAAAACACAATGACAAAACAACAAAACAACAAAAGAAGAAGGAAGAAACAAAATAAAGGAAATAGAAACGGTAAAAGAGGAAAACACAACAACAAAAATAAGGAATCTACATGAACTACGTTTGACCGGGTTCCTCTTAAGGATACGTAGGCAGCCTCATGGTTCGATCTTAATAAAATAAAATCCAACGTCCCCAAGCAAGAAACTGGGGCGGAAGTTGTGGTTTTTGTGCGAAATTTGATTCTGAAAGTTGTAATGTTGAACCCATTTGAATTGTTTTAAGCCTTTAATACCCTTTCTTTCTAACCCTATCCAAAAGTAAGGCTATATTCTGTCCCGGTTCAGGCCCGGGACCGGATCGGGACCGCGGTCCTGGCGGGCCTACCGGTCCTGCTGGGCCGGTCCTGGCGGGCCGGTCCTAACGGTCCCAAAGGACTGTGACGGGCCGGTCTTACGCGTTGAACCGTCAGGCCCGGGACCGCCAGGCCGGGGACCGCCTGGCGGGCCTAACGGCTATTTTTAATATCTTTTTTTGTTTTGAAAATTCAGTAACGGCTCTTTGCAAAAAGTAGCTGTTTGGAACTTTGAAAAATAGCCATTTGGCTCCCAAGCTTTATATAATTACACTTTTTCCCACTTCTCAACTATAAATACCCCTTCGTTCTTTCATTTTTATTCACCAATTCATCAATATCTCTCAATTTCTCTCAATCTCTCTTTCAATCTTCTAGTACAAGTGCTTAATTTATTGTAGAAAAATCGTGAAAAATTGTGAAGTTGTTGAATTGAAGTTTTCAAGTGCTCAAGTTCAACGATTTTCAATTTTCAAGAAGTTGTTCGGCAATCCGGTAAACTCGTTTCAACTCTACGTGCTAATAATATATTTTTGTGTTTTTTAGTTTGCATAATTCTAATTAGTATGACATTTTCTTTGAAAAAGATGTTCTGCAAAGGAAAAGGTAAAACCGGTGAAAGTAGTGGCCATAATACTACCCTTTCCCCGGCTCCCCGACCTAAAAAAGATAAGCAAGTTGAAAGTAGTAGCCAACCTAGACATCCTAATCCGCCTCCCGTAATGCTTGATAGTGATCACCCTTGTTTTTAATTTACCGATAGTGAATTTCTATATGATGTTGCAGTAGGTAATAGATTAGATGATGAAATGCTCTTTATCATAATGAACCTATCTTAGAGGAAACTGAGGATGATAATGATGATGTTGAAACCCAAGCACCGGATTTAGATGATACACCTACTAGTCCTGCTCATAACTTAGGTAATGAACTGGCACACCCACCTGTACAAACTCCTACTTTTAGTAGACAACCTGCTAAGCGTCAAGAAACATCATTAGTTTGGCATTTTTTTACTCAAGGAAGAGAGCACGACAAGGCTAAGTGTAAAACTTTTGGGAAATTACTTGTTCATAGGTATACTGGAGACCGTAGCGGCACATGTAGTTTGACTAGGCATATAAAATTACACCCTAGAGATAGGGCTAGATTTTTCCAAATGCAAGCGCAACAAAAGGGGGGGGGGGGGCAAGTGTAGATTCTCAAGTTAATCCTAATACTGCTTCAAATCTAGTTCAACCAGGAATTAACACTGTCACCGGAGGTATTTTATATTACGATCCAAATAAGGATCATGAAGAATTAGCAAAAATGATTACTGTTATGTGCCTGCCTTATACTTTTGCTTCTAATCCTAATTGGGTTCATTATATTAGAAGAGTCTTTAATCCTACTTATAAATGTTGGACTCTCGCAACAGTTAAGGCCGATATTTATAAATTCAAGCATGAATATGAACAATATTTGCGCTATTTATTTACTCATATACTTAATCGTATTTCTATTACAACTGATATTGGTAGAAGTAATAATGACTGTGATTATCTAACTGTTACAAGTCATTGGAAAGATAAAGACTGGATAATGCAAAAATGCATAATTGCATATAGAATAATTAGTTCACGGCACACGGGTAGGTTTATAGCTAACACTGTTTCAGATATATGTAGATATTTTTTCTTTAGTGATAAAATAATGGCAATTTCTATGGATAATGCTTCTAGTAACACTAGTGCAATAGGCATGCTAACACAAACCCTTAATCCTGCATTTAGTAATATTTTCCATATTAGATGTATTTGTCATATTTATCATTTAATTGTTGGTGATGGTATGCGAATATTAAACATAGAAATTGAGGTGAGAATGGCTCTTAATTGGCTATTTTATTCAAACCGTAGAACTAGACTTAGAGAGTATTTTTAAAAATGTGACGATTATGGCCTTAGAGAAAGAAAGGTTCCTAAACCTTGCCCGACTAGGTGGAATTACATGTACGAAAGTTTAGTAGTAGCGTATGAATATTAAAACCCAGTTAACGCTACATTTAATTCTCGGGTAGGTGGTGAGGATGATGATGAAATGCTAACTACCCAAGATTGGACTAATGTTAATATTCTTTTAGATTTTTTAGAACATTTTCAAGTTGCTACAAATGCTTTTTCTGGGCAATATTATCCGACTATTTCTAACTGTATAGTTTATATTGTCGCACTAGCTGATTTGTTTGCTGAATTTAACGAGGGTGGGATATTTATGAACTTGCAATAAATGAAATGAAACAAAAGTTTAAAAAATATTTTTTTTCCTATCCCTCATATTTTTGGTGTAGCTGCTATGTTAAATCCAACAATGAAATTAGGAGGTCCTCACTTTTGGTATTCTAATATTTATAAAGCCTTAGATCTTTCAGAAGACGAAATTGCTACACTTGCTGATGCGAAAGCATCAATTAAATTAATGCTCAAACTGTTTATAATGCTTATAAACAGGCGTTAGAGCATGCTAGGCCAAATATTCCAACCCCTACTTCGTCTACATCACAATCGTCTAAAAGAGCTGCTGGCTTAACAACTCTTAAATCGTGGACGGAGTTCCAGGGTTCTCAAGGTGATAATTTTGATGAAATTTCCCATCTAAATGAGCTTCAAGTTTACTTGTCACATAGACTAGAAAAGGAGAATTCAGACGGCTCTTTCGATCTTTTGGAATGATGGAAGTCAAGGGAAAAGCATTTTCCCGTTCTTGCAAGGATGGCTCGGGATGTTTTGTCAATTCAAGCTTCAACTGTTGCATCAGAGAGCGCTTTCAGTCAAGCAAGACTACAAATCGGTGATCACAGAGCGTCGATGCGGGAGAGCTTGGAAAAATCAGTGCTTTTTAGAGACTGGATCCGCGCGGAAAGAAGAAACTTTGGCATAGCAGAATCACAACCGGCAATGGATGGGGCATATGAAGAAATAATAGCAGAACTTTCTGAGGAATCGGCTTCACCCGGAACAAGCTTCATTTCCACCACTGCCAATACAACCTCCTCCCAACCTTGTTAGATTTATGAGATTTGTTAGAGATACAACGTAAATTATGATGTAACTTGTACATTGGCACGTCTTCTTTTAGTTTTTTCCTTTTAATGGTGGTATTAGTACCTTGTTGTGCTCATTCCATTGGGGGAAGGAAGACTAAGAAAGATGTGCCATTTTGGTCAAGAAATATGCTCTTTATCATATCCTTGAATATCTTTTTTATCAATATTTCTTTGTCTTTACTTCGATATCAATCCTTGAATATTTATGTAACATACAATATATAACATACAACACAATATATTAATTACAACAACACAGTATATACTTTATATACAATATATACTAATTATTACAACACAATATATTCATAATATACAACTCACTATATACGTAATATACAATATATACTACTTACTACAACACACTATATACATAATATACAATATATACTAATTACTACAACACATTATATACCTAACATATATCTATATATACATAACATACAATATATACTACTTACTACAACACACTATATACATAATATATAATATATACTAATTACTACAACACATTATATACATAACATATATCCATATATACATAACATACAATATATAGTAATTACTACTACACAATATATATATATATATATATATATATATATATATATATATAACATATATATCTATATATACATAACATACAATATATACTAATTACTACAACACAATATATATATAATATACAATATATACTAATTACTACAACACAATATATACTATACTAATAACTTAGTACACCATATAAAATATATTCTACACTATACTAATGACTACTATACAAGATATTGACTTAAAAAATAAAAAAACATAAAAAAACCAGTCAGGCCCATAGGCCCGACAGGCCCAGGACCGCAGTGTGCTTAGGCCCGTAACGGGCTGGTCTCTACTGTGAGGACCGCCAGGCCCGGGATCGCCACGCCTGGCACACCAAGCCGTGGACCGTGAAGCCCGGCGCGTTAGGCCCGTTTAGGTCCGGCCAGGGAGAGAATACAGTCTTATCCAAAAGCCCACGTTACGATCCAAAGAAAGACCTTCTGATCAGTCTCCGAGAGATGCCAAGTCAAATAAGTAAAGGTGATTCATGTCAGGAGCAACACTCTAGTTCAAGAAAATGAGAGAGTCTTAAGAACCAAAGAGAGTCTTATTGGTGAAACCTTCACTGCATCATAAGGCGACAGTGAGGTGAGAGAAAGAACAAAATGAGAGAGGCTTGATGGTGAAAACCCTATGGGCACGACAAGTCAAATGAGGATTGAGAATCAGATGGGAAATCACCAGATAGAGATTGTTAAAGATGACTAACGACAGGGCGTTGAAGCCTAGTTTCATGGTTATGGGTATAACAGGAGTTGAACATCAGATTTGCTTCGCGGGGTAGACCACAGGTGCATGTCATGGTCATTAGAGTTAGTATCCACATCCGATAGGTTTCCACTTTGTAGTTTTCTTATTAGGAATCATCTCTTTCCATTATCCTCTGCTCTATTCCTTTTGTCTTGTTTACTTCATCTTCTTGAGTTTGTCGGGTCATAACAAGTAAGAAATGACTTCAAAATTTGCCACCAGCTTTTCAATTGCATGAAGCGAGATCTGGTTAACACATAAAAGCATTATAATTTAGGAAAGAACAGCGGGCACTCCAAGTTGGCAACAATCAACAAGTTGTAGGACCCTTGTGAAATGCAAAGGCTCGCTATATCAATTCATGAACAATTCAAAAGATGAAGGGTTAGGACGGATAGACCAAAGGTATCTTCAGTGATAAGATTGACAAAAAGGGTGGTTAATCAATGACAAGCAAGACCTTTCAAGTAAAACTGAAAGTTGTTATGGCAAGTGAGGGAGCCGTAGACTTCAAGGACATGGCCAAGTCAAGAATGAATAGCATACACACTAAGGGGTGGAAATTGACAGGCTTTAGGGTCATGCGAGACACAAATTTTGGCAAGTGTTAGTTCAGGAGAAATGCAACAAAAAGAAGGTATTGGGTTGAACGGAGAAGAAGTACTTTCAGTATTAAGGAAGTGGATGGTGAAGAAGCAATCACCTTTAAAGTTTAAGAACACAAACCAACTCCCATGTTTTTAAACTGACGAGATTTTTTTGATTAAAAAGGGACAAAATTTTTGGAGGTCTTAGAGAAATTCCTCCATTGGATAAGCAAGCACCTAGCATGTATGACTATGATATTTAATTGGCAATTCCCAGCAGAGACAACCGAGAGTTAAAAGGGGCATGTAATTTGAAATCTCAAAACTCTCCTGGAATTGGGACTCAGTATAAAAGTAAAACGGGCGCGAGTAACATGGGTAGGCACAAACATCTTACCCATTAAGAGTCGTCGGGAGCCTCCTGAACAATGAGACGAAACTTTGATTAGCAATCCACAACAGGGACAACCGAGAGTTGAAAGGGGCATGTAATTTGAAATTCTCAAGACCTTCCTGGAAATGGAACTCAGTTTAAAACTCAAAATGGCGCGAGTGACATGGGAAAGCACCAACATCTTCCCCAGTAAGAGTCAGCGGACACTCCTGAACAATGGGATGAAACTTTAATTAGCTATCCCCAGCAGAGACAACCGAGAGTGGAAAGGCGCATGTAATTTGAAATTCTCAAGACCCTCATGGAAATGGGACTCTTTTTAAAACTCAAACAGGCACGGGTAACATGGGCCGACACAAATATTTCCCCAACAAAAGTCGTCAGGACCCGCTTGGATAATGAGATGTAACTCTAAATACCAATCCCCAACAGACATGATTTGTCACCTAATAAATAGTTATTAGGACCCTCAGGGATAATGGGATGTAGCTTTAATTACCGGTCCCCAGTAGATCCCTGCAGATATGATTCGGACAAAAAAACATAGTGGAAAATAGTACCTTTTGAGAACACATCGTAATCTTAAAGTTGTCATTAACTAAGAGTTGTTAGGATCCTGCTGGATAATGGGGTTTAGCTTTCAAATTTGAAAAGATGGTTGGTAATGGGATTTTATTAAAACTCACATATGCACCTGGCACCAAACTGGGGCAGGAGAATTTCTTTTGTTTTGTCGATTTTATTGTAATAAGATACACAGGCAACAATCGCAGGGAGTACTTTTCAAGTTACAAGTTTCGAAAATCAAGCACCCACCTGTAGAACAAGGGAATATTTTTCAAGTTTAAAGTTTTGGTAATCAGGCGCCCACCTGGAGAATAAGGGAATACTTCTCAAGTTGTAAGTTTTGTTAATTAGGCACCTACCTGGAGAACAAGGGAATACTTTTCAAGTTGCAAGCTTTGGTAATCAGGCATCCACCTGGAGAACAAGGGAATACTTTTCAAGTATCAAGTTTTGGTAATTAGGCGCCCACCTGGAGAACAAGGGAATACTTTTTAAGTTGCAAGTTTTGGTAATCAAGCGCCTATCTGGAGAACAAGGGAATACTTTTCAAGTATCATGTTTTGGTAATCAAGCACCCACATGGAGAACAAAGGAATACTTTTCCAGTTGCAAGTTTTGGTAATCATGCGCCCACTTAGAGAACAAGGGAATACTTTTCAAGTATTAAGTTTTTGTAATCAGGCACCCACGTGGAGAACAAGGGAATACATTTCAAGTTTCAAATTTTGATAATCAGGTGCCCACTGGAGAACAAGGGAATACTTTTCAAGTATAAAGTTTTTGTAATCAGGCACCCATATGGAGAACAAGGGAATACATTCAAGTTTTAAGTTTTGGTAATCAGGTGATCACCTGGAGAACAAGGGAATACTTTTCAAGTTTCAAGTTTTGGTAATCAGGCGCCCACCTGGAAAACGAGGGAATACTTTTCAAGTTTCAACGTTTGGTAATATGACGCCCACCTGGAGAACAAGGGAATACTTTTCAAGTTTAAAGATTTGGTAAGCAGGCGCTCACTTGGAGAACAAGGGAATACTTTTCAAGTTGCAAGACTGGGTAATCAGGCGCTCACCTGGAGAATAAAGGTATACTTTCCAAGTTTCAAGTTTTTGTAATGAGGCGCCAACCTGGAGAATAAGGGAATTTATTTCAAGTTTAAGTTGTGGTAATCAAGTGCCCATTTGGAGAACAAGGGAATACTTTTTAAGTTGAAAAGTTTTGGTAATTAGGCGCCCACCTAAAGAACAAGGGGATACTTTTCAAGTCTCAAGTTTTGGTAACTAGGCGCTCATCTACAGAACAAGGGAATACAATTCAAATCTAACAACCAAGCATCAACATGGAAAACAAGGAACATAGCAATAGGGCAACAAGAAGCTTCACAGAAGGAAGTACATCAAGACAACAAGAAATTTCACAGTGAAATACACAAGGCAAAAGAGCAACAATGATCAAGAGCAAGTTTGAAATATCGATAGGTTCTTTTGTAATCCATAGTTCATAGCTTAGTCTAGCTTTCTTTTTATTTTTACATGGTGTAATAAGGAGGTCTAGAAAATAGTAGCAGCAACACCATCAGTAGTGAAAGCAGAGCTTTGGTAGTCCCAGCTACCAAACACTCCTGAACTACACTGAATCGATTCCTCTTTAGCCGAGGATATGTAGGCAATCTCTGAAGCAGGGTGCGGTCAAGCCTATCAAAATGCTTCTCATAGAGTATTCAAACGGGCAAAAATCAATCATGTCCGCACACTTATCTATGCACGAAAACTCTTCTTGTTTCCGTGCAAAGAGGGGCAGCTGTGAGCATATGATTTTTCCCCTATATGAATTACTCTCATAAGTTCAAAACGAATAAATTTCTTTTTAGTAGTTGCAATTTTGCGGAAACTTGTAGCATTTCCTTTTTTTATTATCATATTGTCTTGCATGTTAATCTTGTTTAATTAATGAAAAATACCAAAATACCATGCATTTGCATTTAAGATATATTTTATATTTTAGGATTAATTAGTATATTAATTATTTTTAAAAAATGGAAAAATCAAATGAATAGTGTAATTTGCACTTTTAATTTTAAGTAGTTTTCCTTTTAATTTATTTCTAAATTAATTGAGCTGACTATCATTTAGGTTTGATTAATGACATTATTGAGTTAATTAGCTTCTAAGATTTAATTTGGGAATTATATTAATTTTGAGAAAAGAAAAGAAAAATGATTTGTGTTAATATAAAAGAGGGTTTCGTATACTTGGGCCATTATTCAAAATTCTCTCAGCCCCAACAAATTTACAGCCAATCCTAACCCAAGTCAACCAGACACGCTCTAAACCCGGTCCAATGCCCAAACAAAACGTCACAGTTTTGTATTTGATCAATCAGGGCCGTCCATCTCTATTAATCGGACGGTAAAAGTCAAGGTCCGTTAGGTATATGAGTGTCCAAACCCCATCACCCCCTAAAACAGACCTCATACCTTGTCTCTAAGAAAAATCCGAACGCCATCTCCTCCCGCCATGCACCGCCAGCCGAAAATCGTCGCCACCGGCGGCACATTCCAAACATCACCAAAATAGCACCATATCATCCCCTCAACCTCCTCTACCCAAATCCATGCTTGTTTTCCCTCGAAACACCCCCCATCGCCATCGTGCACGGCGGTGCCGCCCCAAATCGCCTCAAGTTGACACCCTTGAACCGTCGTCTCATCCTTATCCCAAATCCATGATTCATTTCCTTCGGGTCCCGCTGGTTCATTTCAAATCTTTTGTCGAAAACTGGACCAAAACCTAAACTTTTCCAAATCGCTCAAAGCTCAAGTCCTTGCACCATCAGCCCTCCCTCATGTCGATTTCATGGTACTAAGGAAAACTTTGATGTTGTCCCCAAGTCATGAATGCACGCTCAGCTTCCTGGGAATTTTCAAGTTCTGAATTAGCCGGGAACAAAGGCTAATGGGTTGTTCTTTTCAAAGAGCAACCGATTATCCTCAATTTTTGCTTACTTCGAGTTAATTTTAGCAGTCAGCTTCTTCAGTGAAGTTTTGCCTTTGATTCTGCCCTCAGGAATTTTTGTATTCTTGTTGTTTTTTCTGTCCTTCTTCCCCGTGTAAGTCCATTATTTATTAAGACTTCGATGGCCGTCTCAGTTAGTTTAGGTCTACAGACGTTTTAATCCTGTTTAGTTTAACTATAATAAGTTTGGGGGATTTTTGCTTTGTTTGCACAATTTCTAATTGGCTTAACATTCTTGTGAGGATTTTAATCATGTTTGATTTAGGGCAAATCCGTTTCTTCTTCCCAATTATTGAATTGTTTAAGTTTTCTGAGTTTTTTTTGAGAATTCTACATCTTAAATCCGTTTGAAGCCTTTTGTGTGGGTAATTGTCAGTCTAAAAATCTAGAGGACTCAAGGGAAGGGGTAGAAGGTAAATAATATGGATATTAAGGGTTATTTTGGGTAAACCACATAAAAAATGTTCAGTAACAGAAATAGAAGCTTCTAGGGAGGGGTTCTTTGATATTTCAGACCTTTAGGTAGTTAACTTGCAAATCAAATCAATAATTAAAGCGTATCTGAGCTAATAATAGAATTTAAAGAGGGACTATAGAGCAAAACAAAAATTTGAGGGTTGCCCTATGGCTTGGCGTGTAAAACCATATCATTCTTGTCTTTCAAGGCAAGAATCAAAGAGACTAAAAAGAAAGAAGCAATCCTAAAAAAAAACATATAGCTTAAAATACTGTTCCATTTAGGGATTTTGAAGTGTGGTTAGAGATCAAAATACAAAAACTAGTCTTAAGATTTAGAGAGCAGAAAAACTGGAGGCGGCTGAACCTAGAAAATTTACTATTTCGTTTAGTTTTAGAGGTATTTGATCTTTTCAAGTTCTTAATCAAATCACCGACTATCCTGGGGTTGAAGAAATGGCGTAAGTTTTTTATGTTTCTATTAGTTGGGGTTTAAAAGGTTCGTAAGCTTATCTTCGAGGGGGAGTTTGGTTTATTCAAGCTAGTTTTGTGTGTTTATTGGTATTACTTGCCTAAAATTATTTCTTGGGTTGTTCGATACCATTTTCTTGATTTGGAGTTAGCCTGAAACTGATGTTGCCTGCTGTTTGCTGCTACTGATTTTGCCTTCTTCTTACTTTTCTCCTTCTTTTCCAGGTACATACTTCAAACCTCAATGTGTAATCAAGTTTGGAGATGAATGAAGCTATTTCTGTGTTGCAGTATTAGTGTTTTTTTTAACAAAATGATCATGTCCCCCTGCCTATTTATTTTAGACTAATGATGTGGATTTCTTTCTTAAAGTAGTTAAGGATCAGGTTATAATTAATCATGGACTATAAACTATGACTTGTTTACATACAGTAGTTTGGTTTATTATTTGTAGTATATCAATTGGATATGTGTAATTTGATTTTTGGTAGTTTGGTTTGTAACCATTATTTGAAATGATTTGTATGTTAGTCCTAGTTTATCCCTTCCATCTAATTTTCTCAAGTGGTGAGTGCTTAAGTTCACTAAAGAACCGTGTAACTATTAATCTCAGTAGTATGACTTAGTTTGTAGTTCATGTCAGTTGGGAGAACTATCAGGTTCTATAATTGATTTAGTGTGTGTGAACCTAGTAGTTCTGTGGTAGTTTGGTCAAGCTATGATAGTCAAAGATCTGTTGTTCGTTAGGTGTAGGATTAATTTAGAGCTTAACCTATGGTTACATTGATTCCTTTCAAACGTTTCAAGGTTTATTAGCATGCTTAAATAATAGTTTGAATTTTAATTTTGGAATATTGGGTGCGCATAAGAAGTGATTATAAGACTAATTTGTTGGTTCGCATAAGTATGTCTACCTTATGTGAGTAGTGGTTGTTAAAACCGATTTCCAGTTAATCCAGAATTTAAGAGTTAGTGTTTACTTTTCACAAGTTAGTTTTGTGATCATTTAATTTAAGTCATGAAACCTGGAAAGGTAATATCAATGGTGCTTCTTTAGATTAAATGCTTCTTCTAGGCAATTGCTTGAACGTGATTCCTTGGCTTCTTTCTCGTTCATCTGAATTTGCTTCGTTGGTGTTGGGGTTGCTTCGAGCCCAAGTTGGTTCTGGCTTGGCATAGCCATCTTAAGTTGTTATGGAGGCTTCATCACGTGCACCTCATATGGATTGGGCTCCTTTTGGACCCGGAATTAAATAATAACTGGTCCATTGATAATTAAATGTTAGGCTTTGGGCCTTTCAAGTTAAGAAGCGGACTCGAGCTAAGGGTTTCTTCAGTAGTGGAGATCACTCTTGTTCAAGTTTGGACTTGAGCTTGGGGCCCGGATTTTCTTAAATATTGGTGTTAGTTAATTCATAGTATTAACAAATTAAGTTTATGTTAGAGACAACCTTAATGAATAATAGTAGTTCCTCTTTAGGATGTCCTTTAAAAAATAAATTTAGGTGCACCGCGCAAAATAAAATGACAAATTGTGTAGCCTCGTTAATTATTTCGTTAAGAATACTTAGAGCTTGGGACGCGCCATTTAGCAAATTTTCATGGCTTCCCGCAAAATTAATAACGCATTAGTTGCCTTAGGCGTGTTAGTTAAATAATATACCTTCCTAAAATCGGGTGCGAATTTATGTGACCCAAATCCAAATCTCAATGACAGGTGATATGTGTTGAGAATTACGAGTGAATTTATGTGACATGGTTCAAGACGCATTTTAACAATGTTACAATATTCGTAAAAGTAAATAAAAATGGTCAAAGTTAAAATTGAACCATAGGCTAAAATGTGTTTGATATCGGATAATTACGCCGAATATAGCAATTGAGCAACCGTGCTAGAACCACAAAACGCAGGAGTATCTAACACTTTCTCCTGGGTTAACAGAATTCCTTCCCCGGATTTCTAGCTCGCAAACTGTTAAACAGAGTCAAACCTTCCTCGATTCAGGATTTAAATCGGTGACTTGGGACACCATTAATTATCTCAAGTGGCGACTCTGAAATCTCTAAATAAATAAATCTCGTCTCAATTATCCTTTAATTAGAAAAACTCCCTTCGCGGGGTTGTAGGTGTGAAAGAGGAGGTGTGACACCTGTGTCACTCAATGTATACAAATTAACAAGCCATGAGTGATTAAATCCTTCACCACTCCGACATTATACGTTTTCCATAATTTTCTCCATACATATATACAAACAGAGAAGAGTGAGGCAAGGGAACATAAAAAGGCAGTAATGATGACGGAAACTCCAAAGCGAGAAAGCACCACTGATTGTTAATGTGTTCTAAACTCTCTCGCTTTCAAAGTTTAGAACATATTCGTATAATTTTTCATAGTCTCATCCGACTGATCGCAATTGACCGTGGTCGGAATGTGTCCTGCAATTTGTGTCTTTTATTCTCTATTTCATAGCCTTTCTCCTCCACAAAACAACCTTCTCATCAGTCCCAAAACAGTAAAAAGCTTTGGCGGAGTTCAGCCGGAGAATATCCATCCGATGACGCATCTCCATCTTTTTACTCATGTTTATGTCAATGTCTCAGCCTCATATGATGTTTTCAGTGAAGAAGTAGAAGAAAATAGAAGCAGTAGCAGTAAATTTGTAACATAATTAACCGGGTATTGTACCAACTTATTATTTCTTTCATAACATGATCTTAAATAGTTTTTTCTTTTAAACTGGCTGATTTTAAACATTCTATGCTCTTTCCTACAATTAGTTACACAATAGGCCAAGAATTAACAGTAGAACAAGAGGAAAAATTGAAGAAGCTAAAATCAGAGATGAAAAGAGGGTGATTGCTTGTTGATAGGGAAGCGTCGGAATTTTGAAACTAAAATTGATGGGTTGAAACAGTTGGTGATGGCGGTGATTCAAGCGGCGAATCATATATGAGGATCGACGATGAGATCTAACTTTGTAGCCATTGAGTGATCGCCTCTCTTTCCGCCTCTGTCTTTGAAGATCTGACCATCTTAGTTTCTCTATTTAATTACTTTTGGGCTAGCCACTAAAATAACTTTTAGGCTGTAAAATGTATGTTGTAATTTTTGGTTACTGGGTAATATAAGTTTGGCCAATGGCTACAAATGAAATAGAAAATATTACCGCCTTGCAACCCAGATAAAAAATAACTTTTAGGCTGTAAAATGTATGTTGTAATTTTTGGTTACTGGGTAATATAAGTTTGGCCAATGGCTACAAATGAAATAGAAAATATTACCGCCTTGCAACCCAGATAACAATCTTTCATATAGTTTCAAATGCTACTAAATTGTATAGCAACAAAGTTATTTCATACCAAAATAATAAATAAAATCATCAAAAAACAGATATTTACCCTAATATTTGTAGGAACTGAATTTCATAAATGATAAAGGATGAAAATTTAAAGAAACATTGTTAAAGTGAAGATGGTAAAACCCGACTTTATTACCATTTTTTTCATGGCTCTTTAATATTGTTTCCGACTGCAATATGCTAGTCATCTAAAATGTTACTCATTTTACTCCATGGCAAGAACGGAGTTGTTTTCCTCCCGTATTTATAAGCGCAAAGCATCCACTTTATTTTGTTTATATAGTTCACTACTTTTTAGAATGAAATAGAAAACATTTAGAGTTTCTTGTCAAACTACGAAGCCAGAAAGAAAATCACCGGAGGAAATTCTGTGTGATTAGTTTTAGTAAGGGACTTTTCTGAAGAAGTACATCTATTCGTAGCAAAGCATTAAATTAGTAAGTTTTTTTTTTCAATTAGTAAGGTATTTAAACTATTGAAAATGGTATTTTGCAGTAAGATAAATAATATGACCTGTGGAAATAAGAAATAGAAAGATAAACATGAATAGACAATACGTTGTAACTTGCACGTGGTAGACGAATCTGGTCTTATATTTAATTAGTCAAATGAATTTGTATATTGAAATATGCAAAGGAACATCTGAAATTCTTCAAAAATTTTGATAGCGACGAAGAGTCGCGCCGGTTAGTGTATCGGCTTATTTTGCTTTACCGTATCTTAAATATAGGCTAGTTTGGTTGGAATACGATTTATACCGGTATAAGTGATGACGGTATAAATTATATTGGGATAAGTTATGTGGGGATTAGTTAGGGTGGGCTTGTTGTTTATTTATTATTTGGTATGTTGTATTAAGAATGATAATTGCATAATTTCTAAGAAAAAGGTATAAGTTATACTGGTGCTAATTACCCCACATTCTATAAGGTATAAGTTATCATAGTGTTAAAATTAATACCGAGATCATTTATATCTAGTTTGCTAATGACACGGAGTATTAAGAAGGTATTAAATTTTATACCACTCTTATACCTTCTTATACCTCATACCAAACGACCCCTGAGTATAAGATAATTTTTATAATGTTAAAGGTAAAATAGCCAGTAAATTTTTAAGGATATTTTTGTAATTCAAATTTTAACTTAAGGCCTTCTCACTTTTAATATAGTATAGATTGTTTTGTAATAAAACAAAATATAAAAAGTTGCCACCCATTCCAATAGAACTAGCCAATAATTATGTATACAGTCAAAATCGTGCTTATGATTAATCGAGACCAGGGCGTGACAGGCCGAGGTTCGACCCCATGTCATGTAGGACTGTGACATGGAGTTAGGTTGCCAAGCTTGTGATTCAAGGACTGATCGAGATCGAGTTCAGTCAAGATTGAGATCGAGCGGAATAAAGTTCGAGCGAGATCGAAGAATGCGTACCAACCCAAATAATGAAAAGCCAAAATATCTTCATTCGGGCGTAGATCACGACAGAAATCTCTGCACGTATCAAGAAGATGTCGATTAATTAGCCAATGTGAAATTTCATACTATATTGAGAATTGCACCAAGGATATGGCTCCCCTACTATATAAGGGGGTCTAACCATTTGTAAAATGGATCATATTCACATTTCATAAAGCAATACATCATCTTCTTAAGCTCTCAAGACTATATTATTCTGTTCATAATTTCCGGTAAAGTAGTTGTTTGATTCGAGGGTGACCTAGCTTGAGGATCAAAGATAGACATCTTATTTGGTTTGATTTTCTTGTTTTCAGTTAATTTCAACATCAATACTGCATTTCTTTTAGTTTGTGATAAGTAAATAAAATGTCCTTCAAATCACAGTATTAATCCATTTGTTATCCGTTTTTAGGGTAAATAGTTTGGCGCTCACCGTGGGGCTAAGGATAATAGTGATCATCTGGTTAAAATTTTCGTAACACGCAATTTTTACACTTGTTCTTTGAATTGTATTTGATTAATGGATTAAAAAACGTGAAACTCTGAGTCAGCACCTCAACACATTGACAATAATCTCTGCCATCACTGCAAAAATGAGAACATTACACCAAGAAATGTTATACCCCCTGTTGGCCTTGATGGAGTTTTGATTGTAGACCAAATCAACGTCAGTTCATACGTAGCCATCAATGGAAATTTAGTCGTCGACCCAACATACATCATTCGTGTGGGTAACCAACCAGCTACTAAAAATACACATGGTGGTGAAGATGGCGAGATTAGCCTGCAGGTGATTTTCGAAATGATGCAGGCTCAATAGGTAGTAATAGCCTAGCTCCAAAATCAGAACCATGATCCGAGCAAGGTCGAGCTCGAACCATCCCAGGAGGTCATACACATGATTGAATCAGCCTAGAGGAAACCAGATGAGAAGGAGTCGTAGACCAACCGTCTATCATAAAGATTCTCAAAAAATTGACAAAGCGAAGTGAGACGGGGAAAATAAAATCGAGGAAAATGATAAGAAGGTGAAATCTTATAACTCCAATGTCGACCAAATCTCGGTGGCACCACCGATATTAAAATGATTAGATTCCAAAATGTTTGTGCAAAATCCATTCCCCCGAGTGAGGCTCCAAAGCCAATCCCTATTTAGAAATATAACAGGATGACAAACCCAAACGATCACGTCACCTCATATACGTGCGCCGTTAAGGGAAATGACTTGAAAGAAGACGATATTGTATTTGTATTGCTGAAGAAATTCGGGGAGACTCTATTAAAGGTTGTTATGATATGGTTTCACAATTTACCACCAAATTTTATTGACTTGATTGCTATGTTTGCAGATTTTTTTTGTTGTAAAGGCACATATCGGAGCCATTAAGGCAGCTACAAGAATAGCGGACCTTTGAAGGTAAGGCAGAAAGAACAACGGATTTTTTTGTTGTTTGCAGAATCATATCTTGATTCCAAATGGAATGAATGGATTTGCCACAGGTCACCGACGATTGATCTGTTCAAGCTTTTACTCAAGGTCTCAACGTCCGAAGTTCCATAGCTTCACAACAGTTAAAGCAGAATTCGATCGAATATCCAGCTGTCACTTGGATGATGTACATAATCGGCATAGTTCGAAGATCATGGTTGTGGATGATCATCTAGGGGCTCTTTCTGGTTCAATTTATCTTAAGAGGCGTGTGGATAGAGTTAAAAGGATATCAACTGATAGAGAAGGTAGAATAGGGATCGATACAAACTGTATAACAGAGACTGTAGATGCACCGGATCTGCACAAAACTCTGCATAGAATCAGAGGAGAAAGGATCAAGGTCAAGTTTCAAATGGACTCATGAACAAGAGTGGTTTCGAAAGAGATGTCGGGCCCAAATAAGCACCGCGATTTTCCATATAAATTCAATGTAGATACATCTACCATCGTATCGGCCATCAGACGTATCAAAGTTACCAGATGTCCTTGAACTTTTTAAACCGACCCGGCTCAGAGAAATCCAAACCAAATATGCAAATATCATGCTACTTGTGGCCATAAAACAGAAGATTGTATATATCTAAGGGGGAAGCAGCTCGATTGTTTTATGAAGGGAACATTCAAGAATCCTTAAGTGATCGGGCAAAGAATTACTTCAAAAATAGAGATTCAAATAGATAGAACGAGAAAGAAGAGCCACAAATTTGATTCACATAATCCCTGGAGGGGTCAATATTCCTCAAGGACCAGCATTTAAATACAACAAGGTGTTGATCATAAGGGAGAAAAGAACTTGGGATGACTTACCAGAAGGGACCTTGTCTTTAAATGACGAGGATGCAGAAGGGATCGAACAAACCCACAATGAAGCACTGGTAATATCTATACTTATGAATAAGACTCAAGTTAAACGTGTTTTGAATGGTCCAGGTATCTCAGCCAACATACTGCGATTGAGGGTCGTAGAACAGCTCGACCTACAAGATCAGGCTGTACTTGCAAACCAAGTTTTAAACGGCTTCAATATGGCATGTGAAACCACCAATGGCGAGATAACTTTTCCAGTAACATGGTTGGGACCATCAATGAAACAATGTTCCATGTGATCGAGGGTGATATGAGGTATAATACGTTATACGGGAGACCATGGATCCATAACATGAGGGCAGTGACTTCGACCCTTCACCAGCTTCTAAAGTTCCCAACGCTAGAGGGAGTCAAAACAATCTACAGGGAGCTACCCCCTCCAAGGAAATGTTTTCCATTGACGAAGTGATACTGATATCGACGTTCTCATCAATGAAAGGGTCATGTTCGAACGGAAAGCAGGAGCTCAAATAGAAACCATAGACACCAGCCTCGACCCAATTAGAGAAGTAAGGGATTGATGAGGATGATAAATATGGGGTCCCTCGATCGTTCATAGTCCCTGATGATTCTAGCGCCACCAAATTTTTGATTGAAGAGCTAGAGCAAATCACGATGATAGAATATCATCCACAACAAAAGGTATACACATGTATCGGACTAGCCCCGAGGTTAGGGGAAAATTTATTCAATTTCTTACAACTAACATGAATTGTTTAGCCTGGTCGCATCTCGATTTGACAGGGATTCCATCATAAATTACCACTCAAAAAAGAAGACCCAACCTGAGGTCAAACAAGCTTTCATCAAAGAAGAGGTAACCAAACTTCTTGAAATGGGACCCATCCGGGATGTTAAATATCCCAAATGGTTAGCAAACGTTGTAGTAATCCCCAAGAAGGGGAATAAACTTATAATGTGTATAGATTATAAAGACATAGATAAAGCATGCCCCAATAAATCCTTTCCTTTTCCTAATATCGATCGCATGATCGATGCCTTGACCGGCCACGAGATCCTTAGTTTTATTGATGCCTACTCTAGGTACAACCAAATACAAATGAACCCAAAAGATCAGGAAAATACCTCATTTATTACTAAGTATGACACCTACTACTATAATGTAATGCCCTTTGCACTAAAAATGTTGGACTTATCAAAACCTAGTAAATCAGATGTTCGAATAATAAATAGGAAAATCGGGAGTCATCTACGGATGTATACAAGATTGTTTACTATAGATGGTTTACGGGTTGTAACAGGATGTTGTGTATGATAAAAAAGAAAACAAATATGTGGAAAGTGGGTAAAAATATATTAGCACCCACAATTGTGAAATGGACACATTTAGGGGGTATCAATTCGACTTGGATGTTGACTTGATTTATCTTCTCTTGAGTTCACACATCCGTCCACCAAGAATATGGTTGTACTACTACAAAAATAAAAGGAATATTAATAATTTGAATTTTAACATATTTTATTCCCCTACTTGCCTATGTTTTGGTTATAATTGCAACAAAATAGTCCAAAAATGCTCACAAGTTGTGTGTGATTGCAGGTTTGATCGACAAAGTGATGAAATGTCAAAAATCGGCACAAAATGAGTGAAACCTGCTCAAGTATCAAAGATTAAGTGAATTGAGGAAAATAGGGCCTAGTGCGGACCCCATAAAAGTGAATGTGGCCGCACTAGGAGATTCTGAGAGTGTATAATCAGGCTAAAGGCTACACGGCTGCGGTCCGTTTCTCGCGGTCCGCACTCAAGCTTCTACGGCTGCACTATGCCTTTGTACAGTCCGCGGTCAAGAGCTTCAGAGGATCATCATTTGTCCAAGACAATGCCATGTGCTTCGCGGTCGTCACCGTGCATACCACACCAGATCCCCTCCGCGAAAATGGTACACTTCTACACATTTCGCTCCCTCAAGTTCAGAGAAGCAAAAATGTAAAGTCCAAGAGCCAGTGCAGCCGCGGTCCATTTTGTGCGGCCCGCACTGACCTCGCAGCGGTATTTTTGTCCAATTTTTCTAGACTAGTATAAATATAATATTTTACCATTTTTACGTCAGTTTTGTACTCCAGAATTAGCTGAGCTCGCGAGACTCAATTTTGTAGCCAATTTTGGCACTTTTGCTTTTCATTAACAATAGATTATTGTTTTTTCTTCTTCGTAATCAACTAATATGTCTAGTTCTTCATCTATTTCTTTAATTTCTGCATCTAGCATGAGTAGCTAAACCCATTATCTAGGCTTGTGGCTCAACTCTAGTGTAGGTAATAGATGGGTGTTGTCATCTAGGGTTAGATTGACTATGGGTAATTGCTATTTGGGTTGATTTTATGTTTTAATTGAGAATCTGTGGTTGCAAACACTGGTTCAAGCTTTGTGGGTTTAACTCTTCTTGAGAAAGAGAGTCTATGACCCCAAAATTTATCCAATAAGGAATTGTGATGGACTCATGAGAAATGTTAGTCCAATTAACGGGTTAAATCTCGAGAGAGTAATCACCCTACTTGAACCCTAGTTGCTTGGTCTAATTTGCCTACCCATTTGGTCTCGAGAAAATCAATTGGGCAAAATCACTCTCTCTACCGATAGGTGTGAGAGTGGGTAAAATTGTGAAACGGTTATAGCATAAGTCCCAAATGTGTCAATCGAATCCTGGTAACATCCACCCATCAATTAGCCACCTAGGTTGTGTCATGACCCTAGTGCCTTTCTTCCCATTGGATATAACTTAGCAATATTCTCGTAGGTTAATTTAGTGTTAGTCATTAGTTTTATAAAATTAGTTATGATTCATAAACCCAAAAATGTGTGAAGTGGCATTAGGTGTACAAACACATCTCTAGACAAAAAATCCAACTCCACTACTAGCTCCCTGAGAAAATCGATCTCGACCTCTATTCGGGTAAAAGCTATTGCGACCCGCTATTCCTACCATAGTGTAGCATCAAGTTAGCAGCGATCACTTTTTGGCGCCATTGCCGGGGAGCTTACGGTGTTGACTATCTATTTAGTTAGTTTTGTATTTTGCTTCTCTTTCATTCTTGTTTACTAATTTTGTTTGTATGGATTACTCAGGTACACATGGCTTTTAATGCAAACGACCCTCTTGGCAATATCATGGCGGGGGAGCGGGTAGATGATCTTTATCAAGAAGAGGTTCCTAATTTACCTCAAGCTCCACATAGAGGCCGTCATGCCAATACAAATGACAATAATCCTATCCCAGACCCTCATCTGCCACCACTAAGAGTGGCCCCAGGAGTTCTCCCAAATCAAGGATACGCCAGTGCTATTGTTCCTCCCCAAAACCGGGCGGGGAACTTTCAAATCACAAATGTCATGTTGACCATGCTCGAGCAAAGAGGATACTTTACGACCGCCTCTGATCAAAATGCTTACAAGCAATTGAAGGGGTTCGTAGATACATGTCTGGTAGCAAGCAGACAAACGTGTCTGAGGATGCTTAGAGATTGAGGCTTTTCCTTTTGTCTCTTCGGGGTAAAGCATTGGACTGTTTAGAAAGGCTCCCCAATCATTCCATCACAACTTGGGATGAGTTGGTGGATAAATTCATTGGAAAGTTTTTTTCACCAAGTCATATAGTGGCACTTCGGGATGAAATCTTAGTCTTTAAGCAAGAGCCAACAAAACCTTTGCATAAAATTTTGAGAGATATAGAATGATGGTGAAGGAATGCCCCAATAATGACTTGACAGAGAATATGTTACAACAAACTTTCTACCTGGACATCAATACTACAAATCAATGCATAGTGAATCAATTGGCCAGGGATAATTTTATGAAGTTGACTTATGATAAGACTGTGCTGTTCTTAATAAGATAGCGGAAATCATCGTCCACATTTCAAGGTAGAGCCAATGTTCCTCAAGGTGACCCTACGGGTATTCATTTACATATGGAGTTGCATGACCATGGGCAAGTTATAGCGTAGTTGACAACCACTATGAACCAATTGGTGAAGGTGCACTTGAAACAAGTCAAACATCCGCGCCAAGTCAATGCCATGGGAGGTGTTTCTATGCTAAAGAGGAGGCAAAGAGGGCAACAACCTCAAGGAAATTGTGAACAATATGACAACAATGATGGTGGTGATTTTTCGAATGAGTTCTATGATGATCAAAGTGAGGAGATCCAATATGTTCAAAATTACCAAGGGAATAGAGGCAACTCTTCGAATCAACAATGGCATCCCCAAGGAAATTGGGGCAATCAACAACAAGGTATTGGAAATTGGAACAACAACAATCAAAGCAAGAATTAGGGAAATCAACAAGGTGGTAGTAATTGGAACAACAACAACCAAGCAGCAATTGGGGTAATCAAGGTAACAATCAAGGTAATTGGAATGGGAACTACAATAATTAGAGCAACAACAACAATCAAGGAGGTTGGAATAATAGTGGGAACCAAGGCAAACGGGGGCAAGGCTTTCAAAGGCCCCCCCCCCCATGTAGCAACAATCGAACAATCCACCCCCTTTTCCTTCTCAAGGTCTGAGTTCTTCCAGGAGTGATATGGGGAGAATTGAAAGTATGTTTGAGCAAATGATGAAAAGGAACCAAGATTCCAATGCACAATTGGCTTCACATAACACATCTATCCGGAACTTGGAAGTGCAACTGGGTCAAATTTCTCAAGCTTTGAATACCCGTCCCAAGGGTGTCGTACCAAGAGATACGGTAGTGAAACCGAAGGGTGGGAACAACAACCATGTGATGGCGGCTAAAACTAGAAGCGGAAGAGGCAGTGATGTTCATGCCTCGAGAGATAAGCAAGTTATGGAAGATGATGTTCAGTTGTGTGATGATGATGCACCTTTGATTGTTGAAGATGTTGTTGAGACCAATGTGAACAATGAAGTAAGGATAGATATTGATGAGGTCAAGGTGGAAATGCAAGATGCCGTGAACCCGTCTAGGGAACACATGATTGATATGGCCAAGACGGTGGTGCCTAAAGCCAAGTCACCCTTGCCTAGGCCACCTCCACCATTTCCTCAAAGGATTGCAAAGCAAAGAAATGCTAATCAATTTAAGAAATTAATTGATACGATGAAGAGTTTGTCCATAAATGTGCCTTTGGTGGAGGCACTTGAACAAATGCCAGGCTATGCAAAATTCATGAAGGATTTGGTTACATAGAAGCGGTCCATGGTTTGTGAAACAATTAAGATGACCCATCAAGTGAGTGTCGTAGTGTATTCAATGGCACCAGAGCTTGAGGATCTCAGAGATTTTACTATCCCTTGTACTATCGGAAGTGCGAATTTTGCTAAGGACCTTTGTGACTTGGGGGCTAGCATTAATTTGATGCCGTACTCGGTCTTAAAGACTTTGGGAATTGGGCAACCTAGACCTATCTCAGTGAGACTTCAAATGGTAGACTGATCGATTAAGCAACCCTTGGGCATAATTAGTGATGTACTTGTCCGAGTGAATAAGTTTATATTGCTGGTCGACTTTGTCATCTTGGATTGTGAGGAAGAGTATGAGGTGCCGACTATATTGGGTAGACCTTTCCTTGATAGGGGGAAGGCATTGGTTGATATTGAAGTGAGTGAATTTACTTTCCGAGTGGGTGATGAGAAGGTTATTTTCCATGTTTGCAAATCCATGAGGCAACCTAATGGCACCGAGGTGTGCTCTTTTGTGGACATTGTCACGATTGTGATATTGGATGATACAAGTTCTATGATTAATGTTGAAGATCCTCTTATTGCCGAGCCTCTAAATCGGTATGTAAATGATGATGCAAGTAGAGTGATGTGCATAGATGTTTTACATGTTATGGAATCTTGTGAGCCTAGTAAATTGTCTTAAGATCTTGAAACCCAACAAATTCCACTAACAAAGCCAACAATTGAGGAGTCACCGGGGGTGGAATTGACTCCACTTTCTCCACACCTTAGTACCACGCTCTGTATCTCTAAGACTATATTGCAGAATGATGTGCAACCTTTCTTGGCGCACGAAGGAAGATTGTATGAAGTGATACAAGAAGTGTGGGGTCAACCCTGTTTCTAACAAATCTTGGATTTCTCCAATGCACTACGTATCAATGAAGGATGGGATGACCATAGTGGCAAATTCTCAGAATGAGTGGATTTCTGCAAGAACAGTCATGGGTTGGCAGGGTTGCATGGTCTATAAAAAATTGAACAATGTGCCCCTTAAGGATCAATATCCCTTGACATTCATTGATCGGATTCTCAAACAACTTGCTGTTCTTGGAGAGATTTATGAGAGCCACGTGGTGGCGCTTCTTAATTTGAAATGATGTGTTGGTAACCTGCATCGTGCCACGACATTAAATCAGGCGCTTTTTGGGAGGTAACCCATGTCTTTTTCTTTCTCTTTGATTTTGTTTGTATTTTAGGATATTTGAGCTAATTGGTTGTTAGATGTTGAAGGGATTGAGTTGATGCAGTGCATAAAAAGTTGAAAAAATTTTCAAAGTCTCTGAAGTTTTCCAATGTGTCCGCAGTGTACATTGTGCGGTCCGCACTGGCATGAGCAAAAGGGTGCTCTCTGAAGCTTCCCACCGCGGATGCTTCCATTTAGTGCGGTCTGCGGTGGACCTCCGCGACTGCGGTCTGTTTTTGTGCGCTCCATGGAAGTTGCCTTATGAATCTTCACTTAATCAAACCCAGCATGATCCGTGGTCATTTCTGTACGGGTCGCGCTGGTAGGTAAGGCTGGGGCCCGCATCGTTTTCTTTAAATAGAACTTAAGCGCCTCATTTCACACTTTTCACACTTTGAATCCTCAGAGCCTTAAAACTACTGTTCCTACTCGCATTGCTCGTGATTCTTGCTTGCTCGGATTAATTCCATACAATCTTAAATAACCTGGTAACATCTCATGCATTTTTGATTGGTTAATTTTTTATTTTCATTTTATTTGCTTGCCCAGTAGTTTTTAGCTTCTTATTTCTTATCCTAGCTTCTTATTTTTTTTCATTTACTTGTAACTTAGGGTAATTTACATGCGGAGTTTGTCAGTTAGAAAATCCTAATGAGTGCGAAATTTAGTAGGGACAAAATAGGAATAAACATTTGAACAAAAATGGAAAAAATAAAACCTTAACTTAATGCCCATGAACCCTAGTCTCTGCGGCCGGCGGTCCGCGGTACCCTGATGCGGTCCCCGGTACCTTTCTATGCGGACTGTGGTGCTTCTATGTATGAAAGTGAATTTGTTTCCAGCGTGGCCGCATTACACTTTGTGTGGTCTGCACTGGCCCTCCGCGGCCGCAACCCCATTTTGTGTGGACCACTGTGGGTAGATTCAGATAGGTGATTTTCTAGGCCTCTGCCCAATGCGGACCATATTCGCTTTTGCGCAATACGCGGTTCCCTCTTTGCGGCCGCACTCCTGTTTGTGCGGACCATGGTGCTAGGTTCTGCAACTATTTCTGCAATACTTCTTCTGCTATCAACACTTCATTTCCTTCACATATTTCAATGCATGTGCTTCAATTAACAATCTTAGATGTGTTTGCTTGCAGACAATGGTAAAACAAGAGGCAAAGGTTCCAAACAACCCAACCTAGGTGATTCCTCCCATGGAGGTAAAGGAAAAAGGATTGGTAAAACTCACTCCCCAAGTCCATCAAAATATTGAAAAGACCCAAAAGTTTATAAAAACTGCAGATAGAGCTGCTTCCCATTCCTCGGAGAGTGACTATATGCCATCTCAGGACATCTCTTCCGATTCATTCCCAACTCACTTCGTCTCTATCTTCCAACTGACTGATACCCCTCTAGCATCACCCACTGCGAAAAGGTCAATAAATGTAGTTTGAGATTCATCTGAATAGTTCGCAGTCGGTAGTGAAGAATACTATACCTCCCACACAGCTTTTTTATCTGGGGAGAGTCCAGGCGGAAATGAGGAGGTGGTACAAGGTGGTAAACCTCAAGTTACAGGAATTGAACGATCTAGGAAGGCAGAAGTATGGGAGGATAGATTTGTGAGCCAAGTGGCTTACCATAAGATTAGAGAGTGGTGGCTACTGAGGCATTTAATACTGGAGAGGACTTTTGTTATCAAGGACTTGCTACCCCATAACCCTGACATGTTGCGACAATTTAGAACGAGACCGGGCTGGGAGATATTTATCGATGAGTGTATTGATGCATATGAGCGTATGGTTTGGGAATTCTATTGTAATGTGGCTCACATTCTAAAAGGGTACAAGGTGACCAAGGTCCGGAAGAACGTTGTTCAGTAGGCAGACCTTGAATGAATATCTGGGCTTCAATGAAGAGGATGAGACCCTATATATGGCAAAGTTAGAGATGGGTGAGGGGGTCCGTCCATGGTTAGCCAGTACTTGGTGATCCCAGTTACGGGTCTTGAGTGGTTAACTGCGGGGGTGAAAATTTTGAGGGGGAACCAGAACTTCGTAGCTAAGGTTTGGGTGTCACGACCCAAACTGGAGGGCCATGACTGGCATTCGGCCATTCTTGCCGCTCACCAATGTACATTTTACCTAACATTCATTATTATCTTTTAGGACCAACGAGATCCATATAAATGGTATCCATGGATCACGGACAATTAACCATAAAAGATTATGGAATAAACATACATAACATGGGGTGACCAGACAATCAAGAAACTACATACAAGGTACGAGCTACCATGCTACCATGAAAGACTATACAACAAAAACCAGCAGACAAGGTACACAAAACTATACATGAGTCGACACCTGTTTATGAGCCTCTAAAGAAACATAAGTGCTGCAACATAGCCAGAACAAGACCCCGACATACCCATAATGTCTATAACAAAAATGTATACCAAGAACACGACAAGTCTGGAGAAGGGATCTTACTAATCACCACTGAACTGGACAGCCTACTATGATGGGGGAGTTGCACCTGCCTGTCTATCAGGACCTGCAGCACGACATGCAGTGTCCACAAACAAAAGGATGTAAGTACAAATAACGTACTAATTATGTAAGGCAGAGAACCATAAATACGAGTAGTAGTGTAAGAATGTAAGCATGCATAGAGAATATACAACCTGTAACATCTGAGTAACTCTGAGGGCTACTGACATGAAATGCATGATACATATGTACAAATACATAAAATTTTAAAACATACGGCTCTTTGGGAATAATCATCATCATATCGTACCCAGCCGTAATAGACTTGGTAAAAAACATACCCAGACATCATAAGGATCGGTAGAATCGTACCTGGCCACGTGGAGATCGGTAAAACCCAACTGACAAGTGGTTACACAATAGGTTCCGCACCCGGCCGACTATAGTGTGGCTCGGTAGACTAAAATGGAAACATATATATAATGCATGCTCAACTCATCGAAACACGTTCTAGATCTTTCGGAGTGACATAAGATCGGTATCCTCTGTACAGGTTATTAGGACTAACTCTTCACTATGAACCTTATAAGAATCAAGAAGTACTAATAACATTGATAACATAATAATGAGAGAAGCAACATCACATCAATCGTTCCATAAGAGGGGAAATAATGTAAGTACTGCTAGTTTCTAAGAGTAGAGTATCTTTAGAGTTCATTACATTATGTACAGTTGGAGTCGTGCAAAACAAGGAAAGGCATAGCCTCACATACCTTGTATATACTGTCCCAATCTCAAGCTATGCAATTGTCACAACTCCTTAGCCTACAATAAGAGAAACGATATTATCACTATCATTTAAGCGTCATAACTATTATGTACCGACAACAAGCTATTTTACAATGAAATGGGCAGAACCTCCCCTATATATATGACTTCACACAATTCAAAACAATCACTAAACATCCCAAAAAATATCAATAATAATCATATTGAGCCTCCTAAAATAGTCCACGCACAACTTAATCATTTCTTACATACGACGACCACCGTAGTCGAGTAAAACGACCCAGATATGTTACGAAGAACTACCAGCCTACAACCCTACATCTATATGGTGTTTCTCCACACCTTCCTCCTAAAAGCCTCTACAGAATAGTAGTAAAACACGCAGCCCAACAAACACAAAACAGTCCGCTACAAGTGAATATCTCGAACTCACGGCTTTCGATCACCGTCCCGTGAGTTCTTACATGTATAGAACGAATTACCCAGAGTTCACAGCAGAAAAAATGTATGAAATAGAAAAGTAAACTTACTTTATGCGTTAGAAAACTCAGCCCTTCCCTTGGTTCTTCAAACTCTTGATTTTACCCTCAATTAGAACTTGAAAGAGAGGGAAAACTTATTAGTGTTTGTGTGGAATTTTTGGGAGGAGGTTTGCAGGGGTTTAGGTTTGATTATTTGTGAAATATATTGAGGGTTATATTTCAGGAGATAACCCTTTAAATGGGCTGAATAGCCGACCCAAATTTTCCTTTTTTGGGCAATTATTTAACCAAGTAGGTGACACACCTACTTGTCACCTAGCAGCTCATAAAAATGCCTAAATCTCTCTACTCCGATATCGTATTGATAAACGATTTAATGTGTTGGAAACTAAACTCATAGATATTAAATATGGTGGGTATATCACTCTGTAATTTCAAGTAAACTGGGAGAAAAGCGTAATGACATTTGACCTAAAGTTTAAGTAAAACCACGAACCTAAGTTGCGACAACTTTTGTCGACTTTTGTTTCATAACTCGTTTGACTTCAAGACTATGAAAAGGATATTATATGATTCAAATACCTTAAAACATGACCTCTTTAGTGTATTAAGCACCTATAGGTTTACCCGAAAATACAAGTTACAACATTCTTGATTTGTTTAACTTCTAATACTTGTTAATCACCCTTATAAACCCTTATATCACTTAAGATCAATAGGATTGACATCTTATCATCTCAAGAATAATTCCTTCTTGGATTTATGTTAACTAACATATTAAATGAACTAATGCGTGTGGATATGGGTTATAACACCCTCCCTCCCTTAGGAACATTGGTCCTCGAATGTAAGGGTTTGTGGGGATTCCAAATCATCGTGGATTACAATGGAAATTTATGGTCAGATGTTTCCTATGAAATGGTCACTAGAAAATTTACAAGCATTTAAGAGCAACGTATGGCCTCACAAGGATACACAAAGCATTATGGACATGTACATTATCTTCATATCACCATTTTGCATTAAGGTAGAGTGTTCTCATGTTATTGCTTACCTCATAAAGTTGTTTCACCGTTCCAATGTATCATGCGTTCCACCAGCATCCTTGTTATCATCATTCCGGAATAGGTAAGGGTATTTAGACTTCATATCTTCTTCCGCTTCCCATTTCATTTATTCTGTATTTTTGTTCCTCCACAATACTTTGACGGAAGCTACATCTTTTATTCTCAGCTTGCGGATTTGTCGATCTAATATAGCCACGACACTTCTTCATATGATAGATCCTCTGTAACTTACACATCTTTGATAGGGACAACTCGAGAAGGGTCTCCAATACATTTTCTCAACATAGATACATGGAATACTGGGTGGACAAATTCCAATTCGGATGGAAATTCTAACTCATAAGCAACTTGGCCAATACGTTGAAGAATTTTATACAGACCGATATACAATGGACTCAACTTACCTTTCTTCCCAAAACGCATAACACCCTTCATTAGTGAGATGCTCAGAAAAACCCAATCACCAACCTCAAACTCCAAATCACGACGTCGGACATCGGAATAAGTCTTTTGCCACCTTTGTGTTGTCCTCAATCGTTCCTATATCACCTTCACCTTCTCAGTGGCTTGGTGAATCAAATCTGGCCCATATAATTATGTTTTACCAACTTTAAACCATCCAACTGGTGATATACATTTTCTACGGTATACTGCCTTATATGGGGCTATTTTAATACTGGAATAGTAGCTCTTATTGTAGGCGAATTCTATGAGTGGAAGATGGTCATCCTAATTTCCCTTAAAATCTAGAACACATGCCCGTAGCATATCTTCCAGTTTCTGAATGGTACGTTCAGCCTGTCCGTCAGTTTGCAGATGAAATCCAGTGCTAAGATTCACTTGTGTGCCAAAACCCTTCTGGAAAGACCTCCAAAAGTTAGCCGTGAATTGATCTCCTCGGTCTTATATAATAGATACTGGCACACCATGAATCCTAACAATCTTCTTGATATATAATTTCGCATAATCTTCAGTCGTGTCAGTATTCTTAGCTGGTAGACAATGGGCACATTTTGTAAGTCGATCAACTATCACCCATGTGGAGTCAAACTTATGATAAGAGTAAGGTATTCCAATAACGTAGTCCATTTTAATCACCTCCCATTTCTAGATCGGAATGTCTATATTCTGAAGCAATCCACCAGGTTTCTGATGTTCTATCTTTACTTGTTGACAATTGGGACACTGGGCTACACATTCTGCAATAGACTTCTTCATGTTATCCCACCAATACTGCTCCTTGACATCATGATACATCTTTGTCAAGCTGGGGTGGATGGAATATCAGAATTGATGAATGTCATTCATAATCTTTTCTCGCAACCCTGCCACATTAGGCACACATAATCGGCCCTGGTATTTTAGTGCCTTATATCCTCCGATCTCAAAAGCTATAGTTTTATACTGTTGAATGCTCTCTCTCAATCGTACTAAGATAGGATCTTTATATTTCCTTGATTTTACCTCAGCTACAAAAGATGATTTGTATGTATTATGTACAGTAACACCTCCGTCATTAGAATCTAATAGTCTGATTCTCATATTGGCTAGCTGATGAAGCTTTTTAGTCAACTCCCATCTACCTGCTTCAATGTGTACTAAGGTTCCCATTGACTTATGGCTGAGAGCGTCTGCCACGACATTGGCTTTACCGGGATGATACAATATCTCGATATCATAGTCTTTCAGTAATTCAAGCCACCTACGTTGCCTTAAATTCAACTCTTTCTGCTTGAAGATGTATTGTAAACTTTTGTGATCTATGTAGATGTCAACATGGATGCTGGATAAGTAGTGCCGCCACATTTTTAAAGAATATGTTACTGCACCCAATTCCAAGTCATGGGTTGGGTGATTCTTTTCATGCTTCTTCAATTGTCTTGATGCATAAGCAATCACCTTTCCACGTTGCATCAATACGCACCCCAAACCTATACCTGAGGCATAACAATATACCACATCTATTCCTTCAGGGAGATTGAGTACTGGTGCGGATGTCAATCGATTCTTCATTTCCTGAAAACTACGCTCATAAGTGTCAAACCACTGGAACGTGGTAGTTTTTTGTGTTAACTTAGTCAATGGTGCTAATATGGAGGAAACCCCTTCTACAAATTGCCTATAATATCCTGCTAGCCCTAGGAAGCTGCAGATTTCTGATTGTTTTGTAGGTCTCGGCCAATTCTTTACTGCATCGATCTACTAAGTGTCGACACCGATACCCTCATTAGATATCACATGACCAAGGAATTCTACTGCGTTCAGCCATAATTCACATTTGGATAGCTTAGAATATAACTTATGATCCTGATGCATCTATAATACTATCCGCAAGTGGCCCACATATTCCTCCTCCGAACGAGAGTACACCAGAATGTCATCAATGAATACAATCATGAATACATCAAGATAGGGACTGAATACTGTATTCATGAGATCCAAAAATGTTGCTGGGGCATTTGTTAGCCCGAACGACATCACAAAGAACTCAAAGTGACCATATCTTGTTCGGAAGGTCGTATTTGGAATATTCTTCTCCTTAACCCTCACTTGATGATACCCTGAACGTAAGTCAATCTTGGAGAAATACTTGGCACCCTGGAGTTGGTCAAACAAGTGATCAATTCTTGGAAGTGGATACTTGTTCTTTATAGTATACTTATGCAACTATAGATAGTCGATACAGAATATAACTTATGATCCTGAAGCATCTGTAATACTATCCGCAAATGGCCCACATATTCCTCCTCCGAACGAGAGTACACCAGAATGTCATCAATGAATACAATCATGAATACATCAAGATAGGGCCTGAATACTGTATTCATGAGATCCAAAAATGTTGTTGGGGTATTTGTTAGCCCGAACGACATCACAAAGAACTCAAAGTGACCATATCTTGTTCGGAAGGTCGTATTTGGAATATTCTTCTCCTTAACCCTCACTTGATGATACCCTGAACGTAAATCAATCTTGGAGAAATACTTGGCACCCTGGAGTTGGTCAAACAAGTGATCAATTCTTGGAAGTGGATACTTGTTCTTTATAGTATACTTATGCAACTATAGATAGTCGATACACATTCATAATGACCCGTCTTTTTTCCGCACGAATAGAAATTGCGCACCCCAAGGTGAAATGCTAGGCCTAATGAAGCCCTTATCCAAAAAATCCTTCAATTGCGCCTTCAACTCTCGCAACTCTATAGGGGCCATTCTGTATGGAGGGATAGATATAGATTGAGTGTCAGGAAACACATCAATGCCAGACTCAATCTTCCTTTCAGGAGGAAGGCCTGGGAGATCATCTGGAAATTCATTGTCTATTGGGATTAATTATAGAGTAGGAGGCTTTGCCTCCACATCCCTAACGCGAACGAGATGATAAATATAACCTTTTGAGATCATTTTCCTGGCCTTAAGAAAGGAAATAAACCTACCTTTAGGCGTAGCAATATTCCCAATCCATTCAATGACATGTTCAACAGGAAACTGAAACCTAACCATCTTCGTACAACAGTCAACATTTGCATAACATGAGGCCAATTGTCCATTCTTATTCATATTAAAATCAACCATTTCTAACTCAAATAAATTTGACGAGGTTTGACGACTACAAATCATCATAGGGGTAACCTCTATATGCCCTTCTAGCAAACACAGAATCTCCTATCGGAGTAGATACCGCCAGGGGTTTACTTATGAATTTAGGTATAATGCCAAACTTATTAGCCACAAAGGGTGTAACATATGATAATGTAGATCCTCGATCAACCAGTGTATATACATCATAAGAAAACATAGACAATATACCTGTAACAACATCTGGAGACGACTCGAGATCCTGTCGACCTACTAGAGCATAGGTTCGATTTTGACCACCATTCGAACTCAGCACTGCACCTCTACCATGACCTGTTGACTGCTAAAAACCCCGTGTTGAAGGTCAAACTGATGAGGAAAACCCAGACACTAATCCAACCAGCCGAGCCATACCATCACCTCCCATGTTAGGACAATCCCGCATCATATGGCCAGACTGTTTTCAAGAATAACATGCATCAGAACCTCGACGGCACATTCCAAAGTAGGCCTTGCCGCATTGATCACAATGTGGCGTTATGGGTCTCATCTAACTAGTATCCCTGTGATGTTGCGAGCCAGATGCCCGAAAACTCTGACCTAAACTAGAATAGGTAAATCAATCATATCGAGGCCTCTGAAACTGTGGAGGAGTACTAGCTACAGATGGCGCCAAAATCCTCGAAGACTGGGGCCTGAAAGTCATCAGAATACCGTGCAAATCTTGACCTCTTATTCTTGCCCCTATCCCACTCCCTAGCTGCCATCTGTTGGCGCTTACAATCCTCTAGGGTCTGGGCATAAGCTAGAATATGAAAAATATCCATGCCTTCCACCAAGGAGGTTGTCATACATTTATTTATCAGATGTTAGTCCCAACCTATTCACGAACAAATGCACCCTATCACTCATTTCGGCCACCATATAGGGAGCATACCTTGCTAAAGAATAATTGCATACTATACTCTTGCACGCTTATATTACCTTGTGTAAGGTTCAAGAACTTATTAGCTCTAGCTCGTCGTATCTCAACTAGCAAGTTGTGACGAAGAAAGGCCTTAGAAAAATCCTTCCACATAGCTGGAGGAGCATCTGGACCCCTGTATCTCTCCCAACTATCATACGAGAGATCCACTAAATCCCGTAGCCGATAAGAAGCCAACTCTTCTGCTCTATATCACTAACATGCATAACCCGTGGTATACGATGAACCTGATCAATAAAATTCTAAGGGTCCTCCTTGGGGTCTGATCTTGTAAACACTGGAGGGTCTATATTAATAAAATGTCAAACTCTCGTACTTACTGGCTTATCAGTAGCACTAGTATTCTGCCTCTGAGCGTGATCAGCTACCAAGCTAGTCAATAACTGCAAAGCACTCCGTATATCCTGGTCTATAGTTCCAGATAGAGGAATTAGAGGTGCTCGGTTCCTCCTAATATCCTCTGGAGGAGACGGAGTAGATGAGGTATGAGATAGTATCTCATTCTGAGCCTCACTTTGGCCTACTCTAGCTTGGGGGACCTGACCGGTACCCTCTCCCGCAGCTATATCAAGACGTCTACTAATTGTTTACTTCATAGTCGAAGGCATTGCTGAAAGAAACCAAGGTAAATATTAGAGACAAACACTTACAAATCAACTCTACGCACGATCTGGATTCAGGAAGAAGTAACAACCCTAGATGATCTGTAGCCTCCTGATTATAAATTTGGCGCGCTACACATCCATAATCAAGACTCTACTAGACACGGCTCATAGACAATCCTTACGATAGATCGGCTCTTATACCAAGTTTTTCACGACCCAAGCTAGAGGGCTATGACTAGCACCCAGCCATGCTTGCCGCGCAACAACGTACATTTTACCAAACCTTCATTATTATCTTTTAGGACCAACGAGATCAATATAAATGGTATCCATGGATCACAGACAATCAACCATAAAAGATGATGGCATAAACATACATAACATAGGGTGACCAGACAATCAAGAAACTACATATAAGGTACGAACTACCATGCTACCATGAAAGACTATACAACAAAAACTAGCCAACAAGGCATACCAAACTATACATAAGTCGACACCTATCTATGAACCTCTAAAGGAACCTAAGTTCTACAACATAGCCGGAACAGGGTCTCCACATACCTATAATGTCTATAACAAAAATGAATACCAAGACCACGGCAAGTCCGGAGAAGGGATCTCGCAAATCACCCTGAACTGGACAACCTACTGTGATGGGGGAGCTGCACCTGCCTGTCTATCAGGACATGCAGCACGAAATGCAGCTTCCACAAACAAAAGAACGTCAGTACGAATAAAGTACCGAGTATGTATAGCAAGGAACCATAAATACGAATAGTAATGTAAGCAGGATATAGAATATACAACCTGTAACATCTAAGTACCTTTGAGGGCTACTAACATGAAATGCATGATACATTTGTACAAATACATAAAATGATAAAACATATTACTCTATGGGCATCATCATTATCAGATCATACCTGGCTTTAATAGGCTCGGTAATAAAATATACCTGGCCATCATAAGGCTCGTTAGGATCGTACCCAGCCACGTGGAGCTCAGTAAAACCTAACTGATTAGTGGTTGCACAATATGTGTCATACCCAACTGACTATAGCGCGGCTCGGTTGAGTAACATAGATACATATATATAATGCATGCTCGACTCATGGAAACACGTTCTAGACCATTCAGAGTGACGTAAGATCGGTATCCTCTGTACACGTTATTAGGACTAACTCTTCACTATGAACCTTATAAGAATCAGGAAGTATCAATAACATTGATAACATAAGAATGAGAGAAGAAACATCACATCAATCGTTCCATAAGAGGGGAAATAATGTAAGTACTGCTAGCTTCTAAGAGTAGAGTATCTTTAGAAGCTCGTTCATTACATTATGTACAATTAGAGTCGTGCAAAAGAAGGAAAAGGATAGCCTCACATACCTTGTATATACTGCCCCAATCTCAAGCTATGCAATTGTCACAACTCCTTAGTCTACAATAAGAGAAAAGATACTATCATTATCATTTAAGCGTCATAACTATTATGTATCGACAACAAGCTATTTTACAATGAAACGGGCAGAACCTTCCCTATATATATGACTTCACACAATTCCAAACAATCACTAAACATCCAAAAAAATATCAATAATAATCATATTGAGCCTCCTAAAATAGTTCACGCACAACCTAATCATTTCTTACATACGACGACCACCATAGTCGTGTAAAACGACCCATATATGTTACGAAGAACTACCAGCCTACAACCCTACATCTATATGGTGATTCTGCACACCCTTCCTCCTCCAAAACTCCACAAAACAGTAGTAAAACACGCAGCCCAACAGCAACACAAAACAGTCTACAAAACAGTCCGCTACAAGTGAATAACTCGAACTCACGACTTCTGATCACTGTCCCATGAGTTCTTACATGTATAGAATGAATTACCATGAGTTCACAGAAGAAAAATGTAATATATAGATCATTAAAGTTACCTTACTCGTTGGATAAATCAACCTTTCCCTTGGTTCTTCAAACTCTTGATTTTACCCTCAATTAGAACTTGAAAAAGAAGGAAAATTGATTAGGGTTTGTGTGGGATCTTTGGGAGGAGAATTACAGGGGTTTAAGTCTGATTATTTGTGAGATATATTGAGGGTTATATTTTAGAAGATAACCATTTAAATAATCTCAAATTCGACCCAAAATTTCCTTTTTTGGGCTATTATTTAACCAAGTAGGAGACACACCTACTTGTCATCTAGCAGCCTGAGCAGTCTCACAAAATGCCTATATTTCTCTACTATGATGTCGCATTCTTAAACAGTTTAATGAATTTGAAACTAGACTCATAGATATTAAATTTGGTTGGTAGATAACCCCATAATTCGAAGTAGATTTTGGGAAAACCTTGATGACATTTTACCTAAAGTTTAAGTAAAACCACAAACCTAAATTGCGACAACTTTTGTCGACTTTTGTTTCATAACTCGTTTGGCTTCAAGACTATGAAAAGGATATTATATGATTCAAATACCTTAAAACATGACCTCTTTAGTGTATTAAGCACCTATAGGTTTACCCGAAAATACAAGTTACAACATCCTTGATTGGTTTAACTTCTAATACTTGTTAATCACCCTTATAAACCCTTATATCACTTAAGATCAATAGGATTGACTTCTTTTCATCTCAAGAATAATTCATTCTTGGATTTATGTTAACTAACATATGGCATGAACTAACGCGTATGGATATGGGTTGTAACATTAGTAGACTTTCGTTTGTAGTATGTTAGACCCTACCACACATGACCAGACTTTTCCTTTCTCCTGGGCTGTGTTGATTGCATCAGTCAAGGCGGATTACCCCATCAACCTGGGGAATGTGATGTCTCGAATCATATCTCTTGTGGGTATGGAAGCTAACTAGAACTACCTTTTTCCAATACCCTCTTTATTTATTTCTGGGATTTGAAAGTTGAGAAGAAGCCCTTTGACGTCAAAGCCAAACTAGTGGCCCCTTTCTCATGGTACAGTTTGATGGGACCAGACAATCCCAAGGACCAAAACTACAAGCCAATTGCCTCTACCCAAACTGGCCAGTCTGAGGAGCCGGTTGCAGTAGAGCCTCCTACTAAGACTGCTGCTACTATAGTTAATAACTTGTTTCCTAAACCATCCACTGCTGCTGGTCCTTCTGTTTCAGCTGGCCCGGAGATCCTATCCTCCCGGGCCCATCCCATGACTGCACATTGGCTGGGCCAGACACTGTCTAGTTTGAACAACTGGATTTTGCAGCAACATCCATGTTGTCTATATTGTCTTCTACAATTGAGGCCCAGTCAGCACATCAGATAGCTCAGTTTCTTCGGTCCATTGAGGACACACTGAAAAAAGCTCCTGGAAAAGTAAGAAAATATTATGAGGACATAGGATGCCTTGACTAAGGTGGTGGTTTCATATGGCAAGGCCCTAAAAGAGATTACCAACGAGCACAAGAAGCTACATAAGTCACGGGCCTCTAGAGAATCCATAAAATAGTTCACGGTAGATATAGAGATACTGAAGGAAGATCAGCTACCTTTAGATTTTTTATTTGAGGATCCAGACCTACCAACAGTTCCAGTAGCAACCCTAGATAAAGAGTTGGTGTAGAGGCCTCCAAATAAGAGGAGGAAGATCCCTAGTGCAGATTATGCTATCATCCAGTTGGCGGACCCACCATAGGCTTCCTCCAGTCAGCCACAGGATGTACCAAATCCATAGACCGTACAGGTTCGGGACCCAGTTTCTGCAACTGAGCAGTAGGAGACCGGGAAGTAATCTAAGGCTCCCGTACATACGGAGGACCAAGGGACCCCTGATGATCTCATGCAGACAGACCAGGCTTAGGGAGTCCTCATATATCCTTTCTTTATTATTTTTATGCTTATTTGATAGTTGGAATTAGGGACAATAAAAACATTGTTTCGTGTGCGTGTGCCCTACTTTTTATCTGGATGATTGTATCTATTAATTGACTTAGTTTATATTTCTGTTGATTTTCTATTTTGGGTTGTATATACCTTTAAATTCAGTAGTTTTATCACACTTTTTATCTTCTATTTGGTCTGTATATAGAGTTATATTTTAGTATACATTCATCCCTCATTGTATATTCCAATACCCTATTTTACATATTCATTCTATTTTCTATTTTTGCAAAAACAAATTCATTTTTAGCTTTTTAGATAGGCTCGTAGCCTTTCGTTTTATTTTTGGCATTCTCAATTAGCCCTTGGTTTTCCTAGTGTGTGAACCGGATGGCTCTTCCCAATGATAGATGGCCTGACAATCTTCTTAAGGGATTGCGTCCGTTTTTGTTTTTTTTTTGTTGATAGTTTGTAGTTAAGGGTACCTCAAGCAAAGCTACACTTGGGACTAGCACATTTGCCTTTGATCCCATGGTCAAAGACAAAAATGTTACGTTTAGGATGGTGAAAGTCGTGTCCTTTAGACTCTTGTATTGACCAAAAAATCATCATGTGGTCTGTTCGGACCATTTTGTGCTTGAATCGTAACTAAGGTCGTTGTGGGCTCTCGACTCGATGTCTTTTGCAAACCCCTAGAATGTGTGGTGAGAAATCGAAATGCGAGTCGAAGTCCTGAACCAATGGTCTAGAACTTGACTTGAATGTTTGTTGAGGCGATCTTAGGTGAAATTATATTTGAGAAGTGATTATAGGCCCTCCTTAATCCAAATGATTATTAGAACAAATCCATAGCCGACCATTGATAAGATCCCTAGTCAAGCTTTTGAGCCTTAGACCATCTTCTTTCAAGAACAATAATACAAGCCTATACCCGTTCTCAATGATACCATCTCTTAGCACCCAAATCTTTCCTTAAGAACTTAGCAAAAGAATAAGTTTGGAGGAGAGACGATGAGTTAAAGGAAACCTACATTAGTGGATACTTACATGGGGGGCAAGCATATGGTACTTAGAGCCGGACTTGTGACCTTCTTCTTGAGAGAGATGAGTGAATCCATTAACCTCGATTTGTGTGTCAATACTCTAAAAGGTGAGGCTCGCCGAGTTGAGGATGTGTGAGTTTGGTTCCATAATGACCAGAGTAATTCAGATAATCTCTTTGATGTAATGAGTCAACTCTTCATGCTCTTGTGTCACACTTGATCCATGGTTTTTCAAAGTTTAAATTGTTAATGATGCATTCGTATTGAGGGCAATTGTTAGTCCCTATTGATGCTTGTTGAGGTTACTTTAGGATAGCTTGAATTACTCGAATTTCCCTTTAATGTATGTGTCTTATTTTGTTTGCTTGAGGACAAGCAAAGGTTTAAGTTTGGGGGATTTGATAAGTTAGGATTTTAGCATGTTTTATGCCCCTACTTGCCTATTCTTTGGTTATAAATTTCTACAAAATAGTCGAAAAATGCTCATAAGTTGTGCTTGATTGCAGGTTTGATCGACAAAGTGACAAAATGTCAAAGATCGACTCAAAAGTAGTGAAACCTGCTCACGTATCAAAGATTAAGTCAATTAAGGAAAGAGGGCCTAGTGCGGATTGCGCAAAAGTGAATGCAACCACACTTGGAGATTTAAAGAGTGTATAATCAGGCTGAAGGCTATGTGGCCGTGTTATGTTTCTCACGGTCCGCAGTCAGGCATGGTGGCCGCCCAACACTTTTGTGCGATTTGCGGTCAAGAGATTCAGAGCACGATCGATTGGCCAAGACAATGCCATGTGGTCCGCGGTTATCACCGCACGGACCGCACCTGATCCCCTCCACGGCTGCGGTACACTTCCACGGGGTTCGCACCCTCAAGGTCAGAGAAGCAAAAATGTGAATTCTAAGATTTCGTGCAGCCGCGATCCATTTTGTGCGGCCCGCACTGACCCCGTAGGGGTATTTTTGTCCATTTTTTAGCCTAGTATAAATAGAATATTTTACCATTTTTAGGTCAGCTTTTGTACTCCAGAATTAGTTGTGCTCGTGAGACTCGGTTTTGTATCTAATTTTGGCTGTTTTGCTTTTCATTGACGATAACTATTATAGTTTCTTCTTAGTAATCATTAATATGCCTAGTTCTTAATCTATTTCTTTAATTTCTGTATCTAGCATGAGTAACTAAACCTACTAGCTAGGGTTGTGGCTCAACCCTAGTTTGGGTAATTGATGGGTGTTTCCATCTAGGGTTAGATTGACTATGGGTAATTGATATTTGGGTTGATTTTATGTTTTATCTGAGAATTGGAGGTTGCGAACACTAATTCAACCTTTGTTGGTTTAACTCTTCTTGAGAAAGAGAGTCTGTGACCCCAAAATTGACCCAACAAGGAATTGGGACGGACTCTTGAGAAATGATAGTCTCAATTAACGGGATAAATCTCGAGAGAGTAATCACCCTACTTGAAACCTAGTTGCTTGGTCTAATTTGCCTACCCATTTGGTCTCGAGAGAGTCAATTGGGAAAAATCACTCTCTTTTCCGAGAGGTGTGAGAGTGAGTAAAATTATGCAACGGTTATAGCATAAGTACCAAATATGTCAATCGAATCCTAGTAACATCCACCAATCAATTAGCCACCTAGGTCGTGTCACGACCCTAGTTCCTTTCTTCCCATTAGATACAACTTCACAATATTCTCGTAGCTTAATTTAGTGTTAATCATTAGTTTTATAGAAGTACTTGTAATTCAAAAATCCAAAAATGTGTGAAGTGACATTTGGAGTACAAACATATCTCTAGACTAGACAGAAAATCCAACTCCACTACTAGCTCCCTGAAGAAATTGATCCCGACCTCTATTTGGGTAAAAGCTATTGTGGCCCGCTCTTTCTACCATAGTGTAGCATCGAGTTGGTAGCAATCATATATATTGGGCGCAAACATCCATTTGAAATTATTTATGGTGACAGGGATAAGTCATTTGCATCTCTACTCAGGTATATGGCCGCATTGCAACACTTTAACCCGAGGACTATTGTTTAATGGAAGCTTGAGCAGAGTGCAGGAATACCGTTATATATATTCATATACGTGTTTTGGGATTTTTAACCATCAATTGATTGTTTTGTGCATGGTGGCCCGTTAATATCCATAGACAATACTCATGTCTATGGAAAGTATGATATTAATCTTTTGATCGTTGTTACAATAGAGGCCAATAGACAAATATTTCCCCTAGATTTTTCCATCTGTGCTATTGAAATCCAAGAGACGTGGACATTATGTTTGAACCATTTTAAGGAGCTAGTTGTCAAATAACATTCAGGTATAATATTTGATCAGCATAGGGGTATATTAAGTTTTGTAGAGCATTTGCCTGAATGGAAGGAACCGTATACATACCAGTGTTACTATGTGAGGCACCAGAAGTCTAATATCTATAAGAAATATCCCAGCAAGGACTAACATGATTTAATGTGGATAGCTGCGACTGATCACTCGAAGTGTGAACTCAGTAGGAACTTAGAATCGATCCTACAAGAAGACGAAAGAGCCCATCATTGGTTAATGCGACATGAGCTTTGCAAGTGGACGTTGCATGTGGATGGTGGCAGAAGATGGAGAAACCTGACTACAAATGTGTCAGTCTTTCATCGGGTTATTGATGTTTGCATGTGAATTTCCTGTCACTGCTATGGTGCGGATGTCATTCAAAGAGATATCAAGGAGGTTTGTTGATAGCATAGAGATGCATCGGAATTTTATGGAGAGAGGTGATGAATTTATGCCAATATCAATGAAAATATTTGAGAAATACAGGAGGCAGGCACATTGACATTCATTTTTACAATATTGCGGTCGACCAAACTAGCGAAGGACTCGCTCAGTGGCATGATGCTTGACAATATCAAAATATATCTATGGGACAGAAGAGCTTCACATAAGTTTCCCGGTCGAGCAATAACTGGGAAAACTAGCTATAAGTATGTCGCTCGACCAAATGAACTATCATGTAAAAATAAGAACCGTGAGTGTACGCAACACATATAAATCCAGGCCAAATAAACTTAAGTATAGAATTACCACACGCACCCTCCAGTAAATCTAACAAATCTCTATAATATGGGATATAATGTTGAGCCTTGTACTCGCATCCGTATACCCGCCTCTCAACCCACATCCTTGCCAAAGGGAAAAATGGTGGAGGTAGTGCATCCTGAGCTATGAGTGGTTGATGTTCTAAGCATCAATACCACACAAGAGGAGGATGATTTGCGTGGTTCCCAATTTTTGCTTAAAGTGCCTATGAAGGATCTGGCTCTTTTATGTATTCCAAATACTACTGTTGCAGAATAATAAATACGAAAAATAAAGAACACAAAGATTTTATGAGGAAACCACCCGGCTTAAAAGCTGAAAAAACCATGACCGACTACTTAGTAGGATTTTCCCCAAAATTTCACTAAATCACTAAGCCAAAACAACATTTACAAAACTCTTTGTAAACCTAAAGATTAACTCTAATGCCATTGTAGCAACCAGCTTCTAACTGTTGCGACAACTTCCAGTTAACCTTAACTTGAATATTCAAAATACCTATTACAATTGCTTCTAGATAAATCTTAAAGGTACAATATTAAACAATTGAACTAGAAATATACAAAGACACGTAAAACTTTTTATGGAGCTGGTTCTTCAATTTGGTTCATGTAGCTTCATGTTTGCACATGTGATTTATGAATCACATGTGAACTGCTTGCAAAAAGCCTTTCTATTTTGCTCTAAATTCACGTTTAACTTCTGTATTTTTGTGCAACACCTTTAATGTAAGAACATCCTGCAATTTATAGAGTTAGTAGATGAAGAAATAATTAGAGTTCTGATGCAACTCTTCCTTGATGGAAGAGTTCTAGTTGATTTCAACTTCTAACTCATTTCCTATCTTGGATAGTGTTCTCTTTGATTATGGACTCCTTCTCCTAATTAATTATGCAACCTTTTCGTTCTTGAGATATTAAATATACCAAGTTAAGCTTATCTTTTTTACGTGCAACCCACATGTTCGAATCTCCCCGTTTTTGTACAGTTAAGTGATGGACCTTGTTCATCCTGAGTTCCTTTGTCAGTCTTCAAAACCAAACCTTTACTTGAACCAATAAATTCCCCCTTTTTGATGATGACAAACTTTGTGCTTTTCATAAGTTTAGGCCATGTTTCAATTCAACTCAACATCAACACAATGTTAGAATCATTTTTCATTTTTATCACTTATCATCAAGGACCACGTACATTAATCACTTATCATTAAGGTTCAAAGTGTAAATATCACTTTTTAAGCACAACCTTTTCTACCTTTTGGCATCATAAAAAAGTTGCATAAATAATTTGAGATAACTAGATTTTAAGACTTTCTCATGGCCTCTGGGGCTACTTCAAATACAATCATGGATTGATCATCATAGATCAAGCTAAGAATTTTAATCATCAAAGAAATATGAACAAACAGTTAGAGAAAAAATAGTGAATTTAATTTATGATTAATAAGAATCTACCACAAAACATAAGAATAAATAAAAATACTGAAAACATGAGCAAAAGAAACAAAACATCCCGATCTGGGTCACTGGTTGATCCATACTAGGCTAGGAGGCTTAAGGCTGGGAAGAACTAGGTGCTTTGTTTTTGGCTTGGAAGAGTTTCAGCATACCTTGAAAAATGCTATCATTCTTCTCTTTTTCTCTTGCCATCTCAGTATTTAGAGCATCTCTCTTAGTCTCCATATCAACCAACCTCTTCTTCAGCCTTTCAATCTCAACATCCTTAGCCTCATTTTCTTGCACCAAGTCACTGACCTTGCCATTCACTAGTACCTTTTTAGATGAACTAGGTTCTTTAGGAGTAACATTAACTTCAGAATCACAAGCAAGTAGAGTATTAACCCCAAAATGATCCTTTCTTTTACTAACCTCCTACTTCTTCATAGATACCTTGAAATGTTCAAATACATTTGTGAGAATGAAACCTAGGGAATAGCATGAGTTTTGGTAATATTAATAACCCTATCAGTAGGTTCGCGAGGGTTTCCTGTTTAGATGGAACATGTTCATCTATATTGTTTCAAGTTGAACCAACTCCTTAGTAGCTTCTCCATACCCATTTTCCCCTGTTTTGCTCACTCTCTATTCTATTTCACTAAATTCCTCTCCCCAAACACCCATTTCACCAGTTTCTTTTGTTAGACCAATAGGAGGTGGTGAAGAATCAGCTACTCTTGTCCCCTTTCCCCTTACAATACTCCTAGCGCCCTTGCTCCCCCTTTTTTTTTACCACCAACTTCTCCAGATTATGAAGTCTCAACACCTACTAGACATCCTACAAATCTATTCTCTAAATTTTCAGCAACTTTAGAAATTTTCTCAGGAGAAACTTTAGAATTAGAAGATACCTGTTCAGTTTTGGAAGACCTACTTTCTCCCCTCTTAGTAGCAGACTTAAATGAATCTTCTGATTTCTAAGATTCTTCTTCCTTACCTAGTTGCTTTCTTATTTTCATGATCTCCTGTCTTTTAGTAAAAATATTACGAGCCATAATCTTTACTCAACTTTTCTTAAGGATTGGTGTGGTTGAAGCAGTGGTAGAAGGTGTGGAATGGTTTCTTGTGGTGGTGATAAAGGATTTTCAAAGGTGTTTGACATATCTAGGCTAGGGTATGAAAAAGAAGAGAATCAGGTTGTGTCTGGAAAATGAAAGAAGAATGAGAGTTTCTGACGACTTGATAGACATAAAGTAAGGAATACACTAAAGCTGATCAGTCTACAGGGGAATATTGATAGGGT